>OY998263.1:60804150-62274150 GCA_963922045.1 Persicaria maculosa | reverse complement strand
ACGGAGATCCTGTGGTCTGAGTTGAATGTGCAGAGTATTGACGCCTACATTGCTCGTCTTCAACATATGTGGAATGAATTAACCACGTACGTTCCTTTGATTTCATGTGAATGTGGCGGTTGCACGTGCCAACTGAATTACAAACTCCAGAAGCGGAGGGAGGAAGAATTTGTTCATCAATTTCTAATAGGTTTGGATGCAACCACCTATGGCACTATGCGATCTACAACTTTTGCAAAGGATACTCTACCCGGCATCAATTGGGTCTAATCGCTGACTGTCCAGGAGGAACAAGCCATGACGACCAACTTGGAAAAATAGACCAAGGCAGATGCGGTCGCGTTTGCTGTAACCCGACCATCTCATGGGGGTGGACGACCTCCGCATAAACAGGATATGGATCGATCGATTGATCGTTCCAAGCTTTTTTACACTCACTGTCAGAAACAAGTTCACAAGTTGAGTAGTTATTTTCAATTAATTGGTTACCCGGAGTGGTGGGGCGAGCTTCGGCATAACAGAAACTCCACCTTCTCTCAATCTCGTAGCCGCGGTGGCTCATCCTCGACTTCTGCAGCAACACCTCAAGGTCGCGGGAGTCCGTCTTAGCCTCAGAACCGCTCAGCGGTGGCTAATGATGTTGACTCTATTACGTCGCCTGGCTTGGCTCCTACTTACAATGCTCATGATAGATCTGCTCTTCATCCAACCTTTACCAATGCTTAGTGGACAACCATGATCAGGGGTGGTCCGTCCTCTCTTCCAAAGGTGCAACCGCACAGGACCTCGAATTTTTGTTCGGATTTTAGGGCCTCAAATTTTGATATATAATGTAAAATATTTAAGCGTGTCATTAATTGTACAAGTAGCCCACTGGTTAGGAGATGGAAATAGTTACAAAAGAACCCAAGTTCGATTCACCTCCATCCCTTCATATTTTTAATCTTTTGTTTATTTACGATTTTTTTATAGTAGGCAAGAAATAGGAGCGATTACACAAACTGTAACCTGACTCCTTGATCATCCTTAAGGATGATGGTACAAAGCTCCCTGTTGTAGGGGATAGTAGCATTGTTACAAATGACACCTTTACGAGCTATGAAGTCGTCAACTTGATTTGCTTCACGATAACAGTGCTTGTACTGAATAGAATCAAAATTAGCTTCTAGTTGCTTGGGTCTCTCAATGTGACGAATAACTTCCCATCTAGCATTACATCTACTGTTGATGGCTTTGATGAGTTGTAGATTGTCCGCTTCTATGATTACTCTTCGAAGTCCCTTTTTGGTTACTTGCTCCAACCCTGCTTGTACAGCAATGGCTTCAGTTTGAATGACTGAGTCTTTAGTAATTTCCTGATGAAACATATCAATGACATGGCCCCGGGAATCCCGGATAATCCCCCACCCCAACAAGACAAACTCCTGTGGGTTTGACAGAGCCATCCACATTAATTTTGTAGATAGCCCCAAGTGGTTTGTTCCATTTTTCTTTCGCCCTCTTGTTTGTAGTTTTAGTTGACGAGTCTTCTAATTTAGTTTTGTACCAGTCCTTTATATTTGTGGTGATTTTTCTAACTAAGTTTTCAGGTGTATTAGGGTGTTTCTTTCTAAATATCAAATCATTCCTAGTTTCCTAAATGGCATGCCAGATGAAAACTAGTTCCTCGAAGTTTTTATTTCCTAGCTTGATATTTTCAAGATCTAAGTTATCAAGATCAAACCTATTTTGAAAGTAAACCCCATTCTGAAGTTCAAATTGATTGATTATTTTTTTGTGAAGGGGCCGTTTTGAATTAAATGTCCTGTATCCTCCTCATCTTGGGAGCAGAGAGAGCACTGGGTAGGAACTCGGTTGATATATTTATTAAGTCTTCGGTTGGTAGGAAAACCATCAATTATCAGTTTCCATAAGAAGGTCTTGATTCTAGGAGGTAAATTTAGTTTCCATATCCAATTATAGTTTCTAGTAACTTGAGTTGTGTTTTTTACCACTAGTCTGGCTGATTTTGTGGAGAATATGCCACTTGGGTCATATCTCCATATAAGTTTGTCGGGCGTGTCCTAGTTGGGGATTTGAAGACCTAAAATCTTAGAGGTAGTTTGTTTTGGAAGTTCTTTATCTGAAGTTCCACCTCTGTCAATTGTTTTGTTAAGTTATTTGTCTGTTTTTTACACTAGTTTTTCGTGTTCATCTTAAGAAGCTTTTGCTTTTTCATTATCTTATAAGCGAAAGATCCAGTAAGTTTATTGTTCCAAGCCCTTTTAACCAATTCTTCATAAATATTTTTTGTGGTCCAAGCCATTTCAAATCTGAAAGAAGTACCCTTTTTTTTCCTTATCTTTTCCAAGTTCAATGGTAATAGGGCAGTGGTCAGAAAATGAGAAAGAGTGGTGTTTTGTAATGAGGTTAGGGAATTGGGAAACAATGTTCTGGTGAGCCAGAACTCTATCTAGACGTTCATATGTATTATGGATATTTGATTTGTTTTTTCTCCAAGTGAATGGAGAGCCATTACAAGGTATAGTGAGAAGGTTTAACTCATCTTTAACTTTATTTAATCTTCTAAACTTAGACCAGCTTGGGATGGAGCCTCCTACTTTTTCAGAAGGATTTTCGATATCATTCAGATCACCCAAAAATGAGGAAGGGGAGATTATGCTTATTTGCAAGCTCATAAATTTCTATCCAGAAGAGGTCTTTCTCTGATTCAATTGAAGGGGCGTAAACAAAGAGAATAGAGAATTCAAAGTTTTCTATTTTATAGTAGATCATGATAATTCTACTAGTTTGATCAATGACTTTACATTTATCCAAGAGGTGAGATTTATATAAAAGTCAGAGACCTCCACTAAGGCCCGAAACTTTGGTGCAGTGAACATGTTGAAAGCCAGAAATGCAAAGCTGTTCTTTGTCTGGTGGTTCCAAAGTTTTAGTTTCAGCAAGGACAAGGACTTCAAGATTGTTTGTAAACCTGAGTTGGTTGATCTCATACCACATGAGAGGTCGTTTAGAACCTCTGATATTCCAGTATCCAGCATTAATCATTAACTATATTTTGATTATGCTAAAACAGCTTGTACATGGTATAGTTAAAGATAATGGATATAAATTTCATTACACACGTAGTTGGATAAGAAATCAGGATCATAGGTACCAAACATGAGCAGCTTGTGAAATAGAGGATTTGAGTTGCTTGAGTCTTACTATAGATCATGCTATTGCAAGTCTTTCCGAAGTTTTGGTGCCTTAACAGATACCTTTTGTTGTGAATGTCCTTGGGTTGAATGTTGTTATCTGTGCAAGAGTAATTTACTTGGCTTGTGGCCATATTGTTTTGGAGTTGTTTTTTGTTGATGGTTGGGTCGCTTGCCACCAACAGACCACACAAGGTGGTCATGGGGCATTGTTGAAGGTTTAGAGAAGGGGAGAAAAGTTTAACCATATCTGGGAGAAAAATAAGCACATTGATCTGTATATGAGCACATATCAAGGCAGGCAGAATCGATCGAGTAACCTTACTCAAGCGCAACCAATTAAGATGCACATCAATAAGGAAGGAGTAAACCAAACAATCATAATAGATAGACAACATAGATAAATAGATAGAGGATATAAAGGATTAAAAACATAATGCTGACAGATCAAAGAGTTACTCCCAATAGCTTTTGAAAATAATTGGGAGAAACTAGTGTTTGCGGAAATCATATTGCAATCCTTACATCTAAACATAAAGTTATTGGGCAAAAGTTCATCAAAACAAAGATTCATGAAATCATAGAGTTAGGAGGTGTTATTTAGGCAAATATGAGCATTGTAATGCTCCATCCCATATAAGTGCAGTCGGCTATTAATCATCATCAGCTCTTCTTCTTGCGAGACTTCTTGGTAGCTGGAGAGGAGGATTGACTTGTTTCATCTTCATCTTTACGCTTGGTGGCCTCTCCATCACTGTTGTGGGTTTCCTCTTCAGGTTGTCTAATAACTATACCTCCAAGTTTTCTAACCACCGAATGGTCAGATCTCATGGAGAGGTTAGATTCTTCAGTTTTATTTCCCAGATCAACCATCTTACCTTTCTATTGGTATTTGATCAAGTCCTCCAGAGCGCCTTCCATAAGATAGTTGGCATTGGCAGGGAGTTGGTTTCCAGAAGCGAGGATAGTGTGCAGAATAGAAGGAGCAATGGTGAATGGGGAGATAGAGGTCTCAGCAGAGAGCTTAGCAGCATGGGCATTGCGTAAGAAGATGAGCTGGTTTATTAACTCATTCGAATAGTTGGCACTGGTATTCGACAGGGGGGAGCTTAACATTGCTAGGAGGAGGGGAGATCATTGGGAGAAGCCCAAAGTCTCCATGAAGGGGAGCCATGGCCTGAGAAATGGGGAGGTCGTGCAGCTGGGGATAAGGGCAAAGGCACTCATGCCACTAGTAATTCTGGCTTCACTAGGGTTATGGTTGGGGACAACAGCAGGGTTATGAGCAAGAAGATCAATCTGAGGGTTCTCCTCAAGAACAAAATTAAACTTGCGGGGTCTGGGAGCATTGAGGGGGCAATCCTCATAGGTGTGGTCATAACCACCACAACAACCACACCCATTGGAGAAATCCTCATACCAAATTCTAAGTCTTAGGGACTCATGATCATTCTTCCTGATGAAAATTGATGAAACCACAATTGAAAAATAGCACTCCCTCCACGTCACCGTAGGAGAGGTGAACCACGTGTCTTGGTTTCGTAGGTCAACGGTCTTACTTGGAGCTCCTCCCCCCCCCCCCCTTCTCTTCCATATAAATATTCCTATCCTAATGGGGGGAACTTCAACTTGTGCCACGGAGACCCATGACGTTCGAACAGTCTAACTTGGGATCACTCACCGCGGTCAGCGGATGACATGAAGCTAGCGCTGCCGAGCCTTATTTTTGACTCGTTCCATCTTTCGGGCGTTGATTTCATCAATGCCCCTCGGATAAGAGGAATCCTGTTGTAGGACAGAGGAAGGGGACAAGATAGATTACGATTCTCGGGGACCCTATGTCCAATACATGTATCCGTGTTTCTGGGTGTTCGGAGATTGCTTACGGGCGGGTAGGTATTACTTCCTTGTTTCTTTCCCTTTCTCTTCACAACTCGGAACTCTCCTTTTTGTTTTCCGAAAAAAAGCCCTTTGTTTGGAGAGTCTCTTGGATTTTATAGTATCTGCACGTCTCCCTTCTCGGATAGGGAGTTTCCTACTCATGGCCACTTGTCGTCTCTCTGCTGCCACGTGTCCCCCCCAGGGGGGGGGGGGGGACACGTGGGTGGGCATGTTCGACACCTCACCGGGTTGCATGTAATTTGTGTCCGCGGTCCATTTATCAGGTTCATCCGCGGTGGGTCCTTCTCCCCTTTTTCACCCTTTTTACCTTTTTCATCCTTTTTACCTTTTTCCACTTCCTACTATTTTTGGGCATCATCAAAATAAAAGAGGTAAGTTTGGAAAGAAGGGATACCTTGACACAAGCTCTGGCGAAGCGCATCTTGTTTCTTATCGAGGTTGGAAACTTGATCAATCTTGATTAAGGAGTCAACTCCACCAGCGGACAGGATGTGGCCTATAACATTAGTAGAGTAGAATTGGTGTGGTAGACCTGGGATGCGGATCCAGACATCAGCTGTGATGGTATCCTCCTCCATCGGGTTGAAGCTATCAGCCAAGGGGTAGACTGCCAGGAGTGAACCTTGGACGTGATAGGGACAATTTGTCCAGACAATGGCACGATCCTCTTTGTTTGAGAAATGAAAGATGAACCAGTCATTGCCTATAGTATCAGCGCCCCAACTTCCCCTAAGATTTTTCCATTCAACTTTCATTTTTCCCGTGACTTGCTTGAGATCAATGGGGTTTTGGACAAATCTCCCAACCAGGCTAAACTCAAAAAGCTTGAAGTGAAGGTCCTTAACTCCAGGGACGGAGTAGGGATCTGCAACTTGGTTCTGGTTGTGGTTTGCATCAGTGGAAGGGGTAGAGCTCAAGGGAATAGCATGAATAACCTGGTCATCAATGGCTTGGGAATGCAGAGCGGAATTTTCCAAAGCCAGGGAAAGGGTGGGCTCAGCCGTTGGAGTGGGCTGAGGGACAGTTTCAAAGGTAACACCTTGCCTAGTGGTGTTGATCAAGGCTTCAACAAAGGAAAGTTGTTGTTCCATAGTAACACAGAGAGGAAGGTGAGCAATGGAACATAAAGGGAAGGAAGAGAGGTGTGGGTGATACTCTTCAATACAGTTTGTAACACCCCTTTTTAGATCCCAAAGGAGTGTTGCAGCGCCAGTGAATCCACAGACTTTAATGTCTTTGAATTCACCTGAGGCTTATAGGGACATGCAACCATACTCCCATAAACAAGATGATAATTTAAATACAATAGAATATGCGGAAGTGAATAAAATTCATTAGTTTAAATATCTGATCATAATAAGATAAAAATGCCAAAACCATAAAGTATGCATAATTCCAAAATAACTGAAATTAAAGTAGCGATGCGGAAACTTTTAGAGGTTCAAAACTTGTAGTAAATAGATTCAATAAATGATAGTCCGCTCTTCAACTCTCTCCTGCTCCGCTGCTTGCACTAGACCTGTGGAATATGGTCTGGTGTTTCGTGAGAACGAAGGACACCAGCCATCCAATAAATAGGATGGTTAGTACAACTAAGACTAGCAAATGATAGGGAAAATGTTCAGGCTTTAACCTTATAGTGACCATAAAACGATATGTCTCAGGTTAAGGGAATGACACGAATATTTAATAGTGGAAACTGAACAAAAAGATAAAAATTCACGACATGACTCGGATGATCATAACGATCGATTATACGATAAGAAATGGAATTATACTCGAGACAGATGAGTATAATAACTGAAATGATCACCTATTTAATAGTCGATAATAATCATACTCACAATGATAATAATAACAATAATAATACGTGGTACCGGTCGGGCCTTTAACAAGGACCACGACCTACATCAGATCGTTGTTTTATCACCCCGCAGAGAATGCATTCCGGGATGGTGTTTCATGAAACCTTGTAAGGCGGTGGCTTAACGAACCACAACCTGCAAGTTAGTCTACTGCATAACTTGCCAAAGGCATAAAGCCACTCGCATCACGTGGTGCGCATTTTAACATATCACAACTAAGCATCACATGGTGCCTATCTTATCATATATAAACAATTTATACTAGGTGATCATAATAACGACATTAAATCAAACAGGGACAAGCATGGATAATTCAAAGGGTCTTACTATCACATGCCACTAGTTTGCATGAAAGAACGAGCAGAATATCATGCACTTTAGGAAGAAGAAAATGGGCAACCTTTACTTATCTCGAGTTATAAACAAACAAATCACATTTAATACTATACCACTATAATTACTTTAATAATAATTGCCCATTTATTAAACTTATGCCAATTTATGATTAAAAAGGATAAATTACATCAAGCAGACGGTTATGCAATTTATCGAAATTGGCAAGGAAATTGGCCACAAGGCCGCATTCGACACGGAAGAATTTAAAAGGCACGTCAAAGAAAATCACGAAACATGCAAAAGGCATTGAACGAAATCACTTGCCTTAACCTTCGATGATCAGCTGATAACAACAAGGCGAGATTTTAGCACCTATGGAATCCAACGGAAAAAGGAATATTTAATATTGATATTTTATGCAATTAACTTTACTTAACTCAATTTAAAATTGAATTAATTCTATAAAGTTAAATATTATATACCAATATGAATTCCTCGGGGGTGCGGGATCCGGCGTGAGTGCTTCGAGATTTCTTGGTGTCGCTGAAATGGCAAGACTTGACCAGTTTAGAAATATAGGCCAGTTAACTTAATAAATAATTAACTTAGGGCCAGAAGTGGAAATAAAATAAAAACAAGGGGGATTTTTGTAATTGTGTCAAAAGAGATTAAAAACCCCACGTTGTTTCTTCTTCCTTGAACTCACGTACAGGAAGGATGAACTGACGACTTCTCGGCGGCGATTGGGGCGTGCGCTCGAGCAATGGTCGGCCGGCGACTCGAGCGGTGGTGGGCGGTGGCACCGTAGCGGCAGTCGAAGGCGGCTCGGCGCGGGCTCGACCTTCTGTTCTCCGAATAAGGGCGGTGATGGGCAGCGGCAACGCGCGGCGACTCGAGCGGTGCTGAGCCGCGACAATCGAAGACGACAATCGCCTCGGGCTACGACGGCTCGCGATGGGCAAAGGCGGTGATGGGCGCGGCAATCGAAGGCGGCTCAGGGCGGCCTCGACCTGGGCGTTCTCCGGGCAAGGCTGCACTGCGGTGGGCCTCGGCGGCGATTGGCAGCGGCAGCGAAGGTCCTCGGTGGTGGCAAGGTTGCTGGCAGTCGTGGGCTGCAGTGGGTGCGACGGCTCGGACAGTGGCCAGGCAGCGGTCGAGGCGAGTGCGGTGGTCCGGCGGTGGTTGCTCCCGATCAATCCGAGAGAGAGGGAAGACGGGGCGGCGCGGCGCGGGTTGAATTAGGAGGCCAGAATGATGGTTACGGTGATATGATTTTGTGTTGTAGGAAACCCTAAGATTTGACGTGTATGTATACTACTGAATTACTGAATTAGGTTAGATAAAAGATAAAGATAGATTTTAAAGAAAATAAATAAAAGAATAGGTTCCTCCCCTTCTAACGGAATGAATATTATTTAATTTAACTACATAAATTAATTATAATAAGAGTATTTAGAGAATTTATGTAATTAAATCCATCATATATTATTTCTCTTTAGAATAATTTAATTATTCTAATTCATATCATATATCTTAGGTGAATTTATTAAATGACCAAATTCACAAGATATATACTATAGTTTGATATAATATAGACTTATTTAAATAAATAAAATTAAGAAATAGCCCAAAATAATTTGGGGTATTTCATACCTCCCCACTAAAAATAAGTTTCGTCCCGAAACTTAGATAAGAAACGAGAAATGAATTGAAGATAGGATAGTAACCTCGAAATAGATAAAAGGATAAAGATTGATTAAAATAGAGCTAGGTGTATTTAACAGGGGTTTCCGAATGGGTAGAATTTAAGCATGATTCGCTTACTGTACTTATCGAACACGTGAGCGATGAGAATTACATCTAAAGTAACTCATTGCTTTCCGAATTCCTCAATGGCAAAGCTTGAAATTTTAAATCTTATGAAAGCAGTGTATCTCTATAGCTATAAATATCTAACATAAGGATAATGACATTTTGAAAAACATCTTTTGATATTCATTCTCGTTGCTCGAGATAAGTGAACTCGCATCACATAAGAAACGGGGTTAACTAGCTTGTCGTTGACTTTCGTCTCAGCCCCATCTGGCTTCCTTTTCCAGGTTGCCGAATGGCCCGGGTGGCTTTGAAGGCAACCATTGTGACAAGACCAGCCAGCCTTATTCATATGAGTTGAGTTGTGGGTCTTTGTCTTCTGGTTTGTCGACATGAACGTTGTCCGGTTCTTCGGCACATGCGTTCTTGCGCCATTGTCTTCTTCATAAACATAAATCGCGCATATCTATATACTATTCTCAAGCTTTTTACCAATGAGAGTTCGGTTGCTCGATCATGGAAAAGAAAGATGAGATAAATAACCCATGATCGTCCAATACTATCAAGATTTAGGAAAGGTGAACCTACCTACATAAAAAGTTACTATTATCCTCATGAAGAACCTTACATATGACATATCGATCATTAATCACTGATTTCACATGCGAGTATCATTCCTGATTATACAGAAGTGAAACAGAGGAGCCTTTATAGAGTCTAAAGGGAGCACTTCCCGACTCTTCTTTGATGTCTATAATAACACGGGTTTACCAGCTTGATATGGAATAAGAAGTATCAACATACTAGAGTCGACTGTATAAAATGAAATGAATACTAGTAGGGAAGTGTTCAAAGCTTATGTGGTATTCAACGTTAGAATATTGCCAATTCGCACACCAATTCCCCACTTTGACTCGACCCTATAAGGTTCTAAAGATGAATCCAACACATTAACCAAAGGAACTATGATAAAAGGTATCTCATAAGCTTCCTTATTTCTTAATATCCGAATAAATGAGGTAATAGAATCACTATGCGACTCGCGCTAAGTAGAAAACAACTGAGGAAAACGTTTCCGTATTTCTTCTTCAGTTTCCCAAGTCATCTCCTCAATACCGTGCTTTGACCAAAGCACCTTGACGAGCGGAACGACCTTGTACGAAGTTGCTTCTCTCGTCGCTCTAGAATCCGCACCTGTTCTTTCTCATAGGTTCCGATGGGGCGGACCTCAATGTCATCATAGCTCAAAATGTGGGTCGGGTCAGGCACGTACTTCCGTAGCAATGATACATGGAAGACGTCATGTATTGGATGAGCTAACGGAGGCAGAGCAAGGCAGTAGGCCACATTGCCTACCCATTGCAGAATCTTAAACGACCTGACATATCGAGGGTTCAACTTCCTTCGCTTTCCGAACCGGAAGACTCCCTTCGTGGGTGACACTTTCACGAACACCTTGTCGCCCACCTCAGAGTTGACATCTCCACGCCTAGGGTCAGCATAAGACTTTTTGTGACTTTGAGCAGTCAACATTTGTTGCCTGATCATTGCAACTTATTCAGCTGTCTTCTCTAACAACTTCGGACCTATATGGATAACATCTGTTGCATCATCCCAACACACTGGTGATCGACACTTCTGTCCATAGGGGCTTCAAAAGGAGTCATCTTTATGGATGAATACCAGCTATTGTTGTAGGTGAACTCAATCAAACTTAAAATGGTCTCCCAATCTGTCGGCCTATCCAGGACACATGCTCGCAACATATCCTCTAGTGTTTGGATGGTCCTCTCTGACTGACCATCTGTCTGAGGATGAAAAGAAGTACTGAAATTCAACTGAGTTCCAAGTCTCTCATGTAACTTCTTCTAGAACTCTAAGATGAATCATCCATCACGATCAGAGACAATGGACAACGGAACACCGTGAAGGCGGACTATGTGCTGAAGGCACAGCTCTTCTAGCTTTGCCAACTTCCAGTTAGATCGGATAACAATGGAGTGTGCACATTTGGTGGGTCGATCAACAATCACCCAAATGGCATCCTTCTGTTCCTGACCCTTAGGGAGCCCCATAACGAAATCCATCGAGATCTGTTCCCACTTCCATGTGGGAACTGGAAGTGGTTGGAGCTTCCCACCAGGTCTCTAGTGCCCAATCTTGACCTGCTGACATACCAAGCATCTATCCACGTGCTCGGTTACTTCATTCTTCATACCAGACCACCAGTAGTTCTTCCTTAGATCCTTGTACATCTTACTAGATCCATGATGCACCGAATATCCGGATGCATGAGCTTCCCGGAGGATGGTCTGTCGGATCATGGACATTGGGAAAGCAGATGCGATTCCCAAACCATAAGGATCCCTCATCCCTCACGACAAAGTCTGGGCTTTACCATCAATGAAATCAACGGTGAGCTGCAGTAACACAACATCCTCTGTCTACTTCGCCTTTATCTCCGCTAGCAGATCTGACTGAACCTCCATCATACACAACTGTCCTCGGTTTCTCTCAAACCAAACTTCAACATCTAACTTTAGCAGATCCCTCTGTAGAACAAGACTTGTTGTCCAACAACTAATCATAGCCTCGTGCTGAGATTTGCGGCTCAAAGCATCGGCTACGACATTAGCCTTACCAGGATGATGGATGAGCTTAATGTCATAGTCCTTCATCAACTTTAGCCAACGTCTCCGTCTCATGTTCAAATCCTTCTGGATGAACACATACTTGAGGCTTTTGTGGTCGGTGTATATCTGGCAACGAACACCATAAAGCTAATGGCGCCAGATTTTTAGAGCAAACACCACATGAGCTAGTTCCATATCATGCACTGGGTAGTCCTCCTCGTACGACCTCAACTGTCGTGATGCATAGGCTATCATCTTCCCAGCTTGCATCAATCCACACCTCAAACCTTGCTTGGAAGCATAACTGTAAATCATATAATCCTCTAACTCCTTAGGAAGTGTCAGAATAGGTTCTGTGGTCAACCGCTTCTTGAGCTCATAAAAGCTCACTTTGCACTTGTCATTCCAAACGAATTTCTGGGATTTATGCAGAAGTAAGGTCAGTAGTTGGACCAATTTGGAAAATTCCTCCACCAATCTTCTGTAGTAACCCACTAGTCCTAGAAAACTCCGGATCTCCTCGACATTCTTCGACGGATGCCACTTCTCTACAACTGCTATCTTTAACGGTTCGACCATCACCCTTTCCTTTGAGATGATGTGGCCTAGGAATGCCACCTGCTTCATCCAAAAGTCACACATAGACAGCTTTGCGTACAACTGATGCTCTCGCAGTGTCATCAAAACAATTCTCAAGTGTTCAGAGTGAGCCTCCTCACTTGACGAGGAGATTAAGATGTCGTCGATGAAAACTACGACGAACTTATCCAAATATTAGTGAAAACAACGGTTCATCAGATCCATAAAGACTGCTGGGGCATTTGTTAAGCCAAAGGGCATCACCACGAACTCATAGTGCCCATAACGTGTCTTGAAAGTAGTCTTTGAAATATCCTCATCACGAACTCGGAGTTGATGATAATCAGATCGAAGGTCAATCTTGGAGAATACCTTTGCTCCCTGAAGCTGATCCAACAAATCTTCGATGCGTGGTAGTGGATACTTGTTCTTGATCGTTACCTTGTTCAGTTCCAGATAATCAATACACAAACGGACATAGCCATTTTTCTTCTTCACAAACAGCACGGGAGCACCTCTAGGTGAAACACTGAGTCGTAAATAACCCTTCTCTAACAACTCTTCCAGCTAGCTCTTCAATTCTTGCATCTCCACTGGAGTCATACGAAACGGGGCTTTGGAAATGGGAGCGGTTCCTGGCTCTAAGTCGATGGTGAACTCAATGAACCGCTTTGGAGGTAAACCAGGAATCCTGTCGGGAAAACATCAGGGAATTCCCAAACTACAGAAATATCAGAGATAGAGACCGGGTCGGAAGGCTGATCTTACAGATAGCATAAGAATCCGGCACCACCTTGACGTAACAATTTGGCTGCCGACATTACAATAATAACACGGCCATCCTCCTCAGGAATGCGCCCATGAAATATGCACACAACCCTAACGTCCGACGAAATGGTCACAATTCTCCGTCCACAATCAATGATTGCACTATGGCGAGTAAGTCAGTCCATACCGAGAATGATGTTCTGAGGAAGGATCGGAAGCAGAACAAGATCGGCAAGGTACTCATCGCCACCTATCGCAATGGGGAAGTGGAATAACATTTTCCTACCTCCAATTCTATCCCCACTAGGGAATTTCACAATAAAGGAATCATCTAGAGTCACAGATTCTAATCCGAGTCTTTCAACAGTTTTCTCGGCTAGAAAAGAATGAGAAGCACCTGGATAAAAAGAATATTAATTGGCTCGGCCCGGGGATAAATAATACCTTGAGCCATAGGAGAAGTAGTGTCGTCCAGCCTACGCATTTCATATAGTCGTGGACCCTGCTGAGATGGTCCAACGACATTTTTCCCTTTGTTCACAATCGGTTGTGAACCTGCAGGAATCTGGGTATTCTGCTGGTATTTCTGATGAGATCTTAATCCCTGTCATCTTCTGCAAAGACATACAGCCCGACGAATTTATCCACTTCAGAGCTATGCTTTTGTGATGCTGCTTCTCTCTCTGACTCAGCATGCTCACACATCTTTTTTTGATCTCATCTCTAGCACGATCACAGAGTTTTCTCCAACTCATCCACAATACACTCCTTATTCTTGTATGTTTCCTCGGCCTTCCTCACGCGGAGTCTCTGCCTCGCTCTTCTTGCCTTTAAACCTTGGTATGCTTTTCCATTAGCTAGGTTTTCCAAAAAGGATCTCTTGTTTGACTTCTCCTCACTGGGATTTTGAGATGGTTCCATGCCGCACACTCGGACGAGGGACAGTTTCAAAGGTAACACCTTGCCTAGTGGTGTTGATCAAGGCTTCAACAAAGGAAAGTTGTTGTTCCATAGTAACACAGAGAGGAAGGTGAGCAATGGAACATAAAGGGAAGGAAGAGAGGTGTGGGTGATACTCTTCAATACAGTTTGTAACACCCCTTTTTAGATCCCAAAGGAGTGTTGCAGCGCCAGTGAATCCACAGACTTTAATGTCTTTGAATTCACCTGAGGCTTATAGGGACATGCAACCATGCTCCCATAAACAAGATGATAATTTAAATACAATAGAATATGCGGAAGTGAATAAAATTCATTAGTTTAAATATCTGATCATAATAAGATAAAAATGCCAAAACCATAAAGTATGCATAATTCCAAAATAACTGAAATTAAAGTAGCGATGCGGAAACTTTTAGAGGTTCAAAACTTGTAGTAAATAGATTCAATAAATGATAGTCCGCTCTTCAACTATGTCCTGCTCCGCTGCTTGCACTAGACCTGTGGAATATGATCTGGTGTTTCGTGAGAACGAAGGACACCAGCCATCTAATAAATAGGATGGTTAGTACAATTAAGACTAGCAAATGATAGGGAAAATGTTCAGACTTTAACCTTACAGTGACCATAAAACGGTATGTCTCAGGTTAAGGGAATGACACGAATATTTAATAGTGGAAACTGAACAAAAAGATAAAAATTCACGACATGACTCGGATGATCATAACGATCGATTATACGATAAGAAATGGAATTATACTCGAGACAGATGAGTATAATAACTGAAATGATCACCTATTTAATAGTCGATAATAATCATACTCACAATGATAATAATAACAATAATAATACGTGGTACCGGTCGGGCCTTTAACAAGGACCACGACCTACATCAGATCGTTGTTTTATCACCCCGCAGAGAATGCATTCCGGGATGGTGTTTCATGAAACCTTGTAAGGCGGTGGCTTAACGAACCACAACCTGCAAGTTAGTCTACTGCATAACTTGCCAAAGGCATAAAGCCACTCGCATCACGTGGTGCGCATTTTAACATATCACAACTAAGCATCACATGGTGCCTATCTTATCATATATAAACAATTTATACTAGGTGATCATAATAACGACATTAAATCAAACAGGGACAAGCATGGATAATTCAAAGGGTCTTACTATCACATGCCACTAGTTTGCATGAAAGAACGAGCAGAATATCATGCACTTTAGGAAGAAGAAAATGGGCAACCTTTACTTATCTCAAGTTATAAACAAACAAATCACATTTAATACTATACCACTATAATTACTTTAATAATAATTGCCCATTTATTTAACTTATGCCAATTTATGATTAAAAAGGATAAATTACATCACGCAGACGGTTATGCAATTTATCGAAATTGGCAAGGAAATTGGCCACAGGGCCGCATTCGACACGGAAGAATTTAAAAGACACGTCAAAGAAAATCACGAAACATGCAAAAGGCATTGAACGAAATCACTTGCCTTAACCTTCGATGATCAGCTGATAACAACAAGGCGAGATTTTAGCACCTATGGAATCCAACGGAAAAAGGAATATTTAATATTGATATTTTATGCAATTAACTTTACTTAACTCAATTTAAAATTGAATTAATTCTATAAAGTTAAATATTATATACCAATATGAATTCCTCGGGGTGCGGGATCCGGCGTGAGTGCTTCGAGATTTCTTGGAGTCGCTGAAATGGCAAGACTTGAACAGTTTAGAAATATAGGCTACTTAACTTAATAAATAATTAACTTAGGGCCAGAAGTGGAAATAAAATAAAAACAAGGGGGATTTTTGTAATTGTGTCAAAAGAGATTAAAAACCCCACGTTGTTTCTTCTTCCTTGAACTCACCTACAGGAAGGATGAACTGACGACTTCTCGGCGGCGATTGGGGCGTGCGCTCGAGCAATGGTCGGCCGGCGACTCGAGCGGTGGTGGGTGGTGGCACCGTAGCGGCAGTCGAAGGCGGCTCGGCGCGGGCTCGACCTTCTGTTCTCCGGCTAAGGGCGATGATGGGCAGCGGCAACGCGCGGCGACTCGAGCGGTGCTGAGCCGCGACAATCGAAGACGACAATCGCCTCGGGCTACGACGGCTCGCGATGGGCAATGGCGGTGATGGGCGCGGCAATCGGAGGCGGCTCAGGGCGGCCTCGACCTGGGCGTTCTCCGGGCAAGGCTGCACTGCGGTGGGCCTCGGCGGCGATTGGCAGCGGCAGCGAAGGTCCTCGGTGGTGGCAAGGTTGCTGGTAGTCGTGGGCTGCAGTGGGTGCGACGGCTCGGACAGTGGCCAGGCAGCGGTCGAGGCGAGTGCGGTGGTCCGGCGGTGGTTGCTCCCGATCAATCCGAGAGAGAGGGAAGACGGGGCGGCGCGGCGCGGGTTGAATTAGGAGGCCAGGATGATGGTGACGGTGATATGATTTTGTGTTGTAGGAAACCCTAAGATTTGACGTGTATGTATAATACTGAATTACTGAATTAGGTTAGATAAAAGATAAAGATATATTTTAAAGAAAATAAATAAAAGAATAGGTTCCTCCCCTTCTAACGGAATGAATATTATTTAATTTAACTACATAAATTAAATAATAAGAGTATTTAGAGAATTTATGTAATTAAATCCATCAAATATTATTTCTCTTTAGAATAATTTAATTATTCTAATTCATATCATATATCTTAGGTGAATTTATTAAATGACCAAATTCACAAGATATATACTATAGTTTGATATAATATAGACTTATTTAATTAAATAAAATTAAGAAATAGTCCAAAATAATTTGGGGTATTTCACAGTTAACATTTATAGGCCAAATAAGACTCAGAGATGCATGCATATAATCGTAAAACAGGTGAAGTCTAACCCTAATCATAGGTGGAAAGGTTCTATTAGAGTTAATCATACCTTTTTCCTTGAGAGTGGTGTATTGTTCTCGAGGGCCTTCATCGGGAAACCACCATTTCATTCTCTCTCCAATTTGTTGCTTGTAGATTTGATGCAGATTAAGGTGCCCCCTCACCTTGGATTGCCAGATTCCCATAATCAAAACAGAGAGAGAAGGAAGAACACCGAGGCGCCTCCCTGTCGCCCTGATTTGACCAATAGAAACATCTGCATGTTAATAATTAGTGCCTTGATTGCTTCAAAAATCATATTGTTAGGCCTATAATCAAGGTTTACATAGAATGTTTCAATAAGATTTGTTGGTTGAGAGTTTTTGAAGTTGTCTTGTGAGACGTTTTGGGGGTTTTGGGGGGTAGGAGGAAGGGGAACCGATCTCCCACGGTAGTTAGAGATCAAATTAAATGTGGGTTGATGATTTTCATTCCATTGGCCACGCATGCAGTTGTATTTGATGCTAAAACACCAGTCCAGCTTCAGAAAAAGCTCTATGGTTTTAATGTTGTAGTTATGGGAAGGGGAGGATTGGATTTTGAGAGACATTGGAGGTTGGAGTTTTGATTGTTGAAGATTTAGAGGTGTAGATTTCCATTCGGTTGAAACACAGGGATCAAAACCAGTAACATTCCTCCAAGAAGGGATGCCACCAGTTTGATCAAGAGTAGCCCAAGCGAAACCCAGAAGAGCAGAGAGGAAGAAATTTTAGAGAGAGTTTCAGGGGATGTGCCAGAATCTGTTTATTTACGAATTTGATTCTTGCCTAAATAATGGTAAATTTTCCAAACAAAAAACAGTAAATGAATCATCACTAACTTTAATCCCTTTTACATTTCTTTTATTTATTTAGGAATTTGATTCTTACCTAAATAATGGTAAATTTCCCAAACAAAAATAGTAATTGAATATTTGCTAACTTTACTAATAAAAATAAGGGAAAATGTAGTATTTGTTTCCATCTATATGGTTAATTTGTTATCTTTGTCTTTTCTTTTTCAATTAGCTTTTTTTAAAATTTAATTGTATATCATTTCAAATTTGATAAACTAAAAGATTTGTCATTCTTTGGGGGCAAAAAACATAGAAAAAAGTATGTTATATATATGTGAACATCAAGGCGAAAAAATATTTTTATTTTTATATAATTTCGGCTATACGAAATTGTCTTATATTGATGTTAAATTTAAAATATATAACATATATTTTTTTTTATTAAAAATATGCATAAACTATATACACCTTAAAATTAGGCCTAATTTGTATTTTGTACAGGGCCTCTTAAATAAACGGGACGACCCTGACCATGATGGATATGTTCAAGATCTTTCATGCCTCTAATCCTTCTCAGGATCATTTGATGGGTAAGACCTCCGATCGATAGATATTGGATACGGGTGCTTTGTATCCCATGACGGGTCGTAGCGAATTGCTTTATGATCTCCATCCGATCTCTCTCATTCATGTTTTATTACCGGATAGAACAATTTCCAAAGTTGTGCAGGCTGGTTCTGTTGCAATCAGCGCTGATCTGATAATCTCCAATGTTTTACTTGTTCATGCATTTGCAATCTTATTTCCTTTCGGACATTGATATCTGAGAAACATTTGCTTATACATTTAATGGATAAGTTGTGTGTCATTCAGAACCGGTTTACGAGGACGGTGAATGGAGCAAGTGAAGCTAGGGGGCGTCTACTGGCTGATCGGCTCGTGTGCCCGGTCAACTGGTTTTGCTGGTTCTCTGTCAAGGTCTTCAGTTGGCTCTGCACTCTGGCACAAGCACATGGGTCATCCGTCTTTTCAATCTATTTATGTTATTCCTGGTTTTTCATTTGTCAAATCTACAGTCAAAGAACATTGCACTATTTTTTTTAGAAGCAAAGCAAACTCGAGAACCTTTTCCTATTAGTTTTAATAAAGTCGTTGAGCTATTTGAATTGATTTATATTGATGTTTGGGCCCGTACAAGGTTCCATCTACTTCTAGTGCTCATTATTTTTTGACAATTATTGATGACCTCTCTAGGTCAGTTTGGGTTTACTTGATGATCTCTAAGACAGAGGGCGGACAACGACACATAGTTCTTGCCTTTACGCACTTTCTTTGCCTCCTCCGGAATCATATTTGAGACATCATGTATTTATACTCCTCGACAGAATGGACGAGTTGAACGGAAACATCGCCATCTTCTAGATGTGTCTCGAGCTTTTGATGTTTCAAAGCTCTTTACCTATACGATTCTGGGGAAATTCGTTCTTACGACTACATATTTGATCAATCGCACACCATTAGCGCTTCTAAAAGGTCAATCTCCTTATGCTATTTTGTTCAATCGTTAGGCTGATTACTCTTACGTTCGGGTCTTTGGTTATATATGCTTTGCCTCCGTCGTTCCTCATAGTTGGGATAAATTTCAGGCTCATGGCTCTAAGTGCTTATTTTTAGGTTATTCTTTCGCAAAGAAGGGATGGCGTGTCATGAATCTTGACACAAGCAAGATTTTTGTTTCCCGAGATGTGGTGTTCCAGGAAGATTGCTTCCCTTTTAGCACTACGACTGCTCCAGGATCGAATCCCCCGCTTCTGGAAGATCGTTATCCCTCTATTTTTGACACTGATGAACCTTCTGCTTCGCCTACAATAGCTACTGAACATGCTGCAGCTGCTGAACATGCTGATTTTGTTGAGCCTACGACCTCTGCTAAGTCTTCTGAACATGTTGCAGCTGTTGATTCTGTTGAGCCTGCATCCCCTGCTACGTCTGTTGAATTTGCTGATCCTCTACACCTACGCTACACAAGCAAAGTTGGTCAACCCAACATCCGTCTTCGGGTGTCGTTCTGCTTGTTGCTTCAACCCCCCCCCCCCCGGTCTCTTCCTCGCCACCTGCTCCACCACCATCCTCAGGTACCCCTTATCCCATTCCCAACTATGTTAGTAACACCAAGTTTAATTTTCCTCATGCTAGGTTCGCTGCTGCTGTTTCTGCTGATCGTGAACCCACCTCCTTCTCTAAGGCGGTTCTCCATGAGCATTGGCGCTTTGCTATGAGATCAGAATTAGATGGTTTACATCGGAATGGGATGTGGGAGCTAACGTCTCTTCCACCGCACAAGAAGCTAGAGGTGGCAATCGGGCAGGTCGGGTCGAGTTTGGGTTCGGTTAGTCGGGTTTCGGGTCATTAGGGTTTCAGGTAATGTCTAATAATTTGGTCAATCAGTTGGGTCGGGTTCGGGTCTCGGTTGTATCGGGTTTCGATTGTGTCGGGTTTTCATTATTTCAATATTCATTTAAAAAAATTTACTAGATTGTAGCTTAATGTTTGGATTTTTTCGGGTTTCGGTTATAACGGGTTCGGGTCTTAATGGGTTTCAGGTTAATCGGGTACGGTTCATTCGGATTTCAGGTCCAAAATAGACAGGTTGTGTCGGTGTTCAGAATAATCGGTTTCGAGTCGACCGGGTCGGGTTTTCGGGTTCGGGTCGGGTTTTGCCAGCTCTACAAGAAGCCCATTGGTTGCAAATGGGTCTTCCGAATCAAGTACAAATCTGATGGGTCGATTGAGCGATACAAAGCTCACTTAGTGGTTCTTGGCAACAACCAGGTCGAAGGCATTGATTATGCAGAGACCTTTGCATGTGTTGCAAAAATGTCGTCCATTCGAGTGTTACTCTACGTGGCAGCCATTAAAGGGTGGCAATTGCATCAGATCGATGTTCATAATGCGTTTCTACACGGCGATCTAGCTTAAGAGGTATATATACGTCCTCCGCTGGGATTTCCTGATCCTTCTGGCCGAGTATGCAAGCTCCGTAAGTCTCTGTATGAACTTCGCCAAGCTCCTAGAAACTGGTTTGCTAAACTCTCTTCTGCGCTGATTCGCTTTGGGTTCACTCATTCTTATGCAGATTACTCATTGTTTTCCCTCATTCATCATGGAAAGGCTCTTCATGTCCTTGTTTATGTTGATGATCTAGTCATTGTAGGGAACGATCCTACGGAGATTACTCGGTTTAAGTTATATCCCCATACATGTTTTCACATGAAAGATTTGGGTGTTCTCAAATATTTCCTTGGCATTGAGATATCTCATGGTCTAGATGGTTTATTCCTTTGCCAGCGCAAATATGCGCTTTAGATTCTTGCTGAAGTCGGCTTATTGGGCGCCAAGCCTGCTGAGTTTCCCTGTCACATAACCATGATTCAGTTATTGCTTTGGGCGCTCTTTATTCCTCTCCTGATCAATATCGTCGACTCGTTGGTCAGTTGATTTATCTTACGATTATGAGACCTGAACTGAGCTATTCAGTTCACACTTTGTCCCAATTTATGCATGCTCCGAAGGAAGAACATTGGTAGGAAACTCTTCGGGTTCTTCGTTACATCAAGGGCCATCCAGGCCAGGGATTGTTCTTGTCGAGAGGGAGTTCCCTTCGCCTCTCTGTCTATTGTGATTCTGATTGGGCGGCATGTCCACTTACTCGTCGCTCTATCACCTGTTTCTTTGTTTTTCTTGGTGAATCTCATGTCTCTTGGAAGACTAAGAAGCAACCCATAGTCTTTAGATCATCTGCGGAAGCTGAATACAGGGCCATAGCCGCTACTTGTTGTGAGCTTCTGTAGCTCAGATCACTTCTCCGCTCTCTAGGAGTAGTTCATTCTTGTCCTATGCGATTGTTTTGTGACAGCCAATCCACCCTATACCTTGCGGCGAATCCTGTTTCCCACGAACGGACTAAGCACATTGAAATTGATTGTCACTTCGTTCGGGATCTCATCACTGCTGGCGTTGTTGCAACATCACATGTGCGTACCAGTGAACAACTCTCCGACATCATGACAAAAACATTGGGTCGCCAACAGTTCACTTATCACCTCCGCAAGTTGGGCATTCGTGATTTGCATGCTCCAACATGAGGTGAAGTATTGGAGGTTTATGATATTCTGTATATATTTTGTAATTAATTCTCATAATTATCTTTAAGCATTAGGGTTTTCATTTTGGTGTATATATTGTAAACTATTTCCTCAAGTTCAATAAGAAAATTATATGGCTATTTGCCTTTCTACAAATCACGTTCACGATTTCTCGCATATTGACAAAAGACAAACACGATCAACATAATCCAACACCCAACAAATAAGATGATAGCGAGTTAAATTCATTTTGTGATTTCAAATATTCTAGAGAAATTCATTCTCAATTCTCTTTAAAATATCTAACATCCATATCCCTACTAACGACATTGAGGACATACTGTATTGAAAAACGAGCAAAAACGGCTGGTTCTCGACTGCGAGTGTCTTGGACCACATCACAAGAGCAAGAAGGACTAACTTTGAACCACTGGACTGGATTTGGAAAATTGACCGCCATCCTAAAATAAAAAAATTTCCTATGTAAAAACGCTCTCAACGGAACACCAAAGAAAGTCAGACTACGAAACAAAGGAGTTCATGTCCCACTGGACTGTCCTCTTTGTGGTCATAGAGAGGAAGACGCAACACACTTATTCACGGAATGCCACACAAGTCTAGCACTAATCGGTAGAATGGACACTAGAATTGGAAGCATAATAGAAAGTACAGATAAAACGAACAAGGCATACAAGGATATTCTCTCTGAAGTTTTCTCAAAACTTCCAACTGACCTGAAATTGGTACTAGCTTTTGGCCTATGGGGTGTCTGGTACTCTAGTCCCTAAGGAACAAAATCGTTTTTGAAAATTATGATATAATGAACATGGAAGATTGGATAAAGCATATCAAACAATACAGGGGAAACTAGAAGAAAGCAAAAGATGAGGAAAACGTTACAACTCGAGTTAAAAATCCTCCGAACATAAGCATACGACAAAAAAAAGCCAAATGGAATAAACCAAACAATGGATTCCTTAAACTCAACTTTGACAGCGCAATGGCTGCCAATGGTCTGGCCGGGTCTGGATTTGTCATCTGTGACGACCGCGGTCATGTGGTGTCCTGCAGTGCTCGTAGCCATGGCAGGATTTCTGCTATCCATGCAGAGTGCTTTGGCCTTCTCGAGGGTCTCCGGGAAGCGTTGAAGTTGGGGTCCTCTCACCTAGTGGTGGAAGGTGATTGCTTGGCAGTTATATCTGCCCTCAAAGGTTCCCGTTCATGCCCCTGGGTGGTTGAGATGATGATCTCTGATGCGTTCGACCTTTGTATGGCCTTGGAGGTGGGGCACTTCTCCCATTCCTTTCGTGAGGGTAACTAGGTGGCGGACGAGCTAGTGCATCTTGGCATGTGCTCGTCCTTTGCTTCGTCGTGTTGTCCTGCGGAGCTCGAAGACCTCGTTCGAAAGGACGCCCTTGGGCTTTGGTTCAACCGTGGTTAACCACACTCAAATTCTCACCTTGTATTAAAAAAAGAAAATTCCCTTTAAAATATCTTTAAATCCATTTTGTGATTTCTTTTCTTGTTTTATTAAAATATTCTAAAATAACTTTTTTTTTTCTCAATTACACCAAGTTTGGATCAGTATAGGTCAGAGTTTAACCCAAAGCTGACCCATCTTCTTGGGTCGGGCTTGGCTCAAGTTAGCCTTGAATGGAGTTGGTAGTTGGGTTAAATACCGGGTTTGGCGCGGGTGTGAACTGTACTCACGCCAAATTGGAGGAAGCTTGGACTACTAACTACTATGGAATATGTCCAAACCCAATTTTTATATAAGTGGGTTGAATGGGGAAATAAATCGGACCGACTTTCCTCGTGTCTATTCTCATGCACATTTGATTGAAAACATCATTCTCGATATAACTAACATGCTAAAGAATCATTGAGATGATTTCATTATCTTATTATGCAACTGGACACATTGTAGAGCCTATTTTCACATAATTAGTGGCAACCAATAACAGCGAAATCAACTTAATAAAATGATATACCAAAGTAAAAAAAAAAAGACTTTGTTAATTCAATAATTCCTACTAAAAACCACATCTCCAATTCTTCTACAAGTGGACATCGTACTATATATAGACACACACTACATAATTGAATAATTAGTTATGAAGTTGTACAAAAATTAATAATTTTTTTTTGATATTTTATATAGTTTTTCATCCGTCGGTCCAAGAACAACATAAAAGCTCAACGATGTTCCTTTGTAAAATCAGTTGACAAAACAAAAAGTAGTCCATAGATCTAGGCTTGGGTTTTTATCATATTTCCAGTGCGGAATGAATCATCCTTTTACATCTCAATTATTTTGGGGTGTGGTAGATATGTTGATTGAAGTTGTTGATTTGGTTGGAATTAGAGTTGACAATCAAGCGGGTTAGTTCATGTCCGAGTATTTAGATTTCGGGTAATGTCTTCATTTGGGTCGACAGGTCGGTCGGGTTGGGTTTTGGTTGTCTTTATTTTGGTTATTTGGATTCCGATTGTCTCATATTTCGGTTGTCTCGGGTTTCGATTATTTCGTTTGTCTTGGGTTTTTTATTATTTCAACATTCATTTTTAAAATTTTACTAGAATGTATCTTAAAGTTTAGGTTATTTTTGAGTTTCAATCATATTGGGTTCGGGTCTTATTCGATTTCGGTTAAATCATGTCCGATTCATTAGGATTTGGGTCATTTTTTTTATTATCGGTTATTCGTATGTCAGATAAAAAAAAATGGGCTAGGTCGAATTCTCGGGTGATATACTTCAATTCACTAACTTTTCGGGTATTCGGATCAATCAATTTTGAGCAGATTGGGTTTTGTCGGCTCTAGTTAAAATATGAATTTAATTGCAGTGTAACTGATTTAACTACTAACAATGGGCACATGTTGGGATTAGGAACGGAGCCAGAAATTTTTTACCCGGGGGGGGGGGGGGGGGGCACGATTGTATATATACGATGTCGTTTTAGATTAAAGTAGCATAACGATCTCTATATAATATGATAATTATAAATTAAATGATGTTATTTTCAGATAGCATGACTTCAATTTATGATAAAACTCTATTATTTTTTCTCCATTAAAAATATAAATAAATTAAATAGTCAAAGAAAAGAAAATTAACAAAATAAGGATATAAAACGCAATAAATAAACATTGAGTCAATATTTAACTTGTTGTATTCTTAACATGTAATAGTGTATAACTAGATGCACTGCAAAAACGGCGAAATGGACCAGCAACCGGAACCTGAAAACTCCAATTCTCACCAAATGAACGCGCCTCACGCGCCCCCCTTTTCATTCAACCCTATCGGCAACCCCAACCCCAAATCCCCAATCCGACCTGCAAATGCTCAAAATCCCTCTGGAAAAATCAATCTCTCCTCTAACTCCAACCTAAATCGGAATTGTCACATCAAATCAAAGAGTTTTATGTACTGGATTTGGCACAAAGTATGGACTCAACGGGGGATTTGGGGCTTCTACTCAGTTCTAGGGTTGTCTTACTCCTGCTCTCTCAAATCAAGTCTATGGCATCTGAGATCGGAAATTATCTCGATTATCAGGCTCGCCTTCTCTCTTCTCCGTCTCTGGATCTAACGCTCCGGATTAGACGTGTCCTGGGATGGTCTGCTTTGAGTTTCTGGGTGCAGAGTGGTCTCTCGCCATCTTTGCCTTCTGCTTTGACAGGTATGGTTCAAAAACCTCTAATCTTGTTTCTAAACTCCAGATAGCATCTGTCTTCTGCACTTCTCATAGTCTCTTGAAAACTAACCTCGGCTATAAAAGCTTTTACTGCGAAAACCTAATTTTAATTTCTCTCCTCAACTGTTCCTCTTTCACTACTATTGCTCGAAAGCTCTCTGACTTCACTGTCTTGCTGTTATTGCTGTACTTCATCCCTTATTGTTGTGCCTTAATGGCTAACAATCGACCGACTAAGGGGAAGGGGATTCTCATTGAGAATCCACCGACACCCATAAATACCCCATCTAAAGAGAAGCCTTCGGGCGACACCCGAAAGAACTCTACCCCCTTTAAATCCTCAAAAACCTCCAAAGCAATGGGCAAGCTTGACCTTGTTTGTTTCTTCACCCAGTCGCAAGAATTCCAACCCAAGTATCTTTTCGAAACTGATGCTTTTCTTTATGGGAGGGCTTTTGGTGCTCCCATTGAGTTCAAGAAATTGGAATCCAAACTCATATTTGACCGGAATTATACACTTTCTCCGATATGGTTAACAAACATCCAATATTGTTGTCCCTGTGACCATGGATTTTGCAATTACCATGTCTTAGACACCTCAACCCTACTACATCCTACAACTCACAACACTCTTATTTTGGAAAAACTGGAAAAAAAAAAGATCACACGCTAACATGGTGATCTTCATGTGTTGGGTGGCTTACTATCACCTCAAAGCTATCCTCCAAGTCGTGCTCTCTTGGATACCATCTGCATCCATTACTTGCTCACTGAATATTTATTTAAAGCAAACAGCATACCACTACAATGCTAACCTTGCTCGAGAGGATTGTCCTCTCGAGCACATGAAATCATTACTCGTGACACAAGGACTTGCTTGGAACTCACAGTCAAGACCCTGCAAACCAAACTAGCTCCTTTCTTACTGGAGTTTCTCAGATGATTTAAGGCTCACTTGTTGCCATGTAAGTCCTACCTTCAAGACAATACATAATACATGTGATTGGACTGAATATCTTGACGTCTATGGTTTTATTAAACTGCCTAACACCAAACTGCAATCGATATTAGGAGAAGCATTTCTACTTCACTATACTACTTGCTCTGGCAGAACCTTCAGCCACAAAAAGCCAATTGTGTCTCACCCTGCTTCGCAGATTTACCTACAACGGGTCAAGACACAAAACCAAAGCTACAATTTTGGTTGCAGCCTCAGAAATCTATTACATTTGATTTATGTGGCTCGCCCTCTCTCAATCCTTTTGTTGTGGGTTACCGGTCTCACTGGAGAACTTTCTTTACACCTGCAAAATAATAATGCTTGTAACAGTTTGAACTCTTTTCCGAGCCATATGTGTGCACAGGACTATATAAACTCTTATCTAGGTTTGCTGCTTCTAGCACATAAACTGCACTTTGAGTGGCACCTCATGACTGCCTACTACCTCTTGTTTTACCTATTTGTTGCTATTATATTTCTTCACCCTCTACAGTATACTAGGGAAATCCAAATGATATGCATGAACATGTATACTCTCCTAAGAAACCAACAGATTAAAACCAACCTAAAAGTATTCATCCACTGCATACAACAACAGGCCTCAGTTTGGTTAATCAAATGCAAATTTTACTTTCCCAAAGCTGAATACATGCTTCTACCCCAAAGCAAAAGATTAGTTCTCAATGAAATTTAGTTATTGGAATGTTCGTGGCCTTAGTAAGAAACATATATGGACACATATTGAATCAACATGTAGAACCGATCACATCAAAATTTTAGCTTTTGCCGAAACCAAATTACAAAATCTGCCACCAGAAAACTGCTGGAGGAAACCAGGATTTGACAACATCCATTTCTATCCTTCCATTGATCTTTCCAAAGGGATTTGCCTCCTATGGAAGGCATCTCAATTTAACAATGAATCACTTCAAATAATAAACTCGGATAGTAGAACCATACATGCAAAATACACCAATCATACTCTTTCATTAGAAATCACAATTATATTCGTCTACGCTCCACCCCATGAAAATGATAAGGACAACTTCTAGAAAGCCCTATCGAGCTCCATAAGGGAGCTCCCAGGCCATCTTAACATCATGGGAGATCTAAACGAAATTCTAGAACCTTCTGACAAACTGGAGGGGGGGGGGGGATCCCCCCTAACTCACCTGGAGAAAGCGATCTCAAGGACCAGATAACATAAATGAAAAAATAGATAGAACACTAGTAAGCCATACCCTACTACAGCAATTCCCCAACTTACATACAAAAAACCATGCTTTCATTAAATCGGACCATACTCAAATTACTTTTGATCTAATGGATAAACAAAAACCCAAGCTACAACCTTTCAAATTTGAACTGGCCTGGACCACGAGACTGGAATTTGAAACTATAGTCAGAAACGCCTGACGTATTGATAACCCAGGATCGCATTTATATAAATTAACCAGGAAACTGATGGAAGTCAAAAGAAAGAGCAAGATATGGAGTAAGCTAACATTTGGCAACATATTTCGGCAAATCTCAAATGTGGAAAATGAACTTCAGAGCCTCCAAACACAAATTTGTAATATATATGATCACAGAATTGAGGACAAAATCAAAAGATTAAATGCTAAACATGCATCCTTACTAAAATATCAAAACACATTGGGGGCAACGAGCGAAAAGAAATCACATAAAGTTAATTGATGCTAATACTAAGTACTTCAATAGAATAGCGACAGGAAGAAGAAACAGACACTTAATAAAATCACTGCAAACAACAACAGGAATTTCTGTCACGACAGATAAAGAAATCAGAGAAGTAATAAAACAAGACTTCATAAAAAGGTACCAATATACGCAACGACACCAAATCCCGAGCAACCTACTTAATAACATAAATAAAGAAATTAACGATCAGGACAATGAGTGGCTCACAAAGCAAATAACGAACGCAGAAATCAAGAAAGCAGTATTCAGTTTATAGCAAATGACAAATCCCCTGGCCCTGACGGTTTTTCTTCAGGGTTCTTTAAAAAATATTGGCATATAGTTGGACCTTGTGTCACTAAGGTGGTCAAAGGTTTCTTTCTTAGTAGCAGAATTTTAAAACAAATAAACCATACCTTTATAGCATTAATCCCAAAATGTGAAAACCCGACAACAGCTTCAATTCGCACTATAGGCCCATTAGTCTATGCTTCACAACATACAAGATAATCTCAAAGATTATGGCTGCAAGGCTAAAAAAAATCCTACCCAAAATAATAAACCCATTACAGAGCGCTTTCACGGCTGGAAGGGCCATACATGATAACATCCTAATTGCTAACGAAGTCTTTCACTCCTTCTCTAGGAAAAAAGGTAAATCTGGCTGGATGGCAGTCAAACTCGACATGGAAAAGGCATTTGATCCTGATTGGGAATTCCTACTATCTGTAATGGATAGATTTGGCTTCTCCCCAAATTTTGTTGGATGGATTAGGGAATGCATAACCATTGTTTCCTATTCGGTCCAAGTGAACAATGAACCTACGGATCTCTTCACACCCCAGAGGGGTCTTAGACAAGGGGATCCTCTATCACCTTATCTGTTTCTCATACTATCAGAAGTCCTTGCCCGAGGACTTTAACAAGAATCTGCGGCTCCTCGTAGTCACTTAGGAATCACTATAACACGAAATGGCACCAGAATTCCTTTTCTGGCCTTTGCAGATGACATTGTCATCTTCGCATCAGCAACAAAAACTGCCTGTGACCAGATTAATAAGGTACTCCGAGAATTTAGTGCACTATCAGGACAAAAGGTTAACAGAAATAAATCACATTTTCAAACAACAGAGAACATAACATCAAATCAAAAAACCTTAATCCATAATGAGCTACAGATCAACTATACAAACAATTTGGGCCCTTATCTTGGGTGCCCCATCATTAGTGGCAGAGTTACAAAAGGCACATTCTCCGATCTCCTTAATGTTACCAAATCCCAACTCACCAAATGGAAAGTAAATTGTTTATCTCAAGCTGGTCGTTGCACATTAATTAAAACTATGTTATTGGCCAAACCTCTGCACCTCATGCAGTGCTTTATCTTACCAAGACAAATCCATGCGGAACTAGATAAAATCAACCGCAACTTTCTCTGGAACAAGTGTCCTAATCACAAGCCTCTCATCAGCTGGTTTGAGGCTTGCAAAGAAAAGTCCAACGGTGGACTAGGTCTCCGAAACTTAGTGGATATGAATAAAGCTTTGCAATTAAAACTAGGGGTGGGCACAAATCCCGCAAATCCCGGACCCGTCCCGGTCCCGTCCCGGGCCCGTCCCGCAAAAATCATGCGGGACGGGACGCGGGACGAGGATTTCTTATCCCGCAAATCCCGTCCCGTCCCGCATATATATAAATATATATTAAATATATATAAATAAATAAATATATATATATATATTGTTATGCACATATCTTACTGTTTTGTATTTTAAAAAAATCATCCTCATATATATAAAAAAAGATCCTGTACGCCAAAGGGAAACTTGGGAATATATACTTGTGTTTGTGAATATTTAGTGTATATAGTATATATGTATAAGTATATACATTGTATAATTGTACATAGTATATATGTATATCAATGTTTTATTTTTTGGTAGTGTATATATATCGATCAATATATAGTATATATATATGTATAAGTATGCTTGGTATATACACTGTATGTAGTATATATGTATAAGTTTGCTCAAGTGTATATAGTGTATATATGTATATCAATATATATGCACAGTGAATACTTCTGTATATATACAGAGAGATATTTTGTGTAATTATATGTACTATGGCAAGTATTTATATATATAATAAAACTGTAAACTATAAAAAAATATATTATAAACTGTGTGTGTGTGTGTGTGTGTGTGTGTGTGTGTGTGTGTGTGTGTGTGTGTGTGTGTGTGTGTGTGTGTGTGTGTGTGTGTGTGTGTGTGTGTGTGTGTGTGTGTGTGTGTGTGTGTGTGTGTGTGTGTGTGTGTGTGTGTGTGTGTGTGTGTGTGTGTGTGTGTGTGTGTGTGTGTGTGTGTGTGTGTGTGTGTGTGTGTGTGTGTGTGTGTGTGTGTGTGTGTGTGTGTGTGTGTGTGTGTGTGTGTGTGTGTGTGTGTGTGTGTGTGTGTGTGTGTGTGTGTGTGTGTGTGTGTGTTACGCCTTTAAAATCCGGAAAATATATTGGATTTTTAGATTTTTTTATAATGTTTTTTATTTGAGGGACAGGGCCCGTCCCTTCCCGGTCCCGTCCCGGGCCCGGTCCATCCCGCAAACAATACGCGGGACGGGACGCGGGACGGCCCCTATCCCGTCCCGTCCCGTCCCGCGCCCACCCCTAATTAAAACTGTTATGGAAAATATTAGCGGAACCTCAAAACCCTTGGGTTACCTTAGTCACAGAAAAATATCTGAAACATATTAACATACTTCAATATCACAAGAAGGGTGCTGCTTCATGGCAATGGACTCAACTAATCAATCTTCTTCCACTCTTTAAGAGTGGAATTCGTTGGTCAATTGGGAGTGGAAAGAATACCAACTTCTGGTCTGAGCACTGGTTTGCCACATCACCTCTTATATCCACAATTAATGACATGACACTAGTTAATACTAGTACTACTATAGACCAATTTATATCACAACATAAAACCTGGAATTCAGAAAAACTAATTGCCACATTTCAAAACATCTTGGACAAGGAAATACTGGATCTAATTCTTACTTCCCCAATCCCCAAAAATATTCACATGGATAGACTGTACTGGAAATGGAGCAAAAACGGATGGTTTAGCACAAGCTCAGCTATCCAAATTATCAACTACTCCAAAAGACATCATAAATAAGATATGAGATGGATCTGGAGTTTGGACATTCCCTCCAAAGTCAAAACGTTACTATGGAAAATCATAAAAAATGGTTTACCCACGTCAGTTAGACTTGCTTCTCGGGGTTTGGGAATTCCTACAACTTGCCCTCACTGTGATTCCAATTACGAGGATCTTCATCACTTACTTTGGGATTGCCCAATCTCTAGAGCAGTATTAGCAAACCTAGACCCAAGGCTTCTCATCACCTTAAACAATCGTTTTGCACAAGGAACTGAACTAAATAATACCATAAACAACATAAAAGAGAGATTGGGCTCCCAAATGTTCACTAAGCTTGCTTTTGGCTGGTGGGGCATTTGCTACTCTCGTAATAAATCCCTCTTTGATAACGCAACACCAAACATACAAAGCATAATGTCTTTTGTTAGAGATCAAAGCTATTTATGGAATACCTCTAAATATATTAATGAAACCACTTGTGATCAAGATTGCGATATTAGGAACAAGACCATTCAACCCACAACTAAAAAGGCAAGAAATAAAACTAAATGGCAGGCACCAGATACAGGAACTTTTAAACTGAACTTTGACGGTGCTTTCACTCCTAATATGGGGGGCTCATTTGGACATATAATTAGAAATCATACTGGCAAACCAATCTTCTGTGGTGCTGGACCTGCATCAATTGCATCCGTTGCCGGGGCGGAATGTCTTGGGCTCTGGATTGGGATCAATGCGGCTAGACAACTCAATATACCTAACCTAATTATTGAAGGTGATAACCTCACCATTATAAACGGCCTTAAGGGCTACGGAAAACCTCCGGGGGACTCCGAAATGATTGTCTCAGGCAGTCTAGTCTCCCTTGGTTTTTTCCAATCTTTTTTGATTCGTCACGTCTTTAGAGAGGCTAACCGGGTTGCTGATCGACTTTCGTACCTTTCACGTGCCTTCTCTGGCCCATGGACAGCTGACGATCCTATGCTTCCTGATTTCATCCGTTGGGATGCTCTTGGCATATAAGTTTTTCTTATTGCCAAATTATTTTCAGTTAAAAAAAAAATAGTGTATAACTAGATATAAAAAATTTTAAACGTGCGTAACTTCTTACCAAATTATCAAAATCGGTAATATAACATATGGTTTCGAACCTCTCGAGGTGATTTATAATACGTGAATGTCAATTTAAATAAAATATAAAAGTATGATAGTCTATTGAAATAAAATTAAAGTGATTAATACACCTACAATTTTCAAACATTCATAACTTTTTACTCAGATGTCGAATTAGGGCGTATTATATATCAAAGTGAAGCTAACGACGAGAAGAATTCCCCTAAGTAATTTTTCGGATGAGGGGAGGGGCACGTGCTCTGTCATGTATGGGAATATAGATGCAAGTTTGTTAGCTTGGGCAAAGGTAATAAATAGGGAGTCAATTGTATTGAATTGCTTAAGCAATATACAACCAATCTATTCTCCTATCTCTCTCTCCTTCTATCTCTCTACCTCTCTTTCCCTAGTCTATTTCTAACCTCTTCCCCTCTCCTTCTCTTTCTGTTACATTCACAACCACTGCCACCATCACCTACCTTCATCCACCGACTCCGGTCATCACATTGGTATCAGAGCACTTTCCGAGGGGCACACTGATTCACCATGGCCGAAGGAACCAGGTTGAAAAGTTTGGAAGCACAATTTGTAGAGGGTTTGTAGCTTCAACGCAACAATCGATGTCGGATTCACAATCACGTCGTGAGGAGCAAACATGGTTGATTGAACAACACGCAAAGCAGTTGGAGGAATTCAAGAAGTTCACCGAGAAACAACTGGCGCAGCTGACAGAGTTGGTGAGAAATCCTCCAATTAGGGACAAGGTTCAAGAAACTCCGGATTCCGGAGGTCGCAGAGCTCAAAAAGAACCAGTCAATGAGGCGAAGCAAGTGAGATTAGAACAGCAATCATTGATGGGATCAGGACCACCGGAGAGGGAGATCCATGGGCGACAGGCTCATTCCTCGGAGTGGAATTCTCATGGATCGAGTTCGAATTCAAGCTGGTCCAACGACAGTTTGAGAAGCAATTGGCTACCGAAATTGGATTTCCCAAGTTTCGATGGTAAGAAACCAAGAAGTTGGATTCGTAAGGCCGAAATTTTTTTCTCCATTTTTGCAATTCCGGGGTGCCAGAAAGTGGAAATTGCGGCAATGTACCTCACTGAGCGCACCGACATCTAGCTACAGGGGTATATGATCCACAAACCTTGAGCCAAATGGTCTGAATTTTACGATGATCTGTGTGCCAGATTTGGTGAATGTCATGAAACAAAAATAGTTGCAGAATTTAATAAGTTGAATCAAGGTGAGGATCTTGAAGCTTATATTAAGAAATTCAAAGATCTGCGTGCGAGTATGTTAGCATTCAATCCTCACTTAACCGAGTCATACTTTGTATCCAGCTTCATTAGTGGATTGCGAGATGAAATTAGATCACTGGTTCAATTGGGGTGTCTGTCATCAATGATTGCAGTTTTTGAACAGTCAAGGTTACATTACCGAGCAATCCAAGCCTTGATGAGGCTTACACGTTTCCCAGGGAGATTACCGTCTTCAGGAGGGTCTTCTTTCAAACCTTTTTGGCTACGAGATGGGAATGAGAAGAGTGACACCAAGGAACCAGCTATGCCTTTAAAGAATATCACCAATCTGTCAGAAGGGAACCTCAAGAAAGCATAGGATGTCAAGAAGCGGTTGTGCTTTAGGTGTGGTGATAAATATTTCTTTGGGAATAAGTGCAAAACGAATACATTATATAGCTTGATGGTGCAAGAGGCAGGAGAGGAAGCCTCTACTGAATTGCTTCCTTCAGAATGGAATGACAATGATGAGGAGGTCCCATAGATCTTTGTTCATGCGTTGCTAGGAGGGGAGTCAGGCACCACAATCAGAGTTAAGGGATCGATCAAAGGCCGTGAGATTACTATTTTGATTGATAGTGGTGCCACACATAGTTTCATGGACATTGGGATTGCCAGGGAAGCTGGTTTTGAAATCTGCAGTACGGGTATGATGATGGTGAATACCTTGGCAGGTAAGATGGCGAGCAACAACATGTGTAAGAATTGTGAATGGGAAATGCAGGGTGGAAAGTATGTGTTCAATATTCGTTTATTGGATATGACTGACAGTGAGATGATTGTTGGGGCAGACTGGTTAGCTGGGTTTAACCCGGTTTTGTTTGACTTTCTGGCAGTACAGATTTCATTCCTTCGAAATGGGAAAAAGATTGTAATCAAAGGTATTATGGATGATAATGGAGCATTTGAGGCCAATATTAGGATGATGTCAAGAAAGGAAATTTGTAATCTGATTGGCAATAAAGATCAATTGTGCGTTGCTCGGGTTACACAAGCTTGCAGACTTCAGTCCACCAGGGTGATTGATCTGGTGATCATTGAGGAAGTGTTGAGTCATTTTCCTGATGTATTTGAAGAGCCTAAGAGTCTACCACCTATGAGAGGGCTTGATCCATGTTACTTAATCATCTTATTGTTTCTCAATCTAAGTACATGACTCATTTGCATGTTTGATATTATTTCAAGAAAATATTATTTGGTCCATGATGTCATTTCCCTACCTGATTTCACCATTTAATGATCTAGTTGCAGTCAAACTTGGCATTGGCCATGTACACTTGATATTTCAAAGTTGAAGGATAAAGTGCTTTTGTGCATGATGTCATTTCCTTGGTCATCTGATTGTTTCTCAATTTCATATCTTCATGAATACAGAATAGTGTGAAATGCTGTCAAAATGCCCTATGATGAATAATTTAGCAGCTGATTTTGATGTCTAAAATAAGCCTCCCCTTCATAAAAATAATTTGCAGCAGTTCAAGCATCGTTAACTATCAGCAAACATCTCCATATGTTTATTGACATCTTTGTCTTTCCTTTTCTCCATTTTCCAACTACTATGTGTTATCACTTCCAGCAGTTCAAGCAGCTGATATCTCGCTTGTTCTTTTATGTATTGTAGACAAGTGTTCATCAGACAAATCAAAGGGAGTCAATTGGAGACGGAGCTCTTGTTCTATCCACCAACGATCAACCTCTGAACACATCAACTCAACAATCTGCCCCCGGACTGAAAAAACAAGCCGATGAGGATCAGTCACTTGAAGAAGAAGAAGACGAACTCTAGCACACTTGAAGACGAGCTGCTGAGGATGAGACAAATCAAAGGTTGCTCTAAGTATGTTTTCATTATCTTGCACTTTTGTTGGCTTAAGACTTGAGGTGTTAGGCAATATGGACACTAGATGTTAGGCAATATGTAGGTTTCAGACTTTTGTTGCATGGCTTGGCGTAAACTTCGGACGTCAAATACTTTTGTTTACTTGAAGTACTCGTTGGACATCAAATGTGTATGCAAGGGACCTTTTGCTGAATTCACTTGTGATGAATGCACTTGAATGTTGGCGTCATTTGCTTGTGCAGATTGTATTGCACTTTTATATAATTTATACATGGTGCAATTATATATATAGAATAAACAAATTTATGGTACCATTAACCGTAGCAACGGCCACGAGCCGTGGCAACTATTACAAAACGTTCAGGAAAACAATGTATGAACGTAGCTACGGCAGCTACGGCAAATTGCCGTCGCCAACGTTCCCTCCCAAATTTCACCCAAAATTGGCGCCATAATTTGGTGCCATAATTTAGCTACGGATGTGGCCGTAGCAACCAAGGGAATTTAGCGCCCCCAAAATGGCGCCATAAAATTGGCGCCTTCAATCCAGTTTCGACGGCTCCCTACCGTAGCGATGCCGTAGCAAAGTGGATGTTTTTTTCCTCCCGTAGCGATGCCGTAGCAAATACGTAGCAAATATATTTGCTACGGCTACTTGCCGACGCTACCAACTTTTGCGACCCCGTGGTTCGTCACCCCCCCCCCCCCCCCCCATTTCTCGTAGCAATGCCGAAGGTAATGGCCTTTTGTCACACCTGGACAGCCTTTTGCTACGGGTTTTTGCCGAAGCTAAATTAATTATTTTTTGTAGTGAGGGTACCTTGCCTATTGCTAATAGACCATACAGATATGCACATTTTCAGAAACTGGGAATTGAAAAACAGGTTAGTGACATGTTGAAGAGTGGTGTAGTGCAACCTAGTCGCAGCCCGTTTGCTTCTCCAGCTCTGTTGGTCAAAAAGAAGGATGGCACTTGGAGAATGTGCATTGATTATAGGCGTCTCAATGATGCTACAATCAAAGATAAATTTCCCATTCCCCACATTGAGGATTTGTTAGATGAATTGAGGGGAGCTGTCATCTTTTCTAAGTTGGACTTGAGATCTGGGTACCATCAGCTGAGGATGATGGACAAAGATGTAGAGAAAACTGCCTTTAGAACTCACCATGGGCATTATAAGTTTAGAGTCATGCCATTTGGACTCACCAATGCCCCTGCAACTTTCCAATCTCTCATGAATGATGTTTTCAAAGAGGTATTAAGGAAGTATGTTTTAGTATTTTTTGATGATATATTGGTTTATAGAAGTAGCCTTGAGCATCATTTGGTGCACTTGAATTCAGTGTTGGAGATGCTTAGAAAGCATAAGTTGTTTACAAAAAGATCTAAGTGTGAGTTTGGACAGTCCGAAGTAGAGTATTTTGGTCATATTATTTCTGAGAAAGGTGTAGCTACTGATCCAAAAAAGAGTGAGGCTATCTTAAATTGGCATGTACCTAAGTCATTGAAGGCTTTGAGAGGTTTTTTGGGGGTTTCTGCCTATTACAGGAGGTTTATTAGAGGTTATGGTGGTATTGCTAGACCTCTAACTGATTTGCTCAAGAAGGATGCATTCTCTTGGTCAGTTTCTACTAATGCTGCTTTTATGGAGTTGAAATCTCTTCTCACTTCTCCTCCTATTTTGGGAATGCCCAACTTCTCAAAACAATTCACAGTGGAGATAGATGCTTGTGCACAGGCATTGGAGCAGTGTTGTTACAGGAAGGCAGGCCATTGGCTTTCATTAGCCAATTCAAGCACTACATGGGAAAGCCTTATTACTTTCCACTTATGAGAAAGAGTTATTGGCTATTATTTTAGTTGTGGATAAGTGGAGGCATTATTTGGAGCAACAACCTTTTGTTATCAAGACTGATCACCAGCCTCTGAAGCACTTAATGGATTAGAAATTGACAACTCAACTTTAGAGGAAAGCTATGAGAAAGTTACTTGGGTTGAGCTACTGCATTGCATACAAGAAAGGGTCTAAAAATCGTGTAGCTGATGCCTTGTCAAGGAAGTATGAAGAGCAGCAAGGGGATTGCTTTGTGCTCACTGTGGTGCAACCTACTTGGATGACTGAAATCATTGCTAGTTACAAGGGTGATCCTCAAGTACAGTAGCTCTTGGTGGAAGTTGTATCTGATAGCACTGGGAGGCTTGCAGTTTGTAAAGGACTCTTAAGGATGGATCACAGGTTGTACATTGGATCTTCCACCGATTTAAAGCTCAAGTTACTCAAGGCATTGCATGAGAAACCAGTTAGTGGTCACTCTGGGGTTCAGGGAACTTATCAAAGGCTGAAGCAACTTTTCTATTGGCCTTCTCTTAAGAAGGGTGTGACCGAGTTTGTGCTTTCTTGTGAGAATTGTCAAAGGAATAAGGTAGGAAATGTGGCTTGTCCTGGCCTCCTTCAACCATTACCAGTGCCTAGCATACCATGGTCACACATCTCCATGGATTTCATTGAAGGACTCCCTAGGAGTAAGGGCAAAAATTTGCATATTGGTGGTGGTCAACAGACTTACTAAATATGCTCATTTTGTGGGGTTAACTCATCCATTTTCTGCTGAAAAGATTGCTTCTGTATTCATGGAAAATATTTACAAGTTTCATGGTTTTCCTGAAAGCATTGTCTCTGATCATGATAGGATTTTTCTCAGTTCATTTTGGCAACATTTGTTCAAAGGATTAGGGACGGCCTTGCACACGAGCACTGCTTACCATCCTCAATCAGATGGCCAGACTGAGAGGGTCAATCGTTGCCTTGAAACCTTTCTTCGCTGAATGTGTTCAGATCATCCAAGACAGTGGCTTGAGTGGCTCTTTCTTGCTGAGTTTTGGTACAACACCAATTTCCACACAGCTCTGCACACAACTCCATATCAGGCCTTGTATGGACATCCACCTTCAGTGTTGGGTATCAAGACATTTGTGGGAACGAATATGGATGCTTCTACTTGGTTTCAGCAAAGGCAACATATGCTTTCACAAGTGAAATTTCACTTGTAGCAGGCTCAAGTTCGAATGAAGCAATTTGCAGATCGTCACAGGTCAGAATGAGAGTTTCAGATTGGTGATATGGTTTATTTGAAACTCCAACCATACAGGCAATCCTCAATTGCTGTTCGTAGGAACCTTAAGCTTTCTTCTAAGTTCTTTTGGCCCTTTAAGGTGTTGGCTAGGGTGGGAGCTGTGGCTTATAAGCTCGAATTGCCTCCGGGAGCTGCAATTCACCCGGTTTTTCATGTGTCTCAGCTCAAACGTCGAATTGAATGACAACAATTGCCAGTTCCAGTGGCCCCTCAAGCTGATGAAGAAGGTGATCTTGTTACATCTCCAGAAGCCGTGTTAGATTGTCGTGTGACATACTTGAGAAATGGGGAGCCTGTGTCCGAATGGTTGATCAAATGGACAAATCTGAGTGAGGATGAAGCTACTTGGGAGCCTGTTGGGCACATCATTCATCTCTTCCCGAATTTCCAACTCAAGCCTTGTGACAAGGTTTTTCAAGGGGGGAGTAATGTCATGTATGGGCATATAGATGCAAGTTTGTTAGCTTGGGCAAAGGGAATAAATAGGGAGTCAATTGTATTGAATTGGTTAAGCAATATACAACCAATCTATTCTCCGATCTCTCTATCTCCTCCTATCTCTCTACCTCTCTTTCCCTCGTCTGTTTCTAACCTCTTTCCCTCTCCTTCTCTTTCTGTTACATTCACAACCACCGCCACCATCACCTACCTTCATCCACCAACTCCGGTCATCACATGGCTCCGCCTCTGGTTGGGATCGTGGGGGGATAGTGTGTTAGGAGTCCATAATAACATGCTTGATAAGACGTGCACTGATTTGTTCTCTTTCAACTTCAACATCCGAAATTTAACTACATTTTAGATTTTCAAAATCAGTTCTCAAGCTATTCATCTCAAATAAACTTTATCGTTCCCTTCCGAAATCAAAATTAACCACCTTAGGAGTCATCCCTTCGATACGGGAACAAACTATATCTTATTTGGCATTTTGTTTTCAACATCTCCAACGTAAAGTTGTTTGAACTCGAAAATGAATCGAATAAAAAAAAACAGAGGACCTAATTTGTATAATACCAATTACCAAACACATTCTGACGTTGCTTTATTCGATCTAAAGTAATAATAATGCCTATAATCTACACTCTTGCTAGCAAACTGTGTTAACTACTCGTGCTTAGACTTGAGCTGGTGGACGTGCTTTTCCGTCTCCTTTAGAGCGTTCCCAAATATGCTTATCAACTGGGACAACATGATTGTTAAAGTTAATGTGAAACGTTAAAGGGACTATAGTTGTAACCATAACTATTTGTGTTGGTTTAAACTAACCTCATCAATTTCTTCCTCGGAAATTATCAAGTGAGGACACAACATGATAGTGTCACCAGAAATGCGCACTAACATCCCGTTCTTCTGACATTGGGCACCAAAATATGCACCTACGCCTGCATTCATCCCATATGTTTCTCAGTTCTTGCTTGCTAAAAGTTGCACATTTCTTATTTGACTACTTAAGCATATAACTATATAAGTTGCACATTATCAGCACAAAGAAAATCAAGAACCTACCCCAGTCTGCTGGAAATGGATCATTTGGGGACTTGTTGTTGGCGAATTCAATTGCAAGAACTAAGCCAACGCCCCTTATCTGTGATTCCAGGGAGACACATGAAGCAATTTTGTAAGTTACGAAGGGTGTGGTACTAACTGAACTTGAATGGAAAAGAACATACCTCTCCTACAATGGGACTGTCTGCGTAGGCTCTCATGCCATCTTGAAATCTTGGTATCAATTTTCTTACTCGCTCCACAATATTGGTCTCCCTACAAATAGCTAATGTTAAAAACATATGGTTCCAAACAAACATGCCCACCATAACAAAAAGAACGGGGTGCTGGTGTACATTCTAGTTTCTAAGTGTTTCCAGGGAAGGAAAGAATGGCATACTTGTAGATCCGTAGAGTTTCTATTGCGACAGCACATGATACAGGGTGGCCAGAATAAGTAAATCCATGAGAGAAAGAACCTGAAGTTTAAATATATTGAAACCCCATAAATATAACATACAAGCCAATCAACGAACAGATGAGAGAGAATAATTCCTTTTTTGTCCATACCAAGTTTGTTACTCTGAGAACCAATTACTTCTGAGACTTCCGGGCTCACAAGAATAGCTCCGATGGGCATATAGGCTGAAGAGAGGGCCTGTTACATTTTCAGGACAAGCATTGAACCCTTCCATTGGAGCCTAACTTCTTGCAAGGAACAAAACGAATTAAACAATGTCACCTTTGCTAGTGAAACAAGATCAGGTTTGATGTTGTATTTATCACATCCAAACATTTCTCCAAGCCTACCAAAGGCACAGACGACCTGGATGAATAGGAAACGGCCAATAAATAACTTGGATAAAAGTGTCAGATGTAGCAGTAACATCGTATTTATATTAAGATTGGCAATGGGAATACCTCATCAGCAATAAAAAGAATGTCATATTTCTTCACTACAGCTTGAACCTAGACCAAGAACGAAAGATTATATCAGAGATCACTTGAATGCATATAAAATTGTTACAGACAAATGACTGCTTTAAAGTTGTTACTTCAAAAATCACATAAACAAGCACATTATCTAGATCAGGAGAAGAAGAAACAAATCAAGAAACCAATTAACCAGCCTTGTTATCCCGACGAGCACCACAAATTTCATACTTATGCACATTGATATAATTAGGCCTATAAGCAGTCTTATGAAAATCAGCATTTTGTGCCTTCGTATGAGGACTTATTTTCTTTATTCATTTGTATTCATGTTCAAATAGAAAACCCATTCCGATATAATCTACTAGAATCAGATAATATACATGATTTTCAGGGCTATTATACATGGAGCTCTTCAAAATATGAACCTCATATGCACTGACAATGAGGCTTTTAGAGTTTTAGTCAATCAATCACATTATGCATACAATTACAGCACAGCATATGTATGCAGGATAAACAGCACAGTAATGACCATCAGCCAGCTACAACTTGTACCTGACGAAGAATATTTAGATTAGTAAACATATCAGTTCTTTACCTTCTCAAAATAAGTTTTGGGGGGTGGAATAACTCCTCCAGCTCCCATGACAGGCTCAGCAATGAAAGCAGCAATCTAGAGTTTCAGAATGCAGGAGAAAAGTGGCAATATAACATTAAGCTAGTTCAGGAGAGATTATGTTAATTGTTTCATAATTCATACATAATTTTTATACCGTCTCAGGTCCCTCTTTGAGGATAAGGTCCTCCAAATTTTTGGCCAATCTGCTAGCAAAATCTTCTTCTGTCTCACCTGCCACGAAAAAGTCACAGTTGGGCCAAAGCAGAACCAAAGGTAAATAACATTACAAGCATGGAAAAGGAGAAGAGGAGAACTAAAAACCTGGCTGATGGTAGCGCCAGTAGTGAGGACAATCTGTGTGCAAGACAAAAGGAGCTGGCAGATCAAATTGTTGATGTAAAGCAGGAAGCCTACAAATATAATAGTGTTATTGCTTATTCTCCTATATATTAAGCCCCAGAGACGAATTGTTACAGCTGAAATTCCTCAGTCCTCACCCTGATAAACTAGCTGATATGAGAGTTGAACCATGATATCTGTAGAAAGAAATCAAATGCAGAAAAGTTTTAGGTGCATGCAAGGCTGTGGAAGAAACACAATTATCAGGGGAAATTACGCTTTTGATCGGGCTATAAATTTCTTCCTATCTGGTTTTCCTAGGGCGTTGTTGTAATACCAGACCAGCTTCACCTGTAAATAAGAAGATCAACTAACATCTAAGATGGAATGTGTTTCGGCAAAATCAACCATATATATAGTTCTTAAAAGGGATTAAGGTGAATGAGGAAAAGTGGCTGCGATACTCACTTGAGTGTCATTGGCTTCTGATCCACTGTTGACAAAGAAGGCTTTTCCCATCTTTCTTGCTGTGAAAGTATCTACAAGCTCTTTTGCAAGATCCTGTGCATTGACAGTTGCAATGTGGGTGAGCACCTCTAAGAGTCGCATGATGAGGTTACACAATATGGAAAGCATAAATTGCTCAAAATGTTCAGACAAGCAAGCTGCAAGCATAAAACTAGATGCTAAATTAGGAGGGAAAGAAAATGAAGTTTCATTTACCAAAGAGGGTTTCGTTGTGCGGTTCCAAAAGGAGTGATAGAAAGGCAGAGTATTCAACTGTTCATTTGCAGCAGCAACAAGTCTCGGTTCATTTCCTCCTGCAGTTTACAAGTAAGATAAGTAGCTAGAAGTCATTATTTTAAATAATCGCTAGCGTATGGTGTTCATAAAAAAACTATTCATTTTCCGGCACTCAATATACAAGTACGGTACCTACCTAATGCTGTAGACCAAAGACCAGCAAGAGCATCCAAATACCTGTTTCCATGTGTATCATATACATAACAACCCTGCAGCAATTAAAGTAACCATTTAGACTCCATAATCACAAAGATGATGAGAAAATGATACCAAGATTAAACCATACACATTTTCCAACACTTTGAAAGGAAATCATACGTCAGACTTCTCAATTACCAAGGGATCTAAATCCATAGTTTGCCATCCAGCCGTGAAGGGTGCTAGCATATTGTGCCCCTTGAAACTGAAAAGGCCAGTGAAATAGTTAGAATGAATATGCATACGAATTCCATGGACATTGACAAGGGAAAAAATGTAATAAAAAAAATGAGAAATTTTAATTTATTTGACACCTCTTAATGAAACATACACCTTTTAGCTTTTGCCCCTGCACTAAACGATTTTGAGAGGCAACAACGAGCACCTATCAGATGCCCCTTCAAATTATTGGTGATTCCATCGCATGAAATAAACTGCAAAGGCAGTAGCAAATTTCATGGTTATCTCAAAACAAATTGAACACGGGAAACAAAGAAACCATTCAACACATGATGAATCTGCTTAATGCCTCAACAGTACAAAAAATCACTTTAGATTCATCTTAGGGCCAAAGTACAATCGCAACTCTTATTGGTCTGAACAAGAACTGATAAAGCTTGGTCCACAGCCCATGGATCAAACTAAACTGTTTACTCTTGTCCAAAAATAAAATGCTGCATTCATCAAAGAAAAACAAAATTGCAGCAAATCAAGCAGCAGCAAAACTAATCAAATTTTCAACAAGACCGACTAGCAAGAACAAAGAAAACCAGTCTAGTATTCAACTTTCATTCCTGCATTCTGGTATCCAAACCATAACTCATGTATAACCTGATCACATAGGAATCCAAGAAACTGTGCAAGTGTCCTCCAATTTCAGATATGCTCATCAATTAATTGTTCTCTCCAATTCTTAAGTGGACAAAGCACCTCAATTCCTGAAATCAGCACACTCAAATCCCCGTATAAATTGAATGAAAGTTTTAATAAGACCGCTCTTCAATTAATCAGCACACTCCAATTTCAGACATGCTCATCAATTAGTTGTTCTCTCCATCGCTTCACGAATACAACTCATTTTAAAATAATGGGAGTATGAGATATTACATGCCTGTAGAGTTGTTTCGCTTTGTATCCAAATCGATTTCCGTTTTCAATTAACAAAAACACTAGGTAGAATTGTTTTAGAACTCCAAGTGTATGATAATGTTCATTGAAAACGCCTTAATGCCTAACGAGTCAGATCCACCACCGCGTTCAGATCATGAAATTCCAATAACCTTGCTCTGAATTAATTTACAGACTAGAAAAAACAAGAACCCCCGGAATTCAAGCAAATCACGAAAAATGGAGAAGCGTTGAGTAATTGCAACGGAAAATGCGCAGTGTTCCCTGCTCCATCAATGCGTATCAATCGCCGATTGATTACAGTGGAAATCGTGTACAGAATCGCCAATTCCCAGATATTCGAAATTTTCGAATAAAAATAAAACAGTGAGTTATGATGAACGGAGCGGGAAAACGAAGAAGAAAAGGGATCGAAATCATAAACAAAACCTGCGCGTGAGCTCCGCGAGTGGATCGGAGAAGATGCCTGAAAGCCATGGGTGCTTAGCCTCTGCTTGAAGGCCCGTCGAAAGAAATCCCAAACGCTCTCGCAAGATCACTGGGAGAGGAAAAACTCCAATGAAACCGCCTTTTATACTTTTTCATAATTTACCTTTTTTAGTATTTTCTTAATTTTTTCTGATCAACAAAATTAGCCACAAAAGTATTCTTTTTCGTTTGGACGTTAATTGTTGTTTATCTTAAGACCAAATCCTTTAATTTTTTTAATGTGCATTTACCTAATAAACCTCTATTAAGGGTGTGTTTGGATTCCAAATGCATTATGTTTATAATGTAAAATGATAAGACGGTGTTTAGTTAACACAATTTTGAAGGTGTTTAAATTATGATGTTTTTTTATTTCACGATGTATTAATTATAATGCAATTATTTTATCTGGATTTATGTGATTATTTGGTTAAATTACGGTTTTAACTCGATTTTTACGAGATTTTTGTTTTTAGAACCAAACGCGCACATAAAACGAGGTAAAATAATTACATTATAATTAAAATGCAATGGAATCCAAACACACCCTAAGTATAATGGTTTTTCTAACTTTTCCATTGAGATTGCATTTAGAACGATTTTTCAAATTTAAATAATTTTAGCCATTTTTCATAATATTTTTCTATGATACATGCATCCAAATATAGAGAATCTTTTCCAATATGGTTTATTTATCCTATGTCCGAAGGGTACAAGATATAAATAACGTAAATATAAAAGTTAAATAGGGGTGCTATACTGCTATATGAGCTGAGTAGCTCGAGCTCGGCTTTGAACTTGATTTTGTTAATTTACTAAACAAGTCGAGTATGAACACATATGTCAGCCCAACCCAACTCGATACAAACTTGAATAACTTGAATTTTGTGTAATTTACAAAAGCTTATTTAAGTTACTATGTCAACAACAAATATGGTTGCTTAATACTCGAAAAAAAAACTCACCTCGAGCTCGTTTATTAACTAAACAAACCCAGTATGAACATAATTTTAACATCGAGTCCAAATTTAGGCTCCGCTCAAATTCAACTTATTTATAAATAAGCCGAATATGAAAAAATAATACTTGACTCGTTCAACTCAAATGACAACCTCATAGCTAAATGGGTGTATAGACCGTCTTCAATCAATTAGGATGTCACTATATACACCGCAAATCCGGATTAAGGATTTGCACGTCCTTAAGGGCGTGCAAGTCTGGGACGGTGCACGTCCACTAAAAACGTCTTGCACGTCCTTAACAACGTGCAAGCACGTCCTTAAGGACGTGCAATACTTGCACGTTGTTAAGGACGTGCAAACCCTAGTTAGGGTTTTGCGTTTAGGGTTTAGGGTTTAGGGTTAGGGTTTAGGTTTTCCGACGGTTTTGTAATGTTAATTGATAAAATTGAAGTGTTTAGCTAGTGGATTTGAAGGATTTAGGGTCAAATTAAACCGAACACAAGAATTGTTAAGGTTTTCATTCGGATAATATGCGAATAACGTTACAAGGAACGGAAAAAAAAGGTTTACATTCATAATTTTAATAAAGTTGTGGAATACAATCTAGGAAAATAGTAAAGGACGGCCGAACTCAGCACGCAAGGCTCTAAATCTCTCAATCTGAGCTTGAAACGGAGCATCCCATCCTTCGACGCTCGGATGATGATGTTCGACCCATTCTAGTGGAGGCGGCGGAAGAGGAGCGTTAGGACGCAACCAGATCTATGAGAACAAAAATTTAGAGTTAGAGTATTGATATATGTATGAAAAGCATGAATAGGTAATAAAAAAGACGTTTGAAGTCGTACCGCGGCAAAATGGTCTTGGTTTCCGATGCAGGCTACACCAAGAGTTGCTGATTGGGGAGGGTTGTTAGCAGATGTCGGCGAGATCATGGGGAGACATGTGAACGGATGATGCCAAGCTAGGACGACGAGAGGAATCTGATATACCGTCGCAAATACTAAACCCATGATGGGTAGCTCTATCCACCGTCTCCTATCACCATGTGTGGCTCCGGCCCATCTCTAGTAGTCGACGAACTGCTGAAATGGGTACTCTCCCGTATAACAACCGACGTACAGATCGGCGTGATCCTCCAAGTGATTGCATAGTAACGTTTTGAGTTCCGGGAAAGCAGTCTCGCCGATCGGTGATGTCAAAGCCGCCAAAGCACGGTAGCCACAATGACCATCTCCAACAGTGTCCCTCACCGTCTCAATATGACCGAACATGAAGGGATCAACGTTGTTTCAACCCCAGTTGAACCCTCCGAACACATCATCACGTCCACGTCGAGCTGAGGTCGCTTGTGGACGAGGCCGAGCAGCATTTCGAGCAGCACGCGCTTCTTCTCTCTCAAACCTTTCCCTTACCTCCTCGTATGGCAACGGGTTGGTTCTGCAGGCATTCCTCGACCCCCGAGGCCTCCCCTTCCTTCGGACGCTTGCTGATGAGGGTGGGTGCAGCTCATCCTCGCATACATCGTTGGAAGCCGTGTATGAAGATGACAGCTCATACGGCAGTGGAATGTCGTCGAGGTCAGTCCATGTCAAATCCATCCAGAACGGGTGGATGTCCTCGACGGGTATCGGAGTACCGGAGTTGACGTATGCCTGAATCTCATGGACACAAGGGATCCCGTAACAAACCCTCCAATGTCGGTCCGTGCATACCGGAGGAACCTTTTCGTTCACAACGTCCTGCCACATCTTGTACAGATAATCGAAGCACTTTTTGGAGATTAAAGTCTTTACCTCATCGAAAAGGTTGACTTTATACGCCGCTGTTGGCCATTTGAAGCGGTCGATCTCCAAAGCAGTTTGCAGCTCATGCAGTTGACAATCGTTGACTCTATGGATTGCATCGATCACGATGCGGAAGTCACCAGTCGATGAGTGAAGTGCCTCCTTCAGAACCTTGTGTTGACCCTCAACTCTATACACATTGAAGTGCATACCACTAAATATTCGATATTATATCATATTGTAATGGGAGATAAGAAGTAAGGTTGTACATGTTTGTCGTACGGGTGCCGAGATGGAAGACATTATCTACGTAGCACCGTATTATGCTCCTGCTGTATGGAAGCCAAACCGACTCCAAATACGCCACCACACCTGGGAATGGGTGCCATGCAGCTCGTAGCGCCCGACGACGTCGGTTGAATGATTCCTCCGACCTCGATTCGAACAGCCCCCAACAGTTGCCCTTAAAGATGCCAGCGTGGTTTAAATTCTTCGTGATCTTCAGAGCTGCTTCCTCGCATCTTCTCGTCACGTGTAACCAACAAAGGAGATGCTGGACGTCGGGGAAGACAACATTCAGCGCCGCCAAGAGACCTAGCTCTCGATTAGTCATGATAGCTTGAGGCTGAACCGTCCCAAGAAAGATCTGAAGCTGTCGCAACACCCATGCATATGTGTCTTCGTTCTCTTGCGACATGAAGGCATAGGCGATGCAGTAAGTATTGCCTGAGGGTGTGAGCCCGACCACCTCGCACAAAGGAATCCCATATCTGCAAGTGTAAATATGTTACATATAAAATACTTTATAATTGGCTATATGTGCAATAATGTAATCGTAATTAAGTAACTTACGCATTTGTTTTGTATGTGTTGTCCATTATGATGACGTAATGGAACCTTCGGAGAAGGCGTATCCCGTCGGGATGCGCCAGGAAGAGGTCGCTCAAGACGTTGTCGTCATCCGGATGTCGTCTGAAGTCGTAGTAGTACCTTCTTTCCCGCAGATGGTGCAAGGTATCCTGGGTCATCGTCCGACTACCTCTTTCTTCGGCGACCATCATGGCGAGCGTGTTGGTAAGGCTCTTCCTTGACGTGACGCTGGTATCATCCAACTGCCTCAATCCGTACCCAATGGATTTTGGAGGAGTGCCAACTTCCTTCATCCACCTCGCCATCTTCTTTTCCCCCTCTGTCATCTGTCCGGCGATGGCGTGACCCTTCAAGCTCGTGGAAAGCCCGTGGTTATGAACACCATGGGTTACCGTCATGCGCCACTGACCCGGCGGAGCTTCGTGTCCGTGTAGAGAGAATGGACAACCACTTATCTTCGTCTGCGTGCTCCGGAGCTTCCTCCCGCGTGGTCGGTACTCCCCAAACTGCTCGCAAGCAAGGAGAACCCTGCCTGGACGATTCGACGCCCCCGTCCAAGACCGCTTGATTACTAAAATCATGTAGTGTCTCCGACCCAAGTCCTTGAAATGCGTAACGATTTCGTCACGGTCATTCCAAACCCTTGGGTCCGAGAACTCAGACGTAAAGTCTCAAAACTGTATTCACATAATAGGAAATATGAACAAAACGGAACGAATACGAAATATGTTGACTCTACGAAACCTATCCGTACCTGGGATACTTGGAGACGAGGATTGCTTTGCGGCTCGGCCATAACGATTCTAACGGCGAAAGAATATATCGAAAGAAGTCGGACTTTGTTTTGGAGTGCGGAATGAAGATGTCCTCCATCGCTTCAAATAGGCACTGTTGCGTTAATTGTAAGCAGAACCCTAGCACGTGCTAGGGTTCTGCTTACAAATAGGCACTTTTCGTTATCGTGCAACCTTATCATATTAACGTTTTCGTTTTTGATGTTTACGTTCAATATGACTCTGAAGAAATGAGAAGAGTCTAATAGAAATATAGAGATAGATACAAAATCCGTAATATAAATGTATAATATCAACATACAAACTGCAAAAGTACATCACTGCCAGTGGAGGGACCTGAGCTGGGGGACGCCGGATGGGAGCAGATCCTGCACCCAGGTCCCCGGGCCCTGAAATATGTAGGGCTCGAAAGGCAGCAAGTGAGTCGCCCGGTGGTGGAACTTCAGCAGCGGCAGCTCCACCGTAGGATCTCTCCACACCTGATACGCACGGTGATGCCTATAAGACAGTAGCAGATCTCCCGGCGGCAACAAAGGGTCGACCTGCGCAGCCGGTGCGGCAGGCTGCGCAGGGATGGGCTCGGGCTCTACCTGTGGGCCCCCCTGGCCCTGAGCCTGCCCCTCCTGACCGTCGTCAGCCTCCTCAATGACGTCAGGGATCACATCATCTGTAGAGGCCAAGGAGATCGTCGCTGGTGTGGCGGAGGTCGAAGGCTCGGGCTCGTGTGTGCCAGATGTAGAAGCCTCTGGCACAGCTGAAGAAGATGCCTCCGGGATGGTGGGTGGAACACGAGTAGGACGTCTACCCATGTCGGCCCGTCACCCAGCGACTACGTCGGTGATGCAGCTACTCAAAACCTCAGGGGGCTCTAAAGAAGGCTGCAACCCCATTATCGCATCGCCAGAAGGATCCCAACCTGGCATACCCGACCAGAAGGTGTCGTGCTCGTCGGCCGGGGGGGTCCCCATCGACGGCTGCTACCGCTCTGCAGACGCGAGCAGATCGTCGACTGTGGCTGTCGAACTGTCCAGTACCGTCCTCTCTGGAATCTGGCTGACCGCTGCCCGGTCGGCGAACGTAACAGACCGGAGGGTACCGTCCCCCCTCATGAGCCTCCCTACCTGTTATTATGAAATGTATTTTATTATAATTTATTATATTTTAATTTAATATAATTTAATATATTTTAATGTTTTTATTTTCTTTCAATTTAAATTTATTTCTATGTATTTTATTATAATTTATTATATTTTAATGTTTTTATTTTCTTCCAATTTCAATTTATTTTTATGTATTTTATTATAATTTATTATATTTTAATGTATTTATTTTCTTTCAATTTAAATTTATTTCTATGTAGTTTATTATAATTTATTATATTTTAATGTTTTTATTTTCTTTCAATTTCAATTTATTTCTATGTATTTTATTATAATTTATTATATTTTAATGTATTTATTTTCTTTCAATTTAAATTTATTTCTATGTATTTTATTATAATTTATTATATTTTAATGTTTTTATTTTCTTTCAATATAAATTTATTTTTATGTATTTGAATATATTTAAATATATTTTAATGTAAATGAAATAATTTTGAAGTATTTTAATATTTGTTTAATGTTTTTTATTATCTTTCAATATAAATATATTTTTATGTATTTGAATATATTTTAATATATTCAAATATATTTTAATGTTAATTAAATACTTTTGAAGTATTATAATATATTTTAATGTTTTTTATTGTCTTTCAATTGTAATTTTTTTCTATGTATTATATTCTATCAAATTACAATTATATTCTCTTCTATCAAACTATATACTATAAAAAAACATTATAATATATAAATAAATCAAAAAATCTATTTTCAATTATATTCTATTAAACAATATATATTATCAATCATATATTCTATAAATTTCTACTATAAAACTATATTATCTATCAAATTATATTTTCAAACTCTAAAAATAAATCAAACAAATAGTAATTCAAATAACATACCGGTGGAGTCGGGATCGGGGACACCTCAATGGACCGACGCTTCCGCGGCGGTTCCGCCTCCTCCTCGGCCACTGCTCGGCCTCCGTCGCCGGCGCCAGACGCCGCCCCACCACCACCACCCTCCTCCTCGGCCACTGTTCGGGCTCCGTCGCCGGCGCCAGACGCCGCCCCACCACCACCACCCTCCTCCGCCGCCACATTCGCCAGCACCACCAGCCCCTCAGCCACCGGCGCCACCGCCACCGCCTCCCCCGATGCTCCACCCCCACCACCACCACCACCCTCCACCTCCATCCCTGTCGCCTCCGCCTCCAAGGCTGCCACCGCCGCCTCGAGCTCTCTCTCTCTTTCTGTCTCCATCTCTCTCGGTCTCTCTCTCTCTCTGGGTCTCTCTCTCTCTCTCTGGGTCGCTCTCTCTCTCGGTCTCTCTCTCTCGCTCCGACTCCGGCTCTCTCTCGCTCGATTTCTGACGAAGAAGAAGACGATGAAGACGAAGAGGCACGTCCTCTTCGTCTTTAAAGGACGGGCTTGCACGTCCTTAAGGACGTGCAAGCCCGTCCCCAAGGACGTGCAAGCACGTTATTAAAAAAAAAAAAAAAAACGTGCTTGCACGTCCGGGTTTGGGTGGCTCTCACCCCACTTGCACGTTCTTAAGAACGTGGGGATTTGCGGTGTATATAGCCGTAACGATCAATTATCTATCTATATATTCAACTACAAGAATTCGATCCACCCCCAACTAAAAAATACAAGAATTCGCCAATTTGACGTGACAGAGTCTTGTTATGAAATTTAATTGGTTTATAATTTATGGTGGATGTCTTTATACTCCGTATTTTTTTAACCATGCGGATAGCATACTCATTTTTTAAAATATTGTGATCGGTTAAAATATATAAATAGTATTTTAAAAAATAGTAAAATTTATGAAAACATTTCATTAATGATATTTTTTTAAAAGTAAAGTGTTTCAAAAAATAAAGTATCTTAATAAAGCTTGTGTCATTTGCTTTAAAAAAAACGCAATACAGTATAATTGAGTAATAATTTTGGTGTCTATCTTAAAAAATCTGTTTAACTGCTTCGATTACTTTTATTTCAAAATGACAAAATGAGTTCCCAAAATTGTATTGAGTTTTTCAGACAGTGAGATTCTTTTCCTTCCCATATCAACTTTTAACTGCAAATGAGAGCAATTAGCAGAAAAATATAAACATGCGAACCAACCCAAACAAGAAAACAAGTTCAGAAAAATCTGCATTGATGTCTTCTTGCAGGTTCATGCTACTCACCAAGTACCAACTACTAAATAAATGAATGACTTACCGATGGCTATAAAAGGTGTTTTCCCTCTACATCTCCACCTTCATCCTTCAGAAAAGCCCTAAAATAAGGAAGCTGAGACGAAACCCGAAAGACTAAGAGAAATAAGAACGATAGAAGACGATAATTCACAAACGATGAGAGGAACTGCATCAACAAGGCTGCAACGGCAGGTGAAGAAAAGCCAGAAGTTCTCACGTTGCTCGGGTTCTATACAACTCCGTAGAGTGGGAAAGTGCCCTTCTTTCAGGCAGAGAAATGATAGCTGCCCGTTAGTGAAACAGCAGCCTTTCTCAGCTCGGGTCTAAGGATTTGCCTCTGTAGTTTACCAGTTCACTTCTGCGTGCCTCTTGCTAGCTTAAACGTGGAGCGGAAGAAGAATTATGTCCGTATCCGCCAGGCACAAACACAGGAAGTTGGTTGGAAGTTGCATCTCTCTTGAACCTGGACTCTTGGGGGAAACCCGGGACCAACCGTTGCTGGCCAGGTCTGAAGACTGATTCCTTGTCGGTTCTAGCACCACTATTCTTAGCAGAGGAACTCAAGAGAGGTCCACCAAAGAAGATGGACTCCTCAGTGTATGTCAGTTTGTCCAATTTCTCAGCAGTAGCAGGAGCTGTTCTTGCCGAAGTGGTGGACGAGGAAGGTTCCTGTGGTTGAGCCCCTTGCATTTGACCATGGCGACTAGCTTCTGGGTTCAGTTTCGGCAATATGATAGGCTGGGATGGTCGGTTCCTGGTCTCCGAGAATGTAGTAGGGACTGACACATATCTTCCTGCATCTTGGTCCCACACAACAGAAGTCCTCTTAACGTCCCTCATGATAGAAGCAGCCGGTGCAGAGGAAAGCAGCAGAGGATCAGTGGTACTCTCTTTACGAGCTTTCTTTTCGTCTACCCCCGAAGTGTTAGCAACTAAAGTGACCTTGGAGGTTGAAGGCTGAGCTAAAGCAACACGAGGGAGAATAGAACCTGATGCTGCATTATAATGGGGGTGGGCATGAGTTCGTGGGAGAGGACTGAGGGTGACCGGTTCATGAACATGACTAGGAGGACTGCTGATGCTACTCAGGCTGTGGGTCCCAGATTCATATTCGTCACGACTGCCTTGGCTTAAAGCAGAAGAGTTATTCCGCAAAGTGCTCATCCTGAAATCAGCTTTGATTTCCTTACTTCCTCCACCGATATCTGTGCTAACGCTACTTCGGATGCTCATATTTCCACTCGAGCTGTAGTCAGCATCGGGTAGGCGGCGGTTTTCAACAGGCCGAAGAACAGAGGATGAGGCCCTGGCTTTGGCAGCTGCTTTCATGACTTCATTCGGATCCATCTTCGCAAGTTTCCTTGCGCTGAGTCGGACTTGCTTTCTTGGAAACTTATTCACCCGTCCGGCTGCAGCAGAGTCAGGGTCCACGGTTGAGGGGACCATTCCAGGCTCTAAATGGGGTATAACTTCATCCTATGACAACAAGATTTTCAAGGTGCCAAATATTTAGATGCCATTACTTGTCTGATATTAACATTAATTTTATGCAATTGAGCCAAACAACAAAATGTTTGTCCTATTTTTCCACCCTCTTGCTCATTCATCTTAGTTGAATTGACCAAATCGAACAATTTTGTGGCCAGTCGTTAGTTTGGATTCAGAATTAGCACTTGAGCTAAATAGGAAGTATATAAACATAATCAAGCCACCAACAAAAGTGACGATTAAAAGTGCATTTACAAATTAACGGGGAATGATAAAATATCAAATGCAACACATACCTGATAATCAACAAATACCCTAGGAGGGGTACACCATGCACCCTGACCCTTGAAATGGTGCCCAAGAGAACTACCAGCACTAAAGCCAGTTGTCGTAGACCCTGATGGAGAGTATAATATGTTTGGCATTTCTTCATCAACCGAGGCTTCTCCTTGTGCCTCACTCATAGACCTCATTGCAACCACAAATTCGTAGGTCGTAATACCCTAAAGAAGGAAATGGAGATAAGCTATGCGTCAAAAGCACATTCAACTTAAGAAAAACCGCCCCCCTTGAAATAATCATAAACAATGGGGATTAAAAATATATGGGGGATTCTAGATGAAACTAACCTTCCTAATTAGTATCATGTGGAAAAAGAAGAGTTCTCCTAGAGGGACACAAGCTAGCATCGATACCACAGTACATAAAGCCTGCATTTAGAACCAATTTAGAAATGCGAGCCCCGTAAAATTGGACACCAGAACCATGACTTGAAATATGAAACTCACCACTACAGCTGCGAAGGGAGCACGAGAGAAACCAATCCCTAGTCTATCAATGATTTCAGCTTGCATACTTCCTTTGTTGACAAAGCAACGCACAAAGACCACAACTCCAACTCCTGCTTCAATAACAAGCTGAACCACAAAAGAGTGTTTGAGGAATATATGAAATAGAATACCTTTGTGCCCAAAATACAAATATGAAATAACATTACCCATATGAGACTGGCGGCCATAAGAGAGAGAAATGTAATGTAGTTTTTCCTACCCACACAATTGTTCAGCCACTGCAAAAGCAATCCGGGTTACAGATGGATATACAAATTGGTTCAAAATACAAATAGAGCGTGTGTCACATAAATTGTACCCTGCAGTGATGATCAAACCCGTCTACACATTTATCACAGCTTCTGCAGTGTTTGCTGAACTTGCGAACCTGGAAGCCAAAAGGTACTCATTAAAACATAATAGGGAACCTCCTACCTGAGGAAAAATGACCCAATATAAAGCAGTCAGACAATAACACACGGTCAAAGTGATCTGAACTTTTTATTTTCACCCACCACAATGGGAAGTCAACATATCTTGAACATGACGCACAAAGCCACAATGTTGAGGGCAAAAGAGAATTGATCTTTTATGTTCTGTAGAAAGAGTTCTATTTATGTTAAACAGAGCTTTACAAACATTTCTATAGGTTTCCACCTTTAAATCTTCGCCTTGAGTTTCAGGGCATGAAATTCAGCTACAGCCCTGAAATGCACTCCCCTAGTTGTGCAAACCATAAGCCAGTGTTTTTTTATAGTTTGTGCATACTCAAATTGAAGCCAGACTTTTTCAGCAAAATTCCACCCCAAAAAAATATATATTCAGAAGAATAGGACGGAGTCAAAAATTGCTGCCCCAGGCCCCCACCATGCCCTGCCAATAATTCTGGCATAGGCTTGGACCAAGACATGAAAATGACAAAAGTTCTTGATGATGGCAATGTCTCCAATTTCTAGCCAAGTTCAAGAAAAATAGTATTTAGAGTGATTACAGCTGAATAGACATTTGACAAAGACCTGCATTTCAGGAAGTCTACCTCAACATTGCACAGAGTGCAGAATAATGCATCTTCACCAGTGGCCTCTTGGTCTTCAGCACGTTCTTTCCGACAATCTTCATGAACAAATAATCCACACAAGATTGGCCCGCAGCCAATACATGATGAACTCTTTTTGGCATTCGGCACTTGAGCAGTGGCTTCCAAATTTTCCCTTCTTGAGGCAACCTTGTCCATGTCAGATCTTGCTAAAGAGCCTCTAGACCCTGTTGAGGGAGAGGAGTGAACCCTGCTACCAAGTTCACTGAACTTGCCAGGTAAATCCTTGGCTGGTGAACCCAGATTTGGATTGGCTCCATTAGTTGTTTCATGGGAATATTTAAACAGGACTCCAGGATCAGCAGGATTAATTGCAGTACATCGCACGTATAAAATAAAAACAGTAATTACCTGCAAGGATAGAGAAACTGGCTAAAAGAACGAAGTTATAAAGCATTAGCTGTTATAAATTAACAAACATAGAAAGACGAAGACAATATACCATTGGAAAGAATTATTAAGGTTCATATTTGAACAAGGGTGATCCTTTATTTAGTTTTTATGTTGATAATATACCAAATCCTATTAAAAAAACAAATCACTGATGAATCCCAAGACTAGCAGCCAATGGAACTTCAGCTAGTAAACCCTATTTAATGAGAATCAAGTTCCACTACTGTTTGCCAAAAGACTTGGAAGAACAAGAATTTGCTAAAGCAACTGTAGCAACAGAAACAGAAGAAATCTTCAAAGTATGCAGAGAATTCGTCAAAGAGACAAGCGGGAGCGTATATCGTTACGTACCACTGGGGAGTAGGTGCCGATCAGAACATACTCCCATATCCGGCCCCAAAGGAAAGGGGCTAGGAAGGCATAGAATGCAACAACTAACAAGCAAAACACAGTGATTGCAACAACCTAAACAAAGACACAATAAAACAATATCAGCGCACATCATCACTAAAATGCAACAACAGTGAGCAGTAATAAACAGAAGAGATCAATATTAGAACCAGAAACCCTAAAATTTCATCTTTTTACTAGCCAGCTAAAATTTCAGCCTCCACTAGACAAAATCACAAAAGCCCTCTGCACTTGGCAGTTGAATCGCGGTACACTGAGTAGCAATTTCAACCAACATTGTATAATATATCCAGAGAGGCTAAGGCAGTAAGGGTAAAAAGGGACCTGGAAAGTGTGAGCTGGTAATTGCCAACCATGCTTCCTCATTATCAATTCTGAGTTGCCGAATCACAGTTACCGAGCCTGTAGAAGCCACAGTTGTTCCAGTCCCCAGAGAAGACGGAAGAAAACCCTAGGAGAGAGAAAAGAGGCAAAAAGAAGAAGAAGAAAGGACAGCGGTTTCAAAAATTGAGCTTTCACTTGAAAAATGGAAGAAGGTGAGCAGAAAAAGGTAGGGTTTGTTAGTTGTTAGGATATGGAAATTAGATGAATGGGGAGAGAGAGGGAGGGAGGGAGGTAGCTTTCGAAGCAGACAAAGGAGGTTAACGAGAGAGCATAGGAAAGAGTAAACGTCAAACCTCGAAACCGAGGAGAGAGAGGAACTGTCCGGAAAACAAAGCGAGGAGAGGAGAACTTGTTTCATCATACGGATTACGGAGGTTAGTATCATGGTCATGGATTGCTTTGCTGTGACTTCATAGTTTCATTTCATACAGTAATTTACTATATCGCCCCTTATTTACGATTATTTGCGTAACATTACCCTTAATTTCAACCCTTATTTCTTATGGAGTATTTTTGTTGAAGGAAATAAATCTATCCAGATGAAAAACTATGGCTATAGTATCCAAATATAACTCAATCTCCAACATATGGCTCTAAAATCTATGTTGTGATGAATTTGCTATATACTGTACAATTTAAAATATCAAAAAAATGAGAGATGAAATTTTTCTAAAGAGAGACGATAAATCAGAAATCGGGTTGATAAATTAACTAAAGTACGAGTAGTAAAAAACTAAAAAAAATTATCACATTTTTACCTAGTCTTATTTTATACATTTTCCTATTAACCAATTAAACTGAGCTTAAATTAGGAAGTAGGTAGTGAAATAGGCCAACAAAAAGCATTTTAAAAAACATTGATCAAGTAGGTCATCAAAAATAAGTAATTTTTTAATGAAGGATAATTAATACAGTACATATATTGATATGTCGTTTGTTAAGTATGATGGCTTAACCTATTTACACAAATTACCTTAAAAATGGAGGGATATTTGTTCAAGTTACTGAAAGTTTAAGGGCATAGCTTATAATGAGGCCATCATCATATGAGTGTAACAAGGTAGGATGTAGCTTAAACAAGTAATAAATTACATTAATAACTACTATTACTATATCCTAATTAATTTTACTCTCCAGCTAGTATTTCATTAAAGATCAAAATTGATGGACACCTAATATTCCACGCTTTCAATAAATGTTGTCATTGGTCCCTACTACATAAATAAGGGGAGAAAAACACTTCACTAGTATTTATGGTAATAACAAAAACATTTTAATGAATAAAATTATAGTTGGACGAATTTATATGTAATATATAGTTCACACCTTGATCAATATTCCGTAATTTATAGCTTTTCCATAATTTTTTTTCCATAATATTTCGTTGGTTTGGCATTAATGGTTTATAAAGGGTTTAACATTTTATTTGTGCGGATAAATAAATTTTTTTTTTTATTGTGATATGAAATGATAATAAAGTCCAAAAAACAAGAGCTTATAATAATGTAAATTGTAAAATGAGTGGATCTCAAACAAGCCTACAACCGAGTTCAGGGTCTAACACACGCCTCTTTATGGTCCATCAATACAGGCTGACAACAATATTAAGTAGACCAATATTTATAGAAAAATTAATTTGGGCAACTAAACTGAGATATAAAATTCAAGTTGGTTAGAAATTAATGAATTGATGAGATAGTTTGGGTAACTATAGTTTGCCCTTGCACTCTTGCAGCATCTTCATCTCTTTCAGGTCCTTGAATAAAGGGCTTGATTCAAAACCTGTTCAACTTGTTTTAATGGTGCTCTACATTGATCAAGCCTATTAGAGAGCCACACTACAGAGGACCTAAATACACAGTCTGAAGTACATAGGAACTCTCCTATTATTTAACTTCTACTTTATTCTTCCCGTCTAACTTGTCGTCTACCTCATCATAGTAGTACTCATCCTCGACGTAGTCTTCTTCGTCCCAGTCATCATCATAGTACTCTTCATCTTCTTCATCGTCCAACCCATTATGCAATAAATTTCTCGATGACTGCTGTCCCATTAGCCGCTCTTGAATCCGATCCCTGATGGCAGTCCCCTGACAAGTACAGAAACCAGAGATGAGATGTTGGAAGTGAAAATTCAAATCCTGTTGTTTTGAGGAGCACTTCATTTACGGGCAGGAGTAAGCCGATGAGGCTGTGGCACATACCATTTTATGACACCTTTCTTCAAACATCTCAAGAAATCCGGCAACCCAACGATCAGCATTTTCAACCCATTCATCACGATGTATACCTGCTGTTTTTGCCACAGTTTGAAACTGCAAATGTGATGCAGAAGAAACTATGTCAATCAATACTACGATTTCCATATGATTTTTCCACTACTATATATCAATATATATTCAAAGTAATTTGCTAACATTTAAAAAAGAATATTCCACTTCTCTGAAAATTTTCTAGCCTTCAGAATGAAAAAAAGACAATAAATAAGCAAAAATCTTCCAGAGAGAAGATATGGAACACTTTTTTAGGGTAAAAGTCGAGCGGCTGGCTAAACTCACAAGTCCACAACCAAACAAGTAGGTGATGAGAGATCTCTAACTCTGCTCCCACTGAATCCAGCATCAAAGGGATGGCCATTGATTACTACCTTCATAGTTTTCATATATTTCATTACAAGGAAACCATTACATATCCATTACACCATTAACCATAGATTACATCTTCATAATTTTAAAAATTCAAAGTCAGAGTAACCAGCACATTTCCAACTAAGAATAACTTTTTGCCCTCGAAAATTAAAGATTGGATTAACTACTATGATCATTTTTTGGAACAAATCCCTAACGTTATCATCACAACAATTCCCTAATGTTATGTTGACACAATTACATTCCTCTAAATCATGCCAATTTAACCGAATGTATTTGAGAGAATAGCAACAAGTACAAGTTATATAAATAAAGCAAATAGAAGGAAATCAATAGAAATGATAAAAAGCAAAAAGGACTTGCCAACTAACCCAGCATCCTGTGTGGCATCCCCTCTCAATAATAATGAATCTAAAGAAAATGACTGTGAGTCAAAGAATTGGGATCTCACAACATGCTGGCACCCAAATTTTTATTCACTTAAACATGGCCATCAAGACTACACATTGCATGCTAAGCTGAATGGCCAAGGACTTGCGGGATTGTTGAGAAATAGTGGGTGGATCTACATCCCAAAGTATGATTTTCTTTTGGAAGTAATTAATGAAAAAGAAATCTAAAATGATTTGCCAAAAAAGCAAGATCTTAGGATTACATAACCTATCTATTTGATTGGCCGTCTAGAAAAACATGTTGCATAATTTCTGTTTTAACAAAATTTGAACCATCACAGTCCCATTTAAGTAAGACAATATAAAATTAAAAGCTGACGCGAGGAAGAAATAAATATTAGAACTACTGTTAAATCATGGCGTATACTCTAGGCTGAGTGCTGAATCATTGGCAATGTTTCTCATGCTTCCCTAATTTCCTTAACAATAACTTGGTTCCCATGTACAAAAAAGTAAACATGTAAAAATATTTCCAAACAAAAAACCGATACAAGAATTTTGAAAAGAGCACATCTTCTGAGCACACCATTTGTCTAAAGGAATATTTACTAGAAAGGAAGGTGAGATACATAAAATTACCTTTTCACCGACCTTTTCTTGATGCTCTTTTACTTTCTCTTGCAGCTTCCTTAGCCTCATATTAACCCTTAGGCGTTTTTCCTGACAGAAATGCGAGGAGATCGAAAATTGTTGGTTCCGACCAAAAATACCAAACACAAATGAGAAAGCACTGTTAAAATGCATACCTTCACATAACTAAGATTAAGTTCTTTTCTTGTATATCCTCTATCCAAGTTCCGCATCACATATTGATTATAATCCTTGACGATTCTCATTATTATATCCGATGTCGAAATTCCTTCAGTTCTTTGAGTTTCCTTGAATTTCCCAATGGATTTGACCTGCAATCAAGGAGGAAGCATAAACCCAAAATGTTAGAAAGGATGCAAGGTTAAGGGGAAACCATCAGTATTACTATTCAGGATTTTTACACGTAACTCACAAATTCATAGACATCATTTCCAGCTCCACTGGTATCAGCATAGCTATACAGATGGCACATAATATTAACACTTACAGAAACGCACATAACGGACAAAAAATAAACAACGTTGGGATATAAACAGACTGTTTTCAGTTGCAAAACTTCAAAGTAGGTAGGAAATTTGGAAACTTTTGTCACATTAATAAACAAACTATGTTGGTTGTTAAGTTATAGCTGCTCTTACGGAAGAGCATCGTGAGCCACGAAATCAATCCGATGTTTGTCAAGGAATTCTTTTGAGAGGACCCATGGGGCATCAGGAATAACTTCATCAACCCATCTGCATTCAATGGAGGACAACCGTTAAAAGAAACTAAAAAAGACATATTATACAGGTTGAATTCCAATTCAGGGAACAACAATTCCAATTTCCAATCATAGTCCTGAAGTGAAAGGGCAAAAAAAAAACGTTTGAACTGCCATGAAAAAAGATGGAAAAAATCAAACCTGCAATGCCGAAGAGATTCATATCGTTCCGCATCAGTCATGACAGTTTTACCCTTATACTTGTGTGTAGTCTCATCGTTGCAACATCCCACCAGCAAGTAGGTGTTTGGAAATCTACAAAACAAACAGGCATTTCACATTCAAAATCCAATTCCAAACTGCAATTCCCAACTCCGCACCCCATAAAATCCCCAAAAGATCGGTTGTAATTTGTACATTAACACATCTAAAGTGAATATCTCAACTTCATATAGATCAAATCCCCCCAAACATTAGAAAATTCCAGTCAAAACCTAACATATCTTCCCATTTCACCCAATGTCTGAATATATTCCAACCATAACTAGAGATCCCTGTAATGTGTGCAATAATAAATCCGAAAAATGCTAGATCAGTAACAAAAATTCCAAAAACGAATTACAGATCGAAACAAATTCAGATCATGGACAATATTGAAAACATTTCAGGCAAAAAAAAAAGCAAACAAAAGGGAGGAAATTGAAGGAATTGAGAAGGGAAACGAACGATTTTTTAGCTTGTTCGAGGGAGCGAGCATGGCCGAAGTGGAAGAGATCGTAGATTCCGTCGGCGTAGACACGGACGGGGCGGTCGGAAGGAGGTGGATCGGAATCCGAATGGCTGATCGGTTTCTCCTCCATTCGATCTACCTCGTGCCTCTCTGCAACTGCAAGCGCCCCGACTTCTCTTCTCTTCTCCTCTTTTTATCTCTCGCTGTTCTATGTCGAGGCAAAATTAGAGAGAGAGTTCCCTTTCCCCCTTTATTAAACCAAGTTCACTTTTTTTTTTTTTTTAATAATGAATCTCTTATTGTAAACTATATTATCAACCTGATAATAAATAGAACAATATGTGATTGATTTAATTGTATATCTTGTGTTATATACAATATATATGAATAATATATCTTTGGACTCCAAACATAAGGTAAATCTATCTAAAGGTAAAAATTATATCTAAATAAAGTATATATCTTCGTACATCCACGTAATAATATTATAACATTCCCCTGGATGTACAAAATTTATTCCGCTTACTACTTCATTAAAAACCTAGCTAAGAAAAACCAATGAGACAAAATTATAGCTTAGAAAAAAAGAGCACAACCTTCTATGTACGCTCTTGTTGAGGAAAACTCATTGGGATAAAACTCGATCGAAGGAAAAAAAAAAGTGCAGTGCATATAATACTCCCCTGAGTTCAATGTGTTAGACACCATTGATACATTCAAATCATAGATGCTTGCTTTTCAAACTTCTTGGGATGTCTTCAATCTTCATTGGAGGCAGCGCCTTTGATTAATTCTTTCTTGAATTTGGGATATACAATGTATCCTTATGAGAGGGGTTGTCTAGTTAAAAACTTTGCTTTGGAAAAATTCAAATGGGACAAAACTCAGAGTTAAGAAAAAAAGTATAACTTTTCTCCACCTCAATCTATATCTATATATAACCTTAATTCAGAAGACTTTGCTTACGTGTCAATCTTAGATGAGTTTTAGGAATATTGACCAATTATGTTTTTTTCCTTTATTTTTTTATTTCTCCTTTTCTCTTTTTTTCCATTAATTTTTTTAATCCTCCATTCTCTTTTATTCTTAACATATTTACTAGCAATTGGGCTTAATTCAAAACATTGAATTCAATCTAATATAACCATTAGGCTTAACTCACATTTATGTACTAACTATTGAGTTTAATTCAAAACATTGAATATAATTATTGGTTGTGACACATCACATTTAAATGCATGATTCAGATTTCAAAATTTCTAAAAAATTACAATGATATTGATATTATTATTATTGGGTGATTTAAAATATCTACATTTATGTATTATACTTTAAACGAGATATACAAAAAATTATTTCAGAATTATAAGATACATTTATGGTAAAGTTTTTTTTTATCTTAACTTTTATTAGTATTTTATAATATATTTATATATATTATTAATATTTTAGTTTTAAAAAACCGCGCCATGGCGCGGGAATTTTACTAGTTTAGCATTTAAATCACCAATTTTATAAAGATATGGTACTTTAAGACCAAATACCTTTTCAATCAAATCAAAGTTGAAAGGTTGCTTGTATATATTTTGTAATACTAGTTGTTGTGTCGCCCACGTGCTTTGTACTCGGAGACTCAAGTTAACTAGTTGAGACCACAAGTAGCACTTGGAAGCTAACTGATTAAAAATATAGAATTGCTAAACAAATGTGCAAAACCAATCAACACACGAATGAAACTGTTGACCAACAGTGCATTTGCAAATCCCAAACTAACAGATACAAGCAAAATTAAATACTCTGAAGAGTAAATAAACTTGCCTTCATATACTGCTCAGCTTTCCTCATAAGCGAAACCAGAGGCTTATCAACATCTACACCTCTAATCACATTCAACAACAAGAGCTAAGGGCTTAGCTGTGATCTCGGCTTTCGGCTCTGCAATTGCACCTAAAATCATGTCAATTTTCTTGAAAAGCACTTAAAAAGTCAGCATCGTTAATTTGAATTTACAATCTAACTTTACTTCTGCCCTGGAAATTATAGTGCAAAACATATTTCTCTTCATAACGTATATTCCTGCCACCAACAACCAAACAATCAAAATAATTCACCAGCTGGGATCTTAATGGAGTTATAGTATCAAGTGTTAGAAATAGACAATGATAAAGATGTCTTCTAGAACTCGAACTTTTAGTGAAAACAAAAGTTTCCATTGGTACTATGGTACAATTGTACAAGACTTAGCTTATAAGGTCCGGTTCAAGACTTAGGGCGTGTTTGGCTGGGGAAAATTTTTTAGGAGGTGGAGATACTTTTTGGGGGTGGAGGGGATGGAGATACTTTTTTGTGGTGGATGAGGTGGAGGTACTTTTTGAAAAATAAGCCCCTGCGTGTTTGGTTGGGTAGGGATGGTTTTTTTATTGTATAGAGTAAAAAGACACAAATGTCCTCACACCCTCCTCCTTCCTACCCCATTCATATCAAACAAACATCTCCATTGCTCATAAAAAATCAACGTAAAAAATCAAAATTAAAGGCTAATCATAAAAAATTGAACATTTTTTAATGGCGAGCTTGGAAGGATCGATCTCCCACTCGTGCCGGGTCCCATTGCCGGCCAATTTGAGGTGTTGACTGGCCGCAATAGCTTGTTGTGGTGGTTGCGTCGCCGCCGCCGCTGCAACAGCTGTTGCTTCGTCTCCGTTTTTGGCCTTCTCCATCGTCCAGGCCCTAGTGAGGTGCCTCTCCAACTGCTCGGCCTCTTCAGATCAATTTGGTCCGCCCTCACGAACCCCCGCCGCCTGGCTCGGTGGAGCACGAGCTTGCTCCGGCGATAGAGCATGAGCTTTCCGAAGGGAAATAAGAAGAAGGGCAAAAAAGGGCATTGGGGGTGGAAAAATTTCTCCACCCCCCAATCTTCATAAAATGAAGGTACCCAAATCCGGCATTTTCCACCCCCGCCATCCCCTCCACCTCCATCTCGTCCACCCCCGCCAAACACCCCGGCACGATTCCCTAGGACAAATTTTCTATCTCCCCCACCCTTCCCACCCCTAGCCAAACACGCCCTTAACTTATAAGGTATAAACCAATCAACCTATCTACTGAAATAAGCTATCTAAATATATAAACATGTGTAAGATAAGCAAAATATTTGAGCCTTTATAAATCTAAATCTGCAAACAATCACATACTTAGATAAGGAAATAATTTAAAGAAAAACATAAAGAAGAATAGCTAAATTCACAGCATCTTATAACCTTCAAATTAGAATCATTCAGTTCATCAATGATATTTCTTTCAACATAACTCTAAGGGACATCCAAAATGCAGCTATGATTAATGTGAACAAAGAAACATAGAAGACATATTGTGGGAATGTTAAGTCCTGTGCGAGCTCCAACAGTATGAAAAAAGCCCATGTAGCCCTTCCAAGCTCCTTCTTAGTCATTGGTTGTGCAACGTTATTCTAGAAGAGAGGATATCAGCCAAAATAATATATTGAAGTCATCAATCTAGCACTTTTGAGATTGTCCATTATTAAGCAAGAAAATACTCCGTACATTGATAATGTTAAGCTTTTTCCTACTATATGAATCTCAAGACGTAAAAACTGAACTACAAAGGCTGATAATAACAATAAAGATTCACAATTATAGCAGTTTAGCATGAGATAAGATTAATTTCTTCAAATTTTGTTTACAATACAGAAGAACTTCATGATAAAAGAAATCTCCAAACTTCAAGCAACACCAATTCATACTTTTGCAGCTTTTAGTTGCCCCCTCTTTCACAAATTCAAATAATTTCATCACAAAACACCACAAGTAGATTATCAAACGATGACATATTCCCATTCAAAACTTAGAATATCATAGGAAAGGGATAGGTAAGCCCTAAACTTTGTCATACTTGGTCAACCCTAATTTACCAAAATTTGTTCAATTTCTTTCCTTTCCCATTGACAAGAAACCAAGCATCAAACAAAAACACAAGTCAATCAATAAGCAAATTACTATTTAGAAGCTCTGTAAAGAGGAAGGATGGCTTATAATTTAAATATATAAATTTGAGCTAAGGTTCAAAATCATGTCACATAGTGCAACTTGAATACTTTCCTTTTGAAAGCCTTTAGTTTTCATATACTGTATTACTTTTGCAGCTTGTTTGGCCTATGGAATTGCTATTTAGACTTTGCAATTTCAAATTTCTAGGAAATGCTTCTAGTGCAATTTAGATGTGTTAGATCTTTTGTTTCATGATCCACTCTTGAGTAAAAATCTGAGAAAGTTAAAAATAAAGACTCTAGGAAATTCTAGCAGAAATGTGCATCTTTGAAACTTGCAAATAATCATCCAGTTTGGTTTATTGACGGTCGTAGTGTCTCTTCCACAATAGCAATATGTGTTATCTTCTGGCTCAAAGATCTTTCCACCAAGAGAGAAATTAATTCTCTACAAAAAAAAAAGTACCCCCAAGAGCCCCCAAACCACCATAACCTTTGCAAACTTTACAATAAAAGGTAAAACCATCAAGCTGCAGCTTCTGGTCCAAACTCCCAAACCTTTTATCAATTTAATGTTCACATAGAATGCGATAACAATAAAGATATTATATAAAAATCTTTGATCTTTATTAGTCTATGCACTGACTGGTATATCCTATGTAGAAATTCCAGTAATTGTTCTTTTTTTTTAATGTGCAGGAACGGCTAAAAAAAAGCATTGTAAAAGCAAATAATCAATCACAAAATAGTACAAATCCATATCGAAAAAAAACCCTAAAGATCTCCCTTTTCTGCACAACACTCTCTTGAACTCATTAACATTCCCTCAACTCATCATTTTTTTATCTTTTACCATAGAAATTTTGGGCTTCAGAAACCAGGAACAAATCGCCGACAATGGCTTATCAAGAATGAGTGAGATTCCCACAAAAAAATAAATATATAAATCCAACATCATAAAGTCATAAACCGACCACCTAGCAATACTGAAAAGATCTCCACAAAAAAAAAAGCAACAACAAAAAAAATGAAAAGAGGAATGGTTGGGAATTTGACCTTTAAGTTAATTTGGGATGTCAAATATGAAGGATTGACAATGAAATTAGTTACTATTTATTTTCAATTGTAGAAATTTTGTTATGTACATTTAATTGAACATTTTTATATTCCTAACCAAAGGTAATCTTTATTTTAAAAAAAGGCCTTAGAATCAACGTAGAGTCATGAAAAAAAATCAGCATCATAAAGTCATAACTCAAGCACCTAGCAACACTATACAGATCTCCACCAAAAAAAAGAACACTAAGAAAATGGAAAGAGGAGTGGTTGAGAATTTGACTTTGAAGTGAATTTGGGTTTTATTTCTTCAGTGTTCTTAGTTGTACAGTTGCTTAATTTTGGTGGCTGTATAATCATAGTTTACTCCTATTAAGCATGCAACAACTTTTAAGATTGCTTACGAAAATTTGGGTCTTGACACCTCTGGAGGGAAATCAGTGACCATGCAAAAGATATGACACCTTCTTTAGGTTTAAGTTTCCTTTAAGAAGCTATTGTTTTCCTAATATTTTTGGGTTTTCCTAGTATTTTATCTTGCAAGTGTGGAATCTACGCTCTTTTTGTGCTTATTCGCAGATTTTATGTTCTGACGCTTGGAATGATGCATTTATGGCTTTGCTAAGGATGAGCATGAGGAGCTAGGAATTTAAGATAACCATTGCAAGGGAAAGAAGAGACATAGGAAAGAGCTTAGCATGGATACATAAACAATTGGACGAAGAAGACGCTACTATTGGGTGCGGCGCCCGTCGGTCATCCCAGACACGAAAAATCCTGAATTCTATCTTTGGATAATTTATTATGTTTTAGATTATTTTATTTTGGCCGACTTTAGGAAAGAGATTGTTCATTCAATTGAGACCTAGTTTTAATGGAGAGATTGAGAGGTAAAACTCCTATGAGGAACTAAACCTCATTATTATAGGGGAAACTTTTACCTTATTCAATTATCGAGGATCAAAGACCTAACCATTGTTGATGAATTGTAGGGGAAACTATCTCATTATTATCAATTACCACCAATTCACCGTTACTACTTTTACCTTATTCAATTGTCTTTTCATTCAATTACACTTTGATCTTATTCCCTTTGGTAGCAGTTTGAGTAGAGAAGGAAGATATTCTCTCTGTGGGTTCGACCCCTTACTTATCCGCTATACTAGTTAGTAGTTTACTAGTTAGTTATTAGTCTGGACTATTACTTTTGGCGTTGTGGAAAGCTAACGACTTTCGGCACACACCACACGTATGTTTACGACATAAAAACTCTTAACAAGTTGTTTCCTATGGAAACACTTTTGCACTTTTGAATTTATATTGCAAAAAGTAAATTAAAAATATGTATCTCACAATTAAATAGCAAAAGTAAACTCAATAGAATAAAAATAAATACACATTAGACATAAGTAAAATTTATTTGGCCACTTCTGATGGATATCAATCCAAATGTTTATCATTTGTTTCAAATATTAATATCATTCACAAATAAATTAATATATCGACTTTAAAGTGATGGTTCAATAACTTTCTCAAATTTCAGTTTCAATAATTTCATCATCTTCTATGAGAAACGATATTTCTTTTCTTATTTGCATGCATTTTCTTATATGAATTGTTTTAGGGGGATATAATTTAAGTTATCGTATACAAATCTGCTTCAGGTCACATAAATGACATCAACTTCTGGTGACAAAGAATCAAATAAGTTGAACCACTTCAGGAGTTTATTTTTTGTCTTCTATGAAACATATAATATAAAACAAATAAGTTACAAGTACAAGATATAATCAACCAAATCATCGTATCTCATCACTACAAAGATGAGGTTAATATTTTAATTGATGCATGATGACATTTTTATTTATTTATCAACTTATCAATGTATCAATTCATTTAGATATTATTTATCATGTATTCGCCCAAAATATGTTCGATTAATCCAATAACCATATATATATATATATATATATATATATATATATATATATATATATATATATATATATATATATATATAGGGTTATTTGCACAAATATACACTTTTTTTGCCCGGTTTGCACAAATACCACTTTTTGAGAAAATTTGCAAGAATACCATTTGTGGTATTAGTGCAAATAGGAGGGGCAAAGTGTTTAGCCGGTTGCAGGTTGTCCCAAGGGCAGAGAGAGAGAGAGAGAGAGAGAGAGATGGGACATTGGATTGGGTGGGGGATTTTGGCGCCAAAATTGGAGAGAGAGGAGGTGAGGTGATGGGAAAGGGTTTCCCTCCATTTTTAAAGTGTAATAAGAGAGGAGGAGAGAGGCCAGCATTTTCGGTGTTCCCGTGGAAAAGAGAGCTGGAGAAGAAGGCCACCATTGGAGAAGAACCCATCCGCATTAAGGTCCAGTTGGTGAGCACGTGTCGGGCTCTTAATCCGTTCGTGTCAGTGTTAGTAAACTTCCGTGTCACAGAGATATCTGAGAAACCCTAATTCTCAGTTGCAATGGGTAGGCTTCTCTTCTATTTCTCCTCTTGTTTCGTGAAGAGTAGATACCCATTAGCAATGGTGCTGATCCGAGTTTTCAATTGCAGGGCAAAACGCCAAAGTATGTGTGACTCTCAACTTCAACGGGCGTTGGTTGTTCGATGGTGCGGGGTGGGTGTATTATGGGGAAACAGAGCGGAAGAATGTGATAATTGAAGAGGGCATCGACTTCGCCTCTCTGACTCAACTGTTGAGGGGGAAGGTCGGCCATGATTGTTCATGTGAAGATTGGCGGTTGTGTTACATGCCAAAGGGGGAAGAAGCGGGTCATCCGATAACGATAGGTGATGACGACGACCTTGAGGCTTATAAGTTTCTCAACTCGATGTTTGGGGAACATCCATGGCCCATGGCGATATATATTGGTTCAGTGGTGAAAGAGAAGCTTCAAGTACCACAACCCGGCGTCGGGGAAGAATGCTTGAGTGGGCCTCGTAACTCTCAAAAGGTGGACGAGATGGAGGCAGAAGGTAAGCCACAACCAAACCCTATGGTTGTAGATGTGGGGTTATATGGTGGAGGAGGGGTTAGCCAGTCAATAGGGATGACTAACGATATAAGGGTGAAAAACAATGTGGAAACGGGGTTGGGAAGGGATGAGAAAGAAAAATATGAGGGTGACAAAGGTAAGGGTCCGGAGGTGATCCTCTTGGATGAGGTAATAGGGAAGAGGCAGGATGACGTTACTGAAAAGGGTTTTGGAACTGGTGACAGACGTATTTTTGAAGGTGACAAGGGTAAATTTCCAGAGTCGAACCACATGGATGAGGTGATAGGGAAGAGACAGGAGGACGCTACTGAGAGCTGGTTTGGAACTGGTGAAAAGCTTACGAGTGTAGGTGACAAGGGTAAAGGTCCGGAAATGATCCAGTTGGGTGGGGTGATAGGGAAGAGCCAAGAGCACGCAGGTGACATAGGGTCTGGAAATGGTGACATGGATATTCTTGAGGGTGACAGGTGTGATGGTCTAGATGTTATCCACTTGGGTGACACGGACTCCTCTTCAGATGACACGGAAAATTATGAAGGTGACAAGTATAAGGGGGTGGATCTCATAGCCATTAGCAGTGAGGAGGAGGACGAGGAGGAGGACTTCGATTCCGGAGTGAAGAGGGAAGAAGATTTTTCATATTATTATGACTGGGAGGATTATGAGGAAGACCAGGGTATGAGGGTGTCGTCGGAGGAGGACGAAGTTGAGGAGGAGGTGATTAGGGAACTAGAAGATCGGGTTCCTAGGTCCAGCACATCCCCACCGTCGATGGAGAACGTAGAAGCTATGTTGGACAAAGCAATGCCTCGGACCCAGGAACCACGACGGAATCTGACAGAAATTTCGGAGGGACAAATGTTCGGCTCGAAGGTAGAATTGCAGACTTGCCTGAAGTGGATTGCAGTTCAGAAGTGCTTCGAGTTCGTAGTGAAGAGGTCGTGTAAGAAAACCTATTTAGTTGGTTGTTTGGACACCAAGTGCACGTGGATGTTAAGGGCGTCGACTTACCGGCGCACGACATTGTGGTGCATCCGACAGTATGTCCAAGAGCATACATGTGACATGAGCACGATGCACAACCATAGCCGACATGCTACGTCAAACATGATTGGACGCAACCTCTTGACCACGTAAGTGTTAATTTAGTTGCGAACAGCTATTTCTGTCACACAACATTATTCCCCATGTCACATGACGTAACTCACCATGACACCATTATATGCAGGTTCACCGGGACTCGAAAGGACCTCGTTCCCGAGCAAGTCCAGAAAATGACGAAGGCCGAGTATGGAGTATCGTGTAGCTACTGGAAGGCACGAAGGGCACGGCTGACAGCGAGGGAGGTGCAGCATGGGACGTACGAAGACAGCTACCGAGATATTATTCCATACTTGCACATGTTGGAGCAGACGAACCCTGGGACATATACTAAGTTAGAGCTGGACGCATCCCAAAGATTCAAGTACGCCTTCATTAGCTTCGGGGTATGGCGCAAGGCGATTCCCTACCTTCGAAAGGTAATACCCCGTGTCGGTACTAAAATATTGCATGTCACCTAACATACATAACCATGTCACCTAACCAACTGGTGTCGATATCCATGTCCAGGTGATTTCAGTTGATGGGAGTTTCCTGAAAGGGAAGTTTAGGGGCACGCTTCTATTTGCCACAGCCCAAGATGCAGACCACAGTATATACCCGATCGCTTTTGCGATTGTCGATGGTGAGAATCACGGGTCATGGGGCTTCTTCTTCAAGAACATGCTACATGTCGTCGAGGATACACCGGACTTAATGTTTGTCTCTGATCGGCATCTTAGTATCGTCAAAGGTTTGAGGGACAATTATGTGTTTGCTAAGCAAGGGGCCTGCCAATGGCATCTATTTCAGAATGCCAAGGTTAAGTACAGGGGGGTGACGGCCCTGCACACATTGTACTTAAAGGTGGCCAAGGCGTACACGAGGGCAGAGTTCGAGAAGCACTTTGCTGATTTTTGCGCTCAGGCACCCTTAGCGGGACAATACCTAAGAGAGGCTGGATTCCAGAACTGGGCCCGGGCATACTTCTTGGGGATGCGGTACAACATATTGACGACGAACAACTCCGAGTGTCTGAATTCGGTGTTCAAGGAGGCCCGCGACCTACCCATCACAGCCCTGATTGATGCTATCATCGAAACAATATCCAAGTGGTTTTACGATCGACGGGTAAAAAGCACCAAATCGGCATCGACGGTCAGCGATTACGTTCAAGGTGAGCTGCAAACGAGCTATTCGTTGGCAACATTCTTGGATGTCAGAGCCCTCAGCTCACACGAGTACACTGTCTACAGAGGGTCCGCCACCTGGGTTGTGAACCTGTGTGCCCGGACCTGCACATGCAAGCGGTTCGACATTGACCAGTTTCCGTGCCAGCACGCCATAGCGGCTTCAAGGTTTCGAGGTAGCAATTTCTTCTCTCTCGTGAATGACTTCTACAAAGTCGCCGCATGGAAGGCGTGTTACGAGAATGTGCTATATCCGGTTCCTCCAAGAGAAGAGTGGCGAATCCCCCCAGCCATGTCCAGCGCGGTGTGTCTCCCCCCGGACGTGAAGCGACGCCCTGGTCGCCCTAAGACTTGTCGATACCCATCTCGGGGAGAATTTAGCCGTTCCAAGCGCCGTCGTTCTTAGATGTGTTCCTCCATTGGTGGTCCAACGCCTTACCTCAACAGCTGGGTAGTCTTTTGCATTTGCCGTATCGGGTCAGTGGTTGGACCATTCTCCGTCTCTGTTATTTTTTGAACGGGCAACGTATTTGGTAGTGTAATTAGGCTGTTTGTGCATATGACAAACTATAAGTAGTCTGTTGTACTTTTGGGAAGGGTTTCCACACTACAGTTAAGCGGTGAAGAACTTCGTAGTACTTTTGGGGATGGTTTCAGAACAAAAACCATGTCACCCTATTTGTATTCCCGTGTCAGGTAGCAGGGTTTATCATGTCACAGCTTTCAATTTCATGGTAGACATTTCATCGGTTGAAGCTATGACAAAGAATTCAACAATGCATTGGCACTTATTTGATAAAATGTTTACAGTCCTGAGTGGTTGTGGTAGTGGTGTTAGGAATTGATCCTTGTGAACATATTGAAATCACCTTCATGACAATGTTGAAAGGGTTATTATGTAAGGTGACACTGGATTGTAAGTTGGGTGACAAGGGCGATTTCCTGAAAACTTATAACCAAAGTTTCGACAATAATAACTTAGTCAACCAGTGGTCATATATAGACCAAATTTTGCCCAAACTTGCATAAATAGGACAATGGGGGATAATTTGGATAAATTGACCCTTTCCCATTTTGGTCAAAAAGGTTGCCCGTACCTCAAAACAAAAAGAAAACAACAAAGAATAAGTTGACACGCGTCCCGGATATCACCCCACAATGTATTTCTGTATTCATCGGGACTCCATCTCTAAATTTCCATAACTCAAAACCGTTCGAAAGGGGGAGGAAGAAGAGACGTCGGCGACGAGGAACAACGGGTCGAAGAAGATACTGCCGGGGACTGTCGGATAAGAGAAGAACGCCGCCAGGAAACTCAGAAGGTACGCTCCCTGTCTCTGTTGTCCGTTATCTTCGAATCTGGGGTTCGGGGTGGGTGGATGGAACAACCTACGATGGTGGTAAGGGATTGAACGTTAACGAGGGCGGTTTTGTCGATGGTGGAGGTGGTTGCGAAAGAAGGACAAGGAGCCGGGTTTTGGTGATTGGAAAACCCGCGGTTAGGGTTTAGGAAGCCCGAAGAGGATGCCTATTGTGGGGGTCGAAATAGGGAATGGGGTAGATTAGGGGTTTGATTGGGAATGGGGACGATTCGGGGTTCCATTATTTTGAAATTCAGATTTGGGGAGTTGATGTGGAATGTATGTCGTCACTGGTTTAGGAACGTTCTGACATTTGTGACATGGGTTTCCAAATTGAGTGACATGGGTTTACAAAGGTAGTGACATTGACTATAAACTTTCTCGATAACTTATGGTTGCTCTTAAACTGCAGGAAACAAATGGCTCGGACAAAATTTACACATCCACAGAATCAGCGCTTCCGCGCACGGGTAAACGAAGGGTCGAGTGTGGCGATGCTTGCCAACATCGCCGAATACGTCGAGGAGACGGACGCCGCTAGGGATCTCATGGGAAAGACACTTGAGAAGATTTTGGATACCTTGGAGAAGATGAATGATAGGGTACTTCAGTCTTTCGCATTATTCACTCTCATATTGTTCTTAAGTTCAGTGACCACGGTAAATAGAATAATGACATGGGACTTACAGTATGTGGCAGTGACACGGGATATAAAACTGTTGGAGGAGATAGCGGACTTATTGTAACAAGTTCTTGTGTGCAGATAAAAGTGTTGGAGGAGAAGGTCCATGAAATGCGGGATGGAAAATTGATTGGAAGAGGCAAGGAACAAAGAGTAAGGGATAGTGAAAAGGAGTATGTACATGTTGGAATCCATCTAAGTTGTAGATCGGTTTTGCAGGTTGTTGATGTTGATGTACCAGAGGGGGCTCCTGCTGAAGCTGTGGAGCAGCCCCGACAAGTTGCTAAGGTACGCTCCTTGTGGCTCGTGCCATTCATCCGTTATGTTTTCAATAGTGGCATGGGGATGTTAGCTAGGCGACGAGGGTCGGTTTGTTATGTGACATGGGAAATGTTTGTTTGCATTCAGAGGTTGTTCGTAGACGAGGAATGTGAGAGCAAGGCGTGGAAGATTACGAAACCGCGGGCCTCTAAAGGGAAGGACGCCATCGTTCCCAGTGAAGCCGTTGCCATGGGACTAGTTTATGCGGCCGACTATGAGGCCCTACAGGGGTGGCTCGCAAGGTAACCCATCGTCTCATTTCAGTCTTCATTATACGGCACAGTAACCCTTTCATTGATTCCACTCCATTGTACGGTCCAGTGCCAACGGTGAGAACCTGTCAACGGCTTGCGGCAAGGACCTGTCGAAGGAGTTTTTTACCACCCTCCAGACGCCCCGCTATTGCATCAACTCAGAGGTATATTGTATTTCTCACATTTTATTATGATTGCCCTTGTATACGCATTTGGGTTGCTGTTGGACTATGTTGTGGGTTGTCATGGGGGTAAACTTGATGCATCACTTCGAGCAGTCATGCTACCTGCTACGGAAACAAAGCGCGGAGAGGGGTTACGAAAATGGGCGTCGAGTCATTGTGTTGGACTCCTACTTCTCCAGCTTTCTGGAGAGGGAGTGGAAGGAGTACAACTCAGACGTCGGGGGGTATGAGGCGAGTGGCATACTCCTCTCATACTTCGACGGGCGGGCCCCGGCGCCCATGGCCCGGCCGTGGGCAGGCGGGGACCTCGTCCTCCTACCCCTCAACCTGAGGGGAAGACATTGGGTTGCCGTTGCTCTTGATCTCAATGAGTGGCAGTTGAAGCTGTACGACTGCGATGTGCACTGCGTGAGAGACGCCGAACTCCCACCCCTGCTGATGCACGTTATCCACCTCCTCCCCATCATCATGGATGCACACGCTGAGTTGAAGGTGAAGTACGCATCAAAGCTGCCAGGCCCGTTTCGCATAATCCTCGACAAGCGCGTTCCGCAAAACAAGCTCAGGTATGATTGGTGCGACCCCTGTATTTCATTTTACTTGATGATATCTCCGCCTCTGTTTTGACAAAATCTCCGTCATTGCAGTGGTGACTGTGGCCCTTACACGATCAGATTCATGGAGCTCCTCATGGAGAGCGATCCCCCCTTCGATGGGCTGGATGACACGTTTATTGGGCCGTACAGACAGATGCTAGCGGCTGCCATCTTCAATGGTCGGCTCGGTGGGCGCATAATCTGATCGTCGTTTGGGTGTAGGTTTGGAAGTGATTTGTTGTCTTTTGTTGTGAACAACGTTGGTTTTAGTCTTGTCCTTCGGTTGTTTGGATACAGTTACTTTTGGAAACGGGTTAAACTCTAGTGGTAAGTGGTAAAGAACATCGCAAGACTTTTGTGGATGGATTCTGTAAAAAACCCCTGTCACCCTGTTTGTATTACCGTGTCAGGTTGAAGGGGTTTTCATGTCAGTGGTTTATATTTCATTATGGAACTGATTTGTTGTCATTTCTTGTGAACAACGTTGGTTTCACTCTTCTCCTTTGGTTGTCTGGATACCATTACTTTTGGAAACGGGTTAAACTCTAGTGGTAAGTGGTAAAGAACATCGCAGTACTTTTGAGGATGGATTGTGTAGAAAACCCCTGTCACCCTCTTTGTATTACCGTGTCAGGTGGAAGGGGTTTTCATGTCACTGGTTTATATTTCATTATGGAACTGATTTGGTGACCAACGTTTGTGAACAACGTTTGTTTCAGTCTTGTCCTTTGGTTGTTTGGGTACATTTACTTTTGGAAACGGGTTAAACTCTAGTGGTAAGTGGTAAAGAACATCGCAGTACTTTTGTGGATGGATTGTGTAGAAAACCCCTGTCACCCTCTTTGTATTACCGTGTCAGGTGGAAGGGGTTTTCATGTCACTGGTTTATATTTCATTATGGAACTGATTTGTTGTCCTTTTTTGTGAACAACGTTGGTTTCAGTCTTGTCCTTTGGTTGTTTGGGTACATTTACTTTTGGAAACGGGTTAAACTCTAGTGGTAAGTGGTAAAGAACATCGCAGTACTTTTGTGGATGGATTGTGTAGAAAACCCCTGTCACCCTCTTTGTATTACCAAGTCAGGTTGAAGGGGTTTTCATGTCACTGGTTTTAATTTGATGTGTATCATTCCGGAGGTGACACTTACTTTCAGGTCATGTTTAATTCTTGTGAGTGTATGTCCTACAGGTTTTAATACCAACCTTGTGACCATATTGAATTGTATAATTGTGCAAATTGACCTATATTTCGAGTTCAAATCTACCAAAAAACATATAGTTTCTCAATTCTACCATAAACGATATAGTTTCTAAATTCTACCAAAACAGAAATAGTATCTGATTTGATCAATTTTTTATGAGCTCCAATTGATCATATTTGGATACAGTAACAATAATATCATTATATGTTATAATAACACAATAGATATAGTACAAAAATTAACCAAACTTAATAGACCGAACACATGTGCAAATTTTTATTCCTCCATATTTCGTGTAATCGACTGAAGCATACCCTCGACTAAACCACACTCAATTGTGCACGTGCATTCCTCACAAGAAAGAGCATCATCTTTATCTTCAGCAAGGAGCTGAAAATTTTTCCAGGGGTTTGATCTTCGACAACTCCGAATCGCTGTTCCATTGGTGATATTTTTACATGTGTTCCGCTTCCATTTGAAGGAAGGTCTTCGAGCAATTACGAGAATATCATAAAATAGATCAGCAACTCTCCGGCGACACGATATTATTTTATAACCCAACTTACGTTTCACACTATTAAGTAATGCAAAGCCTTTGGGTTTGAGGTCTTCAGATCCGCAACAATACATAGCTATGCCACAAACATAGCTTGCCACGTCGTGTCCCAACTCCGATGCCTTTAGAAGATCTTGAATGCCTGCTTCGTGATCGCAATTTGTGAAGAATTTAACCTGCATTTTTAAATGAAGCTATGAGGAACTATGATAAAGCATACACCGAAACAATGATCCTGAATGAACGTCTTACCATTCCTTGCTGAAATATTGCCTCCGGGTTTCCCGCGTTGACGCATTGATTTAAAAAACTTCTGGCGTGACTATCGTTTCTCGACGCGACTACAACGGAAATTCCCCAGTCATCCTGGTACTCAATTGCCATCTTCGCAAGCACGTAATTGTGTTTTCCAACCAAATCAAAAGTTTTGCAACTGCATCACACTGAAGTGAATCAAATTTTTTTCCAACACATAAATTTACGAAATCAAAAGTGGAGGCAATACCTTAACCGTAATCTGAAGACATCTTCTATAGATTGAATTGCTAATCGACCGACAATATCCAATAGGATGTCTAATGGCAGTGTTAGCAGCGTCAATCCCTCTGCCGTCCTTGCCCTTACGTTCTTTCCTTGATCCATTGCAACTATCTTAATTTCGTTTGTAGTTGGTAAAGGAGGATGATGCAATTGAAGGGAATGGGATGATGCAATTCAAGGGAGATTGAGTTGGCTATATATAACAATGCAATGGAGAACGTAACTGCCACCGAAAGAGGAATAGCCGAGACGTGTGCAATGTAATTCAGAGGAAGAGACGTGTGCAAGTCCAATGTACAATTGAAACGCAATGGATGTGGATGCGAAAGTGGAAGAGGAAGCGGAAGAGATTTTCAATTGTAAATAACTGCCGTGGTTTTAATCTCATTCTATTAATTAATCTTTTTCTTATATTATCTATTTATTCAATTAATTGTCGGTTAGAATCTTCATATGTGATATTCTTAACAAATATATTATATGTATAACGGAATAACCCTATAAAACACTTACTAACCCTTGTTTTAAAAAAATAACGGATTAAAGTTTAAAATTTAATTTAACCCTTTATTCAACAAAATAACGGAGTAAGTATTCAGGGTTTTGTATGAATTAATTATTTGATAAAATGTTGTAACGGATGACAGTGTAAAATTTAACCCTTTATTCTCAAAATTAACGAAATAATTATTCAGGGTTTTGTATCAATATATTATTTGATAACATTTTATAACGCTTTGAAATAATTTTTATATCGCATATAGAGAGTAAAACATTACCGCATGAAATTAAGCACAAAAGTTAAATCCATATATGTATTTTGCATGCTTATTGCATGGGAAAGTAGTTCGGGTTTGTAAAATGTTAAAATATGGTGTATTAAAGTTCATAACTTTTATAAATATATTTAACAACCATACAATCAATATATGTTAGTGCAATATAGAGAGTTCAAAATTACCCCATACATAGAGTAAAAAAAGGGATAAAGAAATCGAAACACGTAGTTGTCGTTCGGAAAAAATTGTCGTTGACTATTCAAGCACCCGTAATTGTAATTAAAAAATCTATATAACATATAGGTGTTCATAACATTTTTTGTAACAAGTTTGTACTTGATAATAATAGATACGAATTTGTTTTTACAAATAAATACGAAAGTAGAAATTTTGTATATTTATTTCTCTAAAAATATGCGTGCGTTAATAGTCAACTGACAAGTTTTCCGGAACAGATGTAGTTCTTCATAGCAACGTACAAAAATACCAACCTTGTTACCATATTCAAATGTATATTAGTGCTAATTGACCTATATTTAATGTTGAAGGCAAGGCTATTAGGATCGGGATTCTACGATCGAATCATAATAGGGTCCGCGGATCGGATCGTAAGATCCCATTAGGGGATCGTAAGATCCTCGAAATATAATTACATAATAAATTAAAAATATATATAACAAAGTTTCTTAATTTAAAGTTTTATAATGAGGGAAAAAATGTTAGTTACACAATATATTTTGATTTTAAGACATAAAAATCTACATTTACGACCTTAGACATTGTCATATTGGTTGAAGGGGTTATTATGTTACTTGACACGGGATCCCAAATTTGGTGACCCTCACCAAACCCCCCCCCCAGGGAGCCCCTCTCTCTTCATAAATACCACCACTCCATTGGTCATTTCACTCCCACTCTTCCCTTGCAAGCCACAAAAATTTTCCGGAAGAAGAAGCGACGCCATCGTCTTTGGTTCACCAGTGGTGGTCATCCTCATCCAAAACCTTTCAATTCCAAGTAAGTACAACCCCGATTGCCATATGTGTTGAAAATTAAGTGTTTGTATTTTAGGGTTTTCGTCGATTATAAGTTTGTGTTGAATGAAATCTGTGTTGTTACTAGGGTTTTGGACATAGAGTACTAATTGACGACATCCAAAGCTTTCTGATTAGGGGCTACGGTTTATGCCTGTGTATGCTGCATATTTTGGGTGAATTTGTCCATGGCTCACTGTTTTATGGTTTGTGCCTTGTGCAGTGAAAATGTCCATTTGTCTCTTTTCTTGCATGTGCTTAGTACATACATAAGTTGAGTAGTTACTTGGAGTTCGTATATGTGTTTATTGGTTTACGCTTCATATATGTAAATATTTTGTAGAATTTGCTGAATTGGGGCTGAGAAAGCAGCCAGTCAAGTATATGTACTTGGTGACAAGGGATTACAACTTTGGTGACACGGGTGATTTCTAACCACCTTTTTGTAATTGGTCTTTGCTTGCAAATAATTCCGTCCTTATCAAAATTATAAGGTGCTTACAGTAATTTAGCTTATATATTACATCGTCCTTTAGTTTTTTGGTCACATATCATCTCCCTCTCCCATTCATCTTCTTCATATATACGAACTTGTTAGGATTGAAAAAGAAATAGCACATTTAGCATCCTTTCTGTGTGAATCTAAAGCATAAATATGATTAAGCCTATGAAAGTTGCAACCTTTGTCTTTGTCTGTGAAGGTTCTTAGTAGGATGTCTGCCAAGTATTTATAATTGGTGACACGGGATTCAACTTTTGGTGACACGGGATTTCATAGTTGGTGACACGGGTGATTTCTTCCATTTGTAACATAACTTTGTCATAACTTTAATTCATTGATATGAGTTTCATATTCACACTTGTATTTACCATTTCCAACTTTGCTTGCACATAGATCTGTCCTTCTAAACATTCTAAGGTCCGGACATTATTTTACCTTATATTTGACATTCTCCTTTACTTGTTTGGTGACATATCATTTCTTAACACCATTCATCTTTTCCACATATATGTACTTGTCTCCAATCTAAAACATGCTTACATATTTGTCATATGTACGTATGTTCTTGTGTTTGGTTTTCTTCTCCCATCTGACGTTTATTTTCCCTGGTACTGGTAGGAATAATGTGGCCGCACTCAGATAGCGACATTGAGACAGACTCCGACAGCGATCGGAGCTATCAGAGTGGCGACGACCGTAGGTACTTCTGGCTCCGTTCAGATTACGACTACGGGAGGACCCACCGTGACCGTCGTGATGAGGACGAGGATGATGATGAGTCAGACCCCGACCAGGTTGCTGAGGACAACGCGCTATTTGACTTGGCCGCCGAAGAGCTCACCGACCTTCGCCAGCGAGTCCAAAACCTGCTCAACCGGGATGCTGCCCGGGAGGGAGTTATGGCCGCACAGCGCACTGAACTTGAGGCCGCCCGTACGCATGTCCAGACAACCACTCTTCAGCTGCAGGCCACCCAGTCCACCCTGGAGGCCACAAATATTGAGTTGGAGTTTACCCAGAGCTCTCTGCAGGCCACAATTGATGAGAACTTGGTCCTCGCCAACAAGTTGGTGAGGAGCGAGGCTTGCAACAGGCACCTGGCGCAGCGGTTGGTCCAAGTGGGCTCCTTCCTATGTGGGAAGTGGGTCGGCCACGCTAGTGACCAGCTCCGCACCAGACAACTCACACGATGGAACAGACTGATGGGGTGGATTCTCGTCCTCATGATGGGAGTTATGGTGCGTCTGGTCACCCAGGCTTAGGAGCTTCGAAGCTAGTTCTCTTTGTTTTTTGCCAAAACTTGTGATTTGGTTGTAGTAGTTGCCAAATACTGATGTGATCCCAAACAGCTGTGTTTTTTTGGACTCCGTCAGGACTCCGTATGTGGCGGATGGCCCCCATTTGTTGCAGTTAGGGGCCTATGTAAGGGTAGTTACAAACAATGTCTCACCCACGCTCGGTTAGTTGTCGTTTTTTGGAAAGCCGAGTGTGGTTGCACCATTATGAATGGTGCCTGTAGTATCGGATATGGTATGTATAGGGCAATGTCCCTCCTATATTATGCATGTCTAGTAGATTTCCACTTGTTGGTGTTATGCATATGTATTACATTCAATCATCCATGAGGAGACAAAATGTCAAATTATGTGGTTCTTATGATAGGGCCTTGTCACAATTCGTATATGAACCTATGAACACATAAACAAGGTTAGAAAATCATCCACGAGACCATCTGTGACACGGATATTTACGTCAGGTGACACGGGATTTCAAGTAACGTGACACGGGATATTTCCTTACAACTTCTATTATGCCTTTCAACCGAGTAAGTTGGTTGCCACATGATATTCAATCATCCACGAGAAAAAGAAAAATGATGTGGTTCCTGTGACACGGCGTTGTGGCAATTCGTATATGAACCTATCAACACATAAACAAGGTTAGAAAATCACCCTACTCACCAGCAGTGACACGGACAATCACGTCAGGTGACACGGGATTGCAAGTTTGGTGACACGGGATATTTCCTTACAACTTATATTATGCCTTTCAACCGACTAAGTTGGTTGCCACATGACATTCAATCATCCACGAGAACATGAAAAATTATGCGGTTCCTGTGACACGGCGTTGTGACCTTTCGTATATGAACCTATCAACTAATAAACAAGGTTAGAAAATCACCCTACTCACCATCAGTGACACGGACAATCACGTCATGTGACACGGGATTGCAAGTTTGGTGACACGGGATATTTCCTTACAACTTATATTATGCCTTTCAACCGACTAAGTTGGTTGCCACATGACATTCAATCATCCACGAGAACATGAAAAATTATGCGGTTCCTGTGACACGGCGTTGTGACATTTCGTATATGAACCTATCAACTAATAAACAAGGTTAGAAAATCACCCTACTCACCATCAGTGACACGGATAATCACGTAAGTTGACACGGGAATCCAAATATGGTGCCAGGGGTAATTCTGAACTAATTATAACCAATGTTTGCACCATGCCAACATGGTCAGTAACTGCTTACAAATTATCATACAAATAATGTAAAAGTCCGCAACACATAACCACTCACCGAAGACAAACAATGCGAAATAGTTCAAATACCAACCTAGTGAACTACCGTCCACAACTAAATGTGAGAACCAGCAACCATGTTCATAAATATCCAACACAATAAAAACGATGTTCATAACATGCATAGACCATAACTTAAAATTTCATAACAATGGCCAATGGTGATCACAACTGAGATCATAACCGTCTACCATTGAAGATGCGAACAGCGAGCATGTGCCTGTACGCCCTGATGAATACGTCGTTAAGACCGTCGTAGGTGGGGGCGTCCTTCGTGAGGAGTTGCATGAACCTGATCATGTATGGTCCGCAGTCTCCACTGCAATACAGAATCGCCGGAGTCATATTCATTAAAGGCGGATGCAACTATAAGACGAAGATATATTTAAGTGTTGGACATAAATTACCTCTGCTTGTTTTGCGGAATCCTTTTCTCGCGACTAAGGGCGAACGGCTTTGGCAACTTGTCGCTGTAGGTGGCCATCAACGCGGGGTGGGCATTCATCAGTACGGGGATAAGGTGGGTGATGCAGCTTAAGTGTACCGGCAGATGGCGGTCCCTGACGATGTAGACGTCCGAATCATAAACCCTTACCTGCCACCCCACCAGATCTATCGCTACGGCGATCCAGTGAACACTGTCCACGTTCAAAGGTAGGAGGATGAGTTCCGCCCCTTCCCACGCCCGACCTATCGTCGCCGGGGACCGCCCGTCGAAGTAGCCAAGCAGCTTCTCGTCGGCTTGGTAGCTATCCGCATCGCTCTTGTATTTGCCCCACTCGGTCTGCAGATAGCGACCGAAATATGTGTCCACAACGACAACTCGACCGGCAATGTCGCCGGCCCTCTCCGTTACCCCTTTCCGAAGAAGATAGCATGCTTGTTCCATGTGCTGCATCGATTACAACCCTAGTCAAAATCCAAAAATATTCCACTACCTTTTACAGTACATACCGTGTCATTCACAAGACAAAGATAGTCACTTAGGCGGGTTTCGTACCTCAGAGTTTAGCCAAACTGTGGGCGTTTTTAGTGCGGTGAAGAACTCCTTACTCAGCGCCGTGCCGTATGCAGTCTTGCAGCTGTCCTCATCCCCGCTGCACAACCACAACCACAATGTTAGGGGATCGGAGTCATCTATGCAATAACTTGGGTACGTCTGCTGATGAGTGTCACCTATCCATCCAGCGGAGGAACCCATCGTTGTCTGACACGGAAACAAGACCCAGCTTAATCGCGACCGCGCCTTCGACAACGTTCTTCCCTTTTCGGCCCCGCGTTTTCTTCTCAGGTGGGGGCTTCACTTCTCCTTCACCTCCTTGACCTCTCTTACTCTTCCTGCCTCGAACGGGCTCCGCTCTTGCAGGCTCTGAGATCTGCCAATTGGTTAAACAGTTTCAACGGTGAAGGAAAAAAAAATTTCACCCCCGTGTCACCCTGGTCTGTACTCGTGTCGGCTAACAGTGATACACTTGTCACTTACGTACTACTATAGATTAAAATGACAGGAAATGTAACAGGCATTTTACCTTGTTCTCATCCTGTCCTTCCGGCGTCGCTTGGTCGTTCACTGTAGGTGGTACAACCGTTGAACCGGCTTTACCGCTCGTGTCCTCAGCATCCCTATGGTTCCCGACCTTCTGGCCACTAACATCTCCCCCAGTTCCTCCAACGGTATCGTCTTTAACCGCCGCTGAGATCTGGCAATTGGTTACGGTTATGTCAACTGTGTTTCAGATCATATATTTGTTCCCTTGTCACTTTACATATTAATACGTGTCGATTCATTTTAATAACCGTGTGCGTTGTGTGCAAAATATTGACACATTAAAAATTGCTGATTCTATAAGCCCTTCACCGTGGATTCAGAAAATACCATGTCAAGTAACAACCAATTTACCTCCTCTTCTCCTTCTGGTGGCTGGTCTTCCACCCTAGTTTGTCCTTCTGTCTCCCCGTTCTTTCGGTCGTCATCCTCTCCACGGACATCGCCCATTGGTTTCTGCTCACCTCCTGCATTCGACTGCCCATCTCGCATCCCATTCACAAAACCTTCCAACACCTTCATCTGATACACAAAGTACATAAATGAGGGGTGGTTAGCGAATGTTATTCAGCATTGGGAGATAAGTAACCCGTGTCACCTTTGACAATTATCCGTGTCACATATAAAATATACTGGTGTCACAAATGCCAGAAACGTTACACGTACCTTCTCATCCATGCTCCGCATCCAACTTGACATGGTTCCCAGCCTCTCCAATATCAGTTCTACTGACTTCCCCAACTTATCCTCCCAGGATTCACTTGTCCCATCTCGTTGCTCCGAACTCGGGCCGGACTTGCCTGAGCCATCACCGTAATAACTCGGTGCCAACGCAGCCTTAATGTCATCAAAGTAGAGGTCAAGCTCCTCATGCTGGTAGAAGCACCCGAGCATCAATTCATACTCGCCGGCCTTCGGTACTAGTATCGGGTTGTCTTCGACCTTGATTCTATCAGATTTTTCAGGGTCCATGCGAGACTGGATCGTCTCATACGTTAGATTGTCGTCATCGGCTGTCCACCTCAGCATGCGAGGCAACGCCGTGTGCGACACCCGGTTCGCGAACGCCTCCCCAAACCTCGGCACAGCTTCGTACAGCCAAATCTAAAACAACCACACATGTCACTCGAATGAGTGCATCAATTGCGCGTACTAGTTCAAGCATAACTTCGGTCAAGTAGCTTACCTGGAACGCATACGGAAAACCCATAAGCCCATATCCATATCGATCGTCCTTGTCGTTCGTCTTCGGCTTCATGTCAGCGACACGTCGTTCTATGACGCCCGACAGGGACTCGTGGGTGGCCTCGTACACAACCCTGCCCCAGGGGTAATCCAGAAATCGATCAACGTTCTCCACAAGCTTCACAATCCACCCTCGTATGGATTTCCTGGGTTCTTCCCCCAGCAGAACTCCTTCGACGATGAGTAGGAGAGCGATCTTAAAACGCTTTCGAGCACTCGGCTCCTTCAAGATGGAGTTCTTGAAGGCGTTCTCCAGCTCACCGACCTTCATGTTGTCCGTTCCGAATAAGTCCTTAAGAGCCTTCTTTGTCTTCTTGTCATCGTCCGTCTCTGTGTCTTCCCCCCGAACTTGCCCACACCGCAGCCCAGTCACGAGCGCAAACTCCTTGATAGAGAATCGCCGCAGCTTTCCTTGAAGCATGTACCAAGTCTCCCACTTCTTTTCTGTCACAAGCTGCCTTTGTAACACGTAATGCAGTAGTTGCGATGAGAATTGAACCCGGTTTGCCATTTGCACCATACCCCCAAATTGGCTTCGCAACAGCTTCTCCCAATCGACGGGGTCAACCCAGTCGTCCATGTTGACGAGCAGAGACACTTTGGAACACTGGTTGACCCGGCCTCGGAAATGCTTCTCTTCCGGCACTGCCAGTCGGGGCTCCACCTTCTTAGGTGCCCGGACACCTTTCCTCCTCAAATTCTGGGACCGAACCATGTTCTTCCTGCAATTAAGTGGACATGAACATTATCAATATCCACACAAACTCACCCCCTTCTGAATAAGTCTGTCTGCGACTGTTTCACGAGAAAAGGCCCATGTCACCTACTGAAGTAACCCTTGTCACCCAACATAATAGCTCGTGTCATGAATGTCAATTGTCTTCTCCCAATTGTCCTACAGTACCCGTTTCTGACAGGGGTTTTTTCTCCACTCTCACAATCTGGGTAAAAGGACCCGCAAGCCTCCCACGCTCTTCTTCAACCTCCCTCGCTCTTGTCTGTCAATTCCTCAGTTCCCCACACCCCTTTTAGCCCAGATCTGTATTTCCCCGTATCCCCAATTCCCCAAATGACAGGAATTCCCCAATTCCCCAAATGACAGTAATCCCAAATCCCCAATTTCCGTTTTTTTGTTCGATCCCAAATTCCATGCCTTACAACGAAACAGTGGAATAATGCAAATGAAGTGGGCAAGATTGGAAATTAAGTGAAGATTCAGAATAGTAGAGATGGGTAGGGACATATTTCAATAATCAATTGAGTTGTACCTGTATTTCTGTGCCTTCCTCTCCGGTACTGCCTTCTCCGGCGTCTTGGTCCCTTTTCCGGCGACTACCTCCCTCTCCGGTACGAAACAATGGGAGAATGCAAATTAAGTGGGGAAGATTGCAAATTAAGTGAAGATTCAGAGTAGTAGAGATGGGTGAGGACGGATTTCAATAACCAATTGAGTTGTACCTGTATTCCTGCGCCTTCCTCTCCGGTACTGCCTTCTCCGGCGTCTTGGTCCCTTATCCGGCGGCTACCTCCCTCTCCGGTACGAAACAATGGGAGAATGCAAATTAAGTGGGGAAGATTGCAAATTAAGTGAAGATTCAGAGTCGTAGAGATGGGTGAGGACGGATTTCAATAACCAATTGAGTTGTACCTGTTTTCCTGCGCCTTCCTCTCCACTACGGGCTTCTCCGGCGTCTTCCTCCCTCTCCGGTATGGGCTCTCCCCTTTCCCTTCACTTCACAACCGCCTCCCTTCACTCCTAATATTCGGTCTCTCTCTCTCTCTCTCTCTCTCTCTCTCTCTCTCTCTCTCTCTCTCTCCTTCCCTTGTGTAGGTGGTGGTTTTTTTCGCCAACTGCAATGAATGCAAGTTACTTACTTTTACTATTGTTTTGTTTACCTTTTTAATTTCGAGGAACACAGCATTTTGTTTTCTTTTAATTTTTTTTTTTAGTAGGTCAATGGAACTGTGCAACCAACTGCCACCCTGGGAAAGATTCCTTTTCCTTTGTCGTTTTGTTTTGTTGTCCCCGTATCGGGTCCTGTCTTTCCATGCACGTGTCACCTGACAGGTTTTTTCGTGTCACTATTAACTGTCTCATATTCCTACGTATAGTGTAAATGACCCATGTCACCCCTTTGAATCCTCGTGTCCCCTTACGACAAATACCTTGTCACCAAATTGGATAGATACATGTAGCTACACTCCCAAGTTTAACATGTCCGCATATACAAAATGTTCACATTCGACAACTACCAAGTTTTGCAAAATATCCAAATGTTTTACTTCCACTATTTTAGGAGGGTGTTTATGATTGGAACCAAGTGTTCAACTACGAAGTCTAGCATCCGAGTCGACCATGGAATACCCCAACAGCTAGCATCTGGCGGTATGCCTCAAAGTACGTGTCGTCCAATCCATCGAAGTTAGGGGCGGTCTCCAGCAGGAGGTGCATGAATCGAATGGTGTACGGGCCACAATCACCGCTGCAAAGGGGAACAATCGGTCAGAACGCGGACACCGATTCCCCATCCAATCAAACGAAATTGAACCATGTCATCCTACTTACCTTAGCTTGTTCTGTGGAAGCCTCTTGTCCCGGCGAATGGCAAACGGCGTGGGGACCTTATCGGCATACTTGACCTTCAGATCTGGGTGTGCACGCATGACGACAGGGATCAGGCTCGTCACAGGCATTAACAGGGTTTGGAGTTGGCGTTCCGTCGCCATGTGGACGTCGCAGTCATACACCCTTACCTCCCACTCCTTAAGATCGATGGCAAGGGCAACCCACTGTTTGTTCTTGACGTTGAAGGGGAGGAGGATGAGGTCCGCACCTGACCACGCTCGTCCCAACGGCTTCGGCGACCCCCCCTTTAAGTACGCCATCAATGCATCACTAGGCTCGTACGCTTCGGGGGTGGCGCTGTACACCTTCCATTCCCGAGGTAGATAAATTCCCGCTAAGCACGTATCGACTACGATGACTCCACTGGCCATGTCACCCGTTCTGTCTGCGACCGCTTTGCGCAGAAGGTAGCAGCACTCCTCCATCTCCTGCATGAAGTGAACCGCAATTACAATCCATAATCCTGACACGGGAAATTTTAGAGGTGACAAGTCGTCATACCACAGTTCCAAACCAATCCTGGGGTTTCTTCAGACGGTTGAGTAACTCCTTCGTCATATCCACACCGCAGGGTGACGTGCGAACCTCCGCATCCCCACTGCACGTTAAGTTTCTGTCAGGTATTGTGGACGTCCAACTATCTACCTTCGTCGTCTATTCGAGTGTAAGACACATAACCTACGTACCTTGCCAACCAACTTGTCATGGCGTCGTTGTCCGTCGCTGACACCATTCCTAGCTGAACAGCATCGGCGGGAACAGTGGCTGCCTTCTGGGGTCGCGGTTTCTTGGCCGGGGGAGCCAACTCCTCTCCAACAGCCTTCCTCGTCTTCTTCGCCGCCTTAGATACATAAACCTGAGCTACCCTGGGCTTCGGCCTCTCCTCAACTTCAATTTTCTTTCCACCTTCCTCATGACCAGACGCCTTTAAACCAACCTCTCCCAACTGCAAATATATCAAACTTCAGCTAAGATTTACACTTTCCCTTGTCACCTAACAGATATACTCATGTCACTTGACCTATACTATCATGTCACATATAAAATCACCTTTTTTCCATAAATAAACCTTACCTCGTTGGTCTTTCCTTCCCCCCCATCCCCTGCCTTGACAGATTCAGCTTCATCATTCTTGTCCCCGACATCATGACCAGCTAGCTTGCTCTCTCCTGATATCTCATCCCTTGCCTTCACAGTTTCAACTTCTGTGTGCTTATCCCCGCCATCATCCACTTCACTTCCCTTCTCAACAGCACCTCCTAACTGCAAATGAATTCAAATTTGAATTATGGCTCAATTTTTCCAGTGTCACTTAACATAACAAATCATGTCACACAGCTACAATATTCCTGTCACATTCTTCCAGTGTCGTTGAAAATAACAAATCTTGTGATGTTTACCAACAACTAACCTTACCACCTAGTCCACCCTCACCGGCTTTACCCGCAATTGACTCTATCAACTCGTCAAGTTTGGCCTGTAAAATATATATTAACATTTGATATTGAATCCCCCATTTCAAACAGGACTAAACATCGACACGTATGTCACGCAAAAATAAACTTACAAACTCATCCCGTTTTTTCTCATCTCCACCTTGTTCTTTATCGGTTGCTTCTTGCCAGGCCGTCCCCTTACACTGAACATCCCGCAGCTCAGTCACGGCCACCTCCAATAATTTCAGCTGCAGGTGATCAAATTATTACTTGATATCACCATAAGGTGACAAAATCAACACAATTCACCCTTCATACCACATTCGTTCATTATCTACACTACTTGTCACTTGTCCAATTTCACGTGTCAGGAGTCCATTTACCCTAGTTCACAGTTATCCCCAGTCTCCACAGAACAAATAATTGGGAAGTTATTGCGTACCTTTTCATCCATCTTCTCCATCCCTGTTGACATTGTCTGAAGCTTGTCCATAACTTGTGCCAAAGTCTTGGCCATGTCCCCCACCCCGCCATCCTTCTCATTGCCTCCTCTTCCCGTCCTTGGGGACCTCCCACCAGGGGCTTCGAAATGTCTCAGGAACGGTGCAACTAGGTCGTCGAAAAAGGAGTCGAACTTCTCATCATCGTACACACACCCATCCATCAGCTCCAGCTCAGCCTCCTCTGGTCTGAGTATTGGGTTATCATCAATCTCTATGGCCTCCTCTCCCTCAGCTTCGGTGCGGCTGGCTATATCCTTATAAGCGAGGTTCTCGTCCTTGAGGGCCCATCTCATGCAACGAGGGAATGCCGTGGTCGACACCTTCGTCGCAAACCGGACCCCCCACTTCGGCATGGATTCCAGCAACCAAATCTGAACCGTATCCCCACGCAAATTAATACATTTTCAGCATATGATTTACAAATTGATCATGGGTGTGGTCGAGAAGGTTACCTGAAAGGATACCGGATAACCCATCAGGCCATAACCATTGCGCTTCTTTCGATCTTCTGCCTTTATCTCAGCCTCCCGGCGCTTTACGGTGCCGTTCAGCGACACGTGTGTGGCAGCATAGATGACCCTCCCCCATGGGAATGCCAAAAACCTATCGACATTTTCCACCAATCGGACGATCCAGCTCCTCAGCCCCCTCCTCTGGTCCTCTCCTAACAAAACGCCCTCCACAATGTACAGCAGCACTAGCTTGAATCGTCTTCGCGGGCTCCGCAACACCATTAGTGAGTTTTTCAGCTAGGTCTCGAGGTCACCAACCGTCATCTTCTCGTTTCCAAAAAACTCCTTGATAGCTTTCTCGTCCTCCTCCATGTCACTAGCTGCTGGTTGACTGCACCGCAGCCCGGTTACTAAGGCAAACTCCTTGAGGGAGAACCTCCTGAGCTTCCCCTTAATCCGGTACCACGTCTCCCACTCCTTTTCGCTTGTAAGCTGTCTCTGGAGTGCATAATGCACAATTTGTGAAGAAAATTTCACAGTGTGCGCCAGCCGCACAACCCCACCAAGCTGGGAGTCCAGCAGCTTCTGCCAGTCCCTAGGGTCAACATAATCGTCAATGTTGTTCAGCATTGACAGTCTTGAGCCCTGGTTGACCCGGGCCCGGAAGTGCCTAGCTTCGGGGACTAGGTAGTCAGGCTCTTTGTTCTTCGCGCTCACATTCTTGGTCCTCACCATTTTTCTCCTGCAATTTCCATCACACGAACAAACTCAACTTCTGCCATTTATATTCGTCTCCCTCTGTCACCTAACAGACTAACCCATGTCACTCTACCCTTGTCACTCAGTGTGAAACCCATGTCACCCATTATGAATCGGAAGCCTATTATAACCAATACCTCAAACCTCCTTCAATAGGACACCTACGACATCCACATATCCCAATTTCCACAGCTCGCCAATTCTCGTATTCCGCCTACCACAATACATTTACAAACTCTTCTCTCCAAATTGGAAACCCCTGTCACCCAATGTCAAACCCATGTCACCCAATTCGAACCTCAAACCACCAATTTCCCCTATCCATAGTTCCCCGACCGTTGCCCTAACCCATTCCGAAAACCACTGTCACCCAATTGCAAACCCTAACCACCGATTTCCCCTTTCCATACCCGAAAACCACCCATGCCACCACCACCCACCATTATCCAAACAAGAAAACCACCACCCCGACCCACCATTCAGGCCGCCATTGCCCTAACCCCTTCACCCACTGCTTCCCCGACACACACCCGCGCACCCTACCACCAAAGGGAGAAGAGTAAAAGGGCGTACCTATTCTGTATGTCGTCGGGTAGTGGCTGCTGTGTCCTTTCCGACGACGATGGACTTGCCCGCTCTCTCTCCTTTGGTGTATGCAAGAAGAAACCGCAACCGCCCTCTCTCTCTCTATCTTCTGGCGTCTCTGCAACTGCCTCTCTCTCTTTGCTATTGTATCGGTTTGGAAGGAGAGGAGAGATGGTGATGGGATTGCCTTTACTCCTTCCCGCCTTGCCTCTATTTTCATTTTCAATTTTTTTTTGGCATTAATTACAACCGATAGCCGGTTTTGGGGGGGGGGGCGTGAAAACCTGTACAGTTATGCAAATTTGTGGAGAAAATGGCATTCTTGCCAATTTTTCCAAAACGGTGGCATTTTTGCAAACTTTTCTCAAATTGTGGTATTCATCCTGTATATATATATATATATATATATATATATATATATATATATATATATATATATATATATATGCCTCATCACCCCTAATCGTTCATGATTTATCAATTTTGTTATTGGCACGGCGATTATCTCGCAAAACACATGGTCGCCGCCACCGCCATGACAACGAAAGTCAGTGACAACAAAGCACCCACCACCACTGACATATGAACTCGGCATGCCTATCATGCCCATCCAAGCTTCTCTAACTCCTTTGTCGCCACTGACATCCCAAGTCGACAAGTTCCTAAGTTGATGTGTTGTTTGATTCCTTGTAGCATTTGGTCATCATGCCTCTTTCACCTCAACTGACACTAAGTTGGTGATCTCACCGTGCATTTGGTGAGATGCAACCCCGCCAAATGCACGACACCAGATGCACACATTGAGTTGGAAGGAACATATCAGTAAACAAGGAACTGAGAGACAACAATGTAGTTTGACTAGACCAAGGATCGAGATACGATGTCTTGATATGCAGAAGTAAATCCAGATATATTAGCTTGAATGAGAGTAGCGAGAAAGCTAAGAAGATCAACCATTAAGAGATAATGTTGCATACTGCTTGTTGTATATTGAGCTTTGTCAAATGGAATTGATTGATATCCTTAGGGTTGTTAGGTCAAAAAACTTGGGGTTATTAGATCTAGCGAGTGAGATGTTAGATTGTTCGATCAATAGTTATGGTATCTAATGTCCATGTTTTTTTACCATGTTTTTGTGCATATTTTCGCTTCATATTCTGTATATTTTGTATATTCTGGATTTGGAATATTGAGAATTTATGTAGTTTGTGTTTATTTGCAAGAAATAGAGGTCTACACAAGTTTTGGGGTAATTTTGCAGAATTTGGAGCTATTCTGGAGCAAAGCCAATAAGAGAAGTTGACTGTAGAAAACCTCTCGACGTCGACTGGAGCGGTCGACATCGACCTAAAATATGGAAGAAATAAACTAAGTGTGGGAGAGGCAACCTAATATAATCGGGCTCTGAGTGGTCGAAATTCAACCTTGCCATCGATCACTGCTCGACATCGACAGGCCTAGAGAAGCACTCAACATCGACATGCCTAGAGAAGCACTCGACATCGACTAGAGTACTCGATGTCGACCGGACCTCAAGCAACACTTCGAAGCTGAGAAGAGTGCCTGATACTGACCATACTGCCCAAGGTCGACCGAAGATTCTGTTTGCCGCGGACGCGCTTTGAAGAGTCCAAGTTGGAAGAGGATTACTTAAGCCACGTTTTGATAGATCCTATCTCTCTTAGATAAACACTTTTCTTATGGCTAATTATCTATTTACCCTAGGGATTTTTATATTAGATAGATTTTTGATATTCTATTTATCTTAGGATTAGAATTAGTTTCCTTGGCTAGCAAGGATTAGTCTACTATCAATAAAGCCTTAGGGCTATGCTTTTATTCATTCAATTCACACAAGAACAATCAATAGCAATAGAGTGTGTAGGGTTTTTGGAGCTATAGAGTTTTGGCATTCTTGCAAGATTTTGGGCGTTGCAATTGTAAAGACTCCAAGGTTTCATTATTTGCTCCGTGCTTAGATTACACCGTTACTCTTCTAATCATCTTGTCAGCACCCTTTTGCCTACCTATGTTGTATAAGCATTGCCTCACAAGTCTTCTTCTCAATGAGAGTCGCTCGTTCTCACTCTTATCATTGGTTTGGCTTCGACATCATTTGAGGCATTACCCTTGTCTTTGCTTTCGTTCTCAGGGGGTGCTGTTCGGCAACGAAAGTTCCTTGTGGGGAGGCTATCATCATCTTTGGATAACTATGTTACTATTACCTTGTCTTATATGTCAATCACTTCAGTTTTTTCACATGCATTTGTATCTTCTTGGTCTGTTAAGGGATTCCTATCTAGACCTACATGATGTGCGCCTATTTTTCCATGTTTTACACTATCTTTTATTCTGTGTTCTGCCTATATTTTATACTTTTGGGTTAGGAAAGTATGAGATTTGTGTAGTTTATGTTTCTTTATGAATTATGAAGGTCTACACAAGTTTCTGTTGAATTTTGCAAAAATCAAGACATTTTCGGAGCGATTCGGAGAAAAAGGAAAGAAGCCGGACTTTAACTCGATGTCTACTGATCCACTCAACATCTACTGGAGTGAAGTCGGAATTTGGACAAGTGTTGGAGCAAAGAAGTCTACTAAAATTTCACTCGACGTCTACTGGAGTTGACTCAACGTCAAGTCACAGAAGAACACTTGAGCCAAAAATTGGATGAAGACCACTTCATATCTACCACATGACTCGATATCGATTGGGGCATGACTCGACACCACCATGAAGACTCGACATCGAGTAAGGCACCACTCAAGATCTAAAATGTGACTCGATATCGAGTGATCTTTCAGAGCTGTCCAACACCCGACGAGTCCTAATCCGAGGGAGATTGCTTAATGATGAAGAGAAGGATCTTTTATCTCCCTTTGATGAACTTCTATCCTCTTTGGTTAAATCCTATTTTACCTAGGGGTTTTTTTATTTGTTTTATAATTTTATTTAGGAACTTTTTATCTTTAGATATTAGATAGATATTTGCTCTCCTTGGGTAGAAAGGATTGATCCCTATAAATAAAGCTCTAGGGGGCTGTTTTTTCATTCATTCCAGCACACAAGCAATTGTGTTTACATAGATAGGCAATAGAGAGAAAGATAGGGCCGAGTGGAGTTAGAGAGCGAGAGCAGTTTGGCTTTGTTCGGTTGTAATCCTTCGAAGTTTATTTCAATTCAAGTTCATTCCTTTATGTCAAAGATGATGATTGCTATGATGAGACGCGAGTAGTCACCTTAATTCTAGGGTCGGGGTGAGCCCGACGATAGCCATGTGAGTATACGCTCAAAGGTATGATCTTTATATGTTATTCATCTTCTATCCTATTTGAATAATTCTTTTACGAGAGTCGTATGTGATTCTTATTTGTAATATTATTGAAGCGAAAGTGATCTTATTATGAATTTGAATTAATTATCAAAAAGGGTAATAACACTTAGGGTTTATGCGAGAGCCTCTATATTCCTAATTGTTAATAACGAAAGTTATTTGATGAAAAGCATATATGTTTTATGAATTTGGCATATTAATTATATGGTTATCATTGCAGATTTGCAGTAAATTCCCCGGCTTTGGAAGTTCTTTAGTTAATTGATAAATTTACAACCTTTGCGATATTTCTGTTCATCTACTTTTTAATTCATCCTTATATTCTTCGGACTACTTTTCCGACTTTATTTATGCACATTTCAGTTTCTGCAAGAACACTCGACATCGACCCATTCTGAGTCGATATCGAGTGACTAAGTCGATATTGAGTACCTTTTTGCTCGAGATCGAGTTTTTTTTTCTATTTTGCAGATTTTCTCTAGACATCGACTGGTTCAGTCGATATTGAGTGCTTCTGGTCAAAATCAGGAAGCTTTTTACGAGACTATCTAGGCGAGCGTTGGCACGCTTCCTCGTGGATCGATCTTGACCTCTTCCACTACAGCGGGAGGAAGTCTTGTATTTTTATTTGCGTGGACTTGGAATTCGGTTTGAATTTATATTTATATTTATTTTGACTTGATTTCCTCCATAGCACCACACATTATCATTTGTAATTTCATGAAAATTGCCGTTTCATTTAAAGTCTACACCTTCATCCGCCTTGATGATGAAAGGGTTTCTCGACCAGATAAATTTGTAGTCCCCGTTATAGTATGCGGAGTCAGCTTCGTTCTACATGAGAGAAGTCATCAGTTCTAGATTTAGTTGGTTTTGGGATTAGGGATGAGAGGGAAAAGGTGTAGAATGTTGTTGCCGATGTCGACTGAGACTTGGTCGACGTCCAATGACTCAGTCGACGTCGAGTGCTTTCACTCGATTTCTAGTGCCCCGGTTGATTTCTAGTGAAATTCAGTCAATGTGTACTAGAATGCAGTCGATCTCGAGTGGAAAGGAGTCGATCTCGAGTCAACTTCAGTCAACATCGAGTGAATCGTCAGCTTTTAGCATTCTGCTCCATTTTGAAACACACTTTCCTAAGTCCTTGTTTGTCCGATTAACGCATATAAATATGTGTTGGAAATCTCTTTTTGAGGGCTACAACTCTCATGAAGATAACATAACTTTATTCAAAATGATCAATGGTGAAAAAGGGGCGTTTTCTACGGTTGCACCATCATGTGCTCTTCCTTAGCTTCTCCAATGTCTTCATGGTTTTCCGTTAAGCTCCAAGGTGCGTCCAAACCTCTTCAAATCAGATGTAAATACCTGAAACCCATACCAAACTTTGTGTAGACTCCATATCTTGCAATTAATCAACAACTACACAATTTCCTAACATTCCCAATATAAAATATGCATAAAAGACTTAAATATGACTAAAAACATGATGCAAAACAAAACTAAAAATGCATACATCAAAACACCACATACTTAAGCTTCCTTGTTCTCAAGCAATAACTTTAACTCGTCACATAGATAAAGCGAAAAACACTCTCAACATCATAGACCTTGTTTTTATATTACCGGTAACAACTTGATGCCACCCTCGAAACGGTACTTTGCCATCAACCAATACTTTTCCTTCAAAACTTTCACACAAAAGGAGGGTTAAATAAAAGCACAATTTTCAAAGATAAATTCAAAAATAACCAAGCGGACTTTATTGCTCATAGTGAAGTAGAGGGTAAAAGGCATTAAGGTGGGATAATTTTGGCCATGTGGTGCTAATAATCCGAGGAAATGGAGTATATTTCCAATAATTTCTTACCACATTCCTTCTTCATTATATTTCTCACCTTTCTCTCGTCGCTCAATGCTTTTTTCCCTAATATGCTTTTACCTCTCTAACCTTAGCACCGCCTTCTCGCGAGTCGCAAACATGAGTGTCATGAATGGTCCCGGATACTTAGTGCTTTGGACTCCTCACCTATGTGTCCCATCTCGACGAACTAACATCTCAGCAAGCAGGGTCGATTATCCTTAACTCCTAGGAGACCGGATTTTCTTTCACTCATTACATTTTCCATAAATTCAATCATCCTGTCATCAAACTCCAATAATAATAACACAAATAACCATATAACATGTCCAAAAATAAATTCCATTCTCAACATAATCCCCGGATAGGAAATAAGGTAGAAAATGAGCAATATGTAGTACATGTGAAGCAAAAATAATGTAATGTAATGTAAGGCTCATATATGGTTTTTGTGATGCAAATAAGCATAAGTATGGCTAGGATATATAGAATAAGCTCATGTGGAAAATATAAAGTCCACCATGATATTATCATTACAAGTATAAAAAATAACATCAAAGTTACCTTCTTTTGGTGACTCTCCAACTTTCTCAAACCAAGAATGACATTTCCTGTCATAGGCAAATAAGTTGCAATATCTCTAACAATGTCTACTTTTGTGTCATAAAGTATTTTTTAGGATTTCGTGACATATTCAATTCAAAAACACATAAGGGTGATATCCGTCCTAAAACAAAAATAAAGACTAAAACAAGAAATAAACATGCATTTTTTTTTTTTGTGATTTTTGACATTTTTTTTGTATTTTTCAAAAAATTTATGTCTCGATAAAACAAAAACTAACACCACCAAAAATAATCCTCAAACCATAAGCATATAGTAAGTTGTTACCCTCACCCCATACTTAAAAATTACTTTGTCCTCAAAGTATAAGCTCAAAAATAAGAGATGGGTGTAAACGAAGACTTACAAGATAGGTAAGAATTGATTTGGAACCGGAGATAGGTGCCTTTGTCCGTTGCCCAGTAGTCGACATCGAGTGATATTGGTCAATATTGAGCACAACTTGCTCCATGGTCAGTCGATGTAGCGGGCCTCCATGGTTGGTCGATATCGACTCGGCCTTAGTTGATGTCGACTGCAATCTGTGTTCTCCTGCAGCTCTAGGGTGAACGATGTCGATCACCGCTGCCCAGTGTGGCTCGGCCTAGGCATGGTTAACGTTGAACTCTTCAAGTCGATGTCGAGTACATCTCAGAACTCTGACATTTCTTGGTTGATTCTCCTTATGCTTTGCACCTGAAAATTATAAGTAATGCAGACAAAAAAAACTCCAAAATCCAAGGATTAATGCATAATTATTATTAACTAACAAAAATAAAATAAAATAGAAAGAAATAAAATAGCGGGTTGCCTCCCGTAAGCGCTAAATTTTAAGACTCTAGCTCGACCTACTTCCCTTTTTGCCTTAGCCTAGCTCATCCTTGTTCGGAGGTATAGGTGGGCCTGGTGGTTCCTCCGGTGGTGGGAAGTGTGGAATGTCATCCGGAAGCATCATATGAAGAAGCTTAAATCTCTCCAAGTGAACGCTCTATGGCTCCACCCATTGGTCTTCCTGGGCCCCAACTAGCCTGCAAAAAGGAAGACATATAGAAAAACTACATACCTCACCATTGTCTCTCTTCCGCTTCTTAGGTTGACTTGGTTGCACATCTCCACCACAACAAAACAGTGAAGTGAGAAGAGATACTCCCACCTCATCATGCGGAGCTTCATGCCACTTTGTGAGGACCCCATACTTGAACACAAACATCGGTTGTTCAAAATCGTCGGGGATAGCCTTCACCTTGTAAGGTAAAAGCGACCTTGAAACACCATGGGCAACGACGTCCGACCTCTTCTTTTCTATCTCTTCTTCTTGGGGTTCATCACATGGATCTTCAAGGTTAGATAGCAAAATCGGAATTGAGATCGAAGAAGGACATACTTGGGCTTCTGTCAGGTAATCGACATCGACTAAAGATAGGTCAACATCGACTGGCATTGTAGCTCTCGGGTACCGTGGGAGTGCCCATTGCTCGTACCAATCTTCTTCTTCCTCATCACTTTCCATAGCTGCAATTTTCTCATAAGAAGGATGCTCTAATCCATTAGAACGATATAGGAAGCCTCAAGCCTTCGAACTAAGTCCTCCAGCCGAGCTATTTCTCTCAATTGTGCCTCCTCCCACACAAGCCTCTCTCGCCGTGATAATTCTTTGAATTGCCATCCTTCTCATTCCAAATAATTGTATACGCCTTGCATCTTTGTACCTAAGCTTTAAAAATACAATCAAGAACGCACAAATTATTAGTAAAAGCTCAACACTTAGTTGGTACCGATGAGGCGGGTGGTGGTAGAGTATGTGATAGGTGTTGTAGGAGGAAATTGCGACTTGCAATAAAATATAAATAAATCAAAGCAAACCAGATTCCGTCCCTTGCAAATGATTACAAGACTCCCTCCCTATGCAGTAGTGGGAAGTCAGGATCGATCCACGAGGAAGCGTGTCAGCGGATCTCAGGTAGCTGTAAATCCCAAAGACAGAATAGTAGAAGGACAGAAAGAAAGACAGAAAAAGCAAACAAAAGCAGAAAATAAAGTAAAACACAAAACTGCTCGATATCGACAAAGCAGAACTCGATATCGAGTAAACACAGCGACGATAGAAACTCAGAATCAAACACAGAAACTTTAAATAAGCAAACTTTCGAAGATAGAACTCAGATTTCCGACGAAAGAAATCAATATATTAAACGACTTCCAAAGCCAGGGTATCAACACCGCAACGATAACCATGTAAAATAACACATAAAGGCATAAAAGATCATGCTTTCCATCAAATAACTTTCGTTATTAACAAATAGGAAGATAGAGGCTTTCGCATAAACCCTAATTGTTACTAAACCTTTTCACATAATTAATCCAAGTTGCATTAAGATCACTTTTGCTTCAATAATACAAACAAGGATTACCTTCAACTCTCGCAAAAGAATCATGCTCATAGGGATAGAAGTAGAATTGCATCAAAAGATTGTACCTTTACCGCATCATCTTACATGGCTACCGTCGGGATCACCCCGACCCTAGAAGTGGGTGGACTACTCGCTCTTCATCGCAATCGCAGACATCTTTGATGAAAAAGAACTAACTTGCATTAAATAAACTCAAACTTACAAGCTCTTCTCTTTCTCAAACTATGTGACTAACTAATTGTCTCTGAAATTGAATGAATAAAAACTAGCCCCTAAGGCTTTATGACAAGAGGAAAACCTGTCGTTGTTCTTGCCAAAGAATACTCAAACTCACGACTAGTATAGTGTGTAAGCAAGAGGTCGATCCACAGGGAAATCTATCAATTCAAGTGTCAATTCTAATCGCTAAGAGAGAAATTGGGGGTTTTGGGTGTGAAAAAGATCTGCCTTTTATCAAAGCGGAAGTAAGCAAACAAAGTAAATAGATTGTAGAATTCAGTGGAGAGAAATAGGTTCACCTACAATTTATCACTTCGATTGATGAATTCGATCCTTGTTTCAGCCTCTAGTTCTTGTCTTTTCCTATCAATGTGCTTGTCCAGATCTTAGGTAAATTACTAGTCCTACGAGTCCTAGCAACCCTTATCTCTAAATAACCCTAACACGGTTAAGATTCAACCTAGAGATAGCATTAAGATTATGAATTAACCAAGGTACACATAATATCAAGCTACGAGTCAATATTCAACATGTATTCAACTTCCTACACATCCAATTAGTCCTGCGAGTCCTAAAGGGATATGATTGCCACTTGGGTTAAGGTTCGCTACGAGGAATCTAAAAAACCCTAGCAATTGAATGAATCTACTCTAACTAGTTGATCAGGCCAGAGAGAATAAAACACATTCAAGCAATTAAGCACAAAGAAGTCAAAACATTGCAATAGGAATAAGAACTAGATTAAGAAACTCACAATTCAACAATCAAAGATCCAAACTGTAGGCGAAACCTTGAGAGTTTAGTTGCTCATGCTCAACGACGCTCTCAACAATGGAATAATGTGCATAAGGTTCATGAAAATAATAACTAGAAAAACCTTAAATAGTCCTTAGAAAGTCGGCCAAATAACTTAATAAAAACCCTAAGTAAAATCCATTCAGAACGGCATGTTTCTGCGAGGGCCGCGGGGCAGCCAACCCAGGCCGCGGGGCGGCCGGCGATCAGCGAAGTCGCTTGTCAAAGGTTCGGGCCGCGGGGCGGCTAGCTTGGCCGCGGGGCGGCTTTTACTGTTCACAGTAATTTTCCGTTTCGAATTTGGTCTCGATGTCAACATAAAAGTTGTAGATCTCGAAAAGAGCTTTCCAACGCATGGTCATAATAGTCAATCGGACCACCGAGGCCTCCAGAAAGTGCGAAACAAGTTCAGCATGTCTGTCGACAACTTCTGTTGACTTGTTCTTCACTTAGGCTCTCTAACTTCGATTCCGCTCCCGGGCTCTTCACTTTTCCTCCTCATTTTCACTCTTCTTTCATCCATGAGCTTCCTCATTCCTAGTCGGATCCACATATACCTGAAATAATCCATAAAAGCGTGTAGATTCCGATTCCACCAACAACACAAGTATAAATGCAAATCTAGCTTAAACTATGCATTTATGCACATCTAAATCATGCTAAATGCATCCTAATATGCCTACCTAAATGCATGCTATCAAATTCCCCCACACTTAAGCCTTTGCTTGTCCTCAAGCAATTAAAACCAAATCAAATCAACTCCCCACAGACAAGCAATCCATGTGATAACTTTGGTAAAACACTTAAAAGCTCAAAATAAGGAAACGAAGATCGACAATTAACATCATAACATGTATAGGTGCAATCCAAGGAATAAAGCAAGCATATTCATTTAACCTCACCAGGAAAATGTGTTTTCACTCTCGCTCATGTGTTTAGGGTTAAACATTCACGCTCAAACTCAATCCTTGAAAACTTAGCTACGATAAAATTGCGACAGTGGTCTAAATCTCCACCGCTAGTGACTTCACATGCAACCAAAATCATCAGGTCTTTCTATGGGTTGTAATGGGGTCATGGTAGGAACATAGGGTATGGAAATTATTTAGGTTATGGGGTGCTAAAAATCCGGGAAAAAGGGTTAGTAAACAACCAGAAAAACACCAACACCAAAACACTTCATATACCATTCCAATAACATGCACTCCTTCACAATATAAATTCGCACACAATTTTCCAATATCCACACAAACTCATTCATTTCTTTTTTTTCGCTTTTGATAATGATTTTTTTTTCTTTTCTTCTTTTTATTTTCTTGACTTTTACCCCTAAGTGAATTTTATCCTCCTTAGGTCCCAAGTAATAAGCACATAAAAACCATCTCTATGAAGTACAAATGAATCACCCAACATAATTTCTCAACTCAAAGCAACTCCATCAATACATCACGATATTCACCAACTCTTCTCCTAATTCCCGGATGGGTCAGGCTAATCATTGGCTAGGAAGATTTTGTGGAGCTAACAAAATAGGCTTATAAGGCTCAAATTGGCTTCAAGCAAAGGATAATCTGTACGGGTGGATAGTGTATATTATGGCTAAAAGAAAATCATGCCTCAAACACTTTAAGGTTACATGCAAAAATCATATAAATGCAGCCTCAATAGAGATATCTAAACGCAATTTAAAGAGGAAGTAATCAAGGAGAGTATTCACACACAAAGAAACTAGAGGACATATATGTGTAGTCCCAATAAGGCCAAAACAACTCACAAGGTCAATTTGTTAGAACTTCAATACCACTTAAATTCCAAAGACTATACATGCTCAATTTTCTCATCAATCATGTTCCCAAAAAGTCTATAAAACAATTCAAAGTTTCAAACACTTCAAGCAAGTCATGGGGCACATGATAAGATAAATATAGAGGACAAGTAGCCTAGATGGGAAAATAAGACCTAAAGTGTATGCAATGCATGATATTTTAGGATTTTTTTTTTACAAATGCAATATATGAGTAAAAATAAATATGAAAACAGAAATAAACATGATATGCAAAATATATCTATATGCAATGCAATCCCTCCCCCACACTTAAATCTTTCATTGTCCTCAATGAATATAAATTAAAAACAACAAAAGATCAAAATCTGAAGGAAAGAGAGAAAACTGACATGCTAATTGTAGGGTTGGTAGGTCTGGGAGGGGAGGTGAGGAGAGAAAACCAAACTAATTCTATGAAATTTAAGAAAAAGAAATCTAGAACTACTTACCTTGGGTTGCCTCCCAAGTAGCGCCTTTGTTTTATGTCATCGGCATGACTTATTCTCAATCTTAATTCCTTACCTATCAGACATCGTCAAGGCCCTCTGTAAAGGCTCGGGTTTTCAAATCTTACTTTTTAGAAAAATGAATTTAAATCAGATATTCTAAGGAAAACTCGCCCTCAATTTAATCGAACTCGAAACTCTTGAAGCGGATTTTGCCCAAATTTAAAATTTATGAAAAAAATAGATTTTTCTCCCGTCTTTATAGGTCGACAAATGAAAAATGACGTTCGGATTTCATTATTTAATTCAGATTGCAAATTTTAATAATTTATATTCAATCAAGTCGAAATAAGGTCAAAATAACAGATTTTGAGATTTGTTTCCGGGTGTTTTGAATTATAATTGGGACCCATTGCCCTCTTCCTCTTCCTTATCTAAAATTTCAGCGTTCTAAACGTGGGCAAACACCCACAATTTCTTTTACTCCCTCCCTCACCCACACCTCCTTGAAATGGCAAAGAGTCAACTTGCTTCCCTCATACTCTTACCCAGATCTCAGCATCTTTTACACTCCAAATCTCCATAAAGAAGGCATCTTTGGCTCATCCCAATACTCTCACAAACCCCTAAACCAAACACAAACTACCACTTCCTTTCTCCCCCTTTGAATTGCTGAGAGCAAATAGCTCTTCCCTTTGGCTCCTTGCCGCCACCACACCTCTCAACCACCGCCCAGGAGAACCGGAGCCAGCAACAGCGCAGCCGCCGTCGCACCATGATCCTCTGATTTCATCCTTCCCGCTCGGACCGAAAATCGCAGCCCCGAGCCACCGGAGCTTACTCGCGTTTCCCTCGTTGTTCCACCCTCTTCATCCGCCAGCAGCAGCCCTCGAGGCCTCCCCGGAGCCTCCAGTAGTAGCAGAAGCAGCCGGAGGTCGCCCAGGGGCCACCCGAGCCCCGTCGAACCGCCGCCGAGCGAGCACAACCCCCTTCTTCCTCTTCCCCTGTTCTCGCCATTTTCAATCGGTAAGGCCTCCTTTCCGTTCCTACCACATTCGTTCACTTCCAAACAACCTAAGGGCGAGATTGAACCTCTTTCCACTCCACCTAGGCCATCCCCGAGGGGAATCGATCTCCGGCGAGCTCCGCCTCCGACGAGACCCAATCGCGCACCGACGAGGTTTTCCGGCGAGTCGACGCCCTCGGTGAGCACTCATCCTCCTCCTTTCTTTTCTTGGTTGTTTTCTGTCCTTGGTGTCGGGTAGGTTGGTCGGATTCCAGTCGCCGGCCGAGCTCCCTCTTCTCCTTCTGATTTTCGAACACGGGGGTTAGGGGATTTTTGAAGACGATGAATAGTTGCTGAGGTTCGGTTCTTGGTTTTAAAAAAAAAATGGGTTCGGTTCGGTTTTTTTAAAGCAAACCGGTTCAGGGGTTTTTAAAAGATAGCTGGGCTGGGCTGGTTGGTCTGGATCCGAAAATAAAGGAGTTGGACCAATCTGGTATTTTGGGCCGGATCTGTTCTTTCAAAGAAATAAGGATTTGGGCCTAATTTTTTAAATGTGAGTTTGTTTTGAGTCTTTTAAAATATAGAGGGCTTGTTTTGGGGTTTTAAGAAAAGATGTGGTCGGTTTGGTAATTTATAAAAATAAGGGGGATTTGAAGACAAATGTATTTTGATATAAAATATATTTAATGGAATATAAAATATTATATGATATTATTGATGTGTTTAAAAGCAAAATATTATTATTTGGATTTAAAGTTATAAAATTATTATGGTGATTTAAAATATTATATTATTGGACTTGGATTTTTAAAGAGAATTTGGAAAAGGTTTTAAAGGTTGGAATTGATTTGATAAATGGAGACTGATTTAATAAATTTAAAAAGAGGAATTTTGGAGATATACTAACCTTGTCGGATTTGTCTTGTAATAATAATAAAATAAGTTGATGAAGGGTAATGTTTTACAAATAGATTTTTGGATGATTGAGAAAGCGTTTTGAATGGTGATTTGATCTAACTTGAGGTTTTATAAGAGTTTTGGGAAATCTTAGGAAAATGAAGAATAAATTTGATGACTTGTGTGTGATATTATATGCTTTAAGTAACATTAGGAGTAGACTCATTTATATTACTTATATATGCGTTAGGTGATCGTTTGTGATATGTTGGCCTCCTGTATACCTAGTTGTTGCCTTTTGCTGTTCTGCACTTCCAGGTGAGTTCCTATATGAGCTCACTCAGATTCGAAAAGAGAGATCTCCCTGCTTGTAGTCATGTGCATACTAGGTGTTTGCATTCATAATAAAGCATGCCATGTAGTATCCTGCTAGGATTGCACTCATGATTGAGCATGCGTTTACTCATTGCTTTTGTAAACAGAACGGCCGTTATCTGTGAAGTAACTAGAGTCATTGCTAGGGTTATAGGACGACCTAGTCTCATCGGGTTCCGTCCTGAGTCAATCGAGTCATGAACTTCCTTATATTATGAGATGCATGCGGGCTTTATTGTGGATACGGGATGGGCATGCGTGCCACCCGATGATAATGGAATGCATTCACGAGCTGGCCAGTCTCCGCCCTATCGGAAGGTGGTGGAGGTAGGAGAGGGATATACCACTTGGTATTCAATGCTAAGGCCTTATTATATTTACGCACTTGATCTTAGGGGCATGTTAGTGTGTTAACATTCCGCTTTGCATCTAGAAGCATCTTTATCAGGACTAGCGTGTGTATGTGTCTGCTTGTTTGGGACTATATTGCGTAGGGCTTCGATCTGACACCGCCCCGCATACATTTTTTTTAGGTTTGTTTTGCAGCATTATTGTTCCTTGCTTCTGTGACGTGGGAACTCTCTTGGGCGATTGCAAAGAATTGGTCTAACCTTAGATTTCGATAAATACACTTATTGATTTTGTTTTGACCCGGCTCAGCCGTGGCACCCTCTTGTATTGCACCTTGATTCTACTATCTGCATGACTGTTGGTTTTCTACGCTTAGACTTATGACAGGTACAGGGGACTTCCCCGGGGATTCCAACGATCCCTTCGAATTTTGGGTATGAAATCCCACTTCAAAATGTTAGGATAGAATTTCAAACCTTCAACCTGTACTCGGGGCGCAAGATCCTAACGAGGGGTTTTATCCCTCGAAACGTAACTCGGGAATCATAATCCCGGGCCATTACAAAGTGGTATCAGAGCTCAGGTTATGCAAACCGAGTATGATAGGTTGAAGTGGTTTTGAAAGTGGCCCACGGTTTTCAAATGGTTTTTCAAAATGTTTAGAAAGGGCAAAATGAATTTAATATGGCTAACTCAAATGGACTAAATATGAACTTGACTTAATAAATCTGGTAATCAAACAAAGGGAAACGAATGGGTAGTGAAGGCGCTAGACCATCCCTATTGGATGTAGTTGGGAACGGGTAGGTAAAATATAGCTTGTTCTTTACAGATGGGCCCACAAGACTCCAAGGCTTTGCGTCGTAGTGGGTGGAGTGGCGAGTTAGGTAGAGACCGTGAGGTTTTGCCCCTCCGGTTAGTCGCCCCTCGAAGGGCGGCCCATAGGATAGCTTGATTGTTGATTGTTCTATGCTGAGTGCTGTATGCTTAAATTGGAGACCTGACTGATATTTTGACTATGAATCATGTGTTAAATGCTTATGTGAATGGAATAGTGGGGGAGACCTTCTGCCATTATAGAGTCGGGATTCCAGTCCTCTTGGGATCGCCTTTGACCTCTTAAGCTTGACTACTCCCTCTTCGGCCTTCTTTTCCCGACCTTACTAAACGTCTTTATTGAGCTTTTCTTGCGATGTCGGTGTGATATACAGGTAACCATATTTGAGGTTGTATTGGAGTACGCTACTACCTCAACCCTTTTCTGCCCTACTCGAGAGTTACACGAGTATTTCACGGGAAACAAGTCATGGGGTTCATGGAAGTGAATTAGAGTCGTCGTTGTAGATCTCTGTCGGGTTATCATAGTTTCTTCACCCATGATTGTATGATCCTATATGTACTACCCCATAGACTTGCAGATTGATCCATAGTGTGAAATTATGCCTACATGTCTTGATGTCTATGTTTAGCCATTGTTTAGATCAGTATTACATCTATTATGCCCCCATATCATCCCAGCATGATCTACTTAGGATATGCATTGTTATATTAATGCTCGAATGAATGTGTCATATGTTAGTAAACCGCATGATCTGTCCTCTATGCAAGTAGGCTCATGATAGTGTGCTCGTTCCATTCTGATATCCTGATAGAGTAATTTACTTGAGGGGTGTGTGTTACAACTTGATGTTCAACCTGATTCATATGACACCTAGTTTCCAACATGCTTATCCAACTGTCATGCCATGATGACCTCCATGCTTCTCACATACCTTCATGAATATATAACATGACGCGCCGCACGAGCACACACCACGATAATTCCTGGTTTTGTATATGCATGACTCGACATGATGTGTTATTCCCAACATATATTGTGATGATGATCCTTAATGTGGATTTGTGGTTGTATGCCATTATGTATCCATGCTTGGCCACATTGTTTAGGTCTTAGGTCATACTTCGTTGTATTCATGTCATACCCCCTATGCATGCACAACCTGATTTCATTGGTTCTTCGCATCGTCATACTAATGATTGATTAAATGCATATGTCGCAAGTTACGAACTCGCATGATAGTCAGTCTCTCTTTTGGGTTAGGCTCATAATAGTGTGACCCTTAGCATGTTCGTTTTACTCTCACTACTCATCATGTATGACCACTAAACCATAGCATGCTCACCTTTTGATTCCCGTAATGTTTTCTTCTGCTTATGGTATCCTCTCGTGTTTCCCAGAATATATGACCTGAAATTTTGAGCATGTACCGTTTAGATATTCGTATGGACCTATAATTGTCTACCATCATATCTATGCCTAACAATCTTGCTTTAGGCCCATTTTATACTCTGCTATATGTCTATCATGCTTCTAGGTTATTATGGTGTAGCTTATTTGGCTCTTTGCAAACTTTTGTGTTAATTGAATGAATGTATGTACGAATGAGTTAGTATTACATTTCCGCATATACAGGACACCTGAATGCTAGGGTGAGACTAGTCGAAGTAACTTGATTGTAATCATGTTCGATATGTGCCGGTAGTATCCTATAGGGCTTATGAATTCCAATATGACTCGATGAGTGGTAAATTTTCATGCTTGCTTCATCACGTGAATACGACTATCCCATGATGTGATAGTTGTTGTACCATTTCATGTACTCCTATGACGGTTCATTCATAGCATGATTTATAATCTATCGTATGTGATGTTCTCTTGTTCATTGTGTAAAGATACCCATGTCTTGCCATGTATCGCTAGTATCATGTAGGATCACAATGTGACTTGATATATTCTTGTGTCAAATACGTGCCCTGGTTGTATACTATCAATCTATACCTGCGTACTTGCATGCTTTGTATTCATGTGAAGTCGTGCTTGCCTTAAGCTCATGTTGCCGTTTCCGTCGTATCCCCCCTTGTCCTCATATGGTCACGTTACGATTGGTTGACTCCTTAAATGCATTCGTGCTAGTTCTTAAATGAACATGTAACATATGCTGCATAGATGCACCTCTTATCATGTTAAAATATATCTTATAGGACCCATGAATTATGGCTTGTGTATATTCATGCTATATATGCTTTATGACCTGTTCTCACGTAGGATAGACTCCGCGAGGTCTTGTATTCTTCCCAACATCTATGATATGCGATCCTTTAACTGTCTAGGAATTGATAAACCCAGTTATAGAGTTAGTGCCTATTTTCAACGCATGTTAAGTATTAGGTGATTATCAAAGTGTGTATATCATCTCATCACTCAATGTTGTTTCTGCATGTCCCCTGACATTCTTAATGCTTCCGCAAATGAATAATCTAGCACCTCGCATGTCCACACACACATCACGATAACTATAAAGCACTCGCATGACTATCTTTGCATACATTATGCAGCTTACCGTCCCTTTGAAACATGATACCTTAGGAGCCTTATCCTGTTTCGCACTATGATATGCGCATGACTCATTCATCACAATTGCTTATATTCCTTTTATATTTGCTAATGTTTGGGTGCAATAGTAGTCTTGCTTAAACTTCTATGACTCGTCCCACTATTATTTGAAGTTGCTCGATGCATCTTATTCATATACACATGCGACTGTCATGTAGTACCTTGTAACATCTATGCCTGCAGAGATATGACTTGTGCGATTGTATGCTCAACTTGCATCTCATGTAGCCACTCTTGTCATAGATTGTGATAGCCTTGTTATACTCTCTCTGCATGATCTTATGACTGTCCAAGCATGTTAGATATTGTTAGTCAAGTTAGAATGCTATGCCTCCACATGGTTGCATTGTGCTAAGTATGATTAGTGGCATGCTTATGTGTGTTCTCATCCAAGTTGTTCTTATCACATGACCCATACTTTTATGAAATATGTGTCAATTAGCAGTTGAATACCACGTTGCATGTTATACCTTACGACATGGTAGATGCATGTATGCATGAGCTGTGATTTTGGTGACAAATTGTTCCTCAATGATTACCTTTGATTGCGCTTTTTTCTTAAATAGATATTACTAGTATCATGGAGGACTGCTTTCCAACCATAGCTCATTATATGCTGACATCCCGCACTTACCCGATCATAAGAGCGTTGTTGTTGCATGACATGGTTTCTATGTGGCTTTATATGATCCTTTCATGTACTAGTCCGACTGATATAAAACATCTCGATAAGTCTGCATATGATTCTACATTGATTAAAACCTGCCTATGTGTACATGTCACGAACAATTTACCCTACGTGTAATGCTCTGTGTTGTCTACTAGATCGTGCATAAGCTTTATGTCGCACAAATCTATTGTTGCATCCGTGTATACATGTCTCTTATACATATCAAGCTTGTCTGATATATGAAATGAAAAGTTACTAGCTAGTCCTTTATACCCCATGCAGAACTCGATCATGCTTTTGGTTGCCCCTATCTGTTAACATCTTTCATTTAGATAGGTCCATGATAGTTCCCAGTGAGGTGACTAGTTTACTCCACGATTACTATGTGTTTTTCTTGCTGCACTCGTAACCTCGTAGAGTTCAATAAGGGCACCTTACTCCTTCTTGGGTCGGGATCTTGTTTTTCGTCGTATCACCGTCAGTTGGTCTGTGTTGGTTCTGTGGGGAGTCCGGGTTGTCCTACTTGTCTCTCCCCTATCTCCGCTAACTAAAAAGTTGCTTGCAATACCTTGATGAACGATGGTGTAGAAAAGAGCATATTTAGCCAAATAGCACGAGAGGGGCGCAACGAAAGCACGGTGGGGCCGTAAACCCCAGGTCCCAGAACTGACATATTGATTCTTTGAATGACGAACTTGTGGTGGACGTTACCTAGTTAGCTTCTACGTATGAGGATGGATTTTAGTGTTTGGGTGTTCCTATGTGACTGACCTTGTGATATGATTGGTGTTCTGTGTTGGTAGGCCTTGCCTGAATTCTTTCACTCTATGGAATGTGAATTATACCTGCTGAGATCCTGACCTTGTGTTTAGTAATCATGATATTATGTGCCCCGTTAATATGTGACAGTATGTTATTGTGATTCTGGCATGATATTACATTTGTTCGAATTATTATTAGCATGAGGTTATGTGGTAACTTGTTTTGCTATGTCGATACCTGATATTCTGCAATACTTGCCAAGCATGATAGTATATATTATGATTTATGACATGTGACTGTTTGAGGTATTGAGAGATAATGATATATAAACCTAGCGTGAAATCATGTTATATGCTGATATGAAACACTTGGAAATTAAGTGATAATAGAGTGTAGAGTCCATAGTATAAGGATGCATGTTATCCTGATATATTGGTATGCGATGTTCGGTTAAGTTAAATGTTGATGTGAAAAAAAAATAAAAAAAAATAAAAAAAAAAATTTGGTTGCTTGTTATGTTGTTAGACCTTGCTATTGTCGAACCATGAGAGCATGCTCGATATTTCAAAAATTGATTTTCATCTAGACCCTTGGCTATGAAAATGGTGACTATCCTGGCTTGCTGAATCTTGTTGAAATAGATCTTGTTGTGCTGACTTGTTGCCTTCTATTAGATTGACACCCCTATTGTGACAAATTCTGCTATGTTGGTAGTGGTAAGTAGGAAACTATGCTGATGTGATTGCTAAGGTTGAGACTTGATGTGTGTGTGTTGCCCTTTCAAAAAAAAAAAATGACATTCCTGCTTGGTGCATTCTTACTTGTTGATACCTAAAACTTGAAATGCTAATGTTGAGTGTGACGTTTCAATATATTGGTGTGCGACAATGTTGGTAATGGCTATTCATGTTATGGTTTTGGCATGGTCAATCTTGATGGTTGGTTGTTTATGAGGTGTCATGTCTTGGTTATGTTGATTCTGATAATGGCTAGAGATTTGTGGATTGGAACCTAGGACGAGAATATGGGATTAGCCTTTAGAGGTGGATGATTTCACCTCTTGAGTTCTGAATTTGCTTGACCAACTTGGGATTTTAAAGGGTTTTGGAAGAGACCAACTCGGATTTTGAAAAGCTTTGGATGGTTTTGAAGTCGAGAGGTTTTGCTTGTTGGTTTTGAACGGTTTTGGGAAAGGACTAACTTGGATTTGGGAAAACCGAACACGGTTGAGAATTTAAACGATTTTGATTCCAATACTTTTCAACTGCGGAATCCCCTTTAAAAATTTCAAACCCGGGCATGTCTATTATACTTCACGAAGTGGATACAAGCATTTTATGAGGGCGCTTGTAGGGTGCTTGCTAAGACCTAGTGATGATATTGTAGAACTTTTAGAGTTGTGGTACTTCCGAAAAGCCGAAGCGAGGATGTGATAGGGGCGCTTATTGCATACTTGTCAAGGCCAATTGGAGATGTCACGACCGTGACTAGGATGTTATGAGAATCCCGGAAGACGCAACCGAGATGATTACAATATCCTTGGACATTGTCCTTGGACTCATCAATTCAAACTTCATCCCCTGCTTCATTTTGGTTTTAGTCTCGGGGACGAGACTTGTTTTTAGAGGTGGATGATGTAAAGGCTCGGGTTTTCAAATCTTACTTTTTAGAAAAATGAATTTAAATCAGATATTCTAAGGAAAACTCGCCCTCAATTTAATCGAACTCGAAACTCTTGAAGCGGATTTTGCCCAAATTTTAAAATTTATGAAAAAAATAGATTTTTCTCCCGTCTTTATAGGTCGACAAATGAAAAATGACGTTCGGATTTCATTATTTAATTCAGATTGAAAATTTTAATAATTTATATTCAATCAAGTCGAAATAAGGTCAAAATAACAGATTTTGAGATTTGTTTCCGGGTGTTTTGAATTATAATTGGGACCCATTGCCCTCTTCCTCTTCCTTATCTAAAATTTCAGCCTTCTAAACGTGGGCAAACACCCACAATTTCTTTTACTCCCTCCCTCACCCACACCTCCTTGAAATGGCAAAGAGTCAACTTGCTTCCCTCATACTCTTACCCAGATCTCAGCACCTTTTACACTCCAAATCTCCATAAAGAAGGCATCTTTGGCTCATCCCAATACTCTCACAAACCCCTAAACCAAACACAACCTACCACTTCCTTTCTCCCCCTTTGAATTGCTGAGAGCAAAGAGCTCTTCCCTTTGGCTCCTTGCTACCACCACACCTCTCCACCACCGCCCAGGAGAACCGGAGCCAGCAACAGCGCAACCGCCGTCGCACCCTGCTCCTCTGATTTCATCCTTCCCGCTCGGACCGAAAATCGCAGCCCCGAGCCACCGGAGCTTACTCGCGTTTCCCTCGTTGTTCCACCCTCTTCATCCGCCAGCAGCAGCCCTCGAGGCCTCCCCGGAGCCTCCAGTAGTAGCAGAAGCAGCCGGAGGTCGCCCAGGGGCCACCCGTGAAATACCCCAAATTATTTTTGGGTTATTTCTTATTTTTATTTAATTAAATAAGTCTATATTATATCAAACCATAATATGTCTTGAGAATTTGGTCATGTAATATCACATAAGATATATGGTAAGAATTAGAATAATTAAATTATTCTAAAGAGAAATAATATATGATAGATTTAATTACATAAATCCTCTAAATTAAATACCCTTATTATTAATTTATAAAATTAAATTAAATAATCTACCATCTATCTCCGTGTTTATCCGCTTCTTTTATTTATTTATTTTCCTTAAGATCTATCATATACATTAATCTCTATCCTTTAACCTACCTAATTGTATAGATATACGTCAAATCTTAGGGTTTCACAAATCAAAAACACAAGCTCCAGTCTCTCAACCTCACCGTCCTCCACCTCCTCTCCCAGTACTCACAAGCCGAGAGCCAACCATCCCTGCCCGGCCATAACCATCACCGCACCTCGTTAGCAACCCAACCCGCCGGCGACCTGAGCTACCGCCAGTGCCGCTGCCATCGACGCCGGAGGAAGAGCCCAAGGCCTCGTCTCCGATTGCCACGCCCATGAACAGTCGGCCGAGCCGCCTCCGATGTCGCTGCCTTCGTCTCGGATTTCCACCGCCGCACCACTGCAGTCGAGCCGCCCTCCGCAGATCCTTGCCGCCAAGACCCTGCAGTCGCAGCCCCTGCCCGGAGATCGCCCAAGGCCGAGCCTCGCTGCAGCACCATCGTCAATCGCCTCGCCGAAAGCTCACCCGGTCGATCGAGCCCAGTCGATCCCCCGTCCGAGCGCTGCTGCTGCGGCGCCGCCACCATCACCGCCGTTGCCCTGCGCCACCACCGTCCCCAGATCGCCGCCTGTCGGGAGGAATCGCCACCGAGGAGCTCCGGTGGTCCCGTCGTCGTTCGTCATCGCCTCCTGTACGTGAATTGAAGAAGACGGTGAATTGGGACATTTTAATCCCTCTTGGTTTTAATTACAAAAACCTCCCCTGTTTTTATTCCAATTTTCGTTTTTGGCCCTTAATTAATTATTTATTAAGTTAAGTGGCCAAAGTTTCTAAATTATTCAATTCTTGCCCATTTCAGAGACACCAAGAAATCTCGAAGCACTCACGCCGGATCCCGCTCCCCGAGGAATTCATATTGGTATATAATATTTAACTTTATAGAATTAATTCAATTTTAAATTGAGTTAAGTAAAGTTAATTTCATAAAATATCAATATTAATATTCCCTTTTTCCGTTGGATTCGGCAGGTGCTAAAATCTCGCCTGGTTGTCATCAACTGATCATCGAAAGTCAAGGCAAGTGATTTTAAATTCTTATGTGTCGAATGCGGCCCTGTGGCCAATTTCCTTGCCAATTTCGATAAATTGCATACCCGTCTGTTTGATGTAATTTATCTTTTTAATCATAAATTGGCATGAGTTAAATAAATGGGCAATTATTATTAAAGTAATTATAGTGTTATAGTATTAAATATGATTTGTTTGTTTATAACTCGAGATAAGTAAAGGTTGCCCATTTTCTTCTTCCTAAAGTGCATGATATTCTGCTTGTTCTTTCATGCAAACTAGTGGCATGTGATAGTAAGACCCTTTGAATTATCCATGCTTGTCCCTGTTTGATTTAATGTCGTTATTATGATCACCTAGTATAAATTGTTTATATATGATAAGATAGGCACCATGTGATGCTTAGTTGTGATATGTTAAAATGCGCACCACGTGATGCGAGTGGCTTTATGCCTTTGGCAAGTTATGCAGTAGACTGACTTGCAGGTTGTGGTTCGTTAAGCCACCGCCTTACAAGGTTTCATGAAACACCATCCCGGAATGCATTCTCTGCGGGATGATAAAACAACGATCTGATGTAGGTCGTGGTCCTTGTTAAAGGCCCGACTGGTACCACGTAGTATTATTATTATCGTTATCATTATTGTGATTATTATCGACCGTTAAATAGGTGATCATTTCAGTTATTATACTTATCTGCCTCGAGTATAATTCCATTTCTTATCTTATAATCGATTGATATGATCATCCGAGTCATGTGTGAATTTTTATCATTTTCATTCAGTTTCTACTATAAATATTCGTGTCATTCCCTTAACCCGAGACATACCGTTTTATGGTCACTGTAAGGTTAAAGTCTGAACATTTTCCCTATCATTTGCTAGTCTTTATTGTACTAACCATCCTATTCATTGGATGGCTGGTGTCCTTCGTTCTCACGAAACACCAGACCATATTCCACAGGTCTAGTGCAAGCAGCGGAGCAGGAGAGAGTTGAAGAGCGGGCTATCAGTTATTGAATATTTTACTACAAGTTTTGAACCCTTTAAAGTTTCCGCTACTTTCATTTCATTTATTTTGGGAATTTATTTATACTTTATCGTTTCAGTATTCTTATTATTATTATGAACATATATTTTAAACTAATAAATTTTATTTACTTCTGCCCATTTTATTATATTTAAATTATCATCTTGTTTATGGGAGCATGGTTGCATGTCCCTATAAGCCTCAGGTGGATTCAAAGACATTAAAGTCTGCTGATTCACTGGCGCTGCAACACTCCTTTGGGATATAAAAAGGGGGTGTTACAACCCGAGCCCCGTCGAACCGCCGCCGCGCGAGCGCAACCCCCTTCTTCCTCTTCCCCTGTTCTCGCCATTTTCAATCGGTAAGGCCTCCTTTCCGTTCCTACCACATTCGTTCACTTCCAAACAGCCTAAGGGCGAGATTGAACCTCTTTCCACTCCACCTAGGCCATCCCCGAGGGGAATCGATCTCCGGCGAGCTCCGCCTCCGACTAGACCCAATCGCGCACCGACGAGGTTTTCCGGCGAGTCGACGCCCTCGGTGAGCACTCCTCCTCCTCCTTTCTTTTCTTCGTTGTTTTCTGTCCTTGGTGTCGGGTAGGTTGGTTGGATTCCAGTCGCCGGCCGAGCTCCCTCTTCTCCTTCTGATTTTCGAACGCGAGGGTTAGGGGATTTTTGAAGACGATGAATAGTTGTTGAGGTTCGGTTCTTGTTTTTAAAAAAAATGGGTTCGGTTCAGTTTTTTTAAAGCAAACCGGTTCAGGGGTTTTTAAAAGAGAGCTGGGCTGGGCTGGTTGGTCTGGATCCGAAAATAAAGGAGTTGGGCCTATCTGGTATTTTGGGCCGGATCTGTTCTTTCAAAGAAATAAGGATTTGGGCCTAATTTTTTCAATGTGAGTTTGTTTTGAGTCTTTTAAAATATAGAGGGCTTGTTTTGGGGTTTTAAGAAAAGATGGGGTCGGTTTAGTAATTTATAAAAATAAGGGGGATTTGAAGACAAATGTATTTTGATATAAAATATATTTAATGGAATATAAAATATTATATGATATTATTGATGTGTTTAAAAACAAAATATTATTATTTGGATTTAAAGTTATAAAATTATTATGGTGATTTAAAATATTATATTATTGGACTTGGATTTTTAAAGAGAATTTGGAAAAGGTTTTAAAGGTTGGAATTGATTTGATAAATGGAGACTGATTTAATAAATTTAAAAAGAGGAATTTTGGAGATATACTAACCTTGTCGGATTTTTCTTGTAATAATAATAAAATAAGTTGATGAAGGGTAATGTTTTACAAATAGATTTTTGGATGATTGAGAAAGCGTTTTGAATGGTGATTTGATCTAACTTGAGGTTTTATAAGAGTTTTGGGAAATCTTGGGAAAATGAAGAATAAATTTGATGACTTGTGTGTGATATTATATGCTTTAAGTAACATTAGGAGTAGACTCATTTATATTACTTATATATGCGTTAGGTGATCGTTTGTGATATGTTGGCCTCCTGTATACCTAGTTGTTGCCTTTTGCTGTTCTGCACTTCCAGGTGAGTTCCTATATGAGCTCACTCAGATTCGAAAAGAGAGATCTCCCTGCTTGTAGTCATGTGCACACTAGGTGTTTGCATTCATAATAAAGCATGCCATGTAGTATCCTGCTAGGATTGCACTCATGATTGAGCATGCGTTTACTCATTGCTTTTGTAAACAGAACGGCCGTTATCTGTGAAGTAACTAGAGTCATTGCTAGGGTTATAGGACGACCTAGTCTCATCGGGTTCCGTCCTGGGTCAATCGAGTCATGAACTTCCTTATATTATGAGATGCCTGCGGGCTTTATTGTGGATACGGGATGGGCATGCGTGCCACCCGATGATAATGGAATGCATTTACGAGCTGGCCAGTCTCCGCCCTATCGGAAGGGGGTGGAGGTAGGAGAGGGATATACCACTTGGTATTCAATGCTAAGGCCTTATTATATTTACGCACTTGATCTTAGGGGCATGTTAGTATGTTAACATTCCGCTTTGCATCTAGAAGCATCTTTATCAGGACTAGCGTGTGTATGTGTCTGCTTGTTTGGGACTATATTGCGTAGGGCTTCGATCTGACACCGCCCCGCATACATTTTTTTTAGGTTTGTTTTGCAGCATTATTGTTCCTTGCTTCTGTGACGTGGGAACTCTCTTGGGCGATTGCAAAGAATTGGTCTAACCTTAGATTTCGATAAATACACTTATTGATTTTGTTTTGACCCGGCTCAGCCGTGGCACCCTCTTGTATTGCACCTTGATTCTACTATCTGCATGACTGTTGGTTTTCTACACTTAGACTTATGACAGGTACAGGGGACTTCCCCGGGGATCCCAACGATCCCTTCGAATTTTGGGTATGAAATCCCACTTCAAAATGTTAGGATAGAATTTCAAACCTTCAACCTGTACTCGGGGCGCAAGATCCTAACGAGGGGTTTTATCCCTCGAAACGTAACTCGGGAATCATAATCCCGGGCCGTTACACCCTCAGTAGCCTATCATATTCCTGTGCACACATCTTCCACAAGACATCATAGCACACTAAATTGAAATTATAAAATATAGAAGTTATAAACCTTTTCAATTTATCATGAATGTCTATTGAAGGAATATGATACCACCAACACAGTTCCGTTGGTGGCTTCTCAAAATAATGCTCCCAAGGGTCTGTATATTCACCAAAATTCACAAAAGTGTAAGAAATATCAATACCTTCTTCGGGAGCCACAAAAATCAGCTCGGTACATGGTTCCTTGATAGGCAAGTCATGGATGATTTCATCAGATAAAATAGGAGCCAAAACAGATGAGTCCTCATGCGTGCACTCATGAGACTCCATGTAAGGGAGCATCGGGCTCTCATCGATCAAACTATCATTGTTTGTGTTTTGGCTTTTATCAACTTGAGGAATAAAGCCTTGCTCTACTACCAACTCACTCACCGGTTTATCAAGTTGGTTCAATTGTTCCTCAATTCGCTCCATCCTTTTAAGCATCTCATCCAACATAACCTGGCGTGTGAAAGCTTCTTCCTTCTCCACCTGGTGACCCATGTAGTAGAAAAAATCCCATATCTCTGATAAATTAAAACTCGCAAAGCCTCCGTTACTCATAGACTCAGCAAGTTCTTTGGTCTCAGGAGTCATGCCCTCAAGTACACAATCAACCATATCTTGCAAACTATCTTGGTAACCCCGTGCATAACGGGCGTCCAATAAATTATGCACTCTTGTGAAATAATGGTGAAAATTTTCCCCTTGACTCTGCAATAATCTCATCTTAAAATGTTAGTAGTAAGGGTGTCGTGAACCGTAAGATAGGTTCACAACAAAGTTAAGTTATATACAAAAATTGATAAACACACAAAACTAAGAAATCAACTTTGATTCCCCGGCAACGGCGCCAAATTTGACAAGAGGAAAACCTGTCGTTGTTCTTGCCAAAGAATACTCAAACTCACGACTAGTATAGTGTGTAAGCAAGAGGTCGATCCACAGGGAAATCTATCAATTCAAGTGTCAATTCTAATCGCTAAGAGAGAAATTGGGGGTTTTTGGTGTGAAAAAGATCCTACTTTTATCAAAGCGGAAGTAAGCAAACAAAGTAAATAGATTGTAGAATTCAGTGGAGAGAAATAGGTTCACCTACAATTTATCACTTCGATTGATGAATTCGATCCTTGTTTCAGCCTCTAGTTCTTGTCTTTTCCTATCAATGTCCTTGTCCAGATCTTAGGTAAATTACTAGTCCTACGAGTCCTAGCAACCCTTATCTCTAAATAACCCTAACACGGTTAAGATTCAACCTAGAGATAGCATTAAGATTATGAATTAACCAAGGTACACATAATATCAAGCTACGAGTCAATATTCAACATGTATTCAACTTCCTACACATCCAATTAGTCCTACGAGTCCTAAAGGGATATGATTGCCACTTGGGTTAAGGTTCGCTACGAGGAATCTACAAAACCCTAGCAATTGAATGAATCTACTCTAACTAGTTGATCAGGCCAGAGAGAATAAAACACATTCAAGCAATTAAGCACAAAGAAGTCAAAACATTGCAATAGGAATAAGAACTAGATTAAGAAACTCACAATTCAACAATCAAAGATCCAAACTGTAGGCGAAACCTTGAGAGTTTAGTTGCTCATGCTCAACGGCGCTCTCAACAATGGAATAATGTGCATAAGGTTCATGAAAATAATAACTAGAAAAACCTTAAATAGTCCTTAGAAAGTCGGCCAAATAACTTAATAAAAACCCTAAGTAAAATCCATTCAGAACGGCGTGTTTCTGCGAGGGCCGCGGGGCAGCCAACCCAGGCCGCGGGGCGGCCGGCGATCAGCGAAGTCGCTTGTCAAAGGTTCGGGCCGCGGGGCGGCTAGATTGGCCGCGAGGCGGCTTTTACTGTTCACAGTAATTTTTCCGTTTCGAATTTGGTCTCGATGTCAACATGAAAGTTGTAGATCTCGGAAAGAGCTTTCCAACGCATGGTCATAATAGTCAATCGGACCACCGAGGCCTCCAGAAAGTGCGAAACAAATTCAGCATGTCTGTCGACAACTTCTGTTGACTTGTTCTTCACTTAGGCTCTCTAACTTCGATTCCGCTCCCGGGCTCTTCACTTTTCCTCCTCATTTTCACTCTTCTTTCATCCATGAGCTTCCTCATTCCTAGTCGGATCCACATATACCTGAAATAATCCATAAAAGCGTGTAGATTCCGATTCCACCAACAACACAAGTATAAATGCAAATCTAGCTTAAACTATGCATTTATGCACATCTAAATCATGCTAAATGCATCCTAATATGCCTACCTAAATGCATGCTATCACTTTATTTATAGGCTTCATTCCCTCTCTAATTAGGAAATAAAGTCTATCTATATCTAAATCTAAATATCTAAAGGCTTAAAGATAAATAAATGCAATAAAGGAATTAAATCCATAAAGGAAAATATATCTCAAATAGGTAAAACTTCCATGTGTTGATAGGTCTTGATAGATGTTGATAGATCTCGGTAAAACTCGGACTCCTTCGGCCCCAAGCAATCCAAATCTGCGTAGGACAGCTCACCGCGTTACGCGGCTCCGGAAGATTTCCTCTATATCGAGTAGTTTACTCGATATCGAGTAAAGTGTGTTGTCGACTTCGGCTTGCTGGTCATCTCGGGTTGCTGGTGCTCGATCATGCTCGGTCAGGTGATCTAGGGTCCTCGATATCGACTAGGGTCCTCGATATCGAGTAACCATGTCGACTTCTGGGTGGCCTAGTGTTGTCGAGGAACTGCTCCCTGATCTTGGCTTGGAAGTGTGATGCTGGTCTTTGTCGATATCGAGTAAGATCCTCGATATCGAGTAGATGTTGCTCGGCATGTCCAGTCCTCGGATTCTCGACTTGGTGTGGCTTCCTCGACTCCGGGCATAGCTTCATGGGTTTTTCGATATCGAGTAAGCTACTCGATATCGAGTAGGCTTGTGGAGTCGGGTTGGCTCTGGCTCTCAGCTCCTCGATCATGCTTTACTCGGCCAACACTGCTCGGATATACTTTGTCGATATCGACTACTTTTCATCGATATCGAGTAACTTCTAGGCTCCAGCTTGATTCGTCCTGGTTCTGTAGTCCTTTGACTTTGGACTTCTGTAGCCGATTTTCGAACTTTGCCCACTTTTCTCAGAACTGCTGTAAATTGCCTCGAATTCTGCGAATATAAACAGAAACTGGTGTAGATTCCATAATTTGGCAAATAAACATAAACTACATAGATTCTGTACTTTTCTAGCCCAAATGTATGCAGAAAACGATATAAAAGTTACTGTAAAACATGGCAGATTCAGCTCATAACAAACACCCCATACTTAAGCTTGCTTGTCCTCAAGCAATACTTTTAATTGTCATTCAGGGGAAGAAATCAAAACTCTCAACATCTTAGATTCATTCTTATATGTCCCTGCAATCAATTACCATCCTCGAAAAGGTACTTGTGTCACAAATCCATGCATGTGCATTTTTTTTAGAGCACCATCTACTCACAAAAGGAGGGTTATGCAAAACAGTTCATATGTGACAAAGCATTAATAATCAAGAGGACTTTAATTTAGCTCACGAAGGTATAGATTTGGTAAAAGGTTAAAGGTGGGCAATTTTTGGCAATGTGGTGCTAATAATCCGGGGAAATGGAGTATTTCCAAACTGAATTTCCACATTCCTTCTCCATAAGATTCATCACCTTTCATATTGCTTTTATCAATAATAATGCTTTTACCTCTCTAACCTCAGCACTGCCTTCTCGCGAGTCGCAAACATGGGTGTCATAAATAGCCCCGGATACTTAGTGCGTCGGAATCCTCACCTGGTGTCCCATCTCGCCAAACTATTATCTCAGCGAGCAGGGTCGATCTTTGATCGAATTTTCTTTCACTCATTAAATTTTCCATATATTTCAAACAATTTCCTTCCAAACTCCAATAATTATAATAACAACACAACAACCATATAACATCTCCATAATGTAACATCATTCTCAACATAATCCCCGGATAGGAAATAAGGTAAAGAATGGCAATATTTAGATCATGTGGAGCAATGTATGAAATAAGGCAAAATATGGCTTTGTGTAATGCATAAGCATAGGTATGGCTAGGATATAAACATATGACAATTATATGGAAATATAAAGTCCTCCATCCTCTTATTATGCAATATGTCAAAAGCAACTTCAAATTTTACCTCCTTTCATGGTTTTCATCAAAATATGCACTTCATTGTGACTTCCCTTTACTAGACAATTTTATGCTATATCTCTAATGAATCCAATTTTGCATCATCGAGTTCAATTAAAGCTTCCATGACATTTATCAAAATTTTCAATGAGGGTCATTTTTTCAAACTTTGGAAAACATGCATATAAGCCCATAAATCAAATATGAAATCCAAAGTAGCCATTTATAAGCAATTCATGAAATAATGCTCAAATATGGTCAAATAAATCAAATATGCATAGAGCAAGCCCTTCCCCCACCCCATACTTAAACATTACAGTGTCCTCACTATATAAAAAATAAGGGTAGAGAAAGAAACTCACTTAGACAGATGTGCAGGGCTTCATAATATGCCTGGGCCGAGTCCGATTTAGTTTGCTTCTTATCCCATGGACCTGAAAAATATAGAAGACATATACCCAAAATAGAAAACCCAAAACCAAAAACAAACAAAACAATGTCCAAAAGTCCTAAAAAGTAAATGTCTATGTACACGCTCTAGATTTTATAGTCGCTAGGCCGACTTTCTCTATTAAGCTCAAGGTGGCATCTGCAGGGCCCATGTAGCTTGGGCTTCAAATAGGACTCCATTCTTGTCCATCAGTTGTAATCCTCCATAACGGATCTTGTTCACCACGAAAGGCCCCATCCTCTTCTTGTTGAATTTGTTAGGAAACCAATGATCTTTGGATTTGGAAACATAGAGCTTGTCTCCAACTTCATACTCTTTGGGCTCATCATTGGAAATCCTACATAAGCGCACATACCAAGGCAAACCTCTCCCATGTATAGATAGATCTTTAATTGAAATAGGAGAAGAAAGATCCATACCTTGGCGTACCTTCGCAGAAACGGATTCAGGAGCCACTGTGTTTGGTCGATCTCGATGAATAGTCCTCGATGTCGACAAGTTTTCTGCTTCTGGTGGTGGACTGCTCGAGGATTCTGGAGTCGAGGAAGATATGGTTTGGTCGATATCGACTAGGGTTGTCGATATCGAGTTGTCGTCTGGTGCCAGTGGGTTGCTGGTCGAGGAAGGCGAAGTCGAGGCGGCCGGATTTTGGTCGATATCGAGTAGCCTACTCGATATCGAGGAGTTCTGAGCTTCAGGTTGGCTGCTCGACGACGCTGGTGCTGGTGGAGGCTTCTGAATTTTGTCGATGTCGACTAAATTACTCGATGTCGAGGAATTTTGTCCAACTTCGACCCCATACTTGCGTCCTGTCAAGGCATCCGAAAAATAGTTAGTCCATAACGATGTAACACCCCCTTTTAAATCCCAAGGGAATGTTACAGCGCTAGTGAATCCGCAGACTTTAATGTCTTTGAATTCACCTGAGGCTTATAGGGACATGCAACCATGCTCCCATAAACAAGATGATAATTTAAATACAATCAAATAGGTGGAAGTGAATAAAATTTATTAGTTTAGAATATCTGATCATAATAACATAAAAATTCCAAAACTATAAAGTATGAATAAATTCCAAAATAGATGAAATTAAAGTAGCGGTGCTGAAACTTTAGAGGTTCAAAACTTGTAATAAAATATTCAATAACTGATAGCCCGCTCTTCAACTCTCTCCTGCTCCGCTGTTTGCACTAGACCTGTGGACTATGGTCTGGTGTTTCGTGAGAACGAAGGACACCAGCCATCCAATAAATAGGATTGTTAGTACAATTAAGACTAGCAAATGATAAGGAAAATGTTCAGACTTTAACCTTACAGTGACCATAAAACGGTATGTCTCAGGTTAAGGGAATGACACGAATATTTATAGTAGAAACTGAATGAAAATGATAAAAATTCACACATGACTCGGATGATCATATCGATCAATTATAAGATAAGAAATGGAATTATACTTGAGACAGATAAGTATAATAACTGAAATGATCACCTATTTAACAGTCGATAATAAAGATAACGATAATAATAATAATAATACTATGTGGTACCGATCGGGCCTTTAACAAGGACCACGACCTACATCAGATCGTTGTTTTATCACCCCGCAGAGAATGCATTCCGGGATGGTGTTTCATGAAACCTTATAAGGCGGTGGCTTAACGAACCGCAACCTGCAAGTCAGTCTACTGCATAACTTGCCAAAGGCATAAAGCCACTCGCATCACGTGGTGCGCATTTTAACATATCACAACTAAGCATCACATGGTGCCTATCTTATCATATATAAACAATTTATACTAGGTGATCATAATAACGACATTAAATCAAACAGGGACAAGCATGGATAATTCAAAGGGTCTTACTATCACATGCCACTAGTTTGCATGAAAGAACAAGCAGAATATCATGCACTTTAGGAAGAAGAAAATGGGCAACCTTTACTTATCTCGAGTTATAAACAAACAAATCATATTTAATACTATAACACTATAATTACTTTAATAATAATTGCCCATTAATTTAACTCATGCCAATTTATGATTAAAAAGATAAATTACATCAAGCAGACGGGTATGCAATTTATCGAAATTGGCAAGGAAATTGGCCGCAGGGCCGCATTCGACACGGAAGAATTTAAAAGTCACATCAAAAGAATCACGAAACACGCAAAAGGGCGATTGAACGAAATCACTTGCCTTGACTTCCGATGATCAGCTGATGACAACCAGACGAGATTTTAGCACCTATTGAATCCAACGGAAAAAGGAATATTAATATTGATATTTTACGAAATTAACTTTACTTAATTCAATTTGAAATTGAATTAATCCTATTAAGTTAAATATTATATACCAATATGAATTCCTCGGGGAGCGGGATCCGGCGTGAGTGCTTCAAGATTTCTTGGTGTTGCTGAAATGGGCAAGAATTGAATAATTTAGAAACATTGGCCACTTATCTTAATAACTAATTAAATTGGGGCCAGAATCGGAAATAGAATAAAAATAAGGGAGATTTTTGTAATTAAAACAAAAGAGATTAAAAACCCAATTCACTGTCTTCTTCGAACTCACGTACAGGAACAACAGTGGGACGAATTGATGAGCTCCTCGGCGGCGAGGGCTCACGGCAGTCGGCAATTGGGCGGTCTCGGCGCGGCTCGGGCAGGGATTTGCGGCGGCAATCGGCGCGGTGGTGGTCGATGGGCAAGAGCGGTGATGGGCAACGATTGCAGAGCTCGGCCTTGGGCTTTCCTCCGGCGTCGATTGGCAGTGGCGGTGGCGAAGGGCGCTGCAGCGAGGCTCGGACCTCTGTTCCCCGGTGAGGCGGCACTGCAGGGGGTGCTTGACGATGATGCGGTGGTGGTTCCGGGTCGCCGGCGAGCTACTGCTCACAATTGCTTCACAGATCGAGCGTAATTAGGAGAGGAGGATGAAGAGGACTACTTCGTTTGACTGATGGAAAATAAAGAGGGCTTTCCCTCTATTTATAAGGTTGAAATTGAATGGGATAGAGAGGAAGAGGATCGATCAGTTGAGCTTGGAGGAGATCTCGGACTTCGTTGGTGAGATTGGGTGAACGTCTTTGGATTTATCTAAAGAAAAAGATAAACCTTAGAGAGGAAGGGAAAGGTAAAAGAAAAAAAAGAAATTCCATCTTCCCTCTTGTTTCACCGTGGTCTATCAGGAAAGATGTGGCCTCCTTGTAGAGATCATTGGGCCACTTTCACTTGGGCCCAACTTTTGGGGCTGCCACCCATATACCCGAATTTGGTTGAGAATGGGCCTTTCTATTGGGTTTTCTCTTGTAACAAATAAAATATGTATTTGACTATAAATTATACATATATATGGATCCACCTATATATATTAGCGGAAAGAAAATATTATTTAATTTAACTTTATAAATTAAATAAATTAAATAGTAAGAATGTTTAGAGGATAAAATTAGAATAATATACTTATTCTAATTTATATTATATATCTTATGTGAATTTAATGATTTCCCAAATTCACATAGTATAGGATTCTCTGTTTCTTCCTTTAGGATGGTCATGATCTCCTCCACCTGGGCTTCCATATCCCTCTTTTCCAGCTCTTCAGGAGTCATATTTCTTACCTTAGGCTCCCCACAAGTGATGTAACCAGCTGAGATAGATTTTACCTCTTCCATTGGACCTGTATGCCTTTCAGTTTTATTAAAGGAATACTCAATTACCTCATCGCTGATGTTGAAAGTGAACACTCCCTTCCTCATGCTTATGTTGGCATCCACCATCGCCAAGAAGGGTCTTCATAGAATAATTGGACAAGTAGGGTCTTCCGCCATATCAATAACTAGAAAATCAGCAGGGACGAAAAACTTACCTACTTGTACTGGCACATTGTCCACCATGCCTGTTGGAATGACCACCGTACCGTGTTGTTGTCCATATACAGCTTAGCATGCACAGGCTCTAGGGCACCTATCTTAATCTTGGACCAAATTGTTAAGGGCATTATACTCACACTAGCTCCAAGATCACATAAAGCGTTAAATTTATATTGACCAAATCCAATGGTTATAGCAAACTTACCTGGATCTGGCCTCTTCTCAAGGATGTCCATATGGCCGCACTTCTCTGTAATCTTAGCCATTGATCTCTTTTTGCTCAGAATCTCTTTAAGGAACTTGACATAGGATGATATTTCATTGAGAGCTTCTGTGAAGGGTATGGTGACATTGAGTTTCTGAAGCATCTTGATGAAGCGCTGAAACTTCTTCTCTGCTGGGTCCTTTGAAGATTTTGTTGGGAAGGGCAGCTTCTTTTTCTGATTCGGAGCTAGAACAGATGTCGGTTTTGCTGCAGAAGAGTCAATATCGATTGGGCTCTCCTCGATATCGACTAAATGCTGGTCAATATCGACTTGCTGCTGGTCGATATCGAGCTATTTCTCAGCTTCTCCATCTTGCTGCTTTCCGACCTCTGGCTCGTGTAGTTGATGGCCACTTCTGAGTTTTATAATAGCGATGTGACCAGTCTTCCCCTTGGGATTTGGTTCTGAAGATCCAGGGAGCGTTCCCGATTGTCTGGGGATACCTGCTGCTAGCTAGCCAATCTGTGTTTCCATCGACTTCCTCCAAACATCGATTTTCCCAAGCCTAGAGTTGACACCTTGAATCTGAGTGTAGACTGAGTTGATGGACTGCTTGGTGTCTGAATGGTTCCTCCGCATTTCCTCTAGGATTGTCTGTAGATCATCTCTTTTCTGGTCCCTTTCCGGATGTGCTGGAGCTCTGTAGGGTGGGGGGTTCCTAGGGGCACCTTGGTTCCATTGTGGTTGCTGGAACCTTTGGTCCCCCATGTAGCGGTTGGGACCCCCTGCGTAAGCTGCCTCTTCATGGTATTCTGCCAGCCTGACTCGTTCTGTGTGTGGGCACTCAGTAGTGGTGTGCCGCTGTGATCCGCATTCGATGCAAGGCTGGTTGACCGAGAGATATTTGACTTGCTTGAGGAGCTTCCTATTCTGATCTCTGTAGTACTGCTCCCTTACATCTGGATCAATCTCTTTGGGGGGCTCATAGAGGGGCATGGATGGTGCTGGCCTGGCGTAGGGGTTCTCCTCATAGTTGACTGGAGTCCCATACTTGTTGTCATAATTGGTCAGCTTGTCGAGAGCAGCCCATGCGTCAGCAGGCGGCATTGTCAGATACTCATAGTGAGTATATGTGTTGATTCTATCCTTTGCAGCCAAGTCCAGAGAATTGAAGAAGATCTCTTGAACTACGCAGGGTTGCTGTCCATGTGTAGGGCATGATCGCAGCAGATCTTTATATCTTTCCCAAGCCTTTGCCAGCGGTTCCCTAGGCTTCTGGTTGAAAGCTGTGATCTTCTGGTGGAGGAGTGCTGTTTTGGCAGGAGGAAAGAACTTGTTGAGGAATTCCTGCTTCACTTCTGCCCATGTCGTGAGGGATCGCGGTTTCAGCCCTTCAAGCCACTTCAGTGCTGGACCAGATAGGGACCAACGAAAGGCCTTCATTAAGATGTACTCCAAGGTAGTACCTTCAGCAAGAGTACGACACATGTCAGTAAAGTTTGTAATATGCTGAAGAGGGCATTCATTAAATCTACCAAAGAAAGCATTATTCTTGATTTCAATAAGGAAAGGAGTGCGAATTTCATAGTTATTTTCAGGGATTAGAATGGCCGATTCAGGCACTATGAACGTCGGGTGCATGTAATCCTCTACAGTGGTAGGGTATTGGACAAGCTCATCTTCCAATTGCCTCTTTCGCACAACCTCCTGTGTAATGCGTGCCCTCTCAGTGGTGAGAGCAGTATCTTTAGCAGCTAGTTCCCTCGTAAGCCTCTCAATCAGCTGTTCTTGTGTCTCTGCAGCTGCCATGGCTCTTTTCAGTTTAGCTTGGATGTGTATAAGGCGCTCCGGTTCGTCTAAGGCGTCAAACTCAGGTGTTCGACCAGAACGGCACATATACCTGCAAAGTAACTCAAGAGAAAAGTGAGATCTGACTACCTAAGGCGCGAATGATTGCTTCCCCGGCAACGGCGCCAATTTGTTGTGAGAGGAAATCGAGATTGCAAATAAAATATAAGTAAAGTAAAGCAAACCAGATTCCGTCCCTTGCAAATGATTACAAGACTCCCTCCCTATGCAGTAGTGGGAAGTCAGGATCGATCCACGAGGAAGCGTGTCAGCGGATCTCAGGTAGCTGTAAATCTCAAAGACAGAATAGCAGAAGGACAGAAAGAAAGACAGAAAAAGCAAACAAAAGCAGAAAATAAAGTAAAACACAAAACTGCTCGATATCGACAAAGCAGAACTCGATATCGAGTAAACACAGCGACGACAGAAACTCAGAATCAAACACAGAAACTTTAAATAAGCAAACTTTCGAAGACAGAACTCAGATTTACGCCAAAATAAATCAATATATTAAATGACTTCCAAAGCCAGGGTATCAACACCGCAACGATAACCATGCAAAATAACACATAAAGGCATAAAAGATCATGCTTTCCATCACATAACTTTCGTTATTAACAAATAGGAAGATAGAGGCTTTCGCATAAACCCTAATTGTTACTAACCCTTTTCACATAATTAATCCAAGTTGCATTAAGATCACTTTCGCTTTAATAATACAAACAAGGATTACCTTCAACTCTCGCAAAAGAATCATGCTCATACGAATTGAAGACGAATTGCATCAAAAGATTGTACCTTTACCGCATCATCTTACATGGCTACCGTCGGGCTCACCCCGACCCTAGAAGTGGGTGGACTACTCGCTCTTCATCGCAATCGCAGACATCTTTGATGAAAAAGAACTAACTTGCATTAAATAAACTCAAACTTACAACCTCTTCTCTTTCTCTCTCTATGTGACTAACTAATTGTCTCTGAAATTGAATGAATAAAAACCAGCCCCTAAGGCTTTATTTATGGGCTTCATTCCCTCCCTAATTAGGAAAGAAAGTCTATCTATATCTAAATCTAAATATCTAAAGGCTTAAAGATAAATAAATGCAATAAAGGAATTAAATCCATAAAGGAAATTATATCTAAAATAGGTAAAACTTCCATGCGTTGATAGGTCTTGATAGATGTAGATAGATCTTGGAAAAACTCGGACTCCTTCGGCCCCAAGCAATCCAAATCCGCGTAGGACAGCTCACCGCGTTACGCGACTCCGGAAGATTTCCTCGATATCGAGTAGTTTACTCGATATCGAGTAAAGTGTGTTGTCGACTTCGGCTTGCTGATCATCTCGGGTTGCTGGTGCTCGATCAAGCTCGGTCAGGTGATCTGGGGTCCTCGTTATCGACTAGGGTCCTCGATATCGAGTAACCATGTCGACTTCTGGGTGGCCTGGTGTTGTCGAGGAACTGCTCTCTGATCTTGGCTTGGAAGTGTGATGCTGGTCTTTGTCGATATCGAGTAAGATCCTCGATATCGAGTAGATGTTGCTCGGCATGTCCAGTCCTCAGCTTTTCGACTTGGTGTGGCTTCCTCGACACCGGGCATAGCTTCATGGGTTTGTCGATATCGAGTAAGCTACTCGATATCTTGTGGATTCGGGTTGGCTCTGGCTCTCAGCTCCTCGATCATGCTTTACTCGACCAGCACTGCTCGGACATACTTTGTTGATATCGACTACTTTTCATCGATATCGAGTAACTTCTAGGCTCCAGCTTGATTCGTCCTGGTTCGGTAGTCCTTTGACTTTGGACTTCTGTAGCCGATTTCCGAACTTTTCCCACTTTTCTCAAAACTGATGTAAATTGCCTCGAATTCTGCGAATGTAAACAGAAACTGGTGTAGATTTCCATAATTTGGCAAATAAACATAAACTACATAGATTCTGTACTTTTCTAGCCCAAATGTATGTAGAAAACGATATAAAAGTTACTGTAAAACATGGCAGATTCAGCTCACAACAATAGGTAGGATAAGAAAAAGGGATGGGCTACTCTCAAACCCCAAACACAACTAAACTAGGCGCGATTGATATCTACCCGGCAACGGCGCCAATTTGATGAGATAATTTCTTGACCAAATAAATTTGTAGTCAAGACCCCGCTATAGTATAGGGAGTCAGGTTTGTTCCGCAGGATGGGAGTAAGTGGTTCTAGGTTTAGTAGGTTTTGGGTTTGGGGAATAGAGGGAAAAGGTGTAGAAGGTTGTTGTTGATGTCGACTAAGAGTTTCTCGACGTCGAGTGGCTCAGTCGACGTCGAGTGCTTTCACTCGATTTCTAGTGCCCCGGTCGATTTCTAGTGAAATTCAGTCGATGACTACTGGAATGCAGTCGATTTCCAGGTGAAAGGAGTCGATCTCGAGTCAACTTCATTAGACATCGAGTGAAGCGTCAGCTTTTAGCATTCTGGTTCATTTTGAAACGCACTTTTCTGAGTCCTTGTTCGTACGATTGACGCATATATGAATATGCATTGGAAAGATCTTTTCGAGGGCTACAACTCTCATGAAGACAACAGAACTTGATTCAAAATAATGAATAGTGAAAAGTGGCGTTTTCTCCAGATGCACCATCTTGTGCTCTTCCTTAGCTTATCCAATGTCTTCATGGTTTTCCGTTAAGCTCCAAGGTGCGTCCAAACCTCTCCAAATCAGTTGTAAATACCTGAAAATCATACCAAACTTTGTGTAGACTCCATATCTTGTAATTAATCAACAACTACACAATTTCCTAACATTCCCAATATAATATGCATAAAAGACTTAAATATGACTAAAAACATGATGCAAAACAAGACTAAAAATGCGGACATCACTTGACAGGTTGTCTCACCTAATATATTAGGTCACTCTCATCCACCTTGACAAGTTCTGTTATGTTGCTTATCTTACAAATTTTGATTATTTGCCTTTTTTTTACCATTTGTATTATGGTCTCGTGCTTTCTGCTTCGTTTCTGTTTGCTTGATAGGATTGGAGGCTATTTTAGGGGACTTCTTATTGATAACCAGCTTATCAGCTCAAGGGCGATCACCCGTATGACTTTGCTTGAACGTATGAGTCCTTGGTCACAACCTGGCTTTACCCAACTCATTTCTTTAGGCCTCACATGCAAAAAACGGATAACTTCCTCTTGTGTGTACCATCACTACCCTGCCTAAGTATATTTTTGTAACTCAATGTCTTATTTATATCTTATTGTATGAACTTCTATTACCTTGCTTAATTTTGGTACAAATTTTGCAACTATGCATTGTGTTTCCGTTTGTGCTATGCTCTTATCGTGTTTGCTTTATTTTTTTCCTCTCGACATGGTTGGAGTCTCTTTCATGGAGCTTCTGATTGACACCCAGCTTCACTACTTAGGGGAGATCACCCATATGACAATACTTGAACGTATATGTCCTCTGCTACAACCTAGCCAATTCATGCATAAGAAGGATTTGTAAGAGCAAGTTGAAATTATTAAGTTGATTGTATACATGAGGCTGTTGTAAGAGACGACATAGCTTGACTACCTAGTCGTGGTAACCAAATCGAAAGACGTGTGTTTGTAAGTAATTGTGAAATGTGTAGTATTAAGGTGTAAGAGTTGGTTGGTATACCACCAAACTTAATCCCAACCCCAGGTGAGGACAAAAAAACCAAGTCAAATCATGCTTGGAACATATAAGAGAAAGGCTAAAATCTAAAGGCAATTCAACCCAATTAAAAGATAAAGAAAGACACAATAGTACCCTCACAACGACGTGAAAAAAGTAGTAGATTAGTAATACAATAACCAGTAATTTTAGTAACCAAATGTAATAACACAGAAGACAATTTAAAGTCCCGATGAAAGAAAACACACTCACGGGTAGAGCCGAAAGAACGTGCGTAGAAGCCATATTGTGGCAAATAAAAACACAAGATGAGAAGGGAGGTCCGACATTGCTGGTGAGAAGTACCCAGGAGACACCCTTTGGAACCCTCGGCCTGGAGGAGCACATTGGGTCTTGACTATCATATCGAAGCATGGACTTACTCAATTAAGGCTTGTGAATCCTCTGCTACAACCTGGCTTTACCCGAGTTGTCTCAGTAGGATTCACAAGCCTTAATTGAGTAAGTCCATGCTTCGATATGATAGTCAAGACCCAATGTGCTCCTCCAGGCCGAGGGTTCCAAAGGGTGTCTCCTGGGTACTTCTCACCAGCAATGTCGGACCTCCCTTCTCATCTTGTGTTTTTATTTGCCACAATATGGCTTCTACGCACGTTCTTTCGGCTCTACCCGTGAGTGTGTTTTCTTTCATCGGGACTTTAAATTGTCTTCTGTGTTATTACATTTGGTTACTAAAATTACTGGTTATTGTATTACTAATCTACTACTTTTTTCACGTCGTTGTGAGGGTACTATTGTGTCTTTCTTTATCTTTTAATTGGGTTGAATTGCCTTTAGATTTTAGCCTTTCTCTTATATGTTCCAAGCATGATTTGACTTGGTTTTTTTGTCCTCACCTGGGGTTGGGATTAAGTTTGGTGGTATACCAACCAACTCTTACACCTTAATACTACACATTTCACAATTACTTACAAACACACGTCTTTCGATTTGGTTACCACGACTAGGTAGTCAAGCTATGTCGTCTCTTACAACAGCCTCATGTATACAATCAACTTAATAATTTCAACTTGCTCTTACAAATCCTTCTTATGCATGAATTGGCTAGGACACTTGACATAGGCGTGGCCACGGGTCAGACCCCCCGGGTCGACGGGTTAGGGTTGGCCGACCCGAACCCTAACCCGTAAATCTCACGGGTTGACGGGTTCGGGTCGACCCGTTGACCCGCCGGGTTGACCCGTTGACCCGGCGGGTTACATTATTTTAAAAAAAAAAATCTTTTTTTTTTAAAAAAATGACTATTAAAATAAATAAATAAATAATATGTAAAGATTTTATCTTCACAACACATTTTATCACTTTGATATAAAGTGTTAAAAATGTAGGAAGATTATATCTCCATATTAATTCTTTCATCCACAATAATTTTATTGTGTGATATAAGAGAAAAAAATATGAGAATATTATTTCTCAAACTTCATTTCCAACTTAATTTCCAATGTAGGAAAGGTAGGAAAGAAGTGAAGTGGAAGAAATGTGGTAGTGGGATACATATATATATAGCCCCATGCCTTCTCATTCTAACTCCATATTTTCGATGTGGGACAAAGCCTTTGTCCCACATTGGAAATGAGGGGAAGGAAGGAAGACTTCCAAGTCTATAAAAGGAGAAGGATGGGGTTTATTTGTCTCACATTGCACATTGCATATTAGTTTATGTATTATTGTGAGTTATTTTAAGAATAATTTACATAATATTATAAATTTATTTTATTAAAAATAAATTTTTTAAAAAAAAAATATTTTGAAAAAACGGGTCGACCCGCCGTGTCACAGGTCACGGATTCCCCGACCCTAACCCTAACCCGCCAACCCGTCAACCCGGACCCGGCGGGTCACGAGTTGACCTGTAACCCGTGGCCACGCCTAACTTGACACTCAAAGTATCACAACTTGATTCCGCAAATCATCGAATCAAGTCATTTAATACCAGTGGCTACCCTCTAATAAGAGTTTATTTATGAATCTATGCACATGGAACTATTGTGGTATTAGGTGTCGTAATTTTTGGACGAATCTTGACGTCTTCCAAAAATAATCAAATTAATGTTATCGAACTGATCGAAACAAAAACAGACATTTCACCAGATGAGAAACTTTGAAAAAAATCTAGTTTCTCAAACTTGGCGTTCGACCCAGCTAATGGGTTTGCAGGAGGTATCTGCCTCATTTGGAAAGAGTTACCTCCGGTTGTGGATCAGATTCAGCTTATCTCGATCCAGCCCATAATCATTCATTTCAACTACATGGACGTTCAATCATCTTCTACCACGACTTTCGTAATTTTTATGTTCCTTCAGACAATCGGCTTAAGGATTTGTTTTGGGATTCGGTCTCAGAATATACCAACTCTCTCCTCATTCCTTTTTGTGTTATGGGGGATCTAAACGACATTACATGTCCAACTGATAAGCAGGGTGGTGTTGAACCAAGTAACTCTCATTTTTTTATGTCTTAATGATATTAAAAACAAATTGCAGTTGTCTGACGTACCGTCGTTCGGTGGGCAATTCACATGGAGAAAACGGAAAGATGGTCCTATTACCAGTTTTGCCAAGCTAGATCGGTTATTGATTCAATCCAATCTGCTTCCTTCCTTTCCTGATATTAGAGTTCAAATACATCCTTTCACTAGTTCGGATCATGCACCAATTTCTTTTCAAGTTACAAAAAACACCAACTTCATAAACAGACCATTTCATTTCGAATTGGCTTGGATTAATTGGTCTGAATTCAATAATATTTTGAAACAAGCTTGGAGGGTTCATTCGGCTGGCTTGTCTATGTTCAACCTAGCACAGAAAATGAAACAACTTAAAAACATGGCTAAGGCTTGGCACAAGCGGAACTTTCGCAACAAACAAAGGAGGATCTGAATAAAAGAGATAGGGGTGTTATTCGAGTCGAACGAGCCGAGTACTAAGGTGCTCATGTTCGCTCGTTTATAATCGAGCTGAGCTCGAGCTCGAGCCTGATTTTTTTTCGAGCTTAGTTTTATGTTCATATTCGGCTCGCGAGCAATCAAGCAAGCTCGAGCTCGAGCTCGTTTAGCTCATTTTTTTAGCCGAGCTCGAGCTCGCTTTGTTCAGGCTTGTTTTCGAGCTCGTTTATTCGTTTTGCACTTTTGCTTGTTGGGCTTGTTTTTCCTAGTTTGTTAGATTTCAAGCTCGTTTACCTCATTTGTATTAAGCATATATACAAAGTTGAAATCATTCATTCATTCATTTGTGAATGAAGCATTACATGTCAATACACACCCAAACATTTCAACTTGAAAATCTAAAATGTCATTTACACTAGATCTGCCGATTGCTATTTACAATCAATTCAAAAAAATTCACAATCTACATTTGTTGACTACTTGCAATCTGCCACAATACAAAAATCAAAATTAGGGATTTTATAAAATTAGGGATTTTATAAAATGAGGGATTTCATAAAAACAAAGGGTACTGGTGGTGAAAAGGGTTTCTAAAATCAGCGAACCTGGGGCTGACGGCGGCGGCTCCGATGAGTCATTAAGGTCAGAAGCAACGACACCGGCGAGGTGGGATCTGTAACGGTGGGAAGTGAGAAGGACAAGGTCCACTGGCGGCAGAGGTGACTGAATCAGTGAAGAAATTAGAAGAAGAAGAAGGAAAGAGGTAAGGAATGATAGATTTTACCAAATTGGAGGTGGTAATCCCGGGGAGGCACTGAGGACGGAGGCGGCATGGCGGCATGGCTAGATCTGAAAGAAGAAGGGTTAGAACAAAGAAGGGATTAGAAGGGAAAGACGAGAAAGTTGAAGCGAAAAGGGACGATTAATTATAGCAAACCTGAGGATGGAGGCCGACAGCAACTCCGGCGAGGCACCATGGCTGGAGGCGGCGACCCTAATGAGCATCGACGATGGAGGCGGTGAAGCAACATTGGCGAGAGGGATTTCAGATCTGCGCTTCAACTGGGAGGGTTGGGGAGTGGGTTTTTATATATGGAGGCAGAGAATACCTAAAAGGGCTAAAAAAAACCCCTAAGGGTAAAACTGTAATTATGCATGTAAAACGAGCTATCCAAGTAGCTCGAATAAAGCTCGAGCTCGGGAAGCTGTTCGTATTCGGCTCGTTTTTAAATGTGAACGAGCCCGAGCCAAGTTTTATACGACTCGAGTACGAGTCGATCACGAGTAGCTTGTCTCACATAACACCCCTATAAAGAGAGCATATGCTTGATTTTCAACGGCGTTACTGAAGTCAAAGGGCTAAACTGAAACATATCAAGCTTACTGATTCCAACTCTGGCTACATCCGCAAAATAGCTACGATCAAGCGGAGCAAGAAAATAATCAAATCAATCACACTAGATAATGTAATTCAATTAATAGATTACGATCTTATTAAATTTGAATTTGATCGGGGGTTTAAAAACTGGTTTTGTAAAAACCCTCACCGGGTTAACATAATAGATGCAAATTTGGATGTCATCCAACAAGAAATCAACGATAGTGACAATACTATGCTAACAGGTTCGGTCTCGAATTCCGAGATTAAAGCTGCATTGTTTCGATTGTTGCCGACAAAACTCCTGGGCCAGATGGATTGCATGCAGTGTTTTTTTCCAGAAGTACTGGGACAGGGTTGCTCACTCAATCATATCGGTTGTTAAGTCTTTTTTCCGTTCTGGTAAGTTACTTAAACAACTAAATCATACGTTCATTACTTTGTTACCTAAACAAGACAACCTAACTATGATAAATCACTACATGCCTATCAGCCTATGTTATATTGTGTACAAGGTTGTTTCTAAGATTCTCCCCAATAGATTGAGAAAGGTATTCGATAAACTAATCCATCCCTTACAGGGAGCCTTCACAAAAGGAAGATCTATATATATATACAGCATAATATCCTTATTGCCCATGAAGTTTTCCACAGTTTTAGAATCAAGAAGGGAAAAGTGGGTAACATAACCATTAAACTCGATATGGAAAAAGCCTACGACTGGGTTGAGTGGTGTTTCATCCTAAAAGTGTTACATAAATTCGATTTTTTCCAACTCGTGGGTTGCGTCAAGGAGATCCACTGTCTTCATTTTTATTCATATTAACAATTGAGGTACTACCTCGTACCCTTCAAAGGGAAGCAAATCAGTCCAAGGATATAGGTTTATGTTTCACGCCAAAAGGAATTCAAATACCATTTCTAGTGTTCGCAGATGATATTATAATCTTTTGTAAAGCAACACCAATAACATGCCAAAAGAATATCTAATGTATTACAACGGTTTTGTTCTATCTCTGGACAAAAGGTAAATCAACTTACACAAATCCAACTTTCAGGTGTCGGCTTACGCTTCACAAACAACTGTTAGGTCTCTCACTGCAGTACTGGCCATTCCATCAACCAACAATCTAGACAAGTATTTAGGTTTCCCTATAATTAATGGCAAAGTGAATAAATTGACTTTTGAAGAGGTCGTTCTTAAAACTAAACAACTCACAAAATGGAAAGCTAACAGCCTGTCGGTTGAAGGGCGTCGGATTCTAATCAAAGCAAACCTAAGTGCCCAAATGCTTTTTCTTATGCAATCTTTTATGCTTCCGAAAGCTATTTTAGTTGAACTTGATAATGTTTATCGCACCACTTATCAGCTGGGATAAAATCTGCACTAACATACAGAGTGGGGCTTGGGATCCATAAGGCTAAAACCATGAATACGGCTTTACAAATGAAGCTTCTATGGAAGATTTTGGCTGAACCAACGAATGTCTGAGCACGGGTTATTACGGAAAAATACCTAAAAAACTCTCTAGCTATTGTGGCGGTTTACTTACCCATTATGGCGGTTTACTTACCTATTGTGGTGGTTTTAAGTTTTCATAATAAACCGCCACAATAGATACAAAAACCGTCACCTTAGACCTAATGCAACACGAGCAACAGAGGCGGGTAAAAACCGCCACAATAGGTCTTTTGTGGCGGTCTTTGAGCCTAATGCAACGGTTTTGACCCGCCACATTAGGCCTTAGTTGTTGTAGTGCTAGTTGAGTATGAAAGGAAGAGGCAGTCCTCCTGGCAATGGACAAAACTAATGTCTATCAAACATCTTTTCCTTCCTGGCCTCCGTTGGAGTATTGGGACGGACTTTTAGTCAAATTTTGGTTTGACAATTGGATTTTAGATAAACCGCTCAAATCATTCCTAACAATTCCCTTGGATGAGCTCTAGTGCCAAACTACTGTGGATAAGTACATTTTACAAAACAAAAGTTGGAACACTCTACAACTTCAATATGACCTTAGTGGGTGTCTGCCTCAAATGATTATTGATCAGATTAAAAACTCGGTCTTACATATGAATGGTTTTCCGGACCGTCTTTATTGGGGGCATGAAATGGATGGTCGGTTCTCAACAAAGTTAGCTGTTTCGTTGGTCCCTAACAGTGCAGTGGTTACTGATTTCGATGGTCATTGGATCTAGAAGTTGGATGTTCCTAAGGTGCGAATTTCCTATGGAAAACTGTTAGAGACGGTCTTCCTACGAAAGAACATCTAACGTGGTCACATATTTCTGTCCCCTCAGGTTGTTTATTCTATGATTGTTTTTAAGAATCTTTTGATAACTTTCTGTTGCATTGTGTCCTTACAAAACAACTATTTAGAGAGATGGGAATCCCATCCTTCACCGACAATGTTGATCATTTCAATTAGTATAAACAATTTGAAACGGTAAACAAAATTCATCGAAAGGTGGGCGTTAAGAGGATGGTGTTCAGTCACCTATCGACCTTACTATTAGCACTAAAAGTCTTCTTACTCTTACCCAAACATGGAATGAGACATCCAGATAACCGAAATAAACAAAATGGAAGGGTCAAGATATACAAATCATTCACAAAGTGATACAACAAACTCAGGTTCAAGGCGGGAGGGGGGACGGAGGGTTGGATCAAGCCTACACCCGGATTTGTAAAGCTTCATTTTAATGGATCTAAGTGTTTGTCAGGTAAAGCTGCATTTGGATACGTCATTCGTGATTCACAAGGACATATTATTGCCCTGAATGGAGATACCTATAACGGGATTTCAGTTGCATATGCCAAGGCTATGGGGGCTTCGACATGGGATCTTAAGGGCTAAGGAATTGGGTTTAAATAACCTTCTTATTGAGAGAGACAACCTAGTGGTAGTAAAAGCTATATTAGAAGATTAGAAGTGTCCTTAGAATATAAAGCTTTTGCTATCAGATATGAAGATGGAATTGCGTAACTATTCTAATGTTGGTATTCATCATATTTTCGGGGAATCAAATGCCGTGGTAGACAAAATCGCTCGTCTTGCTTACGGTACCCCTTCCGGCGAAGCTTTGGAACTCAATCCAGAATTTGCGATTCTCGTCCGAAAGTATGTCCTAGGTAGATAACACGCTGATTGTTATCATGTTTCTTCCTAGTTACTTTTATTAGGGCTGGCAAATGGCATGGAAATTACCATACCAACCACGTACCAACCACAAACCAATTATGTTGGTAACCACACTTGTGGTAACCAACATGGTGGTAACCATCTTGGTGGTAACCACGTGAAGGTGGTACGGTAATGGTAATGAAATCTGAATATCATGGTTACCATGGTAACCAAGTATGTTTATATATATATATATTATTTAATGTTTTATTGTTATTACCTTTAAGTTTTAAGTTTTTAATTTATATTTTGTGTCTTGATTTTGACCTAAATTGGTCCTTTCTACGTTTTCTACTAGAAACAGCAGGAACATTTTGAATGTTTGAAGACTTTGAACTTGTTTTGTTTGACCTTACAGGAACATTTGGAATGTTAATTTGAACAATTGAATTTGGTTTGTTTCAAGACTTTGAAATTGGTTGGTTTGAATTGATTTGTAATTTAGGTTGTGAACTTGATTTATTTAAACTTTAAATAGGTGGTAACCATATTATTTTTTATAACCATATTTTTTCGTTCGATAACTTTGATGACTACCAAAAGGTAGTCAAGGGGTTTCAAAAAAATACAAACAAAATTACATCTTGGCAACCATGGTAATGTACCGATCGTAACCACAAGTCTGGGTTACCACAGTCGGGGTTACCACATATGTGGTAACTACAACTTGTGGTTGGTACGTGGTATGAAAGTTTGCGTATCACCAGTTTGTGGTTGATACGTGGTAATCACCAGTTTTTTGTGGTTACCGTATCATGTCAACCCTAACTTTCATTGCTTAAAAAAAAATCAGTATTAAAAAACTGATATTAATGGGTATATTTATACCTGTGAGACTTCAGACTTGTATGTTTAAAATCATTAATTTCTAATGTGATTTTTTTCCAGAACATTTCTAATGTAAATTGAAACTAGCAAAATGGTGATTTTGATCCTAATAGATTAGCTTCCCATCCCTAAATCGTTGTGTTTGTTTGATTTTACGCGTTGGATTTTTTCCACTGTTAGACCTACTTCAGATGGATGTTTACGCTTAATTTTCTAGTGTGTCCTAGTTTGCGATCCTAACAGGTTTGATTTTTCTGATCTTCTATGTTGATATATGCTTCCTTCCCTATTAACCCAATGTCGGACCGCCTAAATTATTTTTCGGTCCGCCGTGTAGGAAAATTAGATGTCCAACGGAATTGTAGAAAACTATTTTTTAATATCTAATTTGGTATCTCATGCATGAATCGATATGAACAATATAAAACGGAAAAATCTTACCTTTCATGTGCAGAGCCTTGATTCGAAATCACCTTAGGAGAAGAGAGCCTCAAACGCGACTCTTCTACTTGGTCCACATGAGCACGTGATTGGATCTCCTTGTCTCCATTTGCTAGAACGACCGATCGAAGGATTGCAACTCTAACACTTTAGGGATGCTAATAGTTTTGGTGGGAGAAGAAAAGATGCATAATCCCAAGAACTAGGTAAAGAATTATTCCTAATAAGTCTCTTTATATAGTGCACAATTTAGATCAAACTTGTTGTACATATTGTATGTATTTTTTCTATCTTCTCTGGTCTCTTTCATCTCCCTCAATCCGTCTCTCTATTTTGGAATGGTTATCTTCTTCCCTCTTTACTATCGATAGTTGTTTTGATAAGTTTTAATGGTTGAATCAAGCATGACATGTGGCAGGATTAATGTGTTTTCAATGTGGTTTCTTTTGTCAATGGTTTATTCGTTTCATGAATCACCGTTTGGGTTCGAATTGGGAACACCTTCAGACGTTGATCATCTCTCAGAGCATAATCTTCCCTAGCATTACGGCGGCGAGTTCTCATCAATGGTCAGCTTCAATGGTAGCTCATCATCATCGACAACTGTAAATCGACTGATGACACCAATGCCCCGAAACCATCCCATGGAGCATCTACAATAATAGATTTCAATTACGAAATTTGGAATTAAATTTGGTTTATCGGAATTAGAATTAGATCGGAATTAGTATAGGAAATGAAGTTTCAGAATTAGTTTACCCTAATTATATGCATTGTGTTTCTTTTGTGTGCGTATATATCAATCTATATATGTTCCACCTTTGAATACCACAAAATATTCAGAAATTTTAGATTTTTTTATCATATTTTTTTTATTGAATAAATTTGCTACACATGCCATTTAATCCGTCTAAATAAATTAATTGTCCATGGTACTATCCAAATTAGGTTAAAGCCCCCCTATAATCACGCGCTCTCTTGTGTGCCCTCCTTCTGTTCACCGTCATCAATCACTGCCTCCCTCCCTCGTCACCACCCCTTCTTCCCATGCTCCCTTCGGAGATCACCGCCTCCCCTTCCTCCTCCTCCCGTTGCCGCTGGGTACTCGTTCATTCTCATGTCGGCCTACCGCGGCGGCTCTTCCTCATCTATCATCATCGGCCTCGCTCGCCTCCAAGCTGCTTCAAGTCTACGACCACCCCTCCTACCTCTGCGAGTACCAATCTAACTCCTCCGCCGTCACAACCACCGTTTTCGGCTACCCGATCCTCCCTGATTGGGGCTACAGTTGCGTCTACACTGTTGTTTTCGTCAATTGCACCTTCCCCTCCCCTTGGCCTCTCCTTTGGAGGACGCCTCCTTATCCATTCCATCTCCAACGGCACCGAAGTTCGTAGCATCAACTCCACCGTCTCCGTCGAAGCCCTAATTGAGCCCCCAAACTCCCTTGATCCCTCTCGGTTCTCCTCCCCTCCGAAATACAACTATCTCTAGTGCGGATGGCTCGCGTACCACATCCGCCTCTTCGGCGACAATTCTCATTTCGTCATCCACGACGCTGGCAACATCCATCTTGAGGCCTTCAAGGTACTCCGTCCTTGGTTCGAGCTCGGCTACTTCATGGTTGTGTTTCAGGCTAATTTGTTGCTTGAAGATCAGGGACAGGTCGTCACTTCTTCTCCCCCAAGTTCAAGGTTGTGTTTCAAGGTTGGATTTCTTTCCACTGCGGCGGCTCCTCCTTATCCATCATCATCGGCCTCGCCTCCAAGCTGCTTCAAGTGTACGATCGCCCCTCCTACCTCTGTGAGTACCAATCTAACTCCTCCGCCGCCACAACCATCGTTTTCGGCTCCCTAATCCTCCCTGATTGGGGCTACGGTTGCGTCTACATTGTTGCTGTCGTCAATTGCACCTTCCCCTCCCCCGTTGGCCCCTCCTCTGGAGGACGCCTCCTTATCCATTCCATCTCCAACGGCGCCGACGATCGTACCATCAACTCCACCGTCTCCATCGAAGCCCTAATCAAGCCCCCAAACTCCCTCGATCTCTCTCGGTTCTCCTCCCCTCTGAAATACAACTATCTCTAGTACGGATCCTCTGTCTATGGTGACCTCAGCCCCTAGCACTTCGGCGAATGGCTCGCGTACCACATCCGCCTCTTCGACGACATATCTCATTTCGTCATCCACGACGCTGACAGCATCCATCCCAAGGCCTTCAAGGTACTCCATCCTTGGATCAAGCTCGGCTACTCCATGGCTGTGTTTCAGGCTAATTTGTTGCTTGAAGATCAAGGACAGGTCGTCACTTCTTCTCCCCCAAGTTCAAGGTTGGATTTCTATCCACGGTCTCTCTCTCTCTCTCTATTTTCGGTTTCATTGGCTCTGTCTTTGTGTGGAAATTTAGGATCTTTAACTTTTTTGTTCTTTAATTCCCCGCAAGTCCTAATTGTCCTACTGTGATTGTGAATTCCGATCCAATTGATTTCGATTCGATTTGAGGTTGCTTCGTCGCTGCTGAATATTTGTGTAATTCTTCCATTTTTTAGAATGAGAATGTGTTGATGATTAGCATTTTCGTTGGTAGTAAACAATGAATTTATGGTTCGTTTGCTACTGTGATTGAGTTTGCTTTGTTAAGAGCTTTGGATATTGGCGATATCAACAAATTTTTTGGTCTCACTGAAACTTTTGGAGAACTTATTAGCTTTTTTTTTGTGATCTGAAATGCTGAAATTAATTCTTATTAGCAAAATTCGTTATGCTGAAATGATGAAATTAATTCTTATAAAATTGTATGAGCTACTATATCTTACACACAAGCATATATGACAATATTTCATCATTTCACCATTTCAGAATTTCAATATTTCAGCATTTTTTGCTGACGTGGGAGAAAAAGCAGCTTCAGTTTCAGCAACTTCGGTGTTGAAATGCTGACGCAAAGAAAAAAAGCAACTTCGATTTCAGCAACTCCGGTGTCGAAGTGCTGACACAAAAAAAAAACTTCGGTTTCAGCAACTCCGGCGTCGAAATGATGACGTGAAAAAAAAATGTTGAAACAGAAGGGGGCACAAGGGGCACACGTGTGTGTGTGTGTGGGGAGGGGGGGGGGGTGGAGCACAGGGGCACATGAAGGGAGGTGGACTTTTTGCTAATTTGGAAACATTGGTGGACAATTTACTAATTAAGGTCTTAAATGTGGTCATCCTAATAAATGACCCTTTTTTATTTTAGAGACATAGCCCATCCCGTTCCGTCCTACGTGAGATCTAAAATTCATACAAGATTGAAAATAAAATAAAAATCGTCATCTCAATTAGGTCCTAGAAAAATTAGGCGGGACGATCACTTCTCGTCGTGCACCCACACTAGGGCTGGAAATAACCCGTGGGTACCCGCATTAATTTTGTAGGTGAAAACACGCAAAAAAAGTGGGTGACGGATGGAACGGGTGCGGGTGAAGCGGGTAATGAATGGATTATGGGTGAAGATTTTACACCCATATATAACTCATCTCATTAACTCGCCCCGCAAACCCGTATAAAACCCTAATATATATATATATACAGGCCCGTCCATTAGGGTGTGCAAACAGCCTAACAGAACAGGGCCCCAATTTTTTATGGGGCCCAAACTAGTAATTATTTTATTGTTATTATATTTGTTTCTGTAAATATCATTGTGTTTTCTTGGCCCAGTGGTAAATAACTCATTAAAACCATTGGGGAGTGGGGAGTTTGATTCTCAATAACTGCGTTTCATTTATTCATTTTTTTGGCCCTTTTTGACGTTCTTTATACTAGTGTAGTTTATGACCTTTTATTATTTCCAATATATCCTACAATTAACTCCATGCACACATTTTTTTTTCCCTTACTTTCTTTTCAAATATATTTTTTTCCAAAAAAATATCCTGATTTGTAAGAAAAACATAAATTAGCAATTTAAATTGTCTGAAAATTTCTTATGCAACAAATTTTGAATTGTAAATTAAAACTCGACTTAGTTAATTAGGATTAAAAATGTGAAAAAAAAATAAAATATGGTCTTGACTCGCTCTTCCACGTTGTAACAAGGATATATTGGATTAGTATATGATTAGTATAGAAAAATATACTTTTTCACTTTCAAATTTCAATTAGCTCGTGTATAAATACATAAACACACCCCCTTTGTAATTTTGAGTTAGAATTTGACTATTTGTGTTGATTTGATTTTTTCTTTTGTTTCACTCATTGAGTACTCACTCCACCCGCATCACCCGCGCGAGTCGGATATGGGTGAAAAGGTGTGTGGGTGATAGATGAAGCGGGTGAAATTTATATACTATTTTGGTCTCATCTCATCTATTTAGCATTTTTTTTATTAAGTAAGAATTCGAGGGTTAGACAGTCCTGACAGCTCGAGTGGCCGACAAAGCCGACAAACGTAGAATAGTAAAACATACAACTTAAATACAACCTAAAATAGAAAGTGCAAGTCGGTTCGGGTTTTCCTGGATTTCATCTATTTAGCATATTGATTGGTAGATCCGATAGGTCAAAAGAAGAAAAGCAAAGGAGCAAAATCCTTTTTGTTCACCAAAAAAAAATACCCTTTGACTACAAATAACCATTTGCATTGCCTTCAGTCACTTGTTCAGTTCCCAATCAAACCTTCTAACGCAAAGATCAGCTAGCAGCCGGTGTGTGTAAACCTATAACCACCGCCATGACCAACAGTCCTAGTGATTGGTTCCAACACTTTTATCAACACACCCCCGCCGCTCCTCCGCCCTCCGACGACACCGCCAACAGCATTAATCCTCCTCCTCCCACCACCAGCGGTATTCTTTCGTTCTCCGAGTTGGGCCTCGCCATTTCCGGCCCTGGCTCAACCACCACCGCATCCCCAAGCCATCAACCCAGCCCACCACAAGGCGGCCGGGTATCGAAACCGACCCGGAGGAGAAAAAGGGCGTCCAAGAAAACCCCCACCACCCAACTCAACACCGACACCGCCAATTTCCGGTCCATGGTGCAGAGGTACACCGGCGGCCCAAGCTTGTGGGGGCCCCCTCCGAGCCTGACCATAGGAGGACCGGTGCAGGAGCACCACACCCACCACCAGGGGCAAGTAGGTAGTTTTCACGAGCACGGTACGTCGTCGTTTGGGTTCGGATTGGGAACACTGTCAGGCGTTGATCATCTCCCAGAGCATAGTCTTCCCCAGCATTACAGCGGCGGGTTCCCATCGACGGTCAGCTTCAATCCCGACTCATCGTCATCGACCAGTACTGCAAATCGACGGATGACGATAGAGGAGGAAATCGAGTTTTTTTCATTGAACCATCATGTGAGTTCAGCTGGCGGTAGTTCCAATCAATCTCCTTCCATGGGAGGCGGGACCGGCGGCGGTGAGAACAAGGGGAATGGGTTCATGTTTTGAAGTTTAGTTTTGGTTCAGTGATGGCGATTCATTGGGCCGAACTACCAACATTGACCGTTATTTTGTACATATTTTTAGAAAAATAAACTCTTACGTCGATCATAGATGATAGAGAAAGTAGGGAAATTGGAAAAAATAACTTATATGATGATTAAATAAATATTTCCACATTCTACCGCTTGCATGTTTTACAACTGAAAACTAAGTTTGAATTTGTTTACCTAGAAAACTATCTTTTTTTCTTTCATATTAATACATTTATATCTATATCTAATATATTATACTCCTTCCGATAATTAAAATTTGTCGATTTAAAAAGTAAATCTTGTTAAAAAACAAAACTTCTTTTTGCCATCGATCTACTTTACGAAATTGATCTTGTAATGATTAAATAGTTGTTAGTTGTACTTTTTGAGAAAGTAAAAAAAAAGTAGAGTAATAATTAGAGATACAAGTGTATTTTTTTTTACTTTCTTAATAATTGTGTAGATTTCTAAAATGATAAGTTTTAATTAACGAATAGAGTATAATACTAAAATGGTTTGATGGTGTCACTTGATAAGCTCTCCTTCATTATAGATCTAAAAAATTTATGTGATAACTTTTTATTGCTCTCATACCTCATCTCAAATAATTAATTAATTAACTTAATTATTAATTACGATTCAATATTGTTTAAATAACAATTTGCTATTAAAATATATGAGATTTTAGCTCGTTTTAAAAATATCAATACTTGTTATTCATCTGAGAATTGTTAGCAATGTTTATCCAAATCCATTGAAGATGTTTTCCAATTTTTATGTGCAATCCCAGATGCAAGCTAGCGCAAGTAAGAATGAGAAAACCAGAAACAGAAAGCAAGAACGAAAGTTAAATTTACACGGTTCGAGATAAATCTCTACATCTTCGGAGTTTCAAGTGGGAGAAACTCAAGGCCAAATGCACTAGTTCTTGTTTGTGATTACAGATAAGGTTGCATGCATTAGGTATGCACGAGAACAGAAAGCGATCTAGAAGTGAAGAAATGTAGAACTCCCACAGATCAATCTAGTGTCTGAGACTAGATCTCTCACCGGAAGCTACAAGATCAAAGAGTATGAAACTCAACGCCTTGTGCTTCGTTGTCGTCTTCTACCTCAGATCTAGAGTCCTTGAAGAAGGATATATACACTCTAGATCGAAGGTCTTCGTCATGAATCGTTGGAGAAGAAGATCGCTGAGGAAACCCTAGCTACGTCGCTTGAACTTCCCTCTCTCTTTTCTCTCTTTCTTTATCTCTCTTACCGTGCCGTGCTCATATATGAATGAGCTAACCCTAGCTACGCTGCTTCACCTTCCCTCTCTCTTTATCTTTCTTTATCTCTCTTACTCTAGCTACGCTGCTTGAAATTCTCTCATTCTTTATGGATTTGTCGTCGCTAACTTACCAAATAAGGTCCGTTTTAAATTTCTAAATTAGATGGCTAAGCTTCCTCTATTGCCAAGAGGTCGAGCAACTAACATATTGAGCCATTTGGGTTGGATTTAGGTTCGGGTCATTCAGGTCCCAATTAGATCGTTTTTCAAATCAATTAGGTCACGAGTCATTCTGAGTCAAACTAAACTGGTTTAAGAACCACCCGTAGAGCAGGGACGAAAGCAGCAGATCAAAAAGTCAAACTTTATAAAGACTTATTAAGAATTATAAAATATTATTAAAATTAAATTAGAATATCAATATGTTAAATTAACCTAAATAAATATTACGGAAATTTCGCGAGGTACCCCTGAGGTATTGCAATTTTCGCGAGGTATACAACTCTTTTGCATATTTCGCGTGGTACCCCTAAGGTTTTGATTCTTTTTGCGTCGTGCCCTCGGGGTTAAATTTTAATAGTGGAAAAGGAACTCCGTTACTTTTGGAATTAAAAAAAAAAAAAAAAGAGAAAGAACGCTCGGAAAGAAGGAAGCGAAGAGAGATAGAGCACGAAAAATCCAGAGATGATGGAGGCTATTGAGAGAGGAGAGGGCCCTCGACCATAGGTGGTGGCACCAGAGGCGACGATGACTGGTGCAGGGCTTTAATCGGAGGTGGCGGCGACGATGACAATAGGTGTGTGAAATTCCCCCTTTTCTGACATTTAGGGTTTTAGTTGAAAATTGAACATCAGCTCTGTTTTCAATTGGTTTGTCAATGTTCAATTGGTTTGTCATGTTAATTTTGGGTTAGGGTTTCGATCTCATACTAAAATTACAGTGACTGATTTGAGTTACAGATTATTTCCTTTGTAAATGTTTTATTATATCATGGCACGTAAAATTAGTTTAGTTTAAATTTTACAACGTGTTAAGTTCTACTGTCTGTAAATTAGCAAGCAGTAAATTCATGTTTGAATTATGTAAAATTCAGAAGGTAGAGTACAGATTTGAAATCTGTAAATTCAGAAAGTTGTAAAATACAAAGTTATAGATCACAGGATCTTGTTACTTGCCTCCTGCAGGAAAGATCGAGGTCTCACCTTGTGAGATATGGAAAATACAAAGTTAAGAGACTCGAAGCCGAGAATTGGATTATGAAGACTGAAAATTGTACTTTGAAGCTGAAAATTAGGCTTGCTTTGTTGGATTGTAATTGTAGGTGTTGCATTATTTAAGGAGCTTGCAAGTTGCAAATTGTAATGGTTGAATCTAGAATGATTTGAAACCTTTTCATGGGCTGTAATTGTAATTGTAGTTGGTGCACTAGAGAAGAATATTGCAACTGAGCTGTTAATGTAATGATTTGAACGTAATTTTGGTTTCTTAAATTTCTTGAATGGACTGCTTGGATTGTAATTCCGGTTTCTCAAATTTCCGATTCAGCTTGCATTGGTATAGGACTAACAACTGGTGTAAAATATGGACATTCATTATTTCTGTATCCAATGATAAAAATCAGTTTAAAAATCTGTCATGACAGCAAATCTGTAAATTCAGCATGTTCTGTTGAGTATAAAAAATCAGCTTTCACATATGTAAATTCACTCTAGTGTGTTCATTTTTAAAAATTAGATGGTGTAAAATATGTACATCAATTATTTATGTGTTTAGTTATAAAAATCAGTTTTCAAATATGTCAAGACAGTAAATCTGTAAATTCAGCAGCAAGTTCTGTAAAGTATAAAAAAAATCAGTTTTAACATATGTAAATTCATTCTTAGTGTATTCTTTTTTAAAAATTAGAAGGTGTAAAATATGTACATTCATTAATTAGGTGTTTGGTTATAAAAATCAGTTTTCAAATCTGTCAAGACAACAAGTTGTGTTCAGTTTTCAAATCTGAAAATTCAGCAAGTTTTGTTAAGTATAAAAAGTCAATTTTAACATATGTAAATTCACTCTTACTGTGTTCGATTTTAAAAAATCAATCTGTCATGAGTGTTTTGCTGCTAATGTTTCCAAAAAATCAGATTTGCATTCATTTTCTATGACAGTAAAAAATTAGATTCTGAATAATCAGATTTATAGAATTTGATTTTGGCCTACTTATTTTGAAAAATTCGAAGGAAGGTAATGTGTGTGCTATGGATAATGAATCTGAAAAATCAGATTTGCATTCTTTTCTTTGTTATTTTATTTGCCATTTATGATTCAGTTTCAGTTCGTTTGGTGTATTATATTGATTAGCTATAAGGCTAATAAAATGCTGATTTGTACAGATAAGAAGGTTATAAATAAGGTTCATCAATTCTAAGCTGCAATATATAAGATTTTTGATAATTAAAAACAATCTTGTTCTCCAACTTTAGGCTTGGCTTGCATGAGTGAAATAAAAATGAGAAATGTGTTGTTGGAAGCTGAATTTTAGGTTACTTTAAGTCAAGGTTTGTTATATCATAAAGAATTAAAGATAGCCTTTAGAACTGGCCAAATTTAAGCTACTGAAATCAAAATGTCAGGCACTGGAAATTCAATCTTTCAAGCCAAAAGGTTATAAATAAGGTTCATCAATTCAGTATCACAACAACAACAACAATTTAAGAATTTAGATCATGTCGAATAGCTAATTAACCTTTAAAAATGCTAGAAAACCATTTTAACTAAATTAAGTGCACATCCAAATTGGATTTTTTAAGGTAAATGCATTAACTTGAATATATTTAGCATTTAGAAACAAAAGCAATGATTTGTAGCCTATGTGGGATTTGAACCCACATCAATGTGTAGACCAACACATTGCTCTACCAGTTGAGCTAATAGGCTAGTATAAAGAGTGGTTGATTTGGAACATAAATACTTGCAATCTTTTTCCATGTCAGTGTGAGTTCATAGTGTACAACTTATCTAGACACCCGGTTGGATGAGAATGTCAGCACAAATATTCACAATATAAAAAGAGGACGGAACTCTACAAGCCACATCAATACTTTTGCATCAAATCTGCACTATTTGGTAGAAAGCAGGCATAAAGTCCAAGTGAAGCCGTGTGACTAAAAAAATCAGCAAGTTTGTTCTATATCTTGAGAAGGCAGTTGATGATCAATCAAAATAACTGCTACTGCTTACATAGCACTCAATCGGAATAAAGATACACGTTCATCCAAATGACTATCAATAGCTTCAAAATTTTATTAAAATTTTGAAAAAGAAATCCAACAGATGTAATACTCGTGCACAAATGTCACAAAGGGGATACATTTCAAATCGAGATGCAATGCTAAACTAAATCCTTCATATGCGTATTCAACTTCACAAGCAAATCGGTGTGGAAATACCTAGACTTCACAAGCAAATGGTGAATAGCTAGTTAATTTGAAGAATCTTGCTTCAAGTATAAGTATATGACCACTCCTCATCTCGTCAATATCTTCTGTAAATATAAGTCATAGTAGATGCTAATTACACATCAAACAAACACCTTACCATAACATTTAAAGAGAACTTGATGTAACAAAAACTACAAATTGTGTTCTTCACTGTCCAAAATCACTCATTTTTTCACTGTCTAATTAAGCAACTGTCTAATTCAAAGCTAATCACTCATATTTTTTTCACAGTCCAATTCAAAGCCCTAAATGTTGAAATCCCCAAATCCAAATCCAAAAACCCTATATTTCTGGATCTCTGATGATAAAACTCGAAAACATACCTTGCTTTATTGGCGGATTCGGAACCACCGTCTCTGTCCACCCTCATCGTCGTCTTCGATCATCAGCGCCGCCCCCTTCGTCCACTCATTCCTTCGTCGCTCGAGTCCTTCCTGGTCATCAATTTCGTCTCCGCAACTCCGAACTGGCGCAGCAGCAGCTGCTCTCTCTTCGTGCTCTCTATCTCGCGACCTGGCGGCCGGCCTTCATGCTCTCTCTCTCGCGAGCTTCGTGCGCTCTCTCTCTGGCGCGAGCGTCGTGGTCTCTCTCCTTCGCAGCTTCGCGCTCTCTCTCTCTCTCTCTCTCTCTCTCTTCGCCTCTTTCTTTCTGTTCTTTCTTTGTTTCTTTTGTTTTTTTTATTGAAAACTAACGAAGCATCACCGGATCCGTTAAGTTTAACAACGAAGGGCGCGAGCCGAAATTTTTCAAAACCCCAGGGGCACCACGCGAAATATGCAAAAGAGTTGTATACCTCGCGAAAATTGCAATACCTCAGGGGTACGTGGCGAAATTTCCATAAATATTAAAATTAAATTTATAAATATTGTTATTAGAATAATATAATAGAAATATTATAAGCATAAAAATATCATGTTTATACAAATAAGTGTTCCAATCATGATGTGAGTATAAAATATATACATTATTATTTAATATATGAGTGACATTAACTACATCACGAATCTGTGTGGGGTCTATATGGTACTTTTGTGGTATCAACATGATGATAACTATGAATTAGATCCAAAAAAATCACTCTCTTTTTCCTTGTGTGTTCTTCCTGTTCTTCTTCTGGGTGGGTTTTGGTGCTCTTTTGATCTATCAAGCAACTGCCTCCAATGGGGTTGGTTTGGCTTGTTTAGATCAGCCTCTTTCAATCTACCCCTAATTAAAACTACAGACATTAACCCTTCAAATTTTTTTTTCACAAATCTCCTACCAAATGCCCTTCTGTAAAGCCAAATACTAAATGGGAAATAGGAATACCGCTTGAAGATGGCTTAGATTATAGCCGTTTTCTATTGAAGGCTGGAAGGTGTGATTTATATTTACTAAAAAGCAATTATTCGTCAATGCATGTCCCCAGAAATCAAAGGAGGGCTTCCCCATCCCCACCCCCCCCCCCTAAAAAAAACTTTTTAACAATCATTAAAACCAAATCTCAGCATAACCTTTTTCCACCAAAACTTGATCTTACACCTATTGGCTTAATTAATCATGATTTTAGTTGCAGATTAAGGACTAATGATCATCATGCATCTCAGATGATTGGCCACTTAAGGGCGTTGGAGTGGCTCAAGGGTGCTTTGCGCTGTAAGTCCCTTTTGCTGTCTAGGAAGATGCAACCTAAGGAAGGGGGGAATCTATGTACTACCCAACTCAACAAGAAACCCAAATGATGGAGGCTGAACCTGGACTCATATTGTGTAGTTATCGAAGAGGCGGGTAGAACTCATGGTAGAAGAGGTATTATTACAGCTATAATACCTTTTTTCGAAACAATAGATCCTCACAATCTTCAAGTTACTTACGTCGATTACAATTATACTTGCATGCATGATATTGTGATTATAAATAGTGAAGTTACTTCTAGATTTTCCACACATCTTTCTCTCATCCTCTCATCCCTCATTGCTCTTTTCCTTCTGATTTTTCTTATGGAGCAACAACTGTCCTTTGTTAAAGCATTGATCAGTACAACTAGGCAGGGCATCTCTTTTGAGACCCAGCCTAATCCCACTCAAATTGTGGAGCCTTCCCTTTCTCTAGATCTTGACAATGCTACTGGGAACTCCCAAGCTATTGAACAACAAGAAATTCCCACTATCCCCCTAACTCTGCTCCCCCGTTTGAGGCTAACCTCAATCATGTCCAAATCCCTGACCCCTAATCGGTCCCTGGAGTGAAAGACCTCCATAATAAGCTCACTGAATATAACCTCATCGAAAGATTTGTCCAAGCACCGGTGGAACTCAAGCAAGTAGCAGGGAAAATGAAGGCGGAGTAGAAAAATCTTAAAGGCAATTGGGGAATCGACACCATTGGCGCCAACGACAGGTTCATCTTCAGATTCGCCAACAAAGAGGATCGTGCTATGGTCTGGACCAATATGCCCTACCATGTGTAGGGTGCTCTGCTAGCCATGTACCTATGGATCGATACTTTCAATCCTATGGAGGAGGATACTACCACAGCTGATGTTTGGATCTGTATTCCAAGCTTGCCTCACCAGTTCTACTCCCCGGAAGCCATAACTTTTATCTTAAATGAAGGAGGTTTTGGCGCTCTCATCAAGCTTGACCAAGTCTCCAACATTCGCAACAAACTCCGCTTTGCCAGGGCTTGTGTCAAGGTTTCTTTTCTATCCAAACTCACTACTTTTATCCATATTAGCAAGAATAATCAAGAGACTATTACGCTTAGGGTATGGTATGAGGACTTTTCCGATGGGTGTAGCTATCGTGGAGCCTATGACCACACCTATGAGAATTTTCCTTTGAATGCCCCAAGACCTAGGAAATTCAATTTGGTTCTAGAGGAAAACCCTCAAGTGGACCTCCTATCCCATGCTCCAATTGCCAAGGCAAGAAGATTTCGGCCTTCTCCCTATCACCGGCTACTCTCCTAGCCAAATGGGTTATCCTCCAGCTCAACACAAGCTCCCTCCCGTCCCTGCCACAAATGCCAACTACTCCAATGATCTTACCAATCAGCTCATCTCCCTAAACAATGCCCATGTGGCCAAGCTCTCGACTGACTGCACCATTCCTCCTTTTGCTATTGCTCCTTCAATTCTACACACCATCATGGCCACCAACAATGCCTCTTGTTCAAATTCCAACATTCTGATGGATGGTACCTTTGAGGACCTAATGAAAGCCAAGCAGAAAGGTAAAATGGTGGATATGGCGACTGATACTGATGAATCTCGCCCCTCCCTGAAGTCTGACAACTCAGTTGTTAGGAAGATGGGAGGAATAGTTATCAGACAACCGGAAGATGACACCACTCAAAGTGAAGGTGAACATGCAAAGTGCAAGAATGGTGAAGACAACACTGAAGCCTCCTCCCCAGCTACCAAGAAGTCAAGGAAGAAAAAGAATTGATCATGGTGGGATGCAATTGTCTTGAACCTGGGAAGGAATGGATCAAAGCTCAGCTTGGCCTAATAATACGCCCTAGTTATCCCCATTTATGTTGTTTTGTTTATGGATTGTGTTGTTGATCTTTTGTTTGGATTTTTGTTTCTGAATGTTTTGCTGCTTGAACTATATGTGCTTATCCCAACCTGTTGCTTTTTCTGTTGGGAGGATCACTAGGTCTTAGGTGCATTAAGTATTCATATTGCATGTTTAATAAGCTTATTCATATTCTTGATCATTTGGTATTCGAAGTTCAGAATCTACGGTTTTTAGTGTTTATTTGTAGGTCTTATGATTCAGACTCGAAAAGTGGAGAAAACTTGGAGCAAATAGACAAAGAAGAGCTAAGGAACAAGAGCGGAAATGGAGAACATGGAGAAATATCATCTTTAAGGTTCTAAGAATTTGGATTAGCTTCTGATGTCTTCATGAGAATCGTAGTGCTTGGAAAGAGCTTTCCAACTCATATTCATATGCGTCAATCAGACGAATGATGGATCCAGAAAGTGCATTACAAGTTCAGTCTGACAAAGCTATCAACACTGTAAGAGCGGCGCTCGCCGCCTTTGCCACGATGCCCACCGTCCTCGTCAAATCCGGATTTGCAATACGCGGCCCAAGTTTATCTTTATGGGAACTTTTATCTTCACTCTTCCTAGCGTTTGGCAAACGAAAGGAGGCTTATATTAGGTTATTTTCAGTTTTCATTCATTCAACTATTGGCTAATTTAGATTTAGAATGCTTTAGAGGATTTGAGGTTGAGAGATCCAAGGTACGTCATGAATACCTAGGATTCTCGTGGTTTTGTCTTCAATTCAAGACTTGGTTGGTTGAATCGTGAGACTGGATTTCTATATTATTCCCATGTTTATTTCATTGTCCTTGTGCTGATTTAAGTTGTTAGTTTTGCTTTGATCCGTGTCGTTGTAGAATTGCATCATGCTAGGGTTCCAATTGATTCGCAGGAATAATTAGAACTTTTTGTAGCAAGCATAATTAGGTGATTCCGTGAGGATGATCTTGATTGTGTAGGGTAATGACAGTTTGGGCGACCTTTCTGCCGATAAGGATTGTCATCTCTGCGAGGAATGTTAATCCCTATAATCCATAGTGGGAATAATAAATTGAGTTTGAATAATTGGGAGTTGAGTCAAGGATCGAATAAAACCAACCATTGTTGCAAATTGTACCTGAGACCACACTCTTCTTCTATCTTTTATTCGCTCTTACTAACATTTATCATACTTCACCGGCTATTTACATTCATATCTTTTATTCTATCTATATCCCTTATTGCCTATTTACATTCATATCTTGTCTTTACTTTCATATTAATAAATATAAATTGCATTGAGATACTTGTTTCTCTGTGGGTTCGACCCCTTACTTATCCGTTATACTAGTTTACTAGTTAGTTTGTTAGTTTGGGTTATTTCTTTGGCGAGGTGAAATCTAACGATGTTTCCCCTCCGTCAGCGGTGAAGCGTGGTATGTGATCCACTAAATGAGAAACATATTTGCCCCCAACAGTGGTGCAGATCGTATGCGAGACAACATCTCCCAATGATTTCACCGGCTTCTCTCACAGGTGCACTCGAGGAAGAGAAGTTCGAACTGGAACAGGCGCTCAGAAGTAGGAGAAAATAGGAGAGGGAGAGAGGCGATTGTGTGCGATGTGTGTTTGAAACCAATCCCTCAACCCTCCTTATATAGCCGCATAGATCAACCATTCGTCCGCAAGGAAAAGATCCGCAGAGGAAGATTCTGCTCTATCTTCAGAACATCGTGGCTATCAAAAAAGGTTTTCAAAGATTTCTGAAAAGATATTTTTCCAGTGAAAAACAGATATTTGCATATAAGCACAAGCAAGCCAATCCGTAATATCTTCGGCCTCAAGAAATAAATTTTTCGTAAAAATTTAACTCCAACTCCCATCTCGGAGCACGAGCACGAGCCGGACAGACGGCGGGGGCGGGCGTGCGTGTGGGTGCCCCATCTCCTCCTCTACCTCTCAATGTAGGTAGTGGAAGAGTCTCCTTAAAACCCTTTAGGATACCCTTGAACTTTCCATGTGGGATGTGGGAAGTTCAAAGGGCACCTTAAAACCACCTTCTAAATGCATTATCTCCAATAATCCCCCATAAATGCAGATAGAAGGGTTTAAAAACTGAGGTTTTGAAAATAAGTTCTGAGCGTGTCGAGGTTAGTGTTTAAATGCTGATGTCTTATGACTTGAATCAGCACATAGTGAAACTGGCGATCCCTTCGATAGAGCGAATGGCCAGAGGCATTGAATTCCTCCACTTAGGGGTAAACCAGTAACACACACCTTCCACGGGGTCCTGTAATGTTCCGCTAAGTCTTATCACATAATACATCCAAGTTTAGGCACACCTTGGATGCTCATGAGTGTTCTAGTGAGGACTGCCCTAAGTCCCACCTTGGAGGGTTGTCAATCCCTCACACTCATGTACGTGACTTCAACTTATCTGTCTTAATACAGAATACCCCAATGGATTAAGAAGCCATTAAGAGCTCTAAGGCTCAACCTCTCATTTGTTGTTCGGGGATCTATCAAGTCCGTCTCAAATTAAAGGACCACCCAATGTCTGGGCTATCGAATCATTAAGAGTGTTAGCTCAACCTTACTATACACTTGCCATAAGAATGGGAGATGGGTATCTCATATGAGTCTTTCCATGGCTTGCGTTTGACCAAATTAATGGTTTCCGCCACAGATTTCTCATCTCAAGGGCTTTAGCCCCATTCCCCTCGACGTTTCAAGGACTAGCCTTCTGCAAAGTCATTTGGTCAATGGATCTGCAATGTTCCTCTCTGATCGAACATACTCTAAAGAGAGTACCCTATTTCTTATCAACTACCTCACAACCTCATGTCGGATGCATGTATGCCTCTTCTTGCCGTTATACGCTTCGCTGTTTGCTACTCCAATGGCAGCCTGTGAGTCACAGTGTAGAGAAATCGCAGGGATTGGATGCCCCCACATTGGTATATCTGCCAGTAGGCTTCTCAACCACTCATCCTCTTGCACTATTAAGTCTAGAGCTATGAACTCTGACTCCATCTTCGATCGGGCTATACAACTCTGCTTTGCAGAATTCCATGAGACAGGAGCACCACACAATGTAAAAACATATCCACTAGTGGAGCAAATTTAATCAGTCCCACTTACACAGTTTGCATCAAAACATCCTTCTAGAACGTAGGGGAAACCCTCAAAATGTAATCCCCAATCAAGAGTGCCTCTAAGGTATCTCATTAATCTTCTAAGTGCAATCCAGTGTTCTTTGCTAGGATTATGTGTACATCTACTGAGTCTACTTACTGCATAAGCTATGTCAGGTCGAGTATAGTTCATCAAAAACATTAAACTCCCAATCACTTTAGCGTATTCCTCTTGGGAAACACATATATCTGAGTTATTCACTAACTCTATGGTAGCATCATATGCGGTCCTAATTGGCATCACATCATAGTTGTTAAACTTCTTCAATACCTTCTCTACATAATGGGATTGAGACAAAGTAAAGCCGTTTTTAGTTATAGTCACTTTAACTCTTAGAATCACATCTGCTTCAGCTAAGTCTTTCATTTCAAAGAGAGAGGAAATAAACTTTTTGGTTTCATTTATCACATGCATGTTAGTGCGAAATAACAACATATCATCAACATATATGCACAAAATAATAGAACCAGAATTGTACATCTTGGTATTAACACATGCATCAGATCCACTAACTACAAATCCAAAACTCAACACAATGTTATGGAATTTCTCATACCATTGTTTAGGTGCTTGCTTTAGGACATAGTGAGATTTCTTTAACCTACAAACCATATTCTCCTTACATGGAACCACAAAACCCAGAGGTTGTTCAATGTATATTTCCTCATCTAGATCACCATTTAGAAAAGCAGTCTTTACATCCATTTGATGTACCAAGAGCTTGTAATTAGATGCTAAAGCAAATAACATTCTAATGGTTGCAATCTTAGTTACAGGAGAATAGGTGTCAAAATAATACACTCCATGTTTCTGTGTGAATTCTTTGATTACTAGTCTTGCCTTAAATCTTTCTATAGAACCATTTGTTCTAAGTTTTCTCTTAAAGATCCATTTACAACCAATGGCCTTATAGCCTCTAGGCAAATCAACTAGTTCCCAAGTGTGATTACTTGTGATAGATTCAATTTCACTGTTTATAGCATCTTTCCAAAAACTAACGTCAATAGAACTCAAAGCTTCTCTATATGTTTTAGGTTCATCCTCTATCATGTAAACATAAACTAGAGCTTCATTGATTTCATCTAAATCACGGAGTTTGGTTAAGAATGCAGTCACAAAATCAAGACCATAGCTAGTTTCAATTCTACGTCTTTTACTTCTTCTAATTTCACTAAGTTCATCAACATTGATAGAAGCAGGTAAAGACAAAGATGCAGGTTCAGAAATAACAGGAATACTATCATGATCTTTCTTAAAAGGAAAAATATGCTCAAAAAATTCAGCATCACGATATTCACACATAGATATGTCATGCAAGCACATAAACCTAGCTATAGGCAGCACTGTTCTCACCATAACCAACAAACATGGCATCGACAGTCTTAGATCTAAGGTTATCCCTCTTAAATGCAGGAATTCCAACTTTAGTTAAACACCCCCACACTCTCATCAACCATAGGGTAGGAGGATGTCCTTTCCATAGTTCATAAGGGGTTTTGTCTAACTTCTTATGGGGTACCTTGTTAAGAATGTAGTTTGCAGAAAGAACAACTTCACCCCACAAAGGGTCGGGTGACCCAGAACTCACAAGTATAGAAAGCTTCATGTTTTTTTAAAGTTATGTTCTTTCTCTCTGCTACTCCATTTGATTAAGGGTTATAGGGTGATGTACGTTCATGAATTATGTCATTATTCTCACATAATTCTTTCAAAAACGTTGTCCCATATTCCACACCTCTATCAGATCTAAGTCTTTTAACTTTTCTGTCAAGTTGGTTTTCTACCTCGACTTTGTAGATTAAGAACATTTTCTCTGCCTCATCTTTAGATCTCAGCAAATACAACTTGGTGTATCTAGAATAATCATCCACAAATGTGATATAATACCTTTTACCACCTCTGCTCTCAAAGATTCTAAAATCAGCTAGATCGGTGTGAACTAATTCTAGCAATTCGGTGGATCTCTTAGTTACAGGTTTAAAAGGTTTTCTGGTGAACTTAGCTTCCACACAAATTTCACGTACATTTTTTATGATCATTATTACCCAAGTCTGTAATTAGGCCCATTTTATGCAATTTGTTCACAGATTCAACATTCACATGACCTAATCTAGCATGCCAAAGATCAACATCAACAACGATATAAGCGGAAGTAAAAGTTATATTAGCAGAATCAACAACAGTTTGCAAAATAAACAATTCACCAAAATTGTAAGCCTTCCCTAAAAACTTCCCTTTCTTGGACAAGACTATAGAGTCACCTTCTATGACTTCCCATAGCCCGGCTTGAGATAACAACCCTCTAAAGATCAGGTTATGTCGCATGGAAGGCACATAAAAGACATTCTGCAGGCTCAAGATGTTACCTGAGGTGAGCTTCAGCGAGACCTTCCCTTTGCCCAGCACCTTCGACTGACTTGAGTTCCCCATGTAAACTTGCTCAGCTCTTCTTGTAGGTTCGAACTCATCAAACAACTCTCTGTTGGCGTTGAAGTGCTTTGTGGCTCCAGTGTCCACGATCCATTCAGTCATGCTCCCAACGATGTTTGCTTCAGTGACCAGCGCAACAAAGATTGTAGAAGCACCACCTTCAGCAACGTTTGCAATGCCTTTGTTCTGCCCTCCATTGTTCTTTTGGGAAGCATATTGAGCATCCTTTCTCTCACGACATTGAAAAGCCATGTGACCTTGTCTACCACAGACATAGCATCCAATGTTGTTTTGCTTTTCTCCGTTGTTGTTCTTCTTGAACTTTGCAGGCTTGTTGTTTTGCCCTCAGGGCCCTTCTTTTTCTTCTTGTTGAAAGGCGGCTTATTGTCTTTCTTGTTGACCTGCGAAGATTAAAAAATGTTAGCTTTTACCGTTTCAACAGAAGTGATGGAGGTCTCATTCTTCTTCGATCGGTTGGCTTCCTCAATCTTTAGATGGATGACAAGTCCCTCCAAGGTAAAATCTTTCTTTTTGTGTTTGAGGTGATTGCGGCAGCGTTCCCAGGACTCAGGCAGTTTCTCAATCAGGACGTTGGCCCGAAAAACTTCGCACATCTTCATCCCTTCAGCCAGTATATCCGCTACCAAGTTCTCGTACTCATGCACCTACTCTATGATAGGCTTGTCGTCCACCATCTTGAACTAGATCCACTTTCCAGTCATGTAATTGCGCTTCCCAGCATCGTCAGTGCCATACTTCTTGTCCAGGGTTTCCTAAATAGTCTTCGCAAACTTTTGGATCAGCAGTAGGTCGAACAGGGCCTTCGTCATGTGGTTCAGTAGCTCCTGAGAAGGCGAAGAAGGATTGAGCGGAGCATCGTCCTCAGCAGCAGGCGCAGGCGCAAGAGCGATACGGGGGTCTTTGAGCAACACATAGTCAATCTCCAGTATACTCAAAGAAGATTAGCATCTTCTGGGACCAGCGCTTGTAGTTCGAGCCATCCAAAGGCTCCGACTTTGAGAGATCGAGCATCGGCTTCTTGTAGGAGATCTCGACGGTGGCCATTGTTCCAGCGTAAATATGTTTCTCACAGTTGGACAATGACCCTGCTGGAACCTGCGAAAAGCAACAACTCCCGGAAGGGTGTTAGTGGATGTAGGCCGAACTTAGTTTATGTGAAAGGGCTAGGGCTGCGGTTAAGTGTGGTATAGGAGCCACTGAATGAGAAACGTATTTGCCCCCGACAGTGGTGCAGATTGTATGCGAGGCAACGTCCTCCAAGGATTTCACTAGCTTCTCTCACAAGTGCACTCGAGAAAGAGAAGTTGGAACTAGAACAGACGCTCAGAACAGGAAAAGCATGGAGAAAACAGGAGAGGGAGAGAGGTGATTGTGTTCGTTGTGTGTTTGAAACCAAGCCCTCGACCCTCCTTATATAGCCGCAGAGATCAACCCTTCACCCGCAAGGAAAAGATCTGCATATGAAGATTATGCTCTATCTTCAAAAGATCATGGCTATCTTAAACGGTTTTCAAAGATTTTCGAAGCAGATATTCGCGGATAAGCACAAGCAACTCCAACTCCAATCTCGGAGGACGAACGCGAGCCGAGCCGAGCCGGATGGGCGGCGGCGGGCACGCGTCTGGGTGCCCCATCTTCTGATGTGCTTTGGAACTCTCCGAGCCGCCAGGATCGAAGACGAGGTTCCTCCTTTATTTGAAGAGATGAACTTTCTACTAGTAACCGGATATGTATGGAAAAATTCACAGGCCTCTCACCCTTGAACCTCCCACACTCGATCTCAATCCTCTCGGAATCGCACTCTGAGGATCTCGACCCTTCGACACCTTCGCCTCTCACTAGGGTGTCTCCCTCGGCATCTCACCAAAGGGTTTTGTTTTTAGCATCTCATCAAAAACATGATCCTTAACCCGAAATCAAAGCAAGCAAATGTGCTCAACTTTTAAATCGAAAATTTAACTTGTATCAAAAAATGGGAAACCTTACACAATATATAGGAGAAACTCTAGCCTCCTATGTGTTTACAAGCGATGTGGGATACTTTTTAAATAGAAAAAGATAAGAAAAATCTATAAGTCTAGATCACATCATCCTCCCCTCCTTTGAAAAAGATCCGTCCTTGAATCTTGCATTTCCCTTCCGAAAAATACGATACGCCCCTGTACGTTGGATCTGCGTAAGGTATCGATGGTCGGTCCCGCAAAAGCTCTCGAATCCATAAGGCCCTTACAGATGGTACATTATGCCCCTGTACGTTGGATCTGTGTAATGCACTTCAATGGTTGGTCCTGCACATAATTCCAATGGATGGTTATGCTTGTGACAACAACACAAAAAGATTAAGGAACCCTAGCCGGAAGCTCTGATACCAGTTGATGTGCTCGGGAACACTCCGAGCCGCCAGGATCGACGACGAGGTTCCTCCTTTATTGAATGGATAAAATTTGCTACTAGACCCAGATATGTATGGCAAGATTCGCAGGCCTCTCACCCTTGAACCTCCCACACTCGATCTCAATCCTCTCGGAATCGCACTCTGAGGATCTCGACCCTTCGACACCTTCGCCTCTCACTAGGGTGTCTCCCTCGGCATCTCACCAAAGGGTTTTGTTTTTTACATCTCACCAAAAACATGATCCTTAACCCGGAATCAAAGGAAGCAAATGTTCTCAACTTTTAACTCAAAAATTTAACTTGTATTAAAAAATGGGAAACCTTACACAATATATAGGAGAAACTCTAGCCTCCTATGTGTTTACAAGCAATGTGGGATACTTTTTAAATAGAAAAAAATAAGAAAAATCTATAAGTCTAGATCACATCATCTCCTCCTCTACCTCTCAATGTAGGTAGTGTAAGAGTCTCCTTAAAAACCCTTTAGAATACCCTTGAACTTTCGATGTGGATGTGGGAAGTTCAAAGGGCACCTTAAAACCACCTTCTAAGTGCATTAACTCCAACAAATCTGGCACAAGACTTGACTGGTAGGGAATTGCCATAAGCCTCGAATGCATAAAAGGCCAACTCACATGTATAATCTCTTCTACCCAGTCTTCAAAACTTCGGCGATGCCCCTTACTATCTCCTTGTTGTGACGATATGGTGGTAAGCTGCACAAACTACTACTACAAACAACCTCTCAGCAAACCTTCAGTAAAACCTTTCTCAAAACCATCAAGAGGTATAACATTTACTATCAACAAGTACAATTCAGGCATAGCTCCAACAAAGCTCACAATGATCCACAAGCAGATCAAGGTTACATTCAAGTGTCTTAAGACTTGATTTTCAATCAATGCAAACCTTACAAGAAATAGTCATAAGTTTCTGAAGCTGAATAGCTATTTTGTACTCATCTGTAATCTTATATCCAATATGAATAAATTCAAAATTTATTTCCATTGGAATTCTTATGATTAATATATGTTATTGGAATGTAAGAGGGACTAGGCGTCCTCTTCTTTGGCAAGAACTCAACCATGTCAGAAATAACAATAAGCTAGAATTGCTAATTCTATCTGAGATAAAGACTACATAAGGCCCTTCCAGGGCTCAATTGAAATCCTCGGGGTTCCACAAGGCTCTATGTATCAAGTCTGATTGTATTAAGGGTGGCTTGTGGGCTCTGTACAAAGAAAATACATTTTATGAAAGTGCAATCCTAGAACAATCTAATCGCTTCATTTTGATCAAAGCCAATATTGATATCATAACTTTGCTCTCTTATTTGTCTATGCTCCTTCGGTTGAGCATGAAAAAAATATTTCTGGGATGAACTCTGCTTTATAGTTCATAAACACCTCCTCCTAATTCTTATTATTGGAGATCTCAGTGAGATGGAAAACGATAAAAAAAAGGTTGGTGGTGTTATACCCAACTTAACAAGATTCAGAAGGGTTAAAAATATAAAAGAAGAGCTAAACCATCACACTCTACCTCACACAGGTTCCCTATTTACTTGGAGGAAAAAGAAGCAAAGTATGAATAACACATATGAAAGACTTGATAGAATCTTATCCCACCAAGACATTGTAACTTGGTTTCCCACCCTACAAGTTAAGCACCATGCCTTCTCTTGTTCAGACCACTGCCCTATCACTCTTCAAATTGGGAAATCTGAATGACATAAAGGTTCTCCTTTTAGATTTGAAATGGCCTAGACTACAAATAAAGCCTACGAATCAATGGTAAATAAGGTATGGAATAACAAATTTACAGGATCTTTTGCTTATAAACTGATGCAAAAGCAAATACTATTAAAACTAAATACAAGAAATGGTGCAAGCACAATATGAATAATATAACGAGACAACTTGCTCAAGTGGAGACCCAAATCCTAGAATTTCAAAATAAACTTCCTTGGGAAGATATTAGAGTCAATGAGCAATTAAAGTTAGAAAGATTAGAGTATAAAAAACAAAGACCGATGGAATATAATTATAAATTTTGAAAACAAAGAGCCAAAACAAAGCACCTCAATCTTTATGACAGAAACACAAAATTCTTCCAATCTTCGGTTCTTACAAAAAACATCAAAATTACTACATCCTCCTTTGTCACCCAATCTGGACAAATATTAACAGATTTAGATAGCAACTCGAATCAAATTACCAAGGAAATGTCTGAAAGATTCATAGGAAACCAACAAAGCCATATAAAACCTCAAAATATTTGGAACATCCAACCCCAAATCACTAATGAAGAAAACGACGGTCTAATCAAACTACCAACCTCAGCTGAAATTAAAAGTACATTAATAGATGAAATGAAAGAAAATAAAACTTCGGGCCCTGATAGCTATCCACCTGAATTTTACAAAAAACACTAGCATATAGTTGGGAACTCATTCTCTAAAACCATCAAATCCTTTTTTCATTTAGGACGGCTTCTATCGGAAATAAACCAAATATTTATAGCCCTCATTCCAAACACTGACAATCCTTTAAACACCAATCATTATCCACCCATTAGTCTTTGCAATACTGTGTATAAGGTTATTTCTAAGATTCTAGCAAACAGACTAAAACCTATCCTCCCAAAAATTATCAACCCGTTCCAAGACGCCTTTGTTGAAGGAAGATCCATCCAAGATAATACACTTATAGCTCACGAAATTTTTCATAGTTTCCACAAACAAAAAGGAAGAAAAGGATGGATGGCATTAAAGCTACATATGGAAAAGGCATATGACAAAATCAATTGGAGCTTTATTAGTGCTAACTATTGATAGGAGGAAATCGAGTTTAAAATATAATAAAATAGATCAAACCAGATTCGTGCCCACGCAAATGATTACAAGACCTCCTCCTGATGTAGCAGCGGGAAGTCAGGATCGATCCTCGAGGAAGCACGTCAGCGGATCTCAGGTAGCGGAAAGATCTCAGTGAAGTCGACCAAAAGATTCCTCGATAACGAGTAAAGTACTCGATATCGACTAACCTGTCGAGTAAAACAGAAAGCAAAATGAAACAGAAAATTAAAACCAACAGGAAGTACTCGACTTCGACAAAAACTACTCGGTATCGAGGAGATACCTCGATGTCGACTAAAATTCCCCGAAATCGAAAAAAAGACAAAAACTTAAATTGCAACCTTTCGCAGCACATAACACGGATTTCGACGAAATAAATCAATAAACTAAAGACTTCCAAGATCAGGGTATCAACACCACAACGATAACCATGCAAAATAACACATAAAGGCATAAAAGATCATGCTTTTCATCAAATAACTTTCGTTATTAACAAATAGGAATATAGAGGCTTTCGCATAAACCCTAATGTTACTAACCATTTTCACATAATTAACCCAAGTTGTATTAAGATCACTTTCCCTTTAATAACACAAACAAGGATCACCTTCAACTTTCGCAAAAGAATCATGCTTGCAGGGATAGAAGACGAATTGCATAAAAAGATCAAACCTTTACCGCATCACCTCACATGGCTACCGTCGGGCTCACCCCGACCCTAGAAGTGGGTGGACTACTCGCTCTTCATCATGAATAAATTCATCAAAGATTTCAGGAAAATAAATTGCATTAAAATAAACCGAAGAGAACTTACAACCGATCGAAGACAAACCGTCTCTCAACACCTTCTCTCCTCTCGCCACAAGCTCTCTCTCTCTCTCTCTCTCTCTCTCTCTCTCCTACTTACTTGATGTAATTGAAACTAGAATTGAATTGAATGAAAATCAGCCCCTAAGGCTTTATTTATAGGCTTCATTTCCTCTCTAATTAGGAAAGAATTACCTATCTATATCTATATCTATCTATCTAAATTTTTAAGATAAAATAATGGAAGAAATAAATAAATCTAAAGGGACTATATCTAATGTAGATAAAATATATTCTCTCTTGACTTGATAGCACTTGATAGATCTTGATAGAATTTCATCTTGAAAATATCACCATTGGACTCGGGATAGAATCTTAACAAGAATCGGATAGCTCTACGTCGGCCTCTGGAATTTCCTCGATATCGAGTAGAATTCCTCGATATCAAGTAGCACTTTCTCGTCTTCCGCTCAGCAACTCGATTCCGACCTCCAGGACAGCACATCGACTTGACTTTTCCTCGATCTCGAGAAGATTTCCTCGATATCAACCAAGGCTTGGTCCGTCTTCAGCTTCTTCGTCGATCTCGGCTTAATGACATGAAAATCGACTACGTTTTCCTCGATATCGAGTAAATTCCTCGACATCGAGTAAAACGTTCAGCTCCCAGCTTCCTCGTGTCGATGTCTGGTCTCCAGCTCGATATGTGGTTACTCGATATCGACTAACACACCTCGATATCGACTAACTTTCTTCAGCTTTCTCGATTCTGGGCAGCTTTGGTGAAAATCGACTTGACTGTACTCGATATCAACTTACAGTACTCGATATCGACTAATGTGTTATCGAGTAGATTTCCTTGCTTTCAGCTTGATTTGTCCTGGTTCCGCTGCTTCTTGACCTCAGACTTCTGTAGTTGACTTTGAGTTTTTCCTCTTTTCTCAGAATTGCTGTAAATTGCTTCGATTTCTGCAAAATTAAACAGAAACTGGTGTAGTATCCATAATTTGGCAAATAAATATAAACTACATAGATTCTGTACTATTCTAGCCCAAATGTATGAAATGCATGCAGAAAACGATATAAATGTAACTAAAAAACATGGCGAAATAGGCTCACAACAAACACCCCATACTTAAGCTTGCTTGTCCTCAAGCAATATTTTTAATTGTCATACAGGGGAAGAAATCAAAACTCTCAACATCTTAGATTCATTCTCATATAACCCTGCAATTAATTACCATCCTCGAAAAGATACTAGTGTCACAAATCCAAGCATGTGCAATTAAAAAGCAACATCTACTCATACAAGGAGGGTTATGCAAAACAATTCATGTGACAAAGCATTAATAATCAAGAGGACTTTAATTTAAGCTCAATAAGGAGTAGATAGGTAAAAGGCTAAAGGTAGGCAATTTTTGGCAATGTGGTGCTAATGATCCGGGGAAATGGAGTATTTCCCAAACTGAATTTCCACTTTCCTTCTTCATAAGAATCACACCTTTCATAATGCTTTTATCAATAATATGCTTTTACCTCTCTAACCTCAGCACTGCCTTCTCGCGAGTCGCAAACATGGGTGTCATGAATGGCCTCGGATACTAAGTGCTTTGGACTCCTCACATGTCTGTCCCATCTCGCCAAACTATTATCTCAGTGAGTATGATCGATCTACCTTTATCTCCTGAGGCGATCGGATTTTCTTTCACTCATTAAATTTTTCATATATTTTTTTTCAATTTCCTGCCAAACTCCATATATGATATATAACAACAACCCAAACACCATATAACATCTCCATAATGTAACATCATTCTCAACATAATCCCCGGATAGGAAATAAGGTAAATAATGGCAATATTTAGAACATGTGGAGCAATATATGAAATAAGGTATAATATGGCTTTTGTGATGCATAAGCATAGGTAAGGCTAAGATATAACAATATGAGCATTATATGGAAATATAAAGTCCTCCATCCTTTTATTACGCAACATGTCAAAAGCAACTTCAAATTTTACCTCCTTTCATGGTTTTCAATAAAATATGCACCTCATTGTGACTTCCCTTTACTAGGCAATTTCATGCTATATCTCTAATGAATCTAATTTTGCATTGTTGAGTTTAATATTGCTTTCATGACATTAATAAAAAAATTTCAATGGGGGTCATTTTTTCTCAAACTTTGGAAAATATGCATGTAAGCACATAAATCAATAATGAATTCCAAAATAGCCATGTATAAGCAATTCAAGAAATAAACTTTAAAAATGCACACATAATGTCAAATAAAACCAAATATGCATAAAGTAAGCCCTTCCCCCACCCCATACTTAAACATTACAGTGTCTTCACTTTATAAAAACTAAGGGTAAAGAAAGAAACTCACTAGACAGGCGTGCAGATCCTCAGAATCGAGTGCTATGCTGCTGGGCCTAGTCCGATTTTTAGCTTTCTTCTATCCCCATGGTCCTGAAAAATGTAGAAGAGAAATACCCACAATAGAAAAACTAAAAAACCAAAAACAAACAAAAAGCAATAATGTCCAAAAGTCCCAAAAATAAATGTCTATTTACAAGCTCTAGATTTTATAGTCGCTAGGCCGACTTCTCTTTTAAGCTCAAGGTGGCATTTGTAGGGCCCATGTAGCTTGGGCTTTACATAGAACTCCATTCTTGTCCATCAGCTGTAATCCTCCTGAATGGATCTTGTTCACTATGAAGGCCCCCATCTTTTTCTTGTTGAATTTGTTAGGAAACCAATGATCATTTGATTTAGAGACATAGAGCTTGTTTCCAATTTCATACTCCTTAGGCTCATCAATGGAAATCCTACATAAGCGCACATACCAAGGCAAACCTCTCCCATGTATAGATAAATCTTTAATTGAAATAGGAGAAGAAAGATTCATACCTTGGCTTACCTTCGCAGAATCGGATTCGGGGACCTCAGATTTTGGTCGATTTCGAGTAAGATTATTCGATGTCGAGGAGTTCCCTTCTTCTGGTGGGCTGCTGCTCGAAGATGGTGGAGTCGAGGAAAGAGGTTGTTGGTCGATGTCGACCAATTTGGTCGATGTTGAGGAATTTTTGGCTTTCAGTGGAGTGCTCGTCGAGGGAGGAGAAGTCGAGGACGTAGGTGTTTGGTCGATATCGACCAAATTCGTCGATGTCGAGGAGTCCTTGGCTTTGCTCGACGAAGCTGCTGCTGGTGGAGGGCTCTGATTTTGGTCGATGTCGACCAATTTCCTCGATGTCGAGGAATTCTGGTCGACTTCGACCCCATACTTGCATCCTGTCAAGGCATCCGAGAAATAATTAGTCGACGTCGACTTACCTTGGTCGATGTTGAGCAGATCATCTGTGTCATCGTTCAGGATAGTCATGATCTTCTCCACCTAGGCTTCCATATCCCTCTTTTTCAGCTCTTCAGGAGTCATATTTCTTACCCTAGGTTCCCCGCAAGTAATGTAACCAGCTGATATAGACTTTACCTCTTCCATGGGACCTGTGTGCCTTCCAGTTTTATTAAAGGAATACTCAATTACCTCATCGCTGATGTTGAAAGTGAGCACTCCCTTCCTTACGCTTATGTTGGCATCCACCGTCGCCAAGAAGGGCCTTCCTAGAATAATTGGACAAGCAAGGTCCTCCGCCATATCAATAACTAGAAAATCAGCAGGGACAAAGAACTTACCTACTTGTACTGGCACATTGTCCACCATGCCTGTTGGGATGACCACCGTGTTATTTTCCATATAAAGCTTAGCATCCACAGGCTCGAGGGCACCTATCTTAATCTTGGACCATATTGTTAAAGGCATTATACTCAAACTGGCTCCAAGATCACATAAAGCATTAAATTTATATTGACCGAATCCAATGGTTATAGCAAACTTACCTGGATCTGGCCTTTTCTCAAGTATGTCCATATGGCTGCACTCCTCTGTGATCTCATCCATTGACCGCTTTTTTCTTAGGATCTTCTTGAGGACCTTGACATATGATGGCATTTCATTAAGAACTTATGTGAAGGGTATGGTGACATTGAGCCTCTGAAGCATCTTGATGAAGCGCTGAAACTTCTTCTCTGCTGGATCCTTTGGAGATTTTATTGGGAAAGGCAGCTTTTTGTTCTGGGTCGGAGCTAGAACAGATATCGGAGGTGTTGCAGCTTTCTCGACGTTGACTTGGTTCTCCTCGACATCGACAAGATTCTCCTCGATATTGACCAGTTTCCTCGATGTTGAGTTGTTGTGCTGTGCAGACGAATCGTGGCCAAGTTTTTCCTCGGTGTCGAGTTGACTTTGCTCGATATCGACCAAGTTTTGGTCGACATCAACTTGTTGTTCGTCGATATCGAGTTGTTGTTCAGCTCTGTCCTGCTGCTTTTCGACTTCTGGCTCGCGTAGCTGGTGCCCACTCCTGAGTTTCACATCAGCTACATGTCCAGTCTTCCCTTTGGGATTTTGTTCTGAAGATCCATGGAGCGTACCTGACTGTCTGGGGACGCCTGCTGCTAGCTGGCCAATCTGTGTATCAATCGATTTCCTCCAGACATCCATTTCTCCAAGCCCAGCTTTGACACCTTGTATTTGAGTATAGAAGGAATTGAAGGACTGCTTGGTGTCTGAATGGTTCCTTCGTATTTCCTCAAGGATGGTCTGCAGGTCATCCCTCTTCTAGTCCCTTTCCGGATGTCCTGGAGCTCTGTATGGCGGGGGGTGCCTAGGGGCACCTTGGTTCCATTGTGGTTGCTGAAAACTTTGGTCCCCCATATTACGATTGGGACCCCATGCGTAAGCTACCTCTTCGTGGTTTTCTGTCATCCTGACTTGCTTTGTGTGTGGTCACTCAGTAGTGGTGTGCCGTTGTGATCAGCATTCGATGCAGGGCTGGTTGACAGAAAGATACTTGACTTGCTTGAGGAGCTTGCGATTTTGATCTCTTTAGTACTGCTCTTTGACATCTGGGTCAATCTCCTTAGCAGGCTCATAGAGGGGCATGGATAGGGCTGGCCTGGCATAGGTATTCTCATCATAGTTGATTGTCATGATCTTCTCCACCTAGGCTTCCATATCCCTCTTTTCCAGCTCTTTAGGAGTCATATTTCTTACCTTAGGTTCCCCGCAAGTAATGTAACCAGCTGATATAGACATTACCTCTTCCATGGGACCTGTGTGCCTTCCAGTTTTATTAAAGGAATACTCAATTACCTCATCGCTGATGTTGAAAGTGAGCACTCCCTTCCTTACGCTTATGTTGGCATCCACCGTCGCCAAGAAGGGCCTTCCTAGAATAATTGGACAAGCAAGGTCCTCCGCCATATCAATAACTAGAAAATCAGCAGGGACAAAGAACTTACCTACTTGTACTGGCACATTGTCCACCATGCCTGTTGGGATGACCACCGTGTTATTTTCCATATAAAGCTTAGCATCCACAGGTTCGAGGGCACCTATCTTAATCTTGGACCATATTGTTAAAGGCATTATACTCAAACTGGCTCCAAGATCACATAAAGCATTAAATTTATATTGACCGAATCCAATGGTTATAGCAAACTTACCTGGATCTGGCCTTTTCTCAAGTATGTCCATATGGCTGCACTCCTCTGTGATCTCATCCATTGACCGCTTTTTTCTTAGGATCTCCTTGAGGAACTTAACATATGATGGCATTTCATTAAGATCTTCTATGAAGGGTATGGTGACATTGAGCCTCTGAAGCATCTTGATGAAGCGCTGAAACTTCTTCTCTGCTGGATCCTTTGGAGATTTTGTTGGGAAAGGCAGCTTTTTGTTCTGGTTCGGAGGCAGAACAGATGTCGGAGGTGTTGCAGCTTTCTCGACGTTGACTTGGTTCTCCTCGACATCGACAAGATTCTCCTCGATATCGACCAGTTTCCTCGATGTCGAGTTGCTGTGTTGTGCAGACGAATCGTGACCAAGTTTTTCCTCGGTGTCGAGTTGACTTTGCTCGACATCGACCAAGTTTTGGTCGACATCGACTTGCTGTTCTTCGATATCGAGTTGTTGTTCAGCTCTGTCCTGCTGCTTTCTGACTTCTGGCTCGCGTAGTTGGTGCCCGCTCCTGAGTTTCACATCAGCTACATTTCCGGTCTTCCCTTTGGGATTTTGTTCTGAAGATCCAGGAAGCGTACCTCACTGTCTGGGGACGCCTGCTGCCAGCTGGCCAATCTGTGTATCAATCGATTTCCTCCAGACATCCATTTCTCCAAGCCCAGCGTTGACACCTTGTATTTGAGTATAGACGGAATTGAAGGACTGCTTGGTGTCTGAATGGTTCCTTCGTATTTCCTCAAGGATGGTCTGCAGGTCATCCCTCTTCTTGTCCCTTTCCGGATGTCCTGGAGTTCTGTATGGCGGGGGGTTCCTAGGGGCACCTTGGTTCCATTGTGGTTGCTGAAACCTTTGGTCCCCCATATAGCGATTGGGACCCCATGCGTAAGCTACCTCTTCGTGGTTTACGGCCATCCTGACTTGCTTTGTGTGTGGGCACTCAGTAGTGGTGTGCCACTGTGATCCGCATTCGATGCAGGGCTGGTTGACAGAAAGATACTTGACTTGCTTGAGGAGCTTGCGATTTTGATCTCTGTAGTACTGCTCTTTGACATCTGGGTCAATCTCCTTAGCAGGCTCATAGAGGGACATGGATGGGGCTGGCCTGACATAGGTATTCTCATCATAGTTGATTGGAGTCCCATACTTGTTGTTGTAGTTGGTCAGCTTGTCGAGGGTAGCCCATGCTTCAGCTGGCGGCATTGTTAGATACTCATAATGAGTATACGTGTTGATCCTATCCTTAGTGGCCAGGTCAAGAGAATTGAAGAAGATCTCCTGAACGATGCAGGGTTGCTGTCCATGTGTAGGGCAGGATCGCAGTAGATCCTTATATCATTCCCATGCTTTTGCTAGCTGCTCCCCAAGCTTCTGTTTGAAAGTTGTGATCTTTTGGCGAAGGAGCGATGTCTTGGCAGGAGGAAAGAATTTGTTGAGAAATTCCTGCCTCACTTCAGCCCATGTTGTGAGGGATCGTGGACGGAGACCTTCAAGCCACTTCAATGTTGGGCCGGCAAGAGACCATCGAAAGGTCTTCATCATGACATATTCCAAAGTGGTACCTTTAGCAAGAGTACGACACATATCAGTAAAGTTGGTAATATGTTGAAGAGGACATTCATTAAATCTACCAAAGAAAGCATTATTTTTAACTTCAATCAGGAAAGGAGTGCGAATTTCATAATTATTTTCAGGGATTAGAATGGCCGATTCAGGCACGACGAGAGTCGGGTGAATGTAATCCTCTGCAGTGGTAGGGTATTGGGCAAGCTCAGCTTCCACCTGCCTCATTCGCTCCGTTTCCTGCGTAGTGCGTGCTCTCTCAGCGGCGAGAGCAGCATTGTTGGCTTCTATTTCCGCCCTAAGCCTCTGTATCAGCTGTTCCCTTGTTTCTGCGGCTGTCATGGCTCTTTTTAATTTAGCGTGGACGTGTATAAGGCGTTCTGGATCGTCTAAGGCGTCAAACTCAGGTGTTTGACCAGAACGACGCATACACCTGCAAAGTAACTCAAGGAAAACATGAGATCTAACTAACTAAGGCGTGAATGATTGCTTCCCCGGCAACGGCGCCAATTTTGTTGTAGGAGGAAATTGAGTTTAAAATATAATAAAATAGATCAAACCAGATTCGTGCCCACGCAAATGATTACAAGACCTCCTCCTGATGTAGCAGCGGGAAGTCAGGATCGATCCTCGAGGAAGCACGTCAGCGGATCTCAGGTAGCGGAAAGATCTCAGCGAAGTCAGCCAGAAGATTCCTCGATATCGAGTAAAGTACTCGATATCGACTAACATGTCGAGTAAAACAGAAAGCAAAACGAAACAAAAAACGAAAACCAACATGAAGTACTCGACTTCGACAAAAACTACTCGATATCGAGGAGATACCTCGATGTCGACTAAAATTCCACGAAATCGACAAAAAGACAGAAACTTAAATCATAACCTTTCGCAACACAGAACACGGATTTCGACGAAATAAATCAATAAACTAAAGACTTCCAAGATCAGGGTATCAACACCACAACGATAACCATGCAAAATAACACATAAAGGCATAAAAGATCATGCTTTTCATCAAATAACTTTCGTTATTAACAAATAGAAATATAGAGGCTTTCGCATAAACCCTAATTGTTACTAACCCTTTTCACATAATTAACCCAAGTTGTATTAAGATCACTTTCGCTTCAATAACACAAACAAGGATCACCTTCAACTTTCGCAAAAGAATCATGCTTGTAGGGATAGAAGACGAATTGCATAAAAAGATCAAACCTTTACCGCATCACCTCAGATGGCTACCGTCGGGCTCACCCCGACCCTAGAAGTGGGTGGACTACTCGCTCTTCATCATGAATAAATTCATCAAAGATTTCAGGAAAATAAATTGCATTAAAATAAACCAAAGAGAACTTACAACCGATCGAAGACAAACCGTCTCTCAACACCTTCTCTCCTCTCGCCACAAGCTCTCTCTCTCTCTCTCTCTCTCTCTCTCTCTCTCCTACTTACTTGATGTAATTGAAACTAGAATTGAATTGAATGAAAATCAGCCCCTAAGACTTTATTTATAGACTTCATTCTCTCTCTAATTAGGAAAGAATTACCTATCTATATCTATATCTATCTATCTAAATTATTAAGATAAAATAATGGAATAAATAAATAAATCTAAATGGACTATATCTAATGTAGATAAAATATCTTCTCTCTTGACTTGATAGCACTTTATATATCTTGATAGAATTTCATCTCGAAAATATCACCATTGGACCCGGGATAGAATCTTAACAACATTCGGATAGCTCTACATCGGCCTCTGGAATTTCCTCGATATCTAGTAGAATTCCTCGATATCGAGTAGCACTTTCTTGTCTTCCGCTCAGCAACTCGATTCCGGCCTCCAGGACAGCATATCGACTTGACTTTTCCTCGATATCGAGAAGATTTCCTTGATATCGACCAAGGCTTGGTCCGTCTTCAGCTTCTTCGTCGATCTCGGCTTCAAGACGTGAAAATCGACTACGTTTTCTTCGATATCGAGTAAATTCCTCGACATCGAGTAAATTGTTCAGCTCCCAGCTTCCTCGTGTCGATGTCTGGTCTCCAGCTCGATATGTGGTTACTCGATATCGACTAAAACACCTCGATATCGACTAACTTTCTTCAGCTTTCTCGATTCTGGGCAGCTTAGGTGGAAATCGACTTGACTGTACTCGATATCGACTTACAGTACTCGATATCGACTAATGTGTTGTCGAGTAGATTTCCTTGCTTTCAGCTTAATTTGTCCTGGTTCCGCTGCTTCTTGACCTCGGACTTCTGTAGTTGACTTCGAGCTTTTCCTCTTTTCTCAGAATTGCTGTAAATTGCTTCGATTTCTGCGAAATTAAACAGAAACTGGTGTAGATTCCATAATTTGGCAAATAAACATAAACTACATAGATTCTGTACTATTCTAGCCCAAATGTATGAAATGCATGCAGAAAACGATATAAATGTAACTATAAAACATGGTGAAATAGGCTCACAACACTAACTAGATTTGGCTTTCACCCTAGATGGATCGGTTGGGTAATGAAATGCATATCCTCTACCACCTTGCCAATCCTAGTTAATAATTGCCCGAGAAAACAATTCAAACCAAATAGAGGAATAAGATAGGGTGATCTGATGGCTTCTTACATATTTGTCATAGTTATGGAAAGCCTAGCTAGGGAATTGCACAAGGATGCTTTGCTTGATGATGCTTTAGTTGGAATTAAACTAATCAAAGAAGGAACCGCATTACCTTTTCTTACATTTGCGGATGACACTATTATATTTGCAAAAGTAGCGCATACAAGCCTTAACACCGTACAAAATATGATGAACAACTTCTCTAACCTTTCAAGACTTATAATAAATTATAACAAAAGTTACACCTATTGCTCTATTAACGTTAGTCAAAACCTAGCGAGAGATCTCGTCTAAAGTATGGGCATTCCTAGATCAAAATCCCTCCAAAAATATCTAGGCATTCCAATTATAAATGGTCGGATTAAAAATAGTATTTTTGAAGAAGCAATCCAAAAGCTCAAAAAACAATTAGCAAAATGGAAGGCTTCTACCTTATCTCAAGCTGGAAGGGCGGTGCTTATTCAAGCAAACTTGAGTTCTAAAACAAATTATTTGATGCAAACCTTCCTCCTCCCAAAAGGGATTCTAAACCAGATCGATCAAGTCAATAAAAACTTCTTTTTGAATAAACTACATTCTGAAAGATATACCCCTCTCATCTCTTGGGATAAAATCTGGTTTAGATCGATCAAGTCAATAAAAACTTCTTTTGGAATAAACTACATTCTGAAAGATATACCCCTCTCATCTCTTGGGATAAGATTTGTAAAAGTAAACATCAAGGTGGACTGGGCATAAGAAAAGCTGAAGAACTAAATATAAGCCTTCAAATGAAACTTCTATGGAAAATCTATACAAATGAAAATAATATATGGGTAAGAGTGATACAAGAAAAGTACCTAGCAACTTAAGGAATCAGGCAGAGATCAAATCAATATACCTCATGGTAATTTGGTAGACTTCTGTCTCTTCGTAACAAATTTGAACAAGGTCTTATATGGTTAATAGGAGATGGAAAATCAATAAATGTCTGGAATGACCCGTGGATTCCAAAACATTTACTAACAAATTACTCAAATAATCATGACTCAAATATGAAAGTCAGTTAACTAATTTCTAATGCTAAGACGTGGAATCTCCAATTGATAACATTTTCCCGATTGATGTTCGGAATGAAAAACAAAAAATACACATTCCAGACTGGCAAGTCCAGAATACGCTTATTTGGAAACCTGGTCCTTCTGGAAAATTCACCACGAAATCGGCAAAACGCATTATAAACAATGATAACCAAAATACGAAGGGTCATAAATGGATTTTGAAGTTGAATTTTCCCCCGAGACAAAAGAATCTCCTATGGAAAATAATGGTGGATGTGCTTCCTGCGAAACAGAGACTAAACAGGTATATAAACAGGGTCCCAGCCCAATGTTGTTTATGTAATTAGGGAGATGAAGATTTGAACCACTTACTATTTGAATGCCACTACACTAGGGAAGTGATTGCTCTCTATGAGAAAATAACAAAAACTTTCTTCCTAACTCCAAATGGGATTAATAATCGCTCTAACTTTAGAGCAGGTAAAACAGGACAACAATAACTTCGAGAACCTAGTCTTCATATGGCAAGCCATTTGGGAAGCTAGAAATAACTATATCTTCCGTAAAAAAGATCTAGTCTCTCCAAGATCTCTATCTAGTACAAGAAATTATTTCAACTATCAAAGACTGAAATTATGTCAATAAAGACAATAGTAAACAAAAGAAGAAAGCAAGGAGAATGAAAGCAAAATGGACAAAACCACAGGTAGCTGTCTACAAAATTAATGTAGATGACTCTGTTAAACCCACGAGCGCTTGTCAGGTAGAAGGAGTCATCCATGACTCACAGGGTCATATCATGGATATTTTTTTACCAGGAAACGGGAAGGGGAAGTATCCTCCAAACCGAAGCCACTGCTATTCATATAGGAATGGAGCACGCACGAAGAAGCGGATGGAAAAGAGTTATTATGGAAGGAGACAATCAAGAGATTATAAAAGTCATCAAGGAATGCAAGAAAGTGAGATGGGAGATTCTACGTCAGATCCAGAAAATCAATCAGATGAAGATCCACTTTGATAAAATTGAATTCAAACAAGCTAACAAGGTTGCTGACTACATAGCTAGAACCGGGATCATTGCTGATAGAGCTACTATACCTTTTAATAGGGAACTTTGTACCATCATCAAGGATGATGATCAAGGTGGCGAATTACCTTCTAAGTAACCCCCTATTGTTGGTCTACTAATTGGAAAAAAAAAACATGATGCTAACTAACTAGGTCGACTTTCACCCAATGATTCATTAGGACACTAAAAAATTTTAAACCGGAGCTATCTGCCTTGCGTGTGTCGATTGAAAGAAGAGAGGCTCGAAGCTATTTGAGCAAATGCCAGCGCAAAAGAGTCGTGCCGTTCAAAGCAAAGTGGAATTCTTTTAAGATCCATTGCTCGATTTTGCATGCTCTCAAAATGCAGAGAGACTTGCGAGGGCCGATCCGGGCTGGTTGGTCCGGAAAGTCATGGGAGAAGTAAGCTAAGTGAAAGAATATACTATAAAATCTTATGAATCACGCGCGGCACACTTTCTATATCTCCTCCGTCTACAAGGTGAACATCTTAGCTTACAGCACAGCGTGTTCGCCACCAAACTGGCTGGCTAGTGCAAAAACATCTGGTTCAAAGTTAAAATTTTCCGGGCATTTGGATCGTGTTTTCCGAATAGCAGCATTAATCCGACATGCAAGGGTAGGTAACTTAACTTTATAATTCTCGATCCTTGCAAGTCCAAACACCGGCTGTGGCCCAAACTAAAACGGGGTAGTTTACAAGCCAGGCCACCCAATTAACGCTTGCACTTCAATTCAAGTGCTTAATTCCTACATATTCAAACTTACATACATATATATGTATTAAGTTATGTATTCATATTCATATCATATATAAATCCTATACACATCCAATTTTATTGGACAGCCCCAACTCCACATTATCCAATATCCTTACCCTTTATTTTTTTTACCAAAAAAAAAAAAAAGAATAATCAATGGACATCCTAAAATCTGCAGCTTGGTCAGTTCTCATAATATTCCTCCTACTTTCATCTATGGGCATCATGGATCCATCCTCCATGGCCATCCTCAAATCATCATCATCATCAGAGGAAACATGTATGATCAAGGAGCATGGGCATCACCATGGAGCTTCTCATTCACATAGGCATCATCATCATCATCATGGTGGTAGGAACAAAAAAAACTTAACGGTTAACATTTGTGATGATTTCCCCTATGGTATTCCGCCTCCTAGCACCAATACGACATCGTTTCTGTGCGTGGATCGGAACGGGTGTTGCAACTTTACGACGGTGCAGGCTGCTGTGGATTCGGTTCCCGTCCTTAGCCAGAAGAGAACCGTCATTTGGATCAACTCTGGCGTTTACTAGTAAGTTCGATCTCATTCATCGCCTTAAATTTAATTCTCAACAAATGATGTGTTCAATTGTGATCATGTTTCCCACATTTTAATTACAGTGAGAAAGTGACGATTGCTAGAAATAAGCCAAACATAACACTGCAAGGACAAGGCTACTTGTCCACGTCCATCGTATGGAACGGTACTGCCAACTCTTCCCATGGAACTTTCAACTCCGGATCCATCCAAGTCTTCTCCTCCAACTTCGTTGCCAAGAACATAAGCTTCATGGTAAGGCGAGACGCACTTTAATTTGTTGCACACATGACACAACAATCCATTATCGATCATTACTACGCAGTTGGTACGTACGTACGTACGTGTTGATGGTTTGTTTGCAGAATGTGGCGCCGATTCCTAACCCAGGAGACGTGGGCGCACAGGCAGTGGCTATCCGAGTGGCTGGGGACCAAGCCGCCTTTTGGGGTTGCGGCTTCTTTGGAGCGCAAGACACGCTTCATGACGATAGAGGTCGACACTACTTTAGGGATTGTTACATACAAGGCTCTATCGACTTCATATTCGGAGATGCAAGATCATATTACGAGGTATATGAATATACATTAATCGGTAAAGATCATCTATAAATAGGGCTGTTATTTGAGTTGAACGAGCCGAGTATTGCTTGTTCATATTCCGCTCGTTCGAGCGGAATATGAACAAGCAATACTCGGCTCGTTCAACTCGAATAACAGCCTAAATGTGCTCATACTCGGCTCGTTTAGTAAATGAAAGAGCTGGAACTGAGCTTTTTTTCGAGCATTAAGCAACTTTATTTGCTCAAAACATAGTAACTTAAAAGGAAATTTTAGAAATTTCACAAAATTAATTTGAGTTATTCGAGCTTAAATAGAGAGAGAAGAGGTTTTGAATCGAGATTAAAAATGGGCTCATACTTGGCTAACATGTTTAGAAAATGAACGAGCTCGAGTCGAGCTAATCAGCTAATATATCAGCACCATCTATAAATATGTCTAACATATATATGACAAAATGTGGGGTTCAGAATTGCGAATTGATATCGATAGCGAGCCCAGTGGCAGCGGGAGCAAATTTCATAAATGGAGTGGTGACGGCACATGGGAGAACGTCGAGCGATGAGAACACCGGATACGTATTCAACAGATGTTCGATAGGAGGAACAGGGAGAGTGTGGTTAGGGCGAGCTTGGAGACCCTTTTCTCGGGTGATCTTCGCGTACACCTACATGACCGATATCATAGCATCCGAGGGGTGGAACGACTTCAATGACCCTGCAAGGGACCAGTAAGCTAGCTAGTGCACCTACTACAACAAGACCAATATATCCATCACCGATTAATTCATCGACTAAATTAATTTAGTATGTGCGTTGCGATGCAGGAACATATTCTATGGAGAGTACATGTGCACCGGAGCAGGAGCAAACACAGGAACAAGAGTAGCGTACGAGCAGAGGCTTAACGACACGCAAATTGCACCCTTCCTCGACGTCTCCTTCATTGAGGCCGATCAGTGGCTACAACCTTATAACAATAGCCTCGTCCAACCATCTCCTGTATCGGTGTTTCCATCCAACCCTCTAAGTTCTATGTAACTAGCTAGTACGTTCAAGCTTAAGATTGATTCCTACATTTGTAGATCAACCTAGCTAACAATTCATTCGAGATTCGACATCAAATACAATAACGAATATTTTTTCTGAGGAATAAATTAAGTTGATCTTTCTCAAACTCTCGCTTATACGTACGTGAGGTGTATTCAAAGCAAATCTGAAGCTCTACTAGTCAGATTTTCATGGCTGTCAAGTGAAGATTAGTCCTTTTTGCTTAATTAGGAGGGAAGAATTTTTGACAAGCAAATGCCCTTTTAGATTCCGGCCCCAAATTCCAAACCAACAAAAAAGATCTAGTCAAAATCATCCATTTAGACTACGAGTGATTTGATTTCGTTTTATACGGATACATAGGAAACCTAGAGTCCGGTCCAATCGCAAATCTCATAGAAAAAAACCTTGATATTAGATACCCATCGAGTTCAAACCCTAACACATAAGCTCAAATTCAAACCACAGAGTCCAAACCCATAACCAAATGCAAAAAAAAAAAAAAAAAAAAAAAACTCATATTTTCGAACTAGACTTAATATGAGTTGTCTATGTACCTTCGAATTAAGTCTAGTTCGAAAATATGAGTTTTTTTTTTCTTGAGTACGAAGGCCTTCACAAAATTTGCTTCAAGTGTGGGCGGTATGGTCCCCTTGCAATGCAGTGCTCTAAGGATATAGTTGGTGAGAAGGGGACGACGAGCAGCGGAAGCGGGGTTGGCGTGGGTCCGGATGGAGGGAGTGCAATCGTTCAAGACGGCTCGGCTGGCTCGGGCGACAGCCCGATGGAACATGTGGAAGATAAGGGGGGGTGTTATGGACCTTGGATGGATGCTCCTCGAAGACGTCGGAATTCAAAAGCCAAAGCCAAGGCCGCCGGGAGTAGTGCTGGGATTGACGTCGGAACCGGGAAGCAGACTTCCATGGCCGGTAACAGGTTTGGGAACTTGGAAGTGGACGCGGAAATCACGGAGGATCATGGACAGGATGGTGCGAAGAATCAGGATCGTGTGGATAAGGCCGGAAAAGGAAAGGGCGTGCTGCTGCAAGCCAATGAGGAGCAAACCACGATCTTGCAGAGCGAGAAGGATGGAGCTGAAAATCAGGGATTCACCGTTACGTTCACTCCGGGTCCGAAAGATAAGTTTGAGAGCCCGGTTAAGATTCATACTAGAAGGGGTTTTAATCGAAGGACAGGGCCGAAGCCTAATGGGCCGAATAGGAGCAGTAATTTAGGCCCAACTAAAAGACGTAGATGTGAGGAGCCTTTAACTAAAGTCTGGAAGGAGAAATTTGATTTGGCTAAAGGCTTTCAGAAAGCAATCAAAGGAGAAATTGGTTCTGTTCCCATCGTCGAAGCCAAGGAGCCGGTTGTGACAGGGCAGGGAGCGTTCGAATATGCAGAGATGGCCAGTCAGGAGAAGGTTGAACAGATGGAGGGAGCAGGCAAGATTGGTACCATGATGGTTCCTCCGGAAGCAGCCAGCAACGAGGTCGTGATAGTGAGCACGAACACTAGGGAGAAAGGTGTCGATCCTGACTCGACAGCCTCGACAACCCCGTCTCGATGAATTGCATCATTTGGAACTATTGCGGAGCCGGTAGCGACGGGTTCCGCAGAGCGGTAAAATATATGAGTCGCCGTAATAAGGTTGATATGTTCGTTGTCCTTGAACCCAAAATCTCTGGAGATAGAGCGAGGGAGGTGTGGGAACGTCTTGGGTTTCTGCATCGGGAAATTGTGGACGTTGTTGGTTTTCGAGGGGGTGTGTGGCTCTTGTGTAATGATGATCGGATTGATGTGACTATTATTAGAAGGCATGAGCAATTTATAATGGCTGAGGTCTCGATCGGTATTAAGAAGGTGGTGATTGTTGTGGCTTATGCCCCTCCTAATGAGCTCGAGCGTCGTCAATTCTGCTTGGTTTGGGTAGGATAAAACATGTTCTTATTGGTCATGGCTAGCTGGGAGGATTTGGAGGGCGCTACAATGGAGCAACATGGGTCTTTGATTGTGGGAGGAGACCTTAATTGTGTTCTACACCCTTGGAAAAGGAATTCGGTCAATGGTGGGTTATCTCCGGACACGGAGAGATTCAGTACCTGGGCTAATAGTGCCGATCTGATCGATTTGGGCTTCTCGGGCCCGACTTTTACTTGGAGCAGAGGGCGCAATGCGGAGACGTTTAGAGCCAGCAGGATTGACAGAGTGTTCGCCAACCCGCCTACTCGTCTCTTGTGGCCGGAGGCGATTGTCAAACATTTGCCGAAGTTTGGCTCATATCATTGCCCTATCCTCCTTGAGTTGTGCCAGGTAAGGAGGTTCAGGAAGAATCGGTGTCCGTTTCGTTTTCAAGCTGCTTGGACTACTCATCCTCAATTTCGGGACTTGGTTCAAGAATCATGGGATAGTCAGGTCTCTGCTCCGGCTGCCCTTCGGAATCTGCGGTCGATTCTGCAGAACTGGAATAAAGAAACGTTCGGGGATATTTTCGTTAGGAAGGAGAGTCTGGAACGTCGGCTACGGGAGATACAAGAGCAAATTGCTAGCCATGTTACCGAGGAGCTTCTCAAGTGCGAGGAGGAGACCCAATCGACACTTACTCGAACCCTTGAGCAAGAGGAGCTTCTTTGGTTCCAAACATCAAGGGAGCAATGGTTATGTTCGGGTGATCGTAACACAACTTTCTTCCACCTGTCCACTATCATCCGTCGGAGAAGGAATAGAATCGAAATTCTGAGAGGAAGGAATGGGGAGGAGATCTCGGATAGTGCTACTATTGAAGGGGAAGTTGTGGCGTTCTTCAAAAATTTGTATTCCATTCCTCCTGAAGAACAGACGACTGGAGGGGTGCAGTTTGGTGTCTTTCCGCAGATCCCCAGGGCTGATTGGGACGGGATTAATCTGCCTATATCAGATGACGAGATCAGCCGGGCCATGAGAGAGATGGGATCTTCCAAAGCGCCAGGGGTGGACGGATATCATGCAATGTTCTTCCATAAGTGCTGGGACATCGTCGGGCCTTCGATTAAGGACTGTGTGAGGAGTTTCTTTGAGTCGGCTGAAATGCCTGAGGGCTTGAACGATACGCTGATTGTTCTGCTCGCTAAGGTGGCCAAGCTGGAGACGGTTGCTCAATTCCGCCCGATAAGCCTTTGTAATGTGATTTATAAATCAATTACGAAAGTGCTGGTTAACAGGATGAGACCCATTCTCCCATCTCTTATTAGTCCTACGCCAGGTACCTTTTTACCGGGAAGACTAATTACGGACAATATCGTTGTGATGCAGGAACTTGTTCATTCCATGAGGAAGAGAAGAGGAGCGATCGGCTGGATGATTCTCAACATTGATCTTGAGAAGGCGTACGATCGATTAAGATGGGATTTTGTGATCGAAACTATGCGAGAGGCGGGGTTCCCGGAGCTTTGGTTGAAGTGGGTCGTAGCTTGCATAACCACGGTTTTGACAAGAGTCCCGGTGAATGGCGAGATGATGGAGGAGTTTAAGCCTACGAGAGGCTTACGACATGGAGATCCTATTTTCCCTTATCTATTTATTCTCTACATTGAATGTCTTAGTCAAGCTATTTTCAGGGTTGTTGAAAACGGAGATTGGGTACCAGCTCGGCTCACGCGTAGTGGCCCTAACGTCTCTCATGTGTTATTTGCAGATGATATAGTTCTTGTGGCAGAGGCGTCGGTTACGCAGCTTCGGGTGATTCAAGGCATCTTGGATTGCTTTTGCGCTGCGTCCGGGCAAAAAGTGAGCATTACAAAGTCTAAGCTCTTTGTATCTCCAAATGTGAGGCCGGAGGTGGTGGCGGAATTGAAAGCGGCGTGTGGGTTTGAAGTGACGGACGACCTAGGGAGCTACTTGGGTATGCCGGTGTTGCACAAGCGTGTGAATAAAGACGTATTCGGGCCTTTGATCAATAAAATTGGATCAAGACTTGCGAATTGGAGGGGAAAATACTTAAGCCTCGCAGGGAGAATTACTTTAACTAAATATGTCCTCTCATCCATTCCTGTGTATACTATGGCTTCGGTAATGTTACCGGCGGATACTTGTACTAAAATTGACAAAATTTGCAGGAGCTTCATATGGGGAGATGGTGATGACAGCCGACGGATACACTTGGTCAATTGGGAGGTGATATGTAGTCCGAAGCAGCTTGGGGGGTGGGGGTTCGTGCTATGCGGGACCTCAACCTTGCCACCACCGGGAAGCTAATGTGGAGGTTTCTAATGAGCAAAGACGGTGATGTATGGAGTGATATTCTTCGGGCGAAATACACTAGATCGGTGACAGGCGGGACTGCTGGAACGTCTCATGTTTGGTCTAGCATGCTCTAGAGCTCTAGCGCGGTTGTTGCTGTAGGGGTGCGATGGATCATCGGTGACGGGTTACTTGTCCGATTCTGGACTGATCTTTGGCTTGGTGACCAACCTCTCCGTGATGTGGCAAGATTGGGTCTGGATGAGGAGGATATGCACAGGACGGTCAGGTCATACTGGAGAGACCATTGTGGATGGGATTGGGAGGCTCTACAGCCTCTACTCCCTGCTGAGACGCTAATGAAATTGGCGGCGATCGGTATTGATGAAGGAGGGGGCGAGATCGACAGGCTCAGCTGAAAGGCCACTCCGGATGGGAATTACTCTATCAGATCCGCTTATGAGATGATTCGGGGCACGAGTGAGTTTTCATTCAACGATACCCATGTTTACAAGAGGATCTGGGCGTTGAGGGTACCGGAGAGAGTGAGGTGCTTCTCCTGGTTGGTCGTTTGTGGAGCGATCCTCACCAACGAAGAGAGGTGTCGCAGACACCTCGCTGTGAACCCGGATTGTAGTGCGTGTCCGGGTGTGTCGGAGTCCCTGCTCCACCTGTTCAAGGACTGTAGGGAGGTTAATGGTCTTTGGGCGAGATTGGTCAACCCGGATGTGGCATTCTTTGATGAACCGTTTGCTGCCTGGATCCGAAGGAACTTGATGAATTCGGATCGAGTGGGGACTGATATGGACTGGGCGAGTTGTTTTGCCACGGCTATATGGTGGATTTGGAGGTGGCGGAATGATCGTGTTTTTAATGGTAAGCCTTGCTCGGTCGATCAGGTGGTATTTGTGCGGATGAAGGTGATGGAGTATGCCCGCGCTTGGTCGAGCTCCATTGACGGATCTGTCATGAAGGAGGCCCGCCGCCTGGAAATCTCTTGGGAGAAGCCGCCTGAAGGCTGGGTGAAAGTTAATTCGGATAGGTCGGTCTCGGCTGGCTTGAGTGCAGGCGCTGGCGGGGTCGTCCGAGATGATAGGGGTCGATGGATTTCCGGTTACACTCGGCGCATTGGGAGTTGTACTGTCCCAGTTGCGGAACTGTGGGGTCTCTTAGATGGACTCCGTGTAGCCTGGGAGCAGGGTTACCAGAAGGTTATTGTGGAAGCCGACTCGCTGCTTATTACGACATTGGTCAAGAAAGGAGTCAATGATTGTCACCCACTCTCGAGCTGTTGATACTAGAAGCACACAGCTCACTCGACGTCTTTCTGTTGCTTTTATTCGAGTTGAGTTACTCATAATCGAGTAACATAGCCGAGTGCCTTGTGTAGTCTGTTGTATTGAGCAGCACGTGACTATCACGTGACTAGTTAGTTTAAAACCTAAATCGGTTGTTACAGAACTTCACTTCTTCCTCTTCTCTCCAATTCAATCGAAGCTTTTCAGCTGTGAATCAATGGCTTCCTTCTTGCTTTCTTCAATTCTGTAAACGTCGATTCTGAAATTGTGAAATGGTATCAGAGAGACCGCTCTCATTTTCGTTTTCTGGTGTTTTCTGATTGTCGATTTTGTGAGACAATCAATCCAATCTTCTTCCGCCTCAAATTCTCGATTTTCTGAAATCCGATTCTTGTCTGAAGAATGGATCCAAACGAAGCAAATCTTCAAGCTAATCAACAGAACGTGAATGATGTTCTGTATCTGCATCATTCAGACCATCCAAGCTGTAATCTGTCTACTCAATTGCTGAGCGAAACCAACTACAACCATTGGAGCCGAGCTGTGGAGGTTTCTCTGGTTGCGAAGAACAAAATGGGACTCGTCGATGGAGGTTTTCCGGTTCCAGATCTTGGATCACCTCAGTATCCGCAATGGAAGAGGTGCAATGGAATGGTGGTTGCGTGGATTCTTCACTCGGTGGAGAAAGATATCGCCAAAACCTTGATCTACTTCAGAACTGCTCGTGAGATGTGGGAAGAGCTGAAGATGAGGTTTGGATCTCTGAATTGTACACGCCTTTATCAGGTACAAAAAGAGTTATTCAACATTTCTTTGAGTGGATCTTCAATTTTGTCCTATTTTACAAAATTCAAGAAGCTATGGGACGAATATACGGATCTTGTTGATATGCCAACTTGTACTGCTTGTGGATCTGCAAATATTGTCTCTAAATTGCTTGCTAATCAGCAAGTGATTCAGTTTCTTGTGGGATTGCCTAATTCCTTCAATGGAATTCATACAAATATATTGTGTATGAAGCCTACTTCTACCATGGGAGATGTGTATAGGATGTTGCTTGATGAAGAAAGTCAGAGAGGGTTGAACAATGCTAGTTCAATCAATGAAAATGTTGTTGCATTCAATGCTTTCCAAAGAAACAATCAAGGCAACAGTCAAGGCAATGGTCAGTATGGTAGGTTCAATGGACAGAAAGGGGCTTCTCAAGGCTCTCAGGGATCTCAGACTTATCGCCAATCTGGAAATGGACAATCTGGAAATCAAATTGGTCATAAAAGGGAAGGGAAATTACTTCTGTGATCATTGTAAAGTGGCTGGACATTCAATTAGCAGGTGCTTCAAGATTCATGGTTATCCACCAAATTTCAAGGGTGAGAAACCAAAGAAGTTTGCTGCAAATGTTTCAGTGGATGACAATAATGAGTGTGCTACTGCTATAGCTTTGACAAAGGGATAGTATGATCAGATCTTAGCCTTCTTAAGCAAGCAAGCTAGTGGTGAGGATACTAACATGGTGGCAGGTAATAAGGTTTGTTTTAATGTTCATGGTAATGTATATGGTTGGGTTATTGACAGTGGTGCTACACACCACATATGTCCTGACATTTCTATGTTCAGTTCTTATAATGTGTTCAATATACCCAGCTATATCACAATACCAAATGGTCATAAATCCAAAATCTGTCATGTTGGTTCTATTCAATTGCAAAACAAAATTGTTCTTCATCATGTGTTACATGTGCCAGAGTTTGCTTACAACCTATTGTCTGTTCGAAAATTTGTTAATGATTTAAATGCTTATATGTTGTTTACTCCCTCACATTGCTTGATTCAGGACCCTTCAATGAGCAAGCTACAGGTGCTTGGTGAGGTGTCCAAGGGATTGTACTTAACTTTGGATTCAAGTCATGATTCTGTTGATAGAACTGCCTCTAAGATTCTTTCTTCTGCTGTGAATGATGGCTTGAATGACAATGTCTCTTGTAATCAGGCTTTAACTGTTGTTGTTTCATTAGAATTGTGGCATTGTAGATTGGGACATGTTTCTTTTGATCAGTTGTTTCATTTTAGTTTTCTTAAAGATCTTACTAGACATTCCAACCATCATGTATGTCATGTTTACCCTCGTGCCAGACAACACAGGAACTCTTTTCCCATCAGTTCAATAAAATCATTGAAGTGTTTTGAATTGTTACATGTTGATATTTGGGGACCCTATAAAGTTCCAACTCATAATGGTTTCCATTATTTTTTTACTATTGTTGATGATTTTTCAAGAGCCACTTGGACACACTTAGTGGCTGCTAAGGGCAATGTTTTCTCTATTCTGAAAACCTTTGTGAAATTTGTACATGTCCAGTTCGATACTAAAGTGCATGTCATTAGAACAGACAATGGTGGTGAATTTTGCAGTTCTGAGGCTGAGATTTTCTAATCAGAAAGTGGTATTGAACATCAGACGACGTGCGTCTACACACCTCAGCAAACTGGTGTGGTTGAGCGCAAACATAAGCATCTTTTGGAGACTGCTTGAGCTTTGCTTTATCAATCCAAGCTTCCAATCAAATATTGGGGAGAATGTTTGCTTACTGCCACACATCTGATCAACAGATTTCCTTTAGCCTCAATTCAATTTCAAACTCCATATGAGATTCTTTTTCACAAGGCTCCTGATTACTCAATGCTGAGAGCATTTGGATGCCTATGCTTTGTGAGCACTGTGAAGGCTAACAGATCAAAGTTTCATCCTAGAAGCATGCCTTGTGTGTTTGTTGGTTATCCACATGGACAAAAAGGTTACAAAGTCTTGGATTTGAAATCTCATAAGATATTTGTATCCAGAGATATTCAATTTCATGAAACACAATTCCCTTTACATAAGATTGATTTTGACACTAACATTCCTCTTCCTACTGTGGTTACTGATTTACCTGATCATATTTTCTTCCCTAATGCTGAAGTCACTGCAGTAGAGAATGACACACAGGATCAGTTGGTAATTGATCATGTAATGCCAGAAATTCCACAACAAGCTATACTAGAAGTTGTACAACACCTAAGAAGGTCAAATAGGACAGTAAGACCTCCTGCACATTTACAAAATTATATTTGTAACTTTGGTTCTCATCTAGAGCAATTTCCTATGTTATCTGGCTTTACTGATTCATTCTTGTGTCTTTCAGCATCTACAACAAGCATTGACATTTTAGAAGAGCCTAAATCTTTCACAAAAGCTTCTAAAGATCCCAAGTGGATTGAAGCAATGGACAAAGAAATAGATGCTTTTCAAACTAACAAAACTTGGATTTTAGTTGATCTTCCTGTAGGCAAGCAACCAATTGGATGGAAATGGGTGTACAAAATAAAGCTAAAAGCAGATGGATCTATAGAAAGATACAAAGCTCGACTGGTTGCCAAAGGATACACTCAACAATATGAAATCGATTATGATGAGACATTCTCACCAGTGGTAAAGTTATCCACTGTAAGGGTTATTCTCTCAATTGCTTTAAACATATGTTGGGATCTATTTCAATTAGATGTCAACAATGCTTTTCTTCATGGAGATCTCCATGAAGAAGTGTATATGACCATGCCTCAAGGTGTTTCAAACCCTTCTAACAAAGTTTGCTTATTGAAAAAATCTTTATATGGGTTGAAACAAGCTGCAAGGCAATGGTTTAGCAAGCTCTATACTACTTTATTAGACTTTGGTTTTACGCAATCCAAATATGATCCATCCTTATTTCTGTCTCACAAAAATGGTCATTTCACTATAGCTGTTGTTTATGTAGATGATATTATTCTTACATGATCTGATATTGGCCAAGTAAATGCTCTCAAGAGCCATCTCCATGAGCTGTTCAAGATAAAGGACTTAGGGAAGCTCAACTACTTCCTAGGCATTCAAGTGGTTCACAGTGACAATTCACTCATTTTAAGCCAGAGGAAGTTCTGCTCAGAGATTATCAAGGAAGCAAATTTGGATGACAACAAGACCTGTGTCACACCTTTACCAATTAATTTTAAATTACATGCTTCTGATAAATCTAATCTGATTTCTGATCCTACTAGCTATAGAAGTTTGGTTGGAAAGTTGAGTTACTTGACAAATACAAGACCAGATATCTCATTTTCTATTCAGGTTTTGAGCCAGTTTTTACAAGCTCCTGACAGCAATCATCTAGCTGCTCTACATCATCTTATCAGATATGTGAAAGGAACAATGCATTATGGAATCAAGTTGACAAAGGGTTCTACAATCAAGTTACAAGCTTTTTCAGACAGTGATTGGGCTTCTTGCCCTATATCCAGAAAATCAGTCACAGGATATGTGGTTCTATATGGAAGGAATCCCATCTCTTGGAAATCAAAGAAGCAGCCAGCAGTATCCAGAAGCTCGTCTGAAGCCGAGCACAGAGCAATGAGCCAAGCAGCTGTTGAGGTTACTTGGTTAGTCAACCTATTGATGGAATTAGGCGAGTCAGACTTGAAGCCAGTTACTCTCCATTGCGAAAACAAATCTGCTCTTCAGATTGCAAGGAATCCAGTCTTCCACGAGAGGACAAAGCACATTGAGATAGACTGTCACTTCACTCGCGAGAAAGTTTTGGAGGGTTTACTTCAACTCAGTTATCTGCCCACTGAGAATCAATTAGCTGATGTCCTAACCAAAATCATACCTGTTGTGCATCACAAAGAGCTGCTCTCCGAATTGGGCATGGACCTTGAAGACCATCCTCCAGTTTGAGGGGGGATGTTGAGACTAGAAGCACACAGCTCACTCGACGTCTTTCTGTTGCTCTTATTCGAGTTGAGTTACTCGTAATCGAGTAACATAGCCGAGTGCCTTGTGTAGTCTGTTGTATTGAGCAGCACGTGACTATCACGTGACTAGTTATTTTAAAACCCAAATCGGTTGTAACAGAACTTCACTTCTTCCTCTTCTCTCCAATTCAATCGAAGCTTTTCAGCTGTGAATCAACGGCTTCCTTCTTGCTTTCTTCAATTCTGTAAACGTCGATTCTGAAATTGTGAAACGAGCCTGGTTCGCCGATGCCAGAGCTTTCTCAACCGTGACTGGGACACCCAGTTACGGCATCTCTTCAGGGAAGCGAACTTTGTCGCCGACTCCCTTGCAACGCTTGGTTTTTCCTTTCCGTTTGGTTTTCATTTATTAGTTAGCCCTCCGGTTGAGGTAGAGGCTATTTTGGATGAGGACGCCAGGGGAAGGGCTACTCCCCGTTTAGTTCGTGTGTAGCCCAATCTTTTGCTATTTATGCTAATGGGAGGCTACTCCCGCCATTTCACCAAAAAAAAAATAGACAACTCTACATCTCTACCTTCTGACGCTGCCATCATCCTTCGAGATGCCCTTAGCTAGTCGCTTCCTGCAACTACCAAATTCTTTTCTGTTCAAATAAATAAATAAATAAAATAAAAATCGACAACCTACATAAGTCGGGTACAATCCAAAAATCTTGAATTTGCATAATTTGAAGTTGCAAAGATATACACAAAAGGGGTCGAACTTTTCAAATGGAAATGTGATATTCAATTCTGTTCCTTTAACAAATTTTGATTAACATACATAACACACCAAACAAAGGTGAAATATAAGAATGAGTCTTAATAAATGAACAATCCAACAAAACAAACACGTAATGCAACACTTTTTTTTTTTAAGGAAAAAAAAACAACAACACTGCACAATCATCAAACTTGAAACTTGATATCAGATGGCATCTAACTAAGCCTCTAGGGTGGAGTTAGCCTTGTTTTCTTTGGGGATTTCGAGCTTTGGCAAGATGCATATAACCAACAATATCGCGACTCCAATGAAAGAGGCGAGCAAAGCACCACCTCCGTGGGCACAAAAGGTGTCGAATTTGTCACAAATCTTGTTCCATTGTGCCTGTGAGTTCCCGCGCTTGGCAAGGTCTGACATGAACGCTGCTGAACTTGCCCCGGCTGACACCAAAGCCAACACCAACTACACACAACATTAAAAAATAACACCTTGTTGTAACAAGTTAAGTGAGGTGAGTGAATTGTTGTGATCATGTTTATCTTTAGAGCTAAAGATTAAAACTGAGCTTTTTTGTTGCAATAGTTCTCAAGTTCTAAGTCTTTTATGTTCCATAACGTTGATATAAGTGTTTGAATGAAGGCGTATTGATCATCTTAGACGAACTAATTACCGTGTCCAAAATGGGCACAGCAGCAAACCGAATGCCTTTGGTGTCTACCCTTCCTCCCATAGTCTCAACTATAAGCATCAGCAGATTGTGTAGAGTAGCAAACCCGTTCGCAACAACAAAGAAGCTGCACAATATAGGCCACAACAAGACATGATATGATTGAATGTACATGAATATATATATGGCCATGTATGTATACTAATTAATCAAGATACTTACATGTTAGCCGGGGTGTCTACAAACTTGGCGGTTAGAGTGGCTTTAATAGGAGTAGTCCCAATAGTCGCGACAACAATTGTTATAGTCTCCTTGTTAAGAGACATGACAATGGTAGCAGACAAAGTCGCGCAAATTGCCAAAACTCTGAGCACTATAAGGGCCAGCTTCTCCCTTCTCCTGCTGTTCACTAATACCAGAGGAGTGTAGCCTGTAACAACACAATCGGCCTTTTCTTGGTTGCCATTGCCGTTTGAAGTCATATTGAATGTGAAGAAGATTCAAGCTGCAAGTATGCGAAGAAGGTGAAGATGGGAGGGGTGTGGCAGAGGGAGATGTAACTTTTAAGAGGTGTATACTTATATATAGTACAGATGAAGAGAAGTTGGGGTAAGAAAATAAGCTAAGGGTTTAATTAAATAATTGCTGCACGTTATACATGATACATGAAATTAGCTTCTGTGGGTTGTCTAACCATCTACTAATTACATATATAGGTTGCTAGTTTTTCACATCTTCCATTAGGTGGGGTTAGTTGAGACTTGAAATGGATTTTATCACCACTTTGAAGCTTCAATTTGATTACTCCGTATTGGTTTGACAAATCTTGTAACTTGATATCAATGTTTTTGTTGAGAATTTTGTGCCTTTTTTCCTCTTTGCAGTAGAGATTTAGGCTTAGGAAGCAAAGGGAATGTTTCAGTTTCACCATCCAATTATATATCTTGGCTTCTGTGGATAGTATAAATTAGGGGTGGAATTGGTACAATACCAGTTACTTTTCATCGTTACCACGTACTAACCAATTATAATTGGTAATGATAAATCTCGTACCATTACCAACCATATAAACCCTTGTACCAACTTAATTGGTAACCAATATAATTGGTTGGTAATGGTTGGTAATGGTAAATTACCAAATTTTGACATTAAAATACAACTCTAAAATTAAATTTCAAATTTAAAAAACAAATATTACATATCAAAAGAAACACTTACCAAATTACATATCAATATTAATAGTTCATATAATTTAATGATTAACGTGGAACTCTAAATTTAAATATTCAAATGCAATATTGTAAGGATTAATTATTTAACAAGTACAATAAAATTGATCAAAACTTTAAAGTATGTTCGTTTGGATCGAGCTAGGACTTGTGACATTTCTTCATTGATTATAAAGCATTTTGTTAAAAAAAATCCAACCAAGTAAAAAGAATGGATCAATAAACGAATATGTCACATAAGCTATACATAATGTGATCAACAACAATATGTATAATCTATTAGATAATTAACAATGCGACAAACAATTTGCATGATCGAAAGACAAAATTTCTTAAGTGACAAACAATCTACATAATATAGATAATAATATACTATAAATTTGCACGAAGACAAAGTAACAAACAATCTACAAAACATGCAATTTTATTATTTTGTAAATTTTTCTGGTATATTATATGTATATTAAATTAACTATTGAATGATATTCTCATAAAAAAAAGTTACTAAAACAATCAAAAGCTTAGGAGTTTAACATCTTTTATTTTATTCAAGATTCTAATTAAATTTTATTTAAAATATATATATATATACATACATATAATTGGTTGGTAATGGTAAAACCAACTTCGGGAAACTCATTACCATTACAGACCGACTTTAAGGAATTGGTTCGGTAATACCGTACCAATATAATTGGTTACCAATTTAGTCGATACCAATTTAAATGAGTTCGGTTGGTAACGAATTAGTTGGTTTGTCTTGGTACATTTTGCCCAGCCCTAGTATAAATATAGTATTACTTGTAATGTAGGGAATGGTACAAAATAAAGGTAAACAAGATCTTAAATTGCAAATAAGTTAATTATACATTACAAGCTCTTTATCAGAACAAATAAGATCCTAATAGTAGTCAACGCATCACGCTAATGACTGACTAACATTCAATAGATGTAATACGGAGTATGATTAATTAAACATTTCAAAGGGAATTTTCCACCTAAACTTGCAGAATAGTTATCAGTATAAATCCTCATGAGTAGTTAGAAACTCTGTTCCATTATAAAATAACTATAATTATGTACTATACACTTTTAAATAAAAATATTAAATATTAAATTATTTAAATACCCGTGTTTAGGCCTGATCTAAACGGGTTGAATTGAAGTTATGGACCCTTATTTGGTAGAAGTAATTCTTTCTTGTAAAGAGCCCATTTTGTACTAAGAGTAGGTTGATAACCCACAGAATATTTGCAATTTAAGATCTTGTTTACCTTTATTTTGCACCATTCCCTACTTTCTATCCAACAAGGGAGATACTACAACTTCTACAAGAAGGCAAAAAACACCTAAATTTGCTAAATGATTTGAAATTTGTACAAGGTCCTGTGAGGCCCAGCCATACAAGGCCCAAGGCCCAGTCAAGAGTAAACCCTAATTCTCGGTTCTAAACGAACTGCAATTTAATTTTGATATATAGGAGGTCCTACTGTCTCACTTCATTGCAATCATACACCCCAAATCTCTCTTGAAAGACCTCTCTTTCTGATTTTCAACCATCAAATCGGTTTTATTTCCCTCGGTTTTCTTATCATGTTAGCATCAGAATTCAGTGTCTTTAATTTGATTTCTTGTTTTTGCTCGTTTGAATCTCAATAAGTTTCTTTGAATCTAAGTGACGGTGTTTGTTTAGATCGGAACTGGTGATGTGGGAGTGGGTATTTGCCTGTGATGTAAATGCAGTTATTAATCAGATACTAAAAAGCTGATGATATCTTATTGATTGTCACTACCGCTGAGGCAAATCCCCTTTCTCACTCATTCATCCTCCCAAAACACTGTGAATGTATGTATGTGTGAATGTTATTTCCTTGTTTAATACACACCCTAAAAAAATTGCTAAGAAGATGAACTTGCTCGAAGCTAACTGTTTTCTGTTTGCTTTTTGGGCAATGATAAAACAGCGTTTTCGTGTCATACCAAGCAATTGAGGGCTTGTAAAATATCTTGTGGTAAAAAACCATCAATTTCTCACGGGTATAACCAAGGGAGGGATGGAGTTTGTACGCTCGAACATTCAAGAGTAAAAAATCATTTTCATTCCCTCCAATCTCTGTTCACTTTCTTCTTCGCATCTCCCATATCCAACTCAGATCTAAGATCGTTTTTCATTCCAACATGAGTCACGAGCTCGATGGAGACAGGACGCTCTCCCTCTCTCCATCCTGCCCTGCTGCTGAGCCGGACAGATAGGGAACCCGGAAGCTTCCCAGAGTCGATGTGAAGCTTTCGAGCCCAGCCCTTCCAACCCCCTCAAACCTCTTCTTCCTTGGATCTGGATTGTCGGGATTTGGGTACAGATTCTGGGCTCCCTTCTTCATCTCGATTGAGGTTAATTGGTTTCATGGGGTTTCAGATTGAGATTCGGTTCTTCGTATTAATTAGATGATCGGATGGAATTGAATTGAAATGATGAGTTGGTTTGGTTTGGATTTAGGTTATGATTCATTGATTTGGTTTCTGATGCGTTTGTTGGATTTGTTGTTGACTCGATTATCACTATTCACTTCTGTTGTGGATATTACGATATATTAGAATAAATTATTAATTATTAGCTAAGATATTATTTAGATAATTAAGAGATTAGTTAGATATATTTGATTTGTTCTTATAATATTAATTAAAGTGTGTTTTCTTCACCAATCTCTTCATAGTATTCGAGCTAGCCTAGCGGCTTCGATCCTCACAAAATGTTTCCGCCGACTCAAACATGGCTTAGGCCACCCTCTAACCGCCTACGGGCAACTCACCCTTGGCTTTGGCCACTACAAAACCGCCTACGGACACACTAAAACCGCCTTTGGGCAATCTAAACAAGGCTTCGACCACCCTCTAACCGCCTTTGGACTATCCTAGCTTGGCTTTGGCCACTAACCGCCTTCGGGCTATCCTAGCTTGGCTTTGGCCACTAACTGCCTTCGGGCCATCCTAGCTTGGCTTTGGCCACTAACCGCCTTTGGGCTATCCTAGCTTGGCTTTGGCCGCCACAAAACTGCCTTCGGGCCATTCTAACATGGCTTCGGCCTAACCGCCTTCGGGCCATCCTAGCTTGGCTTTGGCCACTAACCGCCTTTGGGCTATCCTAGCTTGGCTTTGGCCGCCACAAAACTGCCTTCGGGCCATTCTAACATGGCTTCGGCCACCACAAAAAATTCCTTCGCCAAACAAAATTCAGGCTTTAGCCAAACCATCGGCATTGTCCGAGGCTTTACCAACCTCTCTTTTTCATGATCAAAACCAAATCGGCCTTATTTTTATTTATTAAAAAAAAAACTCTTCACCACGCCACCAACCAGCAATTGCCTCTTCACCATGAGCAACAACCACCACCATCGTGTCTCCACTTGGTTCCCTGGTCGACCCATCCCCACCTCTTTAGATGCCTAGAATCAACCGGCTAGCTCACTTCATTTTGGATCAAACTCGTCTCATCATCGAGGGTCTTGTAACAATTGTCTCTTCATGTTTGATCTAGTGACAAGACTCTTGTCACTAGATGCAACATTGAGACCAATGCTCCACCCATACTGGTTCTTTCACCGGGCCAAGGAAAGTCCCTAACTTTGTCGACACGTACGTCTACAATCAAGTCATCGACAGATCTACACGCGGGCTAGTTCTTCCATTGCTCCCCACACACTCCCGACCAAAAGATCCTCGAAGGTAACTATAGCATCGACGACTTGATATGCACGATCACCACGTCCTCTCACACCAACAATCACTAGGAGCATCAGGCCATCTCATTGCCACCATTGCCTTCTCGTTCCATTTTTCATTCAACTTCAATATGATCAGCCAATTGAGATTTCCTTTGGCAAGTTGGAAAAAAAATTATAATTTATTATATGTTTATCCAGTTTTCACCTTCCGATATCGTGATATCTCACGCTTCAACTGCGGGGGCATATTAGGATATATTAGAATAAATTATTGATTAAGATATTATTTAGATAATTAGGAGATTAATTAAATTATTAATTAAGATATTATTTAGATAATTAGGAGATTAGTTAAATATATTTGATTTGTTCTTATCTTTTAGGATTATATTGCACGCTTATATATAGGCATCATAATATTAATCAAAATATGATTTTCTCCACCAATCTCTACAATGGAAACTTAGTAAGCTAAATAATTTAAATAAATTACTTCAGACCATTTGATCTGTTCCTTACACTTTGCGAACTCAGTCGGTTTAGCCACTAACATTTTATACCCTACAAGGTAGTTAGTTTATAATCGGCCTAAATGACTCGCCGGTAAAACTTAACTAGCAGAGCTATTTCAACTTAATAAAATTCAGGATTTAGAATCTGAGACATAATAAAATTCGGGTTAATTGATCGACTACTTGATAATGGGATTTAGAATTTGAGTTTGTTGTAGCAAGCATATGAATTTGAGTTAGTTGTAGCAAGCATATGAGTTACTTGATATGCGACCATGGGTTTGTTTAAAAAAAATTAACTAATTAAAATTTAGATAAACTCACCAAATTAAGGTATTAAGATATACATGTAAGACCCGAGGTCTCAAGAGATGTTAACCAATGTCACTTAGCCCTTTCAGGTCTGTTGTCCTTATTTAAAGTTTGAAAATGAAGAGCTTTTGTAACATGGGTAGGGTATAAACCACTTTTAAATCACTCCGAACATCTTTATTGTATCTAAGATGAGACGGAGTGATACAATCTACCCCACTTTACACGAATTAGGCGAGCAACACCTTTAACAAGATTTTCCATACAAGGTGCTCCATCGGATCCATACGACTATGGGTTTGTTTGATCTTACCCTATTGAAGATAGATCAATCTCATCGGGAGGTTGCACTGGAATCTCAACATCGAATAACCATGCAGCGAATTCAACCCAATTTTCGTTGTCTTCCCCATTTACAACGTCTTCTATAAGGAATCCAAAACCATCCAAAGCTACAAATTGATGATCTTCAAATTCCACAATATCATTGTTGTCTTCTTCGACTTTCAACAATTGTTGGATCTCTTGTGGCACTTCTTCAGCTTGCTCCATCTGCTCCAACACTTGTTGCATTGGATCTCTTGTGTCTCTTTTTCAACTTGTTGTTCATCATACACTAAAATGATCTCCTCAACAACTTCTTCACCCACAATAACCTCTTCTACGTCAATTATCTGCTCGGCAAATTCTATACCCACATTGACCTCTTCTACATTGGCGTCTCTTCTTCTTGTCTATAACCTAAAGCTTCAAAGGTAATTCAAAAATTGCACTAAGTCTATTACACTCATTTAAGAGGGAATTGTAGTAAATAACCCTCGATCCAAAAAACTTTGCGCCCATAACCCATATCCGAAAGTATGTGCAAGGGCTAACCCTCCCCCCTTAAAAAATTGCACCCTAGGCGGTAAATTTTACCTGGAGTAACCGGTGGTGCCTCCCCTTTCTTTTGCCTCTCTCTTGCCCCAAATCGATAGCAGAAAATCAAGGAGAAGGCGGGTGGACTGGTAATTACTCCGGCGGGTGCTGGGAGAAGGCGTACTTGTAAGGTTCTGAGCGGCAGCGAAGGCTCTCCTTGAATCAGATCCAGTACCGAGAGAAAAAGCACGTCTGGGGTACTTCGAGCTTCGAAGCAGCAGGTGACTCAGACACCGGGATAGCCTAGGAAGAAAGAATGGGTCAGAAAGGAGGACCTTTGGGAATAATCGGTCGGAATTTGAAAGAGATCCATACCTTGACGATGGTTGTAGCTTCGATCGAAAATTGGTGCGGTGGTGCTTCTCGGCGGAAGGAGAGGACTAGAAGAGGTACGGTGATTTGGTTTTTGTGGGTTTTTGTAGGGTTTTGTGGCGATTTGGTTTTTTGGATAATAGACACATCGCCTGATTTTGTACTCTCGTCTTCTTCCTCTATTCTTAATGTGATTTTGTCATATAGCGGGTTCAAGCGATGGAATTTGATTGGTTGAACCTGTAGCAGATCTTGAGGCAACGCGATGCTTATTTCATCTTCCTATTCGGAGGAGCGACGATGGAGGCGGTCGCGGAAGTAGAGGGAGATCGAGAAAACGGCGACGACAACTGCGAAGACGGAGAGATCGACAGTGATAGCGCCGATAGGAGTACTTGTAAATGTTGTTGCTGGATTCATGTTGTAGTTGGCCCTAAGGGTTTAGTTTCAATTTCAGTTTGAATAGATTTGATTTGGGAGATCTAGAAGGATTTGAATTGGATTTGCACAATGTTGAACTCATCTTGGTAAGCACTTGAAAACTCTCTTTTCATCTTGTAAGGACTTGGATCTTTATACTATTATTATTCGTTATGAGCTATCAAAATTCCTTGCAAAAAATAGGTTATGCGAGATGGGATGATCGTACAATCAGGCAAGTACAAGGACATCCTGGAATCCGGGATAGATTTTAAAGCACTCGTAGCAGCCCATGAGACATCCATGGAACTCGTAGAAGAAGCTAGCAACACTATCGCCATTGAGGATTCTCCTGATCATCTTGAATCACCTGAAATCCTATCGAGTCCTAGAGAATCAAACAAGAAGAACTCTTTTATAAGATCCAAATTGCTGGATCAGAAGAATTCTAAGCTTATTAAGGAAGAGGAAAGAGAAACTGGCAAAGTCATCTTGCATGTGTACAAGTTATACTGCACAAAGGCCTTTGGATGGTGGGGTGTTGTCGCAGTTTGTCGCTATCTTTACTATGGCAATCTGCTATCATGGCCAGTGATTACTGGCTGGCTTTCGAGACCTCAGAGGATCAAGCCATTTTTTCAATCCTTTAGTCTCTATCCAAGTCTATTCTATTATTGCGACAATTTCAATAGTGTTGATTTTGGTGAGAGCCTTCTTCGTGACTCTGCTGGGGATAAAGACAGCTCAGATCTACTTCAAGCAAATCCACCATAGCCTTGTCCGCGCTCCTATGGGATTCTTTGATACCACTCCGTCAGGGAGAATCCTAAGCCGGGTGAGGTTTTAGGTTCTTAAATAAACTGTTACCTTTCCTTTCGGGATTATCTTTCACTGACTCGCATAATGACAATGGTTGCTGATTCTGTTTTTCAGGCTTCAACTGATCAAACCAATGTTGATTTGTTTCTATCCTTCTTTATAAGCATAAAAGTTGCAATGTACATCACCCTGCTCATCATTGTCATCATCACTTGCCAGAACTCTTGGCCAACTGTGTTCTTCTTGATTCCACTAGGATGGTTGAATATCTGGTACAGGGTAAGGCTGCCTTGGAGTTTTTTAACTATAAAAAATTCAAGGCTAGGTGCTTATAAATTCTTAGGTATATATATAAAAAATTGTCTTGTTTGATGTGGTAGCGTGAGAGCATGAGTAGAATGGAAATTTGTGATAGCGTGAGTAGAAGTGAAATTTGTGGAATCGATTTTAGTGTATAATTGCCCTAGTTTTGAACTTCATGCTCGCAATTGATGTTTCATTTGTTGATTACAATTTCACCCTCTTTCACCAGACGATGGCTACCTTTGGGAGCACCATTTCAGCGGCAAATCCAACCCATTCTACGAGCACCGCTTCCTCCCACTCATCCTCCCCCTCCGCCTCTTCGTCTTCATTGAGATTGGGTGTAGCAAACACCTTCCTCCGCCACTAACTTCAATGGATCGAAAACCCGCCACCGCCGCCACCGAGCGCTCCTCTGCCAAGCGTTGTACGTGCTTTTCTCGTGTCATGTACATCGTATTTGAATGACATGCTAATAACAGTTTATGTCATGTACATTATCTATGAATGACAAGTTCGAATTTCTCATAATTAAAAAATGTGTGAACCACATACTCAATTACTCGTTAGGTACCATAAGCGTTTCCAAGTGCATCATAAGTGACACAAAAATGCACTGGTCAGTCGACCAAGACGCACATAGAGAACTGTCATGTCAAAAATATCAACTATCATGTCAAAGACATTACTTGACATGTTAATAGCATTGCATGTCATGTACATCGTCGTTGGCTGACATGTTCGAATTTTCCATAAATACTAACTACATACTGAATTACAAAAGCTGGAGCATAAGTGTCTCCAGGTGCATCATACTTTTCATCATCAACAATTGAATAATCAAATTCGCCAAATGAAAAACACGATCAAATAAGAAATTGAACAACGTAATTGATCGATGAAGAGAGAAACAGGGAAACGAAAGAGGGGAAAAGGAGGCATACATTTGTTTGACGACACTAATTTAATTATAAGCTTGTTCATTTGTTGTTGGTTTATTGATAATATAATCACTTAATTATTATTATGCCACAAATTTTTATTTAATAAATGCATTTTCATTATAAAGATAATACAAATGAATTCAAACAGACCTCAATGTCCATTACACAAAATAATGATTCATAATACATAATTGTTTTATAAACAGGGCAGGTATTAACTATTGCATATATAATTGGCCCACCAATCAAATGTACACTCTATTGTTTCCTACTGGACACCTTATGGTTGTCTACTGGACACCTTTTCGCCACCATCCTCGCTCTTCTCCCGCTCTTGCTCAAGTCTAGGCCTGCCTTCCCTCTCTTGTTGGACGGCTGAATTTCGAGAAATCATGATTGTTGAGCCCTCAACTAATCTGGTTTTCGCCAAATTCAGCTCGTTCTACGAGCACCGCTTCTTCCAGATCATCCTCCACCTCCGCCTCTTCGTCTTCATCAAGATTGGGTGTAGCAAACACCTCCCTCCGCCACCAACTTCAATGGATCGAAAACCCACCACCGTCGCCACCGAGCGCTCCTATTCTAAGCGCTTTAAGTATGCGTTTTTCTTGTGTCATTTACATCGTATTTGAATGACATGTTAATAGCAGTTCATGTCATGTACATCGTCTATGAATGACAAGTTCGAATTTCCCATAATTACAAAATGTGTGAACCACTTGACCAAAAAAAAAAGTGCGAACCACATACTCAATTACTTGTTATGTAGCATAAGCGTTTCCAAGTGCATCATAAGTGACACAAAAACGCACAGGTCAGTCGACCAAGATGAACATAGAGCACTGTCATGTCAAAACTATCAACTATCATGTCAAAGGTATTACCTGACATGTTAAAAGCATTAGATGTCATGTACATCGTCGTTGGCTGACATGTTCGAATTTCCCATAAGTACAAAATGCGCTAACTACATATTGAATTACAAAAGCCGGAGCATAAGCGTCTCTAGGTGCATCATACTTGACACCAAAACACACCGGTCATTCGACCAACACGGACATGGGTCGTGAAGAACACAGAAGGGGGGATGAAGAGCTATTCACGCTGCACTTACCATTTTTTAGAGAGAAATTCATGGAGCGTATTTGCCCATTACACTAGCAAGATTGACAAAGATTATTCAATGGCACACACACAGGATTCATGGGAAATCCTAATTACACTAGCAAGATAGAGATTACAAATTCATGCGATCGCCTAAAGGAAACCAACCCCTAATCCCCAAATTCTAATGATTTTCCTCATCAAGAATGGAATAACCAAATTCGCCAAATGAATCGGAAAATGCGATTACAACAACGCACTTCATAAGGTCCGTTAGGTAAAACAACTCCATATGTATTTTACATGACACATAATGTATTATACATGACGCCTAGATGATTTTACATGCAATATAAATTGTTTTACTTTACGGACCTCATGACCAAGAACTTGATCAAACACAATCGTCTTTAGTTTAAAGAGAAGTAGGTGGACAGTGGAGAATGATTACATCATTCAATTCTCATATGGTTTCATTTATTAATTTTTTTTATATCCATTAGACGGACGGGTAGTGATCAAAAGCTATAAATGAGAGGACATCTACTCGAATGACTTTTTTTTCATAGAGTTAAAAATTATTCCTTTATTAATTTGCTTGCTATTTCTCGTTGTCTTGCTCTAAGTTTAGATAAAGTAGTGAAAATTGACCCAATAACTATAATGAATGAATGATGAAAGTAGAGAAAATCTCACTAGTGGCAAGTAAATATTACGGAAATTTCGCATGGTACCCCTGAACTAAGGTCTAATTCGAGCGGTGTACCAAACTTTAACATAATTTGTGTGGTACCCCTGAGGTTTGTAAAGATTTTACCCCGTACCCCTCCGTTAGATTATTAACCTTTACCGTCAGCTTTGTTTAAAAAAAAGAGTAATTAAAAGGAAAGAAAGAAACCACGTACTGGTAGGCTGTCGCTAGGGGGAAGAGAGAAGCAATTCCAAGCGCAGAAAGAGAGAGGTCGATTGTGCAGGCTCTCGAGGGAGGAGGCTGGCGACTGCAATTCAAGCTCTCGAGGAAAGTGTGGTGGAGCAGACCGTGGTGCCGCCGGTGAAGGTAAGTTTTCTTCCCTCCTCAACCAATGAATTAGGGTTTTGGCCTGCAATCTTTGAATTGGGGTTCACCTGTTGGAATGCAATTGTGGGTTTCGAGTTGGATTCCAGAGTTGTAGTTGTGATTGTAGTTTATCTTTTGAGAAGAATTAGGGGTTTTGGCTTGAATTGTGATTGGGATTGAATTATTAATCTATGATTATAATTGGGGGTTTAGGTTTACTGTCTTCATTCCATATTCAATTTTTGGGATGAGTGTGTGTTTCTCTCCTATAGATCCATTCACCTACCCTGAATGCCTAATCAATGTACAATTGGAAGTTTGTGGGTAGAACTTTAACTCTGTTGTGGTGCACAAGCATTGTGAAAGATCACCTTTTACAAAACTGCAAGCATCATAATTACAATAAAGAAAGGTTGAATTTGTAGAAACAGAAAATCAGCATTTAGATTAGAGATTACATTCTCAAGTTAAAAATTGTTTAGATATATGCAATCTAATTTCCATGTTAGATTCCAGAGTAAAAGCTTTGAAGAATCAATTCTCCAAATGCTAATTGCCCCAATAAACATGACAGTCTATGGATGGAGGAAATCCTGACTTCATCAAGAACCAATAAGTGGACATATCAGAAGATGCAAATTTCTCCAACAACACAATGTCAAACACTAAAAAAAGGCATATTGGAACTATTTGATAAGCTAAATAATATTAGTAAGCAAGATTTTCAAATTCACTTTCTCTCAAGATCTAATGGATATTCAAATCTATGAAAATTAAAATGCTACTTTAGATGATACGTATAATTCAGTGGCTCATATACCCAACAATTGTGCCCCAACGGAATTACAAGTTCTCGCCTTAGGATTGCTGTTGGCCTGGCTTTTTTGACATAATTACCTGTTGTCTTGTGAGATCTCAAGACATGTTACTTGTAGTGTATTCTTATGGTGTATTTCAGTTTTTTAGCCTATTAGCTCAACCGGTCGAGCACTGGGCTTCGACACAAATACGTGGGTTCGAATCCCTCATAGGCTATTGAGTTGCTATTCTTTCTAGAATAATCAACGAATGAACAATTTAACACCTACACTAAGTTTCAACACTTTCATAAAATTTTACCAACTGATTTTTTGGGGGAACTTTACACAAAATTCAGCACCATCAACTTTTGATCTTCATTCAGACAAAAAAAAAAAAAACTTCTGATCTTTATTGCAACCCAAGGTATAGATTCAAATTTTCATTTACATCATGATACTTTCATAGTAGCAATTTTCGTTTAATAGTGCAAATTTCATGTTTGCAAGTTGCAAGAAGAAGAAACACATTAAGTTAAGACTAGTCTATGCGGGGTTTGAACCCGCATCTTTGTGCAAAAGCACATCGCTCTACCATTTGAGCTAATAGGCTTAAAATTTATTAGATAGAATTATAACATAAAATTCAACAATTTAGTCAAAAAGTTCTGCGAACTATATATCCCCAAGACATGAAAATACGTTGATAAAATGGGATAAAAGTTGGTAACTTGAATGAGATAATACATTCATACTAAACTAGAGCTCTATGCTAACAGATTTTTTTTGGGTCCTGCATTATCTAAACTCACCTTCCTAATGGTTGTTCTACATCTTGTTCATCCAACTCTTACAAATGGAGGCTAAAAAGGAAATGTAATTGGTAGGATTTGAGGGGAGAGTGTGCACAAAATCATCAAGCCATTGAGAAAAGTGCTCCAAATATGCTAAATATTATCCATTGAGAAAAGTTTCACTGCATTATAAGCACCTCCTTCAAGCAGCAGAGCTGGCAGTAAAGAGCAATTGGAGATATAAATGCAGTGTTGAGATGGAATTAAAACAGTGGCATTTCTAGGATAGCTTCCACGCTTAAGCTTTTCTAAACTTTCATCCTTATCATCCTTGCTTTGCTGAAAATTACAAGCTAACAAAGTGAAGTATGCCAACCCTATAGAAGTGAAGGAGCTCATCTTGACTTTAGCTTGTCTGTAACATTTATCGTTTCAATACAAACATGTGCAGTAGCCCTATAACCCCAACTGATTTTCCCTTTCCTGAAATCAAAAAGACAAAGAACCCAAGCTATTTTCCCTTTCCTGTAATAAAAAACACACAGAACCCAAGCTTCTTGTAGCCCCTTGTCTCAGCACCCCCTTTTTCTCTGGGAAATCAACCCATAACATGATCTCGCTACCAATCAGGGACTTGGGCATTAGATCAAACACTTGGTGGGCAATAAATTTCGAGAGTACATTGATTCATCTATTACCACTGGCACTAGGCAACCCAGCACATCGAATTTAACTATAATAAAATTCCTATGTCCCTTTGAAGATTTTCCAACTGCAATCAAACCAAAACCCCCCAATTCTAAAACAACCCCAAATCTCTAAACCTTACATCCTAAAACTAGTGTCAAAGGGAAGAGAAGGTTTACCTCCACCGGCCGGTGTCACCACGATCTGCTCCACCCTCTCCGGCTTCCTATCGTCAGCTTCGGTCTTGCCATGTTAATCTCCTCGATCCCGTCGGCGTCCTCTCCCCCCCCCCCTCTCTCTCTGTCTTCTTCTAGTTCTACAATCGAAGAGCGGAGGTTGTGTCAAGTGTTAACTGTTAAGTTGTTGTTTTTTCTTTTAAATTTTGTTAACGGGAAATGTAACCGGGACTAACGGAGGGGTATGCGACGCAAAAAAATAAAAGTTCAGGGGTAGCAGGTGAAATATGTCAAACTTTGGTACACCGCGCGAAAAAGCCCTTACCTCAGGGGTACCAGGCGAAATTTCTGTAAATATTAACTAGTGTCATGTACAAACGCTGAGGCTAGAATGTTGACATAAACGGGTGACATGTATAAAAGTTGGTGGCAAAACGTGGGTTGCTTTTTCTTTCTCCTCTTCTAAGCACTCTCTCTCCTCTCATTAATACCCCTATGAGGAGTGGTACCTCTCTCACATGCTTTTCTTTTTCTTTTTTTCATTCCTCTCTCAGCTCTCTCTTCCTGTCAGCTTTTTTGTCCAGTTGTCTCCCACAGTATGACCGGCTACCGGCTAAACTTGCAAGCGGATATACACTTTTTAGCAATTTTTTTTTGGATTGGGTTAGGTATGCAAAGATTTCACCCAAAGGGTTTATTTATGCAAACTGCCCCTCATTTAAAGACCTCTCAATCTCATGGATTCAAAAAACTTTCAAAGACATTGAAACGACCTTAAATTAAGGGTGGTAAGTGATAGCATGCATTTAGGTAGGCATAATAGGTTGCATTTAGCTTAGTTAAGATGCATTTCATGGATGGATTAAGTACAATTTGCATATTTGCTCTCTATGTTAGTGGAGTCGGAACCTACACACTTTTATTGATTATTTCAGGTAATCGTGGATCCGATGATGAGACAGGAGTTGTTAACGCATTAGATTAGAATGTCTAGTTGATCGAAGAAGCTTACATGAAGATCTCAAGAGGTTCTGAGAAGAAGAAGCGCATCTAAACGAAGAACAAGTCTGCAGAAGTTGTCGCCAGACATGCTGAACTTGTTCTGCACTTTCTGGAAGCCTCGATTGTCCGATTGACTATTATGACCATGCGTTGGAAAGCTCTTTCAGAGAACTACAACTTTCCTGTTGACAAGAAGAGCAAATTCAAAACAGATTTTCCGTGAGAGACAATATTCCGCGGCCGCTGCCAGGGCCGCTGTAGCTATATGGGAGAACAGTCATTGCAGCGGGCGCAGCACATATGCCGCGGCCGCAACACATCTATTTTCCGCGGCCGCAGCATTTGCCGCGACCGCCGCATTTGCCCAGAGCGCCGCGTTTCATTTAATTAAAACCCTAGTTTTGCTAGTTTGTTTGGTGGCCGACTTAGACTCATTATAAGGTCGATTTATGTTAGTTTTTTTAGCACTTCTATTTTATTCATTCATCAGACACTTTAGAGATTTTGAGCGATGTCTTCCATGAGGAACTAAACTCATCTGTTATGCCTGCAATTTGAAGCTTTATTTGGATTGATTGTGAGTTTCTAATTCTCGTTCCTTGTTTCCTATATTTGAATGCTTCAACTTCTTTGTGCTTGATTGTTTATTGATTTGTTCTATCTTGTCTGGACAACTTGTTAGATCAATTCGATTGCTAAGGTTTTGTAGATTCCTGGTTGTGAACCTTAACCTAAGTGGCAAACTTGTTCCTTTAAGGATGGTTGAACTAATTGAATGAGTAGGAAATTGAATGTGTTTTTAAATCCCTCTTTAGGGACTGCGAATACCTTGGCTAATCTCTGAACTTAAAGCTATCAATTGGGTTAAATCCTTCTTTAGGGACTGTTCGATTGATAAGGGTTGCTAGGACTGGTTGGACTAGTAACTATATTAGGTCGGGACAAAGGCATTCATAGGAAACTTAATAGGACGAGAAGAAGTTACAAGGATCGCTTCAATCCAATGAAGTGGAAAATTGTAGGTAGAATTGTTTCTCCTAATTGTCTAAAACAAATCCATTTACTTTGCTTTCTTTACTTCGCTTCGATAAAAGGCGAAACTTTCACACACAAAAACCCCCCAATTTGGTTACTTTGGTTGACACTTTAATCACACTTGAATAATAATTTCCCTATGGGATCGACCTCTTACTTATTGCTATACTAGTTATAGGTTTGAGTTTACTTTAGCGGATCAACGACAGGTTTTCCCTCCGTCAAATTTGGCGCCGTTGCCGGGGAAATTTATTAATTCTTGTGTGTTTTTAGTGTTGATTTTTGGTGTGGACTATCTTATATGGTCCATACCTGTGCTACTAATTCTTCTCTGTAGAAAACATTGCAGAGATGGCTAACGACGCAAACCGCACTCTTAAGGAGCTTTCCGCTCCTGATGTGGCACAGCAACCCCTGGCAATCCAATTCCCTGTGCTAGGGGAAGGAGTCAACTTTGAGCTGAAATCAGGGGTAGTTCATCTTATACCCAAGTTCCATAGGTTGAGTGGGGAGGACCCCCACAAGCATCTGTCTGAGTTCCATACTGTGGTTGTTGGAATGAAACCTGAGAACGTTACTAAGGATCAAATCAAGCTGAGAGCTTTTCCCTTCTCTTTGAAGGATGATGCGAGGGAGTGGTTCTTCTATCTACCACCGGGATCTATTACTACTTGGGCTGAGATGAAGAGAGTCTTCCTGGAGATGTACTTCCCTGCAACAAAGCTTAATGCCTTGAAAAGGTCCATCAGCAGCATTAAGCAATACGCGACGGAGTTGATACATGAGTACTTTGAGCGCTTCAAGAAACTCTGCGATAGCTGCCCATGCCATGGCTTCTCTCAGAAGGATTTGGTCTTATTTCTCTTCAATGGGCTTACTGATGATGAGCGCAAAACGGTGAATTCTTGTTGTGGGGGAAACATGCTGAATAAGACGCCTGTTGCAGCTTAAGAAGTGTTTAAGGAGCTCTTTGAGGTCTCTAGGCAGTTCAACAAGAGCACCCGTGCTAGAGGTGTACTTGCTATTGATGCCCCAGTGGCTGCATTACAGACTGATATGGCAGAGATGAAAGAGGTGATCAAGAAGCTAGTAGTTGACAGAGCATCTCAGCAGTTGAAAGCATGTGAATCCTACAGCGATCCATCCCATCCTATGGATATGTACTCAACTTGGCAAGAACCTAGTGTTGTGTTGAATGCAATTGGGAATTTTGTTCCACAAAGGCCTAGGCAAGGCAACTTTGGTAATCTTGGGCACTTCAACAATAATAACTACAATGGAGGCTATCAGCAGGGCTATGGTTATGGCAACTACCAAGAACCTTTCAATCAACAAGGAGGGCATCAGGTGAGGCCACAACAACAGTTTGACCTCCGTCAGGGAGGACAGCCTCAGGCAAGTGCACCTGATGGAAATGCACTACAAGCCCTCACACAATTCGTCATGAACCAAGCTGAACGCACAAAGAACTTAGAGACATGCACTAAGACCCTCGCACAGGCAGTCTTGGACCAAGGTGAACGATCTAAGAACTTGGAGAACCAGATGAGTCAAATCATTCAACTGCTAAGAGCAAAAGAGGCAAATGACTCAGGAAAGCTCCCATCGCAAACGATTGAGAATCCTAGGGAGAATGTCAGTGCAATAATGCTTAGAAGTGGCAAGGAACTGATTGTCACACCTCAAAAGGACGATGAGGGAATCATGGACGAAGATAGGGAAGTAATGAACGAAGAAGACGGAGGCAATACGGTGATGCGGCCGCAACAACCATTTCGCGGCCGCGGCCAATCAAACATGCTGCGCCCAGAGCCATATGCCGCGCCCGCCGCCAGTGCCCTCGCCGATCCGTCGGTGCCAGGTACGCATTTTCCGTCTTTCTCCCCTTCTTCTTCTTCTCCTCTTCCACCTCCTTCCTCTCCTCCTTCTTCTTCTTTACCTATGGAGACTCCAAAGCCGGTTCCACCTTTTCCGGAAGCCCTAAAGGATACACTAAGGTATGAGAACGATAGGGAGATCTTTGAGACGTTCAGCAAATGCGAGGTAAATATTCCTTTACTCAAATTAATTAAGAGCATTCCTAGATATGCTAAATTTTTGAAGGAATTATGCACCATCAAGAAGAAGCAAAGATTGAAAAAGAAGGAAAAGGTAAGCTTGAATGAAAATGTCTCTGCTGTGGTACAAAAGAAATTGCCTGAAAAATGTGGAGACCCAGGTATGTTTACAATTCCATGTGCAATTGGGAATACTAGATTCAAACAAGCAATGCTAGATCTAGGAGCCTCAATTAATGTTATTTCCTATAACATGTACATGTCTTTGGGTTTGGTTGCTCTGACTGAGACTGGGGTTACAGTGCAACTTGCTGATAGATCACAAATCAGGCCAATAGGCGTTATTGAAGATGTTTTGGTTATGGTGGGTGATTTGTTTTCCCCTGTTGATTTCTTTGTTTTAGATATGAAGCAGGGAGCCCCTGAAACACCCATTATACTAGGAAGACCATTCCTGAAAACTGCAAAAACGAAAATTGATTGTTGTGAGGGTCTATTGACTATGGAGTTTGATGGAAGAAAGATAGAATTCTCTCTCTTTAATCATTCTAAGCTTTCTCCTGAAAATTCTTTAGATATGCCTATTGCTAACAATATTGATCGCAACAATAATTTTCGTGATTTGTTAGAGACACCTAAGGAAAATAGTTTATGGAAATTTGAGCCTCCTAACAAATTGAAACCTTTTGTGATTTCAGGACAACCCCCAGGCATAGCTCAAGGAGAGAAGCTGAGGGTCATGGATGACTGCTTGGACAGAAAGCTACACCTTCCAAGGGTGCCCGCATTTGTCAATGAGATGACAGGTGTTAGTGACCCTGGTAAAGGGACCTAGGCCAATCAAGGGCCATTACGTCGAGCCAACGACTTGAAACAAAGGCGCTTCTCGGGAGGCAACCCGAGGCAAGTTTTTCTTTCTTTTTCCTTTTTCTTTTCCTTCACCCTGATTATATTTGTTTTACTTTTGTTGTCCTTATTGTTTCATTGAGGACAATGAAAACTTTAAGTGTGGGGGAGAGGAATTCTGTATATATAGTGCATATAGGAGATCACATTTCAATTTCTGCATCATGTTTAATTTCTGTAATCATATTTTTTTTAATTTTGTTTATTTTTGTATGTATATAAAAAAATTCCAAAAAATCCAAAAATAAGGATGCATTGCATACATATGTGTTATGCAAATACCCATCTAGCTTAGTTTGTCCTCTAATTTAAATTTCAAGCATGTTCATATAAATCCCATGGAGTTCTGGATGTTTTGGCTTTGTCTTTATTTGATTTTTGTAGGAAATGAGCTAGCAAATGTAATTGAACATGTAAGATTGAGCTAAAGTATGATTGAAGTCCTCAAAACATGACCTTGTGAGAATGTTTAGCCTTATTTGAAATCTTTTGTTCAGTTGTGTGAATTACTCTCCTTGTGTTGCTACCTCTTGGCATTGACTACAGTATCTATTTTTCAAGACCGACTCACATGTTTGTTGCTTGCGGAATTTATGTTTATATTTTGAGTCTTTTGTTTGAATTTGTGCATATTTAGTGAATAAGGTGGCAATGGTTGATGCACTTAGTAACCGGATATATGCATGACACCCATGGGTATGATTCGCGCAAAAAAGTGTTGAAAACTATCCACTAGGAAAGAAAGCTTGATCATTGAGTAACCAGGTTCATTCATGACACCCATGTTTGCAACTTACGTCAAAATATGTTCAAGTAGACTTCATATTAGTAGGTTGAGGTGTTGATAGACCGGGGCCATTCATGACACCCATGTTTGCGCATCGCGTAAGGAAAGCACCAAGACAAGAAAAAAGAAAAAAAAAGAAAAGAAAAAAAAGAGAAAAAAAAAAGAATGTCACATTTTATTTAGTTTTCTTTATTGTGTCCCGCAAGTAATGACATTTCGGTAGATATATGGTGATATGGTGGTCAATGTCTATGAGTTTAGTGCATGATTGGTTTGAGTTGAGAGTTGTACCCTAAAGCCTAAACACATGAGTGAAACACATATTTCTGGTGAGGTTGGATGATGTCTATTTCTAAGCTTTGATCATTGGAATACATGCTATGACGTTTGTTTGCTTGGCTTATGTTTTCACTTGCTATGATGTTGCTTTTTGATGAGGTTGAAACTTGAAGGGATTTCTTGTGGGATGCGTTGATTCATGTTCATTCTATCATTGCTTGAGGACAAGCAAAAGTTAAGTGTGGGGGATTTTAATAGCATGCATTTAGGTAGGCATAATAGGTTGCATTTAGCTTAGTTAAGATGCATTTCATGGATGGATTAAGTACAATTTGCATATTTGCTCTCTATGTTAGTGGAGTCGGAATCTACACACTTTTATTGATTATTTCAGGTAATCGTGAATCCGATGATGAGACAGGAGTTGTTAACGCATTAGATGAGAATGTCTCATTGATCGAAGAAGCTTACATGAAGATCTCAAGAGGTTCTGAGAAGAAGAAGCGAATATAAACGAAAAACAAGTCTGCAGAAGTTGTCGCCAGACATGCTGAACTTGTTCTGCACTTTCTGGAGGCCTCGGTTATCCGATTAACTATTATGACCATGCGTTGGAAAGCTCTTTCAGAGAACTACAACTTTCCTGTTGACAATAAGAGCAAACTCAAAACAGATTTTCCGTGAGAGACAATATGCCGCGGCCGCAGCATGCATGCCGCCGCCGCCGCCAGGGCCGCTGTAGCTATATGGGAGAACAGTCATTGCAGCGGGCGCAGCACATATGCTGCGGCCGCGGCATATGTGGGCACAACACATATGCCGCGCCCGCAGCACATCTATTTTCCGCGGCCGCAGCATTTGCCGCGACCGCCGCATTTGCCCAGAGCGCCGCGTTTCATTTAATTAAAACCCTAGTTTTGCTAGTTTGTTTGGTGGCCCAGAGCGCCGACTTAGACTCATTTAATTAAAACCCCAGAGCGCCGACTTAGACTCATTATAAGATCGATTTATGTTAGTTTTTTTAGCACTTCTATTTTATTCATTCATCAGACACTTTAGAGATTTTGAGCGATGTCTTCCATGAGGAACTAAACTCATCTATTATGCCTGCAATTTGAAGCTTTATTTGGATTGATTGTGAGTTTCTAATTCTCGTTCCTTGTTTCCTATATTTGAATGCTTCAACTTCTTTGTGCTTGATTGTTTATTGATTTGTTCTATCTTGTCTGGCCAACTTGTTAGATCAATTCGATTGCTAAGGTTTTGTAGATTCCTGGTTGTGAACCTTAACCTAAGTGGCAAACTTGTTCCTTTAGGGCTGGTTGAACTAATTGAATGAGTAGGAAGTTGAATGTGTTTTTAAATCCCTATTTAGGGACTGCGAATACCTTGGCTAATCTCTGAACTTAAAGCTATCAATCGGGTTAAATCCTTCTTTAGGGACTGTTCGATTGATAAGGGTTGCTAGGACTGGTTGGACTAGTAACTATATTAGGTCGGGACAAGGGCATTTATAGAAAACTTAATAGGACGAGAAGAAGTTACAAGGATCGCTTCAATCCAATAAAGTGGAAAATTGTAGGTAGAATTGCTTCTCCTAATTGTCTAAAACAAATCCATTTACTTTGCTTTCTTTACTTCGCTTCGATAAAAGGCGAAACTTTCACACACAAAAACCCCCCAATTTGGTTACTTTGGTTGACACTTTAATCACACTTGAATAATAATTTCCCTGTGGGATCGACCTCTTACTTATTGCTATACTAGTTATAGGTTTGAGTTTACTTTGGCGGATCAACGACAGGTTTTCCTTCCGTCAGTAAGTTGGACACCCGTAAACGCATGCGAGATATGCGATACCTGCGTGCGCATCCAAGGTGCGACAAGGGTGCCACACACCCGCGTGTGTTTTTCCCATTCATTACTATATAAAATAAATAAATAAATAAAAATTTAAATAAATAATATAAAGTCAGAAATAAATAAATAAATAATAATTTTAAATAAAATAAATAATAATAATAAAATAAATAAATAAATAAATAAATAAATATTTATTTATTTATTTTATTTCATTTAATTGAATTTTATTTTATTTTATTTATTTATTTAGTTAATGTAATTTTATTTAATGGAATAAATAAATAATAATAAAATAAATAAATAAATAATAATTTATTGATTTTATTTCATTTAATTGAATTTTATTTTAAGTAATTTATTTATTTAGCCTAATTTAATTTTATTTAATTGAATTTTATTATTACTTATTAAAAATAAATAAGTAAATAATAAATTTTAAAAAAATAAATAATAATAAAAGTTAAGAAATTTAATTTCTTTAAAATATTTTTCAATTTTTAAAAAAAATTCAAATTTTTCGTAATAATTTCATTTTTTAAGAAAATTAACAAAAAATAAATGTATTATTTATTTTTAGAAAAAATACCGTTTCAATTTTTTGAAACAAAAATTGAAAAAATACAGTACAACTTTAGTTTTCAAACCTTCATAACGATGCAATTCTATGGTTATGTTGAGATACTTGTATTTATTTGAGACTATGGTCACTTTTGTTTTGGCACGAAAGATTTGACTCTAGTTAATAGGACTGGTACCGATAGCGAAAGTGTCAAGTCCTATACAAATTCATTTAGTGGTTTAAGGGCTTGAAATATCTCATTTCATATTTTCACCTTTTGTTTTAATACTTATTGTATTATTGTAACTTGAAGATAAATGATAAGCAACTCGTGCTTGGATTTCTAAGATCGGGAAGAGAGATCAACCCTCCCTCTAAACGTAACCCGAATATTTTCCTAGTTTCTTTTTCTTACTAGACTTATGTAGAGCTTAAGTGTAGCAAAAGAGAATTTAGGGAATTAGTTGGTCCGTTACATCAAAATATGAAAATATGCGCAAGGAACTGCGTGGGTATAAGGAAGCCTACTTTTTTTAAAAATCTCAACGCTTTATGCAAAAATGAATAAATACATATGATGACGATTATTGAGACAAAAACTGGAATCATCCCATTGGACAACAGTTGGAAGAGCACGGGTTTCGACAATGTGATTTAATACCCAGCAAAGGGCAAAGTGGGGGATTAAGAATACATTGGAGAGGCTACCAAATAATTCATGAAACTATTGACTTAATCTCACTCGAACAACGTATCATTACATTTAAATATGAAAACAAAAGAAGCAATGCCACTCTATCGCTCTCGCAATTATCTTTGTTTATGCACCATCAGGAGAGCGAGACAACGATATTTTATAGAATCAACTAATAAACAAGGAGAACACCTCACTATACTCATGTATCGTGATAGGAGATCTTAACGAGATTCAAATTAGTTTCTTTAAATTCGGTGGGGTTGCTCCACACCCCCTCAAGTTTCGAATACTTCTCAATTTCTAGAACATCTGCCAACTAAAAGATACAACGACAATAGGTAACAATTTTAATGGGAGAAAAAGGGTGTGTTTGGGTGTAGTATTTATGGGGTTTGGGGGATGACAAATTTGCCTCGATTTTCCCGCCAGCGTGTTTGGGTGTAGGGGTTTAGTGTGTTTGAAGGGTGGGAAATGGGGGGTTTGAGAGATGGATCTGGATGGGAAATTGAACCTCCTCTTGGAAGGTTTGGTGGATGGGGATTCGGTTTTACCCTGTTTTGCCCCTTCATCTCCCCCTCTCTCTCCATAATCAAATTATCTGGCATTTCCACTTCCAACAATCATGATCGACGGTGACAATCACTGCAGCGGCGACCACCCTCTCTCCAACGGCGGTCAACCCCTCAGCGGGCGTATCCCTCAGCGGGCGAAGACGCCGCCCTGCTCGTGTCGGGGGAGGACGTTGCGGATAGTTTGGGAGCGGGTCAGGGCCTGGTGAATCTCCATGGAGGCGCCGCCAGGGTAGGCAAAGACATTGGTGATGCCCTCGCGCTCCAGGGCCTCGACGAGGACGTCGCAGCCCTTCCTGGGCTCGCCATCGGGAAATCGGGAGGCGAATGGAGGATTGACAGTGAGGGCGGGGGCGAAGGAGGAGGAGGCGGCAGCGGAGGGGGGTTTGGGGGTGGCGGAGCAGAGCCGCCGGAAAGGGCGGCGGCGATTGGGGAGGAGAGGGCGGACGGAGGATGAGGAAAGGGAATTCGGGGATTTGGTTAGGGTTAGGGTTTGGAAGGATGGGAAGAGGGATTCGGAGGGGCGGCGGTGGTGGCGGCCATGATTTCAGAAGGAAGGAGGAGGAGGACGGGAGAGGGTTGAAGAAGAAGCAGAGGGTTATTGAATTGACTGGTTTTATTGGGTTATTGAATTGAGAAATTTTTTCACCAAAAAAAAATGAATTGAGAAATTTCAAGAGGGGCATGAATTGGGGGCAATTTCGTCTTTTCCTGTGCATAAGTGGGGGTAATTTCGATCTTTGCCCATCACTCCATCCACCAGAAAAACAAAATACAACCAAACACAAAACCCAAAAATTTGGGTGTTGAGTTTTCATCTTTTACATCCCAAAAATCCATCCCCATCTATCACATCCCCTAAAATCCACCAAATCCCCAAAAATCCATCTCGTTCCCAAACACACCCAAAATATCACGGATATCAACAACATATGAAAAAGAGCGCTAATATAAAACGAGGTTATCCAGTTTTCCCCAGACCTACAAATAAAAAATTATGCCTTGGAGCATTGCCTCTTTGAGTATCAACTAAACGATAACTAACAGCTGTATTGAACCAGCTTCTTAATTAATAAGTCTTCATTGCTTCCGATTTTACATAAATATAATACAACAATCGATCATACAATATCGAATGTGGTGCCCCTAGAATTTGAAATTGAAATTGGATTTGCTCAAACCGATAATTTGACAAAAAAAAAACTTCCCTTGATTACTCATTATAGTCGGAAGTCATAGCGCTTGCGTGGAGGCGACAATGGTGGACGAGGAGGAATTTTGGGGCAGGGTGCAAGGAGCGAATTGAAGCTAGGGTTCCACTATTCCTTAAATTCGTCAGTTGGATGTCGAGACAATGCAGGAATACCATTCTTATGATGAAAAGAGACAATGACACTGAGATTGAGGGAGAGGATGCCATACGCCAGCATATCCTGCTTTACTTTACTGATTTGATGTCCACATCTCAAGCAGTGACATGCATGGAAATTGTCTTACCTTGTGAACCTGACTTTCAGGAGGATTGTACAGATGAGGTCTCGAGGCTTCCAACTTATGAGGAAATCAAAAAGGCAATTTGGTCTATAGGAGCAAACAAATCTCCTGGACCTGGCGGATTCGGGAGCCAATTTTTCAAAGATGTGTGGAAGATAGTTGGGGTGGATACCTATGAAGCCGTTAGGGAAATTTCCAGACATGGAAAAATCCTTAAACAACTGAATGCAACCTTTATTTCTCTTATCCCAAAGGTCTCAAATCCTACTTTTGTGAAGGATCTCAGACCCATCTCTTGTTGTAACACAGTGATGAAAGTGGTTACGAAGATCATTGTGAGCAGAATAAAGGATCAGTTGGGGGATATCATCTCAGACAGTCAGGGGGCATTTGTGCCAGGTCGATCCATTGCTCATAACAGTGTAGTAGCAACAAAAATAGTGAATGGTTATGGGAATGCAAGGGTCTCTCCTAGATGTACTATAAAAGTGGATCTTCAAAAAGCCTATGATTTCCTTAGCTGTGATTTCATAAGAAAGATGCTCGCCTACTTCAAATTTCCGAACCTGGTAATCAATCTGATTATGGAGATTGTAACCACCACGACTTTCTCAGTTCTGATCAACGGAGCCCCTGAAGGATTTTTCCATAGGAGGGGAGGGTTGAGGCAAGGCGACCCCCTCTCTCCCTATTTGTTTTTGCTGAGTATGGAAGTCCTAAGTAGGATGTTGGCTAAAGCTACTGATCACCCTGATTTTAAGTATCATCCAAAGTGTAAAGTGCTGAAGCTTTGTTGTAGGAGGAAATAGAGAATGCAAATTGAATATAAAGTAAGTACAGCAAACCAGATTCCGTCCCTTGCAAATAATTACAAGACTTCCTCCTGATGCAGCAGTGGAAAGTCAGGATCGATCCACGAGGAAGCGTGTCAGCGGATCCTAGGCAGCGGAGAAATCTCACAGACAGAAGTCGACAACAGGGGTCCTAGATCTCGAGTACAACAACTCGACAGAAGATCGGACAGTCGAACACAGCGCAGCAGCGAGCACAGGGTGGTGGTCGATCTCGACAAAGGCTACTCGAGATCGAGTATGGTCTTCGTCGACGTCGGCTTGGGTCTTGTCGAGCACCTGCACACAGAAGCTACAACGACCTGGGTCGAAGATCAGTAACTCGAGATCGAGGAGTGCTAGTCGATCTCGTGGAAAACAGAAACTAAAACGAAAGAAAATAAATGCAAAGGCTTTGGGGATTCGAACTAAACTGTATAAAAAGGACTTCCAAGATTGGGGTTTGCAACAATGATAACCAAGCATGCATAAGGCAAAATAAAACAGATAATCATGTGAATCGCATCAAAGGACTAAGCTTTCGCATTCTCCAACAATTAGACAACTCTTTCAAGAAACCCTAATTGTCTCTACCGATATTATGTTTACAATCCAAGTTGTTAGCATGGACCTCCATTAGATGGGTAATAAACACATAACAAGTAGTAGATGCTCAAAACATGATAAAAGTTGGATCTTTACCTCAACTATGCATGGCTATTGTCGGGCTCGCCCCAACCCTAGAAGTGGGTGGACTACTCGCGCTTCATCATAATTAAAGACATTAATAATAAAAGGAAATAAACTTGCATTAATAAAATAAAATAGAGCTTACAACCAAAGGAAGCCAATTCCGCTCTCGCTTCACCAACTCCCCTTGGCCACTCACTCTCTCTTTCTCTCTACTACTTCTCCTACTGAAATTGAATCGGAATAAGATGCCTAATGCTCAGCCCCTAAGGCTTTATTTATAGCCTTCTATTCCTTGCTAATCAAGGATAGAAAATATCTATCTATATCTAAAAAGTTTAAAAGATAAATAAATGTATTTCAAGAATTAAATCTAAAAAGGGGAAATAATATCTAAATAGGTAAGTCTTCTCATGTTGATAGATCTTGTCTTCCATATATAGAATTTGATGTATCTCGGCAATCTCGGATTCCTTCGGCTCCAAGGACTCCCAACTCGACACGGACAGCTCACCGCGTAACGCGGTTTCGGACACGGCTCTCCTCGATCTCGACTAAGGCTCCTCGAGATCGAGTAAGGTGGTCGTCGAGTATGGCTGGCTGGCTTGGTCGGGTAGCTCTGCTCGACATGGCTCGGGTGCCGGCTTCCGGGTTCCTCGATCTCGAGTAGGTTTACTCGATCTCGAGTAGAGTGTAACCCGGCATGTCTTCGTCTTCGGCTTCTCGATCAGCTCCTCCTCGACCAGGCAGTCCTTGGACATTTTTGGTCGATCTCGAGTAGAAGTACTCGATATCGAGTAAATCTTTCAGCTTTCTGCTCTGTTCTTAAAACGCACTTTCCCGAGTCCTCATTCGTCGGATTGACGCATATGACCATGCGTTAGAAAGTTCTTTTCGAGGGCTACAACTCTCATGAAGACATCAAAGCTTGATTCAGAATGATGAATTGCGAAAAATGGCGTTTTCTCCAGCTGCACCATTTTTAGCTTCTTCATGACTTTCCTTTAAGCTCCAAAGTGCGTTCGATTTCTGCGAAATATAACAAAAACTTGTGTAGACCTCCATATATTGCGAATAAACATAAACTACACAAATTATGTATTATTCTAACCCAAATGCATGCAATGTATGCAGAAAACGATATAAAAGTTATTGTAAAACATGGCAGATTCAGCTCACAACAAACACCCCATACTTAAGCTTGCTTGTCCTCAAGCAATACTTTTATTTGTCATTCAGGGGAAGAAATCAAAACTCTCAACATATCAGATTCATTCTCATATAACCCTGCAATCAATTACCATCCTCGAAAAGATACTAGTGTCACAAATTCATGCACGTGCAATACAAAAGCAACATCTACTCACAAAATGAGGGTTATGCAAAAACAATTCATGTGACAAAGCATTAATAATCAAGAGGACTTTAATTTAGGCTCAATAAGGAGTAGATTGGTAAAAGGCTAAAGGTGGGCAATTTCTGGCAATGTGGTGCTAATGATCCGGGGAAATGGAGTATTTCCAAATTGAATTTCATACCACATTCTTTCTCATAAGATTCATCACCGTTCATAATGCTTTTTTCAATAATAATGCTTTTACCTCTCTAACCTCGGCACTGCCTTCTCGCGAGTCGCAAACATGGGTGTCATGAATGGCCCCGGATACTTAGTGTGTCGGACTCCTCACCTGGTGTCCCATCTCGCCAAACTATTATCTCAGCGAGCAGGGTCGATCTTTGATCGGATTTTCTTTCACTCATTAAATTTTCCATATATTCAAAACAATTCCGCCAAACTCCAGTAATGATAACAACAACACAATCACCATATAACATCTCCATAATGTAACACCATTCTCAACATAATTCCCGGATAAGGTAAAGAATGGCAAATATTTCGATCATGTGGAGCAATATATGAAATAAGGCCTATTATGGCTTTTGTGATGTATAAGCATAGGTAAGGCTAGGAATATAAACATATGAGCATTATATGGAAATATAAAGTCCTCCTTCCTCTTATCATGCAACATGTCAAAAGCAACTTCAAATTTTACCTCCTTTCATGGTTTTCAAGAAAATATGCACTTCATTGTGACTTCCCTTTACTAGGCAATTTCATGCTATATCTCTAATGAATCCAATTTTGCATCGTCGAGTTCAATGTTAGCTTCCATGACATTAATCAATTTAAAAATTTCAATGGGGGTCATTTTTCTCAAATTTTGGAAATCATGCATATAAGCACATAAATCAATAATGCATTCCAAAATAGCCATGTAGCAATTCAAAGAAATAATGCACACATAATGTCAAATATGGCAAATATGCATAATGTAAGCCCTTCCCCCACCCCATACTTAAACATTACAGTGTCCTCACTGTATAAAAACAAGGGTAAAGAAAGAAACTCACTAGACAGGTGTGCAGGGCCTCTCAATATTGAATAAAAGGAACCGCCTGGGCCGAGTCTGAATAAAGCTTATCCATGGACCTGAAAAGTGTAGAAGAAATATACCCACAATAGAAAAACTAAAAAGTTTAAACCAAAAACAAACAAAAAGCAACAATGTCCAAAAGTCCAAAAATAAATGTCTATTTACAAGCTCTAGATTTTATAGGCGCTAGGCCGACTTCTTCATTAAGCATTAGCCTGGCTCATCTTTGTCCGGAGGTATAGGTGGATCTGGTGGTTCCTCCGGTGGTGGGAAGCGTGGGATGTCATCCGGGGGCATCATGTGAAGAAGCTTAAACCTCCCCGAGTGAACGCTCCATGGCTTCACCCATTCATCTTCCTGGGCTCCAGCTGGCATGCATAAAGGAAGATATAAAGAAACTATACATACCTTATCATCATACCTCTTCCGCTTCATTGGTTGATTTGTATGCACATCTCCACCACAACAAAATGGTGGAGTGGGAAGAGATATTCCCCGCTCATCTTGTGGAGCTTCATGCCACTTTGCGAGGACCCCATACTTGAACACGAACATCGGTTGCCCAAAATCGTCAGGGATGGCCTTCACCTTATAAGGCAAAAGCGACCTTGAAGCACCATGGGCAACGACGTCCGGATTTTGCGTCGGTGGCTCTTCTTCTTCTTGGGATCCTTCCAAAGATTCTTCAAAGATAGATAGCGAAGTAGATATCGAAATAGAGGAAGGACATACCTGGGTTTCTGTGGTACAGACGATTTCGGCTAGTGTTTCTGGATCAGTTCCTCCAGATTGTGTATATGTCGAGTCCAGGTAGTCGATGTCGACTGGCTCATAGAAGGGGACATTGTCGAACCAACTTGTCGTTGTTGATTTGGGCGATTTAGCGTAATGTTCCCATCTACGCAACACAAGCTTAGCTTCTGCCTGCCTCGTACGCTCAGCTTCCTGTTCCCTTCCTGCTCTCTCAGCAGCGAGAGCGGTATCCTTGGCGGCTAGTTCCGTCCTTAGTCTCTGTATCAGCTGTTCAGGTGTTTCTACGGCCGCCATGGCTCTTTTCAGTTTAGAATGGATGTGTAGGACGTGTTCCGGATCATCTAAGGTGTCAAACTCAGGTGGTTGACCAGAACGGCGCATACACCTGCAAAGTAACTTAAAGCAAACATGAGATCTTAACTACCTAAGGCGCGAATGATAGCTTCCCCGGCAACGACGCCAATTTATTGTAGGAGGAAATCGAGAATGCAAATTGAATATAAAGTAAGTACAACAAACCAGATTCCGTCCCTTGCAAATAATTACAAGACTTCCTCCTGATTCAGCTCACAACAAGCTTGTGCACTTGGCGTTCGCAGATGATCTGCTATTATTCTGTAGAGGTGACAGACAATCAGTTAGAATCTTAAAGGATTGTTTGGATGAATTTTTCACTATGTCAAGGTTGAGAGTTAAAATTGAAAGAGTACTACCGTCTTTACTGCTGGTTGTTCAGAGGAGATGACAGAAAGTATAGTGCACCAGCTGGGATTTGTTAGGGGAACCCTCCCGGTCAGATATTTAAGGACCCCTTTGAGCTCCAGAAGGACTAAGAACCACGAATATGGAGACTTATTGGGAAAAATAAGCAAGGTGATACAGTCATGGGGAGCTAGGAGTCTTTCTTACGCGGGTCATTTGCAACTCATCAAATCTGTATGCATTGGAATACAAACTTTCTGGTGCTATTCGATCCTACTTCCTAAGGGTGTGATATACAAGATTGAGAGCATGATGAAGAGATTTATGTGGAATGGTAATCTCCAAGGAAAAAGGTACTTGATAGTGTGGGGGGATCTCACACGGTCGCATATTGAAGGTGGTTTGGACATCCGGGAACTTCTGTCTTGGAACAAAAATGTGTTTGCTAGATTATGGGGCGATATTGTGATACAAAAGCCCAACATATAGAAGAGGTGGTGCTTGCAAAACCACCTGAATGAAGAACTCATCACTGATCTAAGACAGAAGCGGGACGATTCTTGGTTATGGAGGATTGTTCTGAGTGTCAAAACTGCAATGAAGGAGAAATTGCAAGCTGATGGCCCGTATGAAGAGGAGCTGCGTGACTTCCTCAACAATAAAGGTAATCTGTCTTGTGCAAAACTGTATAATATATTCAGAAGTCGGGGGCAAGAGGTGGACTAGGGAGGTCTCCTTTGGGGAAGATTGCAGAGCAGGAAATGGGGGTTCATCTCTTGGCTTTCTATACGGAAACGGTTGCAGACAGGTAACAAGACCCGACACTGGCTAGGCGATAGTGCAGTTGTGTGCGTCGCGCTATTGAATGCGAATATCACATTTGGTTTGAATGTGCAACGGTTAGAGCTCTTCAGCAGAAAATGTTTGATTGGGTGGGCATCCAATGCCGATTTGATAACATCCGAGATTGATTGGATTGGTTTGCTCAAGGGACTCCGAAAATTAAAAACTCCAATCTCTTTCAAGCCAAACTCTTAGCTCTTCAAGCACTAAGGATGGGCGTAATAAGAAAATCTTTTGTAATGAACCTTTGAAATAGAAAAGTGTGCTTCTCGTATTATTTCATGTTGTCGATCCAGGCTTGCCATGAAGTGCAAAGACAAAGCACTTGTGGCGAGGTTGGATCGACAAGGTAGCTAGAACTTGGTCATTATGGTTTGACAGTGATGGCGTAGGGTTTTTTTTTTTGTTTGGAATTGCATAGTTAGTGATAGTTGGGATACTTGAGTGCAGGTTTAGTGGTTTTTTGAGAATTGGTGGGCATATGGGATATTTTGGGTATAGGTTTAAATCCCTTTTTTGGTCTTGTCCTTTTGTAACTCGGTGGATCCACCACCTTTAGCTATATATTTACCGTTTCAGACAAAGGTGGTAGGCACTACGGCTGTTATGTAAGCCGAACAGTTCGAGGCAAGGTGCATGTAAGGAGCGAATTGAAGTTAGGTTCCATCATTTCTTAAAGAGAAAATTTGTGCCGAAGGCACAAATTTTTGCTCTAATTGCTGGAGTATCCTAGTTTTTGTAAAATTTACTAGAGTGTCTACTTTTCTAATTTCGGATCTTTATTTTTCGATATTACCCTTCCTTCTATTGTACTGTTATTGAACCCAGAATCCCTAATTTGTGAATCTCGTCCCTCTCGATTCATCCTCCTCCTCGCTCCTCCATCAATGGCGACCTTCTCCCAGCCGCAATAGTCGCCCCAATCGCAGACGGTTGGAGCCTTCTGGCGCCGAATCCCCAATATGTGAATCTTCTCCATCTCCGCTCTCTTTCTCCTCGCTCATCGCTCTGAATCGCCGCTGCCATTGAATCGCCGCCTCCTCCACCAACAGAAAGCGCCTCTCCGGTCTCCTTCATAGGGTTTCTCGGCCTCAATTTGTTGGATTGGAGTACGGCGGCGCCGTTCGGTGACGATCTCGGTCCTGTGCCGCTCTTCGATCCCGCGTCGGTCGAATTTGCAGCCGTTCCTGTGCCGCCCTGGCTGCTGTTCTCGCCGCTCCTGTGCCGTCTCCCCCACCACCACCTCCACCGGCGCCGGCGCCGCCGCCACCACTGCCACCTCCTCCCAGCGACAACAGTGGCCCCAATCGCAGTTTTCTCTATCACCGCAACAGCCTCAACACTGGATGCCAAATCTCTGAGGCGGAGATCCCAGATCTGCAGACGGTGGACAAGGAGCAGCCGAGCAGGGTCCTCCGCCTCCCGCCGCCCCTCCTCCCGGTGCAGAGCCGCGCTGGCGCCAGGTAAATTGATTTGCCTCTGTTTGCTCCCGGTCTTATTTCGGTTTTTGATTTATGGCAGATCTGGGTAATGGGATTTAATAACCTGATGTCGATGGACTTGTGCTCGAATATTGACCAATATTGACATTTTTAACATGGCATTTACTTTTGTTTGAGAAAATTCACTATGGAATTGGTCATGGGATTTAATAACCTGTTTATTCCATTCAAACTACCTTCATACTGAGAAATCTTGTTCCTATATTTTCTCCTTTTAGGTATTACTATGCTATAGTGGTGTGTGATTCAATTACAACAGCAGATTATCTAATATAAGTCATGTGACGGAGTAGAATTTGAGAGATCATCCAATGTACTTGACCTGAGGTTTATTCCTGACGATATGGAATTCAAGCACCCCCCTCGTGATCAGGCAACAGAGGTATTCTCATAACTCAGAATTTCCGTTTCTATTTCAGTATTTTAGAGGCTAAAAGGTTTTTTCTTTTTAATTATTGTTAAAGATAAAATGATTGTAATGTTTCCAACTTAGCTTAGTTTTTACTTCATTACGAAGGTTTGGCAATAATATCATCTCTAGAAATTTGAACCATTGTGCAGTTTTGAATATGATGAATGGCTTCACAAGGGTGTAAATATGTATTGTTCTGCTCTTCTGCATTCTGTGGGACTTTGTTTTGTATGTTGAATGTTAAATCGATTTATAGGAAATTGGTAATGTGGAATAAAAGCACCAAGCAGACGTTCTACAAGTTTTCTACAAAGCAAGTTTTCAAGACACTAAAACGTGGAAAGCTTGACAAGATTATGGGGATTGATGTAGTTCTGTTGTTCCTTTTTCATACAGTCAGCCCAATATGCTCTTATCAGGGGCATAATGTATCAAAACTTCAAAGCTTGGGCTTATTTCCCATAACTAGCTTGTTTCATGTTTTGATCCTAGCTGGCATATGTGATAGATTTCATACTGAATGTATAATAAACAACCATTTGTTCTTCTTTTTTTTAAGTACTTGGACAATTTTGGGATAAAAATAGCTAACTTAATTAATTTTTGTTCAATCATATATATAATTAATCTTAATGAAGCACTAGTAGTATATTATACATCATTATATTAATTGATACATAGTACAAACAAAGTAGTGCACAGTGCACATCCATATATATTACAAGAGCTAACAACTTACAACACCAAGAAGAAAAATAGAAAACACCAGTAACAACAACATCAAAACATTACATATATATAGGCCAGGGCTTATACAAATGGTGGACTACATTCAAATTTAAAATCTGAAATCTGTAATTTGTATTCTGTAATCTGTAATTCTGTAATTCTGTAAATCTGTAAATCTAAAATCTGTAATTCTATAAATCTTCAATATGTAAATCTGTAATTCTATATATCTGTAATCTGTAAATTGTAAATCTGTTTGGTAAATCTGAAATTTGTAAATTGTAAATCTGTTTGGTAAATCTGAAATCTGTAAGTTCAACAACATAAATAATTTATAGTCCAAGAAGTTCAACAACTTAGGTAAACTGAATTCTGCAGTGTGTAAACTAAAATCTGTATCTTCTGATTTTCGCTTGCATCTTGCTTCTGCTGATTTCAGGTCTATTTTCGGGGCTGCTGTAACTTTTGAATTTCGCTTGCATCTTACTTTTGCTGATTTTGGGTCCTTTTTAGGGGCTGCTGTAGCTTCTGAATTTCTTCTTCTGTTGTTGTATCTACTATAACTTAAATGTTGACATTTAGCTTCAATGTTGACATTTAGCTTCAATGTTGACATTTAGCCTAAATGTTGACATTTAGCCTAAATGTTTGACATTTATGCTAAATGTTATGTGCAATTCAAGTTGATGTATATGTTTTTTTGTGCAATTCAAGTTGATGTAACTTAAATGTTGACATTTAGCTTCAATGTTGACATTTAGCCTAAATGTTGACATTTAGACTAAATGTTGACATTTAGACTAAATGTTGATATTTAGCCGTTGATGGGCAAAAACTTTATCTTTTACTATTTCTTTTCACACCATCTCAGTGCATTTTAGCATTAAAATTCACATATCTAATACCTTAGATGTGGTGGAGTCGTTATATATATCACATGTCAGTAGAGTAGCATATTGTTATATTAATTCAATCCATTTAAAGGTGGGAAAGGAAACTTTTGATGTGTATCATCATTACAATATTTTAGGACATCACCTTGCATTTAAGCATTAAAAATCAGTAACTTAATATGTTAGATTTAGCTAAGTCTCTATATGTCATCAGCATCAACTTATGCATATAATAATCATAATTTTACATATCAGTCATATGGGGTTGCATATCAGTAAAATGTAGTTGCATATCATAATTTTACACTTGTACAAAATTAATTTAAGTTAGTTGCACATCACCCTATGCATATTTTGGATGTGTATACTCATATCAATCTAGTAGCAAAAATATTCACTGCATTTTAGCATCAAATTTCACAAACCCAATACCTTAAATTTAACGTAGTCTCTATATGTCAACATCATCAATTTTTTGCATAAGTGACATAGGTTCTAGATTGATCCGTTTTAATTTCTTTTAATATTGGTTTTAAACAGCAGTAACTTTATTAAATTGGATCTAAATTCTTGGCTTTTGGCACTAATTATTAATTTTAAATTAAAATGTCGGCAGAGTAACAGATCCTTATACTAATTTAATTCATTATTAGAGACAAAGCAAGGCTTTGATGTCCATAAACATGACAACTTATAAGCACACCATCTCAGTGCATCTTAGCATTAAAATTCACAAATATAATACCTTAGGTGTAGTGCAGTCTATATATGTCAGCAGCATCAAAGTTTTGCATAAGTGCTGACATTTGGCTTATTTCTGATTTATCTCTTTTAATTTCTTTTGAAGATTGGTTTCCAAGAGAAATAACTTTATTATTTTGAATCTACATTCATGCTTTTGGCACAAATTCTGTTTTTTTAAGCCAAATTTCAGCAGTGTGATAGATTGTTATATTAATTCAATTCATCACAAGAGACACACATTGTTTAGTAGCATAACTATTCATGGTTATCAATTTTACTCAAGAATTGTTGTCTTTGTATTTTTTTTTTAAAAAGACAAAAATTAGGGAAAACCAAATATAGTAAAAAAAGGTGATTATTAGAGGGGTGGGGGGGGGGGGGTGTATCCGGTGCTCTGCAAATACAAAGTAGTTGGGAAACCGCCCTCCTTAATAGACGTAATAATTACTTAATATTTGCATATTTTAATCTTATATTTGCATATCATCAATTTATAATTGCATATTATACTTTTACATTTGCACAACATCAATTTATATTTGCATATTATAATCATACATTTTCACAACATCAATTTGTATTTCCCCAACTTATTTTTATTTACTAAAAATTAAAATCTAGGCATTAGATATCAATAATCTTATATATGTAGTTGCTTTGCAAGCTGCTTGGAACTAGAGCAAGTATGTCAGCGGCTTTCTTCTTTCTGCAATTGATTGATAAGTTCTGGCATATGAGGTTCTGGCATGAATAAAGATTCTGATGCATGTGCTTTTCTATCCTTTAACTGTCAAAGAGTTAACTATCTGCTGTGAGATATTCGAGTTAAGCACTCCTGATTTCTGTCTTGTATTTTTTGTTTTCCACTCTTTAAACTTCTTTTGTGTGTGGAAATTTTAGACTGGTAGCAAGCTCCTGATTTCTATAATTTGTTTTCCACTTGATATCAAACTCCTGATTTCTATCTGCTAATAGCTCGGAAATTTTAGACTGGTAGCAAGCATGAGGCTGTAGGCGCTTATGTGGATGCTGCAAACAGCTACAAGAAGATCTCTCCTACACGTAAGTCTTTCATTTTATGTTGCCATCAGCTGAGGCCTTCGTATTATACACTTATACTAATTGTTCAGCTATGCAATTTTTTTTAATAAAAAAAATGTTATGTGAAGCTCTTTTTCATATTTGTTGGTAATTCAGATTTCAGAGTTTGATATCAAGTGCATTGTCAATTGGCTAACTTGACTTTATGTATCAGAGGTCATCTCATCCTTGGAGCAAGTTGTTGATCTATTCTCTGAAATTGGGAGATTTAACATGGCTGCGCGATATTCCAAGGTAAAAGTTTTCTTCTTAGAATTAATATGCTTCTACTCTCAGACGTCAGTGCAGGCCATGGTGCTCTCTATTTCACTTTCTGTTGTTGTATCTGCTGATTTTGGGTCTCTTTTAGGGGCTGCTGTAGCTTCTGAATTTCATTTTCTGTTGTTGTATCTACTGTAACTTCAATGTTGACATTTAGCTTCAATGTTGACATTTAGCTTCAATGTTGACATTTAGCCTAAATGTTGACATTTAGCCGTTGATGGGCAAAAACTTTATCTTTTACTATTTCTTTTCACATTATTTGCTTAAAATTAAGAGGGAATAACAATCTTTCTGATATCCGGTGTCAGCAGTTTAAATTTGCATAACAGATTGTTATATTTTGCATAACAGATTGTTATATATGCATATCATGGAGTTATATTTGCATAACAGTAACTTATATTTGCACAACATAAACTTCTTTATTTTCACTTTTTTTTTTTAATTAAATTTCTCTATTTTCTTTTTTCTTTTTTTGGTTATCTGAGAATATAGCAAGGTTTTGTGATCTGATTTGCTAGTTATGCTAGATTTATCCCATTCTCCCTATGAAGTATGAATTCTCTTGCTAGTTATGCTACGTTTTATATTGATTTGACATTTATTGTTCACATGTTATTCACGTTGATGTATAAGTTTTTTTATTTCTAATTGTGTGCTAACATGACCTCTTTTTGTGCAAAAATGTGTACTGTTTATTAGGAGTTCCAACTTTTTTTTTATCATTTTTTGGTTGTGGCGTGAACATAACTCTTATTTGTTTATTTGAATGTTATGTTATAATATAATTAAAAGCCTTTTAGCTCAAAGGTAGAGTGATGTGCTTATGCGCAAATACGTGGGTTCGAATCCCGCATAGGCTAAAATTTATAATAATTCTAGTAATTTACAAAATTTGATATTCTCATCTCATCTAATATGATATCAATTTTGGGAATAATCTTATTTGTAAACTTTATTTTTTATTATATGTTGACATTTAGCTTAAGTACTACATAATAATAGCACAACGGTTCTTTCTATCACACCGATCACTATCAATTTCTTTTTAGTTTCAATACAAAGAGTAGTAACTTCATAAATTTCAATCTAAATTTGTGCCAAAGGCACAAATTTTACTTAATTACATCAAATGTCAGCACTATAAAAGATTTTTACATTAATTCAATTCATTCTAAAATAAAAAATCAGATTTTGGTTATGCATAATCATTACAAGCTAGTAACACAATATCTCACTGCATTTTAGCATTAGAAGCCATTCAACCAACACATTAGACCGAGCTCAACAATCACTTGTCAACAGCACCACATTTTTGCATAAGTATTAATTAGTAGTAGCACAACTATTCTTTATTTTAGACTTATCACTACTAATTTATTTTTAGTTTCAATACAAATAGTAGTAACTTCATAAATTCCAATCTAAATTTGTGCCGAAGGCACAAATTTTAATTCATTATATCAAACGTCAGCAGTGTAACAGATTTTTACAGTAATTCAATTCATTCTGAAATCAAAATGAGATTTTGGTTGTGCATAATCATTACAAGCTACTAACACAACATCTCACTGCATTTTACATTAGAAGTCATTCAACCAACACCTTATATTGAGCTCAACTAATATTTGTCATCAGCATCCGAGGTTTGCATAGGTACTACATAATAGTAGCACAACTGGTATCTCTTTTATACTGATCACAATTAAATTCTTTTTAGTTTCAATACAAAGAGTAGTAACTTCATAAATTTCAATCTAAATTTGTGCCGAAGGCACAAATTTTACTTAATTACATCAAATGTCAGCACTGTAACAAATTTTTACAATAATTCAATTCATTCTAAAATCAAAAATCAGATTTTGGTTGTGCATAATCACTACAAGCTAGTAACACAATATCTCACTGCATTTTAGCATTAGAAGCCATTCAACCAACACATTAGACCGAGCTCAACAATCACTTGTCAACAACACCAGATTTTTGCATAAGTATTAATTAGTAGTAGCACAACTATTCTTTCTTTTAGACTTATCACTACTAATTTATTTTTAGTTTCAATACAAAGAGTTGTAACTTCACAAATTTCAATCTAAATTTGTGCCGAAGGCACAAATTTTACTTCATTATATAAAACGTTAGCAATGTAACAGATTTTTAAAGTAATTCAATTCATTCTGAAATCAAAATCAGATTTTGGTTGTACATAATCATTACAAGCTACTAACACAACATCTCACTGCATTTTACATTAGAAGCCATTCAACCAACACCTTATATTGAGCTCAACTAATATTTGTCATCAGCATCCGAGGTTTGCATAGGTACTACATAATAGTAGCACAACTGATATTTCTTTTATACTGATCACTATTAATATTTTCTTAGTTTCAATACAAAGAGTAGTAACTACATAAATTTCAATCTAAATTTGTGCCGAAGGCACAAATTTTACTTAATTACATCAAATGTCAGCACTATAACAGATTTTTACATTAATTCAATTCATTCTAAAATCAAAAATCAGAGTTTGGTTGTGGATAATCATTACAAGCTAGTAACACAATATCTCACTAAATTTTAGCATTAGAAGCCATTCAACCAACACATTAGACCGAGCTCAACTATCACTTGTCAACAGCACAGATTTTTGGATAAGTATTAATTAGTAGTAGCACAACTATTCTTTCTTTTAGACTTATCACTACTAATTTATTTTTAGTTTCAATACAAAGAGTAGTAACTTCTTAAATTTCAATCTAAATTTGTGCCGAAGGCACAAATTTTACTTCATTATATCAAACGCCAGCAGTGTAAAAGATTTTTACAGTAATTCAATTCATTCTGAAATCAAAATCAGATTTTGGTTGTACATAATCATTACAAGCTACTAACACAACATCTCACTGCATTTTACATTAGAAGTCATTCAACCAACACCTTATATTGAGCTCAACTAATACTTGTCATCAGCATCCGAGGTTTGCATAGGTACTACATAATAGTAGCACAACTGATATTTCTTTTATACTGATCACTATAAATTTCTTTTTAGTTTCAGTACAAAGAGTAGTAACTTCATAAATTTCAATCTAAATTTGTTCCGAAGGCACAAATTTTACTTAATTACATCAAATGTCAACACTATAACATATTTTTACATTAATTCAATTTATTCTAAAATCAAAAATCAGAGTTTGGTTGTGTATAATCATTACAAGCTAGTAACACAATATCTCACTAAATTTTAGCATTAGAAGCCATTCAACCAACACATTAGACCGAGCTCAACTATCACTTGTCAACAACACCAGATTTTTGGATAAGTATTAATTAGTAGTAGCACAACTATTCTTTCTTTTAGACTTATCACTACTAATTTATTTTTAGTTTCAATACGAAGAGTAGTAACTTCTTAAATTTCAATCTAAATTTGTGCCGAAGGCACAAATTTTACTTCATTATATCAAACGTCAGCAGTGTAACAGATTTTTACAGTAATTCAATTCATTCAGAAATCAAAATGAGATTTTGGTTGTGCATAATCATTACAAGCTACTAACACAACATCTCACTGCATTTTACATTAGAAGCCATTCAACCAACACCTTATATTGAGCTCAACTAATACTTGTCATCAGCATCCGAGGTTTGCATATGTACTACATAATAGTAGCACAACTGGTATTTCTTTTATACTGATCACTATTAATTTCTTTTTAGTTTCAATACAAAGTGTAGTAACTTCATAAATTTCAATCTAAATTTGTGCTGAAGGTACAAATTTTACTTCATTACATCAAATGTCAGCACTGTAACAGATTTTTACAGTAATTCAATTCGTTCTGACATCAAAATCAGATTTTGGTTGTGCATAATCATTACAAGCTACTAACACAACATCTCACTGCATTTTACATTAGAAGCCATTCAACCAACACATTAGACCGAGCTCAACTATCACTTGTCAACAGCACTAGATTTTTGCATAAGTATTAATTAGTACTAGCACAACTGGTATTTCTTTTATACTGATCAATATTAATTTCTTTTTAGTTTCAATACAAAGAGTAGTAACTTCATAAATTTCAATCTAAATTTGTGCCGAATGCACAAATTTTACTTCATTATATCAAACGTCAGCAGTGTAATAGATTTTTATAGTAATTCAATTCATTCTGAAATCAAAATCAGATTTTGGTTGTGCATAATCATTACAAGCTACTAACACAACATCTCACTGCATTTTACATTAGAAGCCATTCAACCAACACCTTATATTGAGCTCAACTAATACTTGTCAGCAGCATCCGAGGTTTGCATATGTACTACATAATAGTAGCACAACTGGTATTTCTTTTATACTGATCACTATTAATTTCTTTTTAGTTTCAATACAAAGAGTATTAACTTCATAAATTTCAATTTAAATTTGTGCCGAAGGCACAAATTTTACTTCATTACATGAAACGTCAGCAGTGTAATAGATTTTTATAGTAATTCAATTCATTCTGAAATCAAAATCAGATTTTGGTTGTGCATAATCATTACAAGCTACTAACACAATATCTCACTGCATTTTTACATTAGAAGTCAATCAACCAACAACTTATATTGAGCTCAACTAATACTTGTCAGCAGCATCCGAGGTTTGCATATGTACTACATAATAGTAGCACAACTGGTATTTCTTTTATACTGATCACTATTAATTTCTTTTTAGTTTCAATACAAAGAGTAGTAACTTCATAAATTTCAATTTAAATTTGTGCCGAAGGCACAAATTTTACTTCATTACATGAAACGTCAGCAGTGTAATAGATTTTTACTGTAATTCAATTCATTCTGACATCAAAATCAGATTTTGGTTGTGCATAATCATTACAAGCTATTAACACAACATCTCACTGCATTTTACATTAGAAGCCATTCAACCAACACCTTAGATTGAGCTTAACTAATACTTGTCAGCAGAATCCGAGGTTTGCATAGGTACTACATAATAGTAGCACAACTGTTCTTTCTTTTATGCTGATCAGTATTAATGTCAGCAGCGTCAGCATCTCCGATGTCGGCGTCAGCCGACATCAGCATCAGCGCTGACACGGAAAATGTTAGTGGTGTTCGCAATGTTAATGGTGACAGTGTCAGCAGTGTCAACAATATTAGTGCTTACACGAAAAAAGAAGCGTTGGAACAAAAAAAAAGCATCTTCGACGTCGGCGTCAACAGTGTTCGCAACATCGATGTCGACGTCAGCTGACATCTTCGATGTCAGCGTCAGCAGCGTCAACATCTCCGATGTCAGCGTTAGCCGACATTAACGTCAACGCTAATACGGAAAATGTTGGTGGTGTTCGCAATGTTAGTGGTGACAGTGTCAGAAGTGCCAGCAATGTCAACAATGTCAGTGTCAACGGTGTCAGGAATGTTGGTGTCAGCAACATCGCATTTGACATTAATGCAATTTTAAAGCCTCTTATGTCAATAAATGGTAGAGCGATGTGCTTATGTGCAAATAAGATATATTAATGCAATTTTAAAATACATATGGATTTGCATATTCTTCTCATAAGTTTTTTTAAGCTTGCATAACATAATATTATATTTGCATATCATAATATTCTATTTGCATAACATCGGGTTATAGTTGCATATCTGAAAGTGCTGACATGTAATTTTTTTTAACTAAAAAAAAAAATTCTGAAGGAGTTGGTTAACGTTGACCGGTAAACGGTCAACGTTGACCAGTGTTGACGGTGTCAGGAATGTTGGTGTCAGCAACATCGGGTTTGACATTAATGCAATTTTAAAGCCTCTTATGTTAATAAATGGTAGAGCGATGTGCTTATGTGCAAATAAAATATATTAATGCAATTTTAAAATACATATGGATTTGCATATTCTTCTCATAAGGTTTTTTAAGCTTGCATAACATAATATTATATTTGCATATCATAGTATTCTATTTGCATAACATCTGGTTATAGTTGCATATCTGAAAGTGCTGACAAGTAAATTTTTTTTTTAAAAAAAAAAACAGAAAAAAAAAAACTGAAGGAGTTGGTCAACGTTGACCGGTCAATGGTCAACGTTGACCGATCAACGGTCAACGTTGACCAGTCAATGGTCCAGCGAGGGGGGGGGCAAGGGGGATGGACACTTTTGCAAAATTTTCAAATATATGGATACTCCTCTAATTTAGTCAATTTTTATGGATAATTTTGTAAAGGCCCCTTTCTTAAATCCATTGGTTGGATGTCGAGACAAAAGTGGTAGGCATTAGGGCTGTCATGTGAGCCGAAGAACTGCCGATCGACTCGGACTCGGCTCGAAAAAGCCCAACTCGAAATTGTTCGAGAGATTGAACAGATTTTTAAGCTCATTTCGAGCCGAGCTCGAAAGCTTGGTTTGTATTGTTTTCCGAAATTGAGGTTTGTGTTGTTCTTCTGCTCGAGCGGGCGGCGTCTTCCACTTCCACTCTTCCTCTTCCTACCTCCTTTCTCCTGGGCGGCTGGCCGTCTTCCTCGTACTCCCTCCGACCCTCCTTTCTCCTGGCTTCATCCCTCTGACCAGGCGACCCCGACCAGCCGAGCAGGCTTTGTCCCTCTTCGTCCCTTCGCCCCTCTCGTACTCCCGGCCTCCTTCCTCCTTGCTCCTGTTCGAGTTCCTCTTCGTCCATCCGACTAGGTGATCCCGACCAGGCACACCCTCCTTCCTCATGTCTTCTTGTTCGAGCGTTCGACCCTCCGACCTGGCTTCCTCTTGTCTTCTTGTTCGTCATTCGTGTGCCCCTAACGAGATTGTAGGGCTGCAGCACAGCAGCAGCACCCCGACCAGGCGAGTTTAAGGCTCCCCGCTCCCTCGGTAAGATTTCTCTCTGTGTTTCAGTTTGTATTCGAATCTGTGAAATTGAGGGTAATCTGTAAAATTTAGGGCTGTTATTTCCTTGAAATTGAGGGTGATCCGTGAAATTGAGGGTGAAATTTAGGTTGATCTGTAAAATATGATCTGTGAAATTGTGCTACTGTAATTTCTGCTACTGTATTCGCAACTTCAGGCTTTCAACTACGAACCGAGCTTGATCGAGCGCAACTGGTGAGCTCGAACAAGCCTAGACTCGTTTGTTTGGCTTGTTCGAAGCCGAGCTCGAGTTTAAGGTTTGGCTCGCGAGCCGAGCTTGAGCACCGAAAATAATTCGTATAATAATTGGGCTCGAGCTCATCTCCCGTTCGAGGGAAGCTTGATCATGCCAAGCTCGGCTCCTTCTGCTCGAATATCACACTGACGTTTTCTGATGCTCTCGATTTCAGGTATGGTCTTTTTCTCTGCAGTTTTCAATCGATGAACAAGAATAAGAGTTTTGACTGAAGATTGACAATGCGTTATTAAGCACACCACGTGTTCGACGTAATGCCTGTATGAAATTGTCCACTAGATTCGAATGTGTAATTAAATAATAAGTACATCATCATAAATAAAAAGTGTATTATAATTAACAGACGATTGGTGTTTTTGATCAATCGTGTTAATCTTTCATCTTTTAGATTCCCGCCTCACCACTGCGGCACTGCCTCTACTGAGTACTGACTTCTGCCTGAAATCATGCTGAAAGGATCGACGAAGAGGTTGGCGGCTCAATCTCCCTTCATCACCGGAGAACAGCAACAGCTTCGCCGTCTTACTATCCATGGATTCAAGGTGTTTTCCCTTTCTCAATCCCAACCCCTAAATACTACCTTTTGGCTGTAAGAAAATGTATGTTATGTTTCTTGTATCTATTTCTCTGGCTTTCAAATTGGTGGAAGAAACGATATGCTTGTTCATCATCAAAACCTCAAGTTTTTTACTTTTTAGCTGTCTTGTTTGCTGATTTACTCACAAATTTGGCATTTGTATAAAAATAACTTGATTGTTGTGCTGATTTAACCTTGTTCTATGCTTCAATTGCCAACAATTGGCTTCTGATGATGGCTGTTTTGTTTTTGTTGATAATTTTCTTTAAATATCAATCAAAGGTTTTGGAGTTCTTTTCATCTGGGAGTCTGGAATGTTAATTGATTCTTGGAAAGTGATATTTTGATGGTAATTGTGGTTTAAGGAGGCTGATCAGAGGGGAGATGGAAACAGTCTGACAAAGGGAATAACTATGGCTTCTATTGATGAGGTCAAGAATTAGTGTAATCTGCAATGTTTTTTAATCTGTATGTAGGAACAAAACAGTAACCCTTTCTCTAGATTTATGAGAATTCTTCGTCATGTTGAATTAAGTTTTTCTAATTGTGAACTTCTAGCCGTTTTTAACCCGTAGAATTGTCTGCTTCTATGATGCTGGTTGTCTGATCTTCTTCAGTTTTTTATCTCCATTTTTGGTTGTGGTCTCTTTAGCATCATATTATTAGATTAGGCAAGTTACTCCTTCTGAACTGATGAATTTCATGGAAATTGCTTTTTTTGACAGGTGCTTGATTCTGCCATGAAAATCTCCTCCACAGAGCCTGCTCTGGGTAATTTGGGAAAGAGGAGGTGGGATCCTCTGCCGATTCCCCATGGCTCAATCCCTGAGCCCTATGGCCAGGACCTTGATTTTGTCAACGTGGCTCATAGCCATTTGATACACTCCGATTGGGTGAAGCTTGACAAACTAGCAAAAAGCCTATCCACATTTAGGATTAAGCATGTTTTGCTGAGGGTTCAGAAGGATTATGTCCTTTCCCTTGAATTCTACAAGTGGGTTCAGCAAAAACAATCCCATTTGCATACCCTTGAAACCCATTCCATGATCCTCCACGTCTTGACAAAGTTTTCGAAATTCAAGTCTGCTGAAATGATTTTGAAGGGAGTTCTTGGTTCACCTGAGCTTCATCTCGCCTCTAGGCTGTTTGAGGCAGTGCTGTACTCGTACCGGGTTTGTGATTCATCTCCCCGTGTCTTTGATCTGCTCTTTAAGACTTGTGCCCACATGAAGAAGTTTAGGGACGCCACCAATACGTTTGATCAGATGAAGGATTATGGTTTTCTGCCAACTGTTCGATCATGCAATGCATTCATGAGCTCCTTGCTTAGTTTAAATCGAGGAGATATTTTGTTGTCTTTCTACAGGTCAATGAAAAGGTATCACATCTCTCCCAATGTTTATACTGTCAATATGGTTATTGCTGCCTATTGCAAATTGGGAAACATTGAGAATGCTGTTGAGGTGTTTGATAGCATGGAAACTTCGGGTATAAGTCCTACATTTGTGTCGTATAATACCTTGATTTCTGGGTATTGTGAAAAGGGCCTTATCACTGCAGCCCTGAAGCTAAAAAATGCCATGGGTAAAAAAGGGATTCAGCCAACCGAAGTTACTTTCAACACTCTCATCCACGAGCTTTGCAAAGAAGGGAAATTGTATGAAGCCAATAAGATTTTTGGTGAAATGAAAGCCTTGGGTGTGGCTCCTAATGTTGTAACATACAACATTTTAATCAACGGATATAGCCAAACGGGCAATAGTGAGATTGCTAGTAGGCTTCACGAAGAAATGTTGAGAGATGGAACCAAAGCTGATATACTGACTTATAATGCCTTGATATTGGGACTGTGCAAGGAAGGTAAGACTAAAAGCGCTGCGCTTGTGGTGAGAGAACTTGAGAAGAAGGGTCTATCTCCGAATTCTTCAACTTTTGCAGCTCTTATTTATGGGCAGTGTATAAGAAAGAATTCAGAGCGTGCTTTTGAGCTATACAAGAGCATGATAAGGAATCATTTTCATCCAAACAGCCATACCTGTGAGATTCTGATATCTTCCTTCTGTAAGAATGAGGATTTTGATGGAGCCTTGCAAGTTTGCAGAGAAATGTTTGAGAGGTGTATGATCCCTGACTCCTGTGTACTGTCTGAACTCGCGAATGGTCTGTGTCAGATTGGAAAAGACGATTTGGCTGCGAAACTGTATAAGGAGGTTAAAACTAGATGTTCCAACTGGATTGAATACGAGGACTCTATGAAGAGGTTAAAATTATGACTGAGCTTTGATGTTATGAATTATGATTGATCTAAATCTTCCAACACATTTTTTGTTCTGCCATATGAAATTTGTACCATTGTCCATTGATAGTGAAAGAAGATAGCGCATGTTTTGTTCATTCGATTCAACAGTTCGAGCATTGTAAAATTTACATCATATCGATTCATTCCGAACATGTTGTAATTGTAATGCCTCTAATGAGCAATTGTTGCAGCAATTGAGCTGTTAACTTCATATTAACTGGAAAAGAATATTTGTTCAACAACAAAAAATTGAAAAATAAAATAAAAAAATATTAGCAGCACAAAATGAAAGATTTCGGTGGCGAAGAACTAGAAATTTTGCGATCGCAGGTAATCGGAGAGTGTTACATGGGCGGTTGGATCCTTCATCATCTTCTTCTTCCTCTTGAACTGTTTTGATGCGATCTTCAGCACCTTCTCCCATCCCTAAAACAAAATTAACCACACTTGATTACCAATTAGATCGAAATTGAAAAGAACAGACCCGAATTTCCGCCAAGTTTCTACCTTTTTGTTAGCAACTGGAGAATCAGAACTCTTGTTGTCGTTACTGTTATTAAACTTCAACCTTCGGTTCGGAAGATTGAAATTGAGAGCGAAGTTGTGGATCTTCTTCCTGATCTTCGACAGAGTGATCTTCTTCTTCCTCCGCTCGGTGTCGAACGACAGCCTCCTCTTGGCCGACGCCGACGACTTCGACTTCGACTTCGGAGTCAGCATCAGAGCCGGAGTCGGGATCTTTCCACCGGCAAAACTGAGGTGGTGGAATCTGCGGATGGGAGGCGACCAGAGAGCGCTCTGGGAGTAGTCGAAGTCGAAGGCGGAGTTATCAGGGAATTTGCCGAGGAGCTGGTCGGACATGGACGACTCAACGTACTGGACGACGACGACGTCACTTCCAATTCCATTGATGAACGAGCTCATCGCCGAATGTAAGGCTCTGGTTAGGGAGATTTGGTTTAGGGTTTGGAAGCATAGATCGAGAGAGAGAGATCCCTCCAATGGCGGAATTTGGGAGGGTGTTGAGTTGGGACTGGTTTGTTGGGGTTTGGGAATTGACCGTTGGGAAAACGGGCCAAAAGGGTTAAACAGGAGTTGTCAGATTGGCTAGTGTTGTAGTTCAACAACTCAACTCAATGCAAGTAGTTAAAAAAGGTAAAAACTATTTTTAGTTCACGGTAATCGGTAAACGTTGAGCAACGGCTATCTTCTTCTATGTGGGCCCGTACTACTGAAGGGCCTTGGTTGGGCCCGTCAATTATTGGGCTTAATTTTTGTGGGGGTCTTTTGGAATGTAGAGCACACAAAAATGGTGATTACAAGCACTGTAGCATCAATAAACCCATGTAGACTACATGGGTTTTTGTAGGACTCTTACGATTTGATGGGCCGAGTTGTATGCATAATTTCTCCGATGACAGCACGGGTTTTATTCGAGCTAACGAGTCGAGCTTGACATGTTCTAGTTTGGTTCATTTATTAATCGAGCTCGAGTCGAGCCCAATTGTTAAACAAGCTTTCGTTGTTGTTCAAGCTTGACTTCTTTGTTGTTCAAGCAGTGTGACTAAGCCTTTAGCTGAGGGAGATTTGGATATTAGAGAAATATTAGCTTGGAATAGGAGTGTTTAGGCAAAACTATTAGGGGACCTTGCATTTCATTCCCCTTGAATAGGTAAATAAAGAGCAGCCATATCCGGGGTTCGAACCGGGGACCTATGGATACTACCCACAAGTCCTTTCCGGTGAGCCAGTCCGGAACGGTGCATTTCATTCCCCTAGTATTTGGCATTGGTGGTGTGCACAGAATCATCTGAGGGGCGTTGAGGTGTGGGACATTCCCCTGAAAGTTAATGACACTTGGTTTTGGAAGAATATTCTAGACACCAGAAATGATTTGAAGTGTGCCTTGTTGTCTATATATGACTCCCTGACCGATCTTCAACATATTTAGACACCGTGTTGGGGGTTATCTTTCTCTAAAGTGTATGAGCTACTGCGTGATAAAGGGGAAGAATCCGGGTGAGGGAGTTGCTATGGAAGAGACTTCAAAGCAAAAAAATGGGTGTTTATTGTCTGGTTGGCCGCCAAGAATGATCTGTTGCAGATTGGTAACAGAGTGAAACACTGGAAGGGTCTTGATTCTTCTACGTGTGCATTGTGCAAGAAGGAACAGGAAACCATTGCCCACCTCTGGTTTAATTGCCCCGCTATTCAGCTTGTCCTCGATCGGGTGATAAACTGGGTCGGCATTTGATGTAGATTTCAGTATATTGCTGATTGACTTAAGTGGTTTGCAGACGATCCTATGTCGATACAGAAATCTTTGTTGTTTCAAGCCAAGATGTTAGCCTTCAAAGCTCTGGTGTACTTCACTTGGATGGCTAGGAACAAAGTTGTTTTTGGTGGTGACAGGTTTGAGCCTTGTGTTTATGCTAATCTTATTATTGATAGTTGCAAATCCCATATTTTCGTGAAGTGGAAGTGCAAGTTACTCGCGGATAATACGTGGAAAATGCATTTGTTGGGTAGATAGTACATGCGACTTGGTGCGAGTTGTGTACATGAGTAGGTAGGGGTTTTTGAGTAGTTATAGAGTTTGTTGGTCTTTTGGTGGGCATAGGGAGTTTTTGGGTATACAAGCCCTTTTACATGAGACCCTTAGCTTGGTCTCATATATTTTGTAACTATAGTGTTTACCACCTAATCTCTATATTTGCCTTTTCATACTTGGTTTGTTTTAGTAAATGAACGAGTTTTTTTTTTAAATTTAAACAATTTTACTTGGTCATAACATATTAACTTAATGAAAATTTTAGAAATTCCATAAAATTCGAGATATTCGACCTTAAATCAAATGAGCCAAGCTTTCAATCGAGTTTAAAATCATGTTCAGACTAAGTGAACGATCGAGCTTGAGCCGAACTTTTTTCAAGCCGAGCTCTAGTTGTTCACAATCCTAGATAACGATATCGAAAGAGTATTTTCGATTGGCTTGAATGGAATTGCACTTAGATTGTACGAGCAATAATTTTTTTAGGTTTCAATCATCCCTAAAAATGGTGATTGAAACTTAAAAAATAATTAAATTTGAAGTTTGATTCCATTGGTGAAATGTACAAATTAACTCTCATAATTGTTGCATTTTCTTCATTAACTTTGTATGAAAAACATGTTTGGATTAACTTTATCGGTAACCAATCTAAAACACATAGCTACTCGACCAAATCCACCTAATCAAATTTAAACAGAGTGCAAATACAATACCATATATAAACTCTCTTTTTTTAAAAAAAAAAAAAATATATAACAAAACTAACATCAATGTTAAGATAGTCTGTTTTGTTTGAATACGACAAAAACTCTGAAACCCTCAAAATAATAATATCAAATTGCCAAGTTTATCAACAACAACTATATTCTTAGGATATCCAACTCCGAACAGGGTTTAGGGGTCGAGATGTACACATTCTTTTTCAATTAAATCAAGAGGATGTTTTCAAGTGGCCCAAATAAAAACTAATAGATGACAAAATAATAAAATAGAATAGATAAAATAATTAAAAATCAACAATAAAATAGTTAATTATGTTATGTATACCATAACAAGTATACAATATAGGATGTTTGTTTTACACAATGAGAATGCAAAATAAACGAAATTATATTTATGGATGATCTTAGGAGTTTGCAGATAAAACTTGATAATATGCAAGTAGAAGACAACTTTGTGGGGGAAACAAATTAGCTTTAGGTCAATTATCAAGAATAAAACATGATAACATGAGCATTTTTCGCCCTTGTTTTTTTTAATCACTTTTTATACAGTGGAACTCGTATACATTGCGTGTATAAAACTATCTGAATGGGAGAGACGATTCTGTTGTGAAACCGTATGAAGAGGTTCAAAACTTAAGGCCTGGGGAATATCGATGAGGGAACAGCGAAAATCTCTGACTTATAAGGCATGCTGCTCAAGGACATTTGTCGAGAGTTATCGATTTGGGTTGTTTTGAGTGGATTTATCATGTGTTGTTCTTCTTCCGGTATGGTTATTGACTTATTGTATATACAAGGAATGGATTTCATATGGGTTAGAACTTAGAAGAGAGGCTCGATGAATATCAACGAGGACCATCCACTCGGTGATATTTACGGAGGTAACGCACATAGCTTGAAAATCTTAGCCTACTGATATGGCATAACATCAATGAAAAATACAACCAGGTAACAAACAGTTTCAAATGAAGCACTTGACAAAAGACCTGATTTTTTGGATGAAAACAGAAACAACAACATAACACCTGCAATGCCTCAAAGCGTTGGACGTATCACAACAGTCAAGCTAATTGATTTCACAAACCTTGACTTTAGGGAATAAAACTGTCATGGACCTGATTTTTAAGGACATATATATCGAAAAATACAGTTAAAAACTGAAGCAATCAAGACAGTAAAGTTTAGTTGAAAAGCAATCAAAACAACCCATTCTAAGTAACATACCTTTTAAGGACCAGAATTTCATATCCAACTCATTCAAAGAGTTGAAAAGCAATCAAGAGTAGAGAAGGCAATGAACTTTAGTTATAGCAGCAAAACAAAATCAACGAAAGACGAGTGTATATTTCTCAAAGTAACATAGTACTTAGAAGACTGATTATATGAATTAGTTCTTTCTATAGGACCATGACAAAGTGACAAACAATTGTCACCTTGGCTCCTTAGAAAACAAATTTGCAATCCTCCGTCTCGTTCCATGCATGTTCAACAATTCCCTCACCTTCAATTCAATCATTCATCTTTGTTGATAATACTCCTTGTACTATTGGTATGCTATATGATGAATTTTTGTAGTGAGTCCCTTAATTAAAGAGTTCCGTCAACATGTGAATTTGAAAACGCTAAACAATGTCCAAAACAAAATGGATATGAAAAGGTTCTGTCAGCTCAAGTTATGGTTAAAGACAAAAACAACACTCGAAAACTCCACTACTACTGAGTCTGTTAGCAGGGAGCTGAGGTTATGCATTTCAAAAGGATATATAAAATCCCGGATGAGAACACTCTCTCAAAAGGGCCTAAGGTCTATCCATGCCTTTACAAAATTCTCTATGCAAATCGGATCAAACCTTACACGACACTACATGATACTGATCCTCCAATTTATAGGCTTACAATCTGTCACATAACACTTATTTATAGGCTTTCTTTCGGTTTGCTTCCCAGTTTAGTCTGTAGACAAGTTAAGGGTGGTTTGGATCGATCCTTAACACTTTCAGCTTCAATTCAATAATCGCCCATTTCCTAAACTAGGTCTGAATGTTATTCCAATCCGGATCAGGTGTCCCCATGGCAGAGACGGAAGTGTACGCCTTCCTGAAGACATCGTACGTAGCCTTGCAGTTGAGGTGTCCAGATGGGTATCATATGCAAATATAATTACATTGTTAAGAATTCAACAGACTGATATTGTTAAGAAAAGAATGTAAGCTAGAAGTTAAAGCCAAGAATCCAATGGTAAAGAGAAGGAAAATGGAACAGAAATAATCCACTGATTTTGTAAGAGAAGGAGCATACCTTTGGACATTGATGCCTCTCAAAATATGTCAAGTTTGGAAACATGTTCATCAAATCTCTCCATCTCATGTGCAGGTTACGCAAATACTTGAAATGCAAAGTCGTGACCTTCCACTTACTGTGATTGGTGTCACAATGCAATTTTGTCAGGTTCCCCCCATATATGTAGAGTTTCTTCAACCTTTTCAGTTCACATGGATTGAGTGAGCCAATATGGTGTGGCTTTGAATGTGCAACACCATAACTCTAATTTCTCAATTTTATCCAGGTGTGTGCTGTTTGATGTCTCCTCCATATCCAGGTGTGTGCTGTTTGAGGAATGTGTAACACCATTCCTCATTCGTAAAATTGAAATCTTTTTTCCATGTAATCTTTAGTTTGCAAAGATTATCCATGTTCTTCAACACCTGAAGCTCTTTCACATTGAGGAACGTGTTGATCTTCACAACAAGATTCAATTTCCTCAGCTTCTTTAAATTCAACAAATCTTTCAGGCTGCAAACCTTTCTGTTTTGTGGGTCACAATCACAACCCTGTTTAGTGATCACAAACCCCTTGAGCACCTCAAGCTTCTATAACAGCATGATTCCTTTTGGGAACTCGGTAAGGTGATGACAATTGGTCAGGTCTAGATGGGTTAGAGTCTTCAGGGATCCAATGTCTACAGGCAACTCCTCCAAGTCATTACACTCTCTAAAATCAAGTATGATAAGGTTGTCAAGCTTACAAACTGAAGTCGGAACTTTAACAATTCTTGACAGCCCCTGCAAGCTTAAAAGCTTTAGACTCTTCATCTTCTCCAACTGTTCCATAAACTTTTTGTCGGAGAGCTCAATGTGGTTTTCTTGATTGGAGTGCCATTTCCCTACATAAAGCACTCTTAAATGCTTCATCTTAGAGAACCATTCTCGTTTGATATCAACGACATATTCGGTGACATTGAACAATGTGCGCACAGTTTTTAAACTTTCCTGTATGCTATGATAATAGTCATCATCTGCCCAGAGTTTGCACGATGATGGGAGGTTTTCTTGGGATTCAAGCAAACAAGCCCTTGGGGAGCGAGTAAAATGTTGGGTGAGCTTTCCACTCTTTTGGCTGAAATCAAAGAAACCCTCTTCCCTTGCCTTTGCAGTCACAAAACTGGGCACAAATGGGTGCATACAACAACTTCCACTGTCTCGGCTTTTCTCCATCACAAGCTCAATAAAGCCCTTATCTGCCAAAACCATAAAAACATCTTTCCCGACCAATTTCTTCAACTAGTTTTGAGCTCATACCTTCACTCGGGTCTAATAATCCTCCTCCAACCCGCAAGTAGATTAACATCCTCTTCTTGATCACTATGCTCTTTAAAACCACTTCTTTATTCTCACCATTATCGTCGTCTAGCGGGAAAACTGAAAAGCACAACAAACAACACTTCTGCAGGATGCTCAAACAATCATAATAGCAAAGGAGGTGTTGGAACTCATGGTTAGATGAATCATTGACCATGCATACATCATCTTCCTTGTATATGCTCCTCTTGAACCACAATTTCTCCTTCTTTTTCTTTTGGATAACTTTTGAAGCTTGACACTCTACTAGTTTTGGAGGGATCAAAAGCTTCAACTTGATGACTATGTGAAGAAGTTGCATCAAATAGGTGGAATCACCCAGGAAGTCACGAACTGAGAGATTATATATATATGCTGTCGATGACCTTCTTGAGAAGCTCCTCACCAGTCTTGTAATTTTTGGAGTTTTGGAGCCTTACAATGTTTTCTAGTATATATGTAATTCAAATCAGAATTCAACATTTTCAACTTCAAAGCTGGATTATTCGCAATGTTGGCGTTGGTGACTGCATCTTTGGTGCCAGGGACCACAGAGGACTTCAAGTTCTACTGTATTTTAGAAATGTGATTATCTAGTAAAGTAAAGTCCTTATGGAATTTGATGAAACTTGAAGGCTTCTCATCAGATTCAGAAGAGTTTTCATGATTGCCCATGTCAAAGGGGCCACAAACAATATGAATCTTAACAGGCTTAGAGACTCTTCCTTGAAAATAATCATCCTCGGCAGCTGCTTGTCAAACATTTCCCATTTTACCAAAGTAAACTTCACTCTAAAGTTGATCTCAGATCAGCTGGTAAGTGAATGCATTTAATTCATGATATATAATCACACGGGATGCTTCTCACATCAGTTCCATGAATATCAAGAAACTCCAAACTGCCCAGCGATGTCAAAGCAAATAAATTTTCCAAACCAGATCGATTTGTCAGCACCAACTTTCGGAGACTACAAGGAGCAGACATATGCATCGCCTTTTGAGGTTCTTATTGACTTTCTAGTCGAGAATCGGTGATAGTACAAACATCCAATAGAGAAAGATCCAAAGTCTCCAAGTTTGTGAGTGTTTGTAGATCAGGCACAACTTTCAAACATTGGCAATTTGCCAACAACAAATCTCCGAGGCTTACAAGCTTCGACAAGCCTGGTAGTTGTGCCATTGAAGTTTCTGAGAGGTTAAGTGTTCGGAGGTTCTTAAAACACTGCAAGAAATCCGATCTTAACTCGAATGAAGGAGTAATCTCCAAACCTTTGAGATCAAGTTCTACTAGGCTTGAAAGTGATGTGAAGGCTTCAAGGGAATGCAACTGTATACCTCTTAGTGAGAGTTTACAAAGATGAGTAAGATTGACAAAAGATGGTAGAGCCTTGACTTTTGTTCCAGAGAGGTCAAGTTTCAGCAACGATGAAATTTGAACGAAAAGACCATCAGTTAAGATTCCCAAACCACTGCAACCAGACAGGTTGAGCTCCGTCAAGTTCTAGAGATGACTAAGATCTTCTGGCAGTTCAACAAGCTTATCACAACCTGAGACATCAAGCACCTCCAGATTCAATTGATATTTCATTGTTGGAAGTGCTTTCAAACTCTTACATTCTTGAAGCATCATGCAACGAAGAGGACTCTTTAGTTTCTTTGAAAATAGGTAAATCTAGATATTCAAGTTGCATTCCTGAAAGATCAAGTGTCTTTAGGGAGATTAGACTTTCCAAACAAGCTGCATCACTCAACAGTCTCAAGTTGAAACCTTTTAGAAATAGCTGAGTTATTTTATGAGGAGCAAGCACAAGAGGTACATAGGTCATGGCAATATACGAAAGATTGACCATCTGAAGCCATTCAGTTCAGAGTTGATGTATTCTATTTCTTGTAAAGTGGTGCAGTGAGAAAGATCAAGATACAGGAGCCGGTCAGCCCAAGTTCATGGGAAGGATCACAATCTTGAACACCTTGTAATAATAAGCCAACTGAGGCTACCAAGTGACCTAAAAAAATCATCTGGTAAGCTTTCAATGAGAAGATCAAACAAGTTGAGGTTGTTAAGGTAACGTAATTGGGAAATTGTGTTTAAAGGGATCGTGGCCAAATAGCTGGGCCCAACCAGAGATTTCAATAGATATCAAGTAACGTAAGCTATCAAGAGGGAAAATACTCGGCGTCAACAACTCACCACGTACAACCTCGAATCAGCAGTGCATTAATTTATGTAGTATTTGTAGGTGGATATTTTAGAGAGTCGACAGTGGGATTAAAGTAGCCCAAATAGGAATTAATGTGTAGTTTGGAATCAGGCTACAACTTTTTGTCGCAGCATTCCATCAGTGAGTATAATGTTGCCGATATCATGTAAAACCTCATTAGTTGAAACCCCAAGATTTCTGGGGAAACAATATCCGTGATGCGTTCAATGAATTTGCTTCATATGTCCCTCTAATTGCACAAACTCAATGATATCGCCATCCAAACTTATCCGCAGCATCCCATTCAGTATCAAATCATCTAACACATCTTGTCCTTTATGACAAGCCTCCTCAATAGAACCAATAGGACCAAGACATCCCACAAACATCCATTGTGCTACCAACTCACTGAAATGCATACTTCCAATGTTGAAATGTAATTCACATTTGAGTCATGTTCTAAGTTTAAAAGTTAGTTTGTTTTTCTGTTGGTTAACTCAAGTTCGAGTAGTGTCCCTGAATTGTGGTCGAAGTCGAGTGCAGGTCAAGAAGTTGTGTCGGTTTATTTGAAGGTTAGTTGAACGAGTTAGTGGGGTAGTGGTGTGTAGATGCAAAGGTATTTACCAAAGCTTTGAAAGCACTTTTAGATGTTGTTTTCTGTAATGAACGTGTGTATGCAAGTTGTGGAAGTTATTGTTCATTGTTCTCTCTCGTTTGTGTTTTTTGAATTGCACAAGTCTGGTGTCTTTGAGCGTTCACTAGCAGAGGTTGATCCTCAATTGTTGCTCCAACAATTGGTATCAGAGCAAACTAAGGTTTGCATTCGGGTTTCAGTTCTGGGATTGAGTGTTTGTGAGATTAAAACACACGGGAAACACAGTGAGTGAAGGTTGTCCAGAAAATGCAGAATTCTGGAAATGGTGGGAATGGGAATCCTCAATTGCCAATTTTAAGGGGAGCAACTATCATTTCTGGAGCTTGAAGATGACAACTCTCCTCAAGTCTCAGGAGGTGTGGAATTTAGTTGATCAAGGCTTTGAAGATAATGGAGTAGAAGAGCCTGATCAACCACTGAGAGAGAAAAGAAAGAAAGACTCAAAGGCTTTGTTCATGATACAAAGTGCTTTGGATGATGAGATATTTCCGAGGATAGCTGCCTCAACAACATCACATGATGCCTGGGAAACATTGAAGCATGAGTATTTGGGAGATAGGAAGGTGATTACAGTTAAGTTGCAGTCACTAAGAAAAGAATTTGAGACTTTGGCAATGTAAGACAAGGAGTCTGTGCAGGTGTACCTTTCACGAGTCTTAGGAATTGTCAATCATATGAAAGCATATGGTGAGCAGATGAGCACTGAGACCCTAGTGAGTAAGGTGTTGAAGTCTTCCCAAGAAGTTTGATCATGTGGTAGCAGCTATAGAAGAATCAAAAGACCTATCAGTGTATAGGTTTGAAGAATTAACTAGTTCATTGCAGGCTCATGAAGAGAGGATAAACAGAACTAGTGAGCATAAGGAAGAGAAAGTCTTTCAAGTGAAGGAAGACAATGCAAAGACCAAGAATGAGGGCTCATCAGGCAAAGATGGTCAACGAGGTGGCCACAGAGGAAGAGGAGGCTACAGAGGTAGCTTTAGAGGTCGCGGAGTTAGAGGAAATGGTAGAGGTTCACAAGGTGGACCAGGAAGGGGAAATGGAAGTGATCAGAGTAGAGATCACTGGAAAGACTGAGGAAGAAATCAAGGAAATGGGTCAAGATCTTAGAGGAGTGGTATTCAATGCTACTACTGTAAAAAAAATATATGGGCATAAGGAGGCATATTGCTGGGAAAAGCAAGAGCATGAGCAGAAAAATGCAAATTATTCAAAGAGCAGTCAGAAGGAGGACAACTGAGAATGCTAGTGATGTATGGTACCTTGATAGTGGATGTTCAAATCACATGTCAAGTTCAAGAGAATTTTTCACTGAGTTTGATGAGTCTAAGAAGGGAAGAGTAAGGCTAGGAGACAACAAGGTGTTGTAATGTGAAGGGAGTTGGACTATTGTTATCAAGAGTGTACAAGGGGGAGAGAAGTCCCTGACTGATGTTCAGTATGTCCCTGGACTGGCTTACAACCTGCTGAGTGTGGGACAGTTGCAAGGTAGTGGCTATTCCTTGCTCTTTGATGATGATCAGAGAGAAGAAGTATGGGCACTTAGTGACAGTGGTAGCTATGACAAAGAATAGAATATTTCCCTGTGATCTAGCAGCAAATGTGAACAAGGCAATGACTGCAAAGGAGGATGAAGCAACCAGGTTGTGGCACTTGAGGTATGATCATTTCAATCTTCAGAGTTTGAAGATGCTAAGTACCAAGGCAATGGTACAAGGACTGCCTAAGATAAGTGAAGTCGATTTGTGTGAAGGTTGTGTATATGGAAAGCAAAGCAAAGGTTCTTTTGTCAATAAAGAACCATGGAGAGCTAGAGACTGTCTGGAGCTACTTCATGTAGATTTATGTGGTCCCGTGCAAACAGAATCTGTTGGAGGAAGCAAATACTTCTTACTCATCACTGATGACTTTAGCGGATGGAGTTGGGTTTATTTTTTGAAGAGTAAGGGTGGAGCATTTGAGAATTTCAGACAGTTTAAAACTCTTATTGAGAATCAATCAGGCAAGAAGATGAAGGCTCTTAGGACAGACAGAGGTGGTGAGTTTATGTCCAATAAGTTTGCATCCTTTTGTGATGATAATGGTATTATAAGAGAGCTCACTGGTCCTTACACTCCAGAGCAAAATGGAGTGGCTGAGAGGAAGAACAGGACGGTGGTTGAGATGGCTAGGAGCATGCTGAAGGCTAGAAATGTTCCAAAGAAATTCTAGTGTGAAGTAGTTGCTACTGCTGTGTATGTTTTGAATAGATCACCCACTCGAGCTGTGCTAGATAAGACACCTTTGAGGTGTAGAAAGAAAAGAAGCCATCAGTGCAACATTTGAGAGTTTTTGGGTGTGTTGCCTATGCAATGATCAACCTGAGATCAAAGCTTGATGACAAGGCAGAAAAGTGTGTATTTATTGGGTATGCTTATGAGTCTAAATCATACAAGTTGTTCAATCCTGTAACAAAGAGGACTGTGATCAGTAGAAATGCCGTCTTCAATGAAGAGACTGAGTGGGATTGGATGAAGAATGAGATGGGGAGTGTGACACCTAGGGTGATCACCATTGAAAGCTCATCAGAGGAGATTCATGTAAATGATGAAGATGATATAAATGAGCTCAATACAGACTCTCCTTCAACACAGTCTCCACAAAGCAGTCCTTCAAGTAATACAGGATCCACTTCTTCAGGTTCTTCAAGTGAGTCTCCTCCTAGAAAATTCAAATCATTAGCAGATGTGTATGACAGAAGTGTGAGATGTGGATTTGCCTTAATTGCAACTGGTCCTGAGAGCTTTGATGAAGCAAAGGATGGGAAAGAATGACAAGCTGCAATGAGAGAGGAGATGAGATGCATAGAGAAGAATCAAAACTGGGAGTTAGTGGATTTTCCATAGGAGAAGAAAACCATTGGTTTAAAGTGGGTATTTAGAACAAAATACCACACTGATGGGAGAGTGCAAAAGCATAAAGCAAGACTGGTTGCAAAAGGTTATGCACAACAAGAGGGTATTGACTATGAAGAAACCTTCTCACCAGTGGCAAGACTTGAGACAGTGAGGGTTGTGGTGGCCTTAGCTGCTCAGTGGAAGTTACCAATCTTCCAACTGGATGTGAAGTCAGCATTTTTGAATGGTCAACTGCAAGAAGAAGTTTATGTAGAGCAGCCTCAAGGGTTTGTGAAGGATGGGGAAGAAAACAAGGTATATAGATTGATGAAAGCCTTGTATGGGTCAAAACAGGCTCCAAGAGCCTGGTACAGCAGAATAGATACGTTCGTTCTTGAGAGTGGCTTTGAAAGAAGTGAGAATGAACCTACCTTGTATGTCAAGAGAAAGAGCAAGGATGAGTTCATTGTGGTCTGCTTGTATGTTGATGATATCATATACCTTAGCCCCTCACCAGTGATGCTAGATAAGTTTAAAACAACCATGATGAAGGAGTTTGAGATGACATACTTGGGATTACTTCAATACTTCCTAGGCTTGGAAGTAAGGCAAGGAAAGGAAAGGACATTTCTTTGTCAAGAAAAGTATGCAAGAGATTTATTGAAGAAATTCAAGATGGAAAATTGTGAGGTTGCTCATACTCCCGTGAATACAAATGAGAAGCTTCAGAGAGAGGACGGTACTCCAAGGACTGATGAAAGATTGTACAAAAGCATGGTAGGTGGGTTGAATTATCTCACACACTCAAGACCAGACATTGCCTTCAGTGTGAGTGTGGTCTCGAGATAAATGCATAGTCGTACTAAGCAGCACATGGGAGCAGTGAAGAGAATTTTGAGGTATGTAGCTGGCACTTTGAAGTGTGGTATTTGGTATGAGAGTGTGCAAGCATTCAGATTGCAAGGGCACACTGACAGTGACTGGGCCGGGTGTCTTGATGATAGAAAGAGCACTTCAGGTTCAGTGTTTGGATTGGGATCAGGAGTTGTGACATGGAGTTCAAAGAAGCAGCACACATTTGCATTGTCCTCTTCAGAAGATGAATATGTGGTTGCAGGAGCAGTAACTAGGCAGGCATTGTGGTTAAAGAAACTGATGCTTGATTTGGGATGCAATCACACAGATGCAATTGAAGTATGGTGTGATAACAAATCAACTATTGCAATGACAAAAAATCCAGCATTTCATGCTCGGACTAAGCACATTGATGTGCAACATCACTTCATAAGACAACTCGTGGTCAAGGAAGAGATTGTACTCATGTTTTGTCGAACAAATGACTAAGATGCAGATTTGTTCACAAAAGCCTTGAGTGGTGCCAAGCATGAGTTCTTTATGGAGAAAGCTGGGATGAGAGAAATGTGAATTAAGAGGAGGTGTTGAAATGTAATTCACATTTGAGTCATGTTCTAAGTTTAAAAGTTAGTTTGTTTTTCTGTTGGTTAACTCGACCTCGAATAGTGTCCCTGAACTGTAGTCGAAGTCGAGTGCAGGTCAAGCAGTTGTGTCGTTTTATATATAAGGTTGGTTGAACAAGTTAGTGGGGTAGTGGTGTGTAGATGCAAAGGTAGTTACCAAAGCTTTGTAAGCACTTTTAGATGTTTTTTTCTGTAATGAACGTGTGTGTGCAAGTTGTGGAAGTTATTGTTCATTGTTCTCTCTCGTTTGTGTTTTGTGAATTGCACAAGTCTGGTGTCTTTGAGTGTTCACCAGCCGAGGTTGATCCTCAATTGTTGCTCCAACATCCAATAGATGTGAAGAGTTTTGCACATTGATTGTAACAATTAGTTATATTGGGACCACTACTCATAAAGCGCGCTATCTCAGAAGCATCAAGTTCATCCAGAGAATCTTTCGATGCTACCAACTTTCGTTTTCCAACATCTGTAGATGTTGTGGATTCACTTACATGTGGCTTGGGATCCATCTCTGCAATGTCAAAATGAAAGAAGGGGTTGCAAATCAAGTGATAGCCCCGGGAATCAACCCAATATGTTTGATTAACTTACAAAAGAACACACATAGGAGACAATCAAGTGATATCCTAGGGAACCAAAATGGATACCACTAAGCCTACCAAATGGATAAAGAGGAGGAGGAGGAGGAGACACAACTCCTTATTTATGTGACTCACAGCTGTGATCTTAGCATATGGATCTCATGTTACATCTCTGTAACAGGAGATCCTTACTCGTACGTACTTGTTTGTGATATTAGTTTAGGAAAATTAGATGCACAACGGAATTGTAGAAAATTATTTTCTAACATCTAACTCGGGATCTCATGTATGAATTGATATGAACAATATAGAAGGGAAAAGTCGTACATTTCTTGTGCGGAACTTTGATTCGAAATCACCTTTGGATCCTCTACTTGGTCCACACAATCTCCTTGTCTCCGTTTGTTATAACGAACGATCGAATGATTGCAACTCACACCTAACGGGATGAGAGTGGTTTTTGGTGGGAGAATAAAAGATACCCAATGCCCAAAAACTAGATTAAAACTTATTCTCAATAAGTCTCCTTATATAGTGCACAAACTAGGTCAAACTTATTCATAATAAGTTACCTTTTATCTTTTATCTTCTATCCACAATATATTTCTATAAAGATATAATATCAACAATAATAACTTATTATTATCATTAATCAATTATCCAATTCCTAATCCTCTTTTGTTTGTGACCGTATAGGACCCGAATAAAATAGCAATAGATTAAATCTAATTTAATCTATAAATTATAGTTGGCTTCTAGGAGTTCTAGGAAAGCACTATAATTACCTAAATTATTCAGATTATAATTAAATCTCCATTTTAATCCTATTATATCATTAGTATTTTACACATCAATCAAAGGACACTCATTCCTTCAATTAGCAAGTCCTAATAATTGCCCTTCATTACTAGAGGTGGCAATCGGGCGGGTCGGGACGGGTTTGGGTTCGGTTAGTAGGGTTTCGGGTCATTCGGGTTTCGGGTAATGTCTAATAATTTGGTCAATCGGTTGGGTCGGGTTCGGGTTTCGGTTGTATCGGGTTTCGGTTGTCTCGGGTTTCGGTTGTCTCGGGTTTTAATTATTTCAATATTCATTTTAAAAAATTTACTAGATTGTAGCTTAAAGTTCGGGTTATTTCGGGTTTCGGTTATAACGGGTTTGGGTCTTAATGGGTTTCGAGTTAATCGGGTTCGGTTCATTCGGATTTCGGGTTCAAAATGGACGGGTTGTGTCGGTGTTCAAAATAAGCGGTTTCGAATCGACCGGGTTAAGTTTTCGGGTTCGGATCGGGTTTTGCCAGCTCTATTCATTACCCTTCTAACGGCCTTAATTCCCTCTTGTACCCTTATATAATTCCCTACTAGTATAGACCTTAATGGTGGTTGATATTGAGTCCTAACACAAAGTTTGCTTAGAGAGTTATGTTCGATTGAGAATAAATTAATATCAGATTGGAAATTGAGAATACTCATATCGGTTTATTATAAATACATGGATCTCATATATTTTATTAGCATATATGCTTAAACATGCATCGGAACTTATTATATGGTATGGAATGGAATATTTATTTATGCATTTATACATATATAATATGGTGTAATTCTTAACTATCAATTCAACTAGCATGTAACCCATGCGCTATGCACGGGATTTTTAAAAATTCTCTATTAACACTAATCATAACTTTCAGATGTTATCGGATAAATCATCTCTTGGGATGGCTAGATTAAATCATGCAAGACCACTTCGATCCTCACCCAATCTGTCAGGAGTAATGGTTCGATGATGGCTGGCAACAACACATCCATAGAAATAAAGAAGGCTTAGGTGTATCCATCTGAAAGAAGAAATGGAACTCCAAAAGACAAGATTCTAGATTTAAAGCTGAAGGGAGAGTTGTGAGAAGCTGACTATTGAGGCTAGTCTTTATTCGGCTATTGCAGAAGGCAATTGCATACACGTTTAGTCAATTTTGAAGATCATGGGATTTCAAAAGTAGTTTATAACTAAAAATAGATTGGAGAACTACATAGTAAATGAGAGGCGTAATCAATCGCACAAGACAATGTCCTAATTAATTAGTCACAAAGACAATGAAAAATTTCACATGGCGAGAATGATAAAATGTATCAGATGCAATACCATCACAAGAATAAATGAATAATCCAGGGGAGAACGCACCACAACAACCTAAATGGTATAAAAGTATGCCTTTGGTTTTTCAGGCAGAGTGTCAATGACAACTCTCGAGTGAAACATTGGTCTCATTCGCGAGGCATGTCCCTCTTCCCTTTACCTTGAGAGGTTGGACTTCTCAGTAGCTGGAGGTATGCCCTGTCACCTCATCGGCCTTTTCCTGCAGTCTTTCCACCACGTTTCCTCTTTTGGCTGACATCCCCGTTAGCTTCATCGTCTATGTTTTCATCAATGTTGTCTGCCTCACTGTCGTTGTCTTAATCTTCTTCTTCGTCGTCTTCTTCTCCTTCAAACTCTGATTAATCCTTCTTCTTCTTGGATTTTGTAGCAAGAGTTGCTCGTTTAAGTGTTGTGTTTTGGCTGGAGAGGGAGCCTTTGCAACTGAATAACCAAAAAAGACTTAAGCGGAGGCAAGTGATTGAACGGTTATGTTAGTTACATGTCTGAATAGATAGATTGAATTGTGAAGTTCGTTTTTAACAGAAGTTCTTCATATGAATGAGATTACTTTTCGAAATGAAATAAAAAGGGATTAAAATTAGAGAGAGAACATAAAAGTTCATTTTAAATGGAAGTTAATCAAATTGATGGGTTTTACTTGTTTAAGATCCTCAAATATGGATCAACTTCATTATTACAAGGTTTGGGAATCCCTCCTTTCAGGACTACACAACAAAACTTGTAGCTATCAGCTCATGATGGGACTGTGAAGTAAAGTAAATCGTTTCTAATTAATATCCCTAGATCAGTGCATCAAACTAAAATTCAGCAGCAAAGGAGTGGTCGGAGAAAAAATCACACCTTCAGTCAATGCTTTGCCATCATAAACATCTCAACTCGCGACAAAAGATGAGATCAAACAATAAGCTAATTTTAAGATAATTAATGCCATCAAAATCTTCATATTGCTATTGCCACATGAAAATTTGATGTCAAAGCAAGCAATAAGGATGTACTTGACACGGAATGTGCAAGCCCACATGCGACACTGTTGGTGTCAAATAAGAAGGAACAAATCCAGAAGGCCGGACCAATTAGATAAATATAACAACTTTACTGCAATTTGTCAGAAGTTGTACCTGATAACATGCATTCCTTCAAGGTTGTCTACCTTTTGGTGATAGCTGAGGATCTATAAAACAGGAAGAAGTGGAAAAGAGACATTAAAGTAAAAAACAGAGTGAACAAATACCAAAAAAACTTGGAGATTTGCACACAAGAATTCAAGTACAGTAGTATACCCCCTATCCCTGCATCATCAACTAAGACCACATAAGCCCAGAAAAATGGTATTCAAGGCACCGTTTCCCCAAGATGCCCAACCTAAGAAAAAACCTGACACGAAAGCTCATCTAGAGATTGATATGCTATATAACAAAACCAGTTATGTTTTTCTCATGATTCTCTCTATGACATTTCCTCAAACAGGTAAGAGTGCATGACAAAATAACATTTGAAAACCATAAATTCTAAATGCATAGGAAATCTGAATATAGATTGAGCACTCACATCTAAAGTTGGAACAGACCGAAGTCTGACAGACTTGATCTCCCTAAATTGACTGAACTTCTTCAGCAAAGCCTTCTTCTCTTTATCTTCAATGGAAGATTTCCAATACAGATAATGCTGAGAGCACCAAAATCACATTGCAAGCTGGAAAAAAAAATGTTAACAGGATAAATAATTTGGGCAGGAAAGCAAAATAGACCTTAATAGACTATAGACTATAAATACCACAGTAGCCCCACAACCAGATATCACACCAAACCTTGAACAGAATACAATTTAACAAACAAAGACAGAAATGAAAATATAACAGAATTAATATCCTCACTTCTAAACTGACCCAATAGGCTAAGAGCACCCCCAATGGTGGGGTGCCTCAAATTTTCTCTCCCTTTTCCTTATTCGTCTACCTCACTTTCCACTAACTTTATTCTCAATCATCCGCAATTCAATTATCCCTCCCTACAATGGTCAGATTCCCCAATAATCTAACTCGTCACTTTTTCCATACCTATTATATTTTTCCTATAATTTCAAATATTAAAAAATTAAATTAATTTATCAATATAAAAATTTAATTTAATTTTATAATTAGTTTTAATAATTTAAAATATTTTTAATAAATTTGAAATTTTAAAAAAAATTAATTTCATATTATAATATTATAATTATATTTTTAATTACTTTCAATAATTTAAAATATTTAAACTAAATTGTTAATACATTTGACAGTTCAAAAAATTTTAATTTAATTTTTAATTATATTTGTTAATTAATTTTAATAATTTAAAATGTTTAAACTAAATTGTTAATATATCCGAGAACTAAAAATATTAATTAAATTTTTTAATTAAATTTGATAATTAATTTTAGTAATATAAATATTTAAAATAAATTTTTAATAATTTAAACCATTGAAAAAATTATTAACGTAATTATATAATTATGTTAAATATTTTAATTAAATTGTTAATATTTTTTAGTCTTTAATTAACATCTATTAAGGAAAATGAAAAAAATGAAATGATTTATTAAGTTCACACGTGTCATTGTTTTATTGGTTTCGGATTTGGGAAGGTTCCCAATATATTGGGGCACCCCAAATTTGGGGAGGTTGTCCACAATGGTCAGGTTCCCCAAATTGCATGAAAAAGTGAAATGGGAAGGGGAGCTCCCGACCATTGTGGATGCTCTAACTGAAACATGTAAAAATATAACTTACACGGTGAAATGCTCTTCCTAATTAATTAAGTACGAAGTATATAACTAATAATACAATCACATAACTTTCCCTCCAAAGCATCGATTCCCTATGTATAAAATTCAGCTAACTCAGCATATAATGCGATGCAACAGAGAGGCAACTTTGTTGAAAGATTGTAGCTTCTTTGCTCATTCGGACAAATAAAATCAAATCGTCCCGGCCACTAGAAATACCAAATATATTTGGTATTTGGTTTACCTGCTAGTTCTAGATATTACAATCAAATATCGTTCTTACACTTCTAATAGTAACACAAGAAACTCCGAACAGGGGATAAAAAAAATAGGGTAAATTACACATAACCACCCATAAATTATGAAACTTTTCACATAACCACCCATAAAAACTTAAATTACAATAAACCACCCATAAATTTGATTTATTTTCATATGACCACCCATACATTAAACCTCAATTTGTTTTGTTTGAAACGACTAAAATACCTCTAATTCAAGCTTATTTGTTTATACTTTGTAAAGGACAGGTGTTGCATGTATATAAGTACGTGTTTGGATTCCAATTGTATTATGTTTATAATGTAAAATAGACAAGGTTGTCTTCGGTAAACAAAAAATTTAAGATAAATTAAGGGTGTGTTTGGATTCCATAATTTATTAATTATATATAATGTAATAGGTTTATCCTGATGTATGTGATTATTTGGTTAAATTACTATTTTACCTCAGTTTTTATGAGATTTTTAGTTATACAACCAACTGCTCACATAAACCGAAGTAAATAATTGAATTATAATTAAAATGGAATGGAATTCAAACCCACCCTAAATACTCCAACCAATATATATCTAATTTGGAATTGCAATGTGAAGAGTCGAGACTTGCAGTAGCTCCTAACAACCTCCTCTCCTTCAAATGTTTAATAAGATAGGGATAAGCTCTAAAATAAAACAAAATTATTGCTTTAAAAGAAGGGTAAATTAGCTCATATCTTAAATTACAAACCATATCATTTAAAAAATAAGCTAAGCTTATGCATATCATTTGACAAATTAGCAGAACATGAATAATTCTATTATAATTAATTTATCCTTTTTTAAAAGGGTAAAAGTAAAACTGAATTATTTAACAAATGAGAAGTCTTATGAAAACAAATCATTGCATTAAATACAAATAAGCTTGAATTAATGGTATTTTAATCTTTTTAAACAAAACAAATAGATGTTTAATGGGTGTGTGGTCTTATGAAAAGATAACTAATTTATGGGTGGTTTACTGTAATTTAAGTTTTTATGAGTGGTTATGTGAAAAGTACCATAATTTACGGGTGGTTATGTGTAATTTACCCAAAAAAATAATCAAGGTCAAAATCTAAACTCCAAAAAAGCATAGCCTTGGGCAAAGTGACAGCAAGCACTAGTAGTCCCTAAAAAGGATTCACATCTCTTTTTAAGGTTCTATGATTTGGTTGGTTAACACTACACAAGTTGTAGTTGTTCCATTCACATCCCTTGCCAATTTGTCATCCATTTTTTTTACTCTCCACTAAATAGGGTTTGTTGTTACCTATGATAAATGTGTTTGTAAGTGAAAGATCTTCTATCAAACTATGTTAAGAATGAAATGTAAATAACATAGGTATTTAGAACAACAAAATTTTGTTCTAAGAAAACATGAAAACATTGTTTTCAACATATCCAAATTGACCTTATAGATTAATTTATCGACATAGCTGAAGCTGAAGTCAGTAAATCAAACTAAACATTCGTTGTTGCAGTACCATTCCAGGGCTTGAATGCTAGATTTTAAATTACAGGGATTGTGGACAGCTCGGAGTTCAAAATACACTGTAAGTATTGAAACAAAGTAAGCACAGGAAAATCATTCCCTTTTGATATAACAAATGTACTTAATAATGACGGAAAAAGAACTACTGGAGGAAGATACCCTTATGACCTAAAAGCTCCAGTTAAAATGGTGGAAGGAGGGAATCTAGTTTGAATGAATTTGTAACTTCTTAAAGTGCAAAAGAAAGTAATCTGAAAAAACACACCTCACTCTATCAGTAACTGATCATGCTTAAAAAACAGTTACATACCACCCACTATATAAGTAACTGCTAAAGAGAAAAAGAAAAAAATATTAAAAAAAAATTAATTTAAGTTTAAATTACAGATTTCTCCACAAGACTGCTTTATTTCAGATTTTATAAAACTATCAGATTTTGTAAAACAATAAGATTTTATAAAACAATCAGATTAATATCTACCTATATGACTGTAAAACAATCTGATTTTATAAAACAATCAAATTCCCGAAATGGAAACCCCTAACCCCTAATTGAGTCTGAATTGAGCCAAAATTATCAACCTTGGATTGAACTCAAATACCACATTCAATCTAACCAACAAATCGAGTCCGAATTCATGAGATTGAAACAAGCAAATTGTAAAATTTGATGAAACTGAAAACTGAAAATGGAACACATAGAAGGTAAATACCTCTTTTGATGAATTGTAAATTGTGTTGTCAAATTTTTTAGGCTCCTTGGTCCACGAACCTTCAAATCCCGATATATTGGGATGGACCCTTCCCTATATCCAGGAAAAGGATAAAAACAAATCTCAATCTACTTGTAATTGCATCAATGAAGTGCAAATAAAGTAATTTTGAAGAAGAATTACCAAGGTATGAGCTCCGGATAGTGCGACAATGTCCCGAGAGATCCACATAGTAATCCGAGGATGTGATTATGTGACCTTGCTAGAATATGTAAATTGTTTCGAAAAGGAAGAACATATGGATTTACACAATAGAAAATCTCTTAGCCACAGTGATTCCCATTCACAATAGAAAATCAATTTTACACAATAGAAAACTTATTCAGAGTAAATCTAATTCATTTCCGTGAACTCAAAGAGTCAAACATGATTAAGAATCCACATAGTATTCCTTAGAGGTGAATGGGTGAAGAGTTGAACACTACATTTTTTGACTAAATCAAACCCCAAGCACCTACTAAACTAAAAAATCCTCCAAATCTATTAATGAAACAAACTTGATTCAAATTGATGTCGATGAAGCCTAGAAACTCTTAAATCGTTGTCATGGAGGACCGGTAAAGGTAGTTTTGTATACTCAAACACCTCATCAACACCAAAAATTCCATCTGAGGAAGAAAACACATATCAATAGTTTTGTGGAAGAAGATCACCAGAAGTGGAATCCAAGGATGAAGACAAACATCACCAGAAATCCCTAAGGCAGTTGAATCTGAGGATGAAATCGGTGTAATGAAAGAGAAGTGGTACTACCAAGCGGCACCGAGGACGGAGACACCGATGAAGAGTGCAATCCTGATGGCGGCGAAGGTGTAAGGGTAGATCTGGATGAGCGCTCTTGATCATGAACTCACTCCGCCAACCATCGTCCCTTCGATCTGATCTGCAATTTTTTGTTTGTAGAGTTTTGCCACCGGATCTGAGGGTTTGGTGAACATGATTTTGTCGCCCAAAACACGATTTGCCACTGGAATCTCTCGATCTGCTCGAGTTCCGCCCCTTGTGCTTGAGTCAATCAGCCTAGCTATCCAACTAAAGGGTTGAGCTTGAGCTTTAAGTTAAAGGAGGATATGGCATTCTCAAATGAACAAAGGCATACATGTACACAATGCACACACATATTAAGTCAATCAGCCTAGTTCCTAAGATGTTTTGAGTTCGAATTCTAAAAACATAGAGGCAATCTTCAAAAAAGGATGGTTGGAGACGGAGGGTTTGAGGTTTCAGTGGAAATACCCAATCTGTCTGACATCACATTCGAATGAGACCCGGAAAAGAGGCAAAATTTATTACCCAGGGCCAACCCAACTCGATCCAATGTAACCCGAACTCGAGAGCAACTTACCCGACTCGATTGAAGTTCAATATTACCCGATCAATTCAATCCAGACAACCCAAATTTATGTTTCAAAAGAGATTCCTAAAACAATTTGATCCGAATTGACAACATAGCCACTTCAATGCAAGAAATCGAACACCTCATACCCGATTGGGTTTGAAGGGCTGGAATGGGAGATCGAGTTGAGGGAGTAGCCACATACTGGGGGCCGAGGGAGCAATGGCGGATTAGTGGCGATTGGGCTGAAGGGTTGGGCAATCAGGAGATTGAATACAAAGGTCAACTGGGATAGAATTTGAGACTTTAAAAAACGAGAATTAGACCTCTCAAGTGGGGAATGCAAAGTGTTTCGATTGTATATGTATCTAATTGGAAGCTATTTTGGGTTAATTCGGTTTTTCTTATATCAGATTTATACAATTAGTGTTCTATTTCCGGATTGATTTCGGCAAGTGATCTCTGCTTAAGTTTTCATTTTTCTACTAACTATATGATCCGGCATCTAGAAACAAAGACAGAAAGAAAGATCGATGAGCATGTGCGAGGGAAGGAGAAAAAAAGAAACCTGAGAATGATCGATGATCTCAACGAAGAACAAAACTCGAAAGTTACAGAATCAGCAGATGCACGTAGGGGATGGAGGTGAAAGTTGAACAAAGGCCGTTTTTTTGTCAATTTTATAGGGAAACAGATCCAACTTTGGCATGATGCCCCAATTTTTTTTTTTCATCCATTTCCTTTTTAAGATAATAAAAAGGAACTTGCATTTATGAGTATTAGTTGTTGCATTGGCATTTAAATCTCAATATATCCTTATTCAAAGTGTTGTTAGGGGGAGTGTTGCGTTCTTTCCTGATACCAAAGCTAACGTTGTTGGGATTGAGATCGGAAGAATAGCATTCATCTTTGAGGTGAACCAAGTCCGCGTGTATGGATGAGTGGAGAAAGATTTTCCATACAAACCCTCACTTGTCCGTATATTTAAGGTTCGAGAAATCAGCCGTCGCCGCCACCATGGTTACCTCTACGGTGACCATGTTGGTTGGCGCTGGAAACCTGAAACGAAAAGGTTGGAGTGCGACTTGGAAGGTCCTCCCACAACCGAGAAGGAGTTCAGTGAATAAGCACGGAGAGAGACAGAAAGAAACGCTGGTAAAATCGACTGAATCCGGGAAAGAGGAGAACATTCATGCCAGGAATCGCAGATTTACCGAAGATGATAAGGGTAAAGGCAAAGCAGAGGAGGAGGATTGCAATCCGAATCCAAGGAGGGTGGCCATGTCTTCCCCCCCGGTAGCTGAGCACAAGAAAAAGTTCGCGAGCTTATTCAGTGAGAACAGAAATATAAAGAGAGCTGAGCCATTGAAATTTCATGAAAAGATGTTAAGAAGGGTAAAGTCAAAACCTCGAAGGAGGATGTAATGGTTGGCCCAAAGGATTGGGAAGCAACGCTGATTGGGGTCATCCCAGGAACGCCCATCCATTTTCAAGCCCTTAGGGGCTTCATTCGAGAACACTAGAAGGTGGAGGAGCCAAGAATCAGTAGTAAGGACAACAATGTCTACTTGTTCAGATTTTCGAGCATCGACGAAAGAGACTGGGTGTTGTCCCATGGTCCATGGCACTTTGCAGGTTCGAGACCGATTCTCCTGAAGAGTTGGAACCCAGACATGAAGGTTAGCTGGGAAGCTTTCGATAAGGTTCCACTTTGGGTATGTCTTCCTGACCTAAACCCGAGTTATTTCAATTTCCATGTGTTGGGGAAGATTGGTAGTGCCATGGGTAAGCCAATATGCATGAATGAGTGTACTGAGGAATGTTTGAAGGTGTCATATGCTCGGATGCTCATAGAGGTGTCAGTAGAGGAGGCGCTTTGCAAAAAGATTGAATTGGAGGATGAATGTGATAAAGTGAGGATGCAAAAGGTGGTGTTTGAATGGAAACCCCCAATCTGCAGGTACTGTATGAACTTCGGATACACAGTGGAAAAATGAAAGCTCTTCAAATCTGTCAAAACCTCAAATAATGTTGGGGTTAATAAGATCATGTGGAAACTTGTGGAGAAGAGCACAAAGGGGACTCAAGAGAGTAGTGGGAGTAAGGATGCTCAAGCTACTTTGAGTAAGGATGATGGAACAGTTAGTGTTGTGCAGGATCAAGCAATTGAGATGCTAGCACAAGGAATGGCTCAGCTGACAATGGAAAATGATGCAAAATGTGACAGTAAACAGAGCTCTAACAGTCAGATTATTTTTGACAGCAATGGGCACAAAGTGAATGAAAATGAGATTTGCATGGAGGAAGAGAAATCATGGTCGGCTGTCCCAAAGAAACATGCCGCAAGGAGCTCACCAGATGCCAAAAGCACAAGCAAAGGGGTGAACAACAAGAATGGAATGGTAACAATCAATGGAAGAAATTTTACTGTCTTAAGCAATTTAGAAGGAAATGAGGATGATGTAGATGTGCAGTGTGAGAAGGAAGTGGATCAGAATCTGGAAATGGATGGGCGTGGCACCCAGAATGAGGCTGTCCATGGATAGAATCAGAATTGCATCTTGGAACGTGAGGGGGTCAATGACGAAATAAAAAATAGCATTATGACCTCCTACGTTTTTTAAAATGATATTGCTCTAATCGCTTTCTTGGAAACGAAAATGCTGGAAAGGAATATAGAAGATGTGAAACGGTGCCTGATGAAAGATTGGAAACACTTGATCAGTGGTCAAGGGGCAGAAAAAGGTCGAATATGGCTTTCATGGAACCCATTGGTGATGGACATCAGCATCAGTAGAGTGCATAAACAGGTGGTTCACTGCTTCGTTGAAACAGGTGACAGAAAATTTAGATGTGAAGCATCGTTTGTGTATGGTGCTAACACAAGAAGGGAAAGAGAGGAGATGTGGACTAAGTTGCATGACATCGCTGCTGCAGTGACAGTGCCATGGGCTGTATTAGGTGATTTCAACTGCGTATGAAGCATGGAAGAAAGATGGCCCCATAAAATCCCACGTATGGACATTTTTGAGGAATTGAGAAATGCAATGGCGATGTGTGGACTGACTGATCTGAAATACTCTGGTGCTAAATTCACATGGACAAATAAACAAAGTAGGGAAATTAAGAAAGAGAGGAAGCTTGACAGAGTCCTCGTAAATGATAGCTGGCTGGAAAATTTGGAGCATATGAGTGGCCACTTTGGTACTCATGGGTGCTCAGATCATTCACCAGCAATCCTCAATGTAAGAAATGCAAGCTCAAGGAGGAGATATCCTTTTAAATTCAAAAACTTCTGGGAAAAAGAACCCGAGGTTGCTGCATTGGTTCAGAGTGTATGGAATCAACCGGTTGAGGGCTCGAAGCAATTTAAGCTTGCTTGGAAACTGAAGAATGTGAAAGAGAGCTGGAAGACATGGGATCGTGCCAGATTTTCTGAATTGCAGACGCAGATTAGGCTGGACAAACAAAGCCTTCATGAGATTCAATTACAGCTGCAAGCGGACATGGGTAGTGCTGGATTGATAGCTTTAGAGAAGCAGGTGGAGGAGAGACTCGAGAAAAATGTGGCTCGGCATCTAATTTTGGTTACACATCGTGCCAAACTGCACTGGATAACAATGAGAGAGGAAACTTCTTCAATGTTCTATCGTAGTATGAAAGAGCGTAGAGCCAAGAATGCAATTCATGTCATGCAAAATGCAGAAGGAAGAATGATGGATGATGAAGATGAGATAAGAGCTCACATCCTAGAATATTTTCAGAATCTTTTGGCCACTTAACCTGATGCTGTTGCAATGCCGAGTATTTCAGAGGGGGCTTCTGTTAGTCGAAGAGATGCACATAATATGTGCAGGCTGTCTACTCGAGAGGAAATCAGAAATTCAGTTTGGGTAATTGGAGCACATAAGTCCCCGGGACCAGATGGTTTCGGGAGTCAATTTTTCAAGAGTAACTGGAATACTGTGGGGAGTGATGTATGTGCTGCAGTAAAGGAGATTTTTTGGAATATAACAATTCTTAAGCAAATGAATGCTACGTTTGTCTCCCTCTTGCCGAAGGTCAGTAACCCCACTCTGGTGAAGGACTTATGGCCTATCTTCTGCTGTAACACAGTCATGAAGATGGTGAGTAAGATCTTGGTCGCCAGAATCAAGAGTTTGATTTTCAGACTGTCAGGGAGCGTTTGTCCCAGGGAGATCACTTGCTCATAATAATGTAGTGGCTCTAGAAGTTGTCAGAGGATATGTTACCAAGAGAGTCTCTCTACGTTGTACGATCAAGGTTGATCTTCAGAAGGCGTACGATTTTATCAGATGGAAGTTTGTACGCTTCACACTGCAACAGCTGCGTTTTCCAGAAAAGTTGGTGGATCTGGTGATGGAATGTGTGACGTCAACATCGTTCTCCATTATCATAAATGGCGCACCAGAAGGATATTTTAGAGGGAAGAGAAGACTACGGCAAGGGGATCCGCTCTCGCCCTATCTATTTGTGTTGTGCATGGAGATGTTGAACTGTATGTTGATAGAGGAAACGACCAGCCTTGAATTCCAGTTTAACCCGAAATGCAGAAGAATGAAACTTGTACATCTTTCTTTCGCGGATGACTTGTTGATTTTCTGCAGAGCGGATCTACAATTTGTACAAGTGGTAAAAAGGGTGCTTGATCGATTCTTTGAGGCTTTTGGTCTTCGGGCTAATAATGATAAAAGCACCATTTACTTTGCTGGGGTGGACAGTGATGTGGTGGAGAAAATCACTCGAGTGTTGGGGTTCTAGGAGGGCCAGCTACCAGTTCGCTATCTTGGCATGTCGTTGCACTCGAAGAGAATCTCACTTCATGAATACAACAGCTTGACTAAGAAGTGTGGCAACTATGTTCAGAACTAGGCAACTAGGAAGCTCTCGTATGCAGGCAGAATGCAGTTGCTTAAGGCTGTATTTGGAGGCAGAATGCAGATGCCGAGAGGGGTGATTGATAAGCTGAATGAACTTCAGCGCCATTTCCTTTGTAATGGCACTAAGGAAGGAGGCAAAAACCTTGTAGCATGGGCTGATGTTACCAAGCCATATGAGGAAGGTGGGTTAGATATAAAAGAGATACTTGGATGGAATAAGAGCGTGTTTGCAAAGCTCTTATGTGATGTTGATGCACAAAAGGAATATATATGGGTTCACTGGGCGAATCATAACTTGCTAAGGGGGTATTCCATTTGGGATGTTGGTCCTAAAGTATGTGACTCGTGGGCTTGGAAGGAGCTCCTAAGTGTAAGAAATGAGATTAAAATGCTTATTCAACCCCAAGGGCCGGTTGATTAGGGGACGCTCATATAACCCAATGGAGGCTTGATGAGCACTAAGGTGTATGACATGATTCGAGACCATGGGCAGAGTTGTGATTGGTGAGGCTTCATTTGGAAGCGAGCCTAGTGCAAGAGATGGTCCTTCATCACTTGGCTTGCAGCAAGGAAGAGGCTTCAAACTGGGTGCATCATTAAGCACTGGATGGGACCTGATGCCGATTGGTGTGCACTTTGCAAGGAAGAGGAAGAAACTGAAGATTACCTTTGGTTTGGTTTCAGAGTGGTGAAGGAGATACAGAACAGGGTGTTCAATCCGCTAGGCGTGGGAGTGAGGTTATGTACTCTCCATGAGTGGCTGCAAGGTTTGAATGAGAGCCAGAAGAGACCAGAAAAGGGGCTTTGTTCCAGGGCAAGCTGCTAGTGTTGTGTGCGCTTGTCTACATGACTGGGAGGGATCGTAACAGGTCGATCTTCATGGGGGGACATTGTCGCCCGGTAGAGTGTTCTATGGAGATTATCAAAGCTTGCAAGAATAGGATATCGATCAAATGCAAATGCAAGTCCAGGTTGGAGAAAACCTGGGTGAGGAGGCTACTGGTTTAGCTGAGGGTTTAACTAGAGTTGGAGGTTGGATGTATAGAGTATAGGATGGTGATATGCAATTTTTTGGGGAGTTGTTTTTTGGGAGAGACTTTTTGAGAGGTATACCGCACATGTATTTTCCCACGGGACCCATTGTTTGGTCTGCGTATTTTTGTAATTTGGTTACACCCATCTTATATATATTTACCAGTTCAGAAAAGTTATTCGAGGTATCAGACAATCCTAATAACTCGAAATTAGCTTATGCATATAGTATTGATTATTTCAAAATTTTATGATTGGTTTATATGACTACGATTAAAGAGAAGCCGACATGTGTCTCATACAACTTCTCCTTTATTATAGAGTGTGGTTATATACACCACAAATCCAAAGGCTGAAAATGCACGTCCTTAAGGACGTGTAAGCCTTGTGAGTAATTAACTTTTAAAAAAAATTAATTAACCTCTTTTAACCATGCACGTCCTTAAGGACGTGCATGATTTGGGGTGTATATAGCCAACACGTTATTATATGTAATAAATAATAATAATATAATAGATTTGAAATAATTTGGTGGAAGATAGAAGAGCTCCATTACACGGCAATGGCAACGCAGAGAGGCGAGAGCGACTGTCCTGCCACTAGTTGTAAATACTTGCACTTCTAAGCTAACTCTCCATCGTTTCCTTTAATTCCACAACATGAAAGATCCATCGATCAAGGGGAAGAAGAAATTGACTCGGAATTGTTCATTTCAAGGCAATTCGTGTCTATAGCTTGTGTAGGGACAAGATCCAAAGATCATTCCAACGGGTGGGACAAGATCATTTCAAGGCAATTCATGGATGCGGAGAGAACTCTTGCTCGGGACCGGAGGCAGGACGTGAGTAGGCGGTGGTAGGGCTTCTAAAGTGGTAGGAGGCGGATAGAGGGATGTAATTGTTGATGCCGGAGATAGTGAGGGCGGACCCGACGGAGTGGAAAGGAGACTTAGGGTATTCGGCCATAGTGCCGAGAGGGAGAGGGGCGGCGGAAGGTGAGGAGGGCGGTGGATAGGACGGCGACAGGGACTGCCAAGACGGAGAAGGGCGGCAGCGGGGGGCTACCGCGAGGAAGAGGGGTGGAGGCACAGGCGGCGGATCGAATTAGGTTTCCGCTAGGAAGAAAAGCTCTGATACCATGCAGAGACGTATTGATATAAAACTAGTGTAATACCCGCGCCATGGCGCAGTTGCGATGGAAAAAAAAAAAGAGAATATATAATATTTATTATAAGGAATGACCAAATAAAATATAAACAAATGTTTGGAAAGTATAAAACAACAAAATTATTATTGAACGACATATGTGTTTAGAAAAGACACAGATTGAGTTGGTGATGTAGGCATGAATTATGAACCGCATGAGCATAAAAACAACCAAGTGTTAAATCGATGTAGGACTTAAAGCATTCTAGTCATGGCGAAGAAGAAGAAATCAATACATCACGCCTAGAGAAACACGGAAAATACAAACTAACAATTCAACAAAGATACAGAAGGCGAACCCTAAATTTTCATTAAAAAGAACAGGAGAGAGGATGAAACTAAAAAAAAAGGATTTGGGGCTTACGGTTTGCCATTGGCACGGGAACATCCTGAATGCTGAACTACAACCGTCGAGGGTCAAGAGCAGGAAGGAGAGGGAATTCGTGGTTGTCAAGTGTCAACCGGCTTCCAATCGTTGGCGTGGCCATTGAAGGTGATGATTCTTGGTCTGACCTCGGCAACAATTCGGGCGTCTTAGTTAGAGTTGCAGATCCAGTTGCTCGATTCAGTGTGCGATTGGACAAAGACGGCGAGCGAAATCAGCGAAAAGGCGAAGAAGAGGAGGGAACCGGCAGAGGCAAGATCAAACTTCGATTTAGGAGAAGAGGAGGCGTCTGGGAGAGAGGAGGTAGAAAGAATGGGAGAAGAGGCGTGCGGGAGAAGGAGGGAACCGACAGAGGCAAGATCAAACTTCGATTTAGGAGAAGAGGAGGCGTCTGGGAGAGAGGAGGTAGAAAGAATGGGGGAAGAGGCCGTGCGGGAGAAGGAGGGAACCGGCAGAGGCAAGGCATGGGAGAGAAATCAACCCTAATCATTCTTTAGTGCAAATTGTGGGAAAGAAAAACGAAAATTGAAACTCAGTGAGGAAGATGGTGACGGGAGGCGGTCTAACCTCGGCGAAGGAAGAAGACGGAGTTTTGAGGCGGGATATCTTCAACGGAGGAGGAAACCGAAGGCATGAGGCGCGAAGGATGCCACGATTGAAGTCGGCGGAGGAGAACTAAACCCTAACAAAGCATTCTTTCCCAATTGTTAAGAGGGGGAAGAAAATTGAAAGCAAATTAAAAAAAAGGGAAAAAAAGGAAAGAATGTGATTGGTCAGAAGGGAGTGAAATAAGGAGAGCGCGCCACGTCAGCGGAAAGTATACGAAATTAAGTAGTTATATAGATATAGATCCCCCTTATGGTTTCATTCCTCATCATGTTCATATATATAGGTTACAAGAAGGATTGGGCCTGAACCAATAGGCCCACTATACAATATGTAATCTATCAAAAAGAATGATTTCTATTCAAAAGATCGCAATATCCATTTTGGTGAGTAAAGGTTTTCTGTGGGTTATCGCTTACCAATTGTTTAGGCAATTGGAGAGATTTAGTTAAGCAATGTGAACAGATACGGGTGAGGAGGAGAATGATAGGTACACTGTAATTTTGATCATTCTATGTGATTATGTAAATGGTACGTAAGATTCAGGCAGGCAACGGTTTAGAATAAAGAATCGGGAAAAAGCGTCATTCATATGGTTAGTGTTTGGGATTGACAAAAAGTTAAAAAATACTTCCTCCGTTAATTAAAACTTGACGTTTTATTATTTATGTACGCTTTTTTAGGTGTTAAAGACTATGTAAAATATTGATTTATTAATGATTTTTTTGAATAATCTCATACTTATTACTAATAAGTATGAATTTATAAAAACAAATGTAGAAAAAAGTCAATATTTTATACTACCTCCGATCCAAAAAGATTGTCGTTTGACTTTTTAACACGTATTTTAAGGAGCTAAAAACTATATAAAATATCAACTTTTTTTAAATTATTTTTTTACAGTCTAATACTTATTACCAACAAATATTAAGTTGTAAAAAAATTAATTTAAAAAAAGTTGATATTTTATATAGTTTTTAGCTCCTTAAAATACGTGTTAAAAAGTCAAACGACAATTTTTTTGGATCGGAGGGAGTATAGTTTTTATCATTCTAAGAAAAAACGTGTATGAATAGTAAATGATAAGTTTTAATTAAGACTGAGCAGTCCGGATTTTCTACACCCTACCCTACAACCCTCCCTACTCCATTATTTTTTTTACATTTATTTAATATCAAAAAAAATATATATTTATATTACTAACATCTATATTTATATATTTATAAAATTTATTTTTGAAAAATCATGTTTAAAATTTTTTGATAATTGTATTTTGTAAAATATTGTCTTTTTAATTTTAAAATATTGTAAAACATGATTTTTTTTATTAAATTTTATAAATATATAAAGGTAGATATTAGAAATGTAATTATAATTTCTTTTAATTTTTTTTAAGATTAAATAAATATTAAAATGTTTTGTAATGTAAGGAGGGTGGTAGGGAAAAGGTTGAAGTTGATCTGCCCTGAAGAACGTGGGCGTGGCTTATTGTGTAAACTCCCTCAATGTGCAAAATGGAGACATTGAGTTCAAAGTCTACCTGAATTAAAGATTTGGGAATTACAAATTTATCCCGAGATTATGTCATCGTCGAACCAACTTTGCTTTAGCTAGTTAAATGAGAATATGCTGGGTCCAGATCTTTTATTCCAACTACCCGCTTGATGTCATTTCCAAAAACATGTGTCCTTATTCCAAATCTCGTGTTCGCCACCTTATCATATACGGAGTAACTCACAGGACTGGACGTATAGAACTGTTGTGTACAACCCTGATTACAATTTACAACGATAAGCTAAAAGGAGTGGTTTTGATTAAGAACCTACAGAAAAATATACACAAAAAGCTTCCAACCATAAGCACGCAGGGGCTTGTCTAGTTACGAATTTCAGCAAAAGCTACTTTGGTGAAACTCAAAAGCCGTAGGCTTGCAGAAACTGAATCTTCCTACCTTGCTAAAAATGCCTCGTGTGATAACTGAAATGTGCTCTTATGAGAGTTCTGGTTAGTTGTTCTTTTTTCCGCCAGCAAGAATACGCTGAATCTGGAGTCCTCTGCTGAAGGCTTGGTTGAAAAGGAGCCTGGTCTGGAACTCGGACACAAATGGGAACCAGGCCAAGATGGCCACAGGTAAGAAGATAAAAAGCCCCATGATGTATTCGTATCCTCGAGCTAATGCCTTGACAGATCCCCACATCCCAAGGCCCTTGACGATTGGCCTGCATGCTTGTGATATCTGTTCACAACGTGGAAACAGAAATGCCTGCTGTCAAGAGAGTTCACAGATCCAATAGACCAAAACAAATTGATACTACTATATTTATGCTACAGATAAACACAAGGGGCAAGAAAATGGGAATCTCAACACAAGGGTGCGTACCGACAAAAGAGCCCACCCTGTGGGCATGAATCCGAGGAGACTGGCGAAAATATCTCCAACAGTGAGGTTCATGAATACAAATAAAAGAACTAGGATCGCCACACAACCGATACAAAGAAGAAGCTTGAGGAGTCTGAACATTAGCTGGAAATCTGCACTGAACCTTTTCTTCCCCAATGAAACAATCTGCAAATGGAGCAGAGACTGGTGAGGCACTTAATCTTTGTGAATTGTGAGTGAAGAAAATAGGAGTTGGGAACTGAGGTGACGCGAAATAAAGTTTTTTAAACAGCAGGAATACATTTGTAACCGAGCACAGACCTTCAAAACAATCACTAGAGCAACGATGACCAGCCAAGATAGACCATAAACCTGAATAAAAATGCGTCAAATCAGACAAAGCATAGAAGAACTGTATATAGCAACTAAGTCAGTACAGGCCTGAATTCAGAAACGTGAGCAGTGATGACCTAACAGCATACTTGGAAGGTTAAACAGATCCATCAAAAGAAAATATGATCATGGCAAGTAGAATTAATCAGAAGCATTGTAAGAGAAGGAACACACACTGCACGTCCCTTGTTACTTACCAGGATGGTTGTCTGATTATTGGCCACATGCAAATGGTACATGACCCCATATTGATACAAAAAGAAGCGTAGCGAAAGAACAATCTCCAAAATCCGCCCCAGAAATCCGGTGTGTTTCAGATGCTCTTGCTCTTCATCCCACCAGGACTCCCAGCTCTTGTTCGCAGGCACCCCAATGCCACCACGATTGCTTATCCACTTCCTCCAATCATCCCAATCTTCTACAACCTTCTGCCATTCGAAACCTGAGGGATTGAATAGGAAAGGAGCAAATAACCAAGAGACAACCAAGAACCACATGGAGGCAGTGAGGAGAAGATAGGCTGTAGTACTAGTAGCAGTTGCCCCATATAGTTCATATATTATAAGCAAGAACATAATCTCTAAGCCCTTGGTGAAATGGCTTCTAGAATACAGCCTGTAGTTCTCTGCAAACTTTTCATGCCGGACCACAAATCCGCGCCCAGTAGCTCTGTATTTAGCTCCTCCATGCAAGAGTGTACGTCCATAATAGTGAGCTTTTGTGCCAAGGGAGAACGTAAAGAAGACTGTTGCTAGCTGCAGCTGCATGATAATAAGTTCACCAAATGAAGTTCTGAAACCTCTTTCTAGCCCTATCTCCATGATCATGGGCAAGGTCATCAGAAGTCCCAGTTGAACTAATGACTGTGAAGCCATGGCATTTTTAAGCGGGTCGCTTTTAGTAGCTCGTGCGTACTTATCAATTGCATCCTCCAGTCCACTCAATGACATATACAATTTGCCGTACAAGTAAACATATACCACCAGGACAACAATCTGCAAAACATTTTCAATAAACAAAAATAAAATTAGTAAGTCATAGAGCCTCACTTTTTAACCTTGTATAGACATGCCTATTCCACAGCAGAACACTCAAATTGTTATCAAGTGATGTTCATCTTTCCACTTGGTAAGAAGCTTTTATGTCTGTTACTTTCAATATTATCTGGCATGCTTCTAATTGTTTAATTATGCAACATTCTCATAAATAAATATTATAAAGACAAAAGCAAAAATACTTGTCCATAAGAATGGAAGCAATGATGGAGCGAATGCTTGTTATTAAACATGTCAATCACATTTTACTTTGACTTGTTTTTCATTCCTTATTCTATCTCAATGATTCAACAAAGCTGCACATGTTTGTGGCTACTTCCAGGCTGATTAAAATGGTATGCAACTAATAATCAAGCCAGATTCAAGAGTGCTTTGGTTAGCATCCACCACAAAGTTAACATGCTCTAGTTTCAAGGCAATTACAATCTTATGATATAAACGATCAAGCCATATTCATCAACCAGAGTAAAGTAACGGGAAATTACCATGGAGCTTATATAAAACCCGATTGTTGTGAAGTAGCATGAAAGCATGCGGAAAAAGTCAAAGCGGTGACCTAAGCGATAGATATCCCGGCTGAGAGTCTGCTCCCCATTACCACAGGCAACTTTCGCTTCAAAGAGTGAGATTTGGTTGAGTCCAACATCTCTCCCCTTTCCTACTTGGATATACTCATGGTGGGTCACATTTCCACGCCTTAGTGTTGAGTTGAAACCTGCAAACATGAAATAAGCGTCAAACCCACGAATGTAAACCTAAAACATATACAGGCATAAAAACCATGCAAAGATCAAGTCTGGCTGGGAAAGACCTTACCAGCAAAAATATCCTCACTTAAATTGATACCACAAGATGCTTTGCTGATGCCACCACGTGTGATGTGGAATATCCTATCAAATATATCTGGATGACCATAGTGAAACCGAACCCTGACATTTTTCAATTCCGTGTGGAAAACAAAAACAAATCAGGATATATCACATGCGGAATAGTATGAGCAACTAAGAAAGTAAAAATGACTGGAAGTATAATATAGAATTTCCCAAGTTTTTCCCTATTGAAGGGAAAAATAATCCGCATTTCTGTTAAATCTACCATTTATAGAGGCATACACAACGGAAGCAAGCAGGATTGCAAGATCAAGACAGCATATCCATCTAACTTAATAGGTTGCCTGCCCCGAGATTTCTTTTTCCTAGCAAAGTTAGATCTTAAGATTTTTCAACATGCTTTACGGGGCATGTCCAGGAAAATCATCCTTCAACTAATACACTAGATCTTAAAAAATGTAAGGCAATTCAAATGCACTACGAACTGTGAAAACGCATTCATGATATTTATATGAGGATACTTGTATATTTTTTTTTATCCCCACAGCAGAGTGAGTTCATACTTTAATGGCCTCGCTAGTACTCTTTGACCAATAGTGACGAAACTTGTCTCTTGGTTCGACATAAACCAAGCCAAAGAAGAAACACTGCAGAGTAGATTTAAAAACACATCAGAAATGCATGAGATTAGGATCCAATCAAGTGTTGCAACTTATCGGTGAGATGATAGTGACAAACCTTCCAGTAAAGATGTGTTCTCGAAACCCTAATATTGTGGGTGGTCGCACACCATGATCTTCATTAAATTCTTCCAAGAGATTGCGCATTTTTAAAGCTTCTTCCAAGTAGTTATCCTATTACAAGAATAAAAATAGAAACTTTTTTAAGACACATTATCTCCCCACTGCAGCTGAATAATTTAGTTTGTTTGTACCTGGTTCATATCAATAGCCTGAAGAGCTTCCCCTCGGGTGAAAATAAGCGCATGGTTTTGATTTTCAGGCTTTCCTTCTCCTATCTTTGCTGGACCAGGCAATTTTATACGATAGATTTCCTAGAGTAAATGTAAACCCAATAAGTACAAAGGCTATATACTCACTCAGCATACAGCGTCAGGGCTTACATTAATTTACTAACCTGATCAAGATTATTAAGGGCTTTCACCAATACAGAGTAATATACTTTCTGAGACTTTTCACCATCTCTTTCCTCAACCTCATCAATATATGCTACACGCAGAGAAGGATTGCTGTACAAGTGTGCAAGAATCATATTTAATCCGCAAACAACTACAGTTTAACCACATATGATATCCTTACCATTCAGAATAAAAGCATACCTAACCATTAAGTTCAATATGTCCGTAGCACGACGATCACCACTTCTCTTCTGATTACCATAATTCTGACATGTAGCAACATAGATGAATTTCATGTCTGCCATAGCATCTAATTGTGCATATACAGATCTTTGGCGACTCTTCTCAGCCTCTGTTGTATCAGCAACAACCTTATAGCCTCTTAGGATTTCTGCTCAATTCATAACTTCATATGTCAGAAGATCAAATATTTTTATTAAAAAAAATCATCAAATTTATTGTAATCAATAGTTCGTTGTCTCTTAAATAAAAACACTAACAAGCCCTAAATGAATGCTAGAAAACTATAACCTTACCATATTCATTAGCCATGTCAAGAAAAGCCTGAAGCTTTAAAGCCCTTCGGTAATACATCATCCCTCTTACTGTAAGACAAATATTTTTGTTCAGTGAAAATAAATGTGTTGTGAATGTGCGTTCAGACAAGGGAAAGCAAAATACCCGTCCTGCACAGAGTCTGTCCTCTCAGAGAAACCCAGTGGCGGAGATGTAAAATATTCTCATCACTTCCCCACACATCATTTTCTCTTTTGCAGTCGATCCTCTCCATGAAGTTATTCCACTCATCTAAAGGCATAAACCAATATCAATTACCTCAGTTTATACTTGTCCGTGAATCATGATAACCCTCTTATGTATACAGCAGAATTAGTAACATATAGCATAAAAAACCTGGAAAAATCTTTTGCAAGTAGAAGATAACTGAAATTCCATCTTCATTCTCCATCTCAAGGTCACTTCTAGAGTAAACAGTCTCCTCACTGTAATAAGGTGTCAAGACACTGCCAACACCAAAAAAAAAATGATGTTTTGCTGCTGGAATTTTTTGCACCTCTTGAGTTCTATATCAATGGTATCAGTTTCAAGTATTTAAGATATTTACTCGTATAAGCACCCTTGGAAAAAGATTAAGAGAATAATGAATGGGAAGATCAGTTAACCCATAAGCAATCTTCCCTTTTTTGGTCAAGAAAGACCATCCTTGTTCATCCATAAAACAGCAAACACAGAAACACAAAATCCAAGAAATGCATACAGAAATGAAGTCATTGAATGCAATAAACTCTCCTTACTGGTCACTGTCAATGTGGTGCTCACTGCTCACTATAATCCTGACATATTTATAAATGAGATCACCCCAGCAATTGAGATTCAGAAATCAAATAATATGCATCTACTCTTGGTATTTTACTTTATAGTCCTTGCATCATACTCCATAGTGCTAGCTTACACATTGTCCTTTCATCTTGTTAGGAGATAAAAAGGGTATCTTAACTTTTTTGGAAATTTCTTACCGAACCTTCAAAAACAATTAACGGTCTTGTAAAAGGACATGTGCAGAGTTCTTGGAAAAGAATCTTGAGAAAGTTGCAAGAAATAAGATTGGGCTCAAGGGATCAAGGTAGACTGGAAATACAGGTCTAAAAATTCTTCTTTCAGTAGGTTAAAAATCAATAGATGGATAACTTTTAATAGCAAAACAGATTAATAATTCTCTCAATTGACATGCTAACGTTTCATTTCCCATACCACAATTTCGATGTAATTTCCTGATGACATACTGAGTCCACAAAATAGTCAGTTATGAAAGAATGAAAAATGGATATTGAAAAAGAAAAATATAATTATTTAAAGGGAACACTTCCAAGTTAACTGGTTCTGCAAAATTCCCTATGTCAGAGAATGGAAGATGGATAGAACCTGAATGAAAGCATCTCCCGAACATGAGGAGCCCGTGGCATCTCCATGAACAATGAGTTTGTGAAGAATGCAATCCTTCTTCGGGCCTCAAGATTTGTTGGGACATCAATAGCAGATTCTTTCACGGTTAGAAGTATGTAGAGACGCCTTATCTGGACCAAAAACACCTTCAATCAGTTGATGGACTTAATATTATGCACATAAGAATCGAATTGTTGTTGGCTTTACCTGTTCTTCCCACTGTGCTGAAACCTCAGGAGGGAATGCTGTAGAAGAAAAGAGTTGCTTCCCGGGGACTCTGATGTTACCACTCTGGTCCACAAGTTCTCTGAAAAATTAAATAGATTAAAATGTAACAGATTAACAAACTCTCAACAAGAAACAACCATGACAAATTACACTAACCGATTCTCATTCACCATCATATCACAGGTAACAACTTCAAGCATGTCTTGAAGTATCAAGACTACGGAACCTCGCTTGTCAGCATCACCATCTCTCTTCAACATGAAAGAAATTGAGATACTCAAAACAATTGATTTGATAATCAATAATCACGTATCAATTAAAACAGTTGATAATCACTCACCAATAGTCCAACAAGTGTTACAAACTTCTTGTACAGGTTTGGCAATTCACTCATTCTGAAATTTGCAAGAAGAGTACTCTTTGAGATGCTGTTCTCAACTTCTTTTATTATGGTGGAAATTATCCTGTAAATAAAAAGCCACATGAGCACCTATTCATTGCAGATAAAGACATTTTCAATAATATGCTGATAAAAGAATCTACCACAAACTATCAAATATTTGTCTATCAACTTAGATTCAAGTGCAAGATAACATCATATAAAAGAACTCAGAGTAATTATAGATGAGCTGTGAGCTTATGATTTCACAAATGGAAACAAAAAATCAGGATATACAGGATAAGCTGTTTAGGCTACCTGTCCTAACCATGACTAAAGCAAAGATACAACAGAAAAGAGATACGTAAATGAAATTTAAAACTAAAGGTCTTCCTGGAACACGTAACCAAGATTTCAGTTTCTTGAACAGCATTACAGATTTACATAACAGCTTAAGCGCTTATAATGATCCTTCCCGTTCTCAATAATGCAGCAGTTCTCAACGAAGGATAAAGATATTAGACCAACATCAACATCTTGACAGAAAATCTTCTTTTAATATCTAGGTTCAAAGGAACTAATGCTAACAATTGAGGCTTCAATAAGCACAAAAACAAACAACAGACCTCTTTTCAGTTTCTCCAACTACTAAAATGTCTAAGATGTGCTTGAATGATTCGTAGCATTCAATCACAGCACATTTCATATAGTTATCTGCACAAATGCGTTTCCAAAGATCAGAATCCTTCTTTTGAAACTGAACTGTCATATCCAATGCTATTGGTATCTGAAGATTAGGATAGATGTCAGCCATATATGTAGTGATTTTACAAATTAAGAACCTGGGATTCATAGCATCAGTATGTCAGTGATAAAGCTAACCTTGCTTGCAAGCAGGAAAGGTGGCCATTGAATTGTTGTAAAGCTAAATTCAGAAGCATATGGAACTAATAAAAGATCCATCTCCCTGTACCAAATTAGATCAGTGTGTTAGTAAACTGTAATAAAAATAAAATATTTATATAAAAAAACATATGTTTACTAATGAGAGGGCTTGCCAGTCACTGATGAGGTCCTCCTCGCGAAAGCTTGTTATAATTTCATTCCATAATTGAGCAAACTTAGCTCCTTCACTTCTCCTACTTGCATTAACCTATATAAAACATTCATACAAATCAACATGATCCCTCTGACGTTCAAGATAGCTTGTAGGTATAACACTGGGCAAGAATAAAACCTCAGCAAAACCCTTTGACAAGGAAAACCCCCGTTTTCTGGATTTACTAGAAGGCACCAGGTATGTAATGAAAGCACCAGGTATAGACTGAAATCTTGACCTTAACATATGAAGAGTTCGAATCTGTTAAAACGAGAACAAAAAATTAATCCTTGATGCTTTATTAGCGGGGGCAAATGATGGATAATAACCTGGAGAAACGTCACATTTTCTGGAAGCCTACTCGCCTAATAGTTTAGTGGCATAATAGCTACTAATGAAGAGAACTATGGGTAACTTCAAATGAAAGCTGTAGATATATCTTATACCGTATGATTGTAACTTTATTATCAGTAATTTCACCAAGAAATGATTATCTATATAGACTTTGAGGTACCATTTTGCTGATATGGATCCCTTTATAGTTCAGCCTTTAGGTAGCAAACAGAGTCTACACTAGAGGTCACCTTGACCTAAATTCCATTCAATTACATATAAGAAGCCAATTCTTCATAATTCATATACATCAATACGGGCAAATGGAGTCGGGCCAACAAAGTGGATCCAGATACTAAAAAAAAATTTAAAAAAAAAAAGAGCAAATGGCTGATAGCCTGCTACTAATGGCAAGCCCTTCCAAGTTTCCAAGGAGTCAAGGACATAGAGGATTTCCACTGAATCCAACTTATTTCCCTCCAAGAAGCTAGGTAATAATATCCTTATTTGGCTTACCTCTCCCAAGCGATCAAATGCTCCAATGAAACCACCACAGACCGTTGAATATATAGCATACCAAATCTGGGTGTCCATAAAATATACCTGCATAGAAATTGTAACCATATGATGCATTTCTCTGAAGAAATCATGTATAACTTGGTTTACATTGGGGATGGAAACAAAATCATAGTAAGAAATTTCTACGAGGAGAAAATGCTGCAAGATTACCATAATAACAGGAGCCCATAATGAGATAACAGCACCATAGTTGTTCTTGGCTGCAAGGGAAAAGAGAAATGTCAGTGCAAAAGGAATTTATGAGAGAAAATGGATAATCAATAATAGAGATGAATACCATTAGGGAAGAACTCATGCCAGACATATTTAACGTGGTGAATGTGCATGATTTGTTTTGTTGGCTTCACCAGTGGTTTTAACTAAGATTAACATACAGGAAGATTAGGTGAGATATATATATATATATATATATATGAAATATGGCCAATTATAAGGAGAATATGGCAGAAGATGCAATAAAATACCTGGACAAAGAAGCTGAATGCTAGCTTGGAGCATAGAAGTAGCACCCAAAATAAAGTATACCTATTAGACATTTTACAAAAATGAATTTAGAACATACCATAGAATTGTTCTAAAATATTCATTTGTTTCATATGTATGACATACCAAACTTACTTTATAAGAGCAAACTGACTTTCATGCATACCCCTTCCAACATAGACTCTAGGCTGCATGGAAACAAGCAAATGGGGAATTACTAATCTGAAAGTGAACTAATAAGGACTGAACTACTTGATAAACAAGTTTATTCTCAACTGCCTAACCACAACATCTAGAACACCTGTCTGTGTATATCATAAGGCTGTCCCAAGACCAGTTTCTTTGATGAAACTGCATCTCGTCAATCACCAAGGAGAGAAAAGATTCAAGCTTGACTTTAATTTAAGTGAACTAAAATTTCTAGAACTCTCCATAACGTTCTTTACACCTAGCTATAGAATACTTTGTATTTTGTGCTCTTTTACTTTAAAAAAAATACACTACAAAACCGCAGAGCCTTTTCCTTGAACAAGGTAATCAAGTCATTTATAAGATGAAGGTCCACACGATTTTCTTTGAAAAACACCTTTTGATCTACCACTCTTCTGGTTTACTTTAGTCAAACTATATCTTCCTGAAACAGCACATATAGAGAAACATATATCAGAGATCACAATACCTGTGCCCACCACATAAGAAGTCTTACAATACGCCAGTCTGACTTTTCAAACCATGACCGGAGGATAGGAAAAGGGAACAAAGCAACTGCCAGCAGGTTTGGGGCGATATATATAGCCACAGCAATTACATACAGTGGGGGCACACCCTTCATGCTACCAACAATTGACAGCCAACCATGAAATATTTCTGGTGCTGTATCAACTGATTGAAAGTACAAGAGTGGAAGAGCTACAGCCCATGCAAGGCTGACAATCATCTTCAAAATATTTCTCAGTACCTCGGTAAAAATCCACCTCCGATGGCCTGGGAAGTTCATGGTAAAATCCAATATACCTATCAATAGCAAAAGAGATGAAGTAAAGAAGAAGAACCACTAACTGCCCAAGGAAAAAGTAACTCGAGCAATGGTATCAACTTCCATACTAGCAACTATGTGGTTTGAAATTCTGAATTGTATCCTAGTGTCTATGTCAGATGACATGATAAATAAGTCCAATATGGGCATCAAATTGTACGACACTAATGAACAACTCTTTACTTAACAGGGTGGTGTTAAATCAAACAATAAATACAAGGAAAATGGAAACCAAGCAATTTTCGTAGTTTTCATTTAATACCAACTCATATATATAATGTCAAGAAATCAATGTTCACTCAATTGCTTCATTTCACTTCTTATTTTCTTAATCCAGATAGATTCCACTTTGAGTTATCAAATAATACAAACTTTACAGCCTAAAACCGGTTATAATGGCATTACTTTGAGCATAAGTGCACAAGAGTGAAATTCCCAAGAAATTTTTGGTTTTAGATGAAAAAGAAAATTCTTCTTGCCAACTATTTTCACAAAGGAATACGATTCAGGTTTCAATTGTTGATATTATTATTTGACCGTATTATAGGACATCCCTAATTTACAGGATCAACAGATGCTATTTGTTCTAAATTTGAGCATTGCATGCAGGCTATATATATCATACTCTGAATGAAGCGAAGACCAGCTGCTGTCATGGAAATGCTTGAAATATGATATAACGTGTCTTTATCTGTAAGATCTGACAAGGAATGCTCTTTCCATGCAAAGATCAGCATTGCCTGCAACAAAGTGACCATTTTCTTCATTTTCAGACTACGTATAGCACTAAAACATTCCTCGGGATATCTTATCAAACTGCCAGGAAGTACCTGCAAAGCCAGTATATAAAATGTCCACAAACGATCAAAACTATGAAATATGTGCCAAAAGGATCTTGTCTCAATAAAATTGGATTTTCTTGTGCTCTTGGAGCTCTTTAGAGGCACCTTCTTTCCCTGGTTACACAACCATGTCACATATAAGTATCCAATAAATGCACCATATACATTGTTTTATAAAGCACGATCACCTCTGCATGGTAACATGTTTTGAAGAAATCTCCGTCGTCTCGCATAGGCCAACCTAGTGAAAAGCAGTCTGGTGACCTGCATGAAAAAGAGATACATCAAATAGCAGTGAAAACGATATATAACACACACCATAAATTATCGGTTCATCCTTCTAATTTTCACATACCAGAAATACTCATTCAGGTCATCATAATTACACCATGATGAGTGAGGAGCTTTCCCGTTTTTACTCTTTTGGGCTTCCTGAGATGTTAATCTGTTATACTAATTTTTAGGTACAGAAACAGCATTTCAAAGCTTTTGTAGGTTAATATTGGGCTTACCTTTTCAATGACACGATAAATGGGTGTGATAACCTTTCTTAAGAAAGATTCTTCCTCTCCACCATAAGAAGGCTTTATGTTTTCACCAGTAACAATACTGACATTTCCAGCCAGCAAACCATGAAGTTCATATGCCATCTAAAAGATTGTTCACAAAGCTCAATTAACACAAAATAAACTTTTCACATATAAGGTGATCAACATCTTCAAATTAATACATGAAGAAGTCTTACATTATGAAAAATATAGCACAGGCATTCGGGCATGAACCGGATATTAGATGCTTCTCCCCATATGAGAAGATATAAACCCATGTAAAGGACCTTCCTCTGCTGAACATCTTGTTCCCCTTGAGGGAGCCTGAGGATGTAGAAAAGGAGGGGTAGAAGTAAATGAAAAATGCAAGTTCCAATTCTGAGCATAGAACAGGAAACAGACTGCAACACCTCACCTTAAGCTGTGTTTTTTACCCAAATACTTGCACCATGTTTTGTAGTTCTTAAAAAGTTTATTCATGACAGCATCAACTGCTCGATCATCAAGCTGCAAGAAACATGTAACTCTAACAACTTAATGCCATCAGGAGACGCAGGAAACATACTTAACAAGAAGTGACACGCTAGAAGCAATTCCTGCAATCACATCTAGGACACTACAGTGTACAGAATGGATGCATACCTTGCTTAAAGGCACAGGTTTTGGCTGAAGCCTTATATGAACGTTAGCAAGTAGAATTATCAAGTTTTCTCTCTGATTCCTGACATTGTCTCTCTGCATATAGATACAAATAGTATGATATTCTTCAAAATTATGTTTGATTTTTACTCAAAAAGTCTAAATTAAAGATAATAAAAACATGCCTGAAAACCAAACATGGTCCTTAACCAACTGAAAAGATCCAAGTCAATCGTCTTCTGCCCATGCTGTTCAAATACTGGCGGCCAAGCTAAACCATCAGTGTTCCTTAGTGCGGCTACAGATGCCTTGACCTAGTACATGAAATATATACAACTTCTCAAGATAACCTTTATAGTCATCAAAATGAAGATATAGAAAGAGAAGTAATTTACAATGTAATTATGTAAGGTACCTCTTCAAGCTGCATAATGGATTGTGCAGCACCAGCAGAGTCAAGTGGAAGAATATTGTAAGGAGCATATATGTTTTGCTTTTCTTCAACATCTCTAGCAGCAGCAATGATCTATGCATTGGAAACAAAATTAAGCTACATCAGTACCAACAATTAGGAACAAATAACAGCACAAGCTAATACAGTAGTGGATAGTAGGTAGCTTTCTGCTTCAGCTGTGCAGTAGTAATATGATGCTGTACCTACTCCAAGCACATTAGTCTATGGACAGGGCATTGAGGTTTTCATTAAATCATTCATTAAATCAAATGTGAAAACGAAGACATAATAATGAGAAAAGAATTTCATACAAACCTCTGGAGCAACTTGTTCCACTTTCTCGCTCTTGTTGACAGCACAAAGAACTTCAAAAAGCACTCCAGCAGTATGATATGCTTTTCCGAGCTGAGCTCTATCAGCCTCATCGCCTTGGTCCAGTGCCTTGATGTACTGGTCATAATAGTGCTGATAGAAGCTTTCAATTTCTCGTGCATCAGTTTTCTTTACACGTTTAACAGCACTTGAGGCGTCTTCCTGATCCAAACAAATTTGTCTTTAGTACCTTCACTAAACACCAAATTTCCCTGCTGTCCTACAGTTTCTCTCGCCTCCTAAACCCAAATTTTTACTATTGTTAGCTCCTCTATCTCAAAGCAAATTTGTCTTCAGTGTATGTTATTCTGTTATTATCTCTATCTAATCTTCAAATCAATATGTTATGTGAAACCAAAAACAATCAAACAATATATATGCGTATTGGCGCATCAGTATATATGTCAGGTGAATTGATCTACACTGATGAACTCAGGAGAGATTGCCGTTTAAAAAAAAATGACAAATCAACTCTGAATCAAGCAAAGAGAGTGAGATGATCACCTTTTCTAATCGCTGAAAAAGTCCTGTCTTAAACTGCCGGACTCCACGACCGGTAGAGGTTGGATCTAACCTATGAGCTTTCTCAAAGGCATAAAATCGACCTAAATAGAATTCAATCCACAAATCAACACTTCGTCCAATGCAAGTGCAGCAACAAGATTTATATGTAACTATAAAGAAATCTCCATTGCTGACAAATCCGACAAACTTTCAAGATTATTCAACGAAAACAGTAATTGTGCAGTGCTGGAATTCACGAATCAAAATAAGAGAGAATCGCCTAAATTATTGATGATCGCAGTAGGTTATTGCTGAAACAGAGTTGAGACGAAATGCATGGAGATTTGACGACTTACAGAGAGAAGCAATAAGCTACTGCACAAGTATTGACGATCGCAATAGCTTATTGGTGAATCAAAATAAGAGAAAATTGCCTAAATTATTGACGATCGCAGTAGCTTATTGCTGAAACAGAGTTGAGACGGAATGAATAAAAGATTGGACGACTTACAGAGATAAGCAACGCGAGGACGGTCGTGCTCTATCTCGCTGGCGACACGGAGGATCGGAACGATAGAAGCGAGAGACGAAGGAACCACCTCGTGGTCCAACACCTCCGCTGAGAAATTCGCTGAAAAATTTACATTACGCGAAGATATCCTCGACAGCATTAACGATGAAGCAGCACCTAATCCACCAGTCCCGGCGCTGGTGCCGCCTTCGCCCTCGTGCGCCGCCATTACCGTCAGATACCAAACCTCTCTCTATATGCACGCACTAATTCACACCGCCTTCTCGCCAATACAAGAAATTCTTCACCAAATCAAGCTGCACGCGCACGTCGATCAGATCGGAGCAATTATCGTTCAAAGAAAACAAAATCGGAGAAGGCGCAGACCTGAGAAGAAGCGGCGTGAAAGAAAATGTCATAAATCGGCGAGATGCCGCGTATAGCCCACCGTCGGCCGGAGAGGCAAACGGTTTTGGTGGGAGGGGCGATTCAGGGAGAAGATCGAGGGGGGAGGAAATGGAGATGAATGAGTATAAAAAGAGAGGGGGAGACACGTGGTCGGTTGGGAGTGGAGGAATTCGGAACGAGTGTTTGATTTGGGGAGTTTGTTATTCCTTGAATAGCTAAAAGCCGAGCTTAATTTTGTTTGTTTTCGTAACTGAAAGTTGAAACGCTGCGTTTTTAGAAGACCCACGTCCACGCCCTGTTTGAAAACTGGTGGAAGCCCGTGTTTGACTTTTCCTTTCCTCTCTTCTTTCTTTTCCCGCTTCTTTTGCCTGTTCATTTCTTTGCTTCTTTGCAGAACTAGCCCAAAATTATACGATATTGTTTTGCAGAACTAGTCCAAAATTTGCAAAAATTGAAGTGGAGGTTAGTTTTGCATACTTTATTTTTTCCTTTCCTCTCTTCTTTTTTTTAGGTTAGTTTTACAAACTTGTTTATCCAAATTTCAATCCTAACCTAAAAAAAGAGGGCTTCCCTCTCTCTAGAATTTGTGCAACCCAAATTTCAATCCTCCTCTGTTTATCCAATCTCACACTCGGATCTCCTCCTCGTTGGTCTTGCCTTCAATCCGCGGTGGTCTTGCACCGCTCGATACCCTAGAAATCTCACAAAGCAATTCCGATTTTATCGGATCCCCTTATTTGCCCCATCCTTGTCAAAATCAGGCCCGAAATCACCTGTTTGGTGGGTGCTTCTAGTCCTCTGTTGAATCGGTATTCCTAAGCCACGGCTGGAATCACCTGCTTGGTCTCTCTGCTCCCCTTCTTCCGGTCTAACCCCATCTCTTAATCAAGTCGTCTTCCAGTACCCTCCTCGGCTTGGTCTCCTTGCATCGGTCTCCATGCTCTCCGTTTTTCTTGCCTACCCCCATCTCTTAATCCTCAACCCCGATCCCCCACCTGTCAACTTCGCCTTCTCCGCTGGCTCCGGTGCCGAAGTTGTTGCCGGTGATTTCAACGCTCCCCACTGCTCCATCTCTTATCCAAGCCGTCCTCCGCCCTAATGGTGCCGTCTATTGTCCTGGGGGCGCTTGGGCCTGACGGCGGCGCTGCCTAGTCCCCGACCTTGAAACCTCTTGTCCCTTTCCCTGCTTGTCAGAAGAGCTTGGCGTGCAAGCTGCCTCTTTTTGGCCTTGCACGCCAAGTATTATGTTCCCATATTATTATTTAAAGTAAAATAATATATATATATATATATATATATATATATATATATATATATATATATATATATATATATATATATATATATATATATATATATATGTATATATATATATATGGTCGGCTTCAGGTGAGAAGGAATGGTTCGGTAAGAAGGAAAGAAGCAACCTCATTGGTCCATTCGCTTCCTCTCCCGTGCGTTTTTCATCCTCCCACGCGCCTCTGACTCTCGTGTGCGCTTTACCCACGCTCTTCTCCTCTCCCCTTCCCGTAATCCAACACCCTCCCTCAAGCCCTCCTCCGCTTCGCCCGTGCCGGCGATCTCCAACCTCCACACCCCTGGAAATTGACGGCCCTCCCTTCCCTCTCCATCGTCATCTCCGGCGTATCGGAGCAAGTGTATGCCTAAACTTCTGTCAAACATGTGAGGCTACAACTAGCCTTTATTTTTGCGTATTTAAGAAAATTTTATGTTGATAGGTTGGCAAAATACTTGAATATTTGCAACATACTTTGTGGTATTTGAAATATTGTGCTACTAGTAACATAATCTCAATATTGTCATATTTTTTGTTTCTTTCTATTGCAATTTCTCTATTAAATATCTAATATCTATATACCATTTTCAAATAGCAGATATAAGATATCAATCTTATACCACTACAAAAAAAAAACATATTAGCCACCCTTCGTAGCAACGGCAAAGGGTTTGGCGTGGCTGTTGGCCAGAACTTGGCTACAGCATAGCAACGGCAAGGGTAAGCCGTGGCTGTTGTGTTGAAATTGGCTATAGCATAGCAACGGCAAGGGTTAGCCGTGGCTGTTGGTCTATAGCCTCATGGTAGCAAGCGCTTCCAACACCCTATTGGCCACGGTATACCGGAGCCGTGGCAAAAAATGTTGTGGATGCACCAAATTTGCCTCGGCTAGACGGCCTCGTAGCTAGGGTAAACCAACTTTAAAAAAAAATAAAAAAATAAATTCCTAAAAAGGTTGGAAGGGTAAAGACTCCTCCTCTCCCTCCCTCGTCATCTCCCTCCCGCTTTTTCTCTTCTCCCTCCCGCGTTCTCACTCCCAAAGGTTCGAAGGGTTTCGATTGCAGACGGACGCCGGGGCTTAGCCGTGCAGACACCGGTGGTGGGGGCTCACTTCGACTCCCTCTCACTCCTAAAGAAGCTGGCAAGGGTTTCGATTGCAGCTCCAAGAAGAGGTCATTGAGCCCTAGGCTTTCGATTGCATCTTCCAGGAACTTCTTTGTCGCCTAAGGTTTGTCTCAATCACTCTTTCCTTTCCATTTCCTTTCGTTTTGGGGTTTGTTAGCGATTTAATTTCGTTCCCCAAACAGCTTCGAAGGCTACAAAGTGGAGAGGGGTCGTTGTAGTGGAGAGTAGGTTTGGATTGCATCTTCTAGGAACTTCTTTTTCGCCCCAAGGTTTGTCTCAATCCCTTGTTTCTGTTGATTTGCTTTCGATTTGTGCTTTGTTACTGATTGGAATTTTTTTTCATGAGGTTTTGTTCCCGAAACAGCATTGAAGGCTACAAAGAGGAGGGCGGTCTGTAGTGGAGAGTAGGTTTCGATTGCAGCTTCCAACAACTTCGTTTTCAGCCCTCATAATCGGTTTAATCTCATTTCTCTCTAGCTTTCGTTTCGATTGGTGCCTTGTTGTTAAATGTTATTCTGTTTTCTAAGATTTCTGAGATGTAAATGAATAATTGACAATCTGTTTGATGAGATTTGTATTTTTGAGATATAGATGAATAATTGCTAATCTGTTTTATGAGTTTGGATTTATGAGATTTAGATGAATAATTGCTGGGTTGTGTGGGTAAAATGCTATCCTGTTTATGAGATTTGGGTTTCTGAGATTTCTGAGATTTAGATGAATAATTTGTACATACTTGTTACTCATGCAACATTTCTCTCCCAATACTTGTAAAATTTGGTTAGGCATCTCCACCTCTTCTTTTATATGTGCTCAAGTTGTTTATTCTGCTAGTCTCCTAGTTGGCTCACTCAAAAAACTTCAAATTTGCTGCAAGTTGTCTCACTGAAAAACTCTGTATCATCAATCCTTTGCCTAGTTTTTATTTTTTATAAAAAAAACCCAATAATTTACAAATAAATAAAAAAATACTTTGTAATATATTTTGTAACCAAGACAGTAGATATATAAATATTTTGATTGATGTATGTGGTCACACGTTAGTAGACAAGGAACTAAGGTGGCACACCTTCTAGCTGGGATTAAGCCACTGTCGATTTTATTTTCTTATTTAGAGTTTGATTTACATCCTCTTTTAGCTACTCTTTTGTCAAGTGACTTAGCTGCTCTTGTATCTGACAATTTGGTTGATGGCTTAATGTGATTGTGCTCGTTTTTATTCAAAAACAACCACCACTTCTTGGCTTTATTTAGGATTTCATATATATATATATATCTCCAAAAACTAAATCTTTGATATTAAACTTATTATTTGATTTCCCTTTATGTAAATATATTTGCAAATTGACCTGCTTCATGATTGATTCTATTGTATTCTAAATAAATAATTTATGTACAGAAAATGCAAGTGTTATATATGTTATGCACTTATGAACTATTCTAAACAATCAATAAAACAATTAAAAAGAATCAAGGGTGTGTAACTGGTGTGAAGTATATTAATTTCAGCAAACAAAGTTAGTGGGTTCCATAAAAACCTTCTTCTTGACTGTTATGTGTAGCCATCATAAATTAGTGGGTTCCATTACCTACTACCCAAACATAACATAAATTATTAGAAAAACAAATAAACAATGAAATTGAGGAAGCCAAATCATGTGAGAACCCATACAACACCAAGACATTAAAGGAAGCATAAACTGATTACCAAATCTAGACTAGGCAAGACCTTAGGAATCCTATGATTAAAAGCAAAATAAGATGAAATAAGAAGCTGTTATGTGAGGGAAATAGTCCTACCAGGATAAATTAGGAGTACACAACAATCATAGAAACATTTAAAACATTACAATAAAAGACATTAGCATCCAACAGAACAAGGGCTTGTAGGACACACCCCAAGAAGTTTCAAAATTGAAGGCAACTAAAGGTTTTCGTAGACAAACTCAGGGGCTGAATAACCTTTCTTTTAACAAAATAAAATATCAATGACTCACCAAAAGCTAAAGACTAATTGATTCCAAACTTCTAGTGTAGAAACCTTTAAACCTTGGAACCTTGGGAGTCAACATAGCACCACATTCAGTCTCTTCATTGAAAGGCTTGAAGCTTCTTCACCTTTTTTTGCAACCTCTAAATCGTCTTTTTCTTCTCAAATCTTCCTCCTTCAGACCTTGTTTATTTTCTTGTTTGTGCATCCCACCCAAGTGCCACCTGCCATTACATATCTTACTGAAATGAACTTCACCCGGTTACACAATGGATGAAGATTGCCGAGGAAACATTGTAGCCCATAAAACATAGTAGGATCAAACCAATACAACACACATTAAAATTGTCCAAACAACATAATAAGATCAAACCAAACACATAAAGAACCATAACAAACAAAGCTTAAATAGAAGTTTATCGTAGCATGAAGCGGAAGTGCGGCTGAGTAGACCATCTGCCTTCAATCCAGTCCAAGTGTGGGCGCATTTCGAAGGTATGATACATATGAGTATCCCTGGTCAGTGGGAAGTTAACCTCGAAACTTCTTTCGCCTCCTTGCCAAACCACATCTATCACCCGACCAGACCAATACCCATCAAGGGCTCTACAATCCACTCGGTCCCCCCTCTGATAGGCTTCGTAGAACACATGAGGTGGACGGGGACGGATTCGACCAACCTGCACTACTTCCATTAGAGGTCCTCCACCCCTGTTCTCTTGGAGGGTTATGAATTCCACCTCGTAGTGGGTGAGATCCACTCGACGTGTAATAGTGGCCTCATAAAACGACCCCAACAAACCATTTTCTGCACCAATGATCTCCACCTGGGCACCTGGATTGTATGTTGGGAGTGGTTGTGGTCCTGCATGAAATCAATAAACAAATTAATATAATCACACACATTGCAAAATATGGCTCAACAAAAAAAATGAAGTGACTCACTTGGATTGTCCGAGCCGTCGTCAGAGCTATCTGAATTGATAATGATGGGTTCACGGCGGGGAGGGCGGCGAGATGATGATGCCATTTGTTTGAGGGAGAGAATATAATGGTAAGGATGATGGATAGATATGTATTCTGAAGGGTAGCATATATAAGGGGTATCGATGGGTGTTGATTGCATCCCACTATTCAACATGTGATCTTCACTTTTTTGGAAAGGAACATTTACTGTCACAATAAATTTTTTTTTGCAAATAATGAAAAAAAGACCAAAATCAGTGAATAAAGGAAGAAGGCCAGTTGCTGTAACACTGATGGTTTTGGGAAATAATAAAAGAAACTTGTCTCTTGTCTTTTTTCCTGATGGTTTTGTCGAAAATTCAGATCTGCAGAAAGCAGTAGGAACCTTTGCTTTTTTCTTGGAAAATCAAAGTTGCTTTTAGCTGATGCCTATGTGGAAAAATGACACAAAGTTACTTTTATGCTTCAAAGTATATATAAAAGACTTTAATTTAATTTAATAAATAAATATAAAAATACATAAGTTAAGTAACTTTAAATAATACTTTTAGCTGATGCCTATGTGGAATAAAGACATTTTGTAGCACAATTATATTATAAATGATTCTTATAAAATCTTGAATATAATTTATGAAAAGCATAAGTTAAGTAACTTTAAATAATACTTACATAATAATCTTTTTGTTTTGAAATGCACAACAATGTCACTTATTAAAAAAAGGCATAACAATATCACTTGTTAAAAAAATATTATCAATGATTCTTTGAAATAAAGAAAGATAGACCACAAAACAGTGAATAACCTTTCTAAAAGACAGTTGCTGGGTAAGAGTTGCTGTAAGACTGATGGTTTTTGGAAATAATGAAAGAAACTTGTCTCTTGTCTTGAAGTGCTTATGGTTTTTGGAAATAATAAAAGACTTTAATTTAATTTAATACATAAATTAAAGACAGTTGCTGTAAGACAGTTGCTGTAAGAGTTGATGTAAGACTGATGGTTTTTGGAAATAATGAAAGAAAGACCCAAAAACAGTTGAAGGCATGGGTTATAATCCTAATAGTTCAGAAAGACCCAACTTGTCTTTTTCTGTACTGACATAGATTCTCTACCACCTAATATTATGGAAAAAAATGAAAGAAAATTATCTTTTGTCTTTTTCTGCTGATGGTTTTCTGAAAAATTCAGACATGCCCAAAACAGTAGCAAACTTGCCTATTTTCTGGGAAAAGCAAAGTTACTTATAGCTGATTCTTATGTGGAAAAATGACACAAAGTTACTTATAGACCAGGGGCAACATATTTAAAAGCAAGCCACAAGTGGTCTTATGGCAAGAGTAGGAGGTATTTGCCTTATGATCACAAGCACCGGAGAGATGCGAGGTCCTTCTATACTGGACGTGAACCTGCTCTTGCCCCTACTAGAATGAGTGGGGATGAAGTTCTTGCACAGATTGACTCTTTCAATGTCATTACTCAATACAAAAGGGAGGACATAATCTTGAGACAACTCATGGGGCCCGAGAAACCAGAAAAGGATCCCAAAAAAAAAAACCGCATAATTGGAAGAAAAAAAGCATCTTCTTCGAGCTACCTTATTGGAAAGACAACATGCTACCCCATAGCATAGACGCCATGCATGTCGAGAAGAATTTTGCTGAAAATGTTCTCCATACCATAATGGGAGTTAAAGGTAAAACTAAGGACAATGTCTCTGCTCGTCGTGACCTTGAAGATTTAGGAATTAGGAAGGACTACCATGTGAAGAAGACAGAGGCTGGTAATGAGTATTACGAGAGAGCTGAGTTTGAGATGGACAATGATGGGAAAGACAAGTTCTTGTGAGGTTTATCACAAGCAAGAATGCCGGATGGTTCATGTTCAAATATTGCACGGAAGGTTAATTTGAAGGATCGCTCCATTGGAGGTTTGAAAAGCCATGATTATCATACTCTTATACAACAACTCATTCCATTGTGTGTACGGAGCTCCTTGCCAAGCAACGTCGTTTCTGTGTTGGTTGATGTAGCGAAGTTCTTCAAAGTGTTGTGCTGCAAAACTAATTCGAGTGTACAGTTGGAGGAAGCACGTTCCCAAATCATCGAACTCTTTGTGATATTGAGAGAATCTTCCCACCTTCTTTCCTTGATATCATGGAGCATTTGCCAATACATCTTGCCGAGGAAGCTATGATCGGAGGGGCTGTACAGTTTCGGTGGATGTACCCAATAGAGAGGTTTCTGCTGACTTTGAAGAATTATGTTAGGCAACAAGCATGCCCCGAAACATCGCTAGCAAAGGGTTATTTGATGGAAGAATGCATGAATTTTTGTGCTCAATACTTGGGAGATGTGGAGACCAAGTCCAATAGACCTCCAAGAAGGAAATCTGATGACGAGAAGCGGGGAAAGGGCTTCATTCTTCCAGAGGTGACTCGTTCTCAAATTCATCGATAGGTGCTATTTCATACAGAAGCGGTCACCCCATATATAGAGTAAGTGTACTCAAATTCAGAATGAATTTGTTCATTTGGATTATGTACACATACAATCAATCTTCTTAACCCTTTCTCATTTTTGATATGTGAAGAGAACATCTCAAATCCATCAAACATCATAATCCTACTTTGCCCGATGAGTCAATCGCATTAACTCATTTCAATGAGTTCCCTAACTGGTTCCAAACACATGTGAGTTGTAGTTGGAGATCATATGTGTACACCTACACTTATTGAATAATTTCAGCTACCTTGGTCCTGATTGTAGCTTTATATTATAGGTTCAAGGAGCATTAGAGGCAGGGGATGTGGCCATACCGAAGGACATTATCGCTTTATCTTACCCTCCTTCTCCTTCAGCAACAAGGCTAACCTCATACACCTCCAACGGTTATGTATTTCGTGTTAAAAGTGTGGACAACAAAAGAACAAGGCAAAACTCCGGGGTGTATTTAGAAGGCGATCATATATCATATTATGGGAAGCTAACTGATATTATCAAGGTTACATACTCCGTAGATATCACTTATGTGCTATTTAGGTGTGAGTGGGCACATCCTTCAACCGGTGTGAAGTTGGACCCCTTTAACTTCACTTTAGTAAACTTCCGAAGATTGTTATACCCTCATGACCGGGTTGGGGATGAGCCTTTTATCTTGGGAACTCAAGCACGACAAGTGTGGTATAACCCGGATCCTTCTGGACAAGGGTGGCTCAATGTTGGAGAAGTGGAATCCAAAGAGTACTCCTACTTAGATGAGGAGGGTGTGGATGTTGATGATGAGTTAGATGGCGAGGCTTAGTAGGAGGTTATGGTTCTCACCATAAAGTTTTGCTGCATATTTTTTAAATGCCCCTGTTTTAATTTATATAAAACTGATGCCTCTTCAGTTGCTGAATTTCAGCAATACTAATTTCCCTTTTCATATAGGTGACCATGAAGAAACAAAAGGGTGGACCCGGTAGACCGCGAACAATGTCTGAGTTCTTACTTACTTCTAGCTCATCTGCTGCGCATAGCTCTTCCTCTTCGCAGTCCTCACAAGCTCCTGTTCATAGCTCTTCCTCATCTGCTGCTCATAGCTCATCTGCTGCTCATTGCTCTTCCCCTTCGCAGTCCTCACAAGCTCCTGTTCACAGCTCTTCCTCATTTGCTGCTCATAGCTCAGTTGCCGCTAGTGTTACAAATCTAGCAATAGCTCCTGTTCCTCCACAACAATTGCAAGCGTCAATGACTCAGTCTGGGAGTCCTTTGGAATCAAGTATGCTACATTACATTAAGTGTTTCGATGATAAAAAGAACATGTAGTTTAGATTATAGATGATAGGTTCCTACTTTACCAGATATTCCCTTGCATTCCTTACAAATATTCATAATTTCTATGTTTGAAGGTGACCAACAACAAGGGAACATTAGAGGCCACAATAAGGGTCTACCCGGGTGGAACACCGGAGGTAAATTTGCAGTGGAATTCAATGAGATGTTCCAGCCAGTAGGAGAAAATGCGAAACTGTTGAAGTCTCAGCTAGGGATTATAGTGCGCGATAGTCATAAGCTTCCATTGACTAATCTGGAGTGGTCCTTTGTTGATAAGTCTATCAAAGAATGTAACGGCCCGGAATTATGATTTCCAGGTTACGTTTCAAGGGATGAAAACCCTTGTTCGGATCTTGCAATCCAGGTACGGGTCGAGGTTTCAAACTCATTTCAAAGGTCAGTAGAAGGAGGGATTTCAAACCCTAAAGTATCGTAGGGCCGTTGGGTACCCTTAACATGTCCTAAGACTATGTCGTGAAATCCAATTCAAATGAAATAAAGCGGAAGCAAAGTTAAGATACAATGACACAACAGAATCGGGTCAAAACCAAATCATAAACAAGTGATTACCATTTGCCAAGTTAGAATATTAGTCAGGTTCTTTGGTTCGCCCAAGGGTTTCCCGTCACATAAGCATGGAGCAAACAAGATCTGCAGAAATACCTTTGAAAGAAGAACGGGGAAAGGAGTCAGATCGAGCCACTCATGCGGGACCGGCAGTCCTCGCTGAGGCCACATAGTATGTGCTATACCTAATAAAGATGCTCTAATGCAATACGAAAGCCAAACACACTAGCATGCTCCTAATTCATAATAATGTGCAGAAATACTGTAAAGGGCCCAAGACAATGCCAACGGCATATCCCTCTCCTACCTCCACCCCTTCCGATAGGTGGAGACTGGCCAGCTCGTGAATGCATTCATTCATAATAGGGCGGCACGCATGCCTAACCCGCTCCACAATAAAGCCCGCAGGCATATCATAATATAAGGAAGTCATGACTCGATTGACTCAGGGTACCCGATGAGGCTGGGCTACCCTATGACCCTAGCAAAGACTCTAGGACTATCACAGATAACGGCCGTTCTGTTTCAAACGCATAAAGTAAACAGATGCTCAATCAATTAGTGCAACCTAAACATGATACTACATGGCATGCTTTTATGCATATGCAACACCTAACATAAAATGCAACAACAGGCATGAATGTCCAACCTGAGTAAGCCCCCTAGGGAACTTACCTGAAGATGCAGAACAGTAGGATAACGCAAGCAAGGGCCCACATGTAAGTCCAAAGCAATCCAAAGCAATACACACCTATCATCAAGCCATTTCCATAAGCTACCGGTCCATCATTCATACACACGAACACTAAGTTCTCAACATCCTTAAAACCAATCGACGGTAAAACCATTTTCGAAAACCTTTCCGATATGATCAACATCAACTAAAATCTTCTTCCAAGCAAACCCTTTGATAAAAATCATACCAACAACACCTTTCAAACTTCCTTCCCAAAACTAACATTATCAAACCAAAACAAGGAATCCCGACGTTAAACAGCTAAACCTTAAAACCAATTTTCTCAAAATCATATTATAGAGATAATTCCGGCATTTCGGTTCTAACACATCTAATCCTTTAGGAATCATTTTCGGTCGACTTAAGACCTTTTCTAAATAATGTAACGACAATATTTATCTAAAATAAACATTAAATAAATCCGTCTTTATGATCCCCATTTATAAAACATATTAATAGATTACTTTAAAGTTCCTAATCATATATATAAACATCATAAGGATACATAGTCCAAATAATATCACCTTTAAAATGATTTTATAATATATCATAATTCCAGAAAATATATAAATACCACATCATAATAACAATATTATGATAATAATAACCATAGTAAGAATGATTATCTAAAATATCATAACACATCATATATAAACAATACAACCCAACCCAAAAGCCCATAACAGTGAAAGCCCAACCCGGATCTAAGCCTCCCCAAAATGAAAAACCCAAGTGAAATCTGGGAACAAAAGGGACCCGGATTGGTAAATGATATAACCCGAATTCAAGCTGGATCCGGCCCAACCCAGGAGAAAAGAAAGGAAGGGATAAGATCCCTTAGGCTCGTCTTCCTCCCCAGCCATTCCCCTTGCACACGCCGACGAAGAACGAAAGAAAGGAGGGAGAATACAGGCCCTTGCCGGCGGCTGTTCTCAACCCAAAACCGCTCCTCACTGGTTTGCCCCGCTGCCCTCACATCTCCGGTCTCAACCCCCGACTCTCTCTCTCTCTCTCTCAGCCTCGCCGGCCCCTTTCGCTGCCTCTCCCTCTCTCGCCGGCGCTCTCTCACCAGCCCCCGAATAAGCAACAAGGAACGATAACAACTCATAGATTCGAAGGGAAGAAAACAAAGAGAGTAGGAGAGGTTTAGGGACGCTCACCGGCGGATTCGATTATTGCCGGAGTGCTCGTCGGAGTCGCCTTGGTCTCGACAGAGGTGGGGTGGTCCTAGAACGAGGATAGATATCGTAAGTTCGGAACATTAGGGGGGGTTTGAGCTTAAGGAGAAGGAGGGTGGCTCACCAAGGGCTCGGTCGGAAAACAGAGGACGAAAGAGGGAGGCGCTCGGCTGCGGCTGCTCCCGGTTGCTCCTGGGCGGCTCGGCTCATCTTGGTCGTCGGGGAGCTGCTGCTGGGATGCTGCGGCGAGGAAGACTGGTGGTGACGGTGGGGTGGTGAGGTGGTGGCTGAGGATGCGGGGTGGTGGTGACGAGATTGTGCAGTTGAACAAGGAGAGGGTAATGGAGAAATAAGGAGGAAGAGGGGTGTGTTTGAATTCAAAGAAGGATGGGGGAGGACCATCTCCTGAATTTGGCGTGGTCTTTGCCTGGGGCACCTCCAACTATGAAGAAAGTAATGGGAGAAGAGAAAGTGAGGATATGGGTGTTGGGCCTAATTTGAAGAAAAAAACAAATTTGGAGAGAGCTGTGCATCAGTTGTTCCTTTGGCAAAGGGATGATAGAAAAGGACAAAATGGGGGAAAGAAACAAGGACCACTATCCCGATTTGAATTACCTAAGACACAAACTCCGAAACCCGCTCTCTCGATCTTATTCCGACTCGATCAAAATTTTAAATCGAACTTGTAAATCATTACCGGAATTAAATTATTTTGTCAAGACTCGCAAATTTGAAAGCGGAATCAAATTCCGTCAAAATCAAAATTTTAAAACGATGCCGGAAGGATTTTAAAATACGATTTTTAAGGCGAATATGAGGATTTCCAAATATCCGAATTTTTGACATAAATCCCTTTTTTTTTTTATTAATTATTAAAATTTACTATTTAAAAATCCGAGCCTTTACATCATCCACCTCTAAAAATAAGTCTCGTCCCCGAGACTAAAACCAAAATAAAGTAGGGGATGAAGTTGAAATTGACGAGTCCAAGGACCATGTCCAAGGATCTTGTAATTATCTCGGTTGCGTCTTCCGGGATTCTCACAACATCCTAGTATGCAATAAGCGCCCCTATCACATCCTCGCTTCGACTTTTCGGAAGTATCACAACTCTATAAGTTCTACAATAGCATCACTAGGTCTTAGCAAGCACCCTATAGGCGCCCCCATAAAATGCATGTATCCACTTCGTGAAGTATCATAGAGTTGACCGGGTTTGAAAAGTTTCTAAAGGGATTCCGCAATTGAAAATATAGATTAGCCTCAAAAGCGTTGAGATTCTCGGTAACGTTCATTCTTTTACAATCCAAACTGATTCTATTCAAAACCGCTCACAATCTTCAAATACGACTTTTTACCAAGCAACTTTACACCAAAACAAGTCAAATCCTTTCCAAATTAAGATTTCGTCAAAATCTTCCAACCACCAGATCAATTCCCCGCATATCAATCAATCAAATTCAGAAATCAGGAGGTGGAATCATCCACCTCTAAGGGCTAATCCCATATTCTCTTCCTAGTTTCCAAAACATGCAACATCATTCACAACTCAACAAGTACCATAACCAAGAGTTTCGTCAACTCTTATATAAGCATAATGCCATAAGTCATCTCACACATGGCAAGTCCCACATCATATCATAGTCACAAACCATCACATAACCGTTTAACATAAAGATAAACATGCCAACAAGTCTCAAGTAACAAAGGAACAACAACCTCAACATACTACAAATCATAAGGTATATCTACATCATACCGAAGGCATCACAAGTGCATAATCGAATGCTCATCATGTAAGCACACATGTCCAGAAGTCAACGGGTTAGATGTTATGGGGTTAGTACGTCAGTACACATCAAATCTCACTATCGCATATCGGTATTGCAACACAAGTAGAACAGATTCATCCCGTTAACATATCAACACAACAAAGTCATGCTATTAAGATTCAGAAAAAAAAAAGGGAAGATCAAACAGTATATAAATCACCAAGATGTCAGCATGCTCTGAAAGACATCACCTTAACTCATCACAATATCGAATGACAATCAGTTAGAAATCATGCACCATTATCTCATATATACTAATCATGATCATACTTAAAGTCATATTCATCATTCACATAACCAATAAGCATGCTGGTCAACCATATAGTACACATCATGCTTACTAACACATAATAAAACATCTTGCTCCCACATAATAGCACATCATTATCCCATAGTTCATACTCATCATTACTTCATACATCATATCACAGCACATCCTAACATGCTTCTAAACCAATATAACAAGATATCAATGCATCACTATATCATGGTAACACCTTTCACTACCAACTAGATTTTAATATTGCATATCAACATTTAATGTTATTCCATATCAGGTTTTATCGTGGTCACTATCTATATCATACCAGCAAATAAATCACATAATCAAGAAAATCCTCACATCCTACCAGTCAAAATAAAACACAATCCCCACTCACCCATCTTCACTCTCAAGCCAAGATTAATCCTCTTCTAGACTCAACAACACTAACTCCGACAAAATCCCCTGAAGAAATCCCAATCCATTTCGATACCCCAACCTCACCCCTCGTTCCATCAAGCACTCCCACACACCATCCACCTCTAAGAATCCAACTCCTATCTCTAACTCCACACCCGAGTACCCTCTCATACTATATCCTCACTTCTCTTAAGGTCATTTCTTACACTTCCCACACCTCCCAAAATATCACCAGCATCATGCCTTGCAAGATTCCTAAAGCTCACTCAGTCTTACCTAAACCAACACCTCTCTCTTGCGACTTATCTCATAACATCCCCGATCATCCCAACCACTCAAGCTCTTTCACCACTCTTCTACCACGCTACCAACGACCTCACCCATAGGTGTAAGGAATAAGCAATAATTAAAATCATCAAACACAAGGTCTACATCATGTCAACTAGCATTTATAAACATAACATCATGGGTTCAACAAGTCTCAATTTATCATCATGCTCAATAATCATTGCAAACATCATATATGAACATACTGAAGTCAAGCTAACATGTTGCACTATAACCTTATCAGATATAACTCAGGTCTCTTAGCATATGTAGTTCACATTTTACAGGCAAAGGAATTCAAATCATGCTTAGCAACTCAGCGTAGCAACAAGTCAAGACATAATGGTATATGAGATCTATAAGTCATCAAATCATATCATCATAGACACAGGCAATCAGGCAACAATCATCATCAAGTTAGCACATCAACACGTAAATCTCATCGTTAGAGCAGCGCAATATCATCGTCAATAAATTCAAAAGGGTTAGCAATTCGAACAGAGAACGCTCTCGCTTGCAAGTCATATCGTAATCAGTAACCGCCATTCTCGAAACGTGTTTGTCTTTCCGAAAACGTTGATCCTGAGGCCCGTGGGTTATGGGCCCACGCTTCTGCTGCACTGCGCTATCGCTATCTAACTTTTCGTTCCCTCTTCCATGCGGTCGCTCGTCGAATGTATCGCATAGGGTCCAAGTTAGCGGAGATAGGGGAATGACAAGAGAAGACAACCCAAAGTTCCTCTCGGAACCAACCACGGACTAATACTAAGACGACAACTAGAGACAAAACTCCGACCCGAGAATAGCAACGACGCCCTTATGAAGCCTATTAGGTTGCAATTGTGACAATCAGACACAAATTCATCATGGGCATACCAATCATATTAATCCACACTAACATGTACCTATCTCAAAGAGAACGACATGCATATTCATTCCAAAAGGCACAATCAAGTCCTACACTGATGCATGTGAGACAAGCTAGCAGTCTATTATTTCATGGAACCAGATATGCCTAGCAACTTCAAGCAGGATATGTGGAACCAGTAATTATCATACCAGATTCGAAGTCATGCGGGATTTAGTGAAGATAACAGGCATCATGAGTATGAACAATGTACAAGAATGGTACATGCAGCACAAGATGAGGTCAAATATAGCATGGCGATGTACATCATAACGATCAACTAAGCACCATACAAAATTACATAAGGCGGCATAGTATTCATCACAACTAATAACAAGAATCATATTGTAGGTTCAGAATGACATGTAATCATACAGTGAGATACACTTAGGAAGTATAGGTCCTATACGATGCTAGCTATACATGACAAGGCATGGGCATAGACAAGAGTGATTAAATGAGTTCAATATGATGTACGTGAAAGCAAAAGGATCACCACAGAGTAAACAAGATAACATCACGGGTGATAGGTTATAATCGTGCCAAGAATGAACCATCATAGAGCACGTATATGGTACAATAGTCATCACATCATATAACAAGTGCAACACGTGATCATCTAGCGAGTCATATTGGAAATCATAAGCCCTACAGGGCACTACTGGCACATATCGAACATGAGCACAATCAAGGTAATTTGACTAGATTCCTCCTAGCATTCATGCATCATGCGTATGCGAAATCATGACATAGTGTGGTGTGTGATCACGCGAAGTACCAAGTCATACAGTTATGCAAGCACAAAAGGATATCCTAGAGTAATAGGGAAACACTATCGAGTGAAAACATGTGAGCATGCTATGATTAACCATTACGAAAAGCAAATCAATCATTGAATTCAACATCAATTATCTTGCATGAGTAAGACAGGTTATGGTAATAGAAAGAGGGAAGAACCACACTATCAGGAACCTAGCTCGAGAGAGAATCAGCAATAATGCAGGCAAGATATAATTCACACGAGTCACAACCAGGGATCCTACATGATACTAAAGGCTCAACATAACATACGATGCATGCATACACTAATCATGAAGACATGCAAGAATTTAATTCAATCACATTCCAACAATACAGAAGCATGAGGAAGGTTTTTTTTACGATGAATAACACGAGTCCAAGTATTGAGCAATATGACTAGAATACGAGAGCATGAGTTCAAATCAACACATAACATGATAAAGCATGCATTCATCAAGACTCAATTAAACCACATATTCTCCATCCAACGCAAGTAATCCCACAACAATTCAAATTGCAAAGCAACCATCGTTAATTAATCTGACGAATACAGAACATATGGGCATACTATAGATTCTTGTCACAAAAGGATAATAAACATCAAGGCATCATCAGCTAGCATGCTGAAGAGAAAATTTACAGGCATTCATACGAAGAAGAGTTTATCACACTATCATGGACCTAACCAAGGAGAAAACAACTATCATGTAGGTTCATATCATATGGTCCATGCTTCAAATCAATCATACAGGCAATACAATAGGCCAAGTGGACATGCTATGACAACATATAATCATGATGGAAAACAAGGCATAACATGAGTAGCCTTATACTAATATGATCATTTGCGAGGCACACACGGAAGATTACAGAATCAAGTCATGCAATTCAGAGAGAGTCACCATTACAACCGGACAGAGATCCCTAAGGGCAACCATTGACTTTTCCAACCGACTCATCACCCCTCCTTCCCGTGGGACTCCGGTACGACTCTTCATGGCAAGAAGACACTAGTTGATTATAAGGAAGGACAGCCCCATAAACACCTCACTTTTAACTCAAGTGACATCAAGAACTTCCAACACTCACTCAGACAACCTAACATCCAACCATAATTCCCGAAACAATGTGTTTACCAACCCAATTTCCCGGGGAAGACACTGGCATCCAAGAAAAGCTAGATAGACCCGTCAATGGGTTAACAAACATAGTGGAAGGGGTTGTTCCACACAAGCTGGGTTTGGCGACACAAAACAAGGGTACTCCCACTATCCCGTTTACACAGATAAGTCAATGCACATTTAATTGTTAGGCATACCAATCAGACTTTAGCACGTCAAGCACTCAGCATAGAATCAGTCAATAACACTCACAATGATCTTCTTGGAAACTTCCAGACCCATCTGTAAAGAACAAGCTAATATTTTGCCTACCGTTCCCAACTACACCCAACAGGAGTGGTCTAGCGCCTTTTCTACCCACTCGTGTCCCCGTTTGGTCGGTTTTTCTCTTTTATTACAAGTCGAGTTCGTTACTTAGTCCAATTTAGGTTAGGCATCTTAAGTTCATTTTGCCCCTTTAAAACACTTTCAAATCCTTTGAAATTCACGGGCGGTTTCCCAAAACATACACTCGACCCTTGTGTACCCGAATTGCACAACCTCAGCTCTGATACCATCTTTGTAACGGCCCGGAATTATGATTTCCGGGTTACGTTTCAAGGGATGAAAACCCTTGTTCGGATCTTGCAATCCAGGTACGGGTCGAGGTTTCAAACTCATTTCAAAGGTCAGTAGAAGGAGGGATTTCAAACCCTAAAGTATCGTAGGGCCGTTGGGTACCCTTAACATGTCCTAAGACTATGTCGTGAAATCCAATTCAAATGAAATAAAGCGGAAGCAAAGTTAAGATACAATGACACAACAGAATCGGGTCAAAACCAAATCATAAACAAGTGATTACCATTTGCCAAGTTAGAATATTAGTCAGGTTCTTTGGTTCGCCCAAGGGTTTCCCGTCACATAAGCATGGAGCAAACAAGATCTGCAGAAATACCTTTGAAAGAAGAACGGGGAAAGGAGTCAGATCGAGCCACTCATGCGGGACCGGCAGTCCTCGCTGAGGCCACATAGTATGTGCTATACCTAATAAAGATGCTCTAATGCAATACGAAAGCCAAACACACTAGCATGCTCCTAATTCATAATAATGTGCAGAAATACTGTAAAGGGCCCAAGACAATGCCAACGGCATATCCCTCTCCTACCTCCACCCCTTCCGATAGGTGGAGACTGGCCAGCTCGTGAATGCATTCATTCATAATAGGGCGGCACGCATGCCTAACCCGCTCCACAATAAAGCCCGCAGGCATATCATAATATAAGGAAGTCATGACTCGATTGACTCAGGGTACCCGATGAGGCTGGGCTACCCTATGACCCTAGCAAAGACTCTAGGACTATCACAGATAACGGCCGTTCTGTTTCAAACGCATAAAGTAAACAGATGCTCAATCAATTAGTGCAACCTAAACATGATACTACATGGCATGCTTTTATGCATATGCAACACCTAACATAAAATGCAACAACAGGCATGAATGTCCAACCTGAGTAAGCCCCCTAGGGAACTTACCTGAAGATGCAGAACAGTAGGATAACGCAAGCAAGGGCCCAAATGTAAGTCCAAAGCAATCCAAAGCAATACACACCTATCATCAAGCCATTTCCATAAGCTACCGGTCCATCATTCATACACACGAACACTAAGTTCTCAACATCCTTAAAACCAATCGACGGTAAAACCATTTTCGAAAACCTTTCCGATATGATCAACATCAACTAAAATCTTCTTCCAAGCAAACCCTTTGATAAAAATCATACCAACAACACCTTTCAAACTTCCTTCCCAAAACTAACATTATCAAACCAAAACAAGGAATCCCGACGTTAAACAGCTAAACCTTAAAACCAATTTTCTCAAAATCATATTATAGAGATAATTCCGGCATTTCGGTTCTAACACATCTAATCCTTTAGGAATCATTTTCGGTCGACTTAAGACCTTTTCTAAATAATGTAACGACAATATTTATCTAAAATAAACATTAAATAAATCCGTCTTTATGATCCCCATTTATAAAACATATTAATAGATTACTTTAAAGTTCCTAATCATATATATAAACATCATAAGGATACATAGTCCAAACAATATCACCTTTAATATGATTTTATAATATATCATAATTCCAGAAAATATATAAATACCACATCATAATAACAATATTATGATAATAATAACCATAGTAAGAATGATTATCTAAAATATCATAACACATCATATATAAACAATACAACCCAACCCAAAAGCCCATAACAGTGAAAGCCCAACCCGGATCTAAGCCTCCCCAAAATGAAAAACCCAAGTGAAATCTGGGAACAAAAGGGACCCGGATTGGTAAATGATATAACCCGAATTCAAGCTGGATCCGGCCCAACCCAGGAGAAAAGAAAGGAAGGGATAAGATCCCTCAGGCTCGTCTTCCTCCCCAGCCATTCCCCTTGCCCACGCCGACGAAGAACGAAAGAAAGGAGGGAGAATACAGGCCCTTGCCGGCGGCTGTTCTCAACCCAAAACCGCTCCTCACTGGTTTGCCCCGCCGCCCTCACATCTCCGGTCTCAACCCCCAACTCTCTCTCTCTCTCTCAGCCTCGCCGGCCCCTTTCGCTGCCTCTCCCTCTCTCGCCGGCGCTCTCTCACCAGCCCCCGAATAAGCAAAAAGGAACGATAACAACTCATAGATTCGAAGGGAAGAAAACAAAGAGAGTAGGAGAGGTTTAGGGACATTCACCGGCGGATTCGATTATTGCCGGAGTGCTCGTCGGAGTCGCCTTGGTCTCGACAGAGGTGGGGTGGTCCTAGAACGAGGATAGATATCGTAAGTTCGGAACATTAGGGGGGGTTTGAGCTTAAGGAGAAGGAGGGTGGCTCACCAAGGGCTCGGTCGGAAAACAGAGGACGAAAGAGGGAGGCGCTCGGCTGCGGCTGCTCCCGGTTGCTCCTGGGCGGCTCGGCTCATCTTGGTCGTCGGGGAGCTGCTGCTGGGATGCTGCGGCGAGGAAGACTGGTGGTGACGGTGGGGTGGTGAGGTGGTGGCTGAGGATGCGGGGTGGTGGTGACGAGATTGTGCAGTTGAACAAGGAGAGGGTAATGGAGAAATAAGGAGGAAGAGGGGTGTGTTTGAATTCAAAGAAGGATGGGGGAGGACCATCTCCTGAATTTGGCGTGGTCTTTGCCTGGGGCACCTCCAACTATGAAGAAAGTAATGGGAGAAGAGAAAGTGAGGATATGGGTGTTGGGCCTAATTTGAAGAAAAAAACAAATTTGGAGAGAGCTGTGCATCAGTTGTTCCTTTGGCAAAGGGATGATAGATAAGGACAAAATGGGGGAAAGAAACAAGGACCACTATCCCGATTTGAATTACCTAAGACACAAACTCCGAAACCCGCTCTCTCGATCTTATTCCGACTCGATCAAAATTTTAAATCGAACTTGTAAATCATTACCGGAATTAAATTATTTTGTCAAGACTCGCAAATTTGAAAGCGGAATCAAATTCCGTCAAAATCAAAATTTTAAAACGATGCCGGAAGGATTTTAAAATACGATTTTTAAGGCGAATATGAGGATTTCCAAATATCCGAATTTTTGACATAAATCCCTTTTTTTTTTATTAATTATTAAAATTTACTATTTAAAAATCCGAGCCTTTACAAAGAACGCATATGGGAAGAAGTTCAGGTGACACCTTAATTTATAGAATTGTCTTACGTGATTCCTCTTAAAAGGGTTTGTTATTCCTAAAGGATTTTTTATATTTGTCTTCGTTTATTTTTCTTACATACCCTTAATTTGTACAGTAGCTTAAATTTCTGCATCTTAATATATTTTTACAGTAGCTTGTATGCATAATTTTGTTATGATCTTGTAGCAAAATGTTTTGAATGTACCGGAAGGCTACAAAGAGGTTTGCTTGAGAACTTGCAACAACATGTGGAAGGATTTCAAGTCAAAAACGAAGAAAAACTTCTTCACCCCGTTTAAAGATGATCCAAACCTCGCCTCGAAGCACCCTCCGAATGTTCTACCAGAGCAGTGGGTTTCGCTTATTGGATATTGGCGTACTGCTGAGGCTGAGGTTTGCTTTTCTTACCAAAATGTATTTCGATCAGTTACATTATGTTATCACCCTTTTTTTTTTGTCTGGTGTTCTAACCTCTATTATTACCATCGCCTTTTTGTGTGCTGGTGTTCTAATCTCTATTATTACCCTTTATATATATAGGCACAAGGAAAGCAAAACTCCAAGAATCGAGATAGGCACGGACCATCACATGTGACTGGACGAAAGTCGTTTGCCGAAGTAAAATATGAGGTACGTATGTATTTGTCCCTTGTTTGTTGTTTCCCTCTTCATAATTGACTTGCACTTGTAACTTGTTGTTGTTTTGCTGAGTAGCTTCAAAAAAGTGGCCAACCCATTGATAAAATGAGTGTGTGGATCAAATCTCGCAAAACAGATGACCCAGATGTAATTGCAGCCATCGTAAGTTCAACCTACCTAGCTGTACACATCCCTCTCTTCCTTGTTTTTGTCTCAGTTTCTCTTCTTTGTCCTTTTTCGATCTCTTTTAAAGTATGATGTCTTTCTTGCTTTCCAATGATCCTGCATTTGTATGCATTTGTCCTTTCCCTCTAGTTTCTATATAATTTCATGTGTGTGTTTTGTTATTGTAGAAAGACTACAACGAGCTCTTGAGTAAGGAACCTGAGGATCAGCGAGAACTTGTAGCAGTCAAGGACAAGATATTCCATGAAATTATTGGAGATGATGGTCATGGGTATTGTCGGACTTATGGCTGCAGTGCCCCTCCTCGGCTGGTTCATACTGGATCATCAAGCACCCCTGCTAGCAATGACAACATGATCCAAAAGCTCGTCGATAAGTTAGCTGAGACTGCAGAAACTTTTGACAAGAAACTCGATGCTCTTAGAGGTGAAATGAGGCTGGCTATGGGGACCACTGATAGGGTCACTGCACAATCAGAAGTGCCGGTTAGTTCTTATATATCATCCTCATTTCTATCATTTTTATATATATATTGCATCCATTCTTGAACAAATAACTTTGCTAGATGCTGCTAGATCATGTAGGCTTATACCATGTTGAATCAAATATAGGTTTGTTAGCATTTTAGTGGAATTAAGTATCTTGGAACTGAATATAATCAATTTTTTTAAGGATTTGCCTCACTCTCACTCAGAATAATAAGAACAAAGACTTATTAGCTCCTACTCTATTATAGACAATAAGTTTTCATCTACATACTAATTTTTTGTGTTACTATTTTGAAGTCTTGAACCATTCCTTTCGAAACTTATCCCAATTATGTGTTTTTGGATTGTAGACAACAAGTGTTCATCTAAAGGAGTCCATAGGAGATGAAGGACTTGACTTATCTCCTGCTGATCATCATAACGGGTCAGCCACATTCAAGGATGGAGATGAAGAACTTGACTTATCTCCTACTGGTGATGATCATCAGAACGGGTCACCCACAGCCATGGATGGAGATGAAGAATACTCTACTGAATGATATGGTCAGGTGCTCTACTAGCTATCGAAATCAAGCTATGAAAAACTTCTTATTATGCTTTGTTTTGCTACATGTGTCATTGCCGAAAACTGGAACTTGGCATTGGCAAAGTTAAAGTTGTTATGCTTTGTTTTGGAAATGGGGTTGAGACTTTTGTTTTGCTACTGAATTACATGGTCAGGTGCTCAACTAGCTTTGGATTGCTACATGTAACAACTTGTTATGCTTTGTTATGGAAATGGGGCTTAGACTTTGGATTGCTATATGTATTTTTGGTTTAGACTTTGGATTGCTATATGTATTGCTTTTCTTACAGCTATGTCTGTGTGGGATGAATATAGAAATAGGAAAACAGGGATAAAAAGCCAGAACACATGGCAACGACACCTAGCCGTCGCAATTGGGGGGATGCATATAGATTTAGGAAGATCGTCCATCCAATACATTTGCCACGGCACCTAGCCGTGGCAAATGTTCAAATAATTGCGCCAAAAAATGGTGGAACATTACGGCTCTGAATATCTTTTAGCCACGGCAATGACCGTCGCAATATATGGCGCCAACTTTTGGTGGGAAATTTCGTTCCCTTGCGACTACACCTTTTTTGCCACGGCTGAGACCGTCGTAAAATTGGCGCCAAATTTTGGTGGGAACTCTAGCTCTATTGGCGCCATAATAAATGTTTGCCACGGCCATGCACCGTCGCTCGCATCAGGGCTATAGTTGAGCTACAGACGACCGTCGCTTAGCCGTGGCTAGGCCGTTCGCCACGGCTGTTGCCGTTGCCCCTAACTTTTTGCCACCGCGGGTTTGGTTACGCCTCAGTAACCGTGGCTAGAGCCGTTGCTAGCCCCTTTTGGCCAGAGCAAATTCACTTTGTGCCACGGGATCAAGCCGTTGCTAATATGTTTTTTTTTGTAGTGTACCCATATATTTCCAATAGCCATATCTTGATATCTAGTATATCCCATGGACCCATACCCATATCATATTTCTCATATCTATATACCATTTCCAGACAGACACTAAAAGTATTAGAGTTTATTTAAGTTCTTTAACAAATATACAATTTTAACTATTTTTAAAATAAAATTCATTGTTGGTTAGTTTATAAAGTAGTGGTCAAACATAATTTATACTTATTCCTTATAAAAAAAAACTTATTATTTTGTCACTCAAATGATTGTAATTTTCCACCTTTTGACTATTAACGATTAAGACTTATGATTAATGCTTTTGAGATCGAGGAAAACTTAACACTAGTGGGCTACCCCGTGCTATACACGGGATTATCGATTTTTTACTATTAAAAAGTTTTATATATTCATAAGTTGATTTAATTTGAAAAATAAAGTCAATTAAAAGTAAAATTAATTTAGTTTTTGATACTTGGATTTTTATGTAATTCAAAGAAGCTTTATGTCTCTTGCTAATATTTTTTTAATAAATGATCTAAAAATCTTACTTTAATATATAGAATGTAATTGTAATAAGCTTACTTTATGTTTCCTAACATCAATGTAAATATAAGAACTTTACTTCACTGACAAATTAAAAGCCAACAAACAACAAAACATCGGTGGGAATTTGGGAAGGATAGCCCCGAAACAAAAAACCCTTTGAAACCCTAGCCGCCTCCACCAACCACCAAGATGTGAACTCGGCTGATCGCCGCCTCCGCAGGCTGGCTCCCAGCCGTCCTTGACCCACACCGCTACTCCTTCACCGTCGTAACCGAAAATCCAAAACCTTAGCCCCCAAAACCCCCGTCGCAACCCGGGCGATTCCTCCCGGTTGACCCAAGACGGAGCCCCTTCCACTACAGCCGCAAGCGCAGTCTCCTCTGGATGTCTGCCGTCTGCGAGGATCTCTGGGTCCGGCTTTCCTTCTCCCAGTCATGCTGTTGTGGATGAGTCTCTCGACTCCTTCCTTGATGCATGCCGCCCTCCGACCTGCAATCTACAACAAAAAAGATGAAGCACACACCCCAGTACATCAACCATGGAAGAAATCCAACCCGTTCGGGTCTGACTCCGACGACCTCACTGGCGGCCTGCCTTACCCATGCTGCAGCGCAGCCTCATCTGCTAATCCTCCCGCCTTCGGAGCCTCCGGATCTTGCTTTGGTGCAGCGCTGCTGCTCTCCTGTAGCCAACCCTTTCCCCCTAAATTTAACCTTCTATGGCTGTGTTTTGTGGCCTCTTTGAAGATCCCTCCCACACCTACAAGAATCTTCCAATTCGCCTAACTCTAAACCTAAAATTTCGCAACCAAAACCTCTTCTTTCAAATCTCAAAACCCAAAATCTCAACCAAAACCTCTTTTTTCAAATCTCCTAATTAATCTCCTTATTTAAGGTTGTGCAACCTTCAAATGTCTAATCCTCAAACAAGACATCACATGCAACAACATTTCTGAGTCCTGCTGCACTTTGGTAGCCCAATTTGAGACTTTGGCTCTCGATTTGGGCAAAAAAATTCAACACCGCAGCCCCTGTTTTGGTACTTGGTCTCTCGAGCCTTGTTCTTGTTGACAGATGCTTTTCAATTCAACCCACAACGACATCAGCAGTTAGAGTTAAAAGAATTTTTGTTCACAAGTGGCAGTCCATCAAGCTTAGTCGGAAGTTCAGCCGTCCCTCTCTAAGCCACCAGCTCAGATATGAAGAAACAATGCTTTGTTGGGCAACGTAATCCGATTTGCAACCATCACCGCTTCCAACTAGGCCAGCGTCAACTTTTCTTCGACCAGGATGCAACCGTGATCAATAATTTTGATGTTTTCTTTTAAATTTAAATTTATGTTATTGTAATTTTAGTTTTAAGCAATTTTTTTTTACTGGCGACCCTCTGCGTAGGGTTCATCAAGCCGTCTTTTGATGGCTTCAAGATCGCTTAGTCGATCTACTTCTTGTCTACTGTAAAAAAAAAAAAAGAACTTTACTTCACTGCCATGTTTCCTGCTAAAATTTTTGCAAATTTTATTTATAAGATAAAATTTTAATTATATTTTTTTAATCTCATTCTATAATTTGTGATGAATTAAGACTTTAAATTGTGTATCGGAAACGATATCTCCACCGCTAATTTTTACTATTTTCACCGCTAATCACCGCATAGGTATGCGGTGGTCTTAATCCACTTTTTCTCAGACCCACCACATATACATGCGGTGGGTCCGTTGACCGTATACGAACCCACCGCATACCTATGCGGTGGGTTATGGCGACGGTATACATGCGTTGGGTTTTTGGCAATTGGAAAGGGTTGTAGAAGTTATCCAAAACCGTCGCCATAACCTACCGCATACCTATGCGGTGGGTTATAGCGACGGTTTTAGACTGTTATGGCGAGAGTTTTGGGCTGTATAGCGACGGTTCAAACCCACCGTATACCTATACAGTGGGTTATTGCGACGGTTTTGAACTGTTATGGCGACGGTTTTTGGCATGTGTACGGTGACACACCGTATAGTATTGCGGTGACCCACCGTATACCTATGCGGTGACCCACCGTATACCTATGCGGTGGGATCGTTGACTGTCATTAAACCCACCGCATATCTATGCGGTGATTAGCGGTGGAAATAGTAAAAATTAGCGGTGAAGATATCATCACCCATTGTGTATGTATAAATATATAAACTAAAATACTTTTTAAATAAAAAGTACTCCCTCCGTTTGGAAATATGACTTAAAAAGTACTCCCTCCGTTTGAAAATATGAGTCATTTACTATTCACGCACGTTTTCTTATGATGATAAAAACTATATAAAATATCAATTTGTTTATTAATTTTTTTTAATAATCTTATACTTATTAGTAAGAAGTATGAGATTATTAAAAAAATTACTAAAAAATTGATATTATATAGTTTTTATCATCCTAAGAAAGCGTGCGTAGATAGTAAAGAACTTATATTTTCAAACGGAAGTAGTATAATTTTTTGTTGTCATCAAATTTTTTATCTCATTTATGAAAAATAGAAAAAATTTACTTTACTCACACTGTACGCCACCCAAAAGCCACCGCCTCTTTCCAGTCTCTAATCTATTCTCAATTCTTCCGGACGATTCGACTGCTGAACCATTGCCTCAACGGCGCCTTTGCAAACGTTCCGACCTCTTTCAATTTCCATTGAAATCCATTATCTTTGCCTCTACCTATTCGCCTGAGGGACCACCGACCGATAGGGCACACCCAGAGTAGAGCTTATCGCTGCCAACGGATTGGGCGTCGGGGGTGATGAGGAAGGCGAGGCCGATGCTGATCGAGGAGGGATTCAGATTCGTGACGGAAAAGGAGAAGAACGTGGAGAAGCTCGTTGGGGAAGATGTTCCGGCACGATGCTGTTGCGGAGGTCTGCGTCGCCGAGCAACTTCAGGCTGGTGAGGGTTAGCCTTCCGAAGTCTGACAATAGAATTCCAATATGATGTGCGTTCTTCCATATTGCCACCGCCCCCGTTGCTGTCTAACGCTGCAGTTTCAGTGTCGACGGTTTCAATCCAATCCTTCACCGCTTCAGCTTCTGACGGCCAAGTTCAAGAGGTGGTGATGAAAAAAGTAAAATCTTACTATTTTAATTGGAAATTAGAAATATCAGCTCTGAAAATAGAAGATTAGTAATGTTTACATTTTTGAAGAAATCTGATAGTTCGACAGGCTCATGGGCACCTTTGAAAAATCATTCATTGCTGCTATTGTTTGATGCAGGGACTATTTGCTTCATTTCGGTCTGCCTCTTGCTACTCTCAGTTGTAAACACCTTCCAAAATTAAGAGGGTTAAGATTTGCTTCTTTCATAGGTATGTTGTTCCGATTTGAACTAAGAAATCAATTTGGGTTTGAATTGGGTATATTCTGTGGGAATTAGGGTTTTGATTTATGGGTTGTGATGTTTAAAGGTTTTGCAAAAATAACTATTTCAGTTCTACTCTCAAATGAATTCAACTTCAACATTAATTCTTTACCCCCCAATCTCAATTTCTGTTACAATTCCAGTTCATGCAAGCGTTCATGGTGGAGCAGCCACATCACTGTTCGAATTGACAAGGCCAAGCTCAACTCCCTCTCAGTTCCGTCTATTCCAGAGCCTCAGGAAGCATGGTTGGGACTTGATTCCGATGTTTTCAAGACCCTGTAACCGTATTCATTGCATGTTAGGTAAGCTCCTACTTGACTACTACGTCTAGTCACCGGCATCTGACACTAAACCATTATGCGATAGCTGTCACAGTCCGGATAGAAGCTAAAAAGCTACATTTTGGAACACAGACAGGGTAACAAAATCAACAATTGAAAGTCAACTGAAAGTGAAGACATTATCGTCATAGATAGCACTACCGGGTTTTCTTGGGCCATGGCTTAGTGATGGTTGTAGGAGTGATATTAAAATGAACCAAGTGCTAATGTAAATCATTTACTGAAACCTTGCAATGCAAGTGTTTTCTGTAATTTCTTAAAATGGCCATACAGGACTAAATTTTTTTTTTTGGTCTGAACAGGACTAAATTTTTGGCATTTGCATTTTAGTTATTGTGAATATTGTTTTCTTTTAAAATGTTTATCCGCTTGGAAAGTAGATACATACAGGAATATTGACATGATATTAAAATACCCAGCTGCTTACTCGACTTTCTTCCACCAGAATTAGAAAATGGTGCATGTTCTCATTTGATGGAAAAAAATTGAGTAAAAGAAAGGATCATTCTGAGAAGGACTTAGTTGAATCTCTTGACTATCTTCTAAAAGCACTCCCCATCCCCACAACTCACTAAAATACAAATAAATTACGTTTCATAACAAAAAAAAATTATAGAGAATTTGATCAAAAAATCTGTTATAGAGAGATGATGGGCAAATAGTTGATAACAAAAATGTTGCCAGCAGGTCTGACTTGTCCTGAGGAAGGAGTGCCGAAAATAGGTGATAAAAAGCAGGAAACAAAAAACATATATGATGAATCACCAGTCAGCAGTTTTTGATCCAAGTCAAGTTTCAATATCCAGTCAATTCAGTCAAATGGAGATGCAAAATGAAGTCAGTTCAGGTCCTATTAGAAATTCCTACAAGATCTGCTTTTGGTTTTGATCTTGTTCGTGGGGCCAAAACCCTTGACCTGATCAAGGGTGAATTTTCTTGTGGAAAATACCTCTTTGCAGGGGTTGTGGATGGAAGAAACATATGGACTAATGATCTAGCTGATTCTCTGAATACCCTACGGGCTCTTGAAGGCATTGTTGGGAAAGGTCTGTTACCAAGGGTTGTCAATTTGTGTGCGCTCTATTGCAGTGTTCATCTACTTGCAACTGATTTTTCTTTCCAATTTGTCCTACAGAAAAATTGGTTGTACCTACCCCGTGCTCACTTCTTCACACTGCTGTTGATCTCGTCAATGAGACTTCGATGGACCAAAAGTTCAAGACATGGTTGGCTTTTGCAGCACAAAAAATTGTTGAGGTTAATGCATTGGCCAAGGCACTGTCTGGCGAGAAAGATGAGGTAATTCTCCCTTTGTTTGAGGAAATGTTTTGTACAAGGTTTCATAGAAAATATGACATCACTTGCTGATTGCTTGGAGCTCCAAAAAGGAGTTGAATCGAATTGGATTTTGATGTTACTTTTCTCTTTCAACTAAGCTAATGCATTCACATATCACATGTATGAAATCTTTTCTATGTTGAGACTTGCTGTAATCTGAAGTGTTTTTTTTTTGAAATCAAGCATTCTTCACTTACAATGTTGTTGCACATTGCTTCACAAAACTCTTCTCCATTAGACCATGTGCAACCATGGGTTTTACTTACCTTATAGGTCTTAAAAAGTAAACTCATGGTTGTAAGCCATACCTTAAGGGAAGAGGTTGAAAGGGGTTACCCCTTCACACTAAGGTAACCTCTTCCACCACAAGTGGTCCCCACTATTTTATTACTATATTTATTTGATGTATTAATTATTCAAATGTATTTATAATATATATTTATTATTATTATTTTCAAATAATAATTATACCATTAATTTTATTTTATTTTTCTCCATAATTTGAGTATAATTTTTTCATATATATACTTATCTTGACCTATTATATTGTTTGCACTTCTTTTTCATATTCCATTCCCATACATTAATGTAATTATTTTTGTTATTTGCTTATAATATAATGTTATTATTATTTTTATTTTTCATCTAATGTAATAAAAAAATATTAATATCAAGCACTTTTTAATTTTATTTATAAATAAAACTAATGAGATGGAAAAAGTAATGGAACAAGGTTACCCCATGGTTGTAAGGTAAACCTCTTAGAGCCCGTTTGGAAAGGGTATATAGATATAGGATATAGGCTATGAGTATGAGATATAGATATCAAGCTATGGGTATAGGATTGATATCTATATCTTATATCTGCTGTTTGGAAAGGGTATATAGGATTGATATAGGATATATAGGCTAATTTTCTAACAAATTAATAAGAACCCTAATGTTCGAACCCTAATTTTCAAATCGAATGGATGCAATTTCGTGACATTCAAAAAGGAATATCGAACAACAATTCTGGGAAGATGCAAACAATAGTTTCAAACAACAATTTCTGGGTAGATGCAAGGAATTTCGAACAGCAATTTCTGGGCAGATGCAAGGAATTTCGAACATCTATTTCTAAGCAGATGCAAGTAATTCTTTCTAATGGCAATTCGAACGAGCGCCTGGGCAGATGCAAGGAGTTTGAACAGATGCAATGGGGAGCAGTTCTATATATAGAGAAGAAGGAGAAGGAAGAGGAGAAGGAAGAGAAGAAGAAACCGTATCTCCACAGTCGCTCGTTGCCCAGTAGCTCGCCCCTCTTTTCCTATAGCCCCCAATTTTGCCAAATATCCAAATAGGGAGAATAGCCTAGAATCAGTATATGGGAGATATAGGATTGATATCTATATACTGATTTAGGTAAATATACCAAACAGGGTATATAGATATTGGGCTTTCTATACCCATAGCCTATATCTATATACCCATCCCAAACAAGCCCTTAAGAAGAGGTAGAAAAAGTACAAAAGTATTTAAAGAAAAAAATAAATGAAGTGTCAAATGATGATAAGGGAGTGAAAATAAAAAAGGGGAAGAGGTAACCCCATGGTTGCTGATGCTCTTAGTAGTGCTTATGGCAATTGTTGAAGATGGTTCCGTTAGGGACACCCTCTCTTGGAAGGGTTCTGCGGCTGGGCAATACTCCATTAGTAGTGCTTATGAGCTTATCATTGGTACTACTGAATTTTGTAATGTGGATTCGCAGGTTTATAGGAGGATTTGGAAATTGAAGGTTCCTGAGCGAGTCCGTTGCTTCATTTGGATGCTGATCAAAGGTGTTGTCCTCACCAATGTGGAAAGGAAGCGGCGACACATGACCACCAACGATGGCTTCTCAGTGTGCTCGGATCAGCCGGAGACTCTGACCCACCTACTTCGCGATTGCAGCTGCATTCATGGTATGTGGACTAATGTTCGGAGGGACGATCCTAATTTTTTCGATGCCCATTTTGCAGACTGGCTAAGAAGCAACCTGATGAGCGGGGAGATGAAGGATGACGGCTTGGAGTGGGTGTGCTGGTTCGCTACCGCGCTGTGGTGGACATGGAAATGGAGGAACGATAGAGTCTTTAACAACAAGGATGGATGGATCGACAAAGGAGGCTTCATCAACGACAGGACCAAGGAGTATGCTAGCGCTGTGCGTAATCCGATCCCAAGGCATGATCCCGCTGCCAATCCTGTTGTGCTAGTCTCCTAGGACAAGCCCGATACCGGATGGGTAAAGGTTAACACCAACGGCACAGTTAGCAGCGAAGGCTCTGCCACTTCTGATGGCATTGTCAGCAATGAGGAAGGTCTTTGGATTGGAGGATTTGTACGCAATATCGGGCTGTGCTCCGTCCCTAAGGCGGAACTTTGGGGTCTTTACGACGGACTTTGCCTAGCCTCGAACAAAGGGTATCGGAAGGTGATCTTCAAGACGGATTCTCGACTGGCGGTTACCCTGATTGAAGGCTCCATCAGCTCGGGGCACCCTCTCTTCAGCCTGGTTCACCTGTGCCAAGGCTTACTCCGACGGGATTGGGATTCTCGTCTTCGCCATGTCTTTAGGGAAGCGAACTCAGTCGCTCGCTGACTCCCTTGCCTACTTCGCTCTCTCTTCTCCTGTTGGTTTACATTTCCTTTCCACCCCGCCTGAGGGAACGTTATTTATTATTGAGGAAGACGCTAGGGGAAGGGCTACTCCCAGCCTCACTCGTTCGTAGCCTTTGCCTTGTATTGTTTGTGTTGGTTATTTTTTATTTATGAGAGCTTGCTCCCGTTTTCCCACCATAAAAAACAAAACTCTTCTCCAAGGGTGACAAATCAGGACGTGCAAAAGGTTGTATGTTATTTTTCCATCATTCGGTCATGATTATAACGCCATTGCTCCCTCTTGTTGTTAAAAGATCTTCATGCATTTTGAAGGTTGCGGGTTTGAAGGGTTTGATCACCGCCATGCCACCACTGTGAATGCTAGGTTAGAGGTTCAATAGAAGAAGCTAAACCTTCCTCTCCTTCCTACCACCAAAATTGGATCATTTCCACAAACCGGGGATTTAAGGAGAGTCTGTCGTGAATATAAGGCTAATAAGTGAGTATGTTAACACCCTTTAAATCCCTCAATTGGTGTTATGCATGTTGCACGTGCTTACTTGTATCTTCTTATTGCTATAGATTCATTATGAAGAAAAGAGATAGAAGCACTCCAAACTGCTGCAGCGGAAGAACAACAAAATGACCGTCTACAACTACTATATGAACATGTACAAGAGAGATCTTAAGTATTTGTCATGCATCAGTGTTGGAAAACTCAAATCTTTCCATTTCATCCCTTTATAGGTGATTAGCTTATTTGTTTGTTTGTATATTTGTTTGTTGAAAGTGTAAAGAAATAAAATAATGAACACAACCAATTTCGAACTGCACAAATAAGTGTTGATCGAATACGACGAAACCACGCGCAAATAGCCACCTAGTAAATATAAAAACTAAAACACTTTTTTAAAAGAAAAAGTATAATTTTTTGTTGCAACAATTTCTTTATCTCATTTTGAATGTACATTCTCCTAAAATCCTAATTTTACTATGGAGGATGGAAAAAGATTTGTTTTTAATTGACATTAAATGAGCAAAAAAAGCTACGAAACCGCGTGCATTTGCGCGCGGCAAGTCACTTCTTTTTTTAACCGGAAATAATTCGAAGTCCCAGACTTCAACTGAAGTTTGTGACAACGAGAGGTCGAAAAACGGCAGACGGACTAACCATCATGATACAACCAAACCAAGCATAAAACAACAACAAAAAAAAACCGAATACAAAGATCATAACGAAGAAGGCCAGCGGAGAGGAAGATGTAGGACACCGGATGGAGGCAGCGAATGCCGAGAACATGGGGAAGCTGAAGGGCAAAAACGACGTCTTGATGCCGGGGAGACAGAGGCAGAAACCCAATAGCGGAAAGGACGTCTCCTGGGGAAATGTGGATCAACGACGTTCCCCCCACCTAGATGAGAGATCTTCGAGAATCACGAACACTTCCATGGTCAACACGAACAACAGGGCGCCCGAGACTGCAACTTCATCCGGAAACTAAACGAAACCACACCCAATAAAACAACTCCACTCAGCAGGACAAAAACTCAGGATTAATGGAAACGGGTAAAAAGGATAGAAGCGAGCAAGTCAGAAGAGAATACGATATTGATATTTTTTTTTGATAAATAGTCATCCATGTATTATAATAGACCAATTTCCGCTAAGTCAATGAGACCTGGCGGGAAGTGATCGAAACATACACGACAAGGGGCATCAGATGGCAGTAGCCTAGCTAGCTGCCATATGCGCTACAGTGTTCGCATTCCTACGAATGTGTGAAAAAGTTACAACAAAACTATTAGGAAAGCAGGATAGGATATCATCACATACTACATCTAAGTATGAATTAGTGCCAGGGGCCCTATTTAGTTAGGAAATCAGGCCAACATCATCCGACTCAACCAGCAGCGCACCAAAATCTTGGCCTTGCATCAACTGAATACCAAAGAGGAGAGCCGACGCCTCAGCATGCGCCACGAGCATTGTCCCTGCTAAATGGTTTGTGGCCACCATAAGGATAGCACTTGTAGGATCTCGGAGGACAGCACCAAAACAAACCGAACCATTCAACAGTACGGTGTCCGTGTTGAGCTTTAAGACACCCGGAGGCGAAGGCGACCAAGTGCTTGTTGATGATACTGCACTTGCTGCTGGTGGAGGCAAAACCTCAGCCCTCCTGTAATCGCAAACATACCGACGAAATCCCTCACGAAGCACAGCGGAGTTAACAATCTCATCAGTGAAGATAGCTTTGTTGCGCAAAGTCCAGGCAACCCAAGCATTGGTAAGGAGGTCACAAGCCCCCTCCTCGCCAAAAGCCTCAAAAACTGCCTTGAGAGCTTCGATGGGAGCAACAGACAGGAGCGTGGACACGAGCCCTGAGGTGCTAGAGCCTTCCCATGCGATCACTAAAGAGCTACAAGAGAACAAGGCGTGCCACGCTGTCTCCTCCTCATCAGCGCATCTAGAGCCGATTGGAGAAGGTATCACCCTCTTGATGAAGAGATTAGATGCAACACTGAGGAAATTGCTGAACCACCTCCAACCAAAATTAAGCACCTTGGGGGGCAGCTTGAGACGCCATAAGAGGCTCCAACCATCCACACTGGGCACCAGCCTTAGGCCTAAACAGCCTAGCCAATAAGCGGACTTGACAGAGAAATATCCCGATTTGTGAGGGAACCAGACACGGCTGTCCTCGAGTAGGCGATGACTGAGCGGGATGGAAACTATGCGATGAACATCTGATGGGTGAAAGACGACAGACATAGCAGGAATATCCCAAGAGCAACTGACGGGATCAATGAATTCCGAAACCGTAATGTCAAAGTTCATACCAGACAATAACGATGGGCATACCAGGCCTGAGTCACCCGGCACCCAAGCGTCCGTTGCAGCCTGAATTGATCGCCCATCTCCGACCCTCTAACCCAATCCCTCAAGCAGTAGCAATTTGGCACCCCATAGGCTGCGCCAAGAGTAACTAGGCCTGTCTCCCCGGTAAGAGGATAGGTGCTCATGTGTGTATAAGATATCGATAAAAAAGAAAAAATCAAATACACACAGAAAATTATTATTATTATTTGTTTTACGTTTCGGCTATATACACCTCAAATCCTCACGTCTTTAAGGACATGCAAGGGTGGAACCCCCCAATGCGTGGCTACGTGCATTGCACGTCCTTTTTTTTTTTAAGAAAAAGTGCATTGCACGTTCTTATGGACGTGTAACTTTGCACGTCGATAAGGACGTGCAATATTGCACGTCCTTATCAACGTGCAAGCACGTCTTCTTAAAAACAAAAAAAAGAGCCCCTTCGTCTTCGTCCCACCAGCAACCAGAGAGAGAGAGCGACGCCGGAGAGAGATCGAGAGAGCAACGCCGGAGAGAGATCGAGAGAGAGATTGAGACAAAGATGGAGAGAGCGGAGGCGGAGAGCCAAGCGGAGGTGCCCATGGAGGAGGAGCTGCGGGATGGTGGTGGTGGTGGTGGGGCGGTGGCGATGGAGACCGAGGAGGGTGATGGGGCGATCGCGGTGGTTGAGATGGTGGAGGGTGGCGGAGGAGGTGGAGGGGTGACGGATGTGGTGGAGGAGACGGAGGCGGTGGCGGAGATGGTGGAGGGTGGCGGAGGAGGTGGCGGATCTGGCGGAGGAGGTGGCGGAGGAGGTGGAGGGGTGGTGCAGGAGGTGGAGGAGACGGCGACTTCCGCGCCGGAGGTGGAAGAGACGGCGGCGGTGGTGCCGGAGGCGGTGGCGCCGGAGGTGGTGGTGCCGGCGTCGGAGCCGGAGTCTCAGACCCTATTACCGCCGCGGAAGCGGCAGAATATGGAGGTCTCGCCTTTCCCGAACCCACCGGTATGTTATTTGAATTATTTATTTTATTTGATAGATTATAATATAGTTTTATAATATAATTTATAGTTTAGTTTCATAATTTATAGTTTCATAATTTATAGTTTAGTTTGTTATATAGTTTCATCATTTATAGATAATAGATTATATAGTTTCATTATATTTTATAGTTTTATGAAATTTTATAGTTTAGTTTCATGATGTTTCATAATTTCAAATTTAGTTTGTACAAATATATTAAAATATATTAAAATACATTACAAAATATATTCAAAATCAAACACAATAAAAAGACATTAAAATAAAAAAGATTAGTGTAACATTAAAAGTCATTAAAAACTTTAAAATATATTAAAATATATTATAATACAATAAAAAATACATTAAAATACAATAAAAAACATTAAAAGTCATCACATTCTATACATTAAAATACATTAAAAGTCATTACAAAACATACATTACAATATATTAAAATACAATAAAAGATGATAACTCCACTCCCTTTGATGAAAATCGGAATTAGTTTCAAAGGCTTTGACAGACAGTTTGTGTCAAAGGTCTTGAAGCTAACAGCTGTGTTGATGAAACACAAAACCTGTACTTTATTATATTATGTCCGAATATTATATTATGTTATTATATGCTTCCATATTATTATATATTCACTAACCTTTCAGGAAGCTATTTGAATTATATCTCCTTCCTTAAGCGTTCAAAGCTGAGAAAGATCAAATCGAGATCATGGCTTCCGAAGTTTCCAAAGATAGAAGATTGCGCTCAAGCCATGATCCTCTCTTAGCCGTTGGAGAAGATTCCTTCCTCAAGTGGCACCAATGATCTTCACTATATAAAGGAGATGAAGAAGAGAGAGAGGATGGACGCACTTCAAGAATATCATTGCACAATCAGCCTTCAAGCATACTTCTCTCTTCAGCGTGTTCTCTCTGCTTGTTCTTAAGAGTCTTATATTTTGTTTCAAAGCATTTGAGAGATACACAGTGAGCTTATAGGATATATTTCGAGAGAGTGTTATACTCAAGAGTTTATAACTCAGGAAGTGGGCACTAGGCTATTGATTTGCGAGAGTAAGAGGATTGTACTAGATAGCTGAGAGAGGTGGGGCTCTTCTAGATTGGTCTAGGACTCCAAGGGAACGTGAGTTGACTAGATTGCAATTGTATAGGAGAGAGGCTTCTCGATTAGCTATTAGGATCCTAAGCTAAGCGAATCAATAAAGCCTTTGAATCCTAGGGTTGTGGAAGAACCCTAGGCGAGGACGTAGGCCAAGTTCGTGCCGAACCTCGTTAACAATTCGTTGCGTCCTTTACTTACTGCTTTACCTTATTTCCGCACTTGGTTCGATTTTCTAACTTTGTGATTCAGGTTAATCTCAAAGGGTTTTATACGAGCTCCAAAAGTCTTGAGACTTTCTGCGAAAAACGGGCATACTCTATTCATCCCCCCTTCTAGAGTATTTTCTTTATTACATTGTTTTACATTATCGAACCTTCAATTGGTATTAGAGCATTACTCACTGTTTTTGATCTAACAATCTTGTGAGTTTTCGATCATGTCTGGTGATGCAAGCGGAGGATTTGCACAGGGAAGGTCCACAAGCAGACCGCCACTCTTTGTAGGAAACAACTTTGTCCACTGGAGATCTTTGATGAAGATGTTCATCATAGACCAAGATCTAGAGCTTTGGAACATTATAGAGAATGGTCGGAAGATTCCAGGGAAGGATGGACCAAATAACACCAAAGTTGCAAAGAAGGAGTCTGAATACTACAGGGCTATTAACTTACTTTATTGTGGTCTTAGCACTGATGAGTTTAACCGTATTTCTTCTTGTAGGTCAGCTAAAGAGATTTGGGACAAGTTGGTCGTCACCTATGAAGGAACGAGCCAAGTGAAAGACACCAAGATCAGCATCTTCCTTCGAAAGTATGAGCTCTTTAAGATGAAGTCTGATGAGTCAATCAAGGCCATGTTCACACGATTCACAGAAATCACCAACAACCTTGACTCTCTTGGCAAGAGCTTTACCAACGTTGAGAAAGTAAGGAAGATACTGAGGTGCCTTCCAAAGGAGAAATGGGGTCCAAAAGTAACAGCTATAGAGGAAGCCCAGGACCTCACCACTCTACCCCTTGATGACCTTCTTGGAAAGCTGATCACGCATGAGATGATCCTTAATGAAGACGATGGAGAACTTCCAGCTAGCACTAAGAACTTGGCACTCAAGTCTAAGAAGGATGAGCCCAAGGATGGATCTGATTCCAAAGATGAGGATGACGATGAGGATGATCCTTTTGCTCTTATCACAAGAGGCCTTGCTAGAATTCTCAAAATGAAGAAACAATTCAACAACAAGGATGGATCAGAGTCTTCAAAATTTCGAGGTAAGCCTCAATACAACAAGTATGAAAAGAAGACTAAGCCGTTGTCTTGTTTTGAATGTGGTAAAACAGATCATCTTGTGAAGGACTGCCCTCAAAAGACAAAGAGCCAGCCCAAGAAAGGTGACAAATGGAAGAAGAAAGCCATGGTGGCTACTTGGAGTGATTCCGACTCTGACTCCAACGATGAGAAGGCCAACATTTGTCTTATGGCCTCTGGAGATGAATCTCACGATGAAAAGCTTGAAGCTACTGTAAGAGAACTTATGGAAAGTCCAAAAGAGGTATTATCGGAATTTCTTTCCAATCTGATTGCCAATGAAGAAAAGCTTATTGCCCAAACTAACATTCTTATTAAGAGAACTGTGGACCAGGAAAGAACTATTGAGGATCTGTCTATGAGGGTCAAAGGTCTTGAAGCTTCTTATTCAGGTCTTGACATTAAAGTCAAGACGCTTGACTCGGAGAAATCTGAACTCAAGCAAGATCTCTCCTCTCTAAGAAATGAGCATCATGACTTAGAGAACGAGAAGATCTCCCTGAATAATAAGATTCTAGACCAACAGACAGCCCTCATAAGTTTTACCAAATCCAAAGGCACTCTCGATAAGATGTTGGATGAGCAACAAAGCTCTCTAAACAAAAGTGGTATTGGTTACAACCCGAGGTTTTTAAAGAAGCAACACATTACCACTTTTGTGAAGGCAAAAGGAAGCAGAACCTCTCCTATATGTCACCACTGTGCGAGAAAGGGACATGTAAGAGAGACCTGCCCCTATAGAAGAAAGGATCCTCATATTATTCGCAATACATTTCCTATTCACTTGAGAAAAGAACGGATAACGCAAGTTTGGGTCCCCAAAGGCACTATTTTACCAAATATGGTTTATCCCAATAAAGGATCTAAATTTGCTCACTGGTCTAGCCACAAAGGTTGATGTTTGTTTTGCAGGAGATCACCAAGGTGAAGGAGCAAAAATGGATTATTGATAGTGGATGCTCGAGGCATATGAGTGGAAGGAGTTCTCTCTTTCATGATCTAAAGGAGCAATCCACAGGAACAATCACTCTTGGTGACAAAGGAAAGTGCGACATCGTTGGTATTGGCAGTGTTGGGAGTGATCCTAACCACTGTATTAAAAATGCTTATCTTGTTAATTGTTTGAAGTATAATTTGCTTAGTATTTCTCAACTATGTGATTATGGTAATGATGTTGGATTTAACAAGAAAAGATGTTTAGTGCGCAGAGAAGATACAGGTGAAATAGTTCTAATTTCCTATCGTTATAACAACATCTATGTCATGAATGCTGAGCAAGTGGCACAAGGAAGCTTATCCTGTCTAAAGGCTTTGACGGACGATCCAAAGCTCTGGCACAGGAGACTCGGTCATGTAAGCCCACATACACTACAAAAGCTTGTGACCAAAGGGCTTGTAAGAGGACTACCTGAGATGGACTTCAAAGGTATTGAGATGTGCAAAGCATGCACACGAGGTAAACAAACACGTAGCTTTTTCAAACCCAAAATGGTTGTAAGTACTTCTAGACCCCTTGAACTTTTACATATGGATTTATGTGGTCTTATGCGAGTCAAATCTCCCATGGTAAAAAGTACATGCTTATTGTTGTTGATGATTTATCAAGTTATATTTGATGAATGCAATGACGGTTCTTTGAGTGAAAGTGTTGCAGATATAGATCTTAACATTCATGCAGAGAACGATGAAGGTGATGATGCTGCTACCAAGAACACAGAGAAGAGGAACATGCAGGAACCGATTCTTAACACAGAAGAATTGGCCCAAGGTGTTGAAGATTCGTCCAAAGCCCTTGGTGTCCAATCCAACAGTGTTGAGACGTCAGAAACTGCTGTAACTGAACCTAACAGGACCACGGAGTCAGATGTACCACAAGTCAATCCTACTGGTGTGACGAATCAAGGAGCTGAGACTAGCAAAAGGAAATTCAAATACTCCTCATCACACTCATTAAAGGATATCATTTCTGACCCTACATCTAGTGTTCAAACTCGTTCTAAACTTAAAGATCTTTGTGCTTTTCACGCGTTTGTTTCTCTTATTGAACCAAAGAAGGTAGTTGAGGCCCTTCAAGAGCCAGACTGGATCATTGCCATGCAAAGTGAGCTTAACGAATTTGAAAGGAACAAAGTCTGGACCTTGAAGCCTAGGCCAAAGCATCAATCAGTCATTGGCATCAACCTCAAAGGCATTCCCATTAAGTGTGACAATACAAGTGCCATCTCAATCACGAAGAATCCTGTTCAGCATTAAAGAACCAAACATATAGATGTAAGGCATCACTTCATTAGATACCATGTCGAAAAAGGTGATGTGTCCATATCTTTGATTTCAACTGATTATCAATGGGCTAACATTTTTACTAAGCCTTTGGCAGAGGACAGGTTCGCCTTGATTAGACGTGAGATCGGAATGCTTAACAGGGATGCACTTTCGTAGGGGGAGCTTTCCCTTTACGAAAGATAATTTCTACTCAGTGTCAAGATCCTTGAACCTCATTTCAAAGGTTGTGAGCTCAACAGTAGAATACATATAACGGATCAGATATTTGGTTGATATCTTTTTAGATATTTGATCAAATATTGTTTTAATGGATTTTAAACCTTCTTTTTATGTTACCTATTTTATTTTCTGAAAAAATCTTTTTATCCGAGTATAGTTTATTTGTGGAATTTATTTTAATATCGGATAAATCTTTTCTTGCCTTTAAGATTTGAAAGGAACTTTTGAATTTTGAATTATTTTGGTAAGTCTGATTTTGGTAACTGTCTTTAAACTCCTCCCTTTGTTGAAAGACAAAAAGGGGGAGATGGTTTGATGGTTTAGACTTCGGAACTGTTGTGAACCAAGGGTCTTGGAAGACCTTGTTTTATTTTACTTTGTTGGATGTTTCTATTTGGCTTTAAAAACTTATGATCCAACATTCGTCTAACCCATGCAGGTACTTAGTCCGATTGTGCTTATGATATATCTGTTTGACTAAGTTGCAGGGATGCACAGGTTTTGTCTTTCTTCAAGGGGGAGATTGATAACTCCACTCCCTTTGATGAAAATCGGAATTAGTTTCAAAGGCTTTGACAGACAGTTTGTGTCAAAGGTCTTGAAGCTAACAGCTGTGTTGATGAAACACAAAACCTGTACTTTATTATATTATGTCCGAATATTATATTATGTTATTATATGCTTCCATATTATTATATATTCACTAACCTTTCAGGAAGCTATTTGAATTATATCTCCTTCCTTAAGCGTTCAAAGCTGAGAAAGATCAAATCGAGATCATGGCTTCCGAAGTTTCCAAAGATAGAAGATTGCGCTCAAGCCATGATCCTCTCTTAGCCGTTGGAGAAGATTCCTTCCTCAAGTGGCACCAATGATCTTCACTATATAAAGGAGATGAAGAAGAGAGAGAGGATGGACGCACTTCAAGAATATCATTGCACAATCAGCCTTCAAGCATACTTCTCTCTTCAGCGTGTTCTCTCTGCTTGTTCTTAAGAGTCTTATATTTTGTTTCAAAGCATTTGAGAGATACACAGTGAGCTTATAGGATATATTTCGAGAGAGTGTTATACTCAAGAGTTTATAACTCAGGAAGTGGGCACTAGGCTATTGATTTGCGAGAGTAAGAGGATTGTACTAGATAGCTGAGAGAGGTGGGGCTCTTCTAGATTGGTCTAGGACTCCAAGGGAACGTGAGTTGACTAGATTGCAATTGTATAGGAGAGAGGCTTCTCGGTGAGCTATTAGGATCCTAAGCTAAGCGAATCAATAAAGCCTTTGAATCCTAGGGTTGTGGAAGAACCCTAGGCGGGGACGTAGGCCAAGTTCGTGCCGAACCTCGTTAACAATTCGTTGCGTCCTTTACTTACTGCTTTACCTTATTTCCGCACTTGGTTCGATTTTCTAACTTTGTGATTCAGGTTAATCTCAAAGGGTTTTATACGAGCTCCAAAAGTCTTGAGACTTTCTGCGTAAAACGGGCATACTCTATTCAACCCCCCTTCTAGAGTATTTTCTTTATTACATTGTTTTACATTATCGAACCTTCAAAAGACATTAAAATAAAAAAGATTAGTATAACATTAAAAGTCATTAAAAACTTTAGAATATATTAAAATATATTATAATACAATAAAAAAATACATTAAAATACAATAAAAAACATTAAAAGTCATCACATTCTATACATTAAAATACATTAAAAGTCATTACAAAACATACATTACAATATATTAAAATACAATAAAAGACATTAAAATAAAAAAGATTAAAATATATTAAATAGAAAGTAACAAGTTCATAAAATTTCATAACACCAGGCGACAGGGAGACTCTTGCGGGGGGATGGTACCCTCCGGCCAGTTAGACACGCCGACCGGGCATCGGTTAGTCAGATTATGGAGGAGTGCGTACCACATGACATTCACGGTCAGCAGGAGCATACTGTAGATGAGCTATTGATGTCTGCAGAGAGCTATCAACAGTCCATGGGGACCCCACTGGCCGACGAGTTAGACATCTTCTGGGGGGGTTTGCCAGATTTTCATCCTTCTGGCGATGCGACTATGGGGTTGCAGCCTTCTTTGGAGCCCCCCGAGGTACTGAGCAGCTGCGTCACAGATGTAGTTGCGGGTCGACGGGCTGACATGGGTAGACCGCCTACTCGTCTACCCTCCACCATCCCTGAGGCATCTACATCTGGCACCCACGACGTCGAGGCTTCTACATCCACAGACATACCCCCCGTGGTTTCTCTGGCTTCGGCGGATGACAGCATTCCGGACGTCGCGGAGGAGGTCGGCGACGGGCAGGAGGGGCAGCCCGGGGGGCAGGGTTAGCCGGAGCCAGTGCCCATCCCTGCGCAGGATGCTGCACCGGCTACGCAGGTCGACCCATTCTTGCCGCCGGGTGATCTGCTGGTGTCTTATAGGTACCACCGAGCGTACCGGGTGAGGAGTGAGCCGATTGTGGATCTGCCTTTGCTGAAGTTCCACCATCGGGCGACTCACCTGCGTGATTTTGACCCCTACATCTTCGAGGGCCCAGGGACCTGGTGGCAGGATCTGCTTCCATCTTGCACGTCCATAAGGACGTGCATATGATGCGTTCTTTTGACGCCTACCCTGCCTATTTGAAGTGGAACGGAATAGCTTGAATCCGCACCTTCCACAAAACCAAACAAAGTCCCATATAGTTCGATATGGCCGAGCCGCAAAGCAATCATCGTCTCCAAGTTTGCCAGGTACGGATACGTTTCGTATAGTGAATATATTTCGCATTCCTTCCGTTTTGTTCATATTTCCACTAATGTTAATACAGTTTCGAGACTTTACGTCTGAGTTCTCGGACCCAAGGGTTTGGAATGACCGTGACGAAATGGTTACGTATTTCAAGGACTTGGGTCGGAGACACTGCATGATTTTAGTAATCAAGCGGTCTTGGACGGGGGCGTCGAATCGTCCAGGCGGGGTTCTCCTTGCTTGCGAGCAGTATGGGGAGTACCGACCACGCGGGAGGAAGCTCCGGAGCACGCAGTCGAAGATAAACGGTTGTTTATTCTCTCTACATGGACACGAAGCTCCGCCGGGTCACTGGGTTATGACGGTACGGTAACCCACGGTGTTCATAACCACGGACTTTCCACAAGCTTGAAGGGTCACGCCATCGCGGGACAAATGACAGAGGGGGAAAAGAAGATGACCAGGTGGATGAAGGAAATCGGCACTCCTCCAAAATCCATTGGGTACGTCAAGGAAGAGCCTTACCAACACGCTCAACATGATGGTCGTCGAAGAAAGAGGTAGTCGGACGATGACATAGGATACCTTGCACCATCTGCGGGGAAGAGGGTACTACTACGACTTCAGACGACATCCGGATGACGACAACGTCTTGAGTGACCTCTTCCTAGCGCATCCTGACGGGATACGGCTTCTCCGAAGGTTCCATTACGTCATCATAATGGACAGCACGTACAAAACAAATGCGTAAGTTACTTAATTACGATTACATTATGCACATATAGCCAATTAGAAAGTATTTTACATGTAACATATTTACACTTGCAGATATGGGATTCCATTGTGCGAGGTGGTCGGGTTCACACCCTCAGGCAAGACTTACTGCATCGCCTATGCCTTCATGTTAAAAGAGAACGAAGACACATACGCCTGGGTGTTGCGTCAGCTTCAGATCTTGCTGGGGACGGTTCAGCCTCAAGCTATCATGACTGATCGGGAGGTAGGTCTCTTGGCGGCGCTGAATGTTGTCTTCCCCGACGTCCAGCATCTCCTTTGCTGGTTACACGTGACGAGAAGATGCGAGGAAGCTTCTCTGAAGATCACGAAGAATTTAAACCACTCTGGCATCTTTAAGGGCAATTGTTGGGGGTTGTTTGAATCGAGGTCGGAGGAATCATTCAACCGATGTCGTCGGGCGCTACACGCTGCATGGCACCCATTCCCAGGTGTGGTGGCGTATTTAGAGTCGGTGTGGCTCCCACACAGCCGGAGCATCGTACGATGCTACATAGATAATGTCTTCCATCTCGGTACCCGTACGACAAACAGGTACAACCTTACTTCATATCTCCCATTACAATATGATATAACATCGAATATTTAGTGGTATGCACTTCAATGTGTACAGAGTTGAGGGTCAACACAAGGTTCTGAAGGAGGCACTGCACTCATCGACCGGTGACTTTCGCATCGTGATCGATGCAATCCATAAAGTCAATGATTGTCAACTGCATGAGTTGCAAACTGCTTTGGAGATCGACCGCTTCAAATGGCCAACAACGGCGTATAAAGTCAATCTTTTCGATGAGGTAAAGACTTTAATCTCCAAAAAGTGCTTCGATTATCTGTACAAGATGTGGCAGGATGTTGTGAACCAAAAGGTTCCTCCGGTATGCACGGACCGACATTGGAGGGTTTGTTACGGGATCCCTTGTGTCCATGAGATTCAGGCATACGTCAACTCCGGTACTCCGATACCCGTCGAGGACATCCACCCGTTCTTGATGGATTTGTCATGGACTGACATCGACGACACCCCTATGCCGTATGAGCTGTCATCTTCATACACGGCTTCCAATGATGTATGCGAGGATGAGCTGCATCCACCCTCATCTGCAAGCGTCCGAAGGAAGGGGAGGCCTCGGGGGTCGAGGAATGCCTGCAGAACCAACCCGTTTCGATACGAGGAGTTAAGGGAAAGATTTGAGAGAGAAGAAGCACGTGCTGCTCGACATTATCCACAAGCGATCTCAGCTCGACGTGGACGTGATGATGTGTTCGGAGGGTTCAACTGGGGTCAAAACAACGTTGATCCCTTCATACTCGGTCATATTGAGACGGTGAGGGACACTATTGGAGATGGTCATTGTGGCTACCGTGCTTTGGCGGCTTTGACATCACCGATCGGCGAGACTGCTTTCCCGGAACTCAAAACGTTACTATGCAATCACTTGGAGGATCACGCCGATCTGTACGCCGATTGTTATACGGGAGGGTACCCATTCCAGCAGTTCGTCGACTACCAGAGATGGGCGGGAGCTGTGCATGGTGATAGGAGACGATGGATAGAGCTACCCATTATGGGTTTAGTATTTGCAACGGTATATCAGATTTCTCTCGTCGTCCTAGCTTGGCATCATCCGTTCACATGTCTCTCCATGACCTCACCGACACCTGCTAACAACCCTCAATCAGCAACCCTTGGTGTAGCTTGCATCGGAAACCAAGACCATTTTGCCGCGGTACAACTTCAAACGTCTTTTTTTTATTACCTATTCATGCTTTTCATATATATATATATATATATATATATATATATATATATATATATATATATGTCAATACTCTAACTCTAATTTTCCGTTCTCATAGATCTGGTTGCGTCCTAACGCTCCTCTTCCGCCACCTCCGCCAGAATGGGCCGCACATCATCAACCGAGCGTCTAAGGATGGGATGCTCCGTTTCAAGCTCAGTTTGAGAGATTTCGAGCCTTACGTGTCGAGTGCGGTCGCCCTTTACTATTTTCCTAGGTTTTATTCCACCAGTTTATTAAATTTATGGATGTAAACTTTTTTTTCCGTTCCTTATAACATTATTCGCATATTATCCGAATGAAAATCTTAACAATTATTGGTTTCTATTTAATTAGACCCTAAATACTTCAACTCCACTAGCTAAACAATTTAATTTTTGCAATTAACAATACAAACCCTCGGAAACCTAAACCCTAAACGCGAAACCCTAACTAGGGTTTGCACGTTGTTAAGGACGTGCAAAGGTCTGCTACAGGACGTGCACAGTCCCAGACTTGCACGTCCTTAAGAACGGGCAAATGCTTAATCCGGATTTGCGGTGTATATATCCACACCCTTGTTTTAATGATTTTTTTGGAGAATCGGCCTTGGAGAGGAGGGGAAGGCCGACTCAAGCGAGATCTCAGATTTCCATGGGCTCATTGAAGGGCAAGCAGAGAGGAAGGGATAGCAAAACGAGGATGCGGAGGGAGGCGGCCGAGGCGCGCAATCAAGGATGTGGAGGGGAGAGGGTTGGAATCGAGACGACGGAGGGAGTACAAAGGGTGGAGGCGAACCGAGGAGGACAGACTCAGAAACCCCAATCGGCGAGAAAGAAGGAAAGGAGCCCGAAAACCACCAAGGCGGACGAACGGAGTCCAAGTCAAGGGACACCGGTGAGGGAAAGGCGGGTGGTGGTGAATCAGTTCTGATTTTCTATTAGTTTACCTTTTTTCTATAATTATAAAAGAAAGAAGGAGAAGGTTTCCATCGCTACAAATGCACAACACACCAGCGAAGAGCAGGCGGCAAACAGGAGGAGGTGGCGAGGGGTGCCTCGTTCAAATCAGCAATTGGATTAGAGAGAGTAGAGGATTGAGAAAGGCGGTGACCCCTGGTGGTGAGAGCAAGCGGATCCAAAAGATGGTGGCAAAACACGGATCTATAAGGAATCGGTGTAGGAGGCCATAGATCCGGGCTGAAACCACAGGGACCACGCCGATTAAGGTAATCTCAGCCTTGAAAGGTGGTGTTTTCGTAGGTTTGTTTCATTGTTGCTGGTGATTTTTTGAGTCAGATCGGTGCCGGAGATTACCAAGATTAGATTTGTAGTAGATTGTTTTGGATTTGGGGTTGAGATGGTCAGATCAGTTGTTCCCCAAGATTGAGTTTTTTTTTTCCATGGATATGATTCTGAGGTCGATAGTTTAACCCTCAGTTTCCCAACATTGTTGTTGAAACTAGTAGAAGGTGTTCAGATAAGGGGTGGTCGGAGATGGTGGATGCTATTGCTAGTGTCAGTGGGGATAGAAGAGGCGGTCGGAGATGTTGGTATCGACACTCTAGCTGTAAGATAATCAATGATATTGTTGTTGTAAGTAGAATCATTGTTGGTGATGAGAGATTCTACTGGATTAAATGTGAAAAATTTGTCGTTGGGATTTTGGGTATATGTTCTTGGCCTCTTGAAGGCTTAAAAGTTAATAATGGTGGGTTGGGCAAAATTGGGTTTTACTCTTATACTTGTTAGATCTCGATTGTTCCCCTAGTTTGTTTAGATTTGGGGTTGAGATTAGATCTCGATTGTTCCCCTAAATTGTTTAGATTTGGGGTTGAGATTAGATCTCGATTGTTCCCCTAGTTTGTTTAGATTTGGGGTTGAGATTAGATCTCGGTTGTTCTCCTAATTTGTTGTTGTTGCTGCTACAATGGATGGAGTAGAGATCATAAGATCTTTGTTGTAGTTGGTTGGTATTGTATTGCTGATGGTGTTTGTGTAGAGGAGAGAGGAGTCTACTTCTCTCTCTAGTTTTTTTGCGCGGCAAGTCACCTAGTAAATATAAAAACTAAAACACTTTTTTAAAAGAAAAAGTATAATTTTTTGTTGCATCAATTTCTTTATCTCATTTTGAATGTACATTAATACTCCTAAAATCCTAATTTTACTATGGAGAATGGAAAAAGATTTGTTTTTAATTGAAATTAAATGAGCAAAAAAAGCTTCTTTTACTAGTAGGTAGGTATAGATAGATATACTTTTTTTCCCAATGGCTCTAAGCCCTCCGCCACTAAGACTTGTTCACATTTTTTTTTTATTAGAAAAGAATTCGGACGAACGAGCTCTGTCCGGCAACATCCTTATAGACGAGGTCTAAAATACGAGAAATGTTGTAGATATCAACACCCCATGCAGAGTAGTAAATATGTGCATCCTTATCAGCTACTTTGTTGCCTAATCGGGGTAAATGAAAGAAGAAAACTTCTTTCATAGTCGATAGTAAGAGTTTAACATCGGACAAAATCAGTTCAATTTCCCAAGGGCATTTAGATGTATTGTTAAGGCGGTTTAGGATTGTAATGGAATCACATTCAATGTGAATTTTATCAATACGAAGTTGTAGAGCATGTAATGCATGCCGGGTGAATAAAAGCCACAAAATTCCTTTTTCAACTTCTACTCTATCAACATTCCGTCCCCTGGAAGTTATTTATAGTGATATTTTGACATCTCCAATACATTCTTATGATAATTGCAAATATTATGTTCTATTTTTTGACCATTTTACCAATACATTATTACATATGGCTATATCCCTTAAGAAAAAAATCAGATACTTTTTTAAACCTATCTTCGCTTTAGAGCGTTGGTTAAGAAGCACTTAGGTACTCAAATCAAAACCCTCTACTCCGGAAATGGTGGAGAATACATTGCCCTCCAATGTTACCTCTCCACCCATGGCATACAACACCTAACGTCACTTCCCCCCACTTCCGAGCACAATAGGTATGCCGAGCGACGAAATCGACACTTAGTTGAGACAGGTTTGTCCCTTATAACACATTCTTCTATGCCAAGGGAGTATTGGTCTCATGCCATTACTTTAGCTGCCTATTTAATCAATTGTCTCCCCACCTCCACCTTACAAAATGACTTTCCCTACCAAAAATTGTTTGGTCACCCACCAAAATATGGAAATCTTCGCAGTTTCGGATGCTTATGCTATTCTTGGCTTCAAGCATATACCACCACTAAACTTGACCCAAAGTCTATTCCTCGTGTCTTTGTTGGTTACTCATCTAATCAACATGCTTACTATTTCCTCGATCCAAAAACAAATCGATTTTACGTTTCAAGGCACGTGAAGTTTGTAGAATCCAATTTCCCTTTCAAAAATCCCTCAAATTTGGTGGCTCTAATATCTCCTCCTAATGATTCTAACAATTGCTCCCCCTCTAAGTCTACATGTCTATTCCCACCAGGAACCCCTAACCCTACCACCTCCAGAACCCCTACCCAATCCTACCATACCCCATACCAGATCAATGACGCTTTTTTGCAGGGTAATCTTGAAGAGGATGTCTACATGGACCAATTGACCGGGTTTATTGATAGCAAGTGGCCGGATCATGTATGTCGTCTCAAAATGGCCATCTATGGCCTAAAACAGTCTCCTCGGGTGTGGTATACAGAGCTCCGCAATCATCTGATCTCTTTGGGATCTAAGAACTCGGTGTTCGACACATCATTATTTTATCTCAACACTGGTGCAGGAACTATATTCCTATTAGTGTACGTTGGTGATATCATCCTAACGGGATCCAACAAGTGCGATGTGTAATGGATGATTGAGAACATCACTACTAGATTCAAACTCAAGGATTTAGGCTTTCTCAACTATTTCCCAAGTGTTGAGGTACTTCCTTGTTCTGATGGAATTTTTCTATCTCAACATAAATATGTCACAGATGTTCTCCATCGATACTCCATGAGTGATGCGAAGCCATACTCCACTCCATTGGCACCAAATGTAGACCTTACCAACTCGTCTATAGGCTTGCTTAAGGATCCACTTCCATACAACTCTTGGAAGCTTGCAATATATGTCCCTAACACGCCCGAATCTTGCCTTTAGTGTTAACAAATTGTCTCGATACATGAAGGCGCCTACAAAAACACACTGGACAGCTCTCAAACGCCTTCTCCTCTACCTCAATGGAACATAAACGAAAGGAATTTTGATCCGCAAGAATTCTAGATTGAATCTTCATTCTTTCTCGGATGCTGATTGGGCAGGAGACAAGTCCAACTATCAATCCATGGGTGCCTATATTGTGTATCTTAGCAGCAATCCAATCTCTTGGAGCTTAAGAAAGCAACAAATCATTGCAAGATCCTCAACCGAGGCAGAATACCGCTCCGTAGCAAATATCGCAGTCGAGTTGCAATGTCGGCACATTTCACTTGTCTGCCAACTCGGTTTCCACTCTCGCATGAAGTATTTAGCTCTCGATTACCACTTCATTAGAAATGTACAAAATCAATCAATAAGAGTCTCTTATGTGGCAAATGACCATCAACTCGTTGATGCTCTTACAAAATCTCTGCCAAGACCACGCTTCTTCATGTTGCTTGACAAGATTGGTTTCTTGGAAACTCCGCCCATCTTGCAGGGGCATATTAGATAATTAAAAGTAAATTAGTATTTATCTAATTTAGGGATAAGTGTAAATATCAGGTTTTTATCCTGATTAGTTAGAACTCTTTTATTTTAGCCAATATATATGTCCATATCTTTCTTTTAGTTAGTATCTTGTAAACTCGATCTATTTAATAGAGCTCTTGGCTCATCTGAAATACAAAATTGGGAATTACATTCCTTTCATTGGAAGGCTCGAGAGGTTTGGGGCTTTATTTCGAGTTTGAAGAGCATGAGCAAGGGGATGGGTCAGTTTAGGGATTGGATGGAGAGAGTGATGCGGCTAAAGGACCCGACTTTAGTGGGGTTGTGGGCATATGTGGTAGGAAGGGTGTGGGATGCCTGAACTAGGAGCGTATTGGAAGAGGTAGTGACACCTCCGACGCCCATTGTTGAATAGGCTGGAGAGTGGGCTGCACAACATGATAATTGAGTTATCCCGCTTTTGAGGGATACGACAGCTGACTCCACTACAAAAATAAAATAAAATAAAATTAGCTTAGACAAAAAGCCGTGGCAAAAGGGCTTTCTGTGGGGACAAAAGGCATGTAGCTTCGGCTATGTGACGGCAAATAGGGGCATAGCAAATAGGGCGGTGGCAAATTTCTGTAGCTTCGGCTTTTAGCCGTGGCAAGAATATTAGCCATGGCAAAGTGACCCTCATAAAAGACACGACACATTTGCGACGACAAGCTGCCGTAGCTAAAGTGTGGATGGGAAATTTTAAAAAAAAAACCTTGCTTTTTAGGCTAGATTCTTCAGACCCGGGCTAAAAAGTCCAATATTTTTTTTTAAAAAATAATAATACACACAATTTACCTAATAAAGTTTCCTTAATTATACAAAATTTACATATAAATATCAAAACTATATAATTTATATACAATATATATAAGAGGAAATGGTAGTAAATACCACAAAAACAAAAAAGTTTGCAAAAATACCACATGGTTTGGAAAATTTGCACAACTACCATTTTTTCCCTAAATTTGCACAAATGTGCAGGTCACAAGCTCCCCTTTAACCGGATTTTGCCCTTATTTACATACAAAAAAAAAAGAAAAATAAAAGGATGAGAGGGGAGAAAAGGGAGACCAGTCCGGCGATGGTTTGTGGAGAGAAGGAGGAGACCAGTCTGGCAAATCGGAAAACGCAGGAGGTTGGGGACGAAGTTGTCGCCGGAGAGGAGAGAAGAAGACCACGCCGGCGTGTCTAAGTGAAGAGGTAAACCCCCCTTTCCATGTCCTTGAAACCCTTGTTCTTTTTCTCCCTTTTCTGCGATGAACGATGAGGGTGAAATCACCGGTTAGGGTTTGGGGTGAACGATGAGGGTGGCAATGGTTGGACTGAAAATTGGGATGAACGACGAGGGTGACAATGATTGGACTGGAAATTAGGATATGGGAGAGGTAGAAGACGATTGATTGGGGTTGGAGCCGTGTTTGATTTGGTATTTGATTGTTTGAAAGAGAAATTGGGTGACAGGGGTTTCGAATTAAGTGACAGTGATTTCGAATTGGGTGACAAGTCAAATTAGGTGACAGGGGTTTCGAATTGAGTGACAGTGGTTTCGAATTGGGTGACAGGGGTGTCGATTTATGTTTTTAAGTTATTGGCCTTGTGATGATGGTTTATGGCAATGGCGAGGGTGGTTTTGGGGATTGGGGTTGTGTGGCTGATCGATTGAAAGATAAACGGGTTGGGGACATGGGTGTGAGTGAGGCAAGGCCGGACCGAGATCGGGAGAACGTGATGAGACCAGAGAAGCCTGGGAAGATAAAGTGAGGAAGACACTTGAACTGATGTTGGAGAGGCTGAGAACTATGTCAACATGGATGCGGAGCATGGATGACAAGGTTAGTGTTTCGCCTAAAAAATTTTGTCCCACTTAAGAACATCATTGATGACAGGAGTAAATAAACTAGCGACATGGTATATTTAATAAGTGACACGGATAATGTTGGAGGGTAAAATTTCATGAATTTTTTTCCCCTTAAGATTCATGAGTTCAAATCATCATATTCATTATATATATAAAACAAAATGTGATGGATTTGCATAAAGCTGGGCAATGAAAAAATTTGGGCCAATACATGTCAAAAAGGTCCAACAAGCCCTAATCCAATATGATGAATGTGAGTCAATTGTGTACAACTGTCTCTCTATGCAGTTAACAAAATGAAAAGGAAAAAGAAACTGCAAAACACGTTAAAAAAAATGTGTGGCAGTTGATGTACTGTACAAGGGAGAGTGGGGAAAAATAGTAACCGTGAGGTAACTGCTACTAATCACCCTATAAAAGACAAAAGAAATAGGGTTGCTGGGTTTTCCCCTGCTTCCTACCCTCTCAAAAGCAGTAAACACATCTTCCCCCGACGGGTTTTTCTTCTTCCTTTTGGGTTTGTTCAACTGCAAGAGGAAAGCAGTTGTCCTTTCCCTCACACTTTCTTCTCTGCAAAACAGAAGGTAGCAACAAACACAACCTTCTTCTTCCTAGCTTTTCCTCCTCCTGAGCAGTTACCTGCATACAACACACACAAATAAAAAAAAAGTTGCAGTAGCAGCAACAGGAGAAACATCAAACAAGGTAGATTTCATGACTCTCGAAAATCCCCCCTTGCAAAGCATGGGCTTTAAGTAAGGGTTTGGGTTTCGGAATCATAAAATAGGCCTAAATTGAGGGAAAATGATGCTGAATTTTGCTTAGAAGAGCCCAATCGCTGCAAAAGCTCGATCCTCGGAACCCCCTCTTACAAAGCATGGGCTTTAAGTAAGGGTTTGGGTTCTGGGATCATCAAATCGCCCTAAACATAGGCGAAACTCTGCCAAAATTCTACCAAAATGTAATTAACAAATGCAGACACAGATAATGTTTCACTGCTTAATTGACGTTCTGGGCAAAAAATGTTGTCTACCTCAAACAGCCACAAAGGCAAAACAAACGTGAACTGGAGATCTATAAACTCTCTCGGATTGGGCAAGGATTGGGTATTAAAAAAAATCAGAAGCTAATAAATGGCAAACTGATTAATCCCAAAATTCATATGCCTAAATCCTCATTCAGCATATGCTCAATATCAGCTAATGTATCAAAACAGGCAAAACAAATATCAATATGGATTCCATGGAAAGCATTAAAAAAAATGCACATACAAATTCGGAGTTCATGGGAGAAGGTCCAGAAATTGGAACAAATCAAAATCATACTATGATTGAGAACCCAATTCGGAAGGACAAAAAGAAAAAATTAAACCAAACTTACATGGCCCGAGAAATCGAAGTTCTGATCGCTCCAAAGCTGCGGTGACGCGTATGTGGACTAAAATAGGTCCTTGTTGCTCCTCCTTGTTCAAAATCGGGATATTCAGAGCCCCTGATCTGCATTCCTTGCCGTCTCTTCCGACTGTCCCAAATCCTAAATCCCCAAATAACAAATTGAGCTCATCCCTAATTTTTCTCAAACCCAAATAATCTAAATTAGACCAAATTAGAGGCAATTTCAGGGAAAAAGAAGAAGAAGAAAACAAACCCGCTTCTTGTTCTCCTTACCGGAGCTCCCGGCATCTTCGATCGGCAACAAGTGAATTTGAATCTCCACCCATCGAAAGCCCCTTTTCGGGATAATTTCACTGGCTTGCGATTTCACTCGCTCCACTTAAAAGTATCCGAATCCCAGACACTCCATGTGCCTCAGAAATTGGTCGGCGTATCCGCATCTCTTCCAAGCCGGAGCTCTTTGCGGTGGCGGGGGTGTGATTTTGCCGAGTGAAATGGGGTTTGTGTGGGTTATGCTCCTGAGTACGCAGAAGGGTGAAAGCTGTTGCTTCATCAGTGGGATTGGGCTCAGTTAAAATAAAGGGTAAAATGTCACCCTTATGAAAGCTAATTAGGCCCATGGCAAATGGATATGGAATGTTAATGCAAATCCATATTTGTCAAAAAATAAAATAAAAAATGAAATGAAAGTAAAAAAAAACACCGGACCTATATGGCTCTATGCATGCTACCTATTTCCTAAATTGTAAATTAACCCACTAAATTATAAGAATTATAATTGGTACAAATTAAGAATTTGAGTTTGATCAAAACATAAAACTAAACTCGATACAAAGCTTCCGCTCGTCGAGTCCGGTCATGACAAAAACTTCAAAAAAAAAAATACCAAATTCAAATTTGTCCTTTTCAAGAACTACGTGTGATTTGATCCCTTCCAAAAGGGTACGTAGGAAACTCACAAACGTGTTCAATCACGATCCCCAAATTGACCTTTAAGTCAAATCTCAAATCAAAACAAATGAAACGCCGCATCAACATCAAATCGTTTTCTATGCAAATGATAGGCGGGTTACTTGAGTTACCCTTCCGAGAAGGTGGGCTCAGGTTACTCGGGTGGAGTGTTGTTCGAGCTACCCTTCGTAGAAGGTGGGCTTGAACTTCATCCTATGATGCATACAAGAAAACAAAACCAAATCCAAATCAAATCAAACACAAAATCCAAAACACTCTGAACTACGTAAGGCTTGATTCTCTTCCAATAGATACGTAGGCAACCCGTTAAAATTCGGGTGCAGCCGAAATCACCAAAACCACTCAAATCTTGGTATCGATACGACTTCGAATCAAGAGGATAAGCAAAAGGGGTCGAACTCAAATATTAAAAATCAAATAAAATGTGTTGTACGATTATTGCGCATTTTTGTTCAACATATTTTTGGCACGCCCAGTGGGACCCTTTTTGCCTTTTCATCTCTTAGTTGTATTTATACTAATCCATGGTTATCTCCTTTTGAAAGGTACAAATGGCACCTCAAGTGATTGTCAACTTCAACGAGCTTCCAGCAGTCTTCATTATCAAAGGAGGTCGTTGGATCAAGAAACGGTCATTTGAAGCTTACCTTGACATCACCCGGGACTCAATGTCTAAAACGATCCCGGTCAACAACTTCTTTGGAGCTCTTCAAGCTTCAGAGAACAAGACCATTGTCAAGTGGGTGTCTAAGTCTCCTACAACGCTTTCAAGGGATGGGGGCATGAAGCCTGAAGCCCTTCCAAGCTATGGGGGCAGGAAGCTCAAGATCACCCGACTTGGCGACAACAAGCTCAATAACCAACTCATCTGCAACAAGCTCAAAATGCAGAGGGGTGGTTACAACGGCACAAAGCCAACTATTGAGGTCGCTCAAAAACCCATCATTCATGTTACCAAAAAGAATGAGGGGTTGATCGCAACGTCTGCACAAACCGTCTCCATTGCCAAGAAGGCGCCCATATCCAGGAAGAGAAGGGGACGCAAGTGTGGATCTCAATGCGGCAAGACAAGACCTCTTCTTGTTCTAGCTCGTTCATCAAATTTAGAGCGGGCTACTGCAACCCTAGCAAAAGACCTTCCTAGTTCGCAGGGGGCAAAAGAAATTCCCCTAGTGGCTTCTCCAAGAGAGATCCTCGTTGGGTCTATGCTTATCTATCCAAAAGAGGTTGTACAAGTCAACATGACCTCCTACTCGGAAGAGACAGAACCCATAGCCACAAAGGTTAAGCCTTCAAGACCCGAGAAGGGCAAGGAGGTTCAACAGATATGTCCAGTCTCCAAAGAGGATGAAAGAGAGAAAGACCGGATGAAGTCAACAAGTTCAAATACTTCGATGGTTGAATATCAAGCAAACGTCTCACGAGATGGACCAAATGTGATGCCGGTATTGACTACTAGCACACAAAGTGTCGAGGAGCAGCTTCAAGAGCTGCAAAGAAAACTTGATGATAAAGATGCTCAAATAGCAACACTTCTCAAACAATTAAATGTGCAAGCTCAAGAAAATGGACAAGAAAAATCCAGGCCAACTGGTGAAGGTTCAAGCGGTAGCACGTCGATCTCTCCACAAGAAATCAAAGAAATGATCGCTCAAGGGATAAAAGAAGCCTATGGATCACAAAATCCAGCAGTGCTTGGATATAGAAAGCCATATCCAGCACACTATGATTCGATGCCATTTCCCCAAGGCTACCAAAGACCGAGCTTTGAGAAGTTCGATGGCCTTCACGGTTCACCCCACGAGCACCTAGCTCATTTTTATTCTGCTTGTGGTGGAAGTTCCTTAAACGATGCCTTATTAATTAGGCAATTCGTTCAATCTTTGAAGGGATCGGCATTCACATGGTACACTCAACTTCAGCCAGGGTCGATTCAAACATGGGACGATCTACAAAGAGAGTTCCTAGCTCAGTTTGTGAGCTCGAAAGCGAGGGTTTCCATTCTAGATCTCGCAAACACCTATCAAAGGTCTAATGAGCTCGCCAACGACTTCATCGCCAGGTGGAGGAGCATGAGACTCCAATGCCACGAAAAATTGAGCGAACAAGCTTGTGTTCAAATGTGCACCAACAACCTAATGCCGAAATTAGCGGTACATGTTGGAAGTGCCGAGCCTCGTTCATTTGATGAGTTGGTGTCTAAAGCATGCAATGTCGAAAAACAACTCGCACGAGGATCCAACTTGTCTCAAGCTAGTGAGACTAATGAAAATGACGGCGATGGGGTACAAGATAAAGATGAGTCCATGGAGACTTTTGTCAAACATGATCGAGAGTTCGTTAAAAAGGAGCCAGCCAAGAGACTCACTCTTCATGAAAGAAAGAAAAAGAAATATTCCTTTGACGATGATGATGTACAAGGGATATTTGATGAATTAATGAGTGCTAAACTTTTAACACTCCCGAAGCCAAAAAGGCCAAAACAAGTTGGTATGACGAGTGATCCAAAATATTGCTCGTACCACCAGCTTGTTAGTTATCCAATCAAGGATTGGTACGTCTTCGAAGACATTGTAGAGGAGTTAATTAACAAAGGAGAAATTGAAATCGAGGGAGCAACATCCTCAACTCAAGCAGCTTCATCCAATACCATTTCAATTGTAGACGTTGCAGAGTCCACTCCCTCACTCCAAGTGTCTTCTCAAACAGAAAAAACATTTGCTATGACTATTGAAGCTGGGGGCGGCCCCATGGTTTCATTGCCTCTTAAAGAATTGGTGAAAGATGACACTTCAAAAGAAGAGTCCTTGAATGAAAAAGACATCGCTCAATGTTGTATGGTCTCATGGACCGATGACTTGTGCGAAAAGGAAACAGAGTTAAAAAGATTACTCTTCGCTCCAAGCATCAAATTCCCTCCTCAAAATCAAAAGAGAAATCAAAGGGAAAGAAATCAAAATTCGGTGAAGCTTCAAAAGCACACAAGAAGCATAAAGTTCAAATGCAAAAGCTAAAACCCTGTTTCAAGGGTAAAACGCCACAAAAAATTATCGAGGAGGCTTGTGTCAAAAATTTCCAAATCTCATACGAAGAGGGTGTTCTAACTGCAAGTGTGATAGAGCCCAGAGTGTCCGCATTTGAAAGGCTCGAGACGGCTTTATGTGGAACTCTAAATCTTCGGTGTTTAAAAGGCTTGATCTAGCCTCTACAAGTGAAGCATCGAAATCTTCGGTATTTGAAAGACTTGAGCTAGCCTCAACAAATGAAGCGTCCAAATTTCCAGTGTTTCAGAGGCTTGATATGTCTTCGACAAGTGAAGAATCTAAACCCTCGGTGTTTCAAAGGCTTAATGTCGCCTCGACAAGTGGAGAATCTAAAGCTCCGATATTTGAAAGGCTTGGAAAAGTTGATGAGTCTAAAAGCAAGAAGGTCCAAAAGAAAAGGCCTAAAAGCAAGAGCTCCGGAAGAGACAGTCAAAAGTTCTCATCCATAAGCTCAACCAAATCATGGACACCTTAAGCCAAGTAAGGGTGTCAAAATGATCAAGTAGTCTCCAAGGCGGAAAAATAAATGGTTTTGCCTAGAACTACATGCAGACTTGATCTCCAACAATGAGTACGTAGGAAATTCGGCATAAAAAAAATATATGTGTCAAATTCAGTCGCACAAAAAAAAAAGAAAAAAAAGATTTCCAGGTTCGCATATGATAGTCAGGTTATTCGGGAAACTCTTCCTAGAAGGTGGGCACGAGTGATCTGAATGATGCGGTAAAAAAAAAGAAAAAAAAGGAAAAGAAATCTCGGTATGCAAATGATAGTCGAGTTTTTGGGAAACCCTTCCTAGAAGGTGTGCTCAAGTAACTCGAGTGACGCATATGAAAAAAAGGACTTGAAATTAGTCCAAAAATCAAACAACCCGGAAGCCTACATGGAAAAGGGTTCACAAAGAACTAGGAGTGGCTTGATCCCTCATAAAGGGGGTACGTAGGCAGTCTAGCTAGCCAAAATGCTAGGCGCAGCCACAAAAACAAACAAAACATCTTCTTTTCTCAACAAAGAAGTCAAATCCTTTGCTTATGTAGTCATACGAGCGTTGTCTCAACTACAAGGAGAAAAATCAAGTATGGTCTAAAGACTTGCATGTTTTGTGCCTATATTGAAAAAGAGGCAAAGGGAAAAGTGAGAGAGACAATTTTTGTCTTTCAAAGACATTCTCACAAAAAGAGATAAACAAAAGGCCTATGCCTACATTTTCCCGACTTTGATTATCATGTCCAAATGTGATAGTCAATTCAAGTCCTATAAATCAAAATTTCCTTCCAAGGAACCCTAAACCAAAAATGTCTCAAAACTTGTTCAAGCCTTCTTCTCTCTAAAAACCAAATAGGACTAAGCCTCTCAAAACCCTTCAACCCCTCCCAAACAAAAATTGGCCTACATTATCTACATATGTACGGTCATTCCAAGCCCCCCAAAACTCAAAACCAAAGCTCAGAGAAAAAGCCACCAAATGTTTTGGCTTCAAATGGTATGGGTATAGATTTCAAAATCATCTTCTATGATATTTTGATCACAAATCTTCAACCACAAAGGTTACCAAAGTCCAAATATATGACATCAAGTCGTCAGCACAAAATTTAGTCTAAGACCGAAAATCAACTAAAATCGGTCAAAAGACAAAAGGTTCAAGCCTATGACATCAAGTCATCAAATCCAAATTCTTGTACTCACTAGAAAACGTTCAAATCCAAATTCAAGCTTAAAGTCGAAAATCTCCGACCAAAAGCCAAAAGACCAAATCGGCAAAAAGTCAAAACGAAAATTGACTAAAGCCAAAAATCCAATCAGTTTGAAATTTTAAAAGCCAAACTGTTTGAAAAGCCACAAAGGCAAAAAACCAAATTGAGGAGGAAAATATTCCCGACTCTTTTATACCCATACCAGATTATATCACACTAATTAAAGCAGGTCCTAGGTAGGATTGCTCTTCATTTGTGATCAATTTTTATAGGAACAACAATGAAAGTTCCAAAATTTTCTTCAGACTATAAATCAGATTAAAGCAGGTCCTAGGTAGGATTGCTCTTCATTTGTGATCAATTTTTATAGGAACAACAATGAAAGTTCCAAAATTTTCTTCAGACTATAAATCAAATAAAAAAGCTTCCTTAAGTAGAGTCCGCAGGAAACAAGCATGGTGCATATATATCACAATAACGAACTTTGAACGTTTTCAACATCTCAAACGTACAAAGTTCGGGGGACAACTGTTGGAGGGTAAATTTTCATAAATTTTCCCCCCTTAAGATTCATGATTTCAAATCATCATATTCATTATATATATAAAACAAAATGTGATGGATTTGCATAAAGCTGGGCAATGAAAAAATTCGGGCCAATACATATCAAAAAGGTCCAACAAGCCCAAATCCAATATGATGAATGTGAGTCAATTGTGTACAACTGTCTCTCTATGCAGTTAACAAAATGAAAAGGAAAAAGAAACTGCAAAACACGTTAAAAAAATGTGTGGCAGTTGATGTACTGTACAAGGGAGAGTGGGGAAAAATATTAACCGTGAGGTAACTGCTACTAATCACCCTATAAAAGACAAAAGAAATAGGGTTGCTGGGTTTTCCCCTGCTTCCTACCCTCTCAAAAGCAGTAAAAACATCTTCCCCCGACGGGTTTTTCTTCTTCCTTTTGGGTTTGTTCAACTGCAAGAGGAAAGCAGTTGTCCTTTCCCTCACACTTTCTTCTCTGCAAAACAGAAGGTAGCAACAAACACAGCCTTCTTCTTCCTGGCTTTTCCTCCTCCTGAGCAGTTACCTGCATACAACACACACAAATAAAAAAAAAAAGTTTAGTAGCAGCAACAGGAGAAACATCAAACAAGGTAGATTTCATGACTCTCGAAATCCCCCCTTCCAAAGCATGGGCTTTAAGTAAGGGTTTGGGTTTCGGAATCATAAAATAGGCCTAAATTGAGGGAAAATGATGCTGAATTTTGCTTAGAAGAGCCCAATCGCTGCAGAAGCTCGATCCTCGGAACCCCCTCTTACAAAGCATGGGATTTAAGTAAGGGTTTGGGTTCCAGGATCATCAAATCGCCCTAAACATAGGCGAAACTCTGCCAAAATTCTACCAGAATGTAGTTAACAAATGTAGACACAGATAATGTTTCACTGCTTAATTGACGCTCTGGGCAAAAAATGTTGTCTACCTCAAACAGCCACAAAGGCAAAACAAACGTGAACTGGAGATCTATAAACTCTCTCGGATTGGGCAAGGATTGGGTATTAAAAAAAATCAGAAGCTAATAAATGGCAAACTGATTAATCCCAAAATTCATATGCCTAAATCCTCATTCAACATATGCTCAATATCAGCTAATGTATCAAAACAGGCAAAACAAATATCAATATGGACTCCATGGAAAGTATTAAAAAAAATGCACATACAAATTCGGAGTTCATGGGAGAAGGTCCAGAAATTGGAACAAATCAAAATCATACTATGATTGAGAACCCAATTCGGAAGGACAAAAAGAAAAAATTAAACAAAACTTACCTGGCCCGAGAAATCGAAGTTCTGATCGCTCGAAAGCTGCGGTGACGCGTATGTGGACTAAAATAGGTCCTTGTTGCTCCGCCTTGTTCAAAATCGGGATATTCAGAGCCCCTGATCCGCATTCCTTGCCGTCTCTTCCGACTGTCCCAAATCCTAAATCCCCAAATAACAAATTGAGCTCAGCCCTAATTTTCCCCAAACCCAAATAATCTAAATTAGACCAAATTAGAGGCAATTGCAGGGAAAAAGAAGAAGAAGAAAACAAACCCGCTTCTTGTTCTCCTTACCGGAGCTCCCGACATCTTCGATCGGCAACAAGTGAATCTGAATCTCCACCCATCGAAAGCCCCTTTTCGGGATAATTTCACTGGCCTGCGATTTCACTCCCTCCACTTAAAATTATCCAAATCCTAGACACTCCATGTGCCTCAGAAATTGGTCGGCGTATCCACATATCTTCTAGGCCGGAGCTCTTTGCGGTGGCGGCGATGTGATTTTGCCGAGTGAAATGGGGTTTGTGTGGGTTATGCTCCTGAGTGCGCAGAAGGGTGAAAGTTGTTGCTTCATCAGTGGGATTGGGCTCAGTTAAAGCAAAGGGTAAAATGTCACCCTTATGAAAGCTAATTAGGCCCATGGCAAATGGATATGGAATGTTAATGCAAATCCATATTTGTCAAAAAAATATAATAAAAAATGAAATGAAAGTAAAAAAAACACGGGACCTATATGGCTATATGCATGCTACCTATCTCCTAAATTATAAAACTAACCCACTAAATTATAAGAATTGTAATTGGTACAAATTAAGAATTTGAGTTTGATCAAAACATAAAATTAAACTCGTCAAATATTATTTGTCAATTAATTCTAATGGGTTAATCTCAAACCGGCTCCTAAATAAAAACGGAGTTGAGATTTCAAATCGACTTCAATAAAAACAGAGTCGAAATCTCAAATCGAGTTTCACCAAATATAAACTCGGTCCTTGTTTAGAACTACGTAAGACTTGATACTCTTCTATGAGTTACGTAGGAAATCCGGTATCAAATTCAATATATATCGGATTCAGTCGCTCATCTCAAATTAAATTCAAATTTTCCCTTTGATAAGAACTACGCAAGATTTGATCCCGTCCAAACGGGTAAGTAGGTAGCTCGACATAAAGCTAAAAGCTAGTCGGGTTCAATCGTCAAACCAAAAAATCAAATCGGTTCTCGATTAGAACTACGTAAAGACTTGTCGCCTCCTATCGGCTACATAGGTAACCCAATATTAAATTCTAAAAATATATCGGGTACAGTCGTCGACCTCTAAATTCCTTTTAAATGAATATGAGGTTAAAATCAAACAAATTCAAATTGTCCATGCCGACTCGATACAAAGCTTATGCTCGTCGAGTTCAATCATCACCCTCAAATGATATCATGATCAAACTCAAATACAAATTCCTATTTGTCCCGAACTACGGTGACTTGATTCCACCAAACAAGTGGATACGTAGGAAACTCGGTGTAAATCAAATCCTCACCGAGTCCTGTCACGCCCAAATCAATCGAATTCTCCAAATTCATTTGTCGACTCAAGTCGTCTCAAAAATCAAAGTTCCATCAAATCCAAAGGGTCTCATCCGACTCGATACAAAGCTTCCGCTCGTCGAGTCCGGTCATGACCAAAACTTCAAAAAAAAAACAAATACCAAATTCAAATTTGTCCTTTTCAAGAACTACGTGTGATTTGATCCCTTCCAAAAGGGTACGTAGGAAACTCAAAAACGAGTTCAATTACGATCCCCAAATTGACCTTTAAGTCAAATCTCAAATCAAAACAAATCAAATGCCGCATCAACATCAAATCGTTTTCTATGCAAATGATAGACGGGTTACTTGAGTTACCCTTCCGAGAAGGTGGGCTCAGGTTACTCGGGTGGAGTGTTGTTCGAGCTACCCTTCGTAGAAGGTGGGCTTGAACTTCATCCTATGATGCATACAAGAAAACAAAACCAAATCCAAATCAAAACCAAACACAAAATCCAAAACACTCTGAACTACGTAAGGCATGATTCTCTTTCAAGAGATACGTAGGCAACCCGTTAAAATTCGGGTGCAGCCCAAATCACCAAAACCACTCAAATCTTGGTATCGATACGATTTCGAATCAAGATGATAAGCAAAAGGGGTCGAACTCAAATATTAAAAATCAAATAAAATGTGTTGTACGATTATTGCGCATTTTTGTTCAACATATTTTTGGCACGCCCAGTGGGACCCTTTTTGCCTTTTCATCTCTTAGTTGTATTTATACTAATCCATGGTTATCTCCTTTTGAAAGGTACAAATGGCACCTCAAGTGATTGTCAACTTCAACGAGCTTCCAGCAGTCTTCATTATCAAAGGAGGTCGTTGGATCAAGAAACGGTCATTTGAAGCTTACCTTGACATCACCCGGGACTCAATGTCTAAAACGATCCCGGTCAACAACTTCTTTGGAGCTCTTCAAGCTTCAGAGAACAAGACCATTGTCAAGTGGGTGTCGAAGTCTCCTGCAACGCTTTCAAGGGATGGGGGCATGAAGCCTGAAGCCCTTCCAAGCTATGAGGGCAGGAAGCTCAAGATCACCCGACTTGGCGACAACAAGCTCAATAACCAACTCATCTGCAATAAGCTCAAAATGCAGGAGGGTGGTTACAACGGCACAAAGCCAACTATTGAGGTCGCTCAAAAACCCATCATTCATGCTACCAAAAAGAATGAGGGGTTGATCGCAACGTCTGCACAAACCGTCTCCATTGCCAAGAAGGCACCCATATCCATGAAGAGAAGGGGACGCAAGTGTGGATCTCAACGCGGCAAGACAAGACCTCTTCTTGTTCTAGCTCGTTCATCAAATTTAGAGCGGGCTACTGCAACCCTAGCAAAAGACCTTCCTAGATCGTAGGGGGCAAAAGAAATTCCCCTAGTGGCTTCTCCAAGAGAGATCCTCGTTGGGTCTATGCTTATCTATCCGAAAGAGGTTGTACAAGTCAACATGACCTCCTACTCGGAAGAGACAAAACCTGTAGCCACAAAGGTTAAGCCTTCAAGATCCGAGAAGGGCAAGGAGGTTCAACAGATATGTCCAGTCTCCAAAGAGGATGAAAGAGAGAAAGATCGGATGAAGTTAACAAGTTCAAATACTTCGATGGTTGAATATCAAGCAAATGTCTCACGAGATGGACCAAATGTGATGTCGGTATTGACTACCAGCATACAAAGTGTCGAGAAGCAGCTTCAAGAGCTGCAAAGAAAACTTGATGAGAAAGATGCTCAAATAGCAACACTTCTCGAACAATTAAATGTGCAAACTCAAGAAAATGGACAAGAAAAATCTAGGCCAACTGGTAAAGGTTCAAGCGGTAGCACGTCGATCTCTCCACAAGAAATCAAAGAGATGATCGCTCAAGGGATAAAAGAAGCCTATGCATCACAAAATCCAGCAGTGCTTGGATATAGAAAGCCATATCCAGCACACTATGATTCGATGCCATTTCCCCAAGGCTACCAAAGACCGAGCTTTGAGTAGTTCGATGGCCTTCACCTAGCTCATTTTTATTCTGCTTGGTGGCCTTGACCGAGTTGAGGAATCGGAAGTTCGATGGCCTTGACCGAGCTGAGGAATCGGAAGTTCGTGGTGGCTAAGGATCTCATTGCACAAGCTTTAGGTGTTACCAAAATGCATGTTGATGCTAGATTTGGGGACAAGCTGGGTGCTCCAAATCCTGTTGATATGTGGAAGGAGGCTACAGAAGAGTTCGTTGATTATGACCAACCACGTTGTGCATCCATGATTTGAGGAATCGTTTGAATATGAGTTTACTTAACTTGAGTTTAAAGGAATTTTTGAGATATTGAATTGACTTCTTTGAGATTTAACGACTTTTGAGAAACTTTGAAACCAGATTACTTGAGATTAATTGGTGAATTGATCTATGAATCTTACTCGAATTATGTTATGATATGTTATGATATGATGATGAGATTGAGATTCTATTATGAGATTGAGATGATATGACGAGATTGAGATTCTATGATGAGATTGAGATTATATGATGAGTTGTGATGAGATGAGTTATGATATGGAAGCGATGATGTTGAACTCTATGATTATGTGTGCTATGCATCGTATTACTCATGCTTTATGTGATAAAGCCTTAGACCTATATTATGTTTATTACTCCCTCCGTCTCAAAATATTTATAGTTTTACTTTTTGACACATATTTTAAGAAGCGAAAAACTCTATAAAATATTAATTTTTTTAATAATTTCATAGATAGTTGTATTAAGTATGAAATTATTTAAAAAGTTAATATTTTATAGAGTTTTTCGCTTTTTAAAAAACGTGCCAAAAAGTAAAACTACAAATATTTTGAGATGGAGGTAGTAATTATTAGGTAATATGTGATGTGATTAGCTTTTTGTATGCCTGGTTGTTGCTTTGCTGTTCTGCGCTTCCATGTAAGTTTTCTACGGAAGCTTACTCAGTAACCCGGACCTCATGCCTGATGTGTCATATAATATATAGGTGTTGCATATGCATAAAAGCATGTCATATAGTATCATGCTTAGAACTTGCACTTATGAATGAGCATCCCTATTCTTAATGCGTTTGAAAAGAGAACGACCATTATCTGTGAGTCCTAGAGTCCTTTCCTAGGGTCACAGGGTAGCCCAGCCCCAACGGGTTTGCCCTGAGTCAGTATTGTCGTTAAATGAGCATGATATGATGATGAGATAGCCAGCACCATCGGGCATGAGCATGATATGATGATGATGATATGATCATGATGTGTACACATATATGATGGAATGGGTACCGTACTGGCCAGATCCGCTCATGAAAAAGGGGGCGGAGTAGGAGATGGATATGCCACTTGGCATTCTTTGGGTGCCTTTACTGTCTTCCTGCACTTATATATCTTGATAAGCATGACTTGCGTGTTTAAATTTCGTACTACATTCAGAGAAGCCTTTATTGTAGGTATAGGCGTATTATATGTCCTCGGCGAGGTCTTTAGGGTCCACATGCGTCTCTTGGCCTGACTTCGTGGTTAGTTTCAGGTATTTGATCCTTGTTTGTTCCGTGCTTCTATGACAAGGGTTTTCTTCGGGACTTTCAGCTGGCCGAGAGAATCCACTTATCATTTGAGACTTGGTATTTTGCTACTATTGTTTTGGTTTTGACCCGACTCCGCCCTCGCAAGTTGTATCCACTTTTGGTTTTACGTAATTTTGCCTTTGAAATGTATTTGAGCGACTTAGTCTATAGGCCAGATTATTCATTCCCAACGGCCCTCCGCTATCTTTGGGGTTTGAAATCCCCGTTTTCAACATTAATCTTTGAGGTTTGAAACCTCGACCCACACTTGGATTGCAAGATTCGAATGAAGGTATCCAACCTTCAAAACGTAACCCGGGTATTTATATTCAGACCGTTACACATCACTTTATAGCATCTTGACTTGATGATACCTTGCTCTCAGATCAAGTTTAGAAAATATAGATGCACCCCTCAATTCATCTAACAAGTCATCTATATGAGGAATGGGAAATTTGCCTTTCACTGTTATGTCATTCAACCTCCACTAATCGATGCAAAATCGCCATGAACCGTCCTTCTTTTTTACCAACAAAGTAGGCGAAGCAAAAGGGTTGTGGCTCGACCTGATTACCCCACTCAGCAACATTTCAGAAACTTGCACTACTAGAATTCTGTTATTTAACATCGGCAGATTAACATCGGTCAGAAAAACCTGCCATGTTAAACAATTTTTTAACATCGGTTTATAAATTTACGATGTAAATAAAAGTATATACATCGTCCCATTTATTTAACTGATGTTAAATATGTGTTTTAAAAAATATTTTAGAAGGCGCGAAACTAAGGTCGAATTCATTTGAACACCTGCTCCATTTTAGTCATTCTTCGTTTACTCATTAAACCTACCCCTCCACAATCTCTCTTCCGAGTCCCGTCAATGGAGCTTGAAGAACCCTGACATCTCCAACAACCAGATCTCGTCTCTAGCCTCTTCCTTCCATCTCGCTGTTTGCCTCCCTCATCGCTCCCCTGATCCGTCTCTCTCGTCGGCTCGTTGTCCTCCTGGAGGCTGGATTTCACCATCGTCGACCACCTTCGAAGGCTTCGTCCTAGCGTATCACCGTCTCCTTCCCGCCACACCATCCTCTCGTAGTCTGGCTCTCACTGTCGTCGATCCCCTTTTCTATGGAGGTAACATATCTCTCCTCTTTCCTGTCCGGGCTCTCTCTTTGCTTCCCAAATTCTAGGGTTTAGGGTACGAAATTTTGGGATTCCAAACTCAAATTTGTTTATTTCACTTCCGGATTCAATTGATTTTTTATTGTGAATTGTTTGTTTCATGTGGTAGTCTTCTTTTGTATCATCGACTTCATCCAAAGCTTGGATCTCGTTGCAGTGGTTGCAAGTAGGTCGTCCTTGCTTTTTTTTTCTTTTTTACCGATCCAGGAACTTCCAGACTCGAGTAGTTGGTATATTAATCCCCTTGTTTCGCTTCCTATGACTTGTTCATCCTAGGTTTGTTTTTCTGTTCTTAATTGAGTTTTATTTTTACCGTTTCTGATTTTTTTCTGCATTTTGTTTGGCTTTTGTGTTTAGTTAATAATAGTAAACCTGTTTGAATTTTAGTTTGGTTAAAGGTTAGTAGAAATTGCCAAGTTGGGGCTTTGTGACTAGTCAAACAAGCAATTAAAAATTTTAGTTGAATGTAATTCAAAAACTTTTAATTTCGGCTATTACCCGATGTCAATTTCGACTGAAGGTCTTTCACATGGTTTTAAGGCTGATGTATTACTTCGCCTACTTGCCTGCAATAGTGCAATCTATGATGAATTTTTGTTTTTAGGCTTAGGGAAGACGATTTTAGATCCATTTTCCATGCCTTACTAGTACCTGTTTCATTGGAAGGTTATGCTTGTTGTGTTTCCTCATTGGAAGGTTAGGCTGAACTTGTGTTTTCAGGTGTTTATGGGTGGGACGGTTGCTATGCATGATGCCTCCATAAGGGTGATGGCTTGGATCCCAGAGATGAGTGTTATGGTTACTGGAAGTTGGGATAAGACAGTAAAGTAATTGTTTTCTTGGCTTTTCTCAAACTTTTTTTATAGCCTGTTAATTTTGATGAGCCCTTCTGATGTGGATTGTGGAAACTCCTGTTCAAGAAATTTTAAATAAATACTTTGGAAAAGTTATTTCTTCCTTTGCAAATTACAATGAAAAAGTGAGTCTCTAAAACACTACTTGAATCTGTTGTCCAACATACTTATCCAATCTAGTTTTACATAACCATGGATGTTTAGAGTAAACATTTAGCTCTCTTAAATATGTATGAAACATGTGAAATCTTCCAAAACTTACACAGTTGTACCCACCATATTGATCATATATCCACTTCATAAAATTGTTGCTTGCGATCAACCAATTTGAACCAAGTCGTGTCAACTTACTGAATTTGATATTCTCGCGTGAATGTAACAAGCTTACTCATTTCTAGCTCCGTTTATATCCATCCTTGCGTGATTTGTAGCCACTTTCTTGTCGTCTGCTGCTTATTGTTAATCTGCATGTACTTGTATGTCTACTGAGTTTTTATAGTCTGTCTATCATTAGCGTTGTGTTTATTTTATAGTCTGTCTATCAGTTCTTTACCGGTTAGTTGATGGAAAGTTCAGGTTTTTCATGCTTGATTTTTCAGATTAGGATTTAATTGGGCGTTTCCTGCTTTGGCTCTGATGCTGTCCAACTGTTTCTCAGAAATTTTGGTCTTCAAATCGTTGGAGGATTAATTGTATAGTATGTAGACATATATTGGGAGTAATGCTTAATTATAATTGACAGGGTGAAAGCTGATTAATGGTTATGCAGTGTTAACTCTACACAAAGTCCTCCGAGAATTTGAAGACCACAATCATTATCCTATTCCTCTCTCCATCCTCCCTCACTAATGACCATCTCATTCCACCTTTTTTAAAAAAAACTTCAGTAATTATGTTAAGAGTTTAATATATAGGTATACGAACCAACCTGTTCATGACATTGGTAAGGAACCGAGGGAGCGATGTATAGCTAGAATTCTCCTATTTACTGAGTAAAAATGAAAAAGTGAATTGGATTTTAATCATCTAGGCTAGAAGGTTACTCTCCTTTTAGCAGTTTTCTTTGAGATCTGTGATACTATACTGGCTGGCATTTTACTTATTTAAAATATGGTGAGTGATGATACAATGTGACGTATTTTGTGAGAATGTTTCATACATTTAGTTAGTGGATGCATTTGGTTTGACCTTGGCCTTTTGAATAAGGAATACATAAGATGTGTTTTTATCATCAATTGATGTCTAAATCTTTTATGTCCTTTCCCCCTTTCTCATTTAATTTTGAAGTTCAAATGTATTGAACCAACTATTTTTTCTTGTTTGTCAGTATTTCTTATTCATATTTGGTTTCAAAATGGATGGGGGAGAGTGAAAAGTTAGTATCCAATCTTTTCCAAATGGCGCGAGAAAATTCTCCTTCAATTATTTTTCATTGATGAAACAGACTCCTTGTGTGGGCATCGCGGAGAGGGTAATGAAAGTGAAGCTTCAAGGCGTATTTAAACAGAACTTGTACAAATGCAGGTTAGTGTTTGGTTAGATTTTAACAAATAGAACTCTTTTGATATTAATGTCTAAGAAGACAGCACTCCACATTTTCAGAGATAATTTATTTTTCATATATCTGATTGATTTTGATGGTGAACAGTCCTCTCTATAATGGCGACTCTACGGACAAATAATTTCCACTTTTCATTTTGAACTTTTCTATATTTATGTGCATGTAGTTGTTACTAGGGACGAATATAGGAACGTTATACAAAGAAGAAATGAAGTTGATGGTGACTCTGAGCTATGCAGGTTGCAATTATATTCATGAGGTAATATATTAGTTAGCTTGTGAGAAATATTAGCCTTGTCTAAAATGGCCTAATACTACCAAATATATATACACCGTCATATTCTTCATTGCAGTGAATAAGTCTTTGAATATCCAATCTTATTATTGCAATAGCCCACAAGTTATAAGATTTGGAGATGCGATGTTAGATGACAAAATTCTAGTAGTGTTGCTTCTATATTTAAGATTTCTGAAAGTAGTGGTACCCGTAGGGTCTAGTACGTAGCAACCAATTGAGCTCCTTCCTTTAGCACAATGGCATGTTTATGCTTCCTGATTGGTGGTAACTCTTTTGGCTCGCGAAATACATCATCAAATTCTATCAATACTTGTTCAATTTTAGTCGGGCAGTGTTCCTCTGAAGGTCTGATGCTGCAAACCTGACTCACCTCTGCTATTGGTTCAATCTCCTAAACCGTACCATACATAACTTTTGAACCCGTACATAACTTTTGAACCTATTTCCGAGTTAGCATCTTAACCGAAGCTATGCCTTGATACTTATTCTTTCTAATTCCCTTAATCATTGCTTTCTTCGCTTTTTTCTCAAATGAAATCTGAACTTGAACAAAGTCAAATAACATCGGATTGTATCCCACCAACCAATCCGTACCCAGAATCATGTCCCTATACCTTCCATATTCAGCAACCTAATGCTATATTCATAACTACACCCCTGTATGTCCCACACGAAGTTCTTACAAACCTTGGTGCTGAAAATGGTGTCATTGATCGTATTCACCTGCATCAATCCAACTTTCCCAATCTCAAACCCTGCCTCGACTTCTAACCTTGCATCCAAGAAGTTGTGTGTTGCACCACTGTCAATTAAAATCGTAATCTTCTTGCCTTTGACCGACCCTTTTACTCTGATCATACTGCTAGAATCACCACTCGTTAAAGAATGGACGTACACCTTCGTCTCCGCTTATTCAGCTTCTTCGCTCCAATCTTGATCTTTCTGGTCATCAAGATTCGCATGTTCTTGCACCTCTTGTGCAATCAGACTGAATAATAACTGGGCTTTGCATTTATGACCAAAGAAGAACTTATCCCCACACTTGTAATAGAGTCCCTTCTTGGACTCATTCGATCAACCAATGCTTGTTTCTCGATCATGTTGAAGATGGCGTCGTCTTGGTACCACTCATAGCGGGCTTGAATTCGCTCTTGGCCCCCACATCCTTGGACTACCCCACTGCGAGGTGTACGTATAGGTAGAGCCGGAAGAGGTTGTTTGTTTCCACAGATTTTGATGGCTCTGATACCAAACTTGTTGTGATCCTGAATTCCTTATTATTCACACCCCTAGCAATGAGTTAGCTGGTCGACTCTAATCAATTGCTGAATACCGAACTGAAGGAAGTAGAGAGATAGAGCTAGAAGTAGGAGAAGAAGAAGATAGAGAATTACAAAAGGAACGATAGAAGAGAGTACGAGAACGAGAGAGGAAACTTGGCTTATCATTCATCATGCCCAGTTGAGCCCTCCTTAGGTCCTTTTATAGACCTTGGTGTGGCTGTGTACACAATATTATGTCACCCTTACAAAGCATTGACTAAAGCATGCTCGTCCAATGGGCTGTGCAAACAGCCTAATGGAACAGGGCCCCCAATTTTACTAAGACCCCAAGTAAAAATTTATTAGCACGTATATTATTTATGGTCCAATGAATCACAATGTTATGATGTCTCAATGGCAACCGCCCTTATCAAATCTAGCAACTACAATGCCACTGGTTGCGGGTTCTAATCTCAAGTGGGGTCGATTTTTATTTTTTTAATATTTTAACCTTTTCTATATGTAAAACTACATTGGGCTTTCTTATTAACTATTTTTAATTAATTTTGGGCCTTCTTATCACCTAATTTTATTTGTTAATTTAATACATCCTCGTGTTACATTATTTTCGGAGCCTTCTTATTTACTATTTATACTATTTTTGGGGCCTTCTTTTTAACTATTTTTATTTGTTAATTTAACACAATCTCCTGTTATATTGATACAGACATAAAGAGTACAAATGACTAAAAATCTAATAGAAAGTAGTTCTATATTAAATTTATTTTGTTCTTTTTTATTTTTTAAAAATAAATTTATTTTATACTAATTTACTCTATACCTGTTTGTGATTTATTAGTAAATCTTAATAAATACTCCTCCTAGTAAAATAGTTATATTTGACTTTTTAATAGGGTTTAGAAAAAATAAAAACTCTATAAAATGTTGACTTTTAATTTTTTTTTTTAAAAATAATTTCACATATTTTTATATAGTTTTTTTCTTTATTAAAAACTAGTATATAAAAATCAAATATTTTAATGAGGAGATAGTATTGAACAGGCCTCGAAAATACTTTGGACGGCCCTAGACTCAAGGCTTAAGAACACACTGTACACAATAGTGGACGATTGCTCACAAGGTACAACGTTAATGAGGAGCACTTAGGCTCCGATTATGCCCAAGAATGCTCACAAGGTACCACTTTAATGAGGAGCACATGGGCTCCGATTTTGCCCAAGAAAGCTATTATGCAAGTGGAAACAAAATTTTAGGGGTTAAGTTATATACGTGAGAGTTCTAGTGAAACATGTTTTAGGGTGTAACATGTAATACAATGATAGACGTTGAATGTAAATGAATGAACGGATGAGATTTATGGCCGGTTACACAAACACTACTATAGTATATATTAGGGAAATTAGGCAAAAATCATAATGAGTATTTATTGTCTTGAATAAACTAATAAGGAAACTTATAATTTATTTTTTAAAATAATCCATCTTAATTACAATAGTTCATGGAAGGACTGTTATATTCCATTTAATTTATCAATGTTTGCGTGAGGATGAAAGAACGACTAGCATGTTTTTTTTAATTAAAATAGCATAAAATTTACATTAATTTCTGAAGGTTCGATAATGTAAGACAAAGTAATGTAAAGACACTCTAAAAGTGGGGGTGAATAGAGTATGCCAGTTTTTCGCAGATTCTCAAGACTTTTGAAGCTCGTGCAAAATCCTTTGAGATTAGACTTAGTCTTTCTTCGAAAACCTGAATCACAAAGTTAAACAGTACGAACCAAGTGCGGAAATAAGGTAAAGCAATAAGTAAAGGACGCAACGAATTGTTAACGAGGTTCGGCACGAACTTGGCCTACGTCCCCGCCTAGGGTTCTTCCACAACCCTAGGATTCAACCGGCTTTTATTGATTCACAAGACTTAGGATCCTAGTAGCTCACCGAGAAGCCTCTCTCCTATACAATTGCAATCTAGTCAACTCACGTTCCCTTGGAGTCCTAGACCAATCTAGAAGAGCCCCACCTCTCTATGTTATCTAGTACAATCCTCTTACACTTAGTGAATCAATCGCCTAGTGTTCACTTCCTGAGTTACAAACTCTCGAGTATAACACTATCACGAAATATATCCTATAAGCTCACTGTGTAACTCTCAAATGCTTTGAAATGAAATAACAGACTCTTAAGGACTAGCAGAGAGCACACGAAGAAGACAGATTTCGCTTTGAAGGCTTGAGTGTATGAAAGCTTGTGTTCCACGAATTGTCTGGCTGTCTTCTTCTTCCTTTTCTTTATATTGAAACAAATTGGCGCCTAAGGATCTTCACCAACGGCTAGAGAGGATCATGGCTTGAGCTGGATTCTTTACAATCTTCTATCTTTGGAAACTTCTGAAGCCATGATCTTCCGATTTGAATCTTCTCAATTTACAACATAAGGAAGGAAATAATATTCGAAAATGCTTCCTAAAAGGTTAGTGAATATATAATAATATAATGGAAGCATATAATAACATAAAATAAAATTCGAACATAATATCATATAGAACGGGTTTTGTGTTTCATCAACACTCCTAAAGCTTCAAGACCTTTGACAAAAAAAACAAACTGTCAAAGCCTTTGAAACTTATTCCGATTTTCATCAAGGGAGTGGAGTTATCAATCTCCCCCTTGATGAAAGACAAAACCTGTGCATCCCTGCAACTTAGGCAAGCATATATAATATAAGTAAAATCGGACTAAGTACCTGCATGGGTTAGACAAATGTTGGATCATAATTTTAAAGCATGAAAAATATCCAACTAAAAACAAAACAAGGTCTTCCAAGACCTTCATAGCAGTTTAAAAAGTTTTTAAAGTCTAAACCACAGTAGATCATCTCCCCCTTTTTGTCTTTCAACAAAGGGAGGAGGTAAAACAGTCACCAAAAGTTTTGAAACAGTTTCCAAAAACCAGCAATGTTTCAGATTTGGGGTTAGGGTAGGGTAGGGTAAGGCTAAGCTTCATCGTCCGGAGCATCATCAGTGAGCAGCGACCTCAGATCTTGCAACAGCTTGGTTACCCCGCTCATCTCCGTCATAAACTCCTTGTGCAGCTCCTTGATATCCAGGCAAACTTCCTCCAAGCCCAACTCCAGGTTGTCCATGCGTTCATCAACGGCTGAGGCAGTGAGAAGAGCTTTTGAAGGAGAGGCAAGACTCCAAGTCCCTTGGGGGGACCGAGTGATGCCAATTTTTTCAAGGCTCTTGGAGTCGAACTTACCCATATGACGCTGCTGTTCTTCATTTTTGAAATTGATTCCAGAAGCTTTGAAGATATGGGTCAAAATGGTGGCAAAGGGGAGGGGAGTTCCTTTTCTGGCTTTTCTAGTGTGAGCCATGGATCCTAAAATGGTATTGGCCAGATCAAGATAAAGGCCATTTAGGATTCGGTAAAGTAGGACCATGGCATTATCGGTAAGGAGCGAGCCAGAGTTAAGACGGGGTAAGAGGCAACGCACAATGATGTTAAAAATAATCTTTGCCTCTAGGGTAAGGGATGAGTGGGTAAGCTGCTTTGAAGTGCTGTTAGAAGCTTTGGGTAGGAGATATTTGGATCGGGCAAGGGCTAGGCACTGTTCTTTTGTGGGGTTCTCGGGAGAGGGTGGACAAGGTCTAGTTAGGCCAAGGAAATCAGCAAAGTCAATGGAGTTGAAAGAGATTCTAACCCCTTTGACGATGGATTCCAAAGACCAACCGTCGACATTGTTTTTGGCTTTTAGGTTTATGTAGAACAGGCGGGTAAGTTGGGGATAGTAGATAGATTCAAGGTTGAGTAGGGTCCAGGCTGGGGATTTTTTAAGGAGAGCAATGCATGGTAAATTCAAATCTTCAAAGAACGCAATATCCAAAAAATCAGAACAGCAGATCCTACGAGTTCGAAACTCATCTACCCACTTTCCAGCCGTTTCAGCATTTTCAAACCATGAAGAGGGTAAGGATTGGTTTACCTGGATGTAGGCAGGTGGATCAGCATTCTTCCTTCGAGCCTGTGTTGGAGCAGTCCTCTTGGCAGGCGCCTCAAGGCCTCTGAGGGTACCCTTCCTGGTACGCTTTGGAGATGGAGGCTTGACAGCTGCTGGGGCTTTCCGCTTCTTTGGAGACGAAGGAGGAGGAGAAGGAGAAGGAGAGGCAACAGGTTCTGGCTCCTCTTCCTCCTCGTCCTCAGATCCCGAGTCCTCAGCGGACCCATCATCGTTGTCTCCTTCAGCATCCTCGTCATCACCGGTCTCATCATCCTCCTCTTCTTCTTCCTCTGGTTCCTCCTTAGTGGGAACCTCCTTCTCAGCCTCTTTCCGAATTCTCTCGGCCTCCTCCTCGTCCAATTTCCTTGCCAGCTCGGCCTCTTCCTCGACCTTTTTCCTCCTTAAGGCTTCTTCTTCAGCTTTCTTAGCGGCATCTCTTTCTAGAATAGCGTCGAGATCCTCCTCTTCTTCCTCCTCATCCACCTCCTCAGCGATGACCTTCTTTTTCCCTTTCTGCTCTGCACTGAGAGGCTTCTTCGCTGAGTGTTTTTGAGAGCTCTTGGTTGCTGTAGTCGTGCTCTCAGCGATGGTGCTCTGGACAACAACATGGACGATAGCTTGAGGAGTGGGTTCAGGTGTAGGGGAAGTAGCAGTAGCCTGGCGTCCCTTGGGGGTGGCGCCAAGTCTTTTGAGAGTGGAGGTTTTCTTTGCTTTGGGGGCCATGGAGATAATAGGCTTAAGGTTTCAGGTTGGTTTGAGAGGTTGAAGAAGGAGAGTTGAAAGGGTTTTTAGGTTTTCTGAAGTTATGGGATAAGCTAGTGGGATTTGGGTTCAAAAAGAGAAGAGATTTGAGTGATGGGACGGGTTTGGGGTTCCAATGTAGGTAATGATAACATTGCCAATTTTAAAAGATCTCAATTCAAAATTCAAATCATCCCATTAAAATAGGAGGGAAATAATCCGAAATATTTTGTTCCAAAAATAGAATATCTCAACGGATGGAAATAAAATGTAACATAGAGAATTTTGAAATCCGATGAAAAAATATACTTGATCAAATATCTAAAGAGATATTAACCAAATATATGATCCGATATCTGTATTCCACCAGTTAATTCACAAACCTTGATATAGATCACAAAGGTCTTGACACTGGGTAGAATTTATCTTTCGTAAAGGGAAAGCTCCCCCTACGAAAGTGCATCCTTGTTAAGTATCCCAATCTCACGTCTAATGAAGGTGAACCTGTCCTCTGCCAATGGCTTAGTAAAAATGTCAGCCCATTGATAATCAGTTGAAATAAAAGAAATGGACACATCACCTTTTTCAACATGGTCTCTAATGAAATGATGCCTTACATCAATATGTTTGGTCCTTGAATGATGAACATGATTCTTTGTAATGGAGATAGCACTTGTATTGTCACACTTAATGGGAATGCCTTTGAGGTTAATGCCAAGATCTCGCATTTGTTGAGCTATCCAAAGGATTTGGGAGCAGCATGCTCCAGCTGCTATGTATTCGGCTTCTGTAGTGGATAGGGCAATTGAGTTTTGTTTCTTAGAATGCCAACTGATCAAAGATGCTCCTAAGAATTGGCAACATCCTGATGTGCTCTTCCTATCCACCTTATAGCCTGCAAAATCTGCATCAGAATACCCGATTAATGTGAAATCCTTTTGCTTTGGGTACCATAGTCCAAGCTCCTTAGTGCCATTGAGATATCGAAAGATCCTCTTCACAGCCACGAGGTGAGATTCTTTAGGATCAGCTTGAAACCTAGCACACATGCAAACACTAAACATGATGTCAGGTCTACTAGGTGTAAGATATAGTAATGATCCAATCATTCCTCGATACTCCTTTTGATTGACACTCTTCCCAGTCTTGTCTTGATCTAGAGATAATGTTGAGCTCATGGGTGTCTTGGCTGCTTTGGATTGATCCATCTTGAATTTCTTCAAGAGATCCTTAGTGTACTTGCTTTGGTTGACAAAGATCCCTTTCTTGGATTGATGAACTTGTAATCCCAAAAAGAAGTTGAGTTCACCCATCAAGCTCATCTCAAATTCGCTGCACATAATGTCAGAAAATTCCTTGCACAAAGATGTGTTAGTAGCACCAAATAATATATCATCAACATAAATTTGAACAACCAAAATTTCCTTTCCTTTGGTCTTGATAAAAAGAGTCTTGTCGATCAACCCCCTCTTAAAATCGTTTTCTAAAAGATATTTTGACAAGCGCTCATACCAAAGTCTTGGGGCTTGTTTCAAACCATAAAGTGCTTTGTCTAGTTTATAGATATGATTGGGAAAATTCCGAACTTTCAAAACCTGGGGGTTGAGCCACATATACTTCTTCCTCTAAGAAACCATTAAGAAAAGCACACTTGACATCCATTTGATATAACTTTATGCCCATGAAAGATGCGAATGCTAATAATATACGAATGGCTTCAAGCCTGGCTACGGGAGCAAAGGTCTCCTCGTAGTCAATACCTTCCTCTTGATTGTAGCCTTGAGCAACAAGCCTTGCCTTGTTCCTCACGATCTTACCATTCTCATCTAGCTTGTTTCGAAATACCCATCGTGTTCCAATGACTGATTGATGCTTTGGCCTAGGCTTCAAGGTCCAGACTTTATTCCTTTAAAATTCGTTAAGCTCACTTTGCATAGCAATGATCCAATCTGGCTCTTGAAGGGCCTCATCTACCTTCTTTGGTTCAATAAGAGAAACAAACGCATAAAAAGCACAAAGATCTTTAAGTTTAGAACGAGTTTGAACACTAGATGTAGGGTAAGAAATGATATCCTTTAATGAGTGTGATGAGGAGTATTTGAATTTCCTTTTGCTAGTCTCAGCTCCTTGATTCGTCACACCAGCAGGATTGATTTGTGGTACATCTGACTATGTGGTCCTGTTAGGTTCAGTTTCAGCAGTTTATGACGTTTCAACACTTTTGGATTGGACACCAAGGGCTTTGGACGAATCTTCAACACCTTGGGCCAATTCTTCAGTGTTGAGAATTTGTTCCTGCATGTTCCTCTTCTCTGTGTTCTTGGTAGCAGCATCATCACCTTCCTCGTTCTCTGCATGGATGTTAAGATCTATATCTGCAACACTTTCACTCAAAGAACCGTCATTGCATTCATCAAATATAACATGTATACTTTCTTCAACTAACTGGGTCCTTTTATTGAAGATTCTATAAGCTTTGCTACTTGTGGAGTAGCCAAGAAATATACCTTCATCACTACGTGCATCAAATTTCCCAAGGTTATCTTTTCCATTGTTATGAACAAAACAAGTACAGCCAAAGGGTTTAAAATAAGATATAAGTGGTTTGCGGCCTTTGAAAAGTTCATGAGGAGTTTTCTTTAAGATGGAACGAATAAGACAACGATTCAAAATATAGTTAGTTGTGTTAACAGCTTCAGCCCAATAGGTTTTAGGTAATGCATTTTCTAAAAGCATAGTCCTGGCCATATCCTCTAGGGTGCGGTTCTTTCGTTCCACAACCCCATTTTGTTGAGGTGTCATAGGAGCAGAAAAGTTATGGGAGATGCCATATTTAGCACAAAACAAATCAAACTGAAGTTGATCAAACTCCCTACCATGATCACTTCGAATTGACACTATGGGCTCGTTTCTTAAAGTTTGCAACTCCTTACAAAGTTTTAAAAACTCAAATAAGGCCTCTGATTTTTCTTTTAAAAATGCAACCCAAGTATATCTACAAAAATCATCAACAACGACAAACATGTACTTTTTACCATTGGGAGATTTGACTCGCATAGGACCGCATAAATCCATATGTAAAAGTTCAAGATGTCTAGAAGAACTTACAACCTTTTGGGTTTGAAAGAGCTACGTGTTTGTTTACCTCGTGTGCATGCCTTGCACATCTCAATACCTTTGAAGTCCATCTCAGGTAGCCCTCTTACAAGCCCTTTGGACACGAGCTTTTGTAGCGTATGTGGACTCACATGACCGAGTCTCCTATGACAGAGCTTTGGATCGTCCGTCAAAGCCTTTAGACAGGTTAAGCTTCCTTGTGCCACTTGTTCAGCATTTATAGCGTATATATTGTTGTAGCGATATACAATTAGTATAACTTCACCTGTATCTTCTCTGCACACTAGACATCTTTTTTTGTTAAATCTGACATTATTGCCACTATCACATAATTGAGAAACACTAAGCAAATTATACTTTAAACCATTCACAAGATAGACATTTTTAATATTATGGTTGGAATCACTCCCAACACTACCAATACCAATAATGTCACATTTTCCTTTGTCACCAAGAGTGATTGTTCCTGTGGATTGCTCCTTTAGATCATGAAAGAGAGAACTCTTCCCACTCATATGCCTCGAGCATCCACTATCAATAATCCATTTGTGTTCCTTCACCTTGGTGATCTCCTGCAAGACAAACATCAACCTTTGTGGCTAGACCAATAAGCAAATTTGGATCCATTGTTGGGGTAAACCATATTTGGTAAAATAGTGCCTTTTGGAACCCAAACTTGTGTTATCCGTTCTTTTCTCAAATGAACAGGAAAAGTATTACGAATGATATAGGGATCCTTTCTTCTATAGGGGCAAGTCTCTTTTACATGTCCCGTTCTAGCACAGTGGTGACATATAGGAGAGGTTTTGCTTCCTTTTGCCTTTACAAAGGTGGTAATGTGCTGCTTCTTTAAAAACCTTAGATTGTAACCAATACCACTTTTGTTTAGAGAACTTTGTTGCTCACCCAACATCCTATCAAGAGTGCCTTTGGATTTGGTAAAACTTATGAGGGCTGTCTGTTGGTCTTGAATCTTATTATTCAGGGAGATCTTCTCGTTCTCTAAGTCATGATGTTCATTTCTCAGAGACGAGAGATCTTGCTTGAGTTCAGATTTCTCTGAATCAAGAGTCTTGACTTTAATGTCAAGACCTGAATAAGAAGCTTCAAGACTTTTGACCCTCATAGACAGATCCTCAATAGTTCTTTCCTGGTCCACAGTTCTCTTAATAAGAATGTTAGTCTGGGCAATAAGTTTCTCTTCATTGGCAATCATATTAGAAAGGAATTCCGATAATACCTCTTTTGGACTTGCCATAAGTTCTCTTACAGTTACCTCTAACTTCTCATCGTGGGATTCATCTCCTGAAGCCATAAGACAAACATTGGCCTTCTCATCATCGGAGTCAGAATCAGAATCGCTCCAAGTTGCCACCATGGCTTTCTTTTTCCATTTATCACCCTTCTTGGACTGGCTCTATGTTTTTTTAGGGCAATCCTTCACAAGATGATCTGTTTCACCACATTCAAAACAAGACAAAGGTTTAGTCTTCTTATCATATTTGTTGTATTGAGGCTTACCTCGAAATTTAGAAGACTCTGATCCATCCTTGTTGTTGAATTGTTTCTTCACTTTAAGGATTCGAGCAAGGCCTCTTGTGATAAGAGCAAAAGGATCATCCTCATCGTCATCCTCATCTTCGGAATCAGATCCATCTTTGGGGTCATCCTTCTTAGACTTGAGCGCTAAGTTCTTAGTGCTTGCTGGAAGTTCTCCATCATCTTCATTAAGGATCATCTCATGCGTGATCAGTTTCCCAAGCAGGTCATCAAGGGGTAGAGTAGTGAGGTCTTAGGCTTCCTCTATGGCTGTTACTTTAGGACCCCACTTTTCTTTTGGGAGATACCTCAATATCTTCCTTACTTTCTCAACGTTTGTAAAGCTCTTGCCGAGAGAGTCAAGGTTGTTGGTGATTTCTGTAAATCGTGTGAACATGGCCTTGATTGACTCATCAGACTTCATTTTGAAAAGCTCATACTTTCGAAGGAAGATACTGATGTTGGTGTCCTTCACTTGGCTGGTTCCTTCATATGTGACGATCAGCTTGTCCCAAATCTCTTTAGCTGACCTACAAGTTGAAATACGGTTAAAGTCATCAGTGCTAAGACCACAATAAAGTAAGTTAATAGCCCTGTAGTTTTTGGAGACGAGTTCAAGATCCGCTTGGATGTATTCAGACTCCTTCTTTGCGACTTTGGTTCCATTTGGTCCGTCTTTCTCTGGAATCTTCGGACCATTCTCTATAATGTTCCAAAGTTCTAGATCTTGATCTATAATGAACATCTTCATCAATGATCTCCAGTGGACAAAGTTGTTTCCTACAAAGAGTGGTGGTCTGCTGGTAGACCTTCCCTGTGCAAATCCTCCGCTTGCTTCTCCAGACATGATCGAAAACTCACAAGATTGTTAGATCAAAAGTAGTGAGTAAAATTCTGATACCAATTTAAGGTTCGATAATGTAAGACAAAGTAATGTAAAGATACTCTAGAAGGGGGGGTTGAATAAAGTATGCCGATTTTTCGCAGATTCTCAAGACTTTTGAAGCTCGTGCAAAATCCTTTGAGATTAGACTTAGTCTTTCTTCGAAAACTTGAATCACAAAGTTAAACAGTACGAACCAAGTGCGGAATTAAGGTAAAGCAATAAGTAAAGGACGCAACGAATTGTTAACGAGGTTCGGTACGAACTTGGCCTACGTCCCCGCTTAGGGTTCTTCCACAACCCTAGGATTCAACCGGCTTTTATTGATTCACAAGACTTAGGATCCTAGTAGCTTACCGAGAAGCCTCTCTCCTATACAATTGCAATCTAGTCAACTCACGTTCCCTTGGAGTCCTAGACCAATCTAGAAGAGCCCCACCTCTCTATGCTATCTAGTACAATCCTCTTACACTTAGTGAATCAATCGTCTAGTGTTCACTTCCTGAGTTACAAACTCTCGAGTATAACACTATCACGAAATATATCCTATAAGCTCACTGTGTAACTCTCAAATGCTTTGAAGAAATAACAGACTCTTAAGGACTAGCAGAGAGCACACGAAGAAGACAGATTTCGCTTTGAAGGCTTGAGTGTATGAAAGCTTGTGTTCCACGAATTGTCTGGCTGTCTTCTTCTTCCTTTTCTTTATATTGAAACAAATCGGCGCCTAAGGATTTTCACCAACGGCTAGAGAGGATCATGGCTTGAGCTGGATTCTTCACAATCTTCTATCTTTGGAAACTTCTGAAGCCATGATCTTCCGATTTGAATCTTCTCAATTTACAACATAAGGAAGGAAATAATATTCGAAAATGCTTCCTAAAAGGTTAGTGAATATATAATAATATAATGGAAGCATATAATAACATAAAATAAAATTCGAACATAATATCATATAGAACAGGTTTTGTGTTTCATCAACACTGTTAAAACATCAAGACCTTTGACAAAAAAACAGACTGTCAAAGCCTTTGAAACTTATTCCGATTTTCATCAAGGGAGTGGAGTTATCAATTTCAAATAGCTTAAATATTCAATTCACGTGAGCAATATATTCATTATAACAAAAATAAGTATTCATCTTGAAGATAAAATAAATTCAAAACATTTAGATGTTTCAAATATCCATTACGAAAATATTGAATCTATGACGTATTTTTCATATTTGATGTACTAAATATTCATCTTAAAGATAAAATAAATTCAAAATATTTAGATGTTTCCTTACTATTTGTACGTTTAATTATGTAAGTATGAAACGATAATTATTAGAATTACAATATATTCATTTTCAGATATGTGAATATTTATATCATACAAAGAATATTCGATCATTTCAAATATTACTATATGTACGTTTATATCCAGTAGTATATATATTTAAGGCTGATCTGAATTAAAAGCCAAAAGTCTTTTTTATGCCTTTTTGAAAATAAAATTTTCCTATATTTTAATGATTTGATTATACATTTTTTATAATATTGAACAACTTAATTCCTCTTTTGACTAATTAATTTTTACCGTCACTAGAAAGGGAGAATTTTACGTTTCTAGTTAATGCGTACAATTATCTATATTTATATAAACTCTTAATTTAGAAGAGTTTATGCTGAGGTGTCAACATTAGAGAAATTTTAGGGATTTTAACCAATTATAATTTTCTTTTTTCTCTTTAATCATTTTTTTAATTCTCCTTATTTCTTCTTTTTCTTTTAATTCTCTTTTTTTCTTTAATCTTACAAACTATCTATCTATATCTATCTATATAAACTCTTAATTTAGAAGAGTTTATGCTGAGGTGTCAACATTAGAGAGATTTTAGAGGTTTTAACCAATTATAATTTTCTTTTTTTTTTCTCTTTAATCAATTTTTTTTAATTCACCTTTTTTCTTCTTTTTCTTTTAATTCTCTTTTTTTCTTTAATCTTACTAACTATCTATATAAACTTATAATTTAGAAGAGTTTATGCTAAGGTGTCAACATTAGAGAGATTTTAGGGGTTTTAACCAATTATAATTTTTTTTTCACTTTAATTTTTTTTTAATTCTCCATTTTTCTTCTTTTTCTTTTAATTCTTTTTTTTCTTTAATCTTACTAACTATTTGACTTAATTCAAAACATTGAATTCAATCTAATATAACTTCTTTATAAACTCTTAATTTAGAAGAGTTTATGCTGAGGTGTCAACATTAGAGAGATTTTAGGGGTTTTAACCAATTATAATTTTCTTTTTTTCTCTTTAATTCTTTTTTTAATTCTCCTTTTTTCTTCTTTTTCTTTTAATTCTCTTTTTTTTCTTTAATCTTACTAACTATCTATATAAACTCTTAATTTAGAAGAGTTTATGCTGAGGTGTCAACATTAGAGAGATTTTAGGGGTTTTAACCAATTATAATTTTCTTTTTTTTCTCTTTAATCATTTTTTTTAATTCACCTTTTTTATTCTTTTTGTTTTAATTCTCTTTTTTTTCTTTAATCTTACTAACTATCTATATAAACTTATAATTTAGAAGAGTTTATGATAAGGTGTCAACATTAGAGAGATTTTAGGGGTTTTAACCAACTATAATTTTTTTTTCTCTTTATTTTTTTTTAATTCTCCATTTTTCTTCTTTTTCTTTTAATTCTTTTTTTTTCTTTAATCTTACTAACTATTTGACTTAATTCAAAACATTGAATTCAATCTAATATAACTTCTATATAAACTCTTAATTTAAAAGAGTTTATGCTGAGGTGTCAACATTAGAGAGATTTTAGAGGTTTTAACCAATTATAATTTTCTTTTTTTCTCTTTAATTCTTTTTTTAATTCTCCTTTTTTTTATTCTTTTTCTTTTAATTCTCTTTGTTTTTCTTTAATCTTACTAACTATTTGGCTTAATTCAAAACATTGAATTCAATCTAATATAACTATAGGGCTTAACTCAAATTCATTTACTAACTATCTATATCTATATACTATACAATATTAATTTATTTATATAAACTCTTAATTTAGAAGAGTTTATGCTGAGGTGTCAACATTAGACAGATTTTAGAGGTTTTAACCAATTATAATTTTTTTTTTCTCTTTAATCCTTTTTTTAATTCTCCTGTTCTCTTCTTTTTCTTTTAATTCTCTTTTTTTCTTTAATCTTACTAACTATCTATCTATATCTATCTATATAAACTCTTAATTTAGAAGAGTTTATGCCGAGGTGTCAACATTAGAGAGATTTTAGGGGTTTTAACCAATTATAATTTTCTTTTTTTCTCTTTAATCATTTTTTTAATTCACCTTTTTTCTTCTTTTTCTTTTAATTCTCTTTTTTTTTTCTTTACTCTTACTAACTATCTATATCTATATAAACTCTTAATTTAGAAGAGTTTATGCTAAGGTGTCAACATTAGAGAGATTTTAGGGGTTTTAACCAATTATATTTTTTTTTCTCTTTAATTTTTTTTAATTCTCCATTTTTCTTCTTTTTCTTTTAATTCTTTTTTTTCTTTAATCTTACTAACTATTTGACTTAATTCAAAACATTGAATTCAATCTAATATAACTTCTATATAAACTCTTAATTTAGAAGAGTTTATCCTGAGGTGTCAACATTAGAGAGATTTTAGGGGTTTTAGCTGATAACTCCCTCCCTTGATGAAAATCGGAATAGATGTTTCAATGGCTTTGACAGGATATTTGTGTCAAATGCCTTGGAGCATTAACAGTTGATGAAATACAAAATCTATCTTAATTATTCGTATATTATTTTATCTTATTATATACTTCCGTTATATTATATATATATATATATGTTGGACTAACCTTTTCAGGAAGTATATTCAAGATTATATCCTTCCTTATACATATTGAGGAGATCAGTTCAAAATAGATCATGACGTTCGAAGTGTCCATATATAGAAGATTGAAGATCAAACTGATTCGAAGGAGCCGTTGGAGATCTGGTGGTGAAGATCCTCACGCTCCATGCTCTTTTATAAAGGAAAGGAAGGAGAAGACAGAACATACAAGTGCTACACGAGTTTCATTCATTCAAGCGATCTGTCTTCCAAGTGTCTCTCTGCTAAGCGCTCAAGAGTTTGTTGTTTATTTCAAAGCCTTTGAGAGTCACTGTGAGCTTATAGGATATATTCATTTCAAGTGTTACTCGAGAGTTTATAACTCGGGAAGTTGCACTAGGCTATTGATTTGTGAGAGTTAGAGGATTGTACTAGATAGCTGAGAGAGGTGGGGCTCTTCTAGATTGGTCTAGGACTCCAAGGGAACGTGAGTTGACTAGATTGCAATTGTATAGGAGAGAGGCTTCTCGGTGAGCTTTTAGGATCCTAAGCTAAGCAATCAATAAAGCCTTTGAATCCTAGGGTTGTGGAAGAACCCTAGGCGGGGACGTAGGCCAAGTTGTGCTGAACCTCGTAAATAATTACTCGTGTTCTTTACTCATTTGCTTTACCTTATTTCCGCACTTGGTTCGAATTGTTTAACTTTGTGATTCAGGTTTATCTCAAAGGTTTTGGTACAAGCTCCAAAAGTCTTGAGACTTTCTGCGAAAAACGGGCATACTCTATTCAACCCCCTTCTAGAGTATTTCTTATTACATTGTTTTTATATTATCGAACCTTCAATTGGTATCAGAGCTTTACTCACTGTTTTTGATCTAACAATCTTGTGAGTTTTCGATCATGTCTGGTGAAGCAAGCGGAGGATTTGCACAGGGAAGGTCCACAAGCAGACCGCCACTCTTTGTAGGAAACAACTTTGTCCACTGGAGATCTTTGATGAAGATGTTCATCATAGACCAAGATCTAGAGCTTTGGAACATTATAGAGAATGGTCCGAAGATTCCAGAAAAAGATGGACCAAATGACACCAAAGTTGCAAAGAAGGAGTCTGAATACAACCAAGCAGATCTTGAAACCATCTCCAAAAACTACAGGGCTATTAACTTACTTTATTGTGGTCTTAGCACTGATGAGTTTAACCGTATTTCTTCTTGTAGGTCAGCTAAAGAGATTTGGGACAAGTTGGTCGTCACCTATGAAGGAACGAGCCAAGTGAAAGACACCAAGATCAGCATCTTCCTTCGAAAGTATGAGCTCTTTAAGATGAAGTCTGATGAGTCAATCAAGGCCATGTTCACACGATTCACAGAAATCACCAACAACCTTGACTCTCTTGGCAAGAGCTTTACCAACGTTGAGAAAGTAAGGAAGATACTGAGGTGCCTTCCAAAGGAGAAATGGGGTCCAAAAGTAACAGCTATAGAGGAAGCCCAGGACCTCACCACTCTACCCCTTGATGACCTTCTTGGAAAGCTGATCACGCATGAGATGATCCTTAATGAAGACGATGGAGAAATTCCAGCTAGCACCAAGAACTTGGCACTCAAGTCTAAGAAGGATGAGCCCAAGGATGGATCTGATTCCGAAGATGAGGATGACGATGAGGATGATCCTTTTGCTCTTATCACAAGAGGCCTTGCTAGAATTCTCAAAATGAAGAAGCAATTCAACAACAAGGATGGATCAGAGTCTTCAAAATTTCGAGGTAAGCCTCAATACAACAAGTATGAAAAGAAGACTAAACCGTTGTCTTGTTTTGAATGTGGTGAAACAGATCATCTTGTGAAGGACTGCCCTCAAAAGACAAAGAGCCAGCCCAAGAAAGGTGACAAATGGAAGAAGAAAGCCATGGTGGCTACTTGGAGTGATTCCGACTCTGACTCCGACGATGAGAAGGCCAACATTTGTCTTATGGCCTCTGGAGATGAATCTCACGATGAAAAGCTTGAAGCTACTGTAAGAGAACTTATGGAAAGTCCAAAAGAGGTATTATCGGAATTCCTTTCCAATATGATTGCCAATGAAGAAAAGCTTATTGCCCAAACTAACATTCTTATTAAGAGAACTGTGGACCAGGAAAGAACTATTGAGGATCTGTCTATGAGGGTCAAAGGTCTTGAAGCTTCTTATTCAGGTCTTGACATTAAAGTCAAGACGCTTGACTCGGAGAAATCTGAACTCAAGCAAGATCTCTCCTCTCTAAGAAATGAGCATCATGACTTAGAGAACGAGAAGATCTCCCTGAATAATAAGATGCTAGACCAACAGACAGCCCTCATAAGTTTTACCAAATCCAAAGGCACTCTTGATAAGATGTTGGGTGAGCAACAAAGCTCTCTAAACAAAAGTGGTATTGGTTACAATCCAAAGTTTTTAAAGAAGCAACACATTACCACTTTTGTAAAGGCAAAAGGAAGCAGAACCTCTCCTATATGTCACCATTGTGCTAGAAAGGGACATGTAAAAGAGACCTGCCCTTATAGAAGAAAGGATCCATACATTATTCGTAATACATTTCCTGTTCATTTGAGAAAAGAACGGATAACACAAGTTTGGGTCCCAAAAGGCACTATTTTACCAAATATGGTTTACCCCCAACAATGGATCCAAATTTGCTTATTGGTCTAGCCACAAAGGTTGATGTTTGTTTTGCAGGAGATCACCAAGGTGAAAGAACACAAATGGATTATTGATAGTGGATGCTCGAGGCATATGAGTGGGAAGAGTTCTCTCTTTCATGATCTAAAGGAGCAATCCACGGGAACAATCACTCTTGGTGACAAAGGAAAATGCGACATCGTTGGTATTGGTAGTGTTGGAAGTGATTTCAGCCATAGTATTAAAAATGTCTATCTTGTTAATGGTTTGAACTATAATCTGCTTAGTGTCTCTCAATTATGTGATAGTGGTAACAATGTCAGATTTAACAAGAAAAGATGTATAGTGTGCAGAGATGATACAGGTGAAGTTATATTGACTGCATACCGTTACAACAATATATACGTCGTAAATGCTGATCAAGTGGCACAAGGAAGCTTAACTTGTCTAAAGGCTTTGACGGACGATCCAAAGCTTTGGCACAGGAGACTCGGTCATGTGAGTCCACATACACTACAGAAGCTTGTGTCCAAAGGACTTGTAAGAGGGCTACCTGAGATGGACTTCAAAGGTATTGACATGTGCAATGCATGCACACGAGGTAAACAAACACGTAACTCTTTCAAACCCAAAAAGGTTGTAAGTTCTTCTAGACCCCTTGAACTTTTACATATGGATTTATGTGGTCCTATGCGAGTCAAATCTCCCAATGGTAAAAAGTACATGCTAGTTGTTGTCGATGATTTTTCAAGATATACTTGGGTTGCATTTTTGAAAGAAAAATCAGAGGCCTTATTTGAGTTTTCAAAACTTTGTAAGGAGTTGCAAACTTTAAGAAATGAGCCCATAGTGTCTATTCGGAGTGATCATGGCAGGGAGTTTGATCAACTTCAATTTGACTTGTTTTGTGTAAATATGGCATCTCCCATAATTTTTCTGCTCCTAGGACACCTCAACAAAACGGGGTTGTGGAACGCAAGAACCGCACCTTAGAGGATATGGCCAGGACTATGCTTTTAGAAAATGCATTACCTAAAACCTATTGGGCTGAAGCTGTTAACACAGCTAACTATATTTTGAATCGTTGTCTTATTCGTTCTATCTTAAAGAAAACTCCTTATGAACTTTTCAAAGGCCGCAAACCACTTATATCTTATTTTAAACCCTTTGGCTGTACTTGTTTTGTTCATAACAATGGAAAAGATAACCTTGGGAAATTTGATGCGCGTAGTGATGAAGGTATATTTCTTGGCTATTCCACGAGTAGCAAAGCTTATAGAATCTTCAATAAAAGGACCCAGGTAGTTGAAGAAAGTATACATGTTATTTTTGATGAATGCAATGACGGTGCTTTGAGTGAAAGTGTTGCAGATATAGATCTTAACATCCATGAAGAGAACGAGGAAGGTGATGTTGCTACTACCAAGAACACAGAGAAGAGGAACATGCAGGAACCGATTCTTAACACTGAAGAATTGGCCCAAGGTGTTGAAGATTCGTCCAAAGCCCTTGGTGTCCAATCCAACAGTGTTGAGACGTCAAAAACTGCTGTAACTGAACCTAACAAGACCACGGAGTCAGATGTACTACAAGTCAACCCTACAAGTGTGACGAATCAAGGAGCTGAGACTAGCAAAAGGAAATTCAAATACTCCTCATCACTCTCATTAAAGGATATCATTTCTGACCCTACTTCTAGTGTTCAAACTCGTTCTAAACTTAAAGATCTTTGTGCTTTTCACACGTTTGTTTCTCTTATTGAGCCTAAGAAGATAGATGAGGCACTTCAGGAGCCAGACTGGATCATTGCTATGCAAAGTGAGCTTAATGAATTTGAAAGAAACAAAGTCTGGACCTTGAAGCCTAGGCCAAAGCATCAATCAGTCACTGGCACTCGACGGGTGTTTCGAAACAAGCTAGATGAGAATGGTAAGGTTGTGAGGAACAAGGCACGGCTTGTTGCTCAAGGCTACAATCAAGAGGAAGGTATTGACTACGAGGAGACCTTTGCTCCCGTAGCCAGGCTTGAAGCCATTCGCATTTTATTAGCATTTGCATCTTTTATGAGCATAAAGTTATATCAAATGGATGTCAAGTGTGCTTTTCTTAATGGTTTCCTAGAAGAAGAAGTTTACGTGGCTCAACCCCCAGGTTTTGAAAGCTTAGAATTTCCCAATCATGTTTATAAACTTGACAAAGCGCTTTATTGTTTGAAACAAGCCCCAAGAGCTTGGTATGAGCGCTTGTCTAAATATCTTTTAGAAAATGATTTTAAAAGGGGGTTGATCGACAAGACTCTTTTTATCAAGACCAAAGGAAAGGAAATTTTGGTTATTCAAATTTATGTTGATGATATATTATTTGGTGCTACTAACACATCTTTGTGCAAGGAATTTTCTGACATCATGTGCAGTGAATTTGAGATGAGCTTGATGGGTGAACTCAACTTCTTTCTGGGATTACAAGTTCATCAATCCAAGAAAGGGATCTTTGTCAACCAAAGCAAGTACACTAAGGATCTCTTGAAGAAGTTCAAGATGGATCAATCCAAGGCAGCCAAGACTCCCATGAGCTCAACATTGTCTCTAGATCAAGACAAGACTGGAATAAGTGTCAATCAAAAGGAGTATCGAGGAATGATTGGATCTTTATTATATCTCACGGCTAGTAGACCTGACATCATGTTTAGTGTTTGCATGTGTGCTAGGTTTCAAGCTGATCCTAAAGAATCTCACCTCGTGGCTGTGAAGAGGATCTTTCGATATCTCAATGGCACTAAGGAACTTGGACTATGGTACCCCAAGCAAAAGGATTTCACTTTAATTGGATATTCTGATGCAGATTTTGCAGGCTATAAGGTGGATAGGAAGAGCACATCAGGATGTTGCCAGTTCTTAGGAGCATCTTTGATCAGTTGGCACTCAAAGAAGCAAAACTCAGTTGCTCTATCCACTGCAGAAGCCGAATATATTACAGCTGGAGCCTGTTGCTCCCAAATCCTTTGGATAGCTCAACAAATGCGAGATCTTGGCATTAACCTCAAAGGTATTCCAATTAAGTGTGACAATACAAGTGCCATCTCCATCACTAAGAATCCGGTTCAGCATTCAAGGACCAAGCATATTGATGTAAGGCATCATTTCATTAGAGATCATGTTGAAAAAGGTGATGTGTCCATATCTTTTATTTCTACTGATTTTCAATGGGCTGACATTTTTACTAAGCCTTTGGCAGAGGACAGGTTCACCTTCATAAGACGAGAGATTGGGATGATTAACAAGGATGCACTTTCGTAGGGGGAGCTTTCCCTTTACGAAAGATAAATTCTACTTAGTGTCAAGACCCTTGAAAACTATGTCAAGGTGTGTGAACTAAATGGTGGAGTACATATATCGGATCATATATTTTTGGTTAATATCTTTTTAGATATTTAATCAATTATATTTTTATTAATTTTCAAAATTGCCTATTTTTGTGTTTACCTTAACCGTTAAGATTTATTTTTGGAACTAAATCTCTCAGTTTTTTTTTCAGTCCGATTTTTAAGGGAATATTTGATTTGAATTTGAAAACCTTTCAAATTGGCAATGTAATGATTTCTTTCCTTGGAACTCTAAACCCGTCCCATCACTCCCTCTACTTAAACCCAATACTGTACCCGATTACAACCCACACTCAGACTTTTCCAAACCCTTTCCACTTCTTCATCTTCAACCTCTCAATCGCCTCTCAAGAAACCCTAACCGATTTCCTCCATGGCACCCAAAACCAAGAAAGTTGTCACACCCAAATGACTTGGCGCCACCCCCAAGGGACGTCAGGCCCCTGCTACCTCTCCCACACCTGAACCCGCTCCTCAAGCTATCGTCCCAACTATCGTCCAGAGCACCATCGCTGAGAGCTCGGCCATTGTTCCCAAGGGCTCTCAAAAGCGCTCTGCTAAGAAGCCGATCAGTGCTAAACAGAAAGGGAAGAGGAAGATCTTGGCTGAGGAACCAGACGAGGATGAGGAGGAAGATGACCTAGACGCCCTCCTAGAAATAGATGCCGCCAAAGAAGCTGAGGAGGAGGCCTTAAGGAAGAAAAAGGCCGATGAGGAGGCCGAACTTGCTAAGAAACTGGCCGAGGAAGAAGCTGAGTGGATTCGGAAGGAAGCCGAAGCCGAGGAGGTTCCATCCGAGGAGGAGCCTGAAGAAGATGAAGAAGAAGAGCAAGAGGGATCTGGAGAGGACGAGGAACCTGAAGTAGATGAAGCGGGGTCCGGTGAGGACTCGGGGTCTGAGGAAGAGGAGGAAGAATCTCCCTCTCCTTCTCCTCCTCCTCCCCCGTCTCCGAAGAAGCGGAAAGCCCCTGCTGCTGTCAAGCCTCCATCCCCCAAGCGTACCAGGAAGGGCACTGTCAAGAGTCTTGTAGCGCCTGTCAAGAGAGCTGCTCCAACAGCTGCGCGCAGAAAGAATGCAGACCCCCCGGCCTATATCCAGGTAAATCAATCCTTGCCCTCCTCTTGGTTTCAAGATGCTGAGACTGCTGGTAAGTAGGTAGACGAGTTTAGAACTCGTAAGGTTAGCTGTTCGGATTTTTTAGATTTTGAGTTCTTTGAAGCTTTGAAGTTACCCTGCATTGAGCTCCTCAAAAAATCCCCAGCCTGGACCCTTCTTAACCTTGAGACTGTCTACTACCCCCAACTTACCCGACTTTTCTACATTAACCTAAAAGCCAAAAACGACACCGATGGTTGGTCTTTGGAGTCTGTCGTCAAAGGGGTTAGAATCTCTCTCAACTCCAATGGCTTTGCGGATTTCCTTGGCCTACCTACCCCAGTTCCACCCGCTGATGTACACCCCTCAAAAGAGAATTGCATCATCCTTGCCCGAGCCAAATATCTCCTACCCGAAGCATCCAACAGCACCTCAAAGCAACTTACCCACTCATCCCTAACCCTTGAGGCGAAAATAATTTTTAACATCATTGTTCGATGCCTCTTACCCCGTCTTAACTCTGGCTCACTCCTTACTGACAATGCTATGGTCCTGCTCTACCGCATCTTAAATGGCCTTGATCTTGATCTGGCCAACACTATCATTGGAACCATGGCTCATGCCAGAAAAGCTAGAAAAGGCTCTCCCCTCCCCTTTGCTACCCTTTTGACACCCATCTTCAAAGCTTCTGGAATTGATGTCAAAACTGAAGAACAGCTACGTCATACGGGTAAGTTCGACTCTAAAGGCCTTGAAAAGATTGGCATCACTCGGTCTCCCCAAGGGACCTTGAGTCTTGCCACTCCTTCAAAAGCCTTTCCCACTGCTCCAACTTTCGATGAACGCATGGACAACCTAGAGTTGGGCTTGGAGGAAGTTCGCCTGGATATTAAGGAGCTGCAGAAGGAGATCATGACGGAGATGAGCGGGATTTCAAAGATGCTGGAAGGACTGTGGACGAGGCTCACTGATGATGCTCCGGATGACTAAGCCTAAACCTTAACCCACCCTATCCCACCCCTGACACTTGATACATTGCTGGTTTGATGGAAACGTTTTCAAAACTTTTGGTGACTTTTTGGTGACTGTTTCTACCTCCGCCCTTTGTTGAAAGACAAAAAGGGGGAGATGATCTGTGGTGCTTAGACTTTGAAAACCTCTGCTTGAAGTGCTTGAAGGTCTTGGAAGACCTTGGTTTCTGATTTATGGTTTTCGGTTGGATGTTTTCTTACTTTCAAATTTTTGATCCAACATTTGTCTAACTCTTGAAGGTACTTAGTCCGAATTCCATTGTATTATCTATTTTTGACTAAGTTGCAGGGATGCACAGGTTTTGTCTTTCATCAAGGGGGAGATTGATAACTCCCTCCCTTGATGAAAATCGGAATAGATGTTTCAAAGGCTTTGACAAGATATTTGTGTCAAAGGCCTTGGAGCATTAACAGTTGATGAAATACAAAACCTATCTTAATTATTCGTATATTATTTTATCTTATTATATACTTCCGTTATATTATATATATATGTTGGACTAACCTTTTCAGGAAGTATATTCAAGATTATATCCTTCCTTATACATATTGAGGAGATCAGTTCAAAATAGATCATGGCGTTCGAAGTGTCCATATATAGAAGATTGAAGATCAAACTGATTCGAAGGAGCCGTTGGAGATCTGGTGGTGAAGATCCTCACGCTCCATGCTCTTTTATAAAGGAAAGGAAGGAGAAGACAGAACATACAAGTGCTACACGAGTTTCATTCATTCAAGCGATCTGTCTTCCAAGTGTCTCTCTGCTAAGCGCTCAAGAGTTTGTTGTTTATTTCAAAGCCTTTGAGAGTCACTGTGAGCTTATAGGATATATTCATTTCAAGTGTTACTCGAGAGTTTATAACTCGGGAAGTTGCACTAGGCTATTGATTTGCGAGAGTTAGAGGATTGTACTAGATAGCTGAGAGAGGTGGGGCTCTTCTAGATTGGACTAGGACTCCAAGGGAACGTGAGTTGACTAGATTGCAATTGTATAGGAGAGAGGCTTCTCGGTGAGCTTTTAGGATCCTAAGCTAAGCAATCAATAAAGCCTTTGAATCCTAGGGTTGTGGAAGAACCCTAGGCGGGGACGTAGGCCAAGTTGTGCTGAACCTCGTAAACAATTACTCGTGTTCTTTACTCATTTGCTTTACCTTATTTCCGCACTTGGTTCGAATTGTTTAACTTTGTGATTTAGGTTTATCTCAAAGGTTTTGGTACAAGCTCCAAAAGTCTTGAGACTTTCTGCGAAAAACGGGCATACTCTATTCAACCCCCCTTCTAGAGTATTTCTTATTACATTGTTTTTATATTATCGAACCTTCATTAACCAATTATAATTTTCTTTTTTTCTCTTTAATTCTTTTTTTAATTCTCCTTTTTTTCTTCTTTTTTTTTTAATTCTCTTTTTTTTTCTTTAATCTTACTAACTATTTGGCTTAATTCAAAACATTGAATTCAATCTAATATAACTATAGGGCTTAACTCAAATTCATTTACTAACTATCTATATCTATATACTATACAATATTAATTTATGTCACATGTCCTCTCCATGTTCAAATTTATTTGTGAAAATATTATTTACATAATATCGTTTTATTATGGTAACTATATTTTCTAATATTATTTTATTTGAAAGATATTATAATATTAATTACCCAATATTATTTGATGTTACATTTTTTTAACCAATCTATATATATAAATAAACTCTTAATTTAGAAGAGTTTATGCTAAGGTGTCAACATTAGAGAGATTTTAGGGGTTTTAACCAATTATAATTTTTTTTTTCTCTTTAATATGTTTTTAATTCTCCATTTTTCTTCTTTTTCTTTTAATTCTTTTTTTTTCTTTAATCTTACTAACTATTTGACTTAATTCAAAACATTGAATTCAATCTAATATAACTTCTATATAAACTCTTAATTTAGAAGAGTTTATGCTGAGGTGTCAACATTTGAGAGATTTTAGGGGTTTTAACCAATTATAATTTTCTTTTTTTTTTCTCTTTAATTCTTTTTTTAATTCTCCTTTTTTTCGTCTTTTTCTTTTAATTCTCTTTTTTTTTCCTTTAATCTTACTAACTATTTGGCTTAATTCAAAACATTGAATTCAATCTAATATAACTATAGGGCTTAACTCAAATTCATTTACTAACTATCTATATCTATATACTATACAATATTAATTTATGTCACATGTCCTCTCCATGTTCAAATTTATTTGTGGAAATATTATTTACATAATATCATTTTATAATGGTAACTATATTTTCTAATATTATTTTATTTGAAGGATATTATAATATTAATTACCCAATATTATTTGATGTTACATTTTTTTAACCAATGGGATTAATTCAAAACTTTTTATCTTTCACTAATTATTATTTATTTTTCTTTTTATCTCTTTAACCCAAGTGTATTTTTTTCTATTATTTTTAACACATTTACTAATCAATCGGTTTAATTAAAAATATTGAATTAAATCTAGTGTCTATGATTTATCTATATCTAAATATTATTTATAAAAAAATCCCGCCATGGCGCGGGGATCATACTAGTTGCCTTATAAACTTAAACAACTTTATTACCATAAATCATTTGCATCATTTTCTAAATGAATATCAACCATTGATTTGATTTAATACAACGTCTATTATTGTGTTACATGTTTCATCCTATACACCGTTTCATTAGAACTTCTCCCAAGTTATATAAATAGTATTTTAAATATGTAATAGATATTAAGCAATAACGGTGAACTCCCATTATGTGCTTAGTTGATATTTATAAAAAAAATTGGTTGAACGTTATATGGTGTTCCTATTTATTCTTTTTAAAACACAAACCAACCAATTTATAACATAGAGGTCGTGTTTGGCAACGAGGTGGGAGTAGGTGGATGGGGATGAATTTTTGGGGGTGGACGGGATAAGGATGAAATCTCGGGGTGGACGAGGTGGAGTTTTGAATCCCTTTTCATCCCATTTCATGTTTGGTTGGATTTTAAAGTTTTAGTGGATGAAGACACTCGAAAATACCCAATTGCCCCCACTAAACCACATGAAATGATCATTATGCCCCTCTCAATAGCCCTCACCCCAAACCCATCTTTTCCGGTTCACGTCGCAGAAGAGCCAGCTCCTCCAAAGAGAACCTCCCCAACCAGGCCGCAGTTGGAAAGCCAGAGCTTCTCAAGGCCCACCAAATCGGCAATGAACTATTCTTTGTCATTCATAATCAATCTCTCCCATGTATGATAATGGAAGATTTTAATGAAATTGAATCAGGTTTTGAGAAGATTGGAGGTGTACTTTCGCAGGCTAATAGATTTCTGCGAATACAACAGATTTCGGAAGAATTAGATGTTCATATGGTCCCTTATACAGGTAGTCCTATTACATGGAGAAAAAGTCAAAATCCTAATGATAATATCTATGAACGATTAGATAGAGTAATTGTTCATACATCTCAACACAGTTCCCAAATTTATCTATAAACAATCACCCTTTTACAACTTCTGATCATTCTTTAATGTCTATGTCAATTGGCATCACAAAAAATAGGACGGGCTCACCGATTAAATTTGAAATGTCTTGGACTAGTAATGATAACTACAACAGATTAGTTAAATCAACTTGGTAGAATAAACTTCATGGGTCTTTTATGTTTACACTTTTACAAAAACAAAAATTACTTAAAAGAAACACAAAGATCTGGTGTAAGGCTCACCCAAATAACAATTTTCGTCAAATAACAGATATTGAAGATTAGCTTCTTTTATTACAAAAACAACAAATTGATGGAAGTCCAAACGATACTATTAACATTAAACGTAATAGATTGTTAAGTAAGCGTGAAGCTCTTATGGACTTTAATAATACTTTCTGAAAACAACGAGCTAAATCAAACTTTCTAAGGTTTGGAGATAGGAATACCAAATATTACAGTCTATTTCTAAAATAAGAAATTCAAAAAATATCACTCGTAATTTTACAAATAAACATGGTGTAATCATAGAGGACGAGGATCAAATTAGAGATGAGATTAGAACTGAATTAGCTGGAAGATTCAGCTCAAATAAAGCACCGATTAGTAATAATCCATATTTCCTAAATCTAATCGACCAGATCATTATACTGAATCTGAAAATTTATTTTTAACTCAACCTTTTTCAGATACAGATATTAAGAAGACCATATTCTCTGTGACAGATGACAAGACTCCAGGTTCTGACGGTTTTCCACCAGAGTTCTATAAAAAAATATTGAGATATTGTGGATAAATTAGTATGTAAAGCTGTTAAATCCTAGCTTCTTTCATTCTGGTGTGCTTAATGAAGTAAATACAACTTTCATTGCACTCATTCCAAAAATTGATACACCGATTAACATTAACCATTACCGTCCGATCATTAGTCTTTGCAATACTATTTATAAGGTTATTTCGAAATTATTGGCTAATCGGTTGAAGCCTATTTTACCTCGCATAACTAATCCGTTTCAAGGAGCTTTTGTACAAGTAAGAAATATTCAAGATAACATATTAATAGCGCATGAAGTTTTCCACTCTTTTCGTAACAAGAAGGGTAAATTTGGGTGGATGACATTAAAGCTAGATTTGGAGAAAGCTTACGACAAAATAAGTTGGAGTTTTATTCGCACTATACTTAACAAATTTGGTTTTGATTCTAGATGGATTGAGTGGGTTATGACCTGTTTAACTAAAACTAGCTTCTCGGTTTTAGTTAATAATTTGTCAAGCCGTACTTTTCAAACCTATAGGGGAATATGACAGAGAGATCCTCTTGCACCTTATATTTTTGTATTGGTTATGGAACTATTAGGGAAAATGTTGCAACAGGAATCATTGGATTGTGACCCGTTTGGTTGGAATCAAACTTACAAGTAACATTGATCCTATTCCTTTCCTCTCCTTTGCAGATGATACCCTTATTTTTGGACGTGCTGATGAGTTAAGTCTTCATACAATTAGAAATCTCTTGAATACTTTCTCCAATATGTCAGGATTTACTATTAATTATAATAAAAGTTCGTTACAAGTTTCTAAAAATATTTCTGTCAGTAAAGCCGAGTCCCTTGCTCAACAGCTAAATATTCCAGTTACTAAATCAATGGAAAAATACCTTGTTATACCACTTATTACTAAATATTCCGGTTACTAAATCAATGGAAAAATACCTTTTAAGGCAATAACAAGCCTTAAAAAACAGTTGTCTAAGTGGAAATCTAACACTCTCTCACAAGCTGGTAGATCGGTTCTCATTCAGGCAAACCTAAATTCTAAAACAAATTATTTAATGCAATCATTTCTCCTTCCAAAAGGAGTTCTACAGAAAATTGATCAGATAAACAAAAATTTCTTTTGGAATAAACTACAATCTGATAATTATCATCCTTTAATCAGCCGGAATCATCTGTGTACTCCTAAAAAACATGGAGGATTAGGTTTTAAATTGGTTGAGCAAACTAATATTGACATGCAAATGAAACTGTTTTGGAGAAAAATGGCTAATCCTGATAATATTTGGTCTAAGGTAGTCACGGATAAATATCTCTCGAAAGAATCTCTAATGGAAAGAGGAAAATTCAAAACTTCTTGGCAATTTGGCAGGCTTCTTAATGTCAGAGATTTATTCTCTAAAGGACTGCTCTGACTAGTGGGTGATGGGAAAACCATAAATGTATGGTCTGACATTTGGGTAAATGCGCAATACCTTCAAAATTTTCGGAATGATCGTAATCCTAACTTAAGAGTTTGTGATTTATTTACAAATACCAACTTTTGGGATATTGATAAATTAAATAGTATATTCCCCTCTCATATTGTTCAAACTATTACTAATATACATATTTCAGTAATTGATATTCCTGACATGTTAATTTGGATTACAGTAGTAATGGAAAATTCCTTGTTAAATCCACATCTTCTATATGTAATACTGAGAATACTAAGAAAATTCCAGCAGACTGGATTTGGAAACTTAATATTCCTCCGAATATTAAAAATTTTATTTGAAAAATTATTTTAGATATCTTACATACCACGACCCGTCTAAATAGATATATAAATAGAGTTCCTAGTACTTGCTCTCTTAGCAATTCTGATATAGAAGATACAAATCATTTATTGTTTAATTGTCAGATCATAAGATCCCTTATTCAAAATTTGGATATTAAGTTAGGAAAATGTTATAATATTACAAATTTAACTAGTAATGTTTCGGAAAATATTTTAAATACTAGAGATCTTAATATAGATTTTACATATTTATGTCATTTATGTCATTCGTTGAACCACATCGGATTGGACATTTTGAATAGAGAAGTTGTCAACGTTGTACGATAGCTAGTGGATGATCGGGTCAGGTCAGACTAGTAAAGTCAAATTAAATGCTGTGATATAACCCGTAGCAACAACGTTCGATCATTTTTATTTTTTTTTTTGATTAGGAAATAAACGTTCGATCATTTAAAAAGGGGAGTTTAGTTGTAAGTTCATAACCTCCTATTTTTTATTTTTTATTTCATATGTGTGTCTTTGTGTTTATTTTATAAAATATTTACTTTAGTAATATTCGATCCAACCTTGCTAGTTTGGTCCGACTTGATCCTCTGCGTGCTCTATCTAGCGTCTAATCCAACGTTATAAAACTTCCGTTTCGAAGTTAAAACCGCTCCGTTCTTACTTTATGACAGCCGACAACTTTCGTAAGATTTGTTATTTTTATCGAAGTGCATTTGGAGGAGGAACGGACGGCCGTAGTTGAAGTCCGAAGTCGAGCCGAGTCTCTTGTGCGCCCCGCGTTTTCCTATTGCACGGCCCAAATCCTTCCTCATCCGTCGATCCCTATCTGCGTTCATCCGATCGCCCTAATTTCTGGTACTTCGATTCCCTTTTTTCTTTTGTTCCTTTTCAATCTCTCTTTTGATCCATTTTCTGATTTGATAGCGTGATCTCTATGTGATTTGTTATACCTAAAAGCTCGTTCATTGTTTCGATTGCGGGCTTATTCGTAGATGGAATCTGCTGAGTTTGATTACCTGTTCAAGCTGTTGATGATTGGGGATTCTGGTGTTGGAAAGAGTAGTTTGCTGTTGAGTTTTACTTCTGATACCTTCGAAGATCTATCTCCTACCATCGGTACGGGCTTCCTGTTTGTTCTTCGTACTTTTTTCGTTTGCCAAATCAGATTTTGTCAACACTAGGTATATGGTATTGTGATTCTCTTTTCTAGGGCTCCCTGCAGCTCTAGCCGGAGAGTAAGGCAAATTTGAATGGTGTGGATGGAATTGGGCAAAAATCCCCTAAAGCTATGATCTGATTGAATATCTGCTTAATTCTGCGTGGTCTTGTAATTGGGATAAGATTGTTCTCAAACGCATATTGTTGCCAATGGTACTTAATTTGGCTTTTATTTTCCTTGGCTAGTCATTTTGTTAGAATGTTTTGTATTGTTTTTTTATTGGTGCTTGTCTACTTCCTTTTATCAAGCTTCAGTTTTCTGTTTCATCGAGCATTTGGTCTATGCAGACCTTTAATGTTTAGCAATCCTTTGGTTGATATGTAACTAGGAATTCTTATTTTGGAAATCTTACAATGCAGGTGTTGATTTCAAGGTGAAGTATGTTAACGTTGGAGGCAAAAAGCTGAAGCTTGCAATTTGGGATACAGGTTACCAGTAACATCCCTCTCGGCTTGTCTGTTTTATTTATTGATACTCTTATTTCCTTTTTTTTTAAAAAAACATGATATCTAGTTATCTAGTATACACTTCTTATTTGAGTAATGTATTATCACATTAGTTTTATAGATCCATCAAGCCACATGTATTTACTCGGTGTATGTTTGTTGCTGCTACATGGTAAAGCAGAAGAGTAGCTTATGTTCTCAAGAGATTAGTGGTTCTGATGAACAGATGCATGAAATTGGTTGAACTGTGGTTGGCCTAGGTACATGGAAAATCGTATACATCTTGGTCATATTAAGCCACTCATCTGATATCCCTGTTCCTCTCTTTTCTTCATCTTTGAAAAATTTACTTTGGTTGGCCTACCTCTTGGCCATCTTAAGCCACTTGTCTGATTTCCTGGTTCTTCTCTTTTCTTTATCTGTGAAAAAAGTGATGTCAGCTGAATTTACTTAATGGTATCTTCCTGCAGCTGGCCAGGAGAGATTCAGGACTTTGACAAGTTCGTATTATAGAGGCGCTCAAGGAATTATAATGGGTAAGCTTCTTTTCATTTCTGTTCAGTACAGGTTATTTTGTTGGTAATTCAAAAATAATTTGTGACAAGTGGCACTGCATTTTGCATGATGCAGCATATTATAAAAGTGCAGCTGTTCTCATTGTTACAGTGATATGTCTAGGAAGTTAAATTAAGCTTACCTTAATTATTTGGTATTAACCTATCGAAATGGAGATGAGTTCAGACCCAAACTGTAGTATTCAAGTTTCAGCTTGAGCTTCTGTTGAAACCTGTCCGCATTGCTGTCAATCACTGTGTTGTAAATTTTGGATGAAGCCCAGACTTCTAACCTGCAGGTATATGTGTGTTACTGACTTACTGTCACCTAAAACTGGCTGAAATTAACCTGAATATTCTGTAGCATTAAGCTCATAGATGTTGAGGTACATTTTCCCATCAAATCAACCCATAGAAGTTGAAATAGTACTTAATTTTAAGGTCAGACCTTAAGATAGTTCCCTTTACCAGCTCACGTTCTACACCTTTTTTATAAGATTAGTAACCTATTTTTACACGTTTTCGACGAATGCTCTATGCTTCAGTTGATGTTGGCATGGCTGGTTTTGTTTAACTGTCATAAGATATACTATTGTATTTTAGCCATATCTGGTCCTTTTCTTTCCTTAGTATTCTCTGTTAGCAATTATTGGGTATGTTTCTCGTAATATATATTTTTTTATTTAAAGTACTGCCTGCTTCTGGAAAGATTAAATTTCCAGGTTATATATTTGAACCTCCATATAGTACATGTACCTCTATAGATTGCAGTTGAACAAATCACATATTCTGGTTTGCATGGATATACAGTATATGATGTAACACGGCGAGACACATTTACAGACCTCCGTGAAATATGGGCCAAGGAAATTGACCTGTACTCCACTAACCAAGATTGCATCAAGATGCTTGTTGGTAACAAGGTTGATAAGGTATATTCTGAACGCCCCTGTTTTCCTTTCTTTAGCTTTCTACAAGAGAATAATAATACACAGTATTGTCATGGGAAGTCAAGTAGTAGATTCTATTTACAAGGTATTTTTTGGAAAAAAAAACATCATATTATGATATCTAGTAATATTTTTTTTTTTGAAATGAATGAATTAAGTAACATCTTTTAAACTTGAGGGTTCTAAATTTTTGCTTTATTGCGAGAGAAATGTTGATGCTTTCCTCATATTCCAAATACTTTGACTCTTTTTAAAGTCTTTCATTTTAAGTTGTTTTCAGTATCAATAAATAATCTCCTTACAACGTTACAATGCCCCTGAACATGATTTTTTCGTTGCAAGTTAATGATAGCAATAACTGGATTTGCTGATTCTCTATTATGTCCACTGCTTTCTATAATCTCCTTAAAAGTTACAATGCCCCTGAACATGATTTTGTCGTTGCAAGTTAATGATAGCAATAACTGGATTTGCTGATTTTCTATTATGTCCACTGCTTTCTATAATACGATATTTATTCCGTACTCTTTCATCTTTTATTTTCATATTTGATTCTAAGTTTGGTCCTTTTTTAGGAAAGTGAGAGAGTTGTAACAAAGAAAGAGGGAATCGACTTTGCCAGGGAATATGGTTGTCTATTTATTGAATGCAGTGCAAAAACCCGAGTTAATGTTCAACAATGCTTCGAGGAGCTTGTACTAAAGGTATGCCTTCATTCTGTTTTATTTGTTAATGACCATACATAAGGGTGGAACCTCTTTGCATGGCATGTGCGTTAATAATAGGCAGTTTAGCAATGTTCATGGGTGTACATGGGTTGGGATTGCAAATTTTATTACTGCAGCAGGCCCTGTTTATTTGGGTTCATTTGGTGGGATCTGTTGATTACTTAGGATGAGAAGAGAATACATTATTGATGAAGAGACATGAAAATGAGTTTTGGATTGATGAAACTGCAGTAATAAATAGCTTATATGAAATTTCCACCAAATACCCTACTACAATGTATTATGGGCTCATTATAGTGAAAATGCATTATGCTCATTACTACGAAAATGAAAACGCGTAAATCACAGTGCATTATGGGTTCAAATAATGAAGATGGAAAATGCTCTAATATACGGAGGAGTGAACAATGAACTGCACTTGGGATGACTTTGTGTCTACTGTCTACACTTGACATTTTCGTGACCTATTTGGTTCCCAATTGGTGGATCTTTACAAATTTGTCCGGTAAAAGTAGACCTTGGAGATTTTGATCTTGATGTAATTTAATATATTTTCATTCCTTACTTAAATTCTTTTGTAAAGTATCTTATGCCCTATTACTGCTTGCTTCCCTTTATATGGCGAGCTCTCTTTAATCAAGGAAATTCTTGATTTCATGCAGATTTTAGATACACCGAGCCTCTTAGCAGAGGGCTCGTCAGGATTCAAGAAGAACATCTTTAAGCAGAAACCACCCCAAACCGATGCTGCAACCAGCGGCTGTTGCTAATTGCACCTTTCCTCTCTCAACCACACGTTTTTATCAGGTTCTCGCTTCTCATCTGACTGGTTTGAAACATTTGCATGCTGCAGGAGTAGCCTCTTCACATCCTTTTCATTCTTTTGAAAACCTTCCTAGTTCCTAGTAACGTGTACAAAATTATGTTCCCTTGTTGCGCATTTCTGGAAATGATTATGTACATTTCTAAATGGTTGTGACCTGTGTGTAATTTGGAAGCCCCTTAAGTACACCCCGACATGAAATTTTAGCTTTAGGGGATCTGAACAGCTCATTGCGCTGCCTCTGGAATATTATCATCGGAGGATGAATGTATGAATTGGCCCCTGCAACTGGTTGTGCTCTGAAATTTGTGTTATACTGATGGCTTGTTTTGTTTGTCGAGTTGTGTAACACCCAAATTGTTTTTGCAGGAGTAAGAAAGTTAAAATTGGGACATTTATGGCCCACATGCCATGAATTTGGTAAATAAAAAGCGGTCATCCGGATTTAAACCGGAGATCTTTAGGTACTACCTGCGGACGGCGGTTGAAGTGTTGAACCATTCCGGAATGGTTCACAACTAGATTAATCATATCGTCGAGATACCAATCAACGGATGGTTAGATTTAGAGGCACGAGTTCAAATTTGATTCATACTAAACTTGAATAGAACTATGGACTCAAAATTTAGCTCGACTTGACCCGATTTCAAACTTTAAATATGATTATTTGCACTAATTTGACATTAAATGATAAGAAATGATCCAAAACTACAATGATGATTCGAACTGATAACGATCAAGGCTCGAAATTGCGGAATGAGCCCGAGTCGATACAAACATTTACCTGAATTATTGAATACTTTCCAAGCTTTAATCTCGTAACCAAAAATAGGCCTGATTGCTCAATCATTATCAATGCCATTAATCAGGTGAACAATATACCATGGGAGGTGGTGCAATTAGTTCAAGAAATCCGTTCATTAAGCGAAGATTTTGAGATGATTACATTCCAGCATTGCTATAGAGAGGCGAATTGTGCAGCTGATTTTCTTGCGAAATCTCAGTTGAATTGTAATTTTATTTTGAGTTCTTGTTGCGAGTTCCAGAACATCATCTTGTTAGATGATCATGTATGTCAGTAGTACATCCAACTCTTTGCCTACTGTAAAAAAAAAAATGGGCCTGATTTGAAGGCGGTCCCTTTAAATTTCAGGGTTAAGGACGGAGAGTGATTCTCTTACCTCTGGTAAGCTTACCCGGGAGTAAAATTGTAATCTCCTTCTGGTCAAAAGTAAGTCATACTTTAAAAAAAACAAGAAATGAAAATAAAGAGAGTAGGGTAATAATTACCTGCAGCTTTTAGGGGAGTAATTAGTTGATTATAGCATCAACAATTAATGTCTCTTACCTCACTCATCTCCAATGGCAACTTCGGATTTAATTAAGTAAAATATGTAAAGTTTTAGAATAATTGTCATTGTTATTCTAAGTAAAATAATTATAAGAATTTATTTAAAGTGATAATTGATAAAACCCCTTATTATTCTAATTATTTAATTTATGCATTTTAAATTAAATAAAATAAATAAATTCCAACATATATAAGTGGATATATCATTACATGTAATACGGAGTATAATTTGTGGTCTAAGTTGGTTCACTGAACCGAGCCCAGGGAAAACGAAAAAAAGTGAACCGAACCGGTTCAACCTCATCATCTTCAACCTCCCGTCTGTAAAATGGGTGAAATTCAACCCTCTAATCTCGCTCGAAACTCAACCAAATCCATTCTAAAAGCTTCCCTATGTGTTGTTATGTAGATTTACATAACCAATTTTGAGATTTCGGATAAAGACGAGCTTAAACGATATTATCCCTAATTCGGAGATTTCACAAAATTTGGACAAAGGATCGAGGTGGACAGAGACGAGGGTGAAATAAAAAACAGACATGTTCATAGAAACCAGGGCGACGGAGAGGTTGACAGCGATTCCAAACCGACACCGGTCAGAGGAAGACCAGGGCGACAGAGTTTTTAGCGACGAAGAGGGCGAAGTCGCAGAGGAAGACCAGTTCGACGGTGATGGTTGCGGCAGCGAGCGGAGAAGAACAGGTCGACAGAAATGGTGATAGAAGTGGGCGAAGAAAGACCAGGGCAACGGAGATGGTGGCGGCAGCGGACGAAGGCGACGGAGATAGTGGCGGTGAAGAGGGCAAAGTATCTAGTGAGCATCTTCACAGGCGTTCATTAATTTAGAGTTTGGCTTTAGGGTTTTTTTGGGAATCTGATGATGATATTGGGCTATATTGGTATGGGCTTTATGTAGAGAGCATTTTATTCTTACAATCTGATGCTTAAACTTCCTATATTTTTAAAATAGCACCCTATTTCTTACGTAATTGTCTAAAAAAAATTTCTCTCTCAAATGAACACCCTAGTTCTTGTATACCCACCCAAACTTTTCGATTTTGTTCAAATGAGAACCCTAAGTTCAACCCCAAAAGACACCATCATAAAATTTTTAGTACTAACATGAAGTTATACATATTTTTTATCAAAAAATATTGTTAGTATAAATGATAAAGTAAGTCAAAATCATAAAGTAATATATATATATAATGTTGCTAGATATCATAAGAGGAAATTAAAGGAAGTAACCCTTGCCCCGGTTTGGTTTGCACGTCTAACCCCCTATCCGTTTCAATTTGCAAGGGCTAACCCTCCCCCCTAAAAAAATTGCACCCCAGGCGGTAAACATTACCTGGAGTAACCGGTGGTGCCTCCCTTTCCTTTGCCTCTCTCTTGGCCCAAATCGATAGCAGAAAATCAGGGAGAGAGAGATGAGGGCCGATCGAGTCCACAAGGACGGGGAGGAAGGCGCGCAGGCTGGAGCTCGACGGTGCAGATGTGAGGGAGAGCCCGGCGCAGGCAGAGGCGGAGGCTCTGGCGCAGGCAGAGGCGCGACGCAGTCGATCCGAGCCTTGAACGACTCTTTCCTCCATTGATTTGCAGCTGCTCGTTCAATTGCTACACAGGTACTCCCCGCCTCCCACTGCTCGCTTTGCTCTCATATCTCCAACTCTCCCCGTCTCCCATTACAACTAAGAATTTGAGATCTCGCTGTCCCTTCTCTCTTCGATTGTCAAACTGAGATCTCCTTATCTCCGCTCCCATTACAACTGAGGTCTGCCCCTCTTTCCCTTTCCCAATCGAATTATTTAAAATTTTTTAGGGTTCGAATTTTTAGGGTTCGAATTGCAACTGAGGTCTGTCAAACTGAATTGAAGACGGATGAAGAGGATGATAGTATAACACTGATTGCAGTCTGTCATAGGGAATATTAATCTTGTAATATTGATATATATTCACTTTTTATTCGCTTATGTTCAAGGAAGCAAAGATAGGCATTTGTCAAATTCTATGTCCTTTCTTGCAGATGGATGAAGCCCTCGCAGTTGTGATTGAAGATTTGTTTCCACCACAAACATGATAAAGGTAAGTGAAACAGCAACTTAAATCTTTCCTTTTGTCCATTCCTTTACTCTACCATCAAGATTAGGTTCTTGATTCCCAATCACAAGTTTCTTGGATAGGTTATATAACTTATATGGTCAAAATTGCAGCCAAAGAAAAGAAAATAGATAGGGGTTTTCTGCTCTTTTTGGTTAAATAAAATGGGTCATTTCTGATTGACCATGAAACAAATTCAAGTATAGTTCTATTCTTATCGATCATGCAACCATCCTTTCTACATTGTAAATTTGTTATTCTTATCTCACAGATAAAGGAAATCAGTTTAAATAAAGGATACATCATACATTTAATCCTCTGCTCAGCACCTTCTTTGTAAATCAGTTCATGTGAGATTCTAAAATAATTGCTTGTTTATAAACTGGAGCATTATATAGGTGGTGACCACTTGGGAACGCAGGAATTTCCATATAGGTGGTGACACTATAAGAGGTTTTACTACTGCTGATCAGGTTGTGTTTTTGTTCTTTCGACTGGTTGTGTGTGAGAACCACATATTGACATTCATATAAGAGTAAATACCGCTTGCTTGTTTAACCTTACTTGCAAAGTGAACGGAAATAATTATCTGAAACTTGGCGAATCTTAGGAATCTTGCAGAGTAATAGGAAAACGAATGAGGGGTGTTATTCTAAACGAAACTTATTATAACTTGGAATGGATGTTACAAGTTCTTACTGAATGAGGGCCAAGGGGAGTAGTTTAGAAAACTCTAGAATTCCATAGGCTGCAACTCTAGAATTCCATCTGGGCTGCAATCATATAATGTATAACTAGTGTAGGTGAGTACCATGAATGAACGAAAAAGTACTGCCTATATAAATGATTAATGTGGAATACTCCTGGATAAGAAATATGAAGTGATTATACCATTGCTGCATTTTCTAATTTATCAGAGAGTGAGCTATTTCTCAAGACATAACATTTTATTATATCTATCAGTTGATATGTCTTCTGTAGCAAGAACAACAGCCCTGTTTCACAAACCAAGTTTTGAATAGGTGGTCTATATCACAATCAGGCTGGGCATATCCGAAAGTAGCAACCAAAAGTATCAAGATTGAGGATTAATAATTTACGCTTTATTTCATGATTTGGCCAAAGATGTGAAGTATATCTATCTTCTGATGTCAGTGAGAAATGCTTATGATTTCTGAAAGCAAAGCTATGTCCCTTTGTTGACCGTGTTATGCTGAAGCAAAGCTATCTATCTTCCTAAGGATTAATATTCTTTCATTTCATCCATTATAGGCATGGATATCATTGATTGGAGACAAGTTGGATGCTTCACTGACAAAGCTCGAGACCAAGCCTGCATCGTTGACTTATAATAGTGGGTGAAAATGTACTGAACCTTGAGATTTATTGATCTTACATGCAGATTGAAATATTGAATCCCTCAGGCCTTAACAATCCAGGTAACTTTGCGTTATGACATGGTTTCATCCATGGAATTTTCTTGGCATTGCTATCTTCTGGTGCTTTCTTCTGGAGATGTAACATTGGTTACTTATGGTTCTTGAGCTCGTTTTTCATTGACATATTTGCAGCCTCTTTTTCAAGCAAGAAATGGAACTCTCACTAATAGGGCTTCAGAATGCAGGCAAGACATCCCTGGTAAATGTTGTTGCTACTAGGGTTCCTCGACTAATAGACATCCCTGGTAAATGTGATCTCCAGAACATGCAAGATGATGAAACAATCCTGAATTTTGTGTTTGTGTTCATGGAGGTCCTCAAGTTCATCTCATAGAATTTTTGTGAGATTCGTGTAGTTTTCCTTGTTTAAAAAATGCTCATATAGCCTATTAGCTCAATGGGAGAGTATTGTGGTCATACACAAAGATGTGGGTTCAATTCCCACATAGGCTTATTATTCATGAATCAATGCCGACTATCAAATTATGTTTAGAACAAGTCAATCTTGCTACATCACCAAATTATAGGCAGTTTCATACCAAAATAAATCGAAAGGGCAATTGCTCATTGTAACAAACCCAATTGATGATCAATCAGAAATCACTCTTCTCTCTCCTTCATTTAAAAAAAGATATTGATGGTGAAAAACTTGCCTTAATGAAAGAAAATAACATGAAAGGTTATACTATTTAACATGACAGGTAATGCGAATAACATGACATGTAATGCGAATCGATCATCTTATCCTAAATGAAAGAAAATAACATGACATGTAATGCTATTAACATGACAATTTATACCCTTTAACATGACAGGTTATAACCTTTAACATGACAGGTGATGCGAATCGATCTCTCCTTAATGAAAGAAAATAACATGACATGTAATGCTATTAACATGACAGTTATACCCTTTAACATGACAGGTAATGCGAATCGATCCTCTTCTCCTTAATGAAAGAAACTAACATGACAGGTAATGCCTTTAACATGACAGGTTATACCCAATTACATGACAGGTTATTTGCTGATCTACAATTTATAAGCTTATTCGGTAAAAGAGAGACATTGTTCGAGTTAAAGTAGGCAATGAGTAAGATGGAAAGCAAGTCTCATTTAAAGAGGGGTTTTAACCTGAAATTCATCTTCCTTGTGTGTTGAATTCATCATAAGATGTGTTTTTAACATGACAGGTAAAAGGTTTGACATGTCACATAGGTCACTTGACATGATAGTAATGCAATCAATTAAAGATAAAACCAACTAAAAATCACCTAACAAAGTAAAGACAATGATTAGATTGTACTGGGTGACAAGTAAAACAATTCACATGTCATGTAAAATAATTCACGTGTCAAGTAAAACAATTCACGCGTCATGTAAAATAATTCTCGTGTGAAGCAAAATAATTCACGTGTCAAGTAAAACAATTCACGTGTCCAGCCGTTGAGACGGTGCACAGGAACTTGCACTTACATTAACTTGCACTTAGACACTAAATAGAATCCAGCATTCGGTGACATCAACAGCAACCATGTAGGAATTGATGTAAAACAGCCTCAGGTCTGTTGATGCTGCTCCTGTGGTATACTACTCTGTAAAGGAAGGCGAGAATCAGAGCTTGCAGGCTTGCAGCTTGCTAGTACAAAAGTAATGCCACAACAGATGATTCAGAATTCCTTCTGCTAGACTTTTTTTTTTGTGGGTAGACAATTGACATGCCTAATGTATTCTATTCCTTTTTGATGATTCAGAATTCCTCTTTAGAAAGCTTGTTTTACATGACACCTGAAAAGGTCACACATTTACTTACCTGTCATGTTAATAGCATTACCTGTCATGTTTTTATCCATAAGGAGAAGAAGATCGATTCGCATTACCTGTCATGTTATTCGCATTACCTGTCATGTGAAAGAGTATAACCTGTCAGGTTAATAGCATTACCTGTCATGTTATTTTCGTGTGGCAATTGTGTTTTGAACCGTGGTAAATTGTTGAACCGAAGTAAATATGTTACCTAATTATTATAGTAGCTTATGTGGGATTTGAACCCACATCTTGTGTATAAACACATCACTCTACCATTTGAGCTAATAGGCTTAAATAAAATGATGGGATAATTTTCCACCTTGCAAAGGTAGAAAATCCACCCTTTTAGTTTTATCAAATTGGTTACCAAATACTAAGTAAACCTAGTTAACTTCATATGTAAAACAATTCAACCAAATATTCCACCTATCTTTCATATACTGCAAAGAGAATGTGTCAACTGGTTAGTTCATTACAGATCTTGTATACTGAACTATAGATGTTGCTAATATTTACACTATATTCGTCAATAATCTAGCCCTTTCCTTCCACTGGTTATAGACATAAGCTGCATTACTGATGTAGCCAGAAGAAACTAGTGAAGGTTCAGACAACATGGATCCTGTATATCCACACAATTATATATTCCAGCTTTCTTTCTTATCTAAGTGCAAAACATTTTATCATAAGACTAAAGACATTAGTACAACCAACCACCTTAGTAAATCTTAAAACATCCAAAAGTATAATAGCAAGAACTATTTTCTTCCTAGAAATGTGATAAATAAAAGATCATGCCCTCTTTTATTTGTTAATCCAAGATAATTTTCTTAGAATTGCACATTAATTTAGATAAGAGAATTGCAATTGAAAAGCTAAGACATTCATGGAATACTCATACTCTTTCTTCATTAACATCTGCTCAAACGTATCAGCTCCAAGAGAGTCAGAAATTTGCTTACGGCAATCCGATAACAACAATTCACGGTATTTATCTCGGTGCTTACTCAGTACATCAAGCAAAGGATCAATAGGGTAGCCATACCTCCGCAGAGATACACCGAGCAAACTCACATAATCCTTGATCAACAACATATGGTTTGCAGTCTGCATCCTAGAGAACTGATCCTCCAAAACTGAACACATCTTGCTCACCGCAGTCTCCCATAGGTTCTCCACCTCCCATTTAGATATCAATCCCCCACCAGTCCTCAAAACCCCATCCTCCACGATGAAGAACCCCACAATTTGAGCAAAAAACGTCTGGTGTGACTCAAGAAACGGTGTCATTGATGCAACCTGGAAATCGGATGTCAATTGCAATTTCCTGTTCTCGAAATAATATTGCTTGAACCGATCCCGAAGACCTAGAGATTGATGTATATGATACGCTCTATACAAAGGAGTCAAATCAAACCCTAGACTCGCACCTGCATTGCTCCGACCACGTTCAATTCCACCACCAGCACCAATCAGATCCAAGCTATCGTCCTCCTCCTCCAGAGCGTAAACGCAATCTCTGACGCTCGACCTTGACTTCTCCTCGGCCATTGAAGGCCTCTCGACTTCTTCTCGGACACCCGAACCAGGGAAGAGCCAGGGAATGGCGGTGCGGCTTCCTCCTCCGTTTCCCCTTTCCCCTTTCCCCTCTTTCCTTTTTTTTTTCCTCTTTCCTGAATCCCTCGATTAACGGCTACCGCTTGCCTCCTCAATCCGGATATCCGCTTTTGTGCAAATTTTTTCCGGATTGGGTTACTCATGCAAACCTTCCGGATATGAAGGTCATTTTAACAAATTTGCCATATCATAATTAGACATGGAATGAAAGAAAAGTTTGTTTTGAATTTATCATACTGGTTAAAAATGTGAAATATATTTTTTCACAAGTTGAAATTTTATGTTGTTGATGTCTGAATTTATCTCGTACGTAGTTTGATGTTTGATCAATTAGGTTCTCATAGTAAGTTTTATTCTTGTTTATCTAAATGAAGCTTTATCTTATATATATATATATATATATATATATATATATATATATATATATATATATATATATATATATATTCAACATCCCAATGTCAAAAACGTGTTTAACTTGTGATATGATCAACGAAATCAACCCCGTTTTTGTCCAAGTTCGTTTTGCTCCAAATCGAATTTGGTGTCGTTTGGGATGATTTTTTCAAATATTCATTGCAATTGAATATATCAGATCGATCAACATCAGAAGAGGAACAGTTTGGTATACTCAATTTTGGATTTGGTTCACATTTCTCCATTGTAAGCTTGTAGCAGATCCATGGAGGTTGACCACTGGTTAACGAGGAAGAAGATGAATTTTCTAAGTTTTCTAATTTTCTACCCAACTTTATTCTTAATTACATTTTTAGTCAAATAAATTTTATTTTTCATAATAACATTTTTTCTATAACTTTATATTAAAATAAAGTATAATTATAAACCCCCTCTATTTTGAAGAAAACTATACAAATTTTCCTTAAAATAACATAACTTAAAAAACTAATTAATTTATTATAAGTGCACTTAAAAAATTTCCCTCCCTTCCCTCATATTTTACTTTTACATTTCCCTCTTATATTTCGCTCCCTTCCCTCCTATGAAATTTCATTCCCTCATAATAAAATTTCATTCCCTCCTATTTTATGAAATTTTATTTGTAATGAATAATCTAATTAACAAAAATAAAATTCAACGAGGCAAAAATAAAAAAATAAATTTTTTTTTTACTTTATACTTTATTAGATTAGATTACTCGAAACTTCAAAAGTCATCAACTCATGTATACTTTATTAGTATTTAAGATTGTGCTTAAAAATGGCACTTACTATGTAAATAATAATTACTTACAAAATATTAAAAAAAATAAGACAATCATCACTTATGGTTTATTTTTTTTTGAAATTAAGGTAAGCATCACATTCAATTGTACAATTTGGATATTTCTTATGAATTTGGATTGATACACGTAACACTTATATAATTGGTTTTGATTTGATGCATATAAATTCATTTGTATAAGTTTATGTAATAAAAAAAATACACATGTTATCACAAAAATAATTTTACCTTCTTATTTTTTTTTATTAATTTGAGATTATATAATAATATATAATATCAAAATTAGTAATTTGAGTTTATAAGTACCAACTATATTTGTTTTGATTCCCTCTGGTTATTAATTTGACCATTAAAGTTTGTGAGTTTAACTTTTTACATGAGTAAAATACCATTTGTGATTTAAAAAAAATAAAAGTAGCATTTATGAATCATGGGATACGCGCTGAGCTATGATTGGCCGGGACTGTTGTGGGTCCGAAGCAGCATGGAAAGCATCAGTCATTTGCATGGCTTGTATGCAATTGTGACCCTTTATATCTTGAAATCCAACGGTGCAAGATGTCAATTCGGTGGCTCAGCCTTGCACCAATAGAGATGGAGATTTCCTTTATATATATATTTTTGTACATTACATATGAAATAACCTACTCTTGTTGTAAAAGATTTAATTATAATTTTTCATAAAATAACACTTTTAATAATCTAAACTACTTTTGTTTATAAATAGTTTTATTTAATAATACTGGTTCTTATTTTGTGTGTGCATATCTAATAGTTGCTCCAACTGTTGGATATGAACCTATTTCAACTAATAACTATGGGTATTACTTTGACTTATTTTTCATAATAGTAATAATAATAAAAATAATAATAATTTCTAATAATAACTATGGGTATTACTTTGACTTATTTGACTTATATTTTCACTAGACTCAGTTTTATTATCGCTAAGGGAGTGGGTGCCCAGATAGTATCTCGGCTACCCACTAATTTCTTGTAAATAGTAATTGGATAATAATAATAATAATAATAATAATAATAATAATAATAATAATAATAATAATAATAATAATAAAAAATAAAAAAAAAAAAAAAAAATAATAATAATAATAATAATTAATAAAATAATCTAATATTAATTATTATTAATATATATATTTTTTTTACAGTAGGCAAACATTAGGAGCTGCTACTGATACAGTAGCGTAACTCCAGGATCATCCTGAAGGATGATATTACAAAAGTCTCTATGGTAGGGGATGGACTGCAAATTACAGATAATTCCTTTCCTAGCTATATAATCAGCCAACATATTGGACTCTCTGTAGACATGGTGGATTTCTGCCATTGCGAATTCCGATAGAAGCTTGGTAATGTCTTCGATTTGTCTCATAACTTCCCATCTTGGTTGTTGCTGATGCTTTAAGGTCTTGGTCAGAACTTGGTTGTCACTTTCTAGAATGATCTTCGTAATGCCCTTCTCCTTAGCTCGTTGTAGCCCAAACAGTATTGCTGAAGCCTCCGTTTGAATGACTGAACCTTCACTAACTTCCTTGTAAAAAATATCAATAATATGGCCCTCGGAATCCCTAATGATCCCTCCGATCTGGCACTTGCCAGAAAGGGTTATAGAACCATCTACATTAATTTTGTAGATAGTTCTGGGTGGTCTACTCCACTTGGCAGTAGCCCTTCTATTTTTAGCTCTATTGGCCTTAAGAGGACGGCCAATTCCTTCATCCCAATCATGAAGAATCTGTCTAATTCTCAGAATAATTTGGGCTATATCATTGGGTTGCTTATGCCTAAAAATAAGCTCATTTCTAATTTCCCATATAATCTGCCAAATACAGACAAGATCTTCGAATTTGTGATTTGCCTTTTTAATGCGATCTAGATTAATATGAAGCGGATCTGTACTATTTAGGTCAAGAAAAAACGTACCAGTTTGTTGCTCATATTGGGCTAATACTTTTCTAGCAAAACTGCATTTGTGAAGAGATGAGTTGCATCCTCCTCAGTCTGATTGCAAAGCGAGCACTGACTTGGAACCCTGTTGACATACCTGTTACGACGAGCAGCCGTCGGTAGCCCATCTATCCTTAATTTCCATAGGAAATTTTTAATTCTGGGTGGTAGTTTTAATTTCCAAATCCAAGTGTGTGCGTCTGGTTCGTTTGATGGTGGTACTAGTATGTTCCTTGCTGATTTGGTGGTGAAGTTCCCTGCTGCATCCGGCTTCCAAATCATCTTGTCCTGGACCTGGCTAGCCGGAATTCTAATGACTTGAATCTTTTGAACTACTTCTGGAGGAAATAGTTGTCTTAGGAGATCTTCATTCCATCGTTTCCTATTAGTGATAAGAGCTTTAACCTTCATAGACGGATCACTAGGACCCATGTAATTTTTTAGCCCGAGTGTCGGAATCCATGGGTCATTCCAAACATTTATTTTTGAGTCGTCTCCCACTAGCCAGAGAATACCTTCTTCAAATTTCTGTCTAAGTGAGAGAAGTCTACCAAATTGCCACGAGGTTTCTTTTTTGCTATAGCTACTTATATCCTCCTGATTAAGATATTTTTCTTTAATTATTCTCACCCAAGTACTATCCTCATTGTTATAAATTTTCCATAAGAGCTTCATCTGCAAACAAATATTAAGATCTTCTGCTTTTCTAAGTCCCAGGCCACCCTGAGATTTTCGTTTACAGATTTGATCCCAACTGATGAGGGGGGTATATCTGTCAGATTGAGATTTGTTCCAGAAGAAGTTCCTATTGATTTGATCAATTTGATTGAGAATACCTTTCGGGAGCAAAAAATTTTGCATGAGGTAGTTTGTCTTGGAGCTAAGATTTGACTGAATGAGAACAACTCTTCCAGCTTGGGAGAGACTGGAAGCTTTCCATTTGGCTAGCTGTTTTCTTAAGTTTTCCACCGCCTCATTAAAGACACAATTCTTAACTCTTCCATTTACAAGAGGGATACCAAGGTATTTTTCTAAAGTTTTGGAGATTGGAACCCCCATATGGACAGAAAGATCTCTCACCAGGTTTGGATTGACATTCCTAGAGCATTGAAGGGAACTTTTATTATAGTTGATTGTAAGTCCCGACAGGTTTGAGTAGTTATTTATGATATTTTGGATCGTATTTAGGCTAGTATGAGCTGCTTTTGAGAAGATAATGGTGTTATCTGCAAAAGTTAAGAAGGGGATAGGAGTTCCATTCTTTTTGATCTTAATGCCAATCAAAGCATCTTCCAATAAAGCTTCTTTGTGAAGTTCTCTTGACAAACCTTCCATAACAAGGACAAAAAGGTAAGGTGCAAGGGGGTCACCTTGTCTAATACCTCTGTTAGGTTTAAAGACAGGGCCAGGGGTATTATTGACTAAAACAGAGAAGGAAGTAGTAGTGACACATTTCATAACCCAGTTAATCCAAGTCGGATGAAAGCCAAATTTCTCAAGAACAGCTTTAATATAAGCCCAATTGATTTTATCATAAGCTTTTTCCATATCCAATTTTAGAGCCATCCATCCTTGCTTGCCTTTTTGTTTATGAAAAGAATGGAAAATTTCATGAGCTATAAGAGTATTATCTTGAATGGATCTTCCTTCCACAAAAGCGCCTTGGAAAGGATTTATGAGCTTGGGGAGGATTGGTTTAAGACGATTAGCAAGAATTTTTGAAATTACTTTATAAACAGTATTACAGAGACTAATGGGTCTGTAATGATTTATTGTTGTGGGATTTTCAGTTTTTGGGATGAGGGCGATAAATGTTTGATTTATTTCTGAGAGGAGTTGACCAGAGTGAAAGAAAGCTTTAACTGCTTTACAGAAAGAAGTTCCTATAATGTTCCAGTAATGGTTATAAAACTCAGGGGGATAGCCATCTGGACCTGGAGTTTTATCTTCCGCCATGTTAAGTATAGTTTGCTTGATTTCTGTATAAGAGGGGAGTGCTATAAGATTGCTATTTTCAGATTGGGAAATTGGAGGTTGGATGTTCCAAACTTCATCTAAAGAAACATCTTTTTGATTATGTCCAATGAATCTCTCAGACATCTCATTTGAGATATGTTCTGAGATAAGAGCTTGGTCTGTTAAGATCATGTTTTGTTTGGTTATGAAGGATCTGGTAGATCGTTTAAAATTTTTGATTCTAGCTGTAATTTGAAAGTACTTACTATTCTTATCACCAAACTGGAGATGCTTAGTTTTAGCTCTTTGCTTCCAGAACTTATGATTGAATTCTAATAAACGAAATCTTTTATGTTCTAATCTTTTTAGTTTAAGCTCTTCAACCGTAGAGATACTACCCCACGGTAAGCGTTCTTGAATAATTTTGATTTGGTTTTCAACATAGGAAAGTTGTCTGGAAATATTATTTGGATGAGTCTTGCACCAAGACTTAATTCTTCTTTTAAGTAACCTTTGCTTCTGCATGAGGTTATAGCCGTTGGAGCCCTTCAATTTGTAAGACCAAATTTTCCTTATCATAGCTTCTGTCACCTTATTTGATGTCCAAGCCATTTCAAATCGGAAGGGAGAGCCTTTTTTCTTACTGTGAAGACCAATTTCTAGGGAGATCGGGCAATGATCAGAATTAGAGAAAGGGTGGTGTTTAGTACAAAGATTAGGGAACCAATTTAGGATTTGTTGGTTGACCAGGATTCTGTCTAAACGTTCATAGGTGTTATCCTGAGCAGATATACTCTTCCTCCAAGTAAATGGCGAGCCACTATAAGGAAGAGTGTGTAGACCTAGTTCTTCTTTAACCATTCTCAATCTTCTAAATCTGTTGAGGGTGGGAGTAGCTCCCCCAACCTTCTCTGTGTCATTTTCTATATCATTAAGATCACCAATAATTAAGAATGGAATATCATAGCTGCTGATAGAGTTATAAATTTGCTGCCAGAAGTGTTCTTTCTCATTAGGATATCACCAACCTCTTCAATTTCTGATTTCTGAAGGATCCAAATGCCTCCCTTTCTGCCATTAGACTTGATGCAGATGGATTTATGGAATCCAGAGATCTTTAGATGAGCCTCCAATGGGGGTGACTCTGATTTTGTTTCTGAAAGAACTAGCATGTCCCGATTATTGGTATAACGAAATTGAATGATTTCTTGCCACAAGAGTGGCCTCCTAGTACCTCTCACATTCCAATAGGCAATATTAATCATAAAACAACTTGTTATTAATAGTTATTATTATACAAATTACTACTCCGTAATAATACTACTACTAATAATAATAATAAATCTGACCGAATTGAACTCTAAAAACAATTTGTGATTTTTTTTGAAAAATAAAAGTAGCATTTATGAATCATGGGACACGCGTTGGGCTATGATTGGCCGGGACTATTGTGGGTCCGAAGCATCTAGGAATGCATCAGCCATTTGCATGGCTTGTATGCAATCTTGGCCATTTATTTATTGAAATCCAACGATGCAAGATTTCAATCCGCTGGCTCATCCTTGCACCAATAGAGATGGGGATTTCCTTCATATTTATTTTATTTTTCGCATTACATATGAAATACCCTAGCTAGATTCGAAAGATATATAAAACTTCAATCTCAACTGCTTTTATAATCCTAAACTACTTTTTTTAATAAATAGTTTTATTTTAATTTTTAAATTAGATATTAAATCAATATAAACTACTTTTATAATAAGCATATATTAACTAATAAGAAGTATATTGTTATAAGAATACTATAAGTGTGTATTTTAAGTAAAAATAATATAAGTAACTAATAATTGTTGGATAAAACCTTATATTAACTAATATATTGTTATAAGAATACTATAGTGTGTTTAAGGAAAAATAATATAAGTAACTAATAATTATTGGATGAAACCTTTTATTAAGTAATATATTGTTATGAGAATACTATAAGTGTGTGTTTTAAGTAAAATAATATAAGTAACTAATAATAGTTGGATAAAACCTTATATTAACTAATATATTTGACTTACATGGTATAAGTTTTATATGAGAGAACATTATAATTATTTAAAATGACTAGTTAATATACCAAAAATGCCAACTCTTTGCAAAAGTAACCCCCTCCTAAGTGTGTGTTTTGAAGAAAACCCATATAAGTAAATAATAATTATTGAATACTATAAGACCAAGTTTTGAGAAAAAAATCATATAGAAATTAATAAGTGTTGAATAAAACTTTATATTATCTACTAAATTTTTTATAATAATACTAGAGGGAATTGTAGTGAATGACCCTTGGCCCGAAAAACTTTGCGCCCATAACCCACTATCCATTTCAATTTGTAAGGGTTAACCCTCCTCCTTAAAAAAATTGCACACAGCCGGTAATTTTTTACCTTGAGTAACCGGTCTCCTTTCCTTTGCCTCTCTCCTGCCCATCGATGGCAGAAAAATCAGAGAGAGATAGATTGATGGCTCGTGGGACGGGACGCGGGATTACCTCAATCCTGTCCCGTCCTGTCCCATGCCCACCCCTAGGTATATCCCTCTCCTACCTCCACCCCCTTCCGATAGGGTGGAGACTGGCCAGCTCGTGAATGCATTCCATAATAATCGGGCGGCACGCATGCTCAACCCGCTCCACAAGAAAAATAAAGCCCGCAGGCGGCTCATAATATAAGTAAAGGAAGTTCCATGACTCGACTGACTCAGGATGGGACCCGATGAGACTGGGCCGTCCTATAACCCTAGCAAAGACTCTAGTTACTTCATAGATAACGGCCGTTCTGTTTACATATGCATAAAGAAGTAGAATGCTCTATGGTCAATGCAACCTAGCATGGTACTACATGACACGCTAATTATGAATGCAAGCACCTAGTATATCATGCACCTAAAGCAGGGAATTTCTCTATTTCAATCTGAGTAAGCGCCGAAGAGACTTACCTGGCTATGCAGAACAACATAATAGGAAGTCTGGCACACATCAATCATAGCACAAGGTATCACATAGATACATATCAGAACACATATATAAGTCTATGTCTAATTATTCAAGCACTCAAATCATACATCATTCAACGAGAATACAACCATATCGCAATTGTCATTTCTTCAAGTTCAACCATTCATCGCATTGCCACATTCCTCAATACCATATCATTCTCATCATTCCATTCAGCCACATTCATATATTCATAACCATATATTTGCATATCATATAGCTCAAGTGCATCATATTCATCATATCTCAACGCATAAGTTAACGATACATAATCTTAACATTTCATCATGCTATTAGTCAACACAAATCATGATATTAGACAATCATTCACATCATTCATGCTAGTTAGTCACCGAGCACATAATTCCCGAGTTAGTCCTGAAAACCGTTTCGAAAACCGAGTTGACTAGTTAGAAATTCCGTCATTGGAAAATGTTCGTCAAATCCCCTTTTCTAAATCAAAGTCTCATACTATTATATTTTCTTTTGATTACCATAATACTATATCTTTAATCTCAAAATAATATTTTATATTTTAAATCTCACATAATATTATATAGTGTCTTAAACACCATTTATTAACACTTTCATAAAATATTTCCAAATCCTTTAAAATCCCAACCATTCACATTTAATAAAATCAGCCATTTTTAAATTACAAAAACCGACCCTTTTATTTGTAGAATTCCAAACCGAGCTTATCTTTCCCTAAAACCCCAAAATGAGTTCATTTAATAAAATAGGCCCAATCCCTTTTAAAACCCAAACTTAAGCACACGAAATTAGGCCAAAAAAAAACCATCCATTCCCTTCTCATTCTTTCATTTGGATTAAAAAAAAGAAATGGGCCCGGTTGATGTAGAAAATGAGGTGGAAGGGGCGGGGCCCACATGTCTCCTTCTTCCTTGTTTTGTTGAACGAAGGAACACAGAGAGAGCCAGAGGCCCTGTACTCGACAGAAGAAGAAGAAGAGAAGGAGAAGGGGAGCTCGCCGGTGCTGGTCCGCCCTCCGTCACGCCGCCAGCTTGCCTGGAATCGCCCCCGCTCGGACCCTGCTCCTCTCACGCGCTCGCTGCTCCCGGCCTACGCTCTCGACGTTCATCGCGTCCCCTCGCCCTCCCGCACTCGCTCTCGAGCTCGCCGACGTCCCGTGCTCACCTCTCCTCTCCTACCCATCCCCAACTTTCTCTCGACCCCTCGAAGACAAGAAGAAACACAAATGAACCAAGGAAAGGGAAGGGAGTTCGAAATCTCACCGAGGAGGTTCAGAACTTTGGAGCTCTCGATTTGAGTTCTGGGCGTCGTCGGTGGCTCGCGATGGTCAGGATGAGTTGGGTCCTTAGGGGTGGATGATTAGTGAGAGTGGTTAGTGGCGTAGGAAGTATGATCAGGATAACAAGGTGATTCGAGAGGTCTCTTTGGAAGATGATGGTCAGGCGGAGTCTTGAGAGCCTAGGAAGAGTTGTCGAGATTGTTGAGAAGCGTCTAGGTCGACCGTGAGAGCGGTTCAATCGAGGACTTGGGATATCTCTTAGAAGGTGAAGAGGGAACTGTTAGGGGACCCCTAGGGCGAGGACGTGTTATATATGGAGTCTTGGTAGTAGATCGAGTTGTTCAGCTTGTCGAAATGAGGGAATTTTGTGATTTGGGAACTCCGAGAGATAGTTTTAAATAGTCGAGTGGAAGGTAGGACTTGAGATCGGGATGTCGAAGTGGAATGACCCTTAGATGGCTTGATGGCATAGGAGTTGGGATAACTAGTAGTTGGTTTGGGTATTTGGCCTTGATTGCGAATAGTTATGAGGCTAGAAAGGTTGTATGTGAGCAGGATGCAATGGTGCCTAGAACTGGTAGTTGATTGAGTTGATAGACCTCAGTGAAGTTGATCTTAGTGCAAGGGATGGGTAGTGGTCGTGTCTTGTCATGATTGGTAGTTATAGATAGGTTCTCTTGAGGTTGTGATCTAGCGTATACTTCACTTGGGGCCGAATGTGGGACGAACTCTATGCTTTAGACGATGTTGATTCTATGATTTATTGTCGCTAACAATAGTGAACTGTTAGTACTAACATAGTTATCCCCTGAACTCGGTGGAATACTAGTGTATGGAAGTACTTGTTTGCCTCTAATGCGATGACGCTTGGCAGTAGCATGAGTATGATGTGCTTACCTGATTGATATGATGTGCTTACCTGATTGATATGATGTGCTTATCTGTTTGAGATATGGCGTGCTTATCTAACTAAAATGGTGTGTAATTTCTGTGAGATGATATGATAAATCCTACCATGAACGATACAATTGCTATGTTGAACAATTGCTATGATATATGATGCATTGAATTGGAAATGCTAGGGTTACAGAACCAAATTGATGAGATTTGATTCTGACTTGGAACCTAGGAAAGAAATATGAGATTAGTCCTTAGAGGTGGATGATTCCACCTCTTGAGATTTGAAAATTGCTTGATTAACGTCGGGTTAGAGAATTTTGAATGGTGTTTAAAAAGGACTAAGTTGGATTTAGAGAAATCGAACGCGATTGATAACTTCAATGATTTTGAGACCAAACCTTTTCAAACTAAGGACTCTCTTGAAATTTTCTAACTGAGCTTACATTATGACGCTCCACGAAGTGGATACAGGCATTTTATAGGGGCCCTTATAGACAACTTGCTAAGACCTAGTGGAGATGCTGTAATGCTTTTCGAGTTATGATATAGCCAAGAAGTCGGAGTAAGGATGTGGTAGGGGCCCATATTACATTCTTGCTACGATCTATTGGAGATATTATGATTATGACAACGGTACTGTGAGGATCTCATAAGAGCACTTATGAGGTGTTCACGGGATCAATGACATGATCCTTGGACTCACCGATTTCAAACTTCATCCCCTATTTTAAAATGATTTTAGTCTCGGGGACGAGACTTGTTTTTAGAGGTGGATGATGTAAAGGCTCGGATTTTCAAATCCAATTTTTTTGGAAAAAGAGAATTAAAAATGAAATTAAATCGGTTTTAAAACTCGTTTAGTGGATTCCGACCGGAATATAAAATTTGACGAATAATTTCCATCCTTTTATCTCGAAAATTCAAAATAATTATCGGATGGAGATATCCTTTCGGTTTTAAAAATCTAATTGATCGAGAAAGTGGGATTCGAGAAAACTAACATTCGAGAACTAATTCGAGGTTTGAGATTCGCGTATTCGAAATTTATTGTTGGGTAATAGTTTAACCAATATCACACTCCACACTTACCTTACCCACTCCCTCACCTCACCTTACCATGCAAACCGACCCATCCCCTGCCTATTTGACCCGTCACCTTCACCATTACCCTTCACCATCACCGTCATCAACGCATCCGCTTCCATCGGCTTCACTCTCCTTCATGCCATCGCCTTCACTTCGTCACCATCTCCATCCTCCATTCCGTTGAAGCCAGCAGCTTCCTGGGCACCTCCACACCCTCCCCGACGTCCGAAAATGCAGCCAAGCCACCTAGGAGCCGTTTAGCGCCGTCGTCGAGGCACCGAAGCTCCTTCCCCTGTTCGAGTGCGCTTTATCGCTTTGGTGAGCCGTTCTCCTTCGTTTCCGATCCAAATCACTCTCGAGCCCTACCATCACACTCACCCATGTCCGACACAGATCCCCTCGCCCTCCCGCATTCACTCTTGAGCTCGCCGGTGCCCCGGGCTCACCTCTCCTCTCCTACCCATCCCCGAATTTCTCACGACCCCTCGAAGACAAGAAGGAACCCAAATGAACCAAGGAACGGGAAGAGAGTTCGAAAGCTCACCGAGGAGGTTCGCGACTTTGGAGCTCTCGATCAGAGTTATGGGCGTCGTCAGTGGCTTGCGATGGCTTCTTGAACCTGTGTCGGACATGGGTGAGTGTGATGGTAGGGCTCGAGAGTGATTTAGATCGGAAACGAAGGAGAACGGCTTACCGAAGCGGTGAAGCGCACTCGAACAGGAGAAGGAGCTTCGGTGGCTCGACGGCGGCGCTGGGCGGCTCCTGGGTGGCTTGGCTGCATCTTCAAACGTCGGGGAGGGTGTGGAGGTGCCCAGGAAGCTGCTGGCTTCAACGGAATGGAGGATGGAGATGGTGACGAAGTGAAGGCGATGGCATGAAGGAGAGTGAAGCCGATGGAAGCGGAGGCGTTGATGACGGTGATGGTGAAGGGTAATGGTGAAGGTGACGGGTGAAATAGGCAGGGGATGGGTCGGTTTGCATGGTAAGGTGAGGTGAGGGAGTGGGTAAGGTTAGTGTGGAGTGTGATATTGGTTAAACTAATACCCGACAATAAATTCCGAATACGCGAATCTCAAACCTCGAATTAGTTCTCGAATGTTAGTTTTCTCGAATCCCACTTTCTCGATCAATTAGATTTTTAAAACCGAAAGGATATCTCCATCCGATAATTATTTTGAATTTTCGAGGTAAAAGGATGGAAATTATTCGTCAAATTTTATATTCCGGTCGGAATCCGCTAAACGAGTTTTAAAAGCGATTTAATTTCATTTTTTAATCTCTTTTTCCGAAAAATTTGGATTTGAAAATCCAAGCCTTTACATCATCAAGCTCTAAAAACAAGTCTCGTCCCCGAGACTAAAATCATTTTAAAACAGGGGATGAAGTTTGAAATCGGTGAGTCCAAGGATCATGCCATTGATCCCGTGAACACCTCAAAAGTTCCCTTATGAGATCCTCACAGTACCGTTGTTATAATCATAATATCTCCAATAGATCGTAGCAAGAATGTAATATGGTCCCCTACCACATCCTTACTCCGACTTCTTGGCTATATCATAACTCGAAAAGCTTTACAGCATCTCCACTAGGTCTTAGCAAGCAGTCGATAAGGGCCCCTATAAAATGCATGTATCCACTTCGTGGGGCGTCATAATGTAAGCTCGGTTAGAAAATTTCAAGAGGGTCCTTAGTTTGAAAAGGTTTGGTCTCAAAATCATTGAAGTTAGCAATCGCGTTCGATTTCTCTAAATCCAACTTAGTCCTTTTTAAACACCATTCAAAATTCTCTAACCCGACGTTAATCAAGCAATTTTCAAATCTCAAGAGGTGGAATCATCAACTTCTAAGGACTAATCCCATATTTCCTTCCTAGGTTCCAAGTCAGAATCAAATCTCATCAATTTGTTTATGTAACCCTTGCATTTCCAATTCAATGCATCATATATCATAGCAATTTTTCAACATGGCAATTGTATCGTTCATGGTAGGATTTATCACATCATCTCACAAAAATTACACACCATATTAGTTAGATAAGCACGTCATATCTCAAACAGATAAGCACATCATATCAATCAGGTAAGCACATCATACTCATGCTACTGCCAAGCGTCATCCCATTAGAGGCAAACAAGTACTTCCATACACAAGCATTCCATCGAGTTCAGGGGATAACTATGTTAGTACTAAAAGTTCACTATTGTCAGCGACAATACATCATAGAATCAACATCGTCTATAACATAGAGGTCGCCCCACATTCGGCCCCAAGTGAAGTATACGCTAGATCACAACCTCAAGAGAACCTGCCTATAACTACCAATCATGACAAGACACAACCACTACCCATCCCTTGCACTAAGATCAACTTCACCGAGGTCTACCAACTCAATCCACTACCAGTTCTAGGCACCATTGCATCCTGCTCACATACAACCTTTCTAGCCTCATAACTATTATCAATCAAGGCCAAATACCCAAACCAACTACTAGGTATCCCAACTCCTATGCCATCAAGCCATCTAAGGGTCATTCCACTTCGACATCCCAATCTCAAGTCCTACCTTCCACTCGACTATTTAAAACTATCTCTCGGAGTTCCCAAATCACAAAATTCCCTCATTTCGACAAGCTGAACAACTCGATCTACTACCAAGACTCCATATATAACACGTCCTTAGCCTAGGGGTCCCCTAACAGTCCCCTCTTCACCTTCTAAGAGATATCCCAAGTCCTCGATTGAACCGCTCTCACGGTCGACCTAGATGCTTCTCAACAATCTCGCCGACTCTTCCTAGGCTCTCAAGACTCCGCCTGACCATCATCTTCCAAAGAGACCTCTCAAATCACCTTGCTATCCTGATCATACTTCCCACGCCACTAACCACTCTCACTAATCATCCACCTCTAAGGACCCAACTGATACTGACCATCTCACACCTGACACTCCCGACCAATTCTAACGCATAACCCAACTAGTGGTACTCCCAACCACGAATCACCATGACCCGCAAGCCGACCCGCTCTAGATCCTCTTCTCAGCATGCATACTCTACCTGAACTAGTTCCCTCAGCTCCGTATGTTTCCCCAAATTGCCTCAGCTCACGCTTTCTCAAACTTTGAAATCTCTATCGCTTAAACTCTTATGTACCGATCATCATTTTCACCGAATTCCTATGACATCATTGTCTGAATTTGCTAAATACCGCAACCTCACCAACCTTCTAAAATCTCTTATCCTCTAGCGTCCTCAATACCTTATGCTTTGCCTAGTTCCAAAATCCATACTCATAGTCTCCCTATCTCAACCGTAAGCCCATAGTCTTACTAGGAATCTCAACTACATCCTTGCCTAGCTACCAGCCTTTCCTCAAAGATTCATCTCACATCCTCAAATACCTCAATAGCCACAATAACCTCCACTCATAAATCCCGATTCATTCCCTATGCCAAAATCCTCCAACAATGCATTTAGAAATCCTTCACTCATAAATTCCCCAAGCATTACCAATCCTATCTAAACAACCCCAAATACTCATTACACGAACAACCCTGATATGAACAACCTAATATCCCCTGATCGATAATTTCCCAAGCAACCTCATACTACTCTTCCTAGGCAATTCCTCAACCTCATCCCTTACCGATATCGCTTCCACTCACAGCACACATCACCTAGTCCCAAATTCTACGATTCCTCAGACGTTCCTTAATCGATCATCCTTACGTTGCCCAAACTATGCTCCTAGACTACCTAGACACTACCCTTTAGTGCACCAACCCATCTAATAACACTTCCACTACAAGAACTCCTCGACCACTCCTAGCCTATCCAGCCACCTCTAGAATTATCCAAACTACATATACCCTCACACACTACTTGCCTATACTTCCACCTCTAACTAAGACCTACCTAAAAGCTCATCTGAGAACCCCACTACCTACTACCTCCTACGAGTTCTAACTCACTCGGCTCTACCTAAGTTAATGCATCCTTCCTATACTCCATCTCATACTACCAAAGACCACATCCGAAGACCTTGAACCCACAAACCACTTTTCAACCTAGCTTACCGAAGTTGCTCACGTCCCATGTTCTTGAAAGAAGAACCATCCAACATATAACCCATAACCTACTCACCAGCAAGTCAGTATACCAAGCACCAAGGCACATCATCATAGAACAAGTTAGTCAGGCAATCATTGCTACCAGTTCAGCACATCCATCATCATACATTCAATTATGTAAGTTCTAGGCCTATCACACAACATCAATTTCGATTAGTATAGAAGAATCCATGATTTGAATTAAGAATGCTCTTCATCGTGTCAGTTGGGAGGAACCTGTTCACGATTGTCATCTTTGAAGCATATTCGTCCTTTTCCCATCGGTGATGTTGTTCCTGGGGCCTAGGGGTCATGGATCCATCACACTTCCGTTGCGCCGCTCCGGTGCCACTTGGTCGTCAGTCCTTTCTTGCATATCGGCGCTCATCGAAGGATCGTAAGGGTTAGAAGTTACGGAGATAGGGGAGAGACAAGGGCGGACAACACAACTTCCTTACTGATGCAGACACAGACCAGGACTAAGGACAATGAGACCAGAGACAAGATCCCAACCCGAGAGTTACAACGATGCATTCAGGGTATTTTGTGAGATTATGATTATGGCAAGCAACACATATCAATCACGACGAATCTCAATCACATTATTCTACACTAGCATGCTCCTATCTCAAGGAATATCGATTTATGCATTCATAACATGTTCATATAATCATCTTTATATGTGCGCAGAACAAGCTAGCAACCTATCATTTCATTCACCAATCATGCTTGACAGACTAAGAACATGTATGCACAGACTAACATGGGACATATATGGCATAAGTTATGCAAGATCTAGCAAACATCACAAGATATCAGATGCATGACTTATCACTCATTTAGATACACAATTAAGCAAGTCATAATATTTCGGAAAGCATGCTAAGATGTACCCTAAAAATCATGCTAAGGGTATGGTCAGTTCATGCAGGGTTGGTATAGCAACTATCTCATCACATACATCCATATTCGCATAGTAAGACTAGGACGTTACACAATCATACGAGGGCCTATAAATGGGAGACATATGTCCTACATGATACTAGAATTGCTCATTAAACATGTACACAGTCAACCTGGTCTAATTAGATTAGTCAACATGCTAGGACAATCATCTCATATATTAAACATACAACGACGGTTGACCACACTATCATGGGCCTAAGTCATAGGAAGACAGTAATCATGGGAATTCAATACATACGACACATGCATCCACTCATAAGTGCAACCATGCAAGGTACCAGGCAAGTCATGCTGAATTATACCAATATAGCATGTCATGAAATCAAAAAGAGGCAGAAAATTTGATTACATAAGAACAGGATTATCAAGGGGGTTGTACTATGGAAGAACTATTCCGACAAGACAGAAAATTTGATAACATAAGAACAGGGTTTCCTCCCGCTATCCTGTTTGCACATACAATCATTTACATGTTTAAGTTAAGGCATTCTGATTAGTTCGCTATCCTAAGCACAATAGCACTCAATACGAAAGCAATCAACAAGATTAATATGATCCTCTTCGAGGAGGATCGCCCTCGAGCCCAATTGCATATATGTATATATAACGTAAGCATAGAGACGATCTATGCCGTCCTTCGAGGGACAGCTGACCGGAAGGGAAAGAACCTCACAGCCTCCAAACTCGACACTCCAACCTTCGTGGTGCTCCTTGGAGTCTTCTAGGCCCATCTGTAAATAAAAGCTACTATTTTGCCGACCATTTCCCGAGTTTTACATCCATAAGGGAGGTCTACCGCTTTGGTCTCTACCCACGAGATTGTTTCCCCTTTATTCATTTTAGGTTTAAGTAGAATTAAAATTCATTTTTCCCTTTTAAAAACATTTTTCAAAACCATTTGCAAACATTGGGCGATTTTCAAAACCATCTTCAACCTATTGTACTCGGATTGCAAAACCTCAGCTCTGATACCAACTTTGTAACTGCCCGAGATTATGATTCTCGGGTTACGTTTCGAGGAATGAAACCCCTTGTTAGGATCTTGCGCCCCGAGTACAAGTTGAAGGTTTGAAATTCCAAACTAACGTTTTCAAAATGGGATTTCATACCGATGAGCGGTTTTTAGTCGCGTAAACCGTATCAAAATAAATTCGAACCTACCTAACTAATGTAGTGTGGTAAGCACGAGTCGATCCCACAGAGAATCAAGTTATTCCTAAGTTAAATTTATTTACCAATTAATATGAAACGGGGGGTTTTTTGAGTGGTGTAAATAAGAAAGAACATAAAATAAACTATAAACAGATTGATGGAAATAACGATTAATAAAATAGTTTCACTTATAATTATCCACTTTAGTTGGTTGAATTGATATTGTAACTTCCTCTTGTCCTTTTAGGTTTCCTATGAATGCCCTTGTCCCGACCTAATATAGTTACTAGTCCAACCAGTCCTAGAAACCCTTATCAATCGAACAATCCCTAAAGAAGGATTTAACCCAATTGATAGCTTTAAGTTCAGAGATTAACCCAAGGTATTTGTAGTCCCTAAAGAGGGATTTAACAACACATCCAACTTCATACTCATTAAATTAGTTCAACCAGCCCTAAAGGAACAAGTTGCCACTTGGGTTAAGGTTCACAACCAGGAATCTACAAAACCCTAGCAATTGAATTGATTCTACCAAGTTGATCAGACAAGATAGAATAAAACAATCAAACATTTAAGCACAAAGAAGTCAAAAAATTCAATATAGGAAATAAGGAACAAGAATTAGAAACTCACAATCAATCCAAACAAAGCTTCGAATTGTAGACGAAACGGAAGAGTTTAGGTCTCCATAAAAATAAGACAAAACATAACTAGGGTTAAGAGGAATGAAACTAAGTTACGGCCTTGGCCTCACGTTACCATGTATGCTCAGCCGGTCACACCTTCGGCCTCTCCTCTGTATGAATGTATATATATAGTGTACTATGCTAATTAAAACCTAATCTATCTATCCTAATATGAATATATAGTAACATAAATATATCTAATTTATATCTAATTTAATATAAGGTAATGCGGCACTTGTGACTTATGAGCCCAACACCGAAGGCGCATCTCCTCCATTGGATGGTATATCGGTACGTACTTCATTAGCCCAAATATGCAGCCGGCCCATCTCGCTTCCAATTTGTATAATAATCCAAGCAATCTTTCAAATTCATACGATCGAGTTTAGAAATACCTGAAATATATAAAAACACTAGTGTAGACTCCGAAAATCAAATAATACAAATTAAGCTATAAAATATGTAAATATGCTCTAAATTAATATGCAAATCTATACTAAAAACAAGACTAAAGTAGACTCTATCAAACTACCCCATGCTTAGACTTTTGCTTGTCCCCAAGCAAACTATCACAAATAAAGACGCCTTGTACTTAAACCGTGCATGATATGCATCATAACTAAGATAAATGCAACTTATTATGCATACCTAAATGCATGCTATCAACCTCCCCCACACTTAAGCTTTTGTTTGTCCTTAAGCAATGAAAAACAAATATAGAATTAATTATCCCACAAATAAGATCTTCATGCTTTAATTTTATAAAAGCAACATTAAGCAATAGGAGTCATGAATAAGAGAACAAACATCCTAGCAAGTATATGAGCGATCCAATAGTAAAGACAAATTTTAATCCAACCTCACCGGGATAATGTGTTTCACTCAAGCTCTCATGTATTTAGGCTTTAAAATCCAACTCCCAACTCAATCCAAAATGCTCTATACACCGCGAAAGTCATTACTTGCAAACAACATCATGAGGACTTTTATAGGGTTGTAATGGGGCTTTGGTAGGAACATAAGGCATGGGAAATATTTAGGCTTGTGGTGCTAAAAATCCGGAAAAAATGAACAACAATCAACCAGAACAACACGAAAACTTCCATACTTCGCAAACCATTCCAATAACATAAACTCCAATACATATCAATAAGCACTCTTAGATTTCAATAGCCATACAACTCATGCAATTTTTCCATTTGGATGATGACTTTTTTTTTCTTTTATGCTTACTTTTGCCCCTAGGTGAATTTTATCCTCCCTAGGTCCAAGCTTACTAGACTTTTACTCCTAAGTGAATTTTATCCTCCTTAGGCCCCTAGTAACAAGTCATCTCTATTATGCAAGAAGGGTTACCTTATTTCGGCTATGCCTCTCGCAATGCACAACCATACATACATCATCTCCACTCAAAGCAACTCCAACATATAGATTTTTCACCAATGCTCCTCCTAATTCCCGGATGGGGTCAGACTAATCATTAGCTATGATATATTTTTGTGGAGCTATATAAAAAAAAAGGCTTTACGGCTCAAATGGGCTTCAAGAAAAGGATAATGCAAAGGGTAGATAAGGTATAATACGGCTAAAGAAAACATGCCCCAATCATTTGAAATCTATAATACATGAAAAGTTGTGTTCACCTCCAATTTAATGCCCATTCATTTAATGATTTATCTTTTATACTTTTTTTGTTTCTATTTCAAACAATATCAAAAATACTTCTATAGCTCAATGGTTAGAAGAGTTATTTGGTACACATGAGGTCTTGAGTTCAATTCCTATTAGATACACATTGTCCACATTTTTTTCTCTTTAATCTTCATGGTTGCTATGTGTAATGTTAAAATTGAAATCAAATGAGTGTGTATAAAAAACGTGGAGAAGATTGTAAATTCTTTTCTTTTTATATATATTAAAAAAATATCTAAATTATTTTGTCAAAATTTATCTGATATAGTTTATACTATACAAATGTGTTAATTAGATAATTTATCATACCATATCATCATATTCATAATCTTTTTGTAAGTAAATTCTTTTCTTTTTATATATATTAATAAAAAGATCTGAATTATTTTGTCAAAATTTATCATATATAAGTTATACTATACAAATGTGTTCATCAAATAATTTATCATACCATCATCATAATATTTTTGTAATTATTTATTCTATCCCTACATAGTTTAGAAAGTTGAATTTGTTGATAAAAAAAATAAGGTGAATTCGAAATGTAATTTACTCCTAATTACACATTTAACATATATATTCGTCATCTAAATTACTTCTCCTATTATATAAACTTAAATTGTAAAATTATAATTCGTAGAATTAAAAAAACTAATCACTATCTTTTCATCTTCTAATTTATGTACATTTATTAATTTGAATTTATATCTTGCACTAAATTGATTGTCTTTAATTCAAAATAATAATAAATAATTATCTTTTCATCTTCTAAATGATTCAATACCAACTTCTTGGATTCCGAGTTTCACCTATATATAATATTCCAATGGAAAAGGAGAGTGCCTGCAGGATGAACACCAACGTGACATTAATCAATCGGAGGAAGACCCACGTTGAACGGTCATGCAATGTATCAATTTTTACCTTGGATTTTTATTTTATTTTTTACATTATTTTCAGTTGTATTTATTTGTATGTTATGATTTCTTTTCACAATCTTTATGTTGTTACTATATATCATATGTTTTATTTCTTATTTTGTTGAAACAATATATAATTATTTTTTGTCTAATTCATATTCTTATTTTTTTTTGGAAGGGTGAAAACTAAAGCGTGTCATATATTCGCCGCGATATGTAAACATTGCAGATTAAGAGTATGTTTCCCCACCTTTTTTTTTGTTTTTATTCATAATTGATACATACATTTTATTTCGTCGAAAACAAATTTATGATTAGTTTTTCCCCTTTCTCTCTTGCCTTTATATAAGTATGTACAATTACAAATTTTTGTTTAATTATATTTATTATTAGTATTGATATATTATGAATTTTCTCTAATATATGTTTATGGTGTTATCTTATATCATATGTTATATTTCTTATTTTGTTCAAGGAATATATAATTGTTAATTTTTCTAATATGTATTCCTATTTTTTAATTGAAGTGTTAAGAATCTTACACCATTTGATCCATTGTTGGAAGCACAGTATGTAATATTTACCGCAAATGTAATTTTAAACATAAAGAAATATATTAGTGGCATGAAACTCCTCTATCTCTCTCTCTCTCTATCTCTCTCTTTGTGTGTGTGTTTCGATTTGCTAATTTTATACATTGGAGATTGTGAATGTTATTTTTTCATATTTTTAACATATGTGTTAATTATTATTTTGTCCAATAATATATGGATTTATAATTCTAACTTGGGATCCAAAGAAATTGTCATTTGAATATTTTTAAAATAAAAAGATAGTCATTTAATATTTTACAATTAAGGCATTCAACTTAATGCATTGAAGATTATATGAGAAAAAAAAAAGTTAAATTAATAAATAGACATGAATTAGAAGATGAAAAGATATTCATTAATTTTTACCTAAATCTAAAGAAACTAATTGGTCATTAAATCATTTAGAATATGAAAAGATATCCATTTAGTTTTTTGCATCTAAGACTATACTTTTATGTATTATTGAATGTAATATGAGAAAAAAAATTAAATGAATTGAAAATGGAAGTATTAAATAAAATTTTGAACTCAATGAAATATAATGCAATTCAAATTAGTATAAATATATTAGATTGTAATTTAACATTTCAAAAGTGTTCTTTATAGAAAAATATCAAACATCATTAATAAGGATATTTAAATTATTATAATATATTTACTTAATTATAATAAAATTTATTTCGATCTGAATCAAAATCCATTTAAATTCAAATATATGTTCTTTTGTTCCGTTATGAAAAATATTTTATTTTATGTTTTTTGCGAGTGAACCAATAATAGATTAAAATCTTTATCAAATAAGAAAGATGTACATTTCTCACCCAACAATCAAAATCTTTATCTGAATAATAAATATAGAATTTTAATGATTACCTTATTTACAACTAAAATCCATTATCATATATTATATAAATTCATTGAAGCAAATAAAAAATATATAAAAAGGTCAATATGAGAGATATTAATCAACGCATATACTCTTCTTATTAAGTAGCCTTAAAGTGGTAGCCAAAGGGGTGGAGATTTTATTAGTATTTAGAATAATGGACAATATTAATTTACCCTGATCAATACATATAAATGACAATGACTTCTAATATTATTATATCACCATAAATGCATACCTCATTACTTCTAATATTATATCAATTTAAAATTTAAAATTATAATTTCTTAAATTAATAAAAATAATGTCTATCTTTTCATCTTTCAAAATTTGTCTATTTATTAATTAATTTTTTTTTATTAAATAGAATGTCTTGAATTCAAATAAATATAAATGACTCTCTTTTTATCTTCTAAGTTATTCAATGCTAACCTCTTTGGATTCCAAGTAGTAATCTTCACCTCATAAATCTCATAGCCTCATGCATAAATATATACCTAATAAATCTCATATAACTTTCTCTATACATAAATATTAAAAGACTTCAAATAGTATTTTTTATTTACTTTCTCTCATTTGTGGTTTATTTTCCCTTATCATTTTTAAAAAAGTTAATATGTACCTTAATATATATATATATATATGTATATATATATATATATATATATATATATATGAGTATAATCGTTAAATATTATATGCTCTTAAAATCACATCTCATGTAACTTTAAAAAGACTCTATAATCTGTTTAAAAATTTATCATTTGATAAGAATTGTGGTCATTACATTTCCTTTTTGTTTTTTTTTACAAAATATATCATTTTGTTGTTCATGGATAAGAATGTAATGATAGTCATTATTGTTCCAGTAATTATAGCAAAATAAATAAAAATCTAAAGATGGAAATTTCGTAAAGTAGGTGGTAAAAAAATTGAATTGAATAAAATTAATATAAATTTAATTGAATGTGTATGTTTGTAATAGTTTATAATTCATTGTAAAAATATTTAATTTAATATAGATCAAAAGAGTATTATATGTATTGTTTTATTTTTTCTTTGAATAATAATATTTTAATTTAATTATTTTTTCATAAAAACTACACTACATGCTATTATTCTCTTCTTTTAAAAATTTATGTAATGTGTTATTTTTTTTATATCTACCAAGTCCGATCTCACTATAATGTTTGGGACAAAATCACATGTCCCGGGCGTAGCACGGGTCTGCCTACCTAGTTCACAAGAAATAACCCTGTGCAATACGATATTGAAATAAGAAGCATATGGAGAGTATAATCACACAATAAAAGCAAAAGGGAATAATATGTAAAGTCCCTATAAGGCCAAAATCTCACAAAGGTTATATATTTTTTAGATTTCAATTAAACCTCAACTATGAATCATACTTGCTCAATTATATTCTCAAATCATGCTCCAAAATCATTTTCAAGCAATTCAATCAAATCATGAGATTTATGCATTAAGATCATAAAAATAAATTAGAGGACAAACTAAACCAAGATTGGTATCGTTAATAACATCTAAATGCAATGATTGCATAACAAAAATTGAAAAAACAAAAAAACAGAAAACTAACATATATATATATATAAAGACGGAGCTACACTTGAATTCCCCACCCCATGCTTAAAATCTTACTTTGTCCTCAAAGTAAATAAAAAGAAAGAAAGAGGTAGAGGAAACTCACAAAGTAATCAGGCATTCGAACATAAATCTTCAGCTCAATAAAATTCAACACTTCTCATAGTTATAGGACCTGTGCAACACCAAAACACCAGCAAAAACAAGCAAAAAACTTGCATAGCAATCAGTTATGTGACAAAGGAATATCAAAGCATAAAATTCAGCAATATAAGTGACTATTCCTAAGTACTAGCACCATTAAAATACGATAAAAGATCGGAATTTACATCCCTGGGTGTTCAACAGCAACTCTTGGATGTAATTGGCACTTGTAAACCTTCTTGGAGTTGGATAAATATAGGCATATCCTCTTTGCAAAACATCTGGCCAAGACACAAAACAAAAAAGAATGCACCACAAACAAACACATTCCAACAAACAAGAAAAATATATCATCCAATAAAGAAGAACAAAGACCAGCCATACCAAAATCAGTCCCTACAAGTCATGCTCAATCACTTATGTCAAAGTAAAAACATGGAATTCAAAGACAGGTCAAGTAGTTGAGTATCTTGTCAAAAAAAAAACCCAAGCATTCTAACCAGCTAATATCCAAATTCACCGAAACTAAGCAACATCTAGGAATTAAAGAATGCACGTTCAATCCAACTATGCACAATCCAACCACCAACTCAACACCCAAAATTTGACAAGGGAAGAATATACCTGCTCGTAGACCGAATAGGCATCGCAATTGGGACTAAATTGGAGTCGCTTGGCGATGACGGGATCTGCACTTACAAGTTGCGGAGGCGGCAATTGGTAGCAGCCGCAGCAGAAAGGGTCGAGAAGAATCAGACGGCAAGGGCTGAGTGTAGGAGCTCCGGGCGGTTAGGGCTCTGCCGATGCATCACCATCCGTCTCCCTCTCGCCGTAGGTGTTGTGGGTAGGTGGCAGTCTGAGGAGGCTTGCAGGCGGGGAAGAAGGTCTTGGAGAGAGAAAGCGAACGGAGGTGGAAGGGACAGTCTAGGGGTGGTGAGATCTGGGCGGAGTCGATGGTGCTGGCAGCCGGCGAGAACATGGATGGTGATTGGAAAATTGATGGTCTGGTAGCGGCGCGGGTGGGGCGGTGATGAGGAAGGGAATGGGAGAGATGTGGTGTCGTGGGGGTGCGGTGGTGTGGTGGCCGGTGCGGTGGTCCGGCGATCAGAAAAGGTGGTGCGGTGGAGACGGAGGTTAGAGGAACAGGCGGCGGCGCTCAAGCGGGTATGAGGTGGATAGAGAGAAGGGAAAGAACGAGGGAGACGGGAGCCGTCATGTTTTTTTTTTTCTATTTTTTTTTACGGAAATATAAAAAAATCTAAAAATTAATCCTAAGTAGAAAAAAGAAGAGAAAAAAAATACCTTGGTTGGCTCACAATTTCTCTAAGATCGATTCAGACATTGTTAAAGCCCTCAACAACTTGTCAAACTCTTAGGCACTTATCCCACATAAACGAGCATGACTCTCTGCAGAGGATATGTAATACCACCAATTCAATTCCATTGGTGGCTTCTCAAAATATGCGCTCCTCTTTTGCCTTCTCTCAATTCTTTATCCGTTTGCACCCTCCTTAAATCCAAACAATAGAATCCTCTTTGTGAAATTTTCCTCATCTTTCTCGTCTATCCAATCCTCTAAGATCTCCTCGTCAAAAAAGATGACAGCGCAGTCGTCACTGACAACCACCTTAGTCTGCCTAGGAAAAATCTCTGAAATAATTGGAATTTTGATTTGTTGAGCCATTTGGATCCGCCTCATCTCGTTATTGAAATCAGTTTGGATCATTATAAGTTGGGACTCCATTGCAACAAAGTGCTCTTCCATACGGGGCAACATGGACGATTCTTGTCATGTTTGCAAAGCCAAACATGGAGGCTCTAGTTGTCCGATTTGGAGCTCTAATTGTACAATCTTATGTATGATATCCATCTCACGAGAAAGTTGAGTTTTGCACAAATGATGTACTTCCTTAACCTTTCCGATCGGAACCCTAAACACCGGACAATCTTTAAATATATGATTAGAAACTCCGAAAAAATCACAATATAAACCATGAGTCATCTTTAGAGGTACACTCCTAGACACACGAACACAAACAGTTAGTAGCATGGGTGTTATGAGCCGTAAGATAGGCTCACAACAAAATTAGTTATATATAATAATCGACAAACACACAAAACAAAGAAATAAACTCTGATTCCCCGACAACGGCGCCAATTTGATTAACGATTTTTAGTCGCATAAACCGTATCAAAATAAATTCGAACCTACCTAACTAATGTAGTGTGGTAAGCACGAGTTGATCCAACAGAAAATCAAGTTATTCCTAAGTTAAATTTATTTACCAATTAATATGAAATGGGGGGTTTTTGAGTGGTGTAAATAAGAAAGAACATAAAATAAACTATAAACAGATTGATGGAGATAACAATTAATAAAATAGTTTCACCTACAATTATCCACTTTAGTTGGTTGAATTGATATTGTAACTTCCTCTTGTCCTTTTAGGTTTCCTATGAATGCCCTTGTCCCTACCTAATATAGTTACTAGTCCAACCAGTCCTAGAAACCCTTATCAATCAAACAGTCCCTAAAGAAGGATTTAACCCAATTGATAGCTTTAAGTTTAGAGATTAAAACCCAATTGATAGCTTTAAGTTTAGAGATTAACCAAGGTATTTGCAGTCCCTAAAGAGGGATTTAACAACACATCCAACTTCCTACTCATTAAATTAGTTCAACCAGCCCTAAAGGAACAAGTTGCCACTTGGGTTAAGGTTCACAACCAGGAATCTACAAAACCCTAGCAATTGAATTGATTCTACCAAGTTGATCAGACAAGATAGAATAAAACAATCAAACATTCAAGCACAAAGAAGTCGAAACATTCAATATAGGAAATAAGGAACAAGAATTAGAAACTCACAATCAATCCAAACAAAGCTTCAAATTGTAGACGAAACGGGAGAGTTTAGGTTTCCATAAAAATAAGACAAAACATAACTAGGGTTAAGAGGAATGAAACTAAGTTACGGCCTCGGCCTCACGTTACCACGTATGCTCGGCCGGTCACACCTTCGGCCACTCCTCTGTATGAATGTATATATATAGTGTACTATGCTAATTAAAACCTAATCTATCTATCCTAATATGAATATATAGTAATATAAATATATCTAATTTATATCTAATTTAATATAAGGTAATGCGGCACTTGTGACTTATGAGCCCAACACCGAAGGCGCATCTCCTCCATTGGATGGTATGTCGGTACGTACTTCATTAGTCCAAATATGCAGCCGGCTCATCTCGCTTCCAATTTGTATAATAATCCGAGCAATCTTTCAAATTCATACGACCGAGCTTAGAAATACCTGAAATATATAAAAACACTAGTGTAGACTCCGAAAATCAAATAATACAAATTAAGCTATAAAATATGTAAATATGCTCTAAATTAATATGCAAATCTATACTAAAAACAGGACTAAAATAGACTCTATCACATACCCAAGTTCGAAGGGATCGTTGGAATCCCCGGGGAAGTCCTCTGTACCTGTCATAGGTCTAAGCGTGGAAAACCAATGGTCACACAAATAACGGAAGTAAAGCATAATACAAAGGGGTGCCACGGCAGAGCCGGGTCAAAACATGATCAACCATTCAAACCCAAACCGTAATTAAATTGGTGAAGTCGGAATCTGAACTCTCTCTTTCCGCCATGTTAGACCCCACGGTCATGGAGCCAAATCAGCATCAATAGTAGTAAGCATAACGGAAACCTAAAAAAAAATGGTAGTGGGCGGGATTAGATCGATGCCCACTTTGCCTCTGCATCCCAGCCCTAAGCACATACATACGTTATACCTAATAAAGATGCTTCTAGATGCGAGGCGGAACATTAACACACTAACATGCTCCTAAGATCAAGTGCATAATAATAATAATGGCTTTGCACAAAATACCAAGTGGTATATCCCTCTCCTACCTCCACCCCCTTCCGCCTAAAAAAATGGTAGTGGGCGGGATCAGATCGATGCCCACTTTGGCTCTGCATCCCGGCCCTAAGCACACACATACGCTATACCTAATAAAGATGTTAGATGCGAGGCGGAACATTAACACACTAACATGCTCCTAAGATCAAGTGCATAATAATAATAAGGCCTTAGCACAAAATACCAAGTGGTATATCCCTCTCCTACCTCCACCCCCTTCCGATAGGGCGGAGACTGGCCAACTCATTAATGCATTCCATAATAATCGGGCGGCACGCATGCCCAACTCGCTCCACAAGAAAAATAAAGCCCGCAGGCAGCTCATAATATAAGTAAAGGAAGTTTCATAACTCGATCGACTCAGGACGGGACCCGATGGGACTGGGCCGTCCTATAACCCTAGCAAAGACTCTAGTTACTTCACAGATAACAACACTTTTGTTTACATACGCATAAAGCAGTAGAACGCTCAACGGTCAATGCAACCTAGCATGGTACTATATGACATGCTGATTATGAATGCAAGCACCTAGTATATCATGCACCTAAAGCAGGGAATTTCTCTATTTCAATCTGAGTAAGCTCCGAAGAGACTTACCTGGCTATGCAAAACATCATAATAAAAAGTCTGGCACACATCAATCATACCACAAGGTATCACCTAGATACATATCAGAACACATATATAAGTCTACGTCTAATCATTCAACCACTCAAAGCATACATCATTCAACGAGAGTAAAACCATATCGCAATCATCATTTCTTCAAGTTCAACCATTCATCGCATTGCCACATTCCTCAATACCATATTGTTCTCATCATTCCATTCAGCCACATTCATATATTCATAACCATATATTTGCATCTCGTATAGCTCAAGTGCATCATTTTCATCATAACTCAACTCATAAGTTAACGATACATAATCTTAACATTTCATCATGCTATTAGTCAACACAAATCATGGTATTAGACAATCATTCACATCATTCATGCTAGTTAGTCACCGAGCACATAATTCCCGAGTTAGTCCTGAAAACCGTTTCGAAAACCGAGTTGACTAGTTAGAAATTCCGTCATTGGAAAATATTCGTCAAATCCCCTTTTCTAAAATCCAAGTCTCATACTATTATATTTTATTTTGATTACCATAATATTATATCTTTAATCTCAAAATAATATTTTATATTTTAAATCTCACATAATATTATATAATGTCTTACACACCATTTATTAACACTTTCATAAAATATTTCCAAATCCTTTGAAATCCCAACCATTCACATTTAATAAAATCAGCCTTTTTTAAATTACCAAAACCGACCCTTTTATTTGTAGAATTCCAAACCGAGCTTATCTTTCCTTAAAACCCCAAAATGAGTTCATTTAATAAAATAGGTCCAATCCCTTTTAAAACCCAAACTTAAGCCCACGAAATTAGGCCCAAAAAAACCATCTATTCCCTTCTCAATCTTTCATTCGGATTAAAAAAAAAAGAAATGGGCCCCAGCTGATGTGGAAAATGAGGTGGAAGGGGCGGGGCCTACATGTCTTCTTCTTCCTTGTTCTGTTGAAGGAAGGAACATAGAGAGAGCCATAGGCCCTGTGCTCGACGGAAGAAGAAGAGGAGGAGAAGGGGAGCTCGCCGGTGCTGTTCCGCCCTCCGCCACGCCGCCAGCTCGCTTGGAATCGCCCCCGCTTGGATCCTGCTCCTCTCATGCGCTCGCAGCTCCCGGCCTACGCTCACGACGTTCCTCGTGTCCCCTCGCCCTCCCGGACTCGCTCTCGAGCTCGCCGACGCCCCAGGCTCACCTCTCCTCTCCTACCCATCTCGACTTTCTCTCGACCCGTCGAAGACAAGAAGGAACCCAAATGAACCAAGGAAAGGGAAGGGAGTTCGAAAGCTCACCGAGGAGGTTCGCGACTTCGGAGCTCTCGATCGGAGTTCTGGGCGTCGTCGGTGGCTCGCGATGGCTTCTCGGACCTGCGTCGGACATGAGTGAGTGTGATGGTAGGGCTCGAGAGTGATTTGGATCGAAAACGAAGGAGAACGACTTACCAAAGCGGCGGAGCGCACTCGAACAGGGGAAGGAGCTTCGGTGGCTCGACGGCGGCGTTGGGCGGCTCCTGGGTGTCTTGGCTGCATCTTCGGACGTCGGGTGTAACGGCCCAGAATTATAATTTCCGGGTTACGTTTCAAGGGATGAAAACCCTTGTTCGGATCTTGCAATCCAGGTACGGGTCAAGGTTTCAAACTCTTTTAAGATCAGTATAAAGAGGGATTTCAAACCCTAAAAACCTCGAAGGGCCGTTGGGTACCCTTAACCTGTCCTACAACTATGTCACGGAATCCATTTCAAATGGAAGTAAAGCGGAAGCAAAGTAAATATACAAGTGTCACGGCAAAGCCGGTCAAAACCAAATCATGAGTGGGTAATTACCATTTTTCTAAATTAGGATATTAGCTAGATTCTTCGATTCGCCAAAAGGAAACCCAGTCATATAGACATCGAGCACTCAAATCTGCAGAGAATACCTTAAAAAAAAAAGAACGGGGAAAGGAATCAGATCGAGCCACTCATGCGGGACCGGCAGTCCTCGCTGAGGCCACATAGTATGTGCTATACCTAATAAAGATGCTCTAATGCAGTACGAAATTCAAACACACTAGCATGCTCCTAGCTCATAATAATGTGCAGAAATACTGTAAAGGGCCCAAGACAATGCCAAGTGGCATATCCCTCTCCTACCTCCACCCCTTCCGATAGGTGGAGACTGGCCAGCTCGTGAATGCATTCCATCATAATCGGGGGGCACGCATGCCTAACCCGCTCCACAATAAAGCCCGCAGGCATATCATAATATAAGGAAGTTCATGACTCGATTGACTCAGGGTACCCGATGAGGCTGGGCTACCCTATGACCCTAGCAAAGACTCTAGGACTATCACAGATAACGACCGTTCTGTTTCAAACGCATAAAGTAAACAGATGCTCAATCAATTAGTGCAACCTAAACATGATACTACATGGCATGCTTTTATGCATATGCAACACCTAACATAAAATGCAACAACAGGCATGAATGTCCAACCTGAGTAAGCCCCCTAGGCAACTTACCTGAAGATGCAGAACAGCAGGATAACACAAGCAAGGGCCCAACGCAAGTCCAAAGCAATCCAAAAGAAATACACACCTATCATCAAGCCATTTTCATAAGCTACCGGACTCACATTCATACATACGAAACCCAAGTTCTCAACATACTCAAAACCAACCGATAGTAAAACCGTTTTCCAAAACCTTTTCGATACGATCAACATCAACCAAAATCATTCTTCTAATTCCCTTCTCGAACCAATTCAATTAAGTAAATACCAACATATTTTATAAATCTATGTATAACATGAAATAAGTCAACACTAACAATTTGCAACAATTTAAACAGGCCCAATATTTATAACCCGGATCCAAACCACCCAAAGAAAGAGCCCAACACTCAACCTGGAAAATAGGCCCAACCCGAAAGACAAACCCAACCCAGAACCAAAACAAATAACCCATAAGGAACCCGGATCCAATACTCCCTCCTCACTGAAATCTGGAAGGAAAGAAAACCCGGACAAGTGAACCCGACCCGAGATCAGACCCGGCCCAAATCTGAAAGAAAAGAAAAGAAAAGGAGGTCACCCTCAACCTCGCTCAGCCTCTCTGTACAACGCCGACGGAACGAAGGAAGGAGGAGAAGGAAACCCAGGTTCCGGCGGCCCTTTTCCGGCCCAGACCTTGCCCACCGGAACGACTCACCATTCCGACCACCCTAACCCCAGAAGACTCAAACGCTCTTAGGAGAGAGGGAGAGGAACGAGGCTTACCGAAATCGGATTTATCGCCGGAAACTCTTCATCGGAGGCACGATTTGGCTGCGTCGGAGTCAGAATAGAGCGAGCTTGGCCTGAAACGAACGAAGGGGTCATAAAGGGGGGATCTTTACATCGTTTTCGAGCGAAAGTAGGAGGAGAGAGCTCACCGGATGTGTTGGACGGAAAGAGAGGGCAAAGAAGAGGGAAGGAGCTCGGCGGCTGCTGCTTGGCGGCTCCGGGAGGCTCGGACGTCGGAGGAGATGTGACTGGAGGCGCTCGGAGGTGCTCTAACTTCAGACGGGGAGGAGGATGGAGGTGGAAACGAAGGAATGGAGAGGGAGGTTGGTGTTGCTGCTGCTTGCCGAAAGAGGAGGGGAAATGGAGCTTTGGAGGGGCTTGGTTGCTTGCGAGAGAGTCAGTGCTCGGTTGCTGCTGGCGGCGGAGCCTTGTGGCGTCGAGGGCGGAGAGGAGGTGCGTGAGCTTGCTTCTGAATTCAAGCAGGAGCAAGGGTGTGGGTGCTATCTTGGGATGGTTGACAGGTAAAAGTAAAGTACCTTTGACCCTCCTTTAACATTTTAGATAAGAGAAGGGGGGGAAGAAGACAAGAAGAGGCAAGAGAGATTTCTGAAATCAGATCAGATGGAGGGAATAGGGGTGTTGGGCACGCCGAATTAGAAGAGAAGGAGATAAAAGTGTGGTCCCAAAACACCCAAAACAATTAACCCTGAAACCCGCTCACCCGATAAATCCCGACTAAACTCAAAACGGTCTTCAAATTTCAAATCCGAGGTTAATAATGAACTCCGAATACTATACTCAATTCTCGCATAAGCACGCGGAATAAAACATATTTTAAAATTTTAATTTATTAATGTCGGAGCTTGTTTTAAGGATTTCAATTTCGATTTAGGAAATTAAGGACGAGTTTTTTTTTTCCTTGAAATATCCGAATTTTTATTTTATTTCATCTTATTATTTTTTCAACTTAAATCCATTTATATTATTTATTATTTAAAAATCCGGGCCTTTACATCGGGGAGGGTGTAGAGGTGTCTAGGAAGCTGCTGGCTTCAACGGAATGGAGAATGGAGATGGTGACGAAGGGAAGGCAATGGCATGATGGAGAGTAAAGTCGATGGAAGCGGATGCGTTGATGACGGTGATGGTGAAGGGTAATGGTGAAGGTGACGGGTGAAATAGGCAGGGGATGGGTCGATTTGCAGGGTAAGGTGAGGTGAGGGAGTGGGTAAGGTAAGGGTGGAGTGTGAAATTGGTTAAACTAATACCCAACAATAAATTCCGAATACGCGAATCTCAAACCTCGAATTAGTTCTCGAATATTAGTTTTCTCGAATCCCGCTTTCTCGATTAATTAGATTTTTAAAACCGAAAGGATATCTTCATCCGATAATTATTTTGAATTTTTGAGGTAAAAGGATGGAAATTATTCGTCAAATTTTATATTCCGGTCGGAATCCGCTAAAAGAGTTTTAAAACCGATTTAATTTCATTTTTAATTCTATTTTTCCAAAAAATTTGGATTTGAAAATCCGAGCCTTTACAGATTTCGAGGTCGGGGTACATTATTCCGACAAAATTGAAGGCAGTTGCTGCTCGAATCCGACATCGACCATGCTCAGCATAGCACTCTTTGTTGGCGGAGAGGTCAGGCCATCTATATGCTAATTCAGATTTTGATTCATATATCCCTTTAGGGTTTCAGTATAGGGACTGAATTACCTCTTGAAATTTCTGTTCTCCGCTTCTGTTGACTAAATTAGTTGAGTAGGAGCACATGGCGCACGACCTCATCTGAGCAGGGATCCAATTGTCGCCTCTTCCTCAGCTACTCTTGCTATCCAACAAATTGTTTCCAGGGAGACTAATCCTCTTGAGTCTAGGGTAAGATGTCTATATTCAATCCATTACAGATAAAGGTTCCAGTTATAAGTATGATCACCTATGTGTGTGAGACGCGAAGGGCTTGTTTGGTTGAGATTATAGTTTTCAGGTTTGTGTTGTGTTTATTTCAAAACTAAAGTTGTAGGATACCATTTCTGAAAATGCTTTTTGTTGGTGAAGTTCTTGATGTTGAAGATTTCACTTCGTAAATCAGCTTTTTGCAAGCACAAATTATTGAATTATTGAATCAAATAATATTTTTAGTTCAACACCATCATATGTCTAAGTTTCTGGATTAAGAGGGCTGCTTCAGAACATTAATCATAATTCTTTATAGGTGGTGTCTATTGGGTACTTCAGAGCAGGTGAAGCAAGGAATGTGATCCCAGAGTCTGTGGAAATCAGAGGAACCTATCAGAGCCTCTCACCAGAAGGCATCGATTACTGGCAGAGAAGAATCAAAGAGGTACTGCACAAATGATATATCCCTATCCAACGACTCAGTATAGTTAGTTTCTTTGTGTGTGTGTGAAATTCTGTTGATAACCCAAGTTCTCGTCGCTCATGTAGATCTTTGAAATGCAAGCAAAAGTCTACCAGTGCACATCAGTGCTTGATTTCATGGAGGAAACTCCAATGCCTCAGCCTATTGTGATCAACGACAAGAATTTGTACGAGCATGGGAAGCACGTGGGAGAAGTCATGCTCGGAAAGGCCAAGGTTGGTGTGCTTCCGGTAACAATGGGGGGCGAGGACTTCAGCTTCTTCGTGCCAAGAATGCCAGCTGCAATCTTTGTGGTGGGGATCAAGAATGAGACCTTGAAAGCCAACAGACCATTACACCCCCCTTACTTCTTTGTGGATGAGGACGCGTTCCCTGTTGGGACGGCTTGGAATGCTCTGTGCAATATAATGGATCGTAAGCAATCATGAATGGAAACATTTTTTGAATGTTTGGTTAATGGCTTAAGGATTTCTTATGTTATTTATAGTACATAATAAATAACATGCCACCTCTCGATATTCTCCTCAAAAATAAAATAAAAGTTTTTAAAGGGTGTTTTTATTTATCATAATCTCGTATTTGATGGACACCCGGGCGTTTGTACATGCCACCTGTCTATTTCAATATTCCCATCTCAGTGTTTGTACATGACACATGCAGTTAATACTTATAAAAAGTAGTGAAAATTGACTTAATAACTATAATGGACGACAAAAATGTGAGTTAGGCATATTTCTATATTTCTATTGTACCTGCAATAGCTATAGAGTTAATGTAAGTGCAAGTTCATGTGCACCGCAAAATTCAGCCTTGACTACATACTATAGAGTTAATGTATGTGCTTTTCTTGTGTCATGTACATCATATTTAAATGACATGTTAATAGTAGTTCATGTCATGTACACCGTCTTTGAATGGCAAGTTCGAATTTCCCATAATTACAGTTGCTTAACCTTGTTACTTTCATTACGCAAGTTCAATAGAAAAGATGCACTAAATATATTGGTAAAGTTAAAGCTAAGAACCCATGCATCATCCTTTAATATGAATTCATCACCTAATACAAAATGGCTAATTCTAAGCAGTACATCATTTACTTTTACTAAAACTTAAGCCAAATTCCAAATTCAATAAAATACCAAGCTTCACAATTCTAAAATTCAATAAAATATCAAGCTTCACACATGTCATGTAAAAAAAATTCACATGTCATGTAAATCAATTTACCTGTCAAGTAAACTATTCACGTGTTAAGTAAAACAATTCACGTGTCAAGTAAAAAAATTCACGTGTCAAGTAAAATACATTATGTGTCATGTAAGTCAGGTATGGGTGACATGTAAATTCAATATTGCTCACGGGTAATTATATGTTGATTCAAACCTTTCTAATTGAAAAGGTTGTCCCCGTGATTCAATCTATGTGGCAAAGGGACGATTCATGTTCATCCAACATGACAACACAAGAACTCATGTTCATCCAAACGATGAGCAATTTAAGCTTGCCGCTTCACAAAATGAAGGAAAAGAGTGATTACCTCTTTAGAAAGCTATTGGAATTTACAGAACCCGATTTGGTCCTCTATGGACGAATTTACACAATTTTCTATCGAAACCGAGCACTTTTTCCTCTCTTTTCTATGATAACAGCACCAAAGGCTTATTATTTACATGACACATGAATTGATTTACATGACACGTCCATTGTTTTACATGACATCTCAATTGTTTTACATGACACCTGAAAAGGTCACACGTTTACTCACCGATCAACATATAATTACCCGTCACTCATAGTGAATTTACATGTCACCCATACCGGATTTACATGACATATAATGTATTTTGCTTGACACCTGAATTTTTTTACTTAACCATGAATTTCAGACATATTCTATTCCTTTTTGATGATTCAGAATTCCTTCTGCCAGACTCTTTTTTATGTATGTGTGGGTAGACAATTGACATGCCTAATGTATTGAAAATCATGTTTGGATAAACTTTAGCATTTTGAAGCTTGGTAGACAATTGACATGCCTAATGTATTCAACTAATATAGTTTTCGCCAAATTCAGCATGTTCTTCGTCTTCATCGAGATTGGGTGTAGCAAACACTTTCCTCCACCACCAACTTCAATGAATCGAAAACCCGCCACCGCCGCCACCGAGCGCTCCTCTGCCAAGTGCTTTAAGCTAGTATGTGCTTTTCTCGTGTCATGTAGATCGTATTTGAATGACATGTTAATAGCAGTTCATGTCATGTACATCGTCTATAAATGACAAGTTCGAATTTCTCATAATTACAAAACGTGTGAACCACTTGACCAAAAAAAATAAAATGTGCGAACCACATTTCCAAGTGCATCATAAGTGACACAAAAACGCACCGGTCAGTCGACCAAGATGCACATAGAGCACTGCCATGTCAAAACTATTAACTATCATGTCAAAGGTATTACTTGACAGTTTAAAAGCATTATATGTCATGTACATCGTCGTTGGATAACATGTTCGAATTTCCCATAAGTATAAAATTCGTTAACTACATATTTAATTACCAAAGTCGGAGCATAAGCATCTCCAGGTGCATCATACTTGACACCAAAAGACACCGGTCATTCGACCAACACGGACATGGGTCGTGAAGAACACAGAAGGGGGGATGAAGAGCTATTCACGCTGTACTTACCATTTTTTAGAGAGAAATTCATGGGGCATATTTGCCCATTACACTAGCAAAGTAGCAAGATTGACAAAGATTATTCAATGGCGCACACACAGGATTCATGGGAAATCCTAATTACACTAGCAAGATAGAGATTACAAATTCATGCGATCGCCTAAATGGAACCAACCCCTAATCCCCAAATTCTAATGATTTTCTTCATCAAGAATTGAATAACCAAATTCGTCAAATGAATCGGAAAATGCGATTACAACAACGCACTTCATAAGGTCCGTTAGGTAAAACAACTCCATATGTATTTTACATGACACATAATGTATTATACATGACGCCTAGACGTTTTTACATGCCACATAAATTGTTTTACTTGACTTACCTCATGATCAAGCACTTGATCAAACACAATCCTCATAAGTTTAAAGAGAAGTAGGTGGATAGTGGAGAATGATTACATCATTTAATCCTCATATGGTTTCATTTATTAATCTTTTTTATATCTATTAGACGGACGAGTAGTGATCAAAAGCTATAAATGAGAGGACATCTACTCGAATGACTTTTTTTAATAGATTTAAAAATTATTCCTTTATTAATTTGATTGTTATTTCTTGTTGTCTTGCTCTAAGTTTAAATAAAGTAGTGAAAATTGACCCAATAACTATAATGGATGAATGATGAAAGTAGAGAAAATCTTACTAGTGGCAAGTAAATATTAACTAGTGTCATGTACAAACACTGAGGCTGGAATGTTGACATAAATGGGTGACATGTATAAAAGCTGGTGGCAAAACGTGAGTTGCTTTTTCTGAAAAAAGTGAGTTATTTTTTCTCTCTCTTTCTCTCAGCACTTTCTAAAAAAGTGGGTTACTTTTTCTTTCTCCTCTTCTCAGCACTCTCTCTCCTCTCATTAATACCCCTATGAGGAGTGGTACTTTTTTATTCCCTCTCTCACATGCTTTTCTTTTTCTTTTTTTCATTCCTCTCTCAGCTCTCTCTCCCTGTCAGTTTTTTTGTCTAGTTGTCTCCCACAGTATGACCTGCTACCGGCTACACTTGCAAAGCGGATATCTGCTTTTTAGCATAAAAATTTCGGATTCGGTTAGGCATGCAAAGATTTCACCCAAAAGGGTTATTTATGCAAATTGCCCATAATACTATAAGAGCAAGTTTGGAGGGAAAATCATATAGGTAACTAATAAGTGTTGAATAAAACCTTATATTATCTAATAAATTCTTATAAAATGTATAATTGATAGGATTTGAACTCAAGAATTCAATAATAATTATTTAATTCTTATAAACCTTAAAGTCTTGAAATGATAGTTTAAAAAATTGTTCTAAAAAAGGTTTAATGAATTTGAGCTGTATTTTTTCTTTAAGTTTACGAATTTTGCATAGATGCATGGTGCTGATTTGGAATACAAAAAGAAAAGTATGGATTGATATAGGTAACACTTATAGAATTGGTTTTGATTGAATCTTATAAGTTTATGTAATTAGATTTTATTCATTCATATATATTTTATAAATTTGAGTTATCGTTTTTCTTTAAGTTTATGAATTTTGCATACATGTAGAGTGCTGATTTAGAATAAAAAAAGAAAAGTATGGACAATTATTAAAGGCTTAGGGTGGTAATTTAAACGAAAAAATAAAGTATGGGTAGCTGCATAGCCATCAAGAAAAAGAAAAGTATTTTTTTCCCGCAAAAAATTTCATCCAAATTTTGATTTTTAATTTTACCCGCCTAGCTCAATATTTATTTTTGAGGAAAATTGAAACAGTGAGAGAGCGGAGAGACTACCACAACCACCAAAAGCCTGTGTTGACAACATTGGACCTTCGGTAGGCTCTCGATGACAACCTAGGTAAAGGTGACAGCGGCTACGTGACCGTGGTGGCGTGGAGAGTCCCTTGGTGGAAACCCCTGGCGGTTTCGGTGGCAGCAAGGCGCCGGTTGACGTTGAAGAAGCGGAGCTCCGGTAAAGGTGGTTTCTGGTGGCATCATCGATGGAGGCCGGTAATTAGTGGCGACACAGGTGGTCTGATGGTGGCGACTCCACGAGCCACGACGGCAGGACACGATGGTGGTTACTTGTTCATGGCGGTGCGGTGCGGGTGCTGCCGGTGGTTTCCAACATCAGAGGCGGTGGCAAGCGGCGGTCCATCCCTTCCCGGCGAAGATTTCCCAAAATTAAGACTTTTGATTTTCTGAGAGATTTTCGAAATTTCTTTGAATGGAGTGTTTCTGAGAGTGTTAGGAAGGTGTTGGGATCGACTTAGAGCTCGGAGGTGTGCTTCAATGGAGGTGTGAGATTGAGGACTGAAAAATCATGTATTCATACGCGGGGAATCGGGGTGAGTTGGCTTCAATCAATCCGCAAATCCCGTTTGTAATAAATCAAAAATCCCTAAAGATCTTCAATTTGATCTGATTCCTTCAACTTCGCCGGATTTCGGAAGATTTTCATATTTGGGATGTTCACATTCGACCCGATTTTTATGCGAATCTCTCGAAATTCGTCTAATAAATCTCATTAGAAACTAATAGAGAAGATTCTGAAATGATTTGTTTGAGATTTGGGGCGAGATTTGGGGCGAGATTCTGAAATTATTTGTTTACAATGACTTCGAACGGGTGGAGGTAAGGGAAGGGTTCAGGGTCCCAGTTTGGCCTTTTTCTTTTTATTTTCTGATGGTCCGGTTCACCTGAACCAGATGAAATAAAATAAAACCGGTTCAAACCTATTTCCATTTATAAATGTGTGTGTATGTGTATATTTTCGGTTCAAATACATTTTATTTTGCATAATAATGTTTAAATAAAGTACAATTATAAATCCCTCTATATTTTGAACAAAACTATACAACTTTGCCTTAAATAATATAACAATCAATCCGCATTTTTTTTGTTATTTATTATAAGTATACATAAGAATAAAATTGAAATGTCAAAAAAAAAATAGTTATAAAACTTGAAATGAATGAAATATAAAATCATAACTTTGTTTAGACATGAAAGATAATAATTTGTTACCTTGACGCCTGGCTCGACAGTATGGATACATCTTCAATTAAACATAAAAATAAAATCAAGCTGCTTCGACCAAATTAAAATTTTATTTCATTAAACATAAAAAAAAAACAATTTTTTTGTGACGAAAAATTTGTTCTCCATATCAATTATATAAAAAAAAAGGGTGAAAATCACATTCCATCTTTATGCAAGCTAATTTAGTGAAGCAAGTGTTTTTTGACTTTATATTATCGATTCCTATATACTGTTTGATTTTGATGGCATATTCCATATTGCATCCATGCTTGCATGTATCCCATCCGGGTTAACGAGAGCTCGAACTAATTACATTCCAAAGTATAAAAAATAGGAATTCGAACTAATTAAATTGTATAGTATAAACAAAGTATAAAAATATTTAATTACAAAGTATAAATTGTAAAATGTAAACAAAGTATAAAAAAATTTGAGATCCAACTAATTTATCTACAAAGTACTTATATACTTTAAAGTATAAATTATACGGAGTAAAGTCACACATAAATAATTTAATTATCAACATTTTCGTATTTAGTAGGAGAAATAATGGTAGTTGTAATAATTAGGTGTAGTAATTATGATATATGGTACATTGAACTCCAAAAAAAAATACAAACCTATTTATCCCTTATTAAAATATTTTTTTTTAATTCCATTTTTTCCTTAGACATAGAAATATCTCTCGATAAGAAAAGTGAACCCCTTCCTTGAGAATGAACGCGCTCCCACGCGCCTGCATCTTCCTCGACAAACCTTCGCTTCAAACCCTAATTCCCAAATTCAAGTGTACCAAAATCTCTCAGATTACCCCTCTCCATCCCAAAATCGGCGAGATCTGCGACAGTTTGTTCATCTTCCGGCTATGGATCCCTATTTCGAATCATCCGAAAGTCAAAATTAGTTGTGTGTGGCGAGTCCATCCTGGCCTTGTCCCTTCCGTCGATAAAAAAATTTCGCTCGTTTCCTTCTCTCTCGGGCGGATTACCCCTCAAATCTCCTCTAAATGGGTTATTGAGAAGGGATCCCCATGGCTAAGTAAGTTTGATGGCCGAACATGGAGCGACAAGAATGGGATTTGGAAATTGAGAGAGCCCGTTCGGAAGAACTTCAGGAAGAGGAAGAAAGTTCTCGACTATGGGTGGTGGTGTGGCAGCGCAGTCCTTGCGGGAATGGGGACTGTCGATTACCTTCGTGCGTTCATGGGAGGTTCTTCCTCTGAAATCAAAGCAAGCGCCAGAGGGCACAAGTTCAAGGCGATGTGTGCTCTGGCTTGTCGATTCTCCTCAATTGGTGCGAATATGAAGGGTCCTCCTTGGATCTGCTGGCCAAGAAATCGAAATCTGGCGGCGAAATGGGCTGAGCGGAAGGTTTTCGTTCAAGCTTGTAAGAACTTCAAAAGAAGAAAGAAAGCTGTCTGGTTATGGGGATGGGGACGCCTACCGACTTTAGTTTGGTGGGATTGTTCTCGGTGTCGATCGAAGTCCAGGTTCCTTCTCTTCCTTTTCTTTAATCAAATCTTGTGTCGTGCAAAAAACCTCTCCTTCTGGATGAGAATCGAGAAAAAACCCCTATTGAAAGGGTGGGCTATGCGTCCCTCGCTCAGGCGAGGTGAGTTTAGGCCACATAATTTCAAAAACTTTACATGTTACTTGTTTCCTCAGTTGTTTGAATCTAATAAAGGCTTGATCTTTGATGGTTTGGCTTTGAGTTCGGACGACTCCGAAAAACACAACTCTGTGGTAAGCACTGTCAAAAAACCTATAGGGCTCGGTTCCGCCGAGCTCCTATCAAACACCTCCCGAAAGGGCCCTAAATCTCTCTATGTGGAAGAAAATCCCAGGGATTCTTTTGTCCTTGGTGATGGTGGGAGCAAAGGTAGGAAAGCAGAGGCTGGAAAGAAGGCCAAGAAACTGGCTGTTAATCAGGATAAAATGGTGCCTCCTATGGCATCTCTAACTGAATTGTTGAGGACAGCAAGGGTTGCGACCTTCCGGGTAAAAATTTCTGCTAATTACTATTGGTTATTAATTCAAGCGTTCTCAAATCAGGATTATATCCCCTATAATGAAAAACTGGGGCTTATGATGCCAAGTTCCATGGAAAAATTCCAGTTTTTGCTCATGGCGTTTCCTTTGTGTATCAAGTCTAGTAGATACAATAGCTTGGCTAAATGCTTAAACTATCTAGGTGGCTATTGTATTGCTTTGTTCCGAGCATATTGTTATATATTTTGGTGGATTAATCATGGCCGACACAAATTCAAGTGCATAAACTCGCTTATGATCAACTCCTTGCTCGAGGATTACAAAGGGTTCTTTTCTCTCTCTTACACTTTCAGTAAATCTCAAGTAATGAAAAGTCTGGATGTGTGGGTTGTAGTGAATAGGCCTTATCACATGCCTATTAAAATGAAAGAATACATACGAATGCAATACTTGCGACAATTATTCAAGGTGATAAAGCTCTTATATAAATACCAGGTGGTTAGGTGGTACAATAACTACTTCCTGGGCCTCATTTGCTACATAGCTCAACTTAGTTTAAAAATCAATCTGTGGTTTGGGTTGTATAATCCGCTGTCATGTATTATCATCTGCTGGCGCTTATCCTGCCTTTCTTGGTGCTATATGTTGATGTGCTTGCTTCATATTGGCTACCTGAGTTCAGTTATATGGAGTACTGTATTTTCAAATTGTGTATTAATGAAAAGCTCATTCTTGAACTGTATAGCTTTTCAAAACCTTTGGACTCATAATCTTTTGCGTGATATAAATTTGAGTTATATAAAGAGCAGAATAATGGCTTACAAATATGTTGGATCCTCTCCTCATCCGGTGTGTATCATTTTGTGGTTTGGCATGTCTAACTCTGGCAAGGACCTAGAAAAGGCCTGTGCGGTGGTGCTTTCATTTCCAATGTCAATCATACTTTGTTTGGGCAACAACGATAATGCTGAGAACAACTTGCTCGAGGAGCTTCCCCGCCCCAATGATGAAGGAGGAATCACAGGCATACCCTTCCAGGTAATATACTATATACAGATGAGTGACCCTTCCCTTGTCACACTAAATATCTCTTTTTTCCTGCTAAATGTTTATACTGCAAAACATTGCCTTTGGAATCATACACTCCCTCCTGGGATTAATGCCCAGAAGCAAGAAAAAGTGGGAAAATACAACATCTTTAGGAAAATTCGAAAGGAAAATACACAAAAGTCACATACGAAAAAGAAAAGAACAAACATCAAAAGAGCAATAAATGGGTATGGGAGAGACCACCTTAAGCTCGACCATACTACAAAGAGGAAGTCATGATTATTCGCTTCTGGAACTGTAGAGGTATCGGAAAAACAACTCTGTGGACAAATATAAGTGCATGGAACAAGGTGGAACACATTCAAATGGTTATCTTGGCAGAAACCAAAACTGATAAAGAACCAAGCGACTCGTTGTGGAAAAATGCGGGATACACTAACGCTTGCTGGTCTCCAGCTGTAGGGAAGTCCGGGGGAATTGGACTCATTTGGAATGAAAACTCACTAAATAACGAAACAATTTCAATCACAACTCATCTACCGAGAATAATTGGTGTGCAGTACTCAAATGAAAACAAATTTCAAGTGCAGAATGTTCTTTGTCTATGCCCCCCCTAATGCTAGTGATAAGGATGCGTTCTGGTCTGAACTCTCGGTACTCATTAACCAACAAAGCACACCCTGCTTAATCATGGGAGACCTGAATGAAATAGCACAACCCTCAGACAAGAGTGGCGGGGCGGAAACCCTACTAGGTAGATTTCAGCGGCTTTCGAACTTCAAAAATGCTTGCTCACTAATCGACATCCCATCATTTGGCAACCTATTCACTTGGAGGAAAAAAGCTTCAGGGCCAGATAATATTCATGAAAAAATTGACAGAGTATTAGTCCATCATGACATTATCCAAGCTTACCCGGATCTCGCAACCAAGAATGGCGCATTCTCCTCCTCGGACCACTGTCCAATCACGATCTGTCTATCACAAAATTCTAGTTTCAAAGCCCCTCCCTTTAAGTTTGAAAATGTTTGGCTTGAAAGAAAGGATTTTAGAAACATTGCTAAGCAATCCTGGAGAACATTGTGTGTCAGGTCGGCCATGTTCCGGTTGGTCCAGAAAACAAAAACCCTTAAGAAAAAAGCGAAGTTATGGAACAAAAAAACCTTTGGAAATATCTTTCGGCAACTACAAGAAGTGGAAGACGCGCTTCTTGAAATACAATCAGCAAATAACTACCCCCAAAATGACAGAGAAAGGATTAAAGAACAAAATTCAATAAAAAAGAAAGAACAATTGCTCCTGTTTCACAAGATCTTCTGGCTACAACGAGCGAAATCAAAACACCTTAAACTAGCAGACACCAATTCGACCTACTTTCATAGGGTAGCATCAGGTAGAAGGAATCGAAAAATTATTCGATCAATTACGTCAGTAGAAGGAACGCAAATCATCGGTGAAGAAAATGTGAAAGAAGAAATTAAAAAAGACTTTGAAAGAAGATTTTCTAAGGAGCAAACTTACTCAAACAACAGTTTTGAAGAGTATATTGCCCTAATCAACCCAGCAATCACAGACGAGGAAAATAAAATGTTAATACAACAACCTTCAAATAGTGAAATTAAATCCGCCGTCTTTAGTTTGGGAAATAACAAGTCCCCGGGCCCGGACGGAATGACAGCAGAATTTTACAAAGAATATTGGGACATAGTTGGAAAAGATATCATACGAGCAACCAAAGCTTTCTTCTACACTGGAAAACTTCTCAAGCAAATAAACCATACATTCATCTCGCTAATCCCAAAAAATGATAATCCTTCTACAACAGATCATTATAGACCAATAAGCTTATGTTCGACCATCTACAAAATCATCTCAAAAATAATCACTGAACGCCTGAAAACCATAATGGGAAAACTAATTCATCCCCTCCAAGGGGCTTTTGTGTCTGATAGAGCGATTCAAGACAACATACTCATAGCGCATGAAATCTTCCACTCCTTCCGAAACCGTAAGGGTGTCCAGGGGTGGATTGCAATGAAGCTCGACATGGAAAAAGCTTACGACAGAGTAGACTGGAATTATACAAGACACATACTGCAAAAATTTGGCTTCCACCCACATTTAGTAAATATGATTATAGAATGCGTGTCTACTGTCTCCTTCTCTATCTTAGTAAACAATGGCCATTCAGAGCCGTTCATACCCACCAGAGGGCTACGCCAAGGAGACCCCCTCTCCCCATTCCTATTTCTCCTTGGGGCTGAAGTTCTAGCTAGGAAACTCTCACTAGAAATGAACATTAGTAACAACGGTGTGGGATTCAAATTCGGCAACTCCGGCCCTAGAATTCCTTTTCTAGCATTCGCGGACGACATAATAATCTTTAGCAAAGGAAATAACTCGTCATGCTTAAAAATTAAGGAAATTATTGAAGACTATTGCAGATTCTCAGGTCAAAAAGTCAACTATCACAAATCCGCATTTCAAACCACCCCAGGCATCTCTAGAACAAGAGCACGAGAAATTGAAGGCGTCCTCAATATCCCTTTTGAGAAAAGCCTAGAGAAATACCTTGGATGTCCTATCATCAATGGATGAGTAACAAAGGATACCTTTGGCGAACTAATCTGCAAATCAAAAGACCAACTAAGTAAATGGCGAGCAAATGCCTTATCTCAACAGGGCAGGGCAACTTTAATAACCTCCAATCTGTCATCAAAACCGCTTTATTCTATGCAGAGTTTCATGCTCCCTGCTTCGATACATAAACAGCTTGACCAAATAAACAGAACTTTCTTCTGGAACAAAGATGCACAACATCGCCCACTCATAGGGTGGGATAAAATCTGCAAGTCAAAAGCTGCTGGGGGACTAGGCATACGTAAAACCAAAAACATGAATGAAGCACTTCAATTAAAACTTTTGTGGAAAATACTAGCGGAACCAGACAACCCCTGGGTTCAAATTATCCAATATAAATACCTAAAAAATGAACACATTCTTAACTATAAGAAAAAAGGAAACGCTTCTTGGCAATGGACCAAACTGCGCTCATTAACAGAAAAATTCAAGTCTGGGCTTATTTGGTCTGTAGGCAATGGAAAATCTATCAGTTTTTGGAAAGACAACTGGATAACAACCAACTCCATTAACAACATAATGAATATCCAAAACTCTGAAAATGAAACTGTAAGTGATTATATTGTGGGTGGTCAGTGGTGGAAAGAGAAATTAGAATCGGTCTTACCAGAAAACATCGTTGAAGATGTTATTAAGGTTCCACTACCGATCAACAGCTTCGAGGACAGACTCTATTGGTGGCCAGATAACAAGGGATGGTTTTCAACGAGTAGCGCCTACAATTTAGTTTCAAACTCAACAAACATAACTACGACGGACTATAATTGGATATGGAAGATCGATGCTTCTCCGAAAGTTTAAAATTTTCTATGGAAGATTAAGCAAAATGGGCTCCCAACGGTTGTGCGACTAGCTCAAAAGGGTATAGCATGGCCCACTACATGTACACTGTGTAACCATGGTCAGGAGGACGACATTCATCTTTTCCTGGAATGCCCCTACAATAACTTCCAAGCACAATTTCCCCAAAATATTGCTCGGGCAATTGACACACTTATATCCCAAAACAGAGATATGGATCAAATCATGCACTTTCTTAGTACCAATCTTTCTAAGGAAACCAAGCAAAATCTAGCTTTCAGGTGGTGGACCATATGGCATACAAGAAATCAAGCAATCTTCAGAAATGTTCCAATTCCGTCCGCGGAAAGTATTAAAAAACTCATCTTAGGAAACGTAGAAAATTGGAAGAGTGCTGACAAACTACATCCACCCAAGAAGAATACAAACATGCCAAAGGCACAAAAACAGTTGAGATCCCAGGGAAAAATGAACTTATGGAAAAAACCACCCATTGGCTGGCTTAAATTAAACTTTGATGGCTCATCCATCTCGACCACAAAAAGCTCGACAGGTTTCATATATCGCGACTGTCTTGGGAACCCTGTCTGCATAGGAGGAAAAATGATGGGCGGCCATACGCCACTAATGGCAGAAGCAATAGCGCTAAGGCAAGGGATCAAAAAGGCAAAGGAACTCAACTTAAACAATTTAATAATTGATGGTGACTCTAAGATAATTACGGATGTCTTACGAACAAATACCAAATGTCCCTGGGAAATTGAGCTTGTATTGGCTGACATTCAAACCCTTCTTATGGAATTAGAAAACGTACGAATTTCTCACATTCCCCGCATTGGTAACCGAGTGGCAGATAAGGTTGCACACCTTAGCTACTCTACCAGGGGAACTAATTTCTATACCGATACAGGTCTCCTTGACCTCATCCGGCAGGATGCTTTCGGGTAGAGGGTCCCGTGCCCCACCCGAATTTTTACCTAATCAAAAAAAAAAAAAAAAAAAAAAAAAAATCTCTCGATAAGTCTACAGGGGTAAGACAAACATTAAAAGGAGTAACTAATGTAACTGTAGATCATTCAACCACAAGGGGGTTGCTCGTTGGCATTTCACCTTCTGGTTATGATTGATGCAATGGTTGGTGGTCCATATGGATATCTTTCTCCATTCTCCAACTTGTACTTCTGTGCGCAGATTTCTTGTTAGATTTGAACTTTGACTATGAGATTTCTTGTCAAATTTGAATAGTTAAATTATTGAAAACTCGGTGAGCTGAATATTATCTTTATACTCCATAATAATTATAAATTTCTAGAACGGATTTTTCACGAGGTAACCTATAGTTTAGCTTGTCTCCGTAGTAATTACAAATTACTATTATTAAATTAAATAAAATATTAACAAAGTTAACATAATATAAGAAGAGTAAAATTGATAAAGTAAAAAATATACAAAAAAACATAAAATTAAGATGGTTATGACACCTAAGAAAAAAAAATTAGTTAGATGATAAAAAAAATGCGTAAAATTTTCATTTGTCAACAATTTATAAGACTGCAAAAAAAAAATCTTATTTAATAGATATATATATAGATTTATATTTAATAGCTAGAAATAAATTTAAAATTTTAAGTTTTGAATTAAACTAATTGATTAGAAAATGTAGAATATATTAATAATTTTTTTTATTTTAAATTGATTGGCTAAAAATTTAGCATTAAAATATTTTGAATTAAACTCATTGATTAGAAAATGTATAATATGTCAAAAAAATAATTATATATTAAGGGGAGGAAGTCACTTAGAGAGAAAAAAAAGAGGAAAAAAAGGTGATTATTTAAACAGGAGAATTAAGGTGTGAAGATGACATTATAAAAAAAAATTATTTTTTTAAGAGTATAATAATAATCATCTAATATAATTTGGAGATAGAGAAAAAAAAGGGAAAAAAGTGATTGTTTAAAAATTAGAGAATTAAGGTGAAGATGACATATAAGTAAAAATTATTTTGTTTTAAGAATATAGTAATATAGATATAGATATGTAGGAATTTTTTTTTTAAATTGTTCACAAATAAATAAATAATTACAAAAATATTCACTATTTAAAACATTTTACAAAAATATTCATTTTTTGCAGGGTCGTTAGAAAACCGCGGTTTCAAACCGCGTTTTATGTGTAAGATGTGAAATTCGAATGGCGCCCGGGAGGTGGTTTGAAAATTGACAAAGAAACGCGGTTTCAAACCGCGTTTCTTTGTCAACTTTCCACCTGGCAACACAGGCGACCAGGGGGGCTGATGTGGCACAGAGAAACGCGGTTTCAAACCGCGTTTCTCTGTTGGGATTTCAGAAAAAAAAAAGTCAAAGATTCCCCGACATAAAACGCGGTTTGAAACCGCGTTTTATGAGTAGCATTAAATGAAACCCACCGAACCGCCTCTACCCCATTTATTTCATATCCATCGTCTTCCACCTCCGCTGCTTCATTCCTTTCGGCGGTTCTTGCTACAAAATCCATTCGGAGGTTTCGGTGCTCCATCCTCATCAATTATCGTCATCTTCAACCTTCATCTGAAGAAGCCTTCGTCATCCTTTCATCTCCCATCTGAAACCGCGAAGGTGAGTTTTTTTTCTATTTTCCATTCGGTTTTTTCATATTTTGTGATGGTAAACGTGGGCAAAGGCCCTTGGATGATTCAAGGCAGTCGAAAATTTCAGAGCAAGGGAGTTTTGATAGTTAATTTCGATTTTTTTAATGGAGATGAAATGAAACAATGAGTTGAAACGAAATTGTTTCGGTTGTGAATTGAAATTGTGGTTAGTATATATATATGAAATTGTGAGTTGAAATTGTTGTTAGTATAGATATGAAATTTTGAGTTGAAATTGTGATTAGTATAGATATGAAATATGTAATTGTTGAAAAGAGAAGATTTTTTTATTAATTTTGGTTGTGTGAATTGATTTTGTAGATGAGAAATTGTGATGGGTGATTATTCATGAAATTGAGAAGATATATTTATAAAAAAGATGTAATTAAGTTAATAAGTTTAGATTTTTACAAATATAGATTCACAACATATTTTTGATAGAATTCAGATTTACAAAATAGAAGGGGAAGATATTTGAATTAGAAAAAAAAAATAGGAGCGTGGAATTTAATTAGCATACAGTTACAAGAGAAGAGATTGTAGGAGAATAGAATTCAATTAGAACTGAAGCGATTGTAGGAAAACAGATATTGATTAACATATATTTATTTAGATTTAGAATCCTTTTATTTTTGTAAGTTTGGAAAAAAAAATTTTCCTTCTGTTAAGGAGTTAAAAATGGAAATGCAACTGAATCCTGGACCGCTCAACAACGAGGTACTCCACACACAACATCTCCACAGGTCAACTGATGTATGGACTCGGCAAGAATATGTAAGTACATACTATTTTGACCAAGTGGTAAAAGTAAATTGAATGGAACATATAGATCGGATACCTAATGTTTGTAAGTGTTATATTTGCAGACAAACGGTGTTATCGAACATAGGATGCACTTGCGAAAGTTTGGAAGAAATCTAGCTGCCGACCCGCGAGTCCTACATTATATACAGTTGGCAGGATTTCACTGTATATACAATCTTGGATCCACATTCGAGATAGACAATGAATTAACGACAAGTTTAATAGAGAGATGGAGACCTGAGACCCATACCTTTCACTTGAACGTTGGGGAGGCGACAATCACGCTCCAAGATGTGTCAGTTCTATTGGGTCTGCGTGTTGATGGTCTTGCAGTTACTGGTTCTGCATGGTACGATTGGCCAACCATTGCAGAAACATTGCTTGGGCACCGACCCCCGGCGAATCAGATTAGGGGATCTTCGGTGAAGGTGGCATGGCTACGACAGCTGCTTCAGATGCCCTTACCAGACGATGCTGAGGAACATGCCATTCAGTGCCAAGCGAGGGCATATATTTTGTTGCTTATGGCTAGGGTTCTGTTTGCTGATAACAGTGGTGGCCAGATTGGAACACTGTCCACATTTCAACCGTTCTGTCTAAACGACGAGCAGACAATCTCCACGGGCACCCACAACCATCCTTCCTTTCACAGACGACTGTGAACCAATCTGGACTCGCTTTTTTTGTACGATATGAGTTCCTCATTTTAACAGAATACTCCGTCAACTCACATTTCAACTCGCCGAGTGAGTTGAATAGTTGCCCGCGAAAAAACTGTCTTCCATCATCTTCTTGTGCGTACGAATTTAATTCTTGCCAAGAATTTATTATCATTGGATCAGATTCCACAATATTCTAATTGGGATTAATGGCCTCATCCTCAATCGCCGCCTCCCTAGTTTCTTCATCGTCCTCCTCAGACTCGTCCAAGTCGTCTTCGTGATCAACCCCAAGAGCATCAACATGTATTTCATTTAGCTTTGATATGTTGTTAAGTTCATCCATCCTACGTTATCAATGACAAAAGTTAGTTTATAACAAATGATAAATGCTCTCACTAATCTTATCAACATAAGATCAAATTTTCTATTACTTTTGATATTAACTACCAAAGTTCATAAACTCGTTCATATTTCAATGAAATTACGTAATCCAAACTTGTATTTTTAATCCAAACTCATTCATGCTAAAAACTATATTTCCATAAACTCATTCATGCACCAAACTACCTAATCCAAACTTGTATACGCTATCAATAATTAAAAAAAAATCTAATCAATCCTCAAATTTCTCAATGACAATAGCAAATACATATATCATCGAAATAACTGCTAGAAATTATAATAAAAATAACTTACCTTACCTAAATATGAGACAACATGTATACTGGAGAGTGCTTTGAGAGCGTTTAGAGATGAAAACCGGTAAAGGAAGAAGATGAACAAGGGGCAACGAAGCTTTAATAATTTAATCAACCTAAAAACGCGCTTTCAAACCGCGTTTTTAGTTAGGGTTACAGAGATTCCCCCCTAGAAGTAGGGGAGAATCTGCTTTTGGTCATAAAACGCGGCTTGAAGCCGCGTTTTATTGCCGCCATCACATCACCCAGAGGAATCTCTGGTTTTTTCCTGAAATCCCAACAGAGAAACGCGGTTTCAAACCGCGTTTCTCTGTGCCACATCAGCTCCCCTGGTCGCCTGTGTTGCCAGGTGGAAAGTTGACTAAGAAACGCGGTTTCAAACCGCGTTTCTTTGTCAATTTTCAAACCACCTCCAAGGCACCATTCGAATTTCACATCTCGCACATAAAACGTGGTTTGAAACCGCGCTTTTCTGACGACCCTGCAAAAAATGAATATTTTTGTAAAATGTTTAAAACAGTGAATATTTTTGTAATTATTTATTTATTTGTGAATAATTTGAAAAAAAATTCGATATGTAGATATAGATTCTCGTGTTCAAATCTTGCTAGTGTTAGTTTTGTTTTCTTTTTAATCATTTTATTTCCTACTATTTTGAAATTATTAAATTAGTTATTTGTTAAAAAAGCATAATGTTAGGGTATTCTCTTAATATTTCTTTTAAAAAATTGTTATAAAAATAATATAGAAATTATCTATGAAACAAAATTGTACCCTTTCAAATGAAATTTATAGATCCATCGATCTCTATCAAATTACATCACTTTTTTACAGTAGGCAAAAGATTGGATGTACTACCGACATCCATGATCATCTCGCAAGATGATGTTCTGGAACTCACAACAACAAGTACTCAAAATAAAATTCCAATTGAACTGAGATTTAGCAATAAAATTAGATGTTCCATTGGCCTATCTATAGCAATGCTGAAAAGTGATGCTCTCAAAGTCTCTTCTTAATGAATGCATCTCTTGGATTATTTGAATGACCTCACATGAGATATTGTTTGCATGATTGATGGCGTTGATGATAATAGCACAATCACTCTCAACTATCAATTTTCGGATCCCCATCTCTGCTGCTAGTCTTAGAATTGCGAAAAATAATTATATTTCTAAGCTCCCAAATTGAATGTCATAAATGACATAAATCTGTAAAATTTAGATTAAGAGCCATAGTATTTAGAATATTCTCTTGAACATCACTTGTTAAATTTGGTATAATGAAACATTTTTTCAACTTAATACCCAAATTTTGAATAAGGGATTTTCTAATTCAACAATTAAACAATAAATGATTTGTATCTTCTATATCAGAATTACAAAGAGAACAAGTACTAGGAACTCTATTTATATATCTGTTTAGCCGGACAGCCGTGGGCAAGATATCCAAAAAAAAATTCCAAATAAATTTTTTAATATTCGGAGGGATATTAAGTTTCCAAATCCAATTTGCTGGAATTTTCTTCATATTCCTAGTTTTATAAAGCGAGGATGTGGATTTAATAGAAAATTTTCCATTATTAGTGTAAATCCAAATTAACTTGTCTGAGATATCAGTTACAGGAATATGAATATTAGTAATTGCTTGAACAATATGAGAAGGAAAGATAGAATTTAACTTATCAGTATCCTAAGATTTGGTATTTGTAAATAAGTCGCAAACTTTTAAATTAGGATCACGATCATTCTGAAACTTATGTAGATATTACGCATATATCCAAATGTTAGACCATACATTTATGGTTTTCCCATTACCAATTAACCAGAACAATCCTTTAGAGAAAAGATCCCTAATATTAAGAAGCCTACCAAACTGCCAAGAAGTTTTGAATCTACCTCTTTCCATAAGAGATTCCGTCGAAAGATATTTATCCGTAATTACCTTTGACCAAATATTATTAGGATCAGCCATGATTCTCCACCGAAGTTTCATTTGCATGCCAATATTAATTTGCTCAACTGATTTAAAACCTAACCCACCATCTTTTTTAGGAGTGTACAGATGTTCCCATCTTATTAGAGGATGATAGTTATCAGATTGAATTTTATTCCAAAAGAAATTTTTGTTGATTTGATCAATTTTTTTCTAGGACTCCTTTTGGAAGAAGAAAAGATTGCATTAAATAATTTGTTTTAGAATTTAAATTTGCCTGAATTAGTACCGATCTACCAACTTGAGAGAGAGCGTTAGATTTCAACTTGGATATCTGTTTTTTAAGGCTATTAATTGCTTCATCAAACAAGACATTACAAACCCTACCACTAATAAGTGGAATATCTAGGTATTTTTCCATTGACTTCGTAACTGGAATATTTAGCTGTTGAGCAAGGAACTGGGCTTTACTGACAGAAATATTTTTAGAAACTTGTAAAGAACTTTTGTTATAATTTATAGTTAATCCAGACATATTGGAGAAAGTATTCAGAAGATTTCTAATCGTATGAAGACTTAAGTCATCAACTCGTCCAAAAATTAAAGTGTCATCTGCAAAGGAAAAGAATGGAATAGGATCACTATTATTTGTAAGTTTGATTCCAATTAAAGGGTCGCATTCCAATTATTCCTGTTGCAACATTCTCCCCTAATAGTTCCATAACCAATACAAAAATATATGGTGCAAGAGGATCTCATTGTCGAATTCCCTTATAAGTATGAAATGTACGACCCGACAAATTATTAACTAAAACTGAAAAGCTAGTTTTAGTTAGGCAGGTCATAACCCAATCAATCCATCTAGAATCAAAAACAAATTTATCTAGAATAATGCGAATAAAACTCCAGCTTATTTTGTCATAGGCTTTCTCCATATCGAGCTTTAACGCCATCCACCCAACTTTACCTTTTTTGTTATGAAAAGAGTGGAACATCTCATGAGCTATTAGTATGTTATCTTGAATATTTCTACCTTGTACAAAAGCTCATTGAAAAGGATTAATAATACGTGGTAATATTGGCTTCAAACGGTTAGCCAAAAATTTCGAAATAACCTTATAAATAGTATTACACGGACTAATCGGACGGTAATGGCTAATATTACTAGTCGTGTCAATTTTAGAAATAATAAGCGTGTCAATTTTAGAAATAAGTGCATAGAAGTTGAATTTACTTCATTGAGTAGCACACCAGAGTGAAAAAAAGATTTAACAGCTTTGCCAACTAATTTACCGACAATATCCCAATATTTTTTTTATAGAACTCCAGTGGGAAACCATCAGGACCGGGAGATTTGTCATCTGTCATTGAAAATAGGGTATCCTTAATTTCTTCATCTGAAACAAATTGTTGTAACGGCCCAAATAATTCCCTAAATCTTCTTTTCCCACACTTACTCTCCTCCTGAGTCTAGTAAGGAAAAAGGAGATAGAAAAATATTCAGGTTACGTTTAGAGGGAGGGCTTACCCCTATTCCAGATCTTAGCAATCCAAGAACGAGTTGTATATTGCTTATGTTAAGTTATAACCCTGTTAAGTCTTGAGAAGTAAGCAATGAAATTTAAAAAAATGGGATTTTAAACCCTCAAAACGTTCAAATAATCCAAACATGATTTTGTACTTTCGCATGGAAACCTGTCCTATTCCAACTAGTCAAAACTCACAAAAGAACAAAACGAGTTTAGCTCAAGGTAAATACAAAGCATTTCTAAATGACAACCTTAACCAAAACATTTGTAAACCCACTGCAATAGCTGCGAAGTCTTCTTAACACTCTGTCCCATTAGAAAACCCCGCCATAGAAGCGATCAGCAAGTAAAAGGGAACGGGTACCTGACACTATCCACGAAGTCAGGCCCGGTAATCGCCTGCGGGTCCTCTAACCTCGCTGAGGCCATATAACATGCCTATACCCAGTGTTCTAAATATCGGATATATCGGCCGATATATCGGCGATATCAGGGATATTTAGAATCCGCTACGATATCGGCATATCGGGTGAAAAATATCGGTCAACGCCTTATATCGGGTCAACGCCGATATATCGGGTCAATATCGACAATATATCGGGTCAACGCCGATATATCGGGCTAATATCGGCGATATATTGGGGATATTTAGACCTGCCAACTTTGATAAGTTAACTTTAACCTTTATGAATGAAGTTGTTTTTATTTTATCAAGTTTATTTGGTAATTTTGCAATTTAAATATTATTTTTTCATGTATATTTTTACATTTTGAAGTATAAATATAGTACTTATAGTTAAAAATGAGTGAAACCGATAAATCCGATATATCTCGATATATCCCCGATATATCATTTTTACTCCTAACTGATACGACCCCGATACGCGATATTTAGAACCTTGCCTATACCTAAATAAAAGATGACTAATGCAGTACAAGATTTATATCACATAAGCATGCTTTGACAGTTATAATATGCAGAAAAATTGTAAAGGTCCCAAGGCAATGCCAAGTGGCATATCCCTCTCCTACCTCTGCACCCCTTCCCGTTAGTGCAGAAACTAGCCAGTTCGGTGCTATAGCATAGCAATATCCTCATGGTGGTGCACAAACCACGACATCATTATATCATATCATATCATATCATCACTTGCCCGATGGTGCTGGGCTATCATATCATGATCATATCGACTCGATTGACTCAGAGCAAACCCGATGGGGCTGGGCCACCCTATGACCCTAGCAAAGACTCTAGGACTATCACAGATAACGACCGTTCTGTTTGAAACACACATAGTAACCATATGCTCAGTTCAATGCAATCCTAGCATGATAATACATGGCATGCTTTAATATGCAACAAAACTACACATCACATGACACATCAGGTAGGAGGTCCAGGTTGCTGAGTAAGCCCCATAGGATACTAACCTGGAGTCTTCCCATCTAATTAACCAGCAAATAGTCCACTCAGATAATCATCCATCGGTCAACAAGCCACTCGGATAATCATCCAATCACACTAGCAAGTAATTAGCAAGGAACAACTCATCAATACATATTTAATTAACACGCAAGCAACTTTCAAGTCAACACATGATTCAACAATATTTTATTCAAATAATCTAACATCTCATCATGACCACCATTCTCAATTAACCTTGTTCCCATCCGGTATGAAATTACTAAGTTCAAAGTAAGATCACTACTCAAAACATCTTACTTCATCTCAAACTCAGGCTTTGCTTAACAATTGTTCAAGTAATTCATAATTTATCAAATCCTCAAATACTCAACCGAATTCATAACTCAATAAGTGCAACAACAAACTTACAAGTTTAACGAATTCATAAAATGTAAATATATGATTCCAACATAAATCATCAAGAAGAAGTTAATACTTTATACACCTGAAGTATTCTCTTAGCTTACCAAATCCACTAACTAGAATTATTAAATCATCTTTAATTTGTTTATGGAGCGGTACTTAACTAAACTCGAAAGTGATTATCCCAATTTGCCAAACCAAGTTGAGTTTGTATAGAAGAACAATCGAATACTTTTCATGAATCTCTAATTTAGTAAAATAGGTCACCAAATATAATAAGGTCATAATATTAGGGTCAAGCAATCAACTTAGTCAAGCACACTTTCAATCGAATTGAAACAGTAATTCATACCCAACCCAAGCTAACAATCACCTCTAAGCCAAAAGTTTAAGGAATAAGGATTTGTACCCCTCCAAAACAATTCGGAAGGAAGAATGAAGGGGTTTGAGGGTCCGAAGTCGGGTTCACCTCAGCTGGGCACGCTCTTGGTGCGGCTCTGCAGGCCAGACGTCGTCCGACACAAAAATGAGGACTTCATCCACCTTATCACTCTACGTGTGCTTGTGACTTTAAACTCTAACCTATCAGTGACAATCCAAGATCTATCATCTAGGAACCAAAGTTCACTTTGGGAAATTAAAGGGACGAGAAGCTTCACTCCATCAAGCATCAGCTTGTACGAAACAGGACCCGACTAAAGGTTCCTTCAATATGACAACAAGACAATTGATAGAAACTTGGATTGCACGACTAGGATGGCTAGGTTTCCTGAAGATCTAAAATAATGAATCAAATGCATAACTTGCTAGAACAAGAGATGCATCAGTTTCAATCGAACCTAAAGAATAATGACAGAAGGTATTTTAACCAATTAGAGATCCATAATAGCAAAAAAACTTTCATCAATAATAAAAAATTAATAACATTTTCTAAGCAAGGGTTGAAGATAAAACCTATTAAAGGAAATTCGACCTATCAACATGATCTATTCCTCAAATTCAACACAAAAACTCACACAAAAAAACCCTAAAATTTTGAAACCCTAAACTCTAAAGTTTTCTAATTCGAAACATTAAAACAATAGTTGGCCCCGATTTCATACCTTAATGGTTAATCTTAATCAATTTGAACACATAAACACTCTGTTTGGCATATGAGTTTTTAAGGGGAAGGAAGGGGTGATAAATTGAAAAAGAGAAAGGGGGTGAAGGGAAGTGGATGAATTTCACTTTCCCATCAAATTCCACCCTTTTTATGGGTTGTGAAATCCAATCAAATTGAGTAGTTATTTAAATTTGAGATTTCTTCTCTTCCTCTTAATTGCTCATCCAAACACGTAATTTACTTCCCTTCACTTTCCTTCCTAAAAATCTCTTCAAATCCCATCATCTAAAAAGGATGAAAGAGAAATTTCGATGGAAAATTTATACCCGTTGGAACAATTGAACCCAAAATACAAAACACACTTGTTTTCTATTCAAACAACGAAAAGCTACCACTCGCACTGCAGTTGACGCTTGCATCGCTGTCCAGAGCCACCGTCAATGTCGGATCTTCTATACTCGCTTGGACACTCCTTCGCAAATCGCCTTTATCGCCTAATCACCTCTTCCCTAGGTAGTGAGTATTGCTGAGTAGTGAGTATCAATTTAACAAGAATCTGTAAGAAAATGGGATTTATTACTAAAAAAAGCCCAATAACTTTTCAATATAATATTACAAAATATCAACCAACAAAGGTTCCCTGGCTAGAGACAAATCACCGGGACGTGACGGATTCCCTGCCGGTTTCTTCATAACCTACTGACACATTGTCGGTCCTTTTGTCATTAAAGCAACTAAAGCTTTCTTCTCTAGTGGGAAACTGCTCAAACAAATAAGCCATACATTTATAGCTCTTAGACCCAAATGTGACAATCCATTAACTACAAATAATTTCAGACCTATTAGTCTTTGCTCCACCATTTACAAAATCGTCTCCAATATCCTAGCCGCTAGACTTCGACATGTTCTACCCTAACTAATACACCCACTTCAAAGTGCATTCATCGCATAAAGATCTATCCAAGAAAATATTCTAATAGCCAACGAAATCTTCCACTACTTTCAACAGAAAAAGGGAAATCTGGTTGGATGGTTGTTAAATTGGACAGGTAAAAGGCCTTTGAACTGATCTGGTGCAACTTCCTTCTTGATATCCTCAATAGATTTGGGTTCAGCTACCGCTTCATCTCTTAGATCAGGAAATGTATAACAACGGTCACCTATTGAGTACTAGTCAACAATGAACCAACGGATATGTTTACCCCATTTAAAGGTCTAGTCTATGAAGTGCTAGCTAATGGGCTACAACAAGAATCATTGAAGCCTAAAAGCCATCTCGGTATCTCAATCAAGTGCTCTTGCTCTAGGATCCCTTTCCTAGCCTTTGCCGACGACATCATTATTTTCTCATCTGCGACTAAAACGTACGGCATGTGACCAAATCAATAAGATATCTCAGATTTATAACTGTTTTTTAGGGCGCCGGATCAACTTTCAGAAATCGGTTTTCCAAGTTACATCGAAGTTGGAGGGCCACATAAAAACTACCATACAAAACGAACTAAATATTCCATATACCATCAACTTAGGCAAGTACCTTGGATGCCCGGCCATTTCTAGTAAAGTCACAAACTCAACCTTCGAAGAAATTATCACCTCCAACACAAACCAACTTTCAAAATGGACTGCCAATAATTTCTCCCAAGCTGGTAGATGCATTCTAATCAAATCTAACTTAGCTGCCAAACATCTTCATACAATGCAGTGCTTCTTGCTACCTTCATCCATCCACAAAGAACTAGATAAGATAAATAGAAATTTTCTCTGGAATAAAGAACCTGAGCATAGACCACTTATCAGTTGGTTCGAGGTCTGCAAATCACGTATGAATAGGGGCCTCAATCATCGCTCCTTAGAGGATATGAATAAAGCCTTACAACTAAAACTTCTCTGGAAAATACTAGCTAAACCAAGAAACTCGTGGATCAATCTAATCACGCAGAAATACCTAAAAGGAAAAACTATCCTTCAATACACCAAAAAGGGGAATTCTTCCTAGCAATGGACAAAACTCATTTCTCTTCTTCCTCTCTTCGAATCGGGCTTGCGTTGGGGGATTGGAAATGGAGAATCTTGTTGTGAGCTGAATCTGCCATGTTTTACAGTAACTTTTATATCGATTTCTGCATATATTGCATGCATTTGGGCTAAGATAGTACAGAACCTATGTAGTTTATGTTTATTTGCCAAATTATGGAATCTACACCAGTTTCTGTTTAATTCGCAGAATTCGAGGCATTTTACAGCAATTCTAAGGAAGGTCGGAAAAGCTCGGAAAACCACTACAGAAGTCCAAGGTCAAAGAAGCAGCGGAACCAGTCGAATTGAGCTGAGAACCCAAGCTACTCGATCTCGAGTAGCTCTTACTCGATCTCGACGAGCATGTCCGAGCAAGCCTTGTCGACAGAGCCTGATCGAGAAAGCTAGACCATCCCAGCTCCGAAAGTTACTCGATCTCGACAAGACCCTGGTCGAGATCGACGAAGCCCAGACATCACACCCGGAGTCGAGGAGAGAAGCTGACCGAGAAGCCGAGGACGAGAAGTCGAGCACAATCCTACTCGATCTCGACGAAGCCTTTGTCGAGATCGACGAGCCACCCAGTGCCAGTCCGAGTCCGTGCCGAGGAGAAGCTGCTCGACCAGAGAAGGCCACACCCTACTCGATCCCGACGAACCCTTGTCGAGATCGACGAGCCAAGTCCGAGCCACATCGAGCACCAGTTAGCCGAGACGACGAATCCTTGTCGAGGTCGACGAGCCCTTGTCGATGTCGAGTAGACTAGTTTCCAGAAACGCGTCGTCGAGGGCCGTCCTAGTCGAGTTGGGATTCCTTGGAGCCGAAGGAGGAAGATTCTATCCGAATTCTATCAAGTCTATCCATGGGAGCAAGATCTATCAACACATGAAGACTTACCTATTTAGATTTATCTTTTCCCTTTTAGATTTATTTCCATTATGCAATTTATTTATCTTTTAGTATTTTAGATATAATTTTAGATATAGATAGGAGATTCTATCCTTGGTTAGCAAGGATTAGAAGGCTATAAATAAGGCCCTAGGGGCTCAGTTTTATTCATTCAATTTCAGGGAGAAACAAGTAGTTCCACAGAGAAGTAGGAGTTCTAAGGTTTTTAAGGTTTTGGCTTTCTGCGAAAGTTGATTGCTAGGATTGTAAAGGCTTTGAATTTAGTTTTAATGCAAGTTTCTTTTTATACATCAATGTCTGTTATTGCAATGAGGCGTGAGTAGTCCAACCACTTCTGGGGCTGGGGTGAGCCCGACGGTGGCCATGTGAGATAACGCGGTAAAGGTCAGATCTTGTTATGCAATTCATCTTCTATCCCTATGAGCATGATTCTTTTGCGAGAGTTGAAGGTGATCCTTGTTTGTGTTATTGAAGCGAAAGTGATCTTAATGCAACTTGGATTAATTATGTGAAAAAGGGTTAGTAACAATTAGGGTTTATGCGAAAGCCTCTATATGCCTATTTGTTAATAACGAAAGTTATTTGATGGAAAGCATGATCTTTTATGCCTTTATGTGTTACTTTGCATGGTTATCGTTGTGGTGTTGATACCCTGGCTTTGGAAGTCTTTTATTATATTGATTTATTTCGTCGAAAATCTGAGTTTGGGTTCGAATTTGCAATTTACACTTTCTGCATTCTAGTCGATACAGAGGGAAGCTTTGTCGATTTCGAGTAGCTTGTAGTCGATCTCGAGTACGAACTGGTCTAGGTCGAGTTGAGTTCCTGCCTTCTGTTGTCGATTTCTGAAATTTCTGTATTTGCTGTGCCTTGTCGATCTCGAGTAAGCTGTGGTCGAGATCGAGTAGCCTGTTGTCTTGCTTTGTTCTTTCTTTTCGTTTGCTATTTACTGTCTTTGCTTCTATTGTTGTTTTGCTTTTGTTTGTTATTTTCTGCTTTTATTTCTGTTTCTTTTCTGTGTTTCTGTCTTTCTGCTGCTTGTCTGTGAGATCTGTTGCTACCTGAGAACTGCTGACGTGCTTCCTCGTGGATTCGATCCTGATTTTCTCTTACTACAACGGGAGGAAGTCTTGTATTTATTTGCTGAGACAGGGAAGTCAGTCTGATCTTTATTCTATTTTTATTTCATACTTGACCATCCTCCTGCAACAACAAATTGGCGCCGTTGCCGGGGAAGCTATCAATCGCGCCTTAGGTAGTCAGTTCTCACTTTTTCTTTGAGTTAATTTACAGGTGTATGCGCCGTTCTGGTCAACCACCTGAGTTTGACGGCTTAGACGAACCAGAGCGCCTTCTACACATCAGAGCTAAACTGCAAAGAGCCATGGCAGCTGCGGAGACACAGGAACAGCTGATCGCTAGGCTTACCAGGGAATTGGCCGCTAAAGATGCTGCTATCGCCGCAGAGAAAGCAGCAACGGAACAAGCACAGGCTGAGCTTGCCCAATACCCAACCACGGCAGAGGACTACATGCACTCAACTCTCGTCGTGCCTGAATCGGCGATTCTTATCCCTGATAACTCTTTTGAAATTCGCACTCAATTTCTTATAGAGCTTAAAAATAATGTCTTTTATGGTAGATTTAATGAGTGTCCTCTTGAATATATTACAAACTTTGCTGACATGTGCCGTACTCTTGCTGAAGGTACAACTTTGGAATATGTCAAGATGAAAGCTTTTCGCTGGTCTCTCGCTGGGCCTGCACTGAAGTGGCTGGAAGGGCTGAAACCAAAATCACTCACAACCTGGGCCCAAGTAGAGCAAGAGTTCCTGAACAAATTCTTCCCACCTGCCAAAACAACACATCTCCGCCAGAAAATCACCGCCTTCAGACAGAAGCAAGGGGAACCGCTAGCAAAGGAATGGGAGCGCTACAAAGAACTTCTGCGATCTTGCGCTACTCATGGACAGCCACCCTACGTCATTCAGGAGATCTTCTTCAATTCTCTTGATCAAGTCACCAAGGACAGAATCAACCATTATACTCGCTATGAGTATCTGACAATGCCGCCAAGTGACGCATGGGGTGTGCTAGAGAAGCTCACTACCTACGACAACAAATATGGGTCTACTGCAACTTATGAAGAGAACGCATACGCCAGGCCAGCACCATCCATGCCCCTCTATGAGCCTCCTAAGGAGATTGATCCTGATGTTAGGGAGCAGTACTACAGAGACCAGAATAAGAAGCTCCTCAAACAAGTAAAGTATCTCTCTGTCAACCAGCCTTGTATTGAATGCGGATCGCAAAGGCACACTACTACTGAGTGCCCACACACAGAGCAAGTCAGGATGACAGAGCACCAAGAGGAGGTAGCTTACGCAGGGGGTCCTAATCGCTACATGGGGGACCAAAGGTTTCAGCAACCACAATGGAACCAAGGTGTCCCTAGGAACCCCCCACCCTACAGAGCTCCAGGACATCCGGAAAGAGACCAGAAAAAGGATGATATACAGACAGTCCTGGAGGAAATACGGAGGAAACCACTCAGAAACTAGGCAGTCCTTCAACTCCGTCTATACTCAGATGCAAGGTGTCAACTCTAGGCTTGGGGAAATTGATATATGGAGAAAATCAGTTGATACACAGATTGGTCAATTAGCAGCAGGAATCCCAAGACAGTCAGGTGCGCTCCCTGGATCTTCAGAACCAAATCCTAAAGGGAAGACTGGACACATCGCTGCTGTAAAACTCAGAAGCGGCCATCAATTGCAAGAGCCAGAGGTCGGAAAGCAGCAGAACATAGAGGAACAGCAACTCGATGTCGACAAACCTGTAGTCGATGTCGACGAAGGCCTCGTCGATCTCGAGGAGAACCTGCAAAAATCTTCGTCTGCACCGCACAACAACTCGACTACGCCCAACCTGGTTGATGTCGACAAGACTGTAGTCGATGTCGAGGAGCCCCTAGTCGACATAGAGCAGCCTACAGCACCTCCGACGTCTGTTCTGGCTCCGAATAAGAAAAAGAAGCTGCCTTTCCCCACAAAATCGCTAAAGGACCCGGCAGAAAAGAAATTTCAGCGCTTCATCAAGATGCTTCAGAAACTCAACGTCACCATTCCCTTCACAGAAGCTCTCAATTAAATGCCATCTTATGTCAAGTTCCTGAAGGAGATTCTGAGCAAAAAGCGATCGATGGCTGAAATCACAGAGGAGTGCAGCCATCTGGACATATTGGAGAAGAGGCCGGATCCAGGTAAGTTTGCTATAACTATTGGATTTGGTCCATACAAAATTAATGCTTTATGTGATCTTGGAGCTAGTGTGAGTATAATGCCGTTAACAATTTGGTCCAAGATTAAGATAGGTGCCCTAGAGCTTGTGGATGCTAGACTTTACTTGGCCAACAACACGGTGGTCATCCCAACAGGCATGGTGGACAATGTGCCAGTACAAGTAGGTAAATTCTTTGTCCCTGCTGATTTCTTAGTTGTTGATATGCAAGAAGATCCTGCTTGTCCAATTATCTTAGGAAGACCATTCTTGGCGACGGTGGATGCCAACATAAGCGTAAGGAAAGGAGTGCTCACCTTCAACATCAACGATGAGGTAATTGAGTATTCTTTTAATAAAACTGAAAGGCATACAGGTCCAATGGAAGAGGTCAAATCTATCTCAGCTGGCTATATTACCTGCGGGGAACCCAAGGTCAGAAATATGACCCCTGAGGAGATAGAAAAGAGGGACATGGAGGCCCAGGTGGAGGAGATCATGGCAATCCTCAAGGAGAACACAGAGAATCCAATCGACACGGACCAAGGTAAGTCGTTGTGGATTAATTATTTTTCGGATGCCTTGACAGGAGCTAAGTATGGGGTCAAGATCGACCGGACCCTAGTCGATCTCGACCAGACCAAGGAGTCTCCACCAGTACCAGCCTCGTCGAGCAGCCAGACGGAAGCAGAACCCTACTCGATCTCGAGTAGGCTCGTCGAGATCGACCACCAGAGCCCTACGTCGACTCAGCTTTCCTCGACGCTGACGACACCAGAGCCAGGATCTTCGTCGACATCGACCACCCTTGTCGAGATCGACAAGCCCTCTACTGACTCGACTCCTGCTTCCTCGACGCTGAGACCACCAGAGCCAGGACCAGCCTCGTCGATCTCGACCACCCTTGTCGAGGTAGACCACCACTCGACTCCACCAGATCCTTCCTCCTCGACGCTGCAGACACCAGGAGCAGAAGCCTACTCGAGGTCGACCAGCCTTGTTGAGATCGACAAGCCCTGTCCTTCGTCGACTTCCGCATCCTCGAGCAGACCACCACCAGAACCAGCATCCTCGTCGAGATCGACTAGCCCTAGTCGAGATCGACCAAACACAGTGGTCCCCGATTCCGTCTCTGCGAAGGTGAGCCAAGGTATGGATCTTTCTTCTCCTATTTCCATTAAAGATCTATCTATACATGGGAGAGGTTTGCCTTGGTATGTGCGCTTATGTAGGATATCCAATGATGAGCCTAAGGAGTATGAAGTTGGAGACAAGCTCTATGTCTCTAAATCAAAGGATCATTGGTTCCCTAATAAATTCAACAAGAAGCGGATGGGACCTTTCGTGGTGAACAAGATCCATTCTGGAGGATTACAGCTGATGGACAAGAATGGAGTCTTATTTGACCCTGCAGATGCCACCTTGAGCATAAATGGAAAGTCGGCCTAGCGACTATAAAATCTAGAGCATGTACATAGACTTTTTAGGACTTTTGAGACTTTGCTTTGTTTGTTTTTTGTTTGGAACCTTTTAATTTTTCTATTATGGGTATATGTCTTCTACACTTTTCAGGTCCATGGATAGAAGCAAACTACATTCATACTCGGCCCAGGCGATTCTTCCATTCGAAAATATGAGGCCCTGCACACCTGTCTAGTGAGTTTCTTTCTTTACCCTTATCTTGTTTTTATACAGTGAGGACACTGTAATGTTTAAGTATGGGGTGGGGGAAGGGCTTACATTATGCATATTAGCTATATTGTGACATTATGTGTACATTATTTCTTTGAATTGCTACATGGCTATTTTGGAATGCATTATTGATTTATGTGCTTATATGCATGATTTCCAAAATTTGAGAAAAATGACCCCTATTGAAAATTTTGATTAATGTCATGGAAGCTTATATTGAACTCAACGATGCAAAATTAGATTCATTAGAGATATAGCATGAAATTGCCTAGTAAAGGGAAGTCACAATGAAGTGCATTATTTTGATGAAAACCATGAAAGGAGGTAAAATTTGAAATTGCTTTTGACATGTTGCATAATAAGATGATGGAGGACTTTATATTTCCATATAATGCTCATTGTTTAAAATCCTAGCCTTACCTATGCTTATGCATCACAAAAGCCATAATATGCCTTATTTCAAATATTGCTCCACATGATCTAAACATTTGCCATTCTTTACCTTATCCGGGGATTATGTTGAGAATGATGTTACATTATGGAGATTGTTATATGGTTGTTGTGTTTATCATTATTGGAGTTTGGAAGGAAATTGTTTGAAATATATGGAAAATTTAATGAGTGAAAGAAAATCCGATCAAAGATCGACCCTGCTCTCTGAGATAATAGTTTGGAGAGATGGGACACCAGGTGAGGAGTCCGACGCACTAAGTATCCGGGGCCATTCATGACACCCATGTTTGTGACTCGCGAGAAGGCAGTGCTGAGGTTAGAGAGGTAAAAGAAATATTATGGATAAAAGCATTATGAAAGGTGATGAATCTCAAAGAGAAGGAATGTGGAAATTCAGTTTGGGAAATACTCCATTTCCCCGGATCATTAGCACCACATTACCAAAAATTGCCCACCTTTAGCTTTTTACCAATCTACTCCTTATTTGAGCTTAAATTAAAATCCTCTTGATTATCAATGCTTTGTCACGAATGAATGTTTTACATAACCCTCCTTTTGTGAGTAGATGTTGCTTTTATATATTTGCACATGCATGGATCTGTGACACTAGTACCTTTTCGAGGATGGTAATTGACTGCAGGGACATATGAGAATGAATCTAATATGTTGAGAGTTTGAATTCTTCCCCTGAATGACAAATAAAAGTATTGCTTGAGGACAAGCAAGCTTAAGTATGGGGTGTTTGTTGTGAGCTGAATCTCCCATGTTTTACAGTAACTTTTATATCGATTTCTGCATATATTGCATGCATTTGGGCTAACATAGTACAGAACCTATGTAGTTTATGTTTATTTGCCAAATTATGGAATCTACACCAGTTTCTGTTTAATTCGCAGAATTCGAGGCATTTTACGACAATTCTAAGGAAGGTCGGAAAAGCTCGGAAAACCACTACCGAAGTCCAAGGTCAAAGAAGCAGCGGAACCAGTCGAATTGAGCTGAGAACCCAAGCTACTCGATCTCGAGTAGCTCTTACTCGATCTCGACGAGCATGTCCGAGCAAGCCTTGTCGACAGAGCCTGATCGAGAAAGCTAGACCATCCCAGCTCCGGAAGTTACTCGATCTCGACAAGACCCTGGTCGAGATCGACGAAGCCCAGACACCACACCCGGAGTCGAGGAGAGAAGCTGACCGAGAAGCCGAGGACGAGAAGTCGAGCACAATCCTACTCGATCTCGACAAAGCCTTTGTCGAGATCGACGAGCCACCCAGTGCCAGTCCGAGTCCGTGCCGAGGAGAAGCTGCTCGACCAGAGAAGGCCACACCCTACTCGATCTCGACGAACCCTTGTCGAGATCGACGAGCCAAGTCCGAGCCACATCGAGCACCAGTTAGCCGAGACGACGAATCCTTGTCGAGGTCGACGAGCCCTTGTCGATGTCGAGTAGACCAGTTTCCAGAAACGCGTCGTCGAGGGTTGTCCTAGTCGAGTTGGGATTCCTTGGAGCCGAAGGAGGAAGATTCTATCCGAATTCTATCAAGTCTATCCATGGGAGACAAGATCTATCAACACATGAAGACTTACCTATTTAGATTTATCTTTTCCCTTTTAGATTTATTTCCATTATGCAATTTATTTATCTTTTAGTATTTTAGATATAATTTTAGATATAGATAGGAGATTCTATCCTTGGTTAGCAAGGATTAGAAGGCTATAAATAAGGCCCTAGGGGCTCAGTTTTATTCATTCAATTTCAGGGAGAAACAAGTAGTTCCACAGAGAAGTAGGAGTTCTAAGGTTTTTAAGGTTTTGGCTTTCTGCGAAAGTTGATTGCCAGGATTGTAAAGGCTTTGAATTTAGTTTTAATGCAAGTTTCTTTTTATACATCAATGTCTGTTATTGCAATGAGGCGTGAGTAGTCCACCCACTTCTGGGGCTGGGGTGAGCCCGACGGTGGCCATGTGAGATAACGCGGTAAAGGTCAGATCTTGTTATGCAATTCATCTTCTATCCCTATGAGCATGATTCTTTTGCGAGAGTTGAAGGTGATCCTTGTTTGTGTTATTGAAGCGAAAGTGATCTTAATGCAACTTGGATTAATTATGTGAAAAAAGGGTTAGTAATAATTAGGGTTTATGCGAAAGCCTCTATATGCCTATTTGTTAATAACGAAAGTTATTTGATGGAAAGCATGATCTTTTATGCCTTTATGTGTTACTTTGCATGGTTATCGTTGTGGTGTTGATACCCTGGCTTTGGAAGTCTTTTATTATATTGATTTATTTCGTCGAAAATCTGAGTTTGGGTTCGAATTTGCAATTTACACTTTCTGCATTCTAGTCGATACAGAGGGAAGCTTTGTCGATTTCGAGTAGCTTGTAGTCGATCTCGAGTACGAACTGGTCTAGGTCGAGTTGAGTTCCTGCCTTCTGTTGTCGATTTCTGAAATTTCTATCTTTGCTGTGCCTTGTCGATCTCGAGTAAGTTGTGGTCGAGATCGAGTAGCCTGTTGTCTTGCTTTGTTCTTTCTTTTCGTTTGCTATTTACTGTCTTTGCTTCTATTGCTGTTTTGCTTTTGTTTGTTATTTTCTGCTTTTATTTCTGTTTCTTTTCTGTGTTTCTGTCTTTCTGCTGCTTGTCTGTGAGATATGTTGCTATCTGAGAACTGCTGACGTGCTTCCTCGTGGATTCGATCCTGATTTTCTCTTACTACAACGGGAGGAAGTCTTGTATTTATTTGCTGAGACAGGGATGTCAGTCTGATCTTTATTCTATTTTTATTTCATACTTGACCATCCTCCTGGAACAACAAATCCATTAGCTTCTGGCATGATTATTGGTTTGATCGTGCCCCCTTTTGGACCCATGCCACTGATTTTATACATATTGACCACCTAAACACAAACTCGAAACCACTATTAGTAACAACCTAAACACAAATATCATTAACTCAATTACCCAAATCCCAATACCCAAATACATTCACCAAGATAGGCTACACTAGAGTTGGAGCAAAAATGGTTGGTTTTCCACTGCTTCGACCATTGAAATGATCCATCACTCCAAGCAACACACGACATCGAATTTTCATTGGATATGGAAATTCGACACCTTACCTAAGATTAAAGACTTCATTTGACATATCTTCAAGGTTGGTCTCCCCACCTTTGTCAAACAGGCATGTCACGGACTTGGTATCCCAACTGACTGCTTTCTATGCAGCATGAACTTTGAGGACCTTGAACAATTCTTGTTTCATTGCCTAGTTACAAAAGACTCAATCCAACTTCTATCACCAAAAATTGCAAACAAAGTAAATACAACGTAAAATACCTCGAGCAATATAGCTGAAACATTGATAGGCATTAGATCGGCCCTCGAAAATCAAGACTTCTCCACCCTTGCCACACCTTGGTGGAGTACCTGGTATATTTAAAACAAAACTCTCTTTGACAACGTTATTCCCAACCCTAGAGTCATAGTCTCCTTTATTAAAGAACAAATGCTTAACTAGGATAAAGCCAAAGAAATAGACAATGATCTTGATCTAGATCAACCAAATATGAGTACATTTCGATGCAAAACATCTCGTCGTCAATCTAAGCGGTGTAAACCTAGGCCTAACTGGTGCAAACTTAACTTCGATGAAGCAGTCTCCAACACTAACATTGGATCGTATGACTTTCTCATCCGCGACGACAACGGTTCAATCCTGTTCGCGGAAGCCGGAGATTCTCCGTTCCCCTCCGTTATTGGTGTGGAGGGTTTCATCACGTAGAAAGGCATTTCAAAGGACGTTGATCTTAATATCAAAAATATGTATCGAAGGCGATAACCTTAGCATAGTTAATAGCCTTAACTCTGGGATTTCGTGCTCTGGTGAGATCGAGATGCTCATCTCCGACACTCTTTTTTCTCTCCGTCTCCTCACAAATTTTGAGATCTCTCACATCTTCAGGAAAGGCAATCATGCAGCGGACCGCTTATCTCATCTTGGGATTCATTTTTCCTGCTCTATTCCCCCTTCAGATGTTGTTTTGTGTAAATATCATCTACAATGAGTCACTTGGCTAGATTGCCTTGACAATCTTCCAAATTCTTTCCGGTTAAAAAAAAAAGGTTGAAACACCAAATTTTCAACTAAAACCAAACTTTTGGGCATGGGACAAAAAAATTTAAAATGTCAGGGTTACTAAGCAAAATGGTTGAAACTGTTGTTTACCATCCGAATTACGCTACAACACATGGTTGCCTCGCAAAAAATCTATTTTTCTCGTATAAATTTTAAAACCAAATTGGAGTTGTTTGAACAAAAAGTTATTAAGATTAACATTATATATTTTTTTAAAAAGAAAAATTCTGAAGCATCCCCACTCTATACTCGTCGACTATTTTAAAACAAAATTGTCTATAGTGATCGAGTATCCGCCCCCTGTGCATTTGTTATAGTCCAACAACACATCATGAATCATGACAATCAATACAAAGGATATAAAAAGTAACCACCAGTAGCAAGTCCATATTCCAAACTAGAAAGAAAAATGAAATAGTTAAATTTACGGAAAAGCTAAATACACCGCTAATTTTTACTGGATACACCGCTAATCTACGCATAAAGATGCGGAACTCACTACGCACCATGATGCGGAACTAGCCTTGCGTCAGACCAAACACGCCCTAACATTCCCCCGCCAAACATTCCGCAATGGGATGCGGAACAAGATACGCGTATGAATGCGGAATATCTGGGAATGAAACCAAACGCGGCATAAAGGAATACGAATGGACTTCGCATCGAGTTGCGTAATACGATGTATTTGAAATTCAAAAGCAGTTGCGCATCAGCGTGTGAAGAACGAGGCGTATCAAGTACGATTCGGAAAGGCAATCGGTGAGACGACTTTCGAACTCCGATTCCAAGAGAGACGACGGTTTGTGATTCCGACAGTCGGAGAAGTGAATGGCGGGTGAAGGAAGCGGCGGAAAGAGGGGTACAGGAGGCGAGGGCGGCGGTGGAGGGCCGGCCGGTACGCCTGTGGTGCTGGTACCCGGTAACGAGCCGACGATGGAGGAAATCTTTGATTCGTTGGACTGGAGAGACGGGGAGAGGGCGGCGATGGAGGCGGAGGAGTTGGGCAGGGCGGCGGAGCAAGTGAGGACGATGTCGGAGGGGCAAGTGCAGGTCGAGACGACGCCGGGGCAATTAGGTGGCCGGGATTTGGTCGGTGATGGGGGCCGGGGTGGAGAGGGCGGAGAAGGGGATTTGGTCGGTGATGGGGATTTGGTCGGTGATGGGGGTCGGGGGGTCCGGGAGGTGTCGATTGAGACGGCGTGTGTGGTGATGCAGCGAGAGGAGGAGGAAGATGCGGCTCTGAGCAGGGCGGCCGAGGAGGAAAGGGCGGCGGAGGAGGAACGGGCGCGGGAGGAGGAAAGGGCGGCAGGGGAAGAAAGGGCGGCGGAGGAGGAAAGGGCGGCGGGGGAATAAAGGGCTGTAGACGCGGACGCGACGTCTGTGGCGGCGGCGGTGGCGGATAGGGTTACAGCGAGGGTGGCCGGCCCGGAGGCGGCGAGGGATTCAGCGGATGAGGCAGCGAGGACCGCGGCGGCGAGGGCGGCGGCGGTTGAAGGGAAGAGAGTCTTGCGCCCGCGAGCAAGAAAAATATTATTGGCGTGGGTAAGTATTTCGTTGATGATTTTTTTGTAGTTTTCATTACTCTTCAATTATGCCGAAGTTTGAGTGTTGAGTAAATCGTATTAGTGAGAAGAAAAAATTATGTTAGTATATAGGAAGAAATGGGAGGATATGGAAAATATAATTGTCGGAAGATAGAGAATGAAAATAATCGTTAGAAATAGTAGACACGTACATTATAAGTATATTAACTTGAGTTGTAATTACATATGCGTAATAGAAAACATATAATTCGATGAAAAAATGGAGAGTACAAATACATAAATTACAAATGTAGAAAACGTTATAGTAAACAGCGTGAAATATACATTATAATGTGGAACTATTTGAATAATAAACAATAATTATAAATAAAGACAACGATTAAAATGACAGGAGAGGGAGAAGTTCGTGAAGGAGTTGCAGGAAAGCCGTAAGCGTGGGTTTGAGGGTGCTGGGAAAGGAGATCGGACTATTGGATGGATTGTCTCAGCCTCAGCGCGTGGGAAGTTTGAGAAGAAGTTGAAGAGAGCTGTTGTAGAGGATCCAGCTGATGTATTGGTGGATACGGAGATGGTAGTGGTAGAGACGGAGACGGCGGACGTGGAGACGCCTGCGGTGGACGTGGAGACGCCTGCGGATGCCTAGCAGCCCGACCCTGCACGAGTGGGAGAGTTGGTGGGAGAGTTACAGGCTTGTATGAGGACTCCTGAGGTGAGGGGGCCAAACCTACAGATGGTATTGCTGATGGTGCCTCCTCCATGGGAGCAGCCGTCGACGATGGCGGGTGTACTCCCTTGGATGAATATTTTTGGGGAGGAGCATCGTGTGGAGAGGTCCCCCACATTGGGTTCTGCGTGCGGATCCGCATCAGAAGCGAGGACGTATGTGTCTGCTGCGAGGTAGGGTGGGGTTCTGGAGGAGTACCATGCTCCCCACGATGAGAATGTTCTGTTGTTATGAGGGGATCAAGTATGACATATAACAAAATAAATCAAACCAGATTTAGGCCCACGCAAATAATTACAAGACTCCTCCAATGCAGTAATGGGATGTCAGGATCGAATCCACGAGGAAGCGTGTCAGCGGATCCTAGGCAGCTGTAAATCTCACAGAAAAGCAAACAGAAGACAAAAACAAAGGAACAAAGAAAGAAAGACAAACGAAAGCAAGAACTAAAAGCAAAGACAGAAGCTACTCGATCTCGACAAGCTGTTACTCGAGATCGACTACCAACAGTAAAAGACAGAAACTGAAAATCGACGACAGAACCCTCAGGCAACACAGTACTCGATCTCTACAAGAGGCTACTCGAGATCGACAAGACTCTCCTCTGTCTCGACTAGGCTCTACTCTGCATCGACTAAAACCTCCTCTGTATCGACTAAGAATGCAGAAAGTATAAATTGCAAATTCGAACACAGAACTCAGAAATTCGACAGAAATAAACTCAATATAATAAAGAACTTCCAAAGTCAGGGTATCAACACCACAACGATAACCATGCAAAGTAACACATAAAGGCATAAAAGATCATGCTTTCCATCAAAATAACTTTCGTTACCAACAAATAGACATATAGAGGCTTTCGCATAAACCCTAATTGTTACTAACCCTTTTCACATAATTAATCCAAGTTGCATTAAGATCACTTTCGCTTTAATAATACAAGCAAGGATCACCTTCAACTCTCGCAAAAGAATCATGCTCATAGGGATAGAAGATGAATTGCATAACAAGATCTGACCTTTACCGCATCACCTTACATGGCCACCGTCGGGCTCACCCCAGCCCCAGAAGTGGGTGGACTACTCGCTCTTCATCATCAAGAAAGACATCAAATAACAAAAGAAACTAACTTGCATTGAATTAAATAAAGAAAGCTTACAACCAACAAGACAAATCCGCTTTCGCCTTTCCACCTTGCTCGCCACAAACTTTCTCTCTCTACTCCTACTTACTTGAATGGAATTCTGTGTGTTTCTGAATGAATGGAAAACAAGCCCCTAGGGCTTTATTTATAGTGATCAAACCCCGCTAATCAAGGAAAGAATCATTTATCTATATCTACTTCTAATTATCTAAAAGCTTAAAAGATAAATAAATTGCTTAAGGGAAATGAATCTTTAAAGGAAACTATATCTAAAATTGTAAAATATCTTCCAAGTAGGTAGAACTTCTCTTCCATAGATAGACTTGATCAAATTGGATAGAATCTCGGCCAACTCGACTTCCTTCGTGCCCAAGTAACTCCAACTCGACAAGGACTGCTCAAACCGCGTAACGCGCTCCCGGACGTGGCTCGTCGATCTCGACCAAGGCTACTCGAGATCGAGTAGGATTGGTGCCGACTAGTGTGGCTCGGCTAGATCTGCTCGACATGCTCGGACATGGCTCCTGGGCGTCGTCGATCTCGACTAAGCCTCCTCGAGATCGAGTAGAGGTGGTGCTCGGCTTCTCCGTTTTCGGCTTCTCGACTTGTCTCAACTCATCGACTCCGGACATGGCCTCTCAGTGTCGTCGATCTCGACTAGGTGGTACTCGAGATCGAGTAGGGTTCCGGGAGTCGGGTTGTCTCTGACTCGGTGTCCTCGATCAGCTCTGCTCGACCAGGTGTGCTCGGACAGCCTTTGTCGAGATCGAGTAGAGGCTAGTCGATCTCGAGTAGAGTTCTCTCAGCTTTCTGCTCTGTTCTTGAAACGCACTTTTCCGAGTCCTCGTCGTCGGATTGACGCATATGACCATGCGTTGGAAACCTATTTTCGAGGGCTACAACTTTCATGAAGACATCAAAGCTTGATTCAGAACGAAGAATGGTGAAAAATGGCCTTTTCTCCAGCTGCACCATTCTTAGCTTCTCCATGAATTTCCTTTAAGCTCCAAAGTGCGTCCGATTTCTGCGAAATATAACCAAAACTTGTGTAGACTTCCATATATTGCAAATAAGTGTAAACTACACAGATTCTGTATTATTCTAACCCAAATGCATGCAATGTATGCAGAAATCGATATAAAAGTTACTGTAAAACATGGCAGATTCAGCTCACAACAAACACCCCATACTTAAGCTTGCTTGTCCTCAAGCAATACTTTTAATTGTCATTCAGGGGAAGAAATCAAAACTCTCAATATCTTAGATTCATTTTCATATGTCCCCTGCAATCAATTTCCATCCTCGAAAAGGTACTAGTGTCACAGATCCATGCATGTGCAAATATACAAAAGCAAAATCTACTCACAAAAGGAGTGTTATGCAAAAAATAATTTTATGTGACAAAGCATTGATAATCAAGAGGACTTTAATTTAAGCTCAAATAAGGAGTAGAATGGTAAAAGGCTAAAGGTGGGCAATTTCTGACAATGTGGTGCTAATGATCCGGGGAAATGGAGTATTTCCAAACTGAATTTCATACCACATTCTTTCTCATAAGATTCATCACCTTTCATAATGCTTTTTTCAATAATAATGCTTTTACCTCTCTAACCTCAGCACTGCCTTCTCGCGAGTCGCAAACATGGGTGTCATGAATGGCCCCGGATACTTAGTGCGTCGGACTCCTCACCTGGTGTCCCATCTCGCCAAACTATTATCTCAGCGAGCAGGGTCGATCTTTGATCGGATTTTCTTTCACTCATTAAATTTTCCATATTTTCAAACATTTTCCGCCAAACTCCAATAATGATAAAAGCAACACAACAACCATATAACATCTCCATAATGTAACATCATTCTCAACATAATCCCCGGATAGGGTAAGGAATGGTAATATTAAGATCATGTGGAGCAATATTTGAAATAAGGCATATTATGGCTTTTGTGAGATGCATAAGCATAGGTAAGGCTAGGATTATAAACAATGAGCATTATATGGAAATATAAAGTCCTCCATCCTCTTATCATGCAACATGTCAAAAGCAACTTCAAATTTTACCTCCTTTCATGGTTTTTATCAAAATATGCACTTCATTGTGACTTCCCTTTACTAGGCAATTTCATGCTATATCTCTAATGAATCTAATTTTGCATCGTTGATTTCAATATAAGCTTCCATGACATTTATCAAAAATTTCAATGGGGGTCATTTTTTCAAACTTTGGAAAACATGCATATAAGCACATAAATCAATAATGCATTCCAAAATAGCCATGTAGCAATTCAAAGAAATCAATTCTAAATATGCACACATAATGTCAAAATATGGCAAATATGCATAAAGTAAGCCCTTCCCCCACCCCATACTTAAATATTACAGTGTCCTCACTGTATAAAAACAAGGGTAAAGAAAGAAACTCACTAGACAGGTGTGCAGATCTTCTTAATATCGAATAAAAGGAATCGCCTGGGCCAAGTATGAATATAGCTCGCTTCTGTCCATGGTCCTGAAAAGTGTAGAAGACATATACCCACAATAGAAAAACTAAAAATGTTCAAAAACCAAAAACAAGCAGAACAAAGTTCAAAAAGTCCCAAATTAAATGTCTATGTACACGCTCTAGATTTTATAGTCGCTAGGCCGACTTTCCATTTAGCTCAAGGTGGCATATGCAGGGCCCATATAGCTTGGGCTTCAAATAAGACTCCATTCTTGTCCATCAGCTGCAATCCTCCAGAATGGATTTTTTTCACCACGAAAGGCCCCATCCTCTTCTTGTTGAATTTGTTAGGGAACCAATGATCCTTTGATTTAGAGACATAGAGCTTGTCTCCAACTTCATACTCCTTAGGCTCATCATTGGATATCCTACATAAGCGCACATACCAAGGCAAACCTCTCCCATGTATAGATAGATCTTTAATGGAAATGGGGGAAGAAAGATCCATACCTTGGCTTACCTTCGCGGAGACGGAATCGGGGACAACAGTGTTTGGTCGATCTTGAGTAGGAGTACTCGATCTCGACGAGGTTTCAGATTCTGGTAGTGAGCTGCTCGAGGATGCAGAAGCTGGTAGAGGGGAGGGCTGGTCGACATCGAGTGGGCTACTCGATTTCGAGTAGCCTGGCTGGTCTGGTGGCTTCAGTGTCGAGGAAGGTGAAGTCGAGGCGGTACAGTGGTGGTCGATCTCGAGTAGGGTACTCCATCTCGAGTAGGGCTCGGCTTCTGTCTGGCTGCTCGACGATGCTGGTGCTGGTGGAGGCTCCTGGTTTTGGTCGAGATCGACTAGGGTCCTCGATGTCGAGGAGTCTTGGTCAATCTTGACCCCATACTTGGCTCCTGTCAAGGCATCCGAAAAATAGTTAGTCCATAACGACGTACCTTGGTTTGTGTCGATTGGATTTTCCGTGTCCTCCTTTAGGATTGCCATGATCTCCTCCCCCTGGGCCTCCATGTCCCTTTTTTCCAGCTCCTCAGGGGTCATATTTCATACCTTGGGTTCCCCTCAGGTAATGTAGCCAGCTGAGATAGATTTTACCTCTTCCATTGGACCTGTATGCCTTTCAGTTTTATTGAAGTAATACTCAATTACCTCATCGCTGATGTTGAAGGTGAGCACTCCTTTCCTTACGCTTATGTTGGCATCCACCGTTGCCAAGAAGGGTCTTCCTAGAATAATTGGACAAGCAGGATCTTCTTGCATATCAACAACTAAGAAATCAGCAGAGACAAAGAATTTACCTACTTGTACTGGCACATTATCCACCATGCCTGTTGGAATGACCACCGTGTTGTTGGCCATATAAAGTCTAGCATCCACAGGCTCTAGGGCACCTATCTTAATCTTGGACCAAATTGTTAAAGGCATTATACTCACACTAGCTCCAATATCACATAAAGCATTAATTTTGTATGGACCAAATCCAATGGTTATAGCAAACTTACCTGGATCTGGCCTCTTCTCCAGTATGTCCAAATGGCTGCACTCCTCTGTAATCTCAGCCATTGATCGCTTTTTGCTCAGAATCTCCTTCAGGAATTTGACATAGGATGACATTTCATTGAGAGCTTCTGTGAAGGGGATGGTGACGTTGAGCTTTTGAAGCATTTTGATGAAGCGCTGAAATTTCTTTTCTGTCGGGTCCTTTGGAGATTATGTGGGGAAAGACAGCTTCTTTTTCTGATTTGGGGCCAGAACAGACGTCGGAGGTGCTGCAGTTTTCTCGATCTCATCCTGCCCTTCCTCGATGTCGACTACGTCCTTGTCGATCTCGACCAGATTGGGTGGTGTCGAGTTGATGTGCAGTGCAGACGAGGGCTTCTGTTTCTCCTCGAGATCGAGCAGACCCTCCTCGAGATCGACCAGGGTTTTGTCGACGTCGACTTGCTGCTGGTTGACTTGCTGCTGCTTTCAGACTTCTGGCTCTTGCAGTTGATGGCCACTTCTAAGTTTTACAGCAGCGATGTGTCCAGTCTTTCCCTTTGGATTTGGTTCTGAAGATCCAGGGAGTGAACCTGACTGTCTGGGGATTCCTGCTGCTAGCCGACCAATCTGTGTATCAACCGTTTTCCTCCATATATCAATCTCCCCAAGCCTTGAGTTGACGCCCTGAATCTGAGTATAGACTGCGTTGAAGGATTGCCTGGTTTCTGTATGATTCCTCCTTATTTCCTCCAAGACAGTCTGTAGATCATCCTTTTTCTGGTCCCTTTCCGGATGTCCTGGAGCTCTGTAGGGCGGGGGGTTCCTAGGGGCACCTTGGTTCCATTGTGGTTGCTGAAACCTTTGGTCCCCCATGTAGCGATTGGGACCCCCTGCGTAAGCCGCCTCTTCATGGTATTCTGCCAGCCTGACTTGCTCTGTGTGTGGGCACTCAGTAGTGGTGTGCCTCTGTGATCCGCATTCTATACAAGGCTGGTTGACAGAGAGGTACTTTACTTGTTTGAGGAGCTTCTTATTCTGATCTCTGTAGTACTGCTCCCGAACATCTGGATCAATCTCCTTAGGGGGCTCATATAGGGGCATGGATGGTGCGTGCCTGGCGTAGGGGTTCTCCTCATAGTTGACTGGAGTCCCATACTTGTTGTCATAGTTGGTCAGCTTGTCAAGAGCAGCCCATGCGTCAGGAGGCGGCATTGTCAGATACTCATAGTGAGTATATGTGTTGATTCTGTCCTTTGCAGCCAAGTCCAGAGAATTGAAGAAGATCTCTTGAACCACGCAGGGTTGCTGTCCATGTGTAGGGCAGGATCGCAGTAGATCCTTATAGCGTTCCCATGCCTTTGCCAGTGTCTCCCCAGGCTGCTGTTTGAAAGATGTGATCTTTTGGCGCAGGAGTGCTGTCTTGGCAGGAGGCAGGAACTTGTTCAGAAATTCCTGCTTCACCTGAGCCCATGTCGTGAGAGATCGTGGTTTCAGCCCTTCCAGCCAATTCAGTGCAGGCCCAGCCAGAGACCAACGGAAAGCTTTCATCAGGATGTACTCCAAGTTGGTACCTTCAGAAAGAGTACGACACATGTCAGTAAAGTTGGTAATATGGCGCAGAGGGCATTCATTAAATCGACCATGAAAAGCATGATTTTTAATTTCAATAAGGAATTGAGTGCGAATTTCATAGTTGTTTTCAGGGATTAGAATGGCCGATTCAGGCACGACGAGAGTCGGGTGCATATAATCCTCTGCAGTGGTTGGGTATAGGGCAAGCTCATTTGCCAGCTACCTCGCACGTTCAGCTTCTTGTTCCCTCCCTGCTCTCTCAGTGGCGAGAGCAGCATCTCTGGCGGCTAGATCCCTCGTGAGCCTCTCGATCAGCTGTTCCTGTGTCTCTGCAGCCGCCATGGCTCTTTGTAGTTTAGCTCTGATGTGTAGAAGGCGCTCTGGTTCGTCTAAGCCGTCAAACTCAGGTGGTTGACCAGAACGGCGCATACACCTGTAAAGTAACTCAAAGAAAAAGTGAGAACTGACTACCTAAGGCGCGAATGATAGCCTCCCCGGCAACGGCGCCAATTTGTTGTTTTGAGGTGATCAAGTATGAAATATAACAAATAAATCAAACCAGATTTAGGCCCACGCAAATAATTACAAGACTCCTCCAATGCAGTAATGGGAAGTCAGGATCGAATCCACGAGGAAGCGTGTCAGCGGATCCTAGGCAGCTGTAAATCTCACAGAAAAGCAAACAGAAGACAGAAACAAAGGAACAAAGAAAGAAAGACAAACGAAAGCAAGAACTAAAAGCAAAGACAGAAGCTACTCGATCTCGACAAGCTGTTACTCGAGATCGACTACCAACAGTAAAAGACAGAAACTGAAAATCGACGACAGAAACTCGACTCAGTCAACACAGTACTCGATCTCGACAAGAGGCTACTCGAGATCGACAAGAAATAGTAAAAAACAGAAATTGCAGAATCGAAAACAGGAACAGAAACTCAACTCGACGTAGAAAAGAGACAACTCGATCTCGACAAGGGTCTACTCGAGATCGACAAGACTCTCCTCTGTCTCGACTAGGCTCTACTCTGTATCGACTAAAACCTCCTCTGTATCGACTAAGAATGCAGAAAGTGTAAATTGCAAATTCGAACACAGAACTCAGAAATTCGACAGAAATAAACTCAATATAATAAAGAACTTCCAAAGCCAGGGTATCAACACCACAACGATAACCATGCAAAGTAACACATAAAGGCATAAAATATCATGCTTTCCATCAAAATAACTTTCGTTACTAACAAATAGACATATAGAGGCTTTCGCATAAACCGTAATTGTTACTAACCCTTTTCACATAATTAATCCAAGTTGCATTAAGATCACTTTCGCTTCAATAATACAAACAAGGATCACCTTCAACTCTCGCAAAAGAATCATGCTCATAGGGATAGAAGATGAATTGCATAACAAGATCTGACCTTTACCGCATCACCTTACATGGCCACCGTCGGGCTCACCCCAGCCCCAGAAGTGGGTGGACTACTCGCTCTTCATCATCAAGAAAGACATCAAATAACAAAAGAAACTAACTTGCATTGAATTAAATAAAGAAAGCTTACAACCAACAAGACAAATCCGCTTTCGCCTTTCCACCTTGCTCGCCACAAACTTTCTCTCTCTACTCCTACTTACTTGAATGGAATTGTGTGTATTTCTGAATGAATGAAAAATCAGCCCCTAGGGCTTTATTTATAGTGATCAAACCCCGCTAATCAAGGAAAGAATCATTTATCTATATCTACTTCTAATTATCTAAAAGCTTAAAAGATAAATAAATTGCTTAAGGGAAATAAATCTTTAAAGGAAACTATATCTAAAATTGTAAAATATCTTCCAAGTAGGTAGAACTTCTCTTCCATAGATAGACTTGATCAAATTGGATAGAATCTCGGCCAACTCGACTTCCTTCGTGCCCAAGTAACTCCAACTCGACAAGGACTGCTCAAACCGCGTAACGCGCTCCCGGACGTGGCTCGTCGATCTCGACCAAGGCTACTCGAGATCGAGTAGGGTTGGTGCCGATTAGTGTGGCTCGGCTAGATCTGCTCGACATGCTCGGACATGGCTCCTGGGCGTCGTCGATCTCGACTAAGCCTCCTCGAGATCGAGTAGAGGTGGTGCTCGGCTTCTCCGTTTTCGGCTTCTCGACTTGTCTCAACTCATCGACTCCGGACATGGCCTCTCAGTGTCAATCATCTCGACTAGGTGGTACTCGAGATCGAGTAGGGTTCCGGGAGTCGGGTTGTCTCTGACTCGGTGTCCTCGATCAGCTCTGCTCGACCAGGTGTGCTCGGACAGCCTTTGTCGAGATCGAGTAGAGGCTAGTCGATCTCGAGTAGAGTTCTCTCAGCCTTTGTAGCTCTTTTCGAGGGCTACAAATTTCATGAAGACATCAAAGCTTGATTCAGAACGAAGAATGGTGAAAAATGGCTTTTACTCCAGCTGCACCATTCTTAGCTTCTCCATGAATTTCCTTTAAGCTCCAAAGTGCGTCCGATTTCTGCGAAATATAACCAAAACTTGTGTAGAGCTCCATATATTGCAAATAAGTGTAAACTACACAGATTCTGTATTATTCTAACCCAAATGCATGCAATGTATGCAGAAATCGATATAAAAGTTACTGTAAAACATGGCAGATTCAGCTCACAACATGTTCCCCATGAGCAGGATGCTCAGCAGGAGCCGGATGTCCCGCAGGATCAGGATGATAGCGATGGTGGTGACCAGGTTGGTGAGTAGGGTGGAGCTAGTTCGTCTGAGGAGGATGACCCGGATGAGGTGTTTGGCGGGGGGCCGGAAGATAAGTCGTTGTTGTTTAGCTTTGGCGCTCATGTGCCGCAGAGGATTTGGGCGGCACCGGACGACCCACCTGTACTGTTGGACGTGCATAGGCGGGGTAGGACGATCAATTGGTTGCGGCAGGCCTTTGAGCGCGGAAGGGAGACCTGGGTTCCCTTAGTGGCGCAGAGCGGGCTGGTGGGGTTGTTGGATCTGAGTTGGAGACACGTCGACCATGGCCTGTGTCAGATTTTCATGGAGCGGTGGCAGTCGGAGACGAACTCGTTTAACTTCGAGTGGGGTGAGATGACGATTACTCAGCACGATGTGCAGTTGTTATTTAGGCTGGCTATAGAGGGTGCCAAGGTGGTGATGGACGTCGATGTGTTGGGGGCCGCTGAGTGGGTGGCGTAGAGCTTTGGGTGGTCGCTGCATCGGGTGAACAAGTGGAGGACGATGGGTGGGATCCCACAGAAGGAGCTGAAGGCGAAGATAGCAGCGTACATCGACGCAGGCCTCCCGGAGGATGGGGTCGGCCGCCAAAGGGTCGCGACGTTGTGGTTGGCGTACCTTCTTTCGTCGACATTGATGATTGACAAGTCGAAGGATAGGATTCGTGTGCCACTGATCTACATGTGCAGAGACCCTGCAGCGACTAGGGAATATGCATGGGGGGCTGCGGCGTTGGCGTACCAGTACAGAGCCATGGGGAAGGGAACGCGAAAGAGGGCGAAAGGGATGTGCAGCTGCCTGCTCCTGCTACAGGTAATGGCTTAGATCATTGTACGGTTCAACTGTATTTACAATGAAAATAAAAATTTTAGATAGTGACTGAATTTGATTAAAATGAGTTTCCATGCAGGCCTGGATATACAATTATTTCCCTGTTCAGCATGGCACACTTGCGCCGACGGTTGAGATGAGGGTTCATGCGAGGTACGCGGCCCGTTTCGTGCCGACAGCGACCCCGAGGCGGGACCAAGGGCGGATTACATCCCTACGACGGGACATTGACCAGTGCGGACCCCGATCGGCATGTGACTTGGACTTATAGTGTGAATTATATATAATCGTTGACTATCCTAGTCGTAACAATGTAATTGTGTAACTTGTATTTATATGTTATGATCGTAGGTGAGTTGGATGCCGTTCGGGCGCGACCTGGATCTTCAGGGGGTCCACAGAGTGTCGGTCTACCGCGGGACGATCACATGGGCGGAGGGAGTAGAGCCGTACATGCCTGATAGGGTGGTACGCCAGTTCGGCCGCATGCAGGGCATCCCAATGGACCCGTTCATTCCTGTGCGAGCGGTATGGGATGCGCGACCACACCGCCCATACACGGTTGTGATGCCGGGGGAGGCGAACCACTAGGCTGACCGCCATGCGCACGTGGTTGACCTTGAGGCCACTCCGATGGCTCCTACAGAGCCTCCATGGGCGTCGATGGAAGGGTACCTGGAGTGGTTTCGCCCGAGGTCACATGTCTGCATCCTCCCATCGTCCGTCATCCCTCCAGAACCGGAGCCGATTGTTCCGGATGAGCCGGCGCCCGTTCCGGAGGATGCGCAACCCGTTCCGGCCGAGGGCCCTTCTGCGACCGCCATCCTTCCACCCCGTTTAGCAGATGTGGCGGATCGATATGACGCGGTGGGGGATGTGTTGACCCGTCTTCTGTCGGCGCCGGATGATACATTGAGGGCTGAGATTAGGCGCATTGTAGGGCGGTACTACACCGCTGATCCGTCATTTGTGCAGACGCAGTGACGTATGTGTACGCGTACATTTATTTTGTGCCGTGGTAACTTTTGTGTAGATCTGTTGTGGAGTTGTGGTTGTGCATAACTGTGGTTGGATTTGTGTTTGCATGGCGGGTTTGAACTGTCGTACATCCGTGTTGCATGTATACAGAACGTTGTATACAGAACGTTGTTTGCATGTATTGGGAAAGGCCGGGTTTGATCTGTTGCGGATTTGTGGTTGGATTTGTGTTTGCATGTATTCGGAAAGGCCGGGTTATTATCGAAAATGTAGTTGCATGTATACAGAACGTTGTTTTGTAAATAGAGAAGATCGGTGAAGCAAATAATATTGTTCTGCAGTGCAACGCGTTACGTTCTGTAAAAACATGCAAAGCTTATACGCAGTACACCGCACATCTCTCCGCATTAAACTACACAATTAATATCCCCATGTCACATGTAGGACGCAGACGTCTATAAAAGGCAGGCAGAGTCGGAAAGAGGTGTTGTACCTCAGAAGCAAATAGAAGAATGGTGTCATCACCAAACAACGATGCTTTACTCACCTTATATGTCCAATTTCATACAAACACTTTAAAGATCATGGAAGTACTTTGATTTCAGCTTCGCGTGGTTGAGTGGAAAGGTTGCGGTTGGAAGTAGAGAGGTGGGGGTATCTGTAAGGTACAATGGCCGTTTTCTTAATCAAATAACATGGGAAATACCGTCTGAGCCAATGCAATATCTTTTTCGGTGATTGCGTGAGGCGTGACAATGGTGCAGATCTGATAAGGCGAGTGTCTGGGTATATGTAATGTCGAGATCTGTATAAATGTTTTAATCTCAAAATCTCCTTAAGTGGTGATAATTGTGTAGTTAATTTCAATGTTTGTGTTCTTGCAATATGTTTCTTGTGTGCAATTGTTGAAGTCTGTTGGGAAACGCATTTAGAATTTCCATTAGATGTTGCAAATTACATTTGATATGAAGTGTGTACACCGAAATTGTAAGAATTGACATGAAATTCAGTCAATAGCAATTGATACAAACAATTACAGAACATTACTGAATGGTAACTTCATATGTGTACATATGCCTGTTTTGCTTAGTAAAGTTAGGCCTAAAGCTACGCAAGTAGATGCGTATGAAAGGAGATAAAGTCCCACACAAGCGTGCACTGGGCCGGGTCAGAAGCACCAGATTTATGTTGGGGGATGAGGGAGGAATAATACGCATGAAGTTGCGTATCTAATTTTGCAATACCACGTGTGACTATCCGCAGTAAGTTGCATAGCTGCTACACAAAATGGTGCGCACCACTGGGACTTGTGTATAAAAACCTGCACGGACAAACTTGCACTTCATCAACCACGACATTCCATACGCAGTTCCAATGAACAACATATGTTGTGGGGTAGGTTTTTAATGGGAAATTAAATGAAGTGATGAAAGTCAAATGTTTTCAACTCCAGAAATCCAAAAGGGACAAAGATCGGTGTAACACTTTGATTTGGGCGGCATTTGAGGTGGCTACTTCGTATATTTGAGGTGGCGACTTCGTAATCCGGTAACTGATAGTTTGTTAAAATTGTTTCGTTTCATCCTATGTTGACCTATGTTATTTGATTTCCGTATGTATGGTATGCGGAATAAAATCCATGATCCATACGATGACGTCCTCATTACTGTCACCAACAAACAATGTCCGTCGCAGGTGGCGAAGTCATGTAGACGACGTTACAGCTCAGAGGATCCAATGAGCTGTGAGTGCGACGTCACTTCGTCTGACAGGGTTGGGAGGTTGAAATATTCCTGGGTAAGCACGATTTCACCCCTAACGCCGCCATGTGTAAATGTTGGCGTCTTAAATTAGTTTCGACGCAGGCAAATGCGAAATGATCCGCACTACATCGCGCAATCAATATCCGCATTTAGATGCGCAACTCAGACGTCTATAAAAGGCAGCAGATGGGCATGCTGGACCTCATAAGCATATAGTGGAATGATATAATTCCCATACAGCGATGCTTTTCAAACCTTATGTCTCACGTATGAAATAAACACTCCAAAGATCATGTAAGTACTTTGATTTTAGATATGCGGGGCGGAGTGGCACGCTTGCGGAGGGGGAGTGGAGAGGTTGCGGTGGGGAGCGGACAGGTGTGAGTGCCTGCTGGCTCTTCAATTAGTTTTGTCCCTCCGGCGACGGCATGTCAGTGGCCCGGACGAGCTTCGTCCCTCCGGCTAGTGTGTCCCTATCCTCCGTCTCCTCTGTCTCCGTCTCCGTCTCGTCTTCATCTCCGCCATCGTCTCATTTCGGCCATCAGCATAAGATATGACGGTCGCGGTCGCCCTCGCTCGAAGATTTTCTCTAAAATATGACCCATCCCGTAGACAATTATAATAAGGCATGTTGTTTGAATAGATATTGGGTTAGAATTTAAGATTGAGCATATCTTGTGTATGGAGGTTTTTTTATGTCGATGTAGTTTGATTTTGTGACAGTACATATTACACAATTGTTTGGAGTATGTTCATTTCGAAGAAATTGAAGAAATAGCAATCACAATTGTTCAGACTATATTTCAATGTTTGGGTTTTTTGCAATATGTTTCTTCATTACAAAATATCTAATTTTAGACTGATACATTGGCCACTTTCAGTGTTATATGTGAGAACGAGAACAATGACAAAAATAATCACATAATAGTCTTCGGTTCGAACATTGGGTTGCTACGCATGTCGATGCGTAGCTACTGAGATAAACCCCGACACACTCGTGCACTAACATCGGTGAGGCTAGTCAGATATGTGGCGAGGGTTGAGCTCGGATAGCTACGCATGCAGATGCGTATATAGTCGGATAACCCCGACACACTCGTGCACTGGCATTTCACCCTATAAATACAGTTGGTCGTGCTCGGAAAGTTGCACTCATTTTTGGAAATGGTTGTTTGTTACTCGTCCGAAATCTTTGTTGTGTCATACTCGTTCGACCGTATTATGAAATAGGGTGGTGGTAAAGGATCGGTGAAACAATTTGAGTGCAATAATAGAAAACTCCCGTCGATGCCTGCGGAGGTCATCTAGACGTCGTTACAGCTCAGGGGATCCAATGAGCTGTGATTACGACGTGACTTCGTCCGACAGGATTGGGAGTTTGATATATCCCTGGGTAAGCACGGTATCACCTCTAACGCCGCCATGTGTAAATGTTGGGGTCTACCTGGATCAATAATGGCTGTTCAACAACAACCGGGTGAAACTCGTGCCTACTCGTTGGTGTATCTGATGAGTTTATGATGTAAACACGTTTGTTATATTTGTAGTAAAACTATGAAAATCCATTTTTCTGTTGTTGAAAAATTATTTCGATTTAATAAAGTAAATTATCTGTCGGGAAAACGCATTTAGAATTTCCATTAGATTTTGCAAATTGCATTCGATATGAAGTGTGTACAATGACATTGTAAGAATTGCCATTACATTCAGTAAATAGCAATTAATATAAACAATTAAAAAATTACACAATGGGAACTCCATATGTGTACATATGTCTATTTTGCGTAGTCGAGTTAGGTGGGGGTTCTATCATTGGGTTCGAACCGGAAGAAGGCGGAAAGCTACGCATGTAGATGCGTATCAAAGGAGAAAAAGTCCAAGACAGGCGTGCACTGCAGTGGCCCGGGTCGGACCTGCCAGATTTGTGTCGGGGGATGAGGGAGGAATGTTACGCATGAATCCGCGTAACTATTTGCGTCACTTCGACGCAATACCACGCGTGCAGATGCGCAATAATTTGCGTAGCGCATACGCATAATGGTGCGCACCATTGGGGACTTGTGTATAAACCTCTGCACGGACATACTTTCCCTTCATCAACGACGACATTCCATACGCAAACAACATATGTGGTGGGGTAGGTTTTGAATGGGCAATTAAATGAAGTGATGAAAGTCAAATGTTTTCAATTCCAGAAATCCAAAAGATCGGTGTAACACTTTGATTTGGGTCGGTGGAGTGGCTTGTACCTTCTGGTATAGTGCGTTGAGGATGTCGTAGCATCGCGTTGAGATCCTCCGCAACGCACTATACCAGAAATTTCACCCCTGCCGACCCGGCAGGGGTACTTCGACGCCGGAGATATACGCATTAGGGTCGGTATACGCAAGTGGGTGTGGAGGTATCCGCAACTAGGTGCGTAAAAATCCGCACACAAGTGCATTCTTGGGTCGGTGGAGTTTATGATGTAAACACGTTTGTTATATTTGTAGTAAAACTATGAAAATCTATTTTTCTGTTGTTGTAAAATTATTTCGATGTAATAAAGTAAATTATCTGTCGGGAAACACATTTAGAATTTCCATTAGATTTTACAAATTACATTCGATATGAAGTGTGTACAACGACATTGTAAGAATTGACATTAAATTCAGTAAATAGCAATTAATACAAACAATTAAAAAAATGACACAGTGGGAACTCCATATGTGTACATATGTCTGTTTTGCGTAGTCAAGTTAGGTGGGGGGTTCTATCATTGGGTTCGAACCGGAAGCAGGCGGAAAGCTACGCATGTAGATGCGTATCAAAGGAGAAAAAGTCCAAGACAGGCGTGCACTGTAGTGGCCCGGGTCGGACCTGCCAGATTTCTGTCGGGGGATGAGGGAGGAAAGTTACGCATGAAGCCGCGTAACTATTTGCGTCACTTCGACGCAATAACTCGCGTGCAGTTGCGCAGTAATTTGCGTAGCGCATACACATAATGGTGCGCACCGTTGGGGACTTGTGTATAAAAACCTGCACGGACATACTTTCCCTTCATCAACCACGACATTCCATATGCAAACAACATATGTGGTGGGGTAGGTTTTGAATGGACAATTAAATGAAGTGATGAAAGTCAAATGTTTTTAATTCAAGAAATCCAAAAGATCGGTGTAACACTTTGAATTGGGTCGGTGAAGTGGCTTGTACCTTTTGGTATAGTGCGTTCGGGAGGTCGTAGCATCGCGTTGAGATCCTCCTCAATGCACTATACCAGAAATTTCACCCCTGCCGACCCGGCATGCGTAGTTCGACGCCGGAGATATACGCATTAGGGTCGGTATACGCAAGTGGGTGCGGAGGTATCCGCAACTAGGTGCGTAAAAATCCGCACACAAGTGCATTGTTGGGTCGGTGGAGTTTATGATGTAAACACGTTTGTTATATTTGTAGTAAAACTATGAAAATCCATTTTTCTGTTGTTGTAAAATTATTTCGATGTAATAAAGTAAATTATCTGTCGGGAAACGCATTTAGAATTTCCATTATATTTTGCAAATTACATTCGATATGAAGTGTGTACAACGACATTATAAAAATTGACATTAAATTAAGTAAATAGAAATTAATATAAACAATTAAAAAAATTATACAATGGGAACTCCATATGTGTACATATGTCTGTTTTGCATAGTCAAGTTAGGTGGGGGGTTCTGTCATTGGGTTCGAACCGGAAGCAGGCGAAAAGCTACTCATGTAGATGCATATCAAAAGAGAAAAAGTCCAAGACATGCGTGCATTGCAGTGGCCCGGGTCGGACCTGCCAGATTTCTGTCCGCAAGGGGGTGTGGAATTATCCGCATAGAGTCGCGGAAATATCCGAACCGTGGGGGTTACCCTAGTTCGTTCGTAGGTTGGCGGCATTTCAGCCTATAAATTCTGTTGGTCGTGCTCGGGAAGTTGCATCCATTTCTCGAAATGGTTGTTTCTTACTCGTCCGAATTGTTTGTTGTAAAACACTCATTCCAAGTGGTAATTTCAAAGAGGGAGGTGGTGAAGGATCGGTGTAACACTTTGAGTGGAATAATAAAAAAACTCCCGTCGCAAGTGGCGAAGTCATGTAGACGTCGTTACAGCTCAGAGGATCCAATGAGCTGTGAGTGCGACGTCACTTCGTCCGACAGGGTTGGGAGGTTGAAATATCCCTGGGTAAGCACGGTTTCACCTCTAACGCCGTCATGAGTAAATGTTGGCGTCTACCTGGATCAATAAAGGCGGTTCAACAACAACCGGGTGAACCTCGTGTCTACTCGTTGGTGTATCTAATGAGTTTATGATGTAAACACATTTGTTATATTTTGTACGAAAACTATGAAAATCCATTTTCTGTTGTTGTAAAATTATTTCGATGTAATAAAGTAAATTATCTGTTGGGAAACGCATTTAAAATTTCCAATAGATTTTGCAAATTATATTTGATATGAAGTGTGTACAACGACATTGTAAGAATTAATATACACAATTAAAATAAATTACATAATGGGAACTTCATAGGTGTACATATGTCTGTTTTGCGTAGTAAAGTTAGGTCCCACACAAGCGTGCCCACATGAAGAGGTCATGGGCCCAATGTCGATGTAAGAATGCGCTTGCCCGGCGGAAGTGCAGTTTGACTGGAACACCGCATATGCGCACTGAGTTGCGTATGTATATGCATTGACTTGCGTATCTATACGCATTAGGTTGCGTTTTCATACGCATTTGCATGCGCTAATTATGAGCCCCTTCTGTTGTTTTTGTCGCCTACGCTCCACCTCTGACGTGCTTTATAAACACCCCAATTGATACACATATGAATTACACAACTCCACATTGTACTTAGTGCGTATGGAGCCGGTGACAACTCAACATCGCGGTTCCAACGCACGCATTGATTTTTTAATTAAATGGGATCGGTATTCGACGCCGCCTGACGATTCCGATTGTGCTTGCCGTAATCCAGAATACAGTGGCATCCATCCGTGCGCACTATTTCGAGTGGAGTGTGAAGATGACACTCACATATCCGCTCCCTTGCAGTTTGGTTGCGCTTACTGCAACCAGTTTCATCAGGGTATTCCTGAAGCGTATTACTGGAGGGTTGCAGCCCTTCTTTTAGAACGTATTCAATCATTCTTCCCGGAGTTAAGCGAACATGACCACGTCGATGTGGCCGAGCATGCAAGAGTACTTATTAGGGAAGCAAATATGGAGGTCCGATCCTTTGCATTCAATGAGCTTAAGATTCAAGTGATCCCAAAAACGACATGATGGAGGCGAAGGGTTGATGTCGGAATGAATGTGTACAATTGTGTGGATTGTATATTGTTTTTATGTCTAAGTAGTACCGTTACTTTATGTCTTTAGGTGCGATATGCATAACAACATTGGGCAACGCCCTTAGAATTTCCATTACATTTGGTGATCAACATTGGATATGACCTGCGTGGAACAACACTGTAAGATTAGACATGAAATTCGGTAAATAACAAAGTGGTTAGTATTGCAACTCTTTAACGTCTATCTCATGAATTGAGTTACATTATTGAGGGGAGACGAGCAATTCTCCGTAGATACGTTCATGCGAGTGACCAAGAACTGCTACGCAGTCTTCAGACGTTGCATGCACAATCGACGAATAGGCAACACAAATCTGGTATTTGTTTACCAGACATCGTTGTCGGGACAGGTTGGACCGTACCACGACAGACTGGCGGTGCCTTGTCGCCCCCCTAACTCCAAAGTGCTTCCATGATCGTTGGTCCTGCCGAAACGACAGTAAAAAGGAGGATGTTCCAGTGGAAAACATTCGAATGTGTTAAATGTACATATTAGCGGAAGAAATGGTCATGTATATATACAGGTTCGCAATCATTTAGCTGAGGGTCGGATGTCGTTGCGGTTGGATCCTCATTCCTTTGCGGCTATGTACGCGTCTATATGCGACGTGTTACGCATCAATATGCATAATTTAACTGGCCGTACAATTCTGGGAATGGTAGGTGGGACTCTTATGAGGACGCAACTTACGAGGCCCCTGGTTACGTACCTACCTGCGTAGCAGCTCCAGACAACAATGGTGTGCAGTCCCCATCCACATTAAGAAGGAAAAGAGACGCAGGAGTCTGCGAAACTATCCGCACCACATCGCGCAATATATATCCGCATTCATTTGCGGAACTCAGACGTCTATAAAAGGCAGCGGATGGGATGCTAGACATCATCAGCAGATAGTGGAATAGTTTAATTCCCATACAGCGATGCGTTTCAAACCTTATATCTCTCGTCTGAAATGAACACTTTAAAGATCATGGAAGTACTTTGATTGGAACGCTTGCGGAGGGGGAGTGGAGAGGTTGCGGAGGGGAGCGGACAGGTGGGGTGCCTGATGGATCAGAAACTAGTTTCGTCCCTCCAGCCATGGCATGTCAGCGGGCCGAACAGGTGGGGTGCCTACTGGATCTGAAACTAGTCTCTGTCTTCGTCATCGTCTCGCTTCGGGACTCCAACTAAGATATGACGGTCGCTGTCGCCCTCGCTCGAAGCTTACCTCAAAAATATTATCTCAGTGGCCTTAGGCTTGCTCAATAAGCCAAAGGTCCTGGGTTCGAGTGTGTGTGGGCATATAAGATCGCGGAAGTAACCACTTCGAGTGTGTGTGGGCATATATTGTGTAAGGGGTTTTTTTACAGTCGATGTAGTTTGATTTGGTAACAGTACATATTACACAATTGTTCGGACTATGTTCATTTCGAAGAAATTCAAGAAATAGCAATCACAATTGTTCGTACTATGTTTCAATGTTTGTGTTTTTGCAATATGTTTCTTGTGTGCAGTTAGTTTATTACAAAATTTCCGCGTACTTACACTAATACATTGGCAGTTACATGAGAGTGACCGAAGACTTCTACGCATTCTTCGGCCGTTACATGGACAATCGATCAATAGGCAACACAAATCTGGTATTTGTTTACTAGAGTCAATTGTCGGGACATGTTGCACCGTACCAGTTCCGACTGACGGTCGCGTTCGCCCCCGTAACCCTAAAGTGCTTCCATGAACTTCTGTCCTAGTGGAATGACTGTAAAAAGGAGGATGTTGTAGTGACAAACATTAAAATGAGTTAAATTTAAATGTTAGCAGAATACATGGTGTTGTATATATACATGTTCGCCGTGCTGGCTATATACACCCCAAATCATGCACGTCCTCAATTAGCTGAGGTCATATACGCGGCTATATGCGAAGTGTTCGCAGTATATCAAACGGATTCCCAGAGCGATTGGTGCCAACTTACACCTGCTGGTTCTCCATCCGCCTTGTCAAGGGTAGTGCCTTCGTAAAGGAGAGATCGGTGAAGCACTTTGCCATACAAATTATGTGTACATACAATTGAACGAAGGTGAAATTTTCTCGTCTCATACGACAACAATGATAGATCGGTGAAGCACTTTAATTGCCTTACAAAACAGATGTGTAAGCAATTGTATGAAATGGTGTTTTAATCCTAACGTCGGTTCAAATTTGTAACGTACTTTCAATTATATTGTACGCATATAAAACGGCATGTAACGTAATTTAAGATTAAGCATATGTTGTGTATGGAGTTTTTTTTCAGTCGATGTAGTTTGATTTGGAGACAGTACATATTATACAATTGTTCGGACTATGTTCATTTCGAAGAAATTCAAGAAATATCAATCACAATTGTTCGGAATATGTTTCTTCATTACAAAATATCTCCTTTTACACTGATACATGGGCCACTTCCAGTGTTATATGTGAGAACGAGAACAATGACAAAAATAATCACATAATAGTCTTGGGTTCGAACATTGGGTTAGAATCTCTACTCTCCTTTGCTTTGTACACCTAAGTCTTGGGTTTGAACCTTGGCTTCGATAGGGTTAGCGGGACCACCTTCACTTAGGAGTCGGTCCTGATGGGATTGTCGCAGAGCAGAAAACTTGACCCTCTCGAAGTGGCCGTGGAATTCCGTGAGTCTGCCCTACCAGTCCATGATCGAGTCGAGCACGTTGGGATTGATGCAGTGCATGCGGCTCTTTCGCCGGGTATATGGTTATCCACGAGTCTGCCCTCCACTTCCCCTTATGATATTGCGGATCATTGCGGAGGCAAACGGTGCAGGGTGGAGAGAGTGTTGGGCCCCTCCGTGAACGGCTCGTCCCGTTATTTACATCGAGTGTGTCGCACGAAACCCTAACCAAATCCCAAATAAATAAGTGTTATCAAAGTGCTTCCATGACCCTTACATAACTTATAGTTGGGGGGTAAGCTCACTGTTTAACCCTTTAAAATATCCCATTGGCCTAAACATGTTCCGAATCTATGATATCGACAATGGCTCAGTGGTTCATTACACAGTCGTCGTGTATTTATAATGGTTGAGCAAGAGTTCGGTCACCCTGAGTATTTGCGGATACAACCGCACGTAGGTGCGGAACCATACGCATACAACTGCGTAAATAGCGGCTACACAGGCCGAGGCATAGCTACTGAGATAAACCCCGACACAGTCGTGCACTCACATAGGTCAGGCCAGTCAGATTTGTGGCGGGGGTTGAGAATGGATAGATACGCAAGCAGTTGCGTATCTAGTCTACTAAACTCCGCCAAACTCGTGCACTGGCATTGGGGGTCAGGCAAGTCAGATTTGTGTTGGGGGTTGAGGTTGGGAAGCTACGCAATCTTTTGCGTATCGAGTCTCATAAACTCCGAGGTTGTTTAGCTACGCTTTCAGTTGCGTATCGAGTCTGATAAACCCCGACACAGTCGTGCACTGGCATGGCTCAGGCCAGTCAGATTTGTGGCGGGGGTTGAGATTGGATTTATACGCATGCAGTTGCGTATCCAGTCTGATAAACTTCGCCAAACTCGTGCACTAGCATTGAGGGTCAGGCAAACTCAGATTTGTGTTGGGCGTTGAGGTTGGTTAGCTACGCAGTCATTTGCGTATCGACTCTCATAAACTCCGACAAACTCTTGCACTGGCATGGGGGGTCAGGCCAGTCAGATTTGTGTTGGGGCATGGGGGTTGAGGTTGGATAGCTACGCATGTAGTTGTGTATCTAATCTGATAACCTCCGACAAACTCGTGCACTGCCATGGGCCAGGCCAGTCAGATTTGTGCTGGTGGTCTCGTACGGATAGCTACGCGTCAAGATGCGTAACATTTCCTTTTGAGATTGAGATAAACGTCTACACGTGTTCATGCGTAACAGTTCCGCACTAAATTTCGTCTCTATAAAAGATGATGTTTAACGTTGTAATGTAACCTATTGCCTACTGTCAAAATATAACACAATCTCATTAACGAGTGAAATCATTACAATAATTGGCTGTCGAAACAAGCCTCTGAAATAATATAATCGACAAACAATTGCTTCGGCTGGCGACCTACATACGGAAGGACATTCTGATTGGGGTTGTCGCCATGGATGCTGTAAGCCGGAACTAGTTCGCGGCAAAGTGCTTCCATGATCCTTACAATAGTTGTAAATAGGCAATAAGATGAAGTAGTGAATGAATGAGTACCAATATAGACTTGAATTTCATTTGACCTACAATTCCGAAATTAACGTCATTCTTGACTCTTTAAATAAGCAGGGGAGACTTGTGGCATCTACAAGCCCGCATGTCACTTCCGTGTGGTGCGCATGACAGTGCGGTTCTTTACGCAACAGCTATGCGTGGAGTTACACGTTACGATGCGGAGCCATCCGCAACTACATGCGGTGGTATCTGAACCTTGGGGCCAACCGTCATTTCACCCTATAAATAGAGTCGATCGTGCTTCTAGCAATGATTGTTTTCATACTCGTTTGAGATGGGGCTGCTCAACCTCATAAGCATATAGTTGAATGGTGTAATTTCCATACAGCAATGCTTTACAAACCTTATATCTCTCATAAAAAGATCAGGGAAGTACTTTGATTTATGATACGCAGAGCGGTGTGGACAGGTTGCGGAGGGCGAGTGGACAGGTTGCGGATGAGAGCCGACAGGTGGGGTGTGTGCCGGCTATTAGACTAGCCTCGTCCCTCCGGCGACGACATGTATGCAGCAAGGCGGGTGTCTCCTCTCCTCCGTCTCGTTTCGAGTCCTATCTCTTAAGATCTGTGACCTCGAGCCTCCATATATGTCACCTCGCTCGAAGCTAACGCCCCTAATCGCTAACCTGATAGTCTCAGTGGCTTTAGGTTTGCCTATAAAATGAAAGGTCTTGCGTTCAAGCCCTCGAACCCTGGCAGGCATAAAATCTGGAAAATCACTCTGAAAATAATACCTAAATCTCCTCCACAATTTTAACAATGCCTTTTCTTTGATTAAATATTGGCTTAATAATGTTATAGTGTAGCATATCTTCTTTATACAGTTTTGTTTTCCATCGATGTACTTTGATTTGATAACAGTATATATAACAATAGATAAAAGTTTTGTAAATGCCGGCCTCACACGGTGGTGTTCCGCAATAACATGCGGACCCCAAACAACACCACAAAATCGATTATGTCAATTGAGATGTGACAATGACAATTGAACCAAAGAACACCAAAAAATAATGTCCATTCCAACGATTACAATTTAAACGACTACAATATAATACACACCTATTATAAACGTCACTTCGTAAAGTTAGATTCTTAGATGAAATCGAGCATTTCTGAGTACTTCGGAACCACCATGTCGGGCTGAGAGTCAATGGTTACACAGGTGATCCGAGACATTTTGAGACGATGGATCCAAGAAGGCAAACCAACTATTTCCTTTTGCCACCATAAAGTCAAAGTGCTTCCATGATCTTCACACCGTATAGTTGTACTTTACGAATGTGGGGAGCATTTAGATTGAAAGATACATAATACAGAAACGATTGGGTCTATAAGTGTCTATCAAGCCAAGTCGCCGTATTTATAGGTAGCTACACAACAACGGTGGACAGTTAAATTCCGCGGCGGTTTCGGCGATATTCGTGGGGAATTACGCATTATCATGCGGAGTGCAAACGCAGACAACCGCGAAACAAAACGCATCAAATAGCGTAATGCATATCCGCAACTAAGACGTCTACAAAAGGCAGTTGATGGGGATGCTCTCAATCTGATAAGCATTTAATAGAATGGTCTAATTCCCAAACAACGATGTTTTACAACACTTTGATATGATCCGCATTTGTATGCGGATCATATCAAAGTGTTACGTTACACGTTATGTTACACGTTATGTTGCGGAGCCATACGCAAGGAGGTGCGGAAGCTTCTGCACCCTGGGGCATACCGTAGCTCGTTCGGTGGTTGACGTCCTTTCACCCTATAAATAGAGTCGGTCGTAGTCCGGATGTTTCACACATTTCTGGCAATTACTGTTTTCATACTCGTTCGAAATGTGCTGCTAAACATCAGAAGCATATAGTGGACTCTACTTGTAATTTCCAGGCAGCGATTCTTTCCAAATGGCATATCTCACATTTGAAATAAACACTTAAAAGATCAGGGAAGTACTTTGATTTTAAATACGCGGAGCGGAGTAGATAGTTTGCGGAGGGGGAGTGGACAGGTTGCGGGAGAGGGCCGACGGGTGGGGTGTGTGCTGGCTGTTAGACTAACTTTGTCCCTCCGGCCACGATGCTTAAGCGGCCCGTACGAGCTTCCTCCCTCCGGCCACGACATGTATGCTACAAGACGAGCTTTGTCCCTCTCCTTCGTCTCGTCTTTAGTCCGTTCTCTAAAGATCTTGCACCTCGAGCCTCGCCTAATATCTGACGCTCGCGGCCGCCATCGCTCGAAGCTCTCATGTATGAAATCTACATTGTAACAATAGTGAAACCAAATGATCATATATAATTTCTGTTCGATATTGTATTTTACATTCCATATGATGGTTGTAGAACAACAATGTAAGGGTATACACGAAAGTCAGTGACCACCAAATTGTCTAGTTTAAGAATTATTTACACTCTATCGCAGTAACTGACAACTTTGTCGTAGATACGTACATGAGACTGACCAAAAACTGCATACAAGTCTTCTCTCGTTAGTTGAACAATCGACGAATAAGCAACGCTGACGGAGGGGAAACCTGTCGTTGATCCGTCAAAGTAAACTCAAACTTACAACTAGCTAGTATAGCAATAAGCAAGAGGTCGATCCCACAGGGAAATTATTATTCAGGTATGATTTAAATGCTAATCAAGTAACCAAAAAGGGGGGTTTTGTGTGTGAAAGTTTTGCCTTTTATCAAAGCGAAGTAAAGAAAGCAAAGCAAAGGAATTTGGTTTTTTAGACAATTTGGAGAAACAATTCTACCTAACTAATGTAGCGTGGTAAGCACGAGTCGATCCCACAGAGAATCAAGTCATTCCTAAGTTAAGTTTATTTACCAATTAGTATGAAACGAGGGGTTTTGAGTGGTGTAAATAAGAAATAAAATAAAATAAACTATAAACAGATTGATAGAGATAACGATTAATAAAATAGTTTCATCTACAAATATCCACTTTAGTTGGTTGAATTGATATTGTAACTTCCTCTTGTTCTTTTAGTCTTCCTATGAATGCCCTTATCCCGACCTAATATAGTTACTAGTCCAACCAGTCCTAGAAACCCTTATCAATCGAACAGTCCCTAAAGAAGGATTTAACCCAATTGATAGCTTTAAGTTCAGAGATTAGCCAAGGTATTTGCAGTCCCTAAAGAGGGATTTAACAACACATCCAACTTCCTACTCATTCAATTAGTTCAACCAGCCCTAAAGGAACAAGTTTGCCACTAGGGTTAAGGTTCACAACCAGGAATCTACAAAACCCTAGCAATTGAATTGATTCTAACTAGTTGCGCGGGCTAGATAGAATAAAACAATAGACAATCAAGCACAAAGAAGTTGAAACATTCAATATAGGAAATAAGGAACAAGAATTAAAAACTCACAATCAATCCAAACAAAGCTTCAAATTGTAAACGAAACGGGAGAGTTTAGATCTCCATAAAAATAAGACAAAATACAATTAGGTTAAAGAGGAAGCAAACTAGTCTCGGCCGTATCACGTTCGGCCTCCCTTCGTTTCCTTCCGAACGATGTATATATATTCCCTGAATTCTAATCTAACTAATCTATATATAATATTAATATATATATATATCTAATCTATCTATCTAACGTACTAATTATAAGCTATAAAATAAAGTAGTATGTAGCAGCTTCAATCACGTGGCAACGTGGGCTCTTCCCTTCCTTTGATTAATATTCAGTCCCGTCCAATTGAAATATTAGCCCGGCGCAATAACTAGCCCAATCCTCCTCCATTTGAAATATGTTTAGAATATGATATGTACTTCGACCGATCAGCACCCGGCCTCATATAATTTGTCAAATGCGAATTATTCCAAATTAGCTCCAAAATACCTGAAATAAACAAAACACGGGTGTAGACTCCGAAAACCAAATAATATAAACTAAGCTATAAAATAGGTAATCATGCTCTAAATTAATATGCAAATCTATTCTAAAAACATGACTAAAATAGACTCTATCAAACTACCCCATGCTTAGACTTTTGCTTGTCCTCAAGCAATGAAAAAACAAATATAGAATTAATCATCCCACAAATAAGATTTTCACGTGCTATAGTTTTAGAAAAGCAATATCAAGCAATAGGAGTCATGAATAAGAGAACAAATATCCTAGCAAGTATATGAGCGATCCAATAGTAAAGGCAAATTTAATCCAACCTCACCGGAATAATGTGTTTCTCTCATGCTCAATGTGTTTATGCTTTAAAGTACAACTCTCAACTCAACCCAAAATGCTCTATACACCGTGAAAGTTATTACTTGCAAACAACATCATGAGGACTTTTATAGGGTTGTAATGGGGCTTTGGTAGGAACATAAGGCATGAGAAATATTTAGGCTTGTGGTGCTAAAAATCCGGGAAAAAGGAACAACAACCAACCAGAACAACATCAAAACTTCCATACTTCGCAAACCATTCCAATAACATAAACTTCATTTACATAGCAATAAGCTCTTTCGAATTCAATAACCATACAACTCATGCATTTTTTTTTTCATTTGGATGATAACTTCTTTTCTTTTCTTTTATGCTTACTTTTGCCCCTAGGTGAATTTTATCCTCCCTAGGTCCAAGCTTACTAGACTTTTACTCCTAAGTGAATTTTATCCTCCTTAGGCCCCTAGTAATAAGTCATCTCTATTATGCAAGAAGGGTTACCTTATTTTGGCTATGCCTCTCGCAATGCACAACCATACGTATATCATCTCCACTCAAAGCAACTCCAACATATAGATTTTTCACCAATTCTTCTCCTAATTCCCGGATAGGGTCAGGCTAATCATTGGCTATGATGTATTTTTGTGGAGCTATCAAAAAGAGTAGGCTTTAAGGCTCAGATGGGCTTCAAGCAAAGGATAATGCAAAAGGTTGATAAGGTATAATATGGCTAAAGAACACATGTCTCAATCATTTGAAATTCACAAGCAACAAACATGTGCAATACGGTCATGAAATAAGAAGCATATGGAGGGTATATTCACACAATAAAAGCAAAAGGGAAATAATCATGAATATTCCTTATAAGGCCAAAACAAACTCACAAGGGTTATGTTTTTTTAGATTTCAATTAAACCTCAACTATGAATCATACTTGCTCAATTATATTCTCAAATCATGCTCCGAAAATCATTTTCAAGCAATTCAATCAAATCATGGGATTTATGCAATTAAGATCATAAAATGAATTAGACGACAAACTAAACCAAGATGGGTATCTTAATAACATCTAAATGCAATGAAATGTATAGCAAAAATTGAAAAAACAAAAAAAAAACAGAAAAATAAAATATAAATAAAGACGGAGCTACACTTGAATTCCCCACCCCATGCTTAAAATCTTACTTTGTCCTCAAAGTAAATAAAATAGAATGGAAGAGGTAGAGGAAACTCACAATGTAATCAGGCATTCAAAGACAAGTGTTGAACTCAAGAGAAAGTAGTGGTGTAGTCTCTGAACAACCCCAACTCTTGGATGTAATTGGCACTCGTGAACCTTCTTGGAGTTAGCTAAATATAGGCCTATCCTCTTTGCAAAATGCCCGGCCAAGACACAAAACAAAAAGAACGCACCACAAACAAACACATTCCAACAACCAAGAAAAATATATCATCCAAGAAAATCAAAGCAACAAAGCAACGCCAAATTCTTGATGATAAAAAAAAAAGTGTTGATGATCAACCAGACTCAATAAAAGTATCACATGAAACACACATTCAAGTCCAGAAGATTGATCAAAAACATATATCAGATCCATAATTGAACGCATTAGCTGCTGTGAAACCAAAAATCAAAGCAAACCAATCTATTAATTTAAGAGTCAACAAGATAAATCAATTGAAACCCCTCCGAAGCAATTGACTTCCCATCTAAAACTAATTATGTGAATTATATTTTCCTCAAAAATCACAAGGACACAAGTCGGCAGTGGGTAAGTTAAAAAACATACATGTACTTACCGGGAATTGACGGGATACCAGCGAGAGGGGAGCGGGGTGATGCGGTGAAGAAGGGCTGCTGCTGGCAGATGGTGATTGCTGGCGATCAGAGGCAGCTTGCAGGCGAGGTGGAAACCAGTGGTGGCAGAAGACGGTTGCTGGAGAACAGGATGGAAGGAAGGCGGTGGTGATGCGCCGGCGGTCTCAGATGAACAGAAAAGGAGATGAGGAGAGGCAGCAACTGGGGAGATGAGGAGAGGCAGCGACTGGGAGAGATCTGATGTCGTGGGGGTGCGGTGGTGGCGGTCGGCGGCGAGACGGACCAGAGGAGGGCGGTGGCGGGACTCCGGCGTTCAGAGGAGGAGGGAGAGCACGGGCAATCGGGAGTGGGGGCGGCGCTCAAGCGGATTGAAGAAGGAACGAGGGAGACGGGATCCTTCAGGGTTTTTTTTTTTTTTTTTTTTTTACGGAAATAAAAAAAATCCTAACTGAAAATAAAAAGAAAAAAGAAAATACCTTGGTTGGCTCTAAGATCGATTCAGACATTGTTAAAGCTCTCAACAACTTGTCGAACTCTTGGACACTTATCCCACATAAACGAACATGGCTCTCTACAGAGGATATGTAATACCACCTATTCAGTTCCATTTGTGGCTTATCAAAATATGCGTTCCTCTCTTGCCATCTCTTAGCTCTTTGTCCGTTTGCACCCTCATTAAATCCAAACAATAGAATCCTCTTTGTAAAATTTTCCTCATCTTGCTCGTCTATCCAATCTCCTAAGATCTCCTCGTCAAGAGAGATGATAGCGTAGTCGCCACTAACCACCACCTCCGTCTGCCTAGGAACAATCTCTGAAAGAATTGGAATTGTAATTTGTTGAGCCACTTGGATCCGCCTCATCTAATTATTGAAATCAGTTTGGATCTTTATAAGTTGGGACTCCATTGCAGCAAAGTACTCTTCCATACGGGGCAACATGGACGATTCTTGTGATGATTATGGAGCCAGACATGGAGGCTCTAGTTGTCCGATTTGGATCTCTAATTGTGCAATCTCATGTATGATATCCATCTCACGAGAAAGTTGAGTTTAGCACAAATGATGTACTTCCATAACCTTTTTAATCGGAACCCTAAACACCGGACAATCTTTAAATACATGATTAGAAACCCCGCAAAAATCACAATATAAACCATGAGTCATCTTTAGAGGGAACCACCTAGACACAAACACAAATAGTTAGTAGCACGGGTGTTATGAACCGTAAGATAGGCTCACAACAAAATTAATTATATACAATAATTGGCAAACACACAAACAAAGAAATAAACTTTGATTCCCCGGCAACGGCGCCAATTTTATGGACGGTTTTTAGTCGCGTTAACCGTATCAAAATAATTTCGAACCTACCTAACTAATGTAGCGTGGTAAGCACGAGTCGATCCCACAAAGAATCAAGTTATTCCTAAGTTAAGTTTATTTACCAATTAGTATGAAACGAGGGTATTGAGTGGTGTAAATAAGAAATAAAATAAAATAAACTATAAACAGATTGATGGAGATAACGATTAATAAAATAGTTTCATCTACAAATATCCACTTTAGTTGGTTGAATTGATATTGTAACTTCCTCTTGTACTTTTAGTCTTCCTATGAATGCCCTTATCCCGACCTAATATAGTTACTAGTCCAACCAGTCCTAGAAACCCTTATCAATCGAACAGTCCCTAAAGAAGGATTTAACCCAATTGATAGCTTTAAGTTCAGAGATTAGCCAAGGTATTTGCAGTCCCTAAAGAGGGATTTAACAACACATCCAACTTCCTACTCATTCAATTAGTTCAACCAGCCCTAAAGGAACAAGTTTGCCACTAGGGTTAAGGTTCACAACCAGGAATCTACAAAACCCTAGCAATTGAATTGATTCTAACTAGTTGCGCGGGCTAGATAGAATAAAACAATAGACAATCAAGCACAAAAAAGTTGAAACATTCAATATAGGAAATAAGGAACAAGAATTAGAAACTCACAATCAATCCAAACAAAGCTTCAAATTGTAAACGAAACGGGAGAGTTTAGATCTCCATAAAAATAAGACAAAACACAATTAGGTTAAAGAGGAAGCAAACTGGTCTCGGCCGTATCACGTTCGGCCTCCCTTCGTTTCCTTCCGAACGATGTATATATATTCCCTGAATTCTAATCTAACTAATCTATATATAATATTAATATATATATATATATCTAATCTATCTATCTAACGTACTAATTATAAGCTATAAAATAAAGTAGTATGTAGCAGCTTCAATCACGTGGCAACGTGGGCTCTTCCCTTCCTTTGATTCAGTCCCGTCCAATTGAAATATTAGCCCGGCGCAATAACTAGCCCAATCCTCCTCCATTTGAAATATGTTTAGAATATGATATGTACTTCGACCGATCAGCACCCGGCCTCGTATAATTTGTCAAATGCGAATTATTCCAAATTAGCTCCAAAATACCTGAAATAAACAAAACACGGGTGTAGACTCCGAAAACCAAATAATATAAATTAAGATATAAAATAGGTAATCATGCTCTAAATTAATATGCAAATCTATTCTAAAAACATGACTAAAAAAGACTCTATCAAACACCAATTTGGTACTTGTTCAACTCACTTCATAATCGATACATGGTCGACCCTACGACGACGGGACGAGAAGTGTCTTCTCGCCTCATAACTCCAAAGTGCTTCCGTGCTCTTTTGTTCTATTCTATCTTTACAAAGGAGAATGTGGAAGTGCAATACATTTAAATGACTGTAAAACAAATATCAACAGAATGCATGTGGAAGTATATATACGCGTACGCATTGTGTTGCGCAATTTGCTGCGGATCAACTGCCGTTTGTGCCGATCTGCGACCGTTACGCATGACGATACGTAAAGGATGTGTAGGACGGCCTCATGAGACAACCAGGCCCTGTCTTAGCTTAGATCCGCATTACGATGCGTAACTGGCCCCGCAAGTTTCCAAGCTTGCACTGGTTCGGTGCGGGGCCAGAACTGTATGTCGACCGTACAGCTACGCATTCAGTTGCGAATCATTTGAAGTTGGGGGCGCCTGGTTAGCTACGCATGATGCTGCGCATCTAATGAGATAAACATGTCCTTGCACGAGCATGAATCAGAACCCCAATAGGGAGAAATCACACCTACGCAAGCACGACAACTACTACGCAATTTCATGCGTAACTCCTGTCGAGGACAAAATTCCCTATAAATACGTGTCCAATTGCTGTCAGTCCTCCCATCCCCACATATGACCATCCACACATATGAGTCATTGGCAAAGGTATTTCATTATATGTATGGTTTGAAGTCAATTTACGTTTCGACGTGTGTAGAGATCGGTGAAACACTTTGGTATTGAATAGACCACGCTGCGCAGAATGTTGTAGCAGACAGGTCTTATTCTGGCTCAATTTGCGAAGGTATGCAGATGTAGAGTTCAAATGGTATGGACGCCGAGTTTGGTTGCACGTATACAACTTGCAGCAAACACGATACCGGTGAATAACAGAAAACAGTATACACGTTATTGTTTTAATCTAACGTAATAGTTTCAATGTAACGTAATTGTTTATGTTTAATGTAATTGTTTATGTCGCATTATAACGTAAATGTTTGAATGTAATGTACACGTTGTTGTCAGATGCTTCGATAAAATTATATGGACTGTACCTGTTTCTATGTTTCAGTCGTACTGTTCCGTAATTGTTGTAACTTTGTAATGTAATGTACCCGGATTTGTGATATGCATCTTTATTCACCTGTCATCTACCAAGTATTTAATTTAGACGAAAGTTACATTGTCGTATTTTTTGAAGAGAATACAAACATGGGTACATTTGATTACGTTGTGAAACGGCAGCTCGAATGTTCCACAACCGGTTGCAGACGTATAGGCTACGCATTTCCGTGCGTAGCCTATAATAAAAGTACGCGTTGTTACGCGGATTCACCGTCGCCTGATGATGAGTGAAAAAAAATGAAAACGACAATAATGAACACATGTTGTAGATTTTTAACATACGGAACTACATAAGGACATGTTAAAATGAAAACACCAAAATATTATATTATGTTTAACAACGCGGTTTCTTTCAACCTTAAAGATTTAAATAATCCAAGTTTCCAACAGACAAAAGCAACTACAGATAATGACCGCCTATGACTTAGACCTCGTCGGAATGTTTGGTGGTGATGTGCCTCTTTAGATGTCCGTACTGTAGATTATTTGTCACTTTGTAGCGGTGGCCACAAGGACGGCATGTTGCATGGAAGGCAGTTCCTGCTATCACCTCCTTCTCGTAGTGACGGGTGAACAAGTCCTCCCGCGGAATTTCAACTTTGGTAGTAGACATTGTTGGAATATACCGGGGTTGCAGATGTGAATTTGTTTTGGCTTGAAATGCCCTGGTAGTTGTGGGAGGCTATGGCTTGGGTTTGGGCTGCAATTCTCGGATGTAGGTCTTTATATAGGCAAATGAATGTGGTTATATAGTTCCGCATCCGGTTGCGTAGTGTATCGGAGTATTGAATGCAATGCATGTGTATTCCCTACAATGCGTGAATCGGAATAATGTTTATCCTGCCACGTATCCATGCATGCACGATAGCTCGCCCGATGCATGCACCCACAAAAGACAGCCTACGATCAATGCATGCACTGTACAAGTACAGATGTCCGGGTTCAGGCGCTATGTTACGCATTGAGGTGCGGAATTAAACAATATGTGATGCGTTACCTACGCATCACAATGCGGAATTCCTGGCCGAGACCTTCCAATCACACTATAAAATTACCATGAACGGTCCCCACTTAGAGATCACCAACAAGGTAGTGAGATATGTATCCTGGAAGCTCGCTCATAATTGATAAACCCGGCGAGTTCACCGATGGAACCCGTTTCATCGTTACGGTGGACAAACACCGACGTCCACCTGAAAATTGCGCATGCAACTGCAAACACAACCAATATGACCATTCTTTCCGGTCCAGCCTACTAACCGTGTGTGGTGTTCGGATGTCTTTATCATCAACGGCAGTGATGTTTGGCTGCAAGGAGTGTGAGGACGACCCTACGAATTACTTCCGAACTATCCACAAGAAGATAAAGAATATGATGGCCGTTTTGTACAACGACGTTCCAATCTCTCGAATTCGAGACGTCACATCTTTTGCAGTTGATTTAGCGGTACGCCCCGCCCAAGAAGAGATGACGACGTATGCGTTCCAACATATACAAATTCAAATCTACCCAAACCCCGCAGAAGAGTCAGTCGGAAGCGGCTCTATTGGATACACCAGCCCGTATTGTACTTCCATGTCACCCATCGAAAACGACAATGTTATTTCAATTTTTATGCGCTATCACGTTTACAAAATTAAATTGTTAGGGATACCTTTACATCGATTAATTTTGAAGTATTTCTGTCTATCGTTCGCATGATTTCGAATTATGAAGACTCGTCGCCAATTGGAACCTTGTCACATTGTCGTTCGGAGATTTCGAACTATTGACCTATCTGTCGACAGGGTTGGGTGATTTCGAACTATTGAGGTATGTGTGATGGTTACGCTTACACATGCGTAATGCACTACGTCAGAAGAATATATACGCAAGACGATGCGTATGTCCTTGGCGGAACGTCGAAATTCGATGTCTATGTTTTGGTGTTTACAATCAGTTGAGAAAAACCAAATAGCAGCACAAACGAACTACGTATAGATACCAAATGATACACAATACTATCGCAAAGGAAATTAGCGCAACGTCAATATGCTGCTTGCAGACAAATATCGTCAATCAAAGGAGTATAGGAGTAACAATATGACATGGGACACGTTGTCGCAACATGTTCCGTATTCTGATGGGCGACAAGCCATTCTTCACCGTTACGCACTCAAATGTCAATACCAACGAGCTGCCTTCCTTGTTCAAATACCCGAAGAATCGACCACATGGACAGATCGACCCAACCACGACAGGATGAGAGTTGGAGGTTATGCAACCGACGGTGCTTGTACATCCTTGCTACCTCAAAATGCTTCCGTGATCTTTACTTTCGTTGATGTAGTACTGAAGTACATTCACATGCTTATATGAACATATGCTAATGAGGAATGTTGATGTATTTATACTGATAGCTGTATATGACCCCACCATGAACTGGCAGATGACGTCAATATCCGCAATTGTACGCGGAGCTATGCATCAGAATTAGGTGCTGTGCCGGGGGAGTAGTACGCATGCAGATGCGGACAGACACACTTGCGACCGCGTTTAGTTCCGCATAAATCAGCGTAGCTCACCTTAAACACATGTTTATACATATGTATCCGCTGTTCGTGTCACTTCAGCCTATAAATAGAGTACGTCCGGGCCCAGAAGTTGCACCCATCTTTCAAAATAGGCGCTCATTGCTCGTTTTCAAAGATTGTTGTTTCATATTCGTACTAATTGGTTCATTCGTACACGAAGGTGGACAAGGATCGGTAAAACACTTTGATTGAAATACAAGAAAACTCTCGTCTGAAAAGAAATGAATCTACTCGACTAGGAGCTGCAGTAATTATTCTTGTTTTGCAACGACATTGCTGTTTCCGTCACAATTGGCTCTATGTTTAAACCTACTAGTTCTCCATCCGTCATGTCCATTGCATTACTATTACATTGTATGAAATCTACATTGTAACAATAGTGAAACCAAATGATCATATATAATTTCCATTCGATATTGTATTTTACATTCCATATGATGGTTGTGGAACAACAATGTAAGGGTATATACGAAAGTCAGTGACCACCAAATTATCTAATTTAAGAATTATTTACACTCTATCGCAGTAACTGACAACTTTGTCGTAGATACGTATATGCAACTGACCAAAAACTGCATACCAGCCTTCTGTCGTTAGTTGAACAATTCAACTCACTTCATAATCGATACATGTTCGACTCTACAACGATGGGACGAGAAGTGTCTTCTCGCCTCATAACTCCAAAGTGCTTCCGTGCTCTTTTGTTCTATTCTAACTTTACAAAGGAGAATGTGGAAGTGCAATAAATTTAAATGACTGTAATACTAATATTAACAGAATGCATGTGGATGTATATATACTCGTACGCATTGTATTGTGCAATTTGCTGCGTATCAACTGCCTTTTGTGCCGATCTGCGACCGTTACGCATGACGATGCGTAACAGCTGCAGAGGACGGGGTCACGAGACAACTAGGCCCTGTCTTCGCCTGCAGTTTCTGCCAGCCAATAGATTTAGATCCGCATTACGATGCGTAACTATGACAACAAGTTCCCAAGCATGCGCTGTTTCGGTACGGGGCCTGCAGTGTCGGTCGACCGTACAGCTACGCATTCCGATGCGTAATGTGCGAAGTTGGGGGTCGCTGGTTTCGATGCAATCGGGTCCTACCGTGCAGTTTCTTTCACCACGTGCTGAAACGTATGACGATGCGTACCTACATAAAAAGTGACCAGAAACAATGCAAGCATGAACCCATTTGATGACAGCAGGACAACTACGACACCGTAGAGAATGACGTGAACTAATATGTTACGTTAACCGATCATAACTAAGCACTATATTAGAGTTACTATTTTACGTGAACCTTAGATCGTCACTGTCACAACGTAGAGAATAACACGGGTTAGTGGCCTGCTCTCCATCTTCTCCGTCCCATAAGTGGTGCTTGTTCGTACATTATAAAACGGAAAATGGACAACCTCCGCAGGTGTCATAAAGAATACGTACTACTGCCAAAGGAAGACCATATTTCTTATATCGCATTATAATCGAAGTGATTCACCGATCATTACAAAACTTTGTAAAGACTTCGTAACATCTTTCATGGAAAAGCTTTGGGAAAAACAAAACACTACATGAAAGAACAATGAATACAATAACACTACCATAGGTGTGTATTCGTATGTAAATGACAGGGGAAGCCTCTACACAAGTTACAGATGTGGATGCGTAACATGTGCATGTGGAAGTGCGTAAATGCTACGTATGTAAGTGCGCAGGTATTCCTTCAAATTTTGTCGTACGGGACACATTGTCTCAACGTATCCCCCTACTGCGAAGGAGGAAGAGCCATTCATCGGCTGTCTGCACTCTCATGTTAGTGCCCAACTGGCTATATCGCTTCTTCCAGCACCCGAGAATCCACCACATCGACCGGTCGACCCACCCCCGACAAGGTGAGAGTTTGAGGTTACACAACCGGCAGTGTATTTTCATCGTCCCTACCTCAAAGAGCTTCCATGATCTTTACCTTGGACTGTACAATGTGGGAGAATATATCAGTGTTGTACATGTGACTGACGGTTAAAGCATATGCTCAAGATTAATGGTGTTGCGTTTATATAGATGGAAGGGACCCTTCAAAATCCGCAAATATATCCGCGTATGTATCCGCAATATCATGCGTATATATCCGCGTTTTGCCACGAATGTCTTCGTAAGTCATTGGCAACAGTATTTCATTATATGTGTGGATTGAAGTCAATTTACGTTTCGAGGCGGGTAGAGATCGGTGAAACACTTTGGAATTGAATAGACCAAGTTGCACATAATGTCGTAGCAGACTGGTCGTATTCTGGCTCACGCTGCGAGGGTAGCAGACTGGTCGTATTTTGGCTCACACATTTAAGCTTCAGTAATGTAATGTAATTGTTTCAGTGTAATGTAACTGTGTTACTTCGCAGTGTAACGTATTTGTTTCAATTGATAATATATACTTTCAATTGTTTCAAATGTGTTACGTTGCAGTGTAATTGTATTTAATCTACATTGTAACAATACTGAAAGCCAATTGACAATATATAATTTGTATTCGATATTGTACTTTACATTCCAAATGATGATTGTAGAAAAAATAAGTAAGGGTATACAAAAAATTAAGTAACCATCAAATTGTCGTAGATACGTTCATGCGAGTGACCAAGAACTGCATACCAGTCTTCTCTCTTTAGTTCTGCCCTGCAGTTTCTGTCGGCCCAACAGACCCGCATTACGATGCGTAATGCTACACATGCCGATGCGTTTCTTGTCAACTTCGGGCCGCCGGTTTCGCTGCAAGCGGGCCCTGATCAGAGACTTGCAAAGGAGGAGGTGATGGAGACCGGAAATGGAGTTGAAAAATCCCAACATTTGCTGGTTTTGAGCTTTTCGGAGTCTCAGGAAGTGGATTTGGTTAATGATTCCGAAAGCTCTGAACTTTCTGAAAGCTCTGAAATTTATGAGAGTTCCAACTCCAATGAGGAGAGCTGAAACTATTTCCGTACGTCGTCGAAATCGACAGTACGTACAAAACCAACCAGTACGTCTTCATGACATTCCCTTTAACTGCTATGTTCTTTGCAATTTGTAACAAATTTCATCTAATATTTATCGCCTTAGTTTCAACTCACATTTTTTTTTCTTCCACATCTGAAGGTACAAAATGCCATTGGTTGAGTTCATCGGCTTCACATGCACGGGGATGAACTTCAGCATAGCTTTCGCTTTCCTCTATGATGAGACCACAGAGTCTTACACTTGGGCCCTCAACCATCTCCGCTTCCTCTACGGAGACAAGACACCGGAGGCTATCGTCACTAACAGGGAGCTTGGTCTACTTGGTGCGATTTCCGCTTCCTTCCCCACAGTCAACCATATATTATGCTGGGTCCACGTTCTGCGGGGGTGCGAGCAAGAGGCCTTCGAACGGACCCGCGACTTAGAAATAGCGCGAAAATTCAAGAACGACTGTAGACCTGTGTTCGAGTCAAAATCCGCCGAGTCGTACTAGTCACGGCGCCGGTGGATATATGCCAAGTGGAACCACATCCCCGAATCGATGCAGTACCTCTCCTCCACGTGGCTCCAGCATCACCGAAACAAAATTGTCAGAGCTTGGGTGGACACCAGCCTTCACTTAGGGACGAGGACCACAAACAGGTTTTTAAATTCACTGCACTCCTCAACCTATACGTTTACATTTTCACGTATATATTGTATGCTAAGCTAAACAAAATGGAATTTTCATTTAAGGGTCGAGTCTGCACACTCAGCACTGAAAAACACGTTGCAGTCCCCCGTAGGAGACTTCGGTTGCGTGTTCGCAGCCATCGACTTGTTGATGAAGGATCAAATTTTAGAGGTCAGAGCGTCACTAAACAGGGACCGCAACACGTGGTGCACCGGCATGCACAACGTTGACATTTTTTGCCGGGTCCTGGATAGGATATCAACGTGTTGCTACGACATACTTAACGCCCTATACAAGAAGGTCAAAGCCGCTCCACCAACCCCAGAATGCACCGACGAGTTTTGGAGAGTCTCGTACGGGCTACCATGTATTCACGACATATATCGCTGCATCCAAGATAGTACACCTATTATGTCGAGCCAGATTCACATGTTTTGGAAGCAGTTGGATTGGAAGGGCATTCAGCAGGACTCGTCGTCGGACTCCATCCCCATGACCGAGGCTCAGATCTCCATCAATGACTTCTTGCAAAGGTACCAACGCGGTGAAGTGCCCGATGACGAGTTGGCTAGAGTGGCAACTACGTTGGCGGACGGCCAGTTCCTTGCTACCACCAACCTAGTTCCACCCAATCCACCTGAGCTATTGAGGGGCAGACCTCGGGGACGAGGGCGCCGTAACCCCTGTCAAGCTAACCCCTTGGCATGGGAGAGAACGCAATCAGCTGAACGACGCCGTTAGGAGCGGGCACAGACACCGCGTCCACGCGGAAGAGGTCGCGGGTGTGGTCGCGACCGCGGCCGTGCACAGAACGACTCCACAGATGTGATGCGCGACGAAGAGGCGGCTTCCAACATAGCCGACGCGGAGGCCCCATCAACCGTACCGGTCGTGCAGACTTATTTCCCCTGGGCAGATGATGACATCGACCCATTCATGACAATCTTCATCAACAGAGTGAAGAACGTCGAGTCTGACGGCCATTGCGGATATCGAGCATTTGCTGAGATCCTTGGTTTGGGCGAGAATGAGTGGAAACAAGTCTGCCTCGCCCTCGCACAGGAGATGACAGAGCATCGACACGTTTATAGCCACGAACCGCGACTGGACGACTACATTTTTAAATGTACCTTCACCGGTCCCATTGCCGACCGAGAGTACTGGATGGAGTGTCCTATGATGGGTTTCGTCTTCGCCACAAGATTCCAGATGCCCTTAGTCATCCTCAGCAGGAACTATCCGATGCTTCTACTCTCTCTCGATGCACGCGACCCTCCGCCACAGAAAGTAAACTTGGTAATCTGCATCGTCAACAACAGAACCCATTGGGTGCCGGTGAGCTACCAATTACAAGACATATTTTTTTCAGACTTAACAACCACAAATACTGACGTATTCATTTTGATCTTTCCACAGGTATGGTTGCGTGATGACTCATTGCTCCCACCCATATACCCTGAGTGGTATCGACACCGACAACAGAGCGTTGTTGGTTGGGATCAACCGTTTCTAGAAAAAATCAACCAATACCGTCCCTTCCGACTTCGAGATGGACCCCCCCTGTTCTACCTGTGATTTTCCGGTGTGTTACTCGTCCCTTCCGACTTTTGTTTATTACAACTACAATTCAATACACTTATTCTAAGGATTATTTATGACTTTCTATGAATGTGTCACGTTCTCAACGAATTATTCTTTAACCAACATAACTACAGCTATTTTGCCGATGATCAGGTAAGGAGTACAATGTCTGTCATAGGGCAAATCCCTGTTGCATTCGGTCCGCATCGTATTGTGGAACAAAACACCACCGTAAGACCTTGTTTGGCGGACTTGTAAACAGTATCCCCTAGTTACGCAACATTATGCGTAGTAATACTGTATCAAACACCCTGTTTGGCCTGCCCCCCGCCGATTTACGCAAGAGGATGCGTATTTAGTTCCGTATCTTTATGCGTAGATTAGCGGTGTATCCAGTAAAAATTAGCGATGTAACGAACAACCCCCTAAATTTATGATCAAACATACGTAATGGAGCCCGAAAATAAGGAGGATAAGACCAAATCATCAAATATGGTGTTGAGACGAATAAAAAGGAGTTGACATGCATTTTTAATCGGCGGATATCTTCACCGCTAATTTTTACTATATTTACCGCTAATCACCGTAGACATTGACGGTGACCTTAATGATGTATCTCACTAACCACCGCAGCGTACAACGGTGGATATGATTCGGTATGTGTACCGTTTCAAGCCACCGTCAATGTCTACGGTCACCTAAAAAATAAAAAATATTTTGTTACTAAAATTTAATTTAATTTTTTAAAAAAAGCTACCGCAACTTGTTACGGTGGGTTAATTAACTTAATTTTTTTAAAATTTAAATTATTTTTAAAAAATTTAAATTAGTTCTTTTAAAAAAAATATCCACCGCAACTTCTTACGTTGGGTGAAATTACAACCCTAAATTTTTTTTTTTAAAAAAAAAACTACCCTCAAAAGTCTGCAAGGGACTTCTTACGTTGGCAGCATATCGACTTGATTTGGGGCAATTTGATGATTCCGAGACCCAGGCCACAAGCGAAAGCCTGCAAGGTTTTCTAGGGCCTAAGCCATGAGCGAAAGCTTGAGGGTTTGCAAGGGCGGGGTTTCAAGAATCAATAGGAATCCCCACACATAGAGGGAGAGCTACCTTGTTGGCTCTCTTCTTCTTCCTTGCTTTCTCACGTGTGTTTTCTTTTCTGCAGCCTTTCTTTTCTTTTTTGCCGTGTGTTCCTTTTTTTTTCTTACATCAGGCAACCCTTTTTATAGGGGAGCAATCGGTAGAAAACCCTACTTTTCCATATCTTTTTTTAACTGCATATCTTCCTTTTTTGATATGGAGAATTACTGATTTTCCTTTTAGATAAAGATAGCCTTTTTCCTTCCTTCTAGCTATTTATTTATCTATTTATTGATTCTCTTTCTTCTTGGATGAATCTGGAAAATTTGGCAGCCACGTCCCAATTTTGGAGACTGTTTTGGGCCGGCCTCTATGGCTCCTTTTGGGCCAACTTTCAATTGAAAATTCTATGGATTTTCTTAACCAAAACCCACTAATTCAACTTTAACTTCTCTTCTGCAGATCATATCGACCAGCAAAGCTAACATTGGCTTTGGAGAAACTCCAGTCCACACCCAAGTGACAGGATTCGCACTCTCGGCATCTTAATTTTGTATTATTTTTTTTGTTATTGTATGCTCAACTATTGTATTAAATTTGTATACTTTAGTTTGTGAGCTTGTAAGGCACTAAAATGATGCATTTGATTTTTAACACATTTTGCGCACTCATTTACTTGTAATTATCGCTAGTCAATTTGTATTCGTGTTTTGATATATAAAGCATCCCATGAGAGCCTTCACGAAAGTAACTTCATGAGCTTATACAATATCTTTTAATAAACACGAATTTTTTTTTTTTTTACTCCCAAACAGATGCCCCCGAACTTTGAATTTGTGAGAAACTTGTCGAACACATTCAAAGTTCGCCTTGATCCTTTTGACCTCATTTGCTTTGCCTTTGAGACGGAACAATTTGGAGCTCGCATATGGGGCATTTTATCCTGAATAGGTGCAATCTTCACACGATGACCAACACAACTTTGATTATCATTGGCCGACCTTGAGAAACAAACATGTATCCCCATTGAAAGGGGGAGACTGGTGTTGTTTTTGTTTTTGGGGCTGCATCCAGCATTCTTGACTAGCTAGATTGCCTACGTACCCTCTTTATGAGGGATCAAGCCGTTCATAGTTCATTTGAGCACCCTTTTCTTCACATATTCGACAGGGTGCTTCGGTTTCGGACTAACTTCAAGTCCATCATTTCTCTCTTTTTATTTAACTGGGATTTTTTTTTTACCGCATCACTCAAATCATCTGGGCCCACCTTCTAGGAAGGGTTTCCCAAACGCTTTGACTATCATCTGCGAACCCAAATTTTATTTTTTTTTGCGACTGAATTTGACAAATTTTGGTTGTCAAACGTCCTACGTACTCCTTGTTGGAGATCAAGTCATGACGTAGTTCTGGGCACTTTCACTCTCGAGGCTTTACGTGAAATATTTCTTCACGAATTTTCCATTCACGCAGGAGTATACCACTTCACCTTCGGCATTTGAGAGTTCATATGCCCCTTTAGGGAAAACTTTGGTCACCACATAAGGACCTTCCCATTTTGCTTCAAATTTGCCTTGAGATTTTCGGTTGATCACAATTGGCCGCCTGATGGTAAGGACCAAGTCACCAATACCGAATGAGCAAAATTTGACCCGTTTATTGAATGCCCCAGCCACTTGGGCTTGGTAGATTTCCAATTTTTGTGGTGTTGCTAGCCGATGCTCATCCAATGCTTCGAGTTCGGCCAGACGGATCTTGACATTCTCTTCCGGGTCGGTGAGCTGAACTGCAACTCTGAGAGATGGCAACTGCATTTCTAAGGGTAAAACAGCTTCAGACCCAAAGACCAGGTTGTAAGGCGTACAACCAGTCGATGTGCGTGTTGTTGTCCGGTAAGCCCATAGTGCCTCCGGTAGTCATTCATGCCAATCTCTTTTGGATTTTGACACCATCTTCTTTAAAATCTTGCATAGCACTTTATTAAATGCCTCAGCTTGACCATTTGATGACGGGTTATAGCTCGACGAGAAGCTATGCTTAAACCCAAACTTCTAGCTCAACTTCACCAGCATCTGATTTTTGAAGTAGAGAGTGTTGTCTGAGATGATTTTTGAAGGAACTCCATATCGATAGATCAAATGAGTTCTTATGAAGTTAGCGACTTCCTTAGCTCCCACTTCCTTCAACGGTATAGCTTCGGCCCATTTGGAGAAGTAGTCTGTAGCAGCCAAGATATACTGGTGCCCTCGAGAGGACGATGGATTTATACACCCTACAACGTCGAGACCCCATGCATTAAATGGCCATGACAAAGTAGTCGGGTGCAACAATTGAGGAGGGTGGTGTATGAAGTCGCTGTGAATTTGACAAGCGTGGCAAGCTTTAGAAAAATCCATGGCATCCTTCACCATTGTTGTCCAGCAATAGCCCAATCGCTTGATCTGATTAGCTAGTTTAGGACCGGCTTGATGCGCCCCGCATACCCCAGCGTGGGTTTCTGCGAGGATATATTTTGCTTCTTCATTTGACAAGCATCTTAATAACATTCCATCGAATGTCCTTCGATACAAAGTGTCATTCTTAAGTATGAACCTTGACACTTGCCTTTTAACATCCACTCTCTTTTTAGCATCGTCAGGAAGGACTCCATGACGAAGATACTCAATGAGCGGCTGTCGCCAGTCTGTTTCTTCCTCGACTTCATATACGGAAACGACACCCACCTCTTCGTTGGGCTCGGCTCGCTCCAGAGCTGACATAAGCAAACGTCGCTCCCCGATAGTAATCTCGATTTCTCTTTCACTTGGCAATGTCAGTGACGCGGCCAATTTAGCCAATGCATCTGCTTGGTCATTTTCGGACCTTAATATATGCACGACTTCTATCTAACGGAACTGGTGCATGAGATGCTTAGCTCTTTGATGCAAAAGAAGCAGATTTGCGTTTTTGACTTCGTATTGGCCATTCAGCTGCCTGATTACTAACTGAGAGTCACCAAACACCTTTAATGGGTCAGCGTTCATCTCAAGAGCTACCTCTAGGCCAATGATGAGTGCCTCATACTCTGCCACGTTGTTTGTGCAGTTTTCTAAAAGGGAAAATGAATAAGGCACTATTCCCTCGGTTGGGGTGATGAATACTATGCCTACTCCGGCCCCTCTTCTCTTTGTAGCGCCATCAAAGTATAACTGCCAAGATTTTTCTTCTGTCATGAAGACTTCTTCATCTGGCAAATCATCCACTAACTCCTCGTTATCGGGAGTAGGATGGGCGGCTAAGAAATCAGCTATGACTTGCCCCTTGACCGCCTTTTGAGGCACAAACTTGATGTCAAATGGAGCCAGAAGCATAGCCCATTTGGCTAGTCTTCCTGACAACACCGTCTTGGACAAAATGTATCGCAAAGGATCAGCTCTGGAGATTAATGTGATTTGATAAGACAAGAGATAATGCCGTAGCTTTTGGATAGCAAAGATCAATGCCAGACATATCTTCTCCATAGCAGGATAATTTAGTTCTGCCCCAACCATCGTTCGGCTGATGTAGTACAAGGCATTTTCCTTTCCTTCATCATTATTTTGGGCTAACATTGCCCCTAACGAACGCTCAAGACTTGCGGTGTACAAGACTAAGGGTTTTCCCTGAACTGGTGCCATGAGGACTGGCGGGTCAGTCAAGTATTTCTTGATGCTGTCGTGAGCATTCTGACAGGCTTGGTCCCATATGAATGGAACATCTTTCTTCATCAACCTTAGAAAGGGCTGACACCTCCCCGTCAGATTTGAAATGAAACGACGGATGTAGGCAAGTTTGCCCTGTAGACCTCGCAACTCACGGAGATTCCTCGGGGCTGGCATTTGCACGATTGCCTTGATTTTATCGGGGTCGATTTCTATGCCCCGTCCTTGAACAATGAAGCCAAGAAACTTGCATGATGTTACGCCAAAGGCACACTTAAGGGGATTCATCTTCAATTGGTGTTCTCGCAACCTTTCAAAGATTCTCTTGAGATCATCCAAATGATCCTCTCTTTTCTTTGTTTTAACCACAAGGTCATCCACATAGCACTCAACAGTGTTGTGATGAAAGATCACTGTCATGGCTCTTTGATAGGTCGCTCCCGCATTTTTCAGACCAAAAGGCATTACTGTATAGCAATACGTGCCTAGAGGTGTTCGGAAAGCTGTTAGCTCTTCATCCTCGGGATGCATTTTAATTTGATTATACCCCGAGAAGCCATCCATGAAGGATAAGGCTTGAAAACCCGTGGTGGAATCAACCAATAACTCGGTTATCGGAAGAGGGAATTCATCCTTGGGACATGCTTCATTTAAGTCCCGAAAATCCACACAGATACGTAGTTGGCCGTTCTTCTTCTTGACGGGAACGATGTTTGCCAACCAAATTGGGTATTGGACCTCACGAATAAATCCAGCCTCAATGAGCTTGTTGACTTCAGCTTTGATCTGCACTGTGAGCTCGGGCCGAAAACGACGTTGAGCTTGCTTTACTGGCTTTTCCTCTTCGGAGACAGATAGCTTGTGCATAGCCACCTTAGGATCCAAACCAGGCATGTCTTGATATCCCCAAGCAAACACATCTTTATATTCGGTGAGAAGATGCTCGTATGATCCTCTTTCTTCTTCCGTTAGCAAAGCACTAACGAACACGGGCTTAGGGTCTTCTGTAGTCCCCAAGTTGATCTCTTGTAGTTTCTCAACCGTGGCCTGACCTCCATCTTCCATTTCTGGCGGAGCAGGTTGGACCACATTAAGAAAATCCTGAGGATCTTCACTTGGCTCACTCCTTGTATAGGTCAACACCATATTTACCTCTTCTGTTTGAGCATCCATGGGATCCTCATCTTCGTAAGTGGAGGTTTCTGGCTTCTTATTCTTCAGCTTCCACTTTCTGGTCTTCTTGGTGCTAGCCCTCTTGTTTTTAGGCATGTTAACTCTTCCAAGCCTCTCGAACACAGAAACTTTTGGAGCACCTGTCCCATGTCTTTTGAAAACCGTGACCCGAGGTGCATTTGTTGCGTCTTGTGAGAACATGTTTTGCTCTTGGCTTGTTAGAGTCATAGGGTCTAAGACTTTAGCAGACAATAACTCTCCCTCTTGAGAGATTTGTAGATCATCCATCGGGATCTCATTGAGAGATTTCCGCGAAGCTTTGCTTTTCAGTAGAGGTCTTGTCACCTTCACTTTGATGGCCTTATGATGCTTTGAAGAGGCTTGCTCGATTGGTGCCTTAGAAGATTCACCCTTGAACATCACCCTTACATTTTCGTTTCTTTTCTCTCCGAAATGTCTTTGAATGACCAACTTCTTCTTTGGAATGGACTGGTCGATTTTGCGGAGAGGACAAGTGTAGCTTGTCATTAGGGAGTGCATAGCCTTCTCTGCTGCACTCAATGGCTTCTGGCCGGGTTGTCTCTTATCCTTGGGTGTGTACTTGAATAGCACCTTCGGACGTGTCGCTGGCTCTTCTTTTCTTCGGACAAGAGAGACCTTGGGTGACGGAGACTCTTCTTGGGCCCTTTCTCCCTTTTGAGGACTGACACTTTTACCCTCCTCTTTCGCTTCCACACGTGGATTGGAGTTAGAGTGAACAGTCTTGTAGAATTTAGCGTCTGCGTAATTAACATTTTCACCTTGAAAAGGATCACTATCGCCACGGATAGTCCTTTCATTTCCATTTTCATCGGTGTACTTCAAGCACTGATGAAGTGTAGAAGCAATCGACTTGCTGGCATGGAGCCATGGCCTCCCTAACAAAGCGTTATAGGAGGTTCCAGCGTCAATGACATGGAACAGAGCATCCTTGTAGAGATCATCCAGAACCACTTTCAAGGCAATGGCGCCCAAAGCTTTTTGTCCCACTTGGTTGAAACCTTGAATGGTGAGCAATGTGGGCGACAGATGATCGACGGTCAATCCCATCGCTTTCAAGACCCGTAAAGGTAATAGATTCACCACAGACCCACAATCTAGCAGGATTCTGTTGACTTTTGCATCCCCAATCGTACCCGTGACATATAAGGGTCTATTGTGATCGGTGCTTCCTAATTGGAGGTCTCCGTCGGAGAACGTTATGGATGACATGCATGAAGCACATTGAGATGGAGTGGGTACAGTCACCTCATCAACCTCCGCTTGATCCACTTGATCTTTATAGTCTTCCGGATCCATGAGAGCTTAAATTAAGGCTTTCCTTAACTCGGGGGACATTTGCAACGCATCATATACACTTAGGCGTGCTGGAATGCGCTTTAAATGGCCGATCACGTCGTACTTCACTTGCTCCTTAAAAGAAGCTTTGCGAAGCAACACAGGCCTCCGTGACACGACATCTTTTTGGACGGATGTCCCAGCCTCCTGGTCTTTCTGAGCCACTGTGGCAGTTTCCTTTTCAACCGCCTCTTCAAAATTTGAAGCATTTGAAGTCTCGTTGACAAGTGGCCCCCTCCCTTTTCCTTTTTCTTTGGGCTTAAGAGGTGGCAAATTTTTCCCCGAACGAAGAGTAATTTCATCAGCCTCTAGCTCCTCTTCCTCAACTGTTTCGGCCCACGTGGCCATGCAATATTGAACAATTTATTCTTCCCAAAATAACTCCTCCTCGGAAGGATCATTTTCTAGGAGCTCTTTCGGAATGAAATCTTTAAGAGTAATCATTTGGCGCATAGGCTGAACGTACTCTTCGTCAGAATCATCTTCTGATTTCTTGTCCTTCTTGTTCTTTTTCTTATTTTTCTTTTTGTTTTTCCTCTCGGGCTTTCTACCAATCATTCTAAAGCCCGTAGGTCTGCTGCGTCGGGTACTCCCTGGATGAGGCTTCTTTCGACTTAGACAGATCTGCCACTCAGAACCATCCTCGTCATCACCATCATGCGAGAGCGATTCTTCGATGTTTGACTGCATTAGGACCTCGAATAAGGTCGGGCGGCCTGGTTCGTCCCTTGGCATGTCAGGATATGCCCATACAGTGCGCACTTTGTCACGCAGCTGAAATTGCACCGGGACTGCCTTCGGGGGTAGTGACACCGTAGGGATGTCATCTAGTGCAAGAACAACCTCGACCTCTTCTATTATAGAGACGGGGTTTGACGAGGCTGCCTGGCCTTTTGAGCTTGATCCCTCCATTTCAATCTCTCCCTTGTTAATCATCCTCTCGACGATATCCTTGAATACGTAGCAGTCTTCAATTGGATGACTAACAATGCGGTGGTATGGGCAGTATTTCGGATCACCTGTCTTATTAGCCTCGTTCGGCCTTTTCGGTTCTGGGAGTGACAACATTTTTGCAGCCATCAATTCGTTGAATATCCCTCTTACATCCTCATCGTCAAAGGGATATTTCTTCTGCTTCCTCTCCTCGAGAGATAGTCTTTTAGCCGGCTCTCTAGTTTGGGTCTTCTCTTGCGACTTGGAGTTGCTCCCTGAGGATTTTCCTTGAGGCTAAATGAAGGTAGCCATGGAATCTCCTTTCTTTGTGGGCTTTTTGTTTTCATCCCTCCTTCCTTCATTAATTTGAGGTCGGTTCGTTGTGAGCTTGCGTCGAGCCAGTTGTCGCTCAACATTGCAAGCTTTTGAAACCAATGTATCGAAAGAACGAGGATCCGCACTTCCAACATGAATTGCAAGCTCGGGAAGTAGATTGTTGACGCACATCTGCACACACGCTTCTTCGCTCAATTTCTCTGAGCATTGCAATCTCAAACTTCTCCATCTTGCGATGAAGTCATTTGCTGACTCATTTGACCTCTGTTGGGTGTTTGCCAAGTCCATGATGGAGACTCTGGCTTTCGAGCTCACAAATTGAGCCAAGAATTCTTTTAGTAAGTCATCCCATGTATGGATAGACTCTGGCTGAAGCTGTGTGTACCAAGTGAAGGCTGACCCTCGTAATGACTGGACAAACTGCCTGATCAATAGAGGATCACTTAAGGCGGTTTCTCCGCACGCTGAGTAAAAGTGAGCTAAGTGCTCACGAGGTGACCCGTTAATCCCATCGAATTTGTCAAAGTTTGGCCTCTGATAATTCGGAGGAAATGGGATGGCGTCAAACTCTGCAGGATAAGGCTTCCTGTAGCCAATCACAGGCGGACTCTGAGAAATCTTGAATTCCCGGATCCCTTGTGTGATCCATTCTTTTATTTCTTGAGGAGAGATAGAGGTACTGCTTTCTCCCGTGTTGGGAATCTCTTGCCTGTTCTCCGAATTTTGCTCTTGCCTGTTCTCCGAATTTTGCTGTTGGAGCTGGTCCATGAGCAATTTAATTTGAGCGTATCTCTCCTCTAGCTTCTTTTGTAGTTCCTGGAGCTGCTCTTCGGTACTTGTTGCCCCAGTCACTAAAACTGGCATGATTTCAACTTCTTCTTCGGAGTCATTAGATGATCCACCCTCGCTTACAACAAGCGGAAAATCCTCCTCTTGAAACAGAGAAGTAGAGTCCCCATATAATGGAGAATTTTCTTTTTCTTCTTGAACCGTTTCTGGATTCGAAGATTGGGTAGTCACTTTAGCATATGACTCGGCCTTAGACATAGACCTTGTCACTCGTCGCTCACATTTTTCTAACTGGGTAGAAAGCGACGTTGATTTCTCGGCTATAGCTAGACCCTTTCCTTTCTTCTGGGCTTGAGAAGTCTTAGATGTCTCCTTTTGAGGCTTGGCTGGATTTGGTACCTCAACCTCTGGAACCTTGGCCCTTTGAGCCTTCATAGTTGAGGATACTGCCTCCGACTCCTCATCAGAATAGGAGGTAACCAAAACCTGGACTACATTGTCCATGTCGACAGGGATAGACCCAAAGAAGATTTTCCTTGGGCTATCGAGAAGATCCTTGGCAGCTCTCCACAATGTTGCATTGGCCTGTTCCAGAGCAGGGGAACGAGCCAATTTGCGAAGCGCTCTTGTCTTTCCGCGTTGGGAACCACATTTGCGTCCCCTCTTCCTGCGAGGCTTGTTTTCCTTCTTCGCCTCATTCACAGCTGGCTTTGAGACCTTGGCCGAGTTACCGTTTCTCTTGATAACTCGAATGATTGGCCCACGATCAGGCTTGGGAGTGAGCTCTTCTCCGCCAGTTCCCTCCTCCCTGATAGCTTCAAAGATGTTGTTAGTTGGGATCTCAGCGATGATCGACTCCCTAGTCACGTCGAACTGGACCTTAAACGATCTCCTCTTCAGCCAGCGACCACCTTCCACGAGAAAGGTAGCAGGTAGTTCGTTGAAGTTGACAATAGCTCTTGGCGCCATTTTTCTCCTACAAATAAGAAATAGGCAAATATTAGTTTCAACACAACTAAGAGATGAAAAGGCAAAAAGGGTCCCACCGTGCGTGCCAAAAATATGTTGAACAAAAATGCGCGAATAATTGTAAAACATATTTTATTTAATTTTTTAGAATTTGAGTTCGACCCCTTTTGGTGACCTCTTGATTCGAAGTTGTATTGACACCAAGACTTGAGTGGTTTTGGTGATTTGGGCTGCACCCGAATTTTTAACGGGTTGCCTACGTATCCCTTGGAAGAGAATCAAGCCTTACGTAGTTCAGAGTATTTGAATTGATTTAATTTTTTGGGTTTTGGTGATTGAACCCAACGAGCTTGAGTTTTATGTCGGGTGTCTTACGTACCCGTTTGAAACGGGATCAAATCACCCGTAGTTCTTTTAAGGACAAGTTTAATTTGATTTGAGATGGGCGACTGAATCCAATATTTCTTCTATCGGACTTCCTACGTAACTCATAAAAGAGCATCAAGTCTTCACGTAGTTCTTTCTTAGAACTAATTTGATTTCTTTTTTTTTTGTTTGACGATTAAACTCGACGAGCTTTAACTTTGTGTCGAGTGGCCTACGTATCCGACAAGTCGGAATCAAATCTTGCGTAGTTCTTTTAAGAACAAATGATTTAATTTGGTTGGACTTTGACCTCGTATTCGTTTAAAAGTGAATTTATAGGTTGACGACTGTACCCGATATATTTTTAGGATTTAATATCGGGTTACCTACGTAGCCGATATAAGGCGTCAAGTCTTTACGTAGTTCTTTTCTAGAACCGTTTGAATTTGAGAAAATTTGATTTAGACTTTTGACTCCGTTTTCTTTTTCCTCGTTTAGAAGTCAATTTTGAGATCGACCCACTAGAATAAATTAGCAACGAAATTTTACGAGTTTAACTTTATGATTTTGCTAAACCCAATTTCTAATTTATGCCAACCACGGTATAATTTTTTTTATACTTTTCTGGGTCGAGTTTGCAATTAAAATTTCTTCCCTTTATGCCGAAACATATATTGATTTTCCATGATTTGTTAATCTCAATTTTTTCTTTACACAGGCCAGCCATTTCTTTTGTGAGCTAGGAAGCCCAAATATTTCAGGTATGATTTATAACCCAAATGAGCCCAATTCATTAACGAAGCTCAGCTTCCCTCTCCGAGTGACAAAAGAAACCGACGTTGTACGTTCTCTCCAATGGCCTCCACTGTTGTGGAACTCCGGCCCCGGGCGATTGTAGCGGGGAGGGACAGAGCACGGCCGGCACAAGGGCGACGCGAGAGCGGAGGAAGGGCGGTGCAAGAACGGAAAGCGCGAGATTCACCTCGAACCTTCCCAATCAGGTACGCCTTAGTTTTTTTTTTCTTTTGCGAATTTCATGCTTAATCTGATCTTTGGGTGAATATTGGACTAGATTTCAGCTTCCTACACCAATTCCCTGTCAATTGAGTGTTCAATTTCTTGACTGAATTTATTTTCAATTTCTAGGGTTTCAATTTGTGAAATTTGGGGCATTTCGGTTTGGTGGTCGAAAGAGGACGCTAATTCAAGGTCGGGGAATGATGAGGAAAGGATGAGAGAAGACTGAAAACGGCTCTTGAAGACAGAGTATCCGGAGCTTCCGCCGCTTGAAGAACAATCGGTATGTTCTCTTTTTTTCTTCTTCTTCGATTTGCCTTTTGATCCGAATCTGAACGGCGTGGGCTTTAGCTAGGGCTGATTTTGTTGCTTTTCCATTTAGGATTTTTTTTGTTTCGAGGCTTTTGGAGTTAAGACAGCAAAAGAGGATTCAGATTCAAGGCTCAGGAGATGACAAAGGCAACGCATCAACCGGGTGCGACCCTACATCGAAGACAGTCGTTGTTTTAGCTCCTCAGTTCGGGTATGTTAATCTAACTTTTCCCGTTTTGTTTGCAGATTTTGATTTAGGGATTTGAATTTAGGTTTAGTTGCAATTTGATAGCAACTCGTGAGGGTTTGGGATTTGTTTGATTTGGATTGTGTTTGACTTGTCTGAGAATCTGAGAGAAAGAATGTCTTGCTTGATCTGTATTTTTTTTTTCTTCAGAAACTTAGTTTTCCTGAACTGATTTACTTTGTCCAGGAAAGTTGTTCTCTTTCTCCACTGCAATTTTGTAGCAATGCAGGTGGCCTTTGTTTGCTTGACCGAGTAGCCGGAACTTTAGACATAAATTCACCCTCATTTAGGGTAAATCCCTGACTGCCTTAGAAAAGTTTAGACTTGAGAATTTAGACTTGAGAATTTCGTCTTGTGTGAAACTGAATTCTTTTTCTTTGCTTTCAGTTTCATTATCATCCCCATGTCTTGAATGCATTGAAGTTGTTTCCTTTGTCTGTTTGAAACTTGTTGCAATTTGTTGCAATTTGAAAACTGAACTAGTTGACCAATTTAGGACTAATCTAGCAGCCTTTTACTCAAACTTTGACGCTGATTTTGCCTCCATAGAGGCTGATCTCAGTGTGATGAATTTGCTTTGTGCACAATCGAATTTACAGACAATCTGACTGTCGCTGTAGTAGAGTTGGCTTGCTTGAATTTGCGTGTCTGAACTCGTCGTTAAGTTTAGGAAAAATCCAGCAGCATTTTGCCCTCTTTTAGGGCTATTTGATGATTCCGAAACCCAGGCCACAAGCGAAAGCCTGCAAGGTTTGCTAGGGCCTAAGCCACGAGCGAAAGCTTGAGGGCTTGCAAGGGCGGGGGTTTCAAGAATCAATAGGAATCCCCACACATAGAGGGAGAGCTACCTTGTTGGCTCTCTTCTTCTTCCTTGCTTTCTCGCGTGTGTTTTCTTTTCTGCAGCCTTTCTTTTCTTTTTTGCCGTGTGTTCCTTTTTTTTTCTTGCATCAGGCAACCCTTTTTATAGGGGAGCAATCGGTAGAAAACCCTACTTTTCCATATCTTTTTTTAACTGCATATCTTCCTTTTTTGATATGGAGAATTACTGATTTTCCTTTTAGATAAAGATAGCCTTTTTCCTTCCTTCTACCTATTTATTTATCTATTTATTGATTCTCTTTCTTCTTGGATGAATCTGGAAAATTTGGCAGCCACGTCCCAATTTTGGAGACTGTTTTGGGCCGGCCTCTATGGCTCCTTTTGGGCCAACTTTCAATTGAAAATTCTATGGATTTTCTTAACCAAAACCCACTAATTCAACTTTAACTTCTCTTCTGCAGATCATATCGACCAGCAAAGCTAACATTGGCTTTGGAGAAACTCCAGTCCACACCCAAGTGACAGGATTCGCGCTCTCGGCATCTTAATTTTGTATTATATATTTTGTTATTGTATGCTCAACTATTGTATTAAATTTGTATACTTTAGTTTGTGAGCTTGTAAGGCACTAAAATGATGCATTTGATTTTTAACACATTTTGCGCACTCATTTACTTGTAATTATCGCTAGTCAATTTGTATTCGTGTTTTGATATATAAAGCATCCCATGAGAGCCTTCACGAAAGTAACTTCATGAGCTTATACAATATCTTTTAATAAACACGATTTTTTTTATTTTTTTTTTACTCCCAAACACACCCATAAGCCTATGTAATACCATTTACAAAATTATAGCTAAAATCATATCGGACCACTTGAAAAAAGATGTTAGGAAAAATCATCCACCCTTTAAAAGGCACATTTGTATCTGATAGTGCGATTTAAGACAAATTTCTAATTGCATACGAAATCTTTCATTCCTTTTAGACAAGGAAAGGTAGAGAAAGATGGCTCACAGTAACACTTGATATGAAAAAAGTATACAATGGAATTAAGTGGGATTTCCTTTTTAAATTTCTTGAAAATTTCACTTTTAATTTGTCAACGATTTATCGCATGGATTAAGGAGCGTGTCACGACCATCTCCTTCTCTTTGTCGATGAATGATGCCCCGTTTGATACCTTTCAACTGCAAATAAGCCTTTGTCAAGGAGATACTATTTCACCTCATCTTTTCATTATAAGTGTAAATATTATGGCCTGAAAATTGCAATAACAATGTACTCAGACTAGATCATCCTTTGGACTTGAACCCAATCGGCATGGATCCCGTATTCCATTTCTCTCATTCGCGGATGATATCATGATTTTCGGAAAAGCATCTAATGACTCGTGTTCCCTGATTAAGAAAATTATTGACGGATATTGTGCAATAACTGGACAAAAAGTAAACTTTCATAAATCAACCTTTCAGATGAACTCAGATGTCACAAACCTATAAAAGAAAAACATCAAAAGCATATTAGGAATAACGAACAAACAATCCTTAGAAAAATACCTTGGGTGCTCTATTATTAACGAAAAAGTAAATAGACAAACTTACGAAGACACCCTAGGTCAGACTAAGAGACAAAGTACCAAATGGAAAGAAAATGCGCTATCTCAATAAGGAAGAACTATCCTTATCAAGGAAAATCTTGCGACAAAACCTAACTACATCATGTGGAGTTTCATGCTCCCATCAACTATACAACACGAACATAACCAAATCAACAAAAGTTTCTTTTGGAATATGGACAACAATTATAAACCTCTCATCGGATGGAACCAATATGCAAACCGAAAGACCTGGGAGGTCTAGGTCTATGGAAAGCAAAAGATATGAATAAAGCATTATATATGAAACTTTTATGGAAACTAATTGCTGGCCCAGAAAACATTTCGGGTTAAACTTGTTAAGAAAAATTACATGAAAGACCACCAACTTTAGGACTACAAAAAGAAAGTCGGAACCTTTTGACAATGGAGCAAACTCATGGGGCTAAAGGATGAATTCTGCAAAGGTCTCTGATGGAAAGTTAGGAACAGAAAAATGATAATATTTTGGGAGGACTCATGGGTTAACGACTTCACTCTCAAATATCAAGTGCTCCTGGGAGGTCAAGTGGGCATGCATAAGCAGGTACATAATTTCATCTCACCAAACAAAACCAGGAACCTACTGAGAGTTAAAACATTTGCTTCCAGCGGAGATTATAAGGAACATTGAGTCCATCAAGATCCCCACAAATGACCCCGATGATAGAATCTACTAGAAAACAAGTAAAAATGGTTGGTTCTCTACAACTAGTGCTATAAAACTTGTCACTGGTCCCAGAGGCAACAAGAAAGCGACTCCGATTGGATATGGAAAACAGATACAAACCCAAAGATAAAAAATTTCTATGGAAACTACTAGCAAATGGACTTCCGACAAAACAACGTCTTGTAGTTAACGACATTGCGGTTCCACAAACCTGTGTTTTGTGTAACCAATCTACGAAAGATGTTCAACACGTACTCATGGAATGCCCAAGATCCATCAACCTCATTAAAAAAAATTGAGAATAGGTGACAAGATAAATGTGATCAACCAAGCATCAGTATCAATAGAACACAAGGTGAACGATATATTTAAGAAACTAATCCATAGGGAGCAAACTATATTGGCGACCTCGTGGTGGAGCATCTGGACAATACAAAACAAAATTGTTTTCAACGATTCAAACGTCATTAGTGAGAGTGACTAGGAACAATCAGTGGTAGCAGTAGGAATGGCTAGAGAGGGGGGGGGGGGAATACTTGCTTCGAAAATTTTTCTATAGATATATATAATAAAGATTTTTTTTAATATATTGAAAGAAAACCAAAAATTATGGTATAAATATGCTATTTTTTTATTACAAAAATTCATAAAATGAAATGTAATAATTTATATATGTGTGGGGGAGGCATGATTAAATTTTTTTTTTAATAAATATTGACAGAAAATTAAATTTTTTTTAAAGAATATGTCATTTGTAAATTGAAAAATAATTGATAGGATTGAAAAGTGTGACAAAAAAATAATCATAAATTGTGGTTTAAATATGATATTTATAGTAAATAAAATTCATAGGAATAACAATTAGAAGAATTTTTTAAAATATATGTGTAACATAATGAATAAGCTTATGAAAATATTAAAAGAAAATTATAAAATTTGATTTAAATATGACATTTATAATAGGAAAAATTTGGTAGGAATAAAAAGCAGTGCAAAAAAATAAGCAATGACCTCTTCCATTGCTTATGCCTCATTTCATCTCTTTACCAACTAAAATAGACAACTTTTGTATTCATTTTCACATTTTAAAAATTCTTTTTACCTTATTTTTTAAAATTTATTTAAAGTTACTATGGTATAGTACAGTCAAACACGAGTGTCTAAGCAAGAAAGAAGAAAAAACTTAAATGGGAACCACTCCTAATGAAAGCCTTCAAGATTAATTTTGACGGGTTGAAAATTGTACTCGGGAAATGCCACTACAAGGTTTATGATTAGAGATCATCTTAGTGTACTCTTAGCATCAGATGCCTTTTTCTACAGGACTGAGTCCACATTAGAGGCGGAAAGCCTGGTGCTTCATGCAGGAGTTCTTGTTGCATGCTAAAGAGCTCGGTTACAACACTTTGTGCTAGACGATAATCTTGCCCTCACCAATGCTGTCAACAACACCTAGCAGTGTCCCTGGGAGACTGAAATGCTCGTCTCTGACATTCTGATGATGGCTCAGGGTTTTCAGATAGTGTCCTACAAGCATATCTTCCGAGAAGTCAACTCTGTTGTGGACTGTATTATTTGTCTAAGTCGTGTTGACACTTTTGACTCCCTGTTTTTTTATCCAGAGCTTCAAACTCTTGTCGTTAAGGATGCTATTAATTAACGTATCATCCGTGTTTGACGCTTTCTAAATTCTCACATGTTTAGAAAAATAAAATTTTCTCCTAGCTAGAGCACTCTACAATCAACCAATACCAAATGTACGTCTTCCCCCATTTAAAGCTTTCCAATTTTGAAATCAATTTTCTATATTCCAGTTCACACTAGCTTATAGATATCTATTTGGCCATACCAAAGTAACATCTGCAATTTACTCTAAAGTTTGATATATTTATTTAAAATTTGTATACTTTAGCATAATGTTCTTAACCACCAAATTTGATGCAATTTTCTCTTTTAGAAATGGGAAAGTTAGGTTAGGTATGACTTTTCAAACTTTTGGTAATAACAAGTGGTTAACAAAAAAAATATGTAAAAATAAGATGGATGTAATTATCTTACTATATATAAAGGGCTTTTTGCATAACTATACACTTTTTTTTTACTTTGCAAAAATGAGACTTTTTGGTGGAATTTGCAAAAGTAGCATGTATGCTATTTGTGCAAATAAAAATGGAGAAGAGAATAGCCGGTTGAAGGTAAGAGGAAAGGAGAGAGAGGACTGACCAGGAGAGAGAGAGAGAGAGAGAGAGGAGGTTTTGGTGGGAAATTCGGCAACAAAACTAGGAGAGAGAGAGAGGGAGTGATATGACTCTAATGATGAAAAGGGAAAAAGGTGATGTGATAAGGGCTTTTCCTCCAATTTGCAAAGTATAAAAAGAGAAAAGGGGAGAGGACACTCAGTTTCTTCCTCCACTGGACAAAAGGGCTAGAGAAGAAGGCCACCATTGAAGAAAATTCGTCGGCCTCAAGGTCCAGTTGCAGAGCACTTGTCGACCTCATTCCTTGTTCGTGTCAGTGTTCAGAAACTTCCGTGTCACTTTGTTTTATGAGAAACCCTAATTCTCAGTTGCAATGGGTAGGCGTCTCTCTTGTTTCTCCTCATATTTTTCGAAAAGTAGATACCTATGAACCATAGTGTTGATCACACTTTTCATTTTCAGGGGAAAACGTCAAAGTATGCGTCACTCTCACCTTCAACGGTTGTTGAAACTGGTGACATGCATATGTATGTAGGTGACAAGGGTAAGGGTTCGGAGGTAATTTACTTGGGTGAGGTGATGGAGGCCATAGGGAAGAGTAAGGAGCTGGGTGCAGTAGACATTACTGAAAGAGGTTTTGGAACTAGTGACAAGCATATGTATAAAGGGGACAAGGGTAAGGGTATGGATGTGATCCAATTGGGTGACACAGACTACTCCTCAGATGATACGATAAACTGCCAAGGTGACATGTATTAGAAATTGGAGGTCATATCCACAAGCAGTCAGGAGGAGGATGAGGACGAATATCATAAAAATCACCATTGTCACCTGTTTGGAATCCCCTGTCACCTGAATTGTTTATTGTGTCACTCGTTTGAATCTGATGGTACATCGATAACCAAGGTTTCGAGCATAACAACATAGTCAACTACCGACCAACAAATATCATAAAAATATCATAACATTCTACAACTTATGACCAACGAACATTATATAGAAAGCAACAAAGTCCATAGCAACATACTACAATAACAACCTAGTCAACTACATCGACAACTATATGTTTGGAGCAACAACGTTCATAACAACCTACGAGAATAACAACGAAGTTCATAACAACCTACTAAAATAACAACAACGTTCATAAAAATGGCCATCCAGCGGAGGAAGCCATCGTTATCGGACACGGATACAAGTCTCAGCTCAATCGCGCCCACGCCTTCGACAACGTCCTTCCCTTTTCGGCCCCGCAGTTTCTTCGGAGGGGGGGGGGGGGGGACTTTACTTCTCCATCCCCTCCTGGACCTCTATTACTCTTCTTGCCTCGAACGGGGTCCGCTTTTGCAGCCACTGAGATCTGGTAATTGGTTAGGATGTTTCAACTGTCATTCCGATAAATTTTGTAATCCCATGTCACCTAACTAAATAAATCGTGTCGTTTGACGTAAATAACCTTGTTAGTTGACTACTACAAGTTCAAATATGACAATCCCAGTTTGTATTAACCCGTGACCCTTAAGTGAAAATACCATGTGAACTAACAACCAATTTACCTCCCCTTTCTGTCCTTTTGGTGGTGGCTGGTCATCCATTTTAGGTGGTCCCTCCGTCTCCTCAGCCTTAATGTGGTTCTCCTCAAACTCCCAATGTTTTCCCTTCATCCTCTCCACGGACATCTCTCATTTATGGTTGCATACCTCCTGGACCCCTCTTGCTCTTTTTTTTCCTTGAACGGCCTCGGCTTTTGCAGCATCTGAGATCTAGAAAATGGTTAGGATGTTTGGACTGTCATTCCCATAATTTTTTTAATCCCGTGTCACCCAACTAAGTAATCTATGTCACTTAACATAACTAACATTGTCACTTGACTACAATATATTCCTAAACTCGGTTCGGCCTTGCCTCACTCACACCCATGTCCCCAACCCCTTTATCTTTCAATCGATCAGCTACACAGCCCCAATCCCCAAAACCACCCTCGCCATTACCATAAACCATCATCACAAGGCCAAGAGCATAAAAACATAAATCGACACCCTTGTCACCCAATTCGAAAACACTGTCACTCAATTCGAAACCCCTGTCACCTAATTTCACTTTCAAGCAATCAAATACCAAATCAAACACGGATTAAACATTAATCAATCGTCTTCTACCTCTCCCATATCCCAATTTCCAGTCCAAACATTGCCACCCTCGTCGTTCATCCCAAACCCTAACCGACGATTTCACATTCCACACTCGCACAAGACCAAGAGCACAAAAACATAAATCGACACCCTTGTCACCCAATTCGAAACCACTGTCACTTCATTCAAAACCCCTGTCACCCAATTTCTCGTTCAAACAATCAAATACCAAATCAAACCACTGTCACTTCATTCGAAACCCCTGTCACCCAATTTCTCGTTCAAACAATCAAATATCAAATCAAACACGGCCCAAACCTCAATCAATCGTCTTCTACCTCTCCCATATCCCAATTTCCAGTCCAACCATTGTCACCCTCGTCGTTCATCTCAATTTCCAGTCCAACCATTGCCACCCTCGTCGTTCATCCCAAACCCTAACCGGTGATTTCACCCTCGTCGTTCATCGCAGAAGAGGGAGAAAAGGAATGAGGGTTTCGAGGAGATGGAAAGGGGGGCTTACCTCTTCACTTAAATGTCGGCGTGATCTTCTTCTCTCCTCTCCGGCAACAACTTCGTCCCCAACTTCCTGCGTTTTCCGATTCGCCGGATTGGTCTCCTTCTTCTCGTCCCCAGCCTCCCCTCTCATCCTTTTATTATTTTTTTTTTGTATGTAAATAAGAGCAAAATCCGGTTAGGGATGGGGGATGGGGGGGGGGGGCTTGTGACTTGTACTTTTGTGCAAATTTGGGGGAAATCTGGTAGTTGTGCAAATTTTACCACCCATGTGGTATTTTTTCAAACTTTTTTATTTTTATGGCATTTACTACCATTTCCTCGTATATAAACAACCTAATTAATTAAATACTAGTAAGATGTAATTTTTGCCGAATAATGTTTTTTTTTTTAAAAAAAGTTTGGTTCAATCAAAGTTGATGACACCGCAACCCCTGCAATAACTTGTAATTGGTTATAACTTATAACCCTTGCAAATATTACTCACTCTGATATAAAATACCCGTCGTTTGACTTTTTAGCACTCATTTTAAAAAGTTCAAAACTATATAAAATATTAATTTTTTTAAATAATTTTTTTACGACTGAATATTTTTTGGTAATAAGTATTAAATTGTAAAAAAATAAAATAAAAAAGTTAATATATCATATATTTTTTAGTTTATTAAAATACGTGTTTAAAAGTCAAACGACATGTATTTTGGATCGGAGGTAGTATTGTGTATATATATTACAAGCAAGATACAAAATATTACACAGACTATGATAACCTAATTAAATAAGATGTAACTTTTGCCAAATAATCCTTAATTATTTTTACTTGTTTTAGTCCAATTTGATCGGAGTTGGCACCACAACTACTTAACCCAAATTGTAATGGGTTATATACGACCCTACTCCATCTTTTCATAATAACAGTCATTTTATTTTTTTGACATACATATTAAGGGGGTAAAACCTCTGTAAAATATTATTTTTTAATGATTGCTTTTTTTATAATTTCATACTTAATAAAAAAATTAATTAGAAAAATAATATTTTATAGTGTTTTTATCTCCTTAAAATATCTTAAAATAAATACAATAAATGATAAACGACTTTTAATTTGAAACGGAGGGGTATATATTACAAGCAAGATACATAACGTTACACTATAAGTCTATAATAAATATCCTACCCTCCGAGTCCATCAAATATACTACAATCTAAACTATATTTAATTATTTACCATGACTTTAGGAGGTGAGATAAGATAATTAAGTTGTTAAAATTAAAATAACAGTAAAATACATTTACACTTTCATTTCTCCATTGCAACCATTTCTAATTGACTACCTTTTGAGCGGCTCCTCGGCACCCCAAACAGTCCCAAGCATCCTCAGCAGCGCCGCCGCCTTGGCCTTGGCTTGGCAGCTGCACTGGCTCTGCATCAGCAGCAGCAGCTGCGTCAAAGCCCCGGCTTTGACGGCTTCCTCCCTCGCTTCATCAGAGCCACTGCAAACGCCCACCAAGCCGTTCACCGCGCTCTCACACCCTTGGTGGTCACTCACCCTAAACACCATCTTTACAAGGGCTTTCACCCCACCGGGCTCCCCTAAAAGCGCCTCCTTCCCACCCTCTGCCGCCACCAGTACCTCCAGCGCCGCCACTGCAGCCACCGCTGATTCGCCTTCCGTGTCTAGGGATCCCAAAATGTGCCTTGTTAGACCCTTGATGGCCCCGAACTCAACCATATTTACAAGGGCTTCTTCAGGACCCTTTATGCAAAACGCTGAAATGACCTTAACTCCTGCTTGTGAGACTACCTTTGCAGTTACATGTCCATAAGGATCTTGATCAAGGGCTGGTAGTAGTGTCAGATTGATTATCGACCGTTGGATGTCGGGTGAGGCTATGATCATGGTTGATACCTCCTTGGTTTCAATGGAGGATGAGGATGATAATAAACCCTCCAAGATATGGCATAGGAGGATCTTGATCAAGGGTGTGCCTTGTTCTAATAGGGTTGATAAAGCCGCAAGATTCGACCTTTTTTTCAACAGATTTAAGCACCCAAGATCACTCATCAACGGCATTAGCTTGACCGAAGAGGTCAAAGCTAACTCTACAAGCTCTAATCTATCATATACACCCTCAAAAACCAGGTTTATCAGCACCGGGAAGAACCTGAATCTTAAAAGACCAAACTTTGACATGGTATCAGGGTCAGCTCTTTCAGGCAGCTCCAAGGCGAGAGCTTTCACTTGCACAAGTGCTTGCAGCTTCCTCTCCCACATGGGTTCTTGGGACTCAAGGGTTTCTTTGAGTGCAACCAAGTAGGCATCATGATGATGATCATCAGTGGGGCCCAAAGGGGGAGCTTTGTGGGTTGGTTGATTGAGCCAGAGATGGATGAGATGGCTGAGAGTGTGGTTAGGGACCATGGAGAGGTCATGGAGCCTTTGCATTGTGACTGGGCAAGTGAGGTTTCCTGAAGCAATCCATCTCTCAATGGAGGGCCTGTCATAGGTTTGGCCTGTGCAAAGTGTGACTGGGTCTGTGAACAACTCCAGGCTTATTGGGCACCTGAACAAGGGTGGGATTGACATCTTTGCCCCACCTTCCATGGCTGTGTAGGAGATTCAGTGAAGCTTTTCATAGGAGGAAGAGGAGAGGCCAAAGAAAGAAGCAATTAAACCAGTCAAGGGTGGAATGTGAGAAGTGGGGGAGGAGGCAACCATAACTCATAATTCAAAAAGAGACTGGTCTAATAAAATGACTAAATGGGTCATTTTCAAAGATGCTCTTATTACCTTCCAATTCCAAATCTGATTAAAGAGAAATACCAGTCAAAGTGACCCACTCAGAAAGAAATGCAATTTATTATTATTAATTATTTAATTTGCCTTTGAACATTGAATGGCTTAAACACCTCTAGCTGCATTAAGAGATGCATACATAAATCATCAAGTGTTTAGACCTTTTGAGTTTGCATTATTTTTGTTTAATTCTAGGGTTAGATTCAAGTGATTGGTTTATAATCCAAGTATACCAAAACATAACTTCACTTGTCCAACTGATTTGATTCACTTTATTTTTTATTAGAACTGATTTGATTCACTTGTTAAAAAGAGTTTTTTTTTTTTTTTTTGTTTTTTTTTGTGGGGGGGGGGGGGGGTGATGGGGAGTTGGGATTTTGAGGGTTAATTTACAAATATATATGAAAACTTAAACTTGTAAATTGTCAATAATTAACTGTTGAATAATTAATTAATTACTTTCTTTAATGTAACTCACTATTATAAAAAAGAGATTCCCACCAAGAATGGTTAAGCCTTTTTTTTATATTTATATATATAACTTAAGATATCATATCTAAGTTTTGAATATATACTACCCTTTCTTTCAGTAGTAAATATGACATATTCATAACTAACATATATAAATCTTTAACTGTACCTTCCAACAACTAAGTAATGGTCAACAAGGAATCCAGTAGATGCTCAAGAAAAAAGGGAATGCATTGCAAAAAGGCAAAAAGATATATAGTGAATGGAATTTCAACCAGACAGCACTAGGAGTAAGTTAATTTCATGTTTATTCTCTATTCAACCATCATTATGATATTTGCTGTTTTTTCTTATAATGCATATTTTGAACTATCATGATTACAATAAATAAGACATTATTTAAAGTTCATTTTATTGTAAAAATTGTGTGGTGATTAACATTATTATTATATCCCCTCACACGCGCGAGCACACAATTTTTACAGGAAAATGAACTTTCAATTAATATCATATTTATGTACAGGGTCGGACCTGAGACGAGACCCAACAAACACTCTCCTCAGGCCCAATCAGCCTAGGGGGGCCATAGTACATATATATATATATGTATATAGAGGTTGGCTCCTGTCTGAGCAAACCTTACAATGTAAAATGTGAGCAGATCTAAGCCATTAAATGGTGGAGATTCAATGGATGAGATTGATTTAAATTTTAAATCAAATTTAAATTAGTTACAATGGGGCCCACACAAAATTATGGTTCACTCTCTGTTAGGAGAGTGACTTTCACTTTCCATGTCATTATAAAGTCACATATCGATTAAAAATATTATTCGTATATAACATATCATTTATTCATATGCACCCGCAAGATTATTAGTATATAATATCATATTTATTCAAAATTATTATTAGTAATTTATCATTATTTTGACAAATAATATCTCATTTTCATACGAATAAAATCTCTATACAACCGAATAATCCTAAATTGTGTATAATATTATTTGAATAATACGAATATTATGTATTTCGCAATTGTTGTACTTGCGTATACACACGAATAATTCAAGAGATACATATGAATAATCTGTCTATATATATACACCGAATCATAAACAACACCCTAAAAAATCCTACATACATAGGAATAATAGGTGTACTTGCGTATACACACGAATAATTCATGAGATACATATGAATAATCTCTCTATATATATACACCGAATCATAAACAACACCCTAAAAAATCCTACATACATAGGAATAATAGATCATATGCACATTAACCCCAAAAATACAAAATATTCCCAATAGTAGACCATATACATATAAATAATATCAAATTTAACACAAAAAATAAAGAAAATTCAGTCGATAACCTCTACAACTAAAATTTATATGGGTACAAGTGTAACCCTTCTTCCAAGACTTGAAGCAGGTCCTTAATCCTTCTTTCGATCTGCCTTTTCGCCAAAAATCACCAAAATCAAACTGGTGAGAAGGTTTACGAGTTACAAGAATAAATATAGGGAGTAAGACATTAACGGAATCAACTCAGAAGTAGTAGTACAACCTTATCGGAATTTAGAATTTAATCGGGTTGATTTTGCTTCTAATTGGATCTGTATAGAGAGTAAGAATCAGTGCTAGCACAAAACAAAGTTAGGGATGAACTCTGGAATTACGATCGAAAGAAAATTAAAATTAAAAATAAATCAAAGTGAATTGATCGGAATAAATTTAGAGTTTTAAAGATCGAAATCAAACCGAATTGAAGGAAGGCAGTGAATCGGGTGGCGCAGGGAGAGGCTGGAGATTTTAAGGCGGAGGAATCGAAGATTGGAATTCGGCGCTGGCAAATCTAAACCAGTTGAAACGAAGAAGGGGGCTAGGTTTGAAACAAATCATCACACGCGCTCACTATTTAATGAGAGTGGGGATTTGCTAACATCGGGCCCCACAATTATATATTGTTATTCTATTTAAAATTTTGCTAAATCTAATCCGTTGATTTACACTAATTCATTGGTCAATAATTGCTCACATTTTACACAATAAGAGTTGCTCACATAGGATCTATCCTACACACATATATATATATATATATATATATATATATATATATATATATATATATATATATATATATATATATATATATATATATATATATATCAGGTATTTGTATAATAAATAGTAGCAAAGTGGGTTTTGAAACAAAAATGTGACTTGGCTCACTGGTAATGGGACGGAAGACATTTAATTGTGATTGCAAAAGACCAAAGTTCGAATTCTATCCATCAAACCCCCCACTCCGTCTCCCGCATGCCACATCAGCCGCCGACCTTTTCTTCTTCTTCTAGAATCTAGACCTTCATTCTTAAACAGTTCAAGGTTAGTTTTTGTTCATCAACTTTTAATTTGATTGTTTTTAAGTTGAATTGGTTGAGATTAAAATCAATTTAGATTAGATGGTGTGGATTTGAGATTGAGTCTATTATCTTGATTGCATTATTAAACTTATATATCCGGCATTGGTGTCAAGGACGAATTTCAAAAATTTTGTTCTTAAAAGTTTGGATTTCATCACATGACAAAGTTGAAATTGAACCTACTCCCACTATATGGTGTCGAAAATTGCTACTAGTTGGCTATTGGTTAATTTCCAGAAAATTAGTTTATCATTTATGCTCCCTATTTTTCCTTGTTGATTCGTTTCTCTCAGTGTTATCAATCATCTTAGATTGCTCGTTGAGAACACTTGGTTAATTGAATTTCGATCTCCATTGAGTAGTGTGTTAGGTGTCACTATCTACCTTTGATGTGGTTGATACAGACTGAAAACCATGGTGTTAGGGTGCTGCATTACCATCTTGGTGTGCACCTTCGTCTGCCCGAATCGGAGTGGTACTCGAATTGGCTCGATCCAAATTTCCCGAAATAATTTTTGTTTCATTAAATTTTGCTCATTTGAAACATACTTTAATTTACAGCGTTTGGAGGGAAGTTGTTCAAAGTTTTAGATGAAGTGAAGGCTGAGGGTGACACTCCTCCCTTGCTAAGTACAAGAGTTTACTTAATACCAAATGCAATGAAGAGAATTTGGTGAGAACCACAGTATATAAATACATATTTTATTTTGGTATCTAATTAATTAAAATGAAGAATCTGTAATGCAGGCAAACCTAGCAAGATGGGAACCAGGCCATGGGAGATTTAAGTTCAAACATCCATGGAAGCAATACCTTAAAATCGAAGCATTAACAAGGCGATGTGTCTGCAAAATTGATGCTCTCAGCACCTTCCTTCACTTGAACTCTAAGCCTCAGGTAATTAACTAGTCGTAGCTACTAATGTTATTTAGCTTCCTTTTGTGGTTGTTTTTTTTTAGGTGGTTGTGGTTTGTGATTAAGGTATGTGAAAATATTTTCATGTTTCTTCTTTAATGACAGCACATGAGAGGCATTAACTCAAACAATCTCAAAGTCTAGAAACAATATCAAGAGGTATTTCACAACTAATCAAACTATTGATGAAGGTGTCAATGAAGACGACTTATTTTCATTTCTCGCCTCAGGCCATTCCAATATCAGGTCCAACCCTGTTTATGCAAACCTTTATTTCTCTATATGATGTCAAAACATCAACGTACTATATAACAATAACGATGCAATATGATGCTTTGACATCTCTAGCAACATTTTGCCCATTGAGCTATTATAAGACGGATTGATTCTAATATTGTTTATTACTTTCACATAATACTATTACATTGATCATTTTTTTATGGAAATTTCGCGAGGTACCCTGGGGTATTGCAATTTTCGCGAGGTATACAACACTTTTGCATATTTCTCGTGGTGCCCCTGTGGTTTTTTAAGTTTTTCGCCTCGTGCCCTTTATGGTTAATTCTAACAGACCTTGGATGTCTCCGTTAGTTTGCAATTAAAAAAAAGAAACGCGAAGAAGAACAGATGAGAGAAAGAAAAGAACAGACGAGAGAGCAAAGAGAGAGCAAGTACGCAAAGAAGAACATCGCTGCTCGAAGGCGACCGTCGGAGCTGTTGCAACCGAAGAAGAACGCTTCTGCTACTCGAAGGGCAATCGTCGCTGCCAAGCCAGGTGAGTATATGAACCGTAATCTAGGATTTGGGGGGGTTAGGGGTGCGGCAGGTGAGGATTTGGCCGCCGAATCCTCCACAAATCGTCCTCCAATTGAAGTCGAGGGCCTGTTTCATGTGCAATTGGAATTAGGAAAGAATTGGGGAAGAATTGAAACTGCTGCTCGAAATCTGTTTTGTGTGCAATTGGAATTGGGGAATTTGGGGATTTGGGGGTTATGATTTTCGATTTGAATCTTTGCTTCTTGTTTCTGTGTGCAATTGGAATTGGATGTGTGCAATAGGGTCCGTTTATTTTCGATTTGAGTATTTGATTTTCGATTTGAATTTGTTTGCTTTACTGCATAAATGTCGTGTTCTCCAGGTTGTAGAAATCTATTCCTAGCAAAAACTTATAGCAGAATTTGCAGCATGGATCTTGAAGATGTTTTCAGCACAGACTCAAGAATGGCTGCCCTGCTTAAATAACCATCTTGCTATAGGCAGGTTTTATGCTTGAAGGATTTTGAAAGATTTTGAAAACTTGACCCCTTTTTACCAAGGTATCTTAGAGAAACATATTGTTTTTTCTCGAGCATATTAAGCCTTTTGGATAATGTTGTGTTCGCTTGTTCATGCCCAATCAATTCATGCCTTTTTATTGTGGATGTCAAGCTGATGTTTCATTGTTAGGTGTATCTAAAAAAAAAAGAGTAATATTTGTATATATACAGTACGAAATTTTAGTGCAACTCATTCCAGCTTGGCTGTTATATATATAAATCTATTTTACCTTCTCCAATCTTTATAGTGTTCTGTTGATTATATGGTTTATCTTCTTGAATAATTGCATCACTGCTTTTAAATAAAATGTAGAGCCATTTGTTATTTTCCAATTTCACCTATTATACAAAATGAAAAGAAAATAGGAAGTAAATAAAAGCAATACCAACAGGTTGAAAGCATTTGATATTTTGCAATTCTACACATCAGTAAAGTCCAAAGCCATCATGTTTAATAAAGCATAAAGCACTAGTATCACCATCATATGTAATAAAATGTTGAATGTACTGGTAGCTATACCAGGTGGACACAAAGATAGAATTAGAGACTGATTTAAATTAGACAACATCTCCAAATTGAGAATGGAAAATCTAGCATGGAAGCATTACCAGGTGGAAACATGTAAAAGACACAAACATATACCTATGAACAATGTAGCAAATACATTCAGCAACTATATATGTGTATCCAGACATCCATAAATATCTCAAATCCCTAAATTCCTAAATCCCCAAATCCTAAATCTCAAAACTGTAAAGGGAGTCAAAATCAACTGTAAATCACAAATGAACATATAATTGATCTACAAAAACAACCTCCAAATCCAATTCAAAGATGCTAAAACTGTAATTCAACCCATAAATTCCCAATCGACAAACAATAAATTTCGAAAGCCGAAATTGAAAAGGAAGGTTTACCATCAGGGCAGCTATCAGAGTTGGCTTCCTTCCCCTCCTCACGTATGCTGTCCTCGCATCGACATCGAGTCTTCACACAACCTATCCCTCCATGCCTCCCCCCACCTCTCTCTCAATCCTCCTTTGCTCCATGGAAGAATATGTACATTCTTTTCTTTTCTTTTCTTTTTTTTTTTATTTTAAAACTAACAACGTTCACTCAATCTGTTAAGTTTAACTATAAAGGGCACGAGGCGAAAAACTTAAAAACCATAGGGACACCACGTGAAATATCCAAAAGAGTTGTATACCTCGTAAAAATTGCAATACATCAGGAACACCTCGTAAAATTTCCATTTTTTTAATAGCAAATTTAACTTATAAAATAATTTTTTAAAAAGAGAGGCTAAATTCCACTAAAGATACACAAAACATGATCTTCTTTATAGTAGTCTGTTTCTTGAATGGTTAAATAAAGAGCGGCCATTCCGGAGTTCGAACCGAAGACCTATGGTTACTACTCACAAGTTCTTTCCGATGAGCCATTCCGGAATGATTATAGTAGTCTATTTCGATGACATTATTTTTACATGAAAAACATATCACATCACCATTAATTAATAAATATAAGTGAAGTTGATATAGTTTGTCCATACGTGTATGTACGTATCCACTACCATATGGCAAGGGGAAGAGGCGATTGGGTTTGACTGAGAGAGCGAACACATATACAAACATGAAAACAACAAATGAGTGGTCTAACCCAATAATTAATGTGGCCATTGGTTGGATTGGTTGGTCTCCAATTTTCAGTCTTATTATATATATATAATACATGAAAAGTTGTGTTCAAAAGCAATTTAATGCTCATTTATTTAATGATTAATATTTATAAATTTTTATTATTTCTATTTTATGAAATATCAAAAACTCCATCATAGCTTAATGGTTTAAGAACTCATTTGATATACATAAGGTCTTGAGTTCAAATCTCATTTTCATCATTTTGCACTTTTCTTATATCATATAAGAAAAGTGATACATTTGAGATACCCGATCCTTCGCATGTGGGCTCAAGATCAAGAACCACGCCGTATATTTGCCCGATCTTGCAATGCTCTTCCAATATCTCCTCATTAAGAATTTAATTAAACTAATTAGAAAACTAATTATAGCGACATATTTTAACTTAGACAATTTGAATCAAACAATAGCGACAGAAATAAAAGGCAAGGGACGAGAGCGCGAGAGAGAGGTAGGGTGCTCGCGGCACTGGTTGCGCGGAGCGGACACGGGTACGCAGGAGTGGGAGCTCCTCAGGGCGCAAGCGTCCGGGTGTTTCGAGAGCGAGTGACCAAGCGCGGGAGCGAGAGTGGAAGACGCGCGAGCGCAGAGGCTTGGGCGCACATAGACGACGACACCGCGCTCGCTGGGAGAGAGCCTGGACGCGGGTGTCACCAAGGGTTGCTGATCCTCTTCTTGCGACGGTTCTAATGATCTAGGGTTGTGTTTATTTGTGTTTGGGTTTGCCAAATGCAAAGGGGTTGATGATGGTGATTGTGCCAAAACTCATAGAACACAAGAGCTATAGACTTTTGGGATTGAAATTGAAGAACCCTTTAATCCATAAAGGGGTTTCTCAATTCTATTCAATCTAATTAATTCAAAGAGAACTACATTGTTTAAATAGAAAACTAACAACCAATTCTAATCATGCAATATAGAATTTAGGTTGATAAAAGATATAATTTAAAACCTAAAGATAAATGTAAACCTAATAAGATATAACTTTAAAACTTGGTGGACAAGCCTTATCTAGAGGAGATATAGTCTTCCACATTATTAATCCTAAGTACATAAAATAATAGAATTAATTAATTTAATTAACTAAAAACCGGCCCAAGCACTAGAGTACTCGACATGGGCTTCAAGTGTACTCGACATTGGACCCTTGCACTCGACATGGGTATGGGCCGAGTGATCCATGTGTGGTCGAATATGTCTTGTTCAAGGTGGGTGTAGACGAGTCTTCATGAGCTCCGTTTGTGGACGCAAGCTCACCTCCTGTGCCGGTGGTGTAGTCCTGAGCAAAGTGATCCAGGGTGGCTTAAACCCTTGCTCCATCGTTCCTTGGTAACGGACAAGAAGGGCTTTGGTTGCATCTTGAATTCCCTTGGCCCTTGCACGAGGGATAGGACCATCGAATGGAACCTTCATCTTGTCCTCAATGTCACCAGGAGGCATCGACAATTGCACTGCATCTTTCTTCTCCACTTGATTTTGATTTGTCTTCAAATCATCGTCAGAGTCATTGTCAGGCACGAACAAGGATAGATCGGCGACGTTGAAGGTAGAATTAACACTGTACTTGTCGGCAGGGAGATCCAGCTTGTATGCATTAGGACCCATCTTCTAAACCACTCGAAATGGTCCATCTCCCCTGGGTTCCAGCTTAGATTTCCGTTGTTGTGGAAACCTTTCCTTTCTGAGATGCAGCCATACCAGATCACCAACGTTGAACTGCACATCCTTGCGATGCTTGTCCTTCGCTGCCTTGTATTGCGCAGTTTTCCTTTCCAGTTGCGCCTTGGTACGCTCATGCAAGCGCTTGATGAAGTCCACTTGCTTAGCTGCATCCATGCTCTCATTTTCCTTGAGAGGCCGAGGCATTATGTCCACTGGGGTCACTGGGTTTCGGCCATACACTACTTCGAAGGGGGTCTGTTTTGTTGCTGAGTGCCTAGACCTGTTATAAGCAAACTCAACAAATGGTAGGCAGTCTTCCCACCTCCGGAGGTTAGTTCGCAGCACAACTCTAAGGAGAGCCCCAAGAGTTTTATTTGTAACCTCAGTTTGACCATCAGTTTAGGGGTGACAAGAAGTAGAAAATAATAGTTTTGTACCCAACTTAGACCATAAAGTTTTCAAAAACAGCTTAAGAATTTAGAGTCACGATCAGAAACAATAGACAACGGCAATTCATGTAAGCGAACAACAACTTTAAAGAATAAATGTGCAACATGAATAGCATCATCAGTTATGTGACATGGTATGAAATGAGCCATTTTTCAGAATTTGTCTACAACAACAAAAATAGAATCATGACCCTTACAAGTTCTAGGCAATCCTACAATGAAATCCATAGAGACATCTTTCCAGGGTGCATTTGCAATAGGTAAAGGTTGATATAGACCATTTGCATTAGCTTTTGATTTTTCCTTAGCACACGTGACACAACTTTTGACAAATCTAAGCACATAATTAGACATTTTAGGCCAAAAGTAATGTTCCTTAAGTTCAGCTAATGTTTTTTCGAATCCATCATGCCCTCTAGACTCATGAATTTCTTGAGTTAACAGTTGTAGAATAGAAAAAGATGGGATACAAAGCTTGCCCATCTTAAACAAATAACCATTATCAAGAAAATATGAATCAACTTCACCTTTGGACACACATTGAGCATATATAGTTGTAAAGAAACCATCAGAAGCATACAATTCCTTTATCAAAGCAAAACCCAAAACATTTGGATCCATATGGTTTAGGAGGACATACGTGTGTGATAGCGCATCAGCTACCACATTATCCTTTCCCTTCTTGTGGTGAACCACATAGGCAAAGGTCTCCAGAAACTCAACCCATCGAGCAAGTCGCCTGCTGAGCACAGCTTGTCCCTTGAGGTACTTTAGAGCTTCATGATCCGAATGAATCACAAACTCCTTAGGCTAGAGATAGTGTTGCCATGTCTGTAAGCAGCGAACCAGCACGAACAGCTCCTTGTCGTAGGTAGAATAGTTGAGCTCTGCTGGGCCCAACTTCTCGCTAAAATAGGCAATGATGCGCCTATTTTGAAGCACAACTCCACCAATGCTAGTGCTAGAAGCATCACACTCGAGCTCGAACGGTTGTGCGAAGTCAGATAGTTGCAGCACATGGGCATGAGTGAGTCAATCCTTGGGAGCGTCGAATGCCCTCTGATGTGTGCCAGTCCAGCGAAACGTCACATCCTTCTTAGTCAACTCATGTAGGGGGCGGCAATGGTGCTGAAGTCCTTGACGAAGCATTGATAGAAGCCAGCCAGGCCCAACAATGAGCGGACGTGAGTGGGTGTATGCGGCTGGGCCCACTCCTGTATAGCACGAACCTTCTCCTCATCTACCTTCAGTCCAGATGCAGACACTACAAAACAAAGAAAAATGGTAGACTCGGATGCAAAAGAACATTTCTTTAAATTGGCATATAATTTTTCTTTCCTAAGACAATCAAATACCAATTTTAAATGACTAAGGTGATCCTGTTAGTTCTTACTATAGATTAAGATATCGTCAAAATATACAACGACAAATTTTTCTAAGTATCTCCTCAGCACATGGTTCATAAGCCTCATAAAAGTAGAAGGAGCATTTGTTAACCCAAAAGGCATAACTAACCATTCATATAATCCATACTTAGTCTTAAAAGCCGTTTTCCATTCATCTCCCTATTTCATCCTAATTTGATGATAGCCGCTTCTAAGATCAATTTTAGAGAAAATGCATGCACCATATTATTCATCAAGCATATCATCTAAACGAGGAATAGGGTGATGATACTTAACCGTTATTTGGTTGATTGCACGACAATCAACACCCATGCGCCAGGAGCCATCCTTTTTTGGAACCAAGATGACAGGCACGACACAAGGGGAGAGGCTTTCTCGCACAAAGCCCTTATCCATCAGCTCTGTGACTTGGCGTTGCAGCTCCTTTTAGTTTCCTCAGGACTAGCTCTATAGGCTGCGCGATTAGGCAAGGCTGCGCAGGGACGAAGTCAATATGATGCTCAATCCCACGAATAGGCGGCAATCCTTGTGGTAGATCAGTTGGAAGGATATCAAGATAATCCTGCAAAAGCAGCAATAGGTGCAGGAATATGACTCAAATCCACAACATTTAACAATACTTCTTTCATTACCAATAGGATGTGAGGTCGATGAGCATTCTAGGTGACGGTCACTTTTTGAGGTTGAGAGACCAACGAACGACATTCAACAGAGCCCTTGAGCGAGGAATGAGAGGGCTATGTCGATGTAGAAGAAGATGACATAGGCGCCGAAGGAGCCGCATGTGCGAGTGGGTAGGCCGCAGGCGCGGGGGTCTGGGCCGCGGGGGCGGTGTTTCTTGTCGAGCTCCCATGTTGCTTCTCCTTCCATTGGGCCTCCTTCTGAGCGTCATGCTGTTGTTTCTTGCGAACCTGTTCCTTCAAAATAGCTTGAGGCGCAAGAAGTAGGAGAGTAACTCTCCTCCCATCAAAAGTGAAGGCATATGTATTCGCACGACCATCATGTATAACAGAACGATCATATAACCAAGGATGGCCTAGCAAGATATGACTACAATCCATTCTAGCAACATCACATAACACCTTATCATGATACGATCCAATGGAAAATGAAACTAAACATTGTTTGCTAACCATAATATCAGATCCATCATCAGTGATGCCATTTCAACCATAGTGAGTAGCTCTAGGAGTAGTAGTCAAATGAAAGAAATCCACTACCTTTTCATTGATGAGATTGCAGCAACTCCCACCATCGATGATGACACTCAAGGTAGCCTCGCGAACCACACACTTGGTGTGGAAGATGTTCTCCCTTTGATCAACCATGGGAGACTACTGAATGTGTAGGACCCTGTTGTGAGCCTAATTTGCCATGGTTTACACTTCTTTCTATATCGATTTCTGCATGCATTTTCATACATTTGGGTTAAAATAATACAGAATTTATGTAGTTTATGTTTATTTGCAACATATGGAGGTCTACACAAGTTTTTGTTGTATTTCACAGAAATCGGACGCACTTTGGAGCTTAAAGGAAAGTCATGAAGAAGCTAAGTATGGTGCAGCTGGAGAAACACACAACTTTTCTCCATTCATCATTCTGAATCAAGCTTTGATGTCTTCATGAGAGTTGTATCCCTCGAAAAGATCTATCCAAAGCATGCTCTTATGCGTCAATCCGACGAATGAGGACTCGGGAAAGTGCGTTTCAAGAACAGAGCAGAATGCGGACACTAGACAGTTCTACTCGACGTCGACCAAACTTGGTCGAGATCGAGTACATCAAGCCCAGAAATTTACACGGATTCGAGCAGAGCACTCGAGGAGCGAAGCTTGGTTGACGTCGACCAAACTTGGTCGATGTCGAGTAAAGTCGACGAGCCCAGATCCTAGCCGAGTTCGAGTACAACCCCGAGAGAGAAATTCTACTTAACGTCGAGGAAACTTGGTCGACGTCGAGGAACATTCCAGAAAGTCCGAGTCGAGTACGAGGAGAAATTCGAGAAGATAGAGTTACTTGCAAGAGGAGATATGAGATATTCTATCAAGTCACATCAAGTTCTATCAAGAGAAAGAAGATCTATCCACACTAATCCTAGTTTCTTTTTAGATAGGAAAAATAACTATAAATAATACAAACTATCAACCTTTAACCCAAAATAATACAAACTTTCAAATTCACTCATGGCAATACAAACTATCAAAGTATTTACTAAAAATGACATATCTCGATTTTCCGACAAAAACTTACGGCATGGATCGATGACATGGCATTTTATAAATAAAAAATTATACTTCGGTCACTTGTGAACACCTATCATCTTCGGCCCCCTCTGCACTCGCCGATCGACCACCTTACAACCTGCAAAACATCCATCATTTTCGCTTGACCACCTATAACCAAATTGGTCGCCAACTGGTGCAAACGCAATAGATTGAGACCAAGTAACCAAGCCCTCAAAATCCATGCACAGATTGGGTTTTCAATGGTGGCCATGTTGCACAAATTGGCCCAGATTTAGTCAAAATTGGTGTATGAATTAGTTTGTTTGTGGACATTGAATCTGTTTAAGGTATGCTTGTTGATTAATTTGGTGGATTATGAAAATCAGTTGAAAGCCCCAATTCGATATTTGTGAGCACTAATCTAATCCGATTAATTGATGTGGTAGTAACGTTGTGTGGTGGCCGTTAATTAGGTGGTGATGGTTTAATTGACGGCGGTGGGTAAACTGTGACTAGAGTCTAGAAGGAAGGGAAAGACGGTAGGGGGAGAATGGAGATGGAAGAGAAATAAGATCTGGTGGGGATGAGGTTGTGAACAACGGTAGAGACTGGACAACAATTCTTTTTTTTTTTTCAAGTTCTAAAAGCCACATCACTCTAGTGTTTTAGTGTCAGGTCATAATTCCGATGTACATGTCATCCACCCTACCGGAAGTTTTGCCGGAAAAGCAGATCATTTCATTTGTGGTAAATACCTCCATAGTTTGTATTGCTTTTGGTGAATTTCAAAGTTTGTATTATTTTGGGTTAAAGGTCAATAGTTCATATTATTTATGGTTATTTTTCCTTTTAGATATAATTGTTTTATTTCCAATTTTAATCTTTAACTCTTTAGATAGATAAATTTAGATATAGATAAAGTTTCTTTCCTAGATTAGCTTAGAATGAAGCCTATAAATAAAGCCTTAGGGGCTAAGTTTTATTCATTAAATTCTAGTTACAATTATTTACATAGAGAGAGAGAGAGAGAGAGAGAGAGAGAGAGAGAGAGAGAGCTTGTGGCGAGTGGAGCAAGAGAGTTGAGAGATGATTTGGCTTCGATTGGTTGGAAGCTTTATTTTATTTTATTTAATGCAATTTAGTTCCTTTTTGTTATTGATGTGTTTCTTGATGATGAAGAGCGAGTAGTCTCCCAACTTCTAGGATCGGGGTGAGCCCGACGGTAGCCATGTAAGGTGATGCGGTAAAGGTACAATTTTTTTATGCGAATTCATCTTCTATCCCTACAAGCATGATTCTTTTGCGAAAGTTGAAGGTGATCCTTGTTTGTGTTATTGAAGCGAAAGTGATCTTAATACTACTTGGATTAATTATGTGAAAAGGGTTAGTAACAATTAGGGTTTATGCGAAAGCCTTTATATTCCTATTTGTTAATAACGAGAGTTATTTGATGAAAAACATGATCTTTTATGCCTTTATGTGTTATTTTACATGGTTATCGTTGTGGTGTTGATACCCTGATCTTAGAAGTCTTTAGTTTATCGATTTATTTCATCAAATTCGTGTTCTGTGCTGCAAAAAGTTACGAATTAAGTTTCTGTTGTTAGTCGATATCGAGCAGTTTTGGTCGACCTCGAGGAAGGTTGGTCGACTTCGAGGAAGGTTTGTCGAGATCGACCAGTTCTGTTTTGGTTTTCGTTTTCTGCTTGGTTTTGCTTTCTGTTGTGGTCGACAGTGTTATCGAGATCGAGTATCTTACTCGAAGTCAAGGACTCTTCTGGTCGAATTCGCTGAGTTTTGGAACTGAAAAGGCGGGCGCTGACACGCTTCCTCATGGATCGATCCTGACTGCCTTCTACTACAACGGGAGGAAGTCTTGTATTATTTTCCGAGACAGGGAGTCAGTTTGCCTTTATATTTATTTAGATTTCATACTTGACCATCCTTCTACAACAACAAATTGGCGCCGTTGCCGGGGAAGCGATTAATCGCGCCTTTTTTAGTTCCTCTTGTTTTTCTTTATATTTGTTTTTGTTTTTAGTTCCTTTTTACTTGCTTTTTCTTTATGTCTTTGCTTTACAGGTGTATGCGAAGAACTGGTCGCACGCCTATCCATTCGCTTCTAGAACCAGAGCGATACTTCCACCTTCGACAAAGGTTCAGGAGGATGTCGCAAATCAACGATGAGAATGCGGTCTCGCTCACACCTGCACAGGAGCTTGAGCAACTCTGCCAACAAATTGAGGCATTTACCACCAGAGAAGTTGAATACGCCCGACGAGAGGCGGGACATACACAAAATCAGCAATGGTGGGAGGAAAGGGTGGATCGCGAGGTCAACGCGAGAAGGGAACTTGAGGAGCAGATAGGGCATATCCCAGCTAACACAAAGGAGTATCTATATCTTACTCTGGAAGTTCCAGAATCGCCGATCGTTTTTCCTGCTATTCATTTTGAAATTCGTCCTTCTTTTATTACTGAAATTATAAGGAGTCAATTTAGGGGAAGAATCAATGAATGTCCTTTAGAGCATATCACCACTTTTATAGACTTATGTGAAGCTATTGCTGATGGTGCTAATTTAGAATATCTAAAACTAAATGCTTTTCGTTGGTCCCTTGCAGGAATAGGACATCAGTGGCTGGAAGGATTGCCTGTACGGTCAATTCACACCTGGAACAAACTGTAGGACCTGTTCCTCAACAGGTTCTTTCCTCCTGCAAAGACAGCTGCCCTCAGACAACAAATCACGGCTTTCAGACAAAAGCCAGGAGAACCATTAGCACAGGTTTGGGAGCGCTACAAAAGGCTTCTGAAATCCTGTCCTGCGCATGGACAACCGCCCTACGTCATCCAGGAGATCATCTTCAACTGCCTGGATGCACCTAATAAGGACCGGATCAATAACTACACAGCCTATGTGTATCTCGGATACACTCCACGCCGTGCATGGGAGGTATTTGAGACATTGGCCAACTACGACAACACATATGGGACTTCGGCGGCCGCTTCTGACGATAGAAGGTTGATCCAGACGTTAGGGACCAGTTCCACAACGATCGGGTATGCCGTCTCACCAAGCAGGTTAAGTTTCTGTCTAAGGATAAGCCTTGCTTGGAATGTGGGTTTGTGAGGCACAACACTACTGCGTGCCCACACGTCGATCAAGTACAGCAAGGAGAGACCCACGAGAAGGTAAGGTATGCGGGGGGACACTACTTAGGGCCACATCAGAACCAGAACTAGAGCTACTATCGCCAGCCCCAACATCAGAATCCCCCTCCCTACAGAGCCCCTGGTCACCCTGACAGAGAAGGAAAGAAAGACGATCTGCAGACCATAATTGAGGAGATGCGGAGGAATCATTCAGACACCATGCAGTCTATCAATTCCATCTATACGCAGATGCATGGTGTCAACTCTGGGCTTGGGGAAATCGATATCTGGAGGCAATCGATTGACACACAGATTGGCCAGCTGGCAACATCCATCCCCAAACAGTCAGGTACGCTCCCTGGAACCTCTGAACCTAACCCTAAGGGTAAATCTACTGGATAGGTGGCTGCTATGAACCTAAGGAGTGGGCGACAGATGCAAACACCGGAGCAAACGACGGAAGAGGAAGACACTAGAGACGAATCGATTTCGACCAAACCTGCTGATATTGAACAGACCCAGATCGAAATCGACCAAGGTGCCCGGCCAACCCAGAATTCGACCAGTCCAGTTGATATCGACCAGACACCACTCGATATCGACCAGACACAGGTCGATATCGACCCCCTCCACTCGACATTAGCACCTCCGGCGAAGAAAAAGTTGTCTTTCCCGACAAAATCTCCAAAGGAACCTGCAGAGAAGAAGTTCCAGCGTTTCATTAAGATGCTTCAAAGGCTCAACGTCACAATACCCTTCACATAAGCTCTTAATGAGATGCCATCCTACGTCATGTTTCTCAAGGAGATTCTGAGCAAAAAACGGTCAATGGATGAGATCGCAGAGGAGTGCAGCCAAATGGACGTGCTTGAGAAAAGGCCAGATCCAGGTAAGTTTGCTATAACAATTGGGTTTGGTCAATATAAATTTAATGCTGTGTGTGATTTGGGAGCCAATGTGCGTATAATGCCTTTATCAATCTGGTTTAAGATTAAGATAGGTGCCCTAGAGTCTGTGGATGCTAAACTTTATATCGCGAACAACACGGTGGTTATCCCAACAGGCATGGTGGACAATGTACCAGTGCAAGTAGGTAAGTTCTTTGTCCCTGCTGATTTTCTTGTTATTGATATGGCGGAGGACCCTGCTTGTCCAACTAATCTAGGAAGGCCCTTCTTGGTGACGGTGGATGCCAACATAAGCATAAGGAAGGGAGTGCTCACTTTCAACATTAGCGATGAGGTAATTGAGTATTCCTTTAATAAAATTGAAAGGCATACAGGCCCCATGGAAGAGGTCAAGTCTATATCAGCCAGGTGCATCACATTTGGGGAGCCTAAGGTAAGAAATATGACTCCCGATGAGCTAGAAAAGAGGGATATGGAAGCGCAGGTGGAGGAGATCATGGCCATTCTGAACGACGACACAGAGGATCTACTCGACATCGACCAAGGTAAGTCGACGTCGACTAATTATTTTTCGAATGCCTTGCCAGGATGCAAGTATGGGGTCGAAGCTGACCAGAGTTCCTCGACATCGAGTAACTTAGTCGACGTCGATCAAAACCCGAACCCTACACCAACAACAGCAGAGTCAAGCAAACAACCCGAGGCCAAGCATTCCTCGACATCGACCAACTTGGTCTACGTCGACCAAAAACCTTCTTCCTCGACTCCCTCCTCCTCGACCAGCAGTCCACCCGACGAAGGTAAGTCCTCGACGTCGAGTAACCTTACTCGATGTCGACCAGACCCCGAGGTCCCAAAATCCAATTATGCGAAGGTAAGCCAAGGTACTGACATCTCTTCTCTTATTTCCATTAATGATTTATCTATACATGGGAGAGGTTTGCCTTGGTATGTGCGATTATACAGGGTTTCCAATGATGATCCAAAAGAATATGAAGTAGGTAACAGAGTCTATGTTGCCAAATCAAATGATCATTGGTTTTCCAACAAATTAAGCAAGAAGAAGATGGGACCCTTCACAGTGAACAAGATCCATTAAGGAGGACTGCAGCTGATGGACAAGAATGGAGTCATGTTTGAAGCCCAAGCTACAAGGGCCCTGCAAATGCCACCTTGAGCTTAATGGAGAAAGTCGGCCTAGCAACTATAAAGTCTAGGGCTTGTAAATAGACATTTAGTTTTTGGGATTTTTGGACATTGTTGCTTTTGTTTTTGGTTTTGGACATTATTTTTATGTTTTCTATTGTGGGTATTTCTCTTCTAACACTTTTTGCAGGAACAAAAAAGGGAGAAAGCAGCAGTCGAAATCGAGTACAGTTAGGTCGATATCGACCTTAGCCACTCGAAATCGGCTAGCCCTACAGCAGCATAAGCACTCGATTTCTGACATCTAGCACGCCTGTCTAGTGAGTTCCTTTCTTTACCCTTGTTTTTATACAGTGAGGACATTGTAAAGTTTAAGTACGGGGTGGGGGAAGGGCTTATTTTGTGAATATTCGATTTTATTTGACCATATGTATGCATATTTAAAGTTTATTTCTTGAATTGCTTAGACATGGCTACTTTGGATTTCATATTTTATTTATGTGCTTATATGCATGTTTTCCAAAGTCTATAAAAAATCACCCCCATTGAAAATTTTGATTAGTGTCATGGAAGTTTAATATTGAACTCGACGATCCAAAATTAGATTCATTAGAGATATAGCATGAAATTGCCTAGTAAAGGTAAGTAACAATAAAGTGCATATTTTCTTAAAAACCATGAAAGGAAGTAAAATTGGAAATTGCTTTTGACATGTTGCATGATAAGAGGATGGAGGACTTTATATTTCCATATAATGCTCATTGTTATAATCCTAGCCTTTACCTATGATTATGCATCACAAAAGCCATATTATGCCTTATTTCATATTTTGCTCCACATGATCTAAATATTGCCCATTCTTTACCTTATTTCCTATCCGGGGATTATGTTGAGAATGGAAGTTACATTATGGAGATTACTATATGGTTGTTGTGTTGTTATTATTATTATTGGAGTTTGGCAAGAAATTGGAAAATTTGATGAGTGATAGAAAATCCGATCACCTCAGGAGATAAAGGTAGATCGACCCTGCTCGCTGAGATAATAGTTCGGCGAGATGGAACACACAGGTGAGGAGTCCAAAGCACTAAGTATCCGGGGCCATTCATGACACCCATGTTTGCGACTCGCGAGAAGGCAGTGCTGAGGTTAGAGAGGTAAAAGCATTATATTGAAAAAAAAGCATTGAGCGAGTGAGCGAAAGGTGAGAAATCAAAGGAAGAAGGAATATGGTATGAAAGTTTGGAAAGTACTCCATTTCCCCGGATCATTAGCACCACATTGCCAAAAATTTGGTCACCTCTAGCCTTTTACCAATCTACTCCTTATTGAGCTTAACTTAAAGTCCTCTTGATTATTAATGCTTTGTCACATATGAATGTTTTTGCACAACCCTCCTTTTGTGAGTAGATATTGCTTTTTATTTGCACATGCATGAATTTGTGACATTAGTACATTTTTGAGGATGGTAATTGATTGTAGGGTTATATAAGAATGAATCTAATACATTGAGAGTTTTGATTTCTTCCCCTGTATGACCATTAAAAGTATTCCTTGAGGACAAGCAAGCTTAAGTATGGGGTGTTTGTTGTGAGCCTAATTTTCCATGTTTTACACTTACTTCTATATCGATTTCTGCATGCATTTTCATGCATTTGGGTTAAAATAATACAGAATATATGTAGTTTATGTTTATTTGCAATATATGTAGGTTTACACAAGTTTTTGTTCTATTTCACAGAAATCGGACGCACTTTGAGCTTAAAGGAAAGTCATGAAGAAGCTAAGTATGGTGCAGCTAGAGAAAACGCAACTTTTCGCCATTCATCATTCTGAATCAAGCTTTGATGTCTTCATGAGAGTTGTATCCCTCGAAAAGATCTTTCCAACGCATGCTCATATGCGTCAATCCAACGAACGAGGACTCGGGAAAGTGCGTTTCAAGAACAGAGTAGAATGCTGAGACTAGACAGTTCTACTCGACGTCGACCAAACTTGGTCGAGATCGAGTACATCAAGCCCAGAAATTTACACGGATTCGAGCAGAGAACTCGAGGAGCGAAGCTTGGTCGACGTCCACCAAACTTGGTCGATGTCGAGTAAAGTCGACGAGCCCAGATCCTAGCCGAGCTCGAGTACAACCCCGGGAGAGAAATTCTACTCGACTTCGAGAAAACATTGTCGACGTCGAGGAACATTCCAGAAAGTCCGAGTAGAGTACAAGGAGAAATTCGAGAAGATAGAGTTACTTGCAACAGGGAATATGAGATATTCTATCAAGTCACATCAAGTTCTATCAAGAGAAGGAAAGATCTATCCACACTAATCCTAATTTCTTTTAGATATAATTGTTTTATTTCCAATTTTAATCTTTAAGTCTTTAGATAGATAAATTTAGATATAGATAGAGTTTCTTTCCAAGATTAGCTTGGAATGAAGCCTATAAATAAAGCCTTTGGGGCTGAGTGTTATTCATTCAATTCTAGTTACAATTAGTTACATAGAGAGAGAGCCTGTGTCGAGTGGAGCAAGAGAGTTGAGAGACGATTTGGCTTCGATTGGTTGTAAGCTTTCTTTTATTTTATTTAATGCAATTTAGTTCCTTTTTGTTATTGATGTGTTTCTTGATGATGAAGAGCGACTAGTCTCCCAACTTCTAGGGTCGGGGTGAGCCCGACGTTAGCCATGTAAGGTGATGCGGTAAAGGTACAATCTTTTGATGCGAATTCGTCTTCTATACATACAAGCATGATTCTTTTGCGAAAGTTGAAGGTGATCCTTGTTTGTGTTATTGAAGCGAAAGTGATATTAATACAACTTGGATTAATTATGTGAAAAGTGTTAGTAACAATTAGGGTTTATGCGAAAGCCTCTATATTCTTATTTGTTAATAACGAGAGTTATTTGATGAAAAGCATGATCTTTTATGCCTTTATGTGTTATTTTACATGGTTATCGTTGTGGTGTTGATACCCTGATCTTAGAAGTCATTAGTTTATCGATTTATTTCATCAAATTTGTGTTATGTGTTGCAAAAAGTTTTGGTCGACGTCGAGGAAGGTTGGTCGACGTCGAGGAAGGTTTGTCGAGATCGACCAGTTATGTTTTGGTTTTCGTTTTCTTCTTGGTTTTGCTTTCTGTTTTGGTCGACAGTGTTATCGAGATCGAGTACCTTACTCGAAGTCAAGGACTCTTCTGGTCGAATTCGTTGAGTTTTGGAACTGAAAAGGCGGGTACTGACACGCTTCCTCGTGGATCGATCCTGACTGCCTTCTACTACAATGGGAGGAAGTCTTGTATTTATTTATTGAGAAAGGGAGTCAGTTTGCTTTTATATTTATTTATATTTCATACCTGACCATCCTCCTGCAACAACAGACCTGACGATTGACAAGGCAGAGAACGTCCTGGAAGTCACTGGTGCCGATCTCGTCGTTAGGCTCTATCGGCTGGTCCTCCTCCACTTCACTCGAAATTACATGGTCCTCGACAGTCTCCTCCTCATAGTAATGGTCCCCCAAATCATTGAGAAGGACCTTCCTTTTCAGAGGGCATTCACGAGAGACATGTCTAGAACCACCACAAGTGAAGCAGCGGATATCTTTGGTGCGTTCCTTAGATGGTGCGGCAACTCGTCTAGTTTCAACCTGATAAACCTGTTGAGGTGAGGTTGAAGAGAGGATTCGTGTGTTGTTGGTGATGAGGCCGGCCCTGCTGGTGATGCCGAGGAGGTGTGTGTTCTCTGCGGTCTTGGTTACCACTGAAGCCCGTTAGATGATCGTTATCATTATCTCCGGCAAAAGGGTTAGGCATAGCAGACTTAAGCTGAAAATGTAACTGACCAGAAGAGGGTGGATTACCTGAAGGGGGGGGGGGGGGGGGGGTACTGATGTCCATGTTTTGTGCCATGTTTTATATTGACTTTTATTTCGATTTCTGTATACATTTCATGCATTTGGGTTAGAATAGTACAGAATCTATGTAGTTTATGCTTATTTGACAAATTATGGAGTCTACACTAGTTTCTGTTTAATTTCGCAGAAATCGGACGCACTTTGGAGCTTAAAGGAAACTCATGAAGGAGCTAAGGATGGTACAGCTGGGAAAAAGGCCATATTTCGACATCCATCATTCTGAATCAAGCTTTGATATCTTTATGAGAGTTGTAGCCCTCGAAAAGAGCTTTCCAACGCATGCTCATATGCGTCAATCTGACGAACGAGAACTTGGGAAAGTGCATTTCAAGAACGGAGCAGGATGTTGAAAGCCGGCAGAGTTACTTGAAGTCGACCAAACTAGTCGACGTCGACCAACTTTTGCTCGACATTTTCTCCAGAGGACGAGATCGAGCACGAGCTGAGCATAGGACCATTCGAGTCAAAGAATTCTACTCAATGTCGAAGAACTTGGTCGACGTCGAGGAGATTCCAAAAGCTATCCGAAGTCGAGATTGAGGAGAAATCTGAATCTAAGAGATTACTTGCAAGCCAAGATTCATGATATTCTATCAAGTCAAGTTCTATCAAGAGAAGGAAGATCTATCCACTTTAGCTTTATTTCCTTTTAGATTTAATTCTTTTATTTCCAAGTTTTATCTTAATGTTATTAGATGGAAAGTTTAGATATAGATATAGATTTCTTTCCTAGATTAGCTAGGGGAGGAAGCCTATAAATAAAGCCCATGGGGCTAGTTTTTATTGATTCAATTCTAGAGAGAAGAAGAAGTAGAGAGAGAGAGAGAGAGAGAGAGAGAGAGAGAGAGAGAGAGAGAGAGAGAGAGAGAGAGAGAGAGAGGAGGCCGATTGGGAGTTAAGGAGCGAGAGCAATTTGGCTTCGATCGGTTGTAAGGTTTTATTCAGTTTATTAATGCAAAGTTATTTCCTTTTATTATCAATGTCTTTCCTTCCGATGAAGAGCGAGTAGTCCACCTACTTCTAGGGTTGGGGTGAGCCCAGCGATAGCCAAGCGTGTTTGAGGTAAAGATTCGACTTTTATTATGTTTTGATCATCCACTGCCTTTTATATGTTTATTACCTATTTAATAAAGATCCATGTTAACAAATTGGATTATAAACATAAAATCGTTAGGTACAATTATGATTTCTTGAAAGAGTTGTCTAATTGTTGGAAAAGGCGAAAGCTTGATCCTTTGATGTGATTGCATGATTATTTCTCTTTGTCATGCCTTATGCATGTTTGGTTATTGTTGTTGCAAACCCCGATCTTGGAAGTTCTTTTTCTTACATTGTTTATTCAAAAAATTTGCGAACTTTGGCTTTTGTTTCATTACTGTTTTTCCTCGATTTCGACCAACCTTGGTCGACGTCGACTACTGAATCTTGATCAAGCAAGATCGCTCTCGTTTCTGTCTCTGCAGGTTCCTCGACATCGACAAGTTTACTCGATTTCGACCAAACTTTCCTCGACGTTGAGTTGCTTCCTCGAGATCGACCAACATCAATGACTTCTGCTTGCTCGAATTCGACTTGCCCGACCCCTGTCGACTACCCTTAGTCGAGGTCGAGTACCCCTGAAGTCGTGTTCTGTCTGTGAGATCCTTCCGCTACCTGAGATCCGCTGACCAGCTTCCTCGAGGATCGAACCTGACCTCCTGCTGCTACATTGGGAGGGAGTCTTGAACATTATTTGCTAAGAACTGAATCGGTTTGCCTATTTTATTTACATTATATTTGCAATCTCGATTTCCTCTGTCAACAATTACCTGTAGGGTGGGTATTACTTGAGGGAGGGGGGTTAGCTGTAGCGGGAGTATTACCTGAAGGAGGCGGCTTACCACTTGTGGGAGGTGTAGATCCAGAAGCCTCATTTTGTTTCAACTCCTCGAATTGTCGAGCCAATGCCTGTTTGATCTGAGCAGAGAAATCAGCACGGTCGTGCATCCTTTTAATGACCAAGTGATTGTTTAATTGGGCTATTTCAGTCGCAATGATGGACTGTACCTCGGCTGCAGTAAGTAGCGTAGGAGGATTAGGGGAAGGGTTGGGGTTATTATCGTTCGACATGTTCCTACAATATCAGAAGAGAAACAAGTAAATGAAGCAAAGACCAGAAACCAAGTAATATAAGCCCTTTTGATCCTAAGAGTGATTCAGTTTTATAAATCAAAGAGGCGAGAAAACAAGGCACAATATTCAGTAATCTTCCCTGGACACAGAATATTGCAATATTGAAGACAACAAGTAAAGATCAAAATTGCAATTTAAATCAGCCACAAGTCGGATAACAAGGATAGCAAGTAAGAACAAGCGACTAATGTGAAAGAAAGAGAATACAATGTGATGCAATAATAATCGAACAAGATGATGGTATAAGCAATGCAATCACAAGGGTAAGCAAGTGCACACACTCCGTCCACTATTATCTGACGGTTGCAACACGGTTCAGAAAAAGAGGGGTGTGACCAAAGCTCCTGTGTCGACACAGCACAAAATCACACAAAAGGGGTTCTTTTGTAATGCTTTAAACCAAATAGATCATCTAACAAGTAGCAAGTAAAGAAAGAACAATAAGCAATGAGTTACTAACTCAAATGTTGTTGGAAGGCTACTGTAAAGCGACAGAACATCAGAAAATAAAAATAAAAATAAAAATTACTAAGCTATGATGATCTAAAAGTAAGCGAAAATAAAGAAAATAAGGGAAATAGGCTAGAAATCTGGAAAATTACGGTTCTTTAGTGGTGCAAGTTCATATAATGCTTTAATCCAAGAGTCACATTCATAGGCATGATATGTAGCAAAAAGGAATAAAACATCAAAACTTGCAATCAAGAACTCAATATCTTCCAAATTAAAGATCCAAACAAGAAAAGAACTAAAATAAAGTGCCAATTTTTAGGGTGAACAATAAAGATTTAAATTTTATGCAGCGGGAATTGTGAAAAAATAAGGCACGAAAATAAATCACTCAATTAAAGAATCAAGAGAGTAAAGAACTTGCATACACCTGAAATCCGATAACACTTAATACGTTTGGGATACCCGATCCTTCGCATGTGGGCTCAAGATCAAGAACCACGCCGTATATTTGCCCAATCTTACAATGCTCCTTTAATATCTACTGATTAAGAATTTAATTAACCTAATTAGCAAACTAATTATAGAGACAGATTTTAGGTTAGACAATTTGAATCGAACAATAGCGACAGAAATAAAAGGCAAGGGACGAGAGCGCGAGAGAGAGGCAGGGTGCTCGCGGCACTAGTTGGGCGGACTGGGATGCTTCGCTGGGAGTGAACACGAGTACGCAGCAGCGGGAGCTCCTCAGGGTGCAAGCGTCCGGGTGTTGTGAGAGCGAGTGACCAAGCGTAGGAGCGAGAGCGAAAGACGCGTGAGCGCCGAGGCTTGCGCGCGCGGAGACGACGACGTTGCGCTCGCTGGGAGCGAGCGTGGACGCGGGTATCACCAAGGGTTGCTGATCCTCTTCTTGCGATGGTTCTAATGATCTAGGGTTGTGTTTATTTGTGTTTGGGTTTGCCAAATGCAAAGGGGTTGATGATGATGATTGTTCCGAAAGTCATAGAACACAAGAGGTATAGACTTTTGGGATTGAAATCGAAGAACCCTTTAATCGATAAAGGGGTTCCTCAATTCTATTTAATCTAATTAATTCAAAGAAAACTACATTATTTAAATAGAAAACTAACAACCAATTCTAATCATGCAAGATAGAATTTAGGTTGATAAAATATGTAATTTAAAATCTAAAGATAAAAGTAAACCTAATAAGATATAACTTTAAAACTTGGTGGACAAGACTTATCTAGAGGAGATATAGTCTTCCACATTTTTAATCCTAAGTACATAAAATAATAGAATTAATTAATTTAATTAACTAAAAACAGGCCCAAGCACGAAAGTACTCGACATGGGCTTCAAGTGTACTCGACATTGGACCCTTGCACTCGACATAGGTATGGGCCGAGTGATCCATGTGTGGCCGAGTATGTCTTGTTCAAGGTGGGTGTAGACGAGTATTCATCAGCTCCGTTTGTTGATGCAAGCTCACCTTCTGTGCCGGTGGTGTAGTCCTGAGCAAAGTGATCCAGGGTGGCCTGAACCCTTGCTCCATCGTTCCTTGGTAACGGACAAGAAGGGCTTTGGTTGCATCTTGAGTTCTCTTGGCCCTATCACGAGTGATAGGACCATCGAATGGAACCTTCATGTTGTCCTCAATGTCACTAGGAGTCATCGACAATTGCACTGCATAAAAAAGTGCAAAATGATGATGAAAATGAGATCTTTAAGTTCAAAGATTCATTTGTTTTTCATTTGTTTTTCAAAGATTCATTTGTTTAAATGAGTTCAAAGATTCATTTGTTTTTCATAAAATCTTAAGTTCAAATCTCATTCATTAATTGATGCTCATATTTTACACATTTTTTATATATTAAAGTGTCATGTTTGTTATGCATCATTTCTAAAAATAAAATTCAAATAAAAAACTATACAAAATATTTATATGTATATATATATAATTCCTTTTTCCCTTTACATTCATATAAGGTCTATTTTATCCTTTTTATTACTTTTAGTAAACTAATTTTACTGTTGCCTTTACATTCTCTAAAATTTTATTATATAAGTAATATATTATTATTTAATTAGAAAATGTATAAAATAAGATTATTCATTAGAATATTAATATTTGTATATACCCTTAAAAGTTACTATAGAAGACGAATTTGCAAAAACAACCCCTTTTTGGAAAATCTTTGCATGCCTTACCTAATCTGAAAAAGAATTGCATAATTCCAGATATCCGGATTTTGGGTGCAACTGATAGCAGGTCATGAGGGGGGAGACTGGACATTATGGGTTTGACAGCTGGACAAGTGAGAGAGAGAGAGAGAGAGAGAGAGAGAGAGAGAGAGAGAGAGAGAGAGAGAGAGAGAGAGAGCAATTGCAAGGGGGGCTACGGTAAAAGGAGGGAGCCAAAAACAAAAGAAGGGAAAGAGGAGAGAGGAGGGGGAGGGTATATAAGCATTGAAGAAATTCTGAAGGAAATCATTAGTCCACATTAATCCACTGCAAGGGAACTTTAACCTGACGAAGGAGAATGGCCGGCGGGGGATTTGAACAAAGAGGGTTGGTGTCCAATGATGTGGGGGTCTATATAAGGAGATCATATGAATGATGGGCATCACATTTAATCACACTTCCTAGGGGAATTAAATCTGAAGAAAGAGAGAGAAGCCATTGAAGAAGAAGCAAGTAGGTCTGGGTTCATTAAAAGGTTGACTTATAAGTAGCTAATTTTCAATGGACAGTTATATCCGATCCACATGGCACGTATTGGAAGTTACTAGACATTCCCCTGGTCGGATATAAAATGGGTAAGTGTTCTCTCTATGTAGGGTAAGTGTTGTTTCTATGTAATTATTGCTGTAAAATTGATTTTCTGTCTCCCTATGTAATGTAACTGGGAAAAATCATCTGTTTGTATCACTGTATTGTTTGGAGGATGGTGGGCGTGTGAAGGCGGCACTTGGGTCTTCAAGGGGTCAAGGAGCCAGAAGGCCGTGCTGGTGGACGAAAGGATTGACTATCTCAATTTGAAGAAACAGATGATGGACAAGTTTAATGTCAATGGGAGGAGGAATGATGTGGAGCTGACATATGTGAAGCCCAAGAAAGAATGGTCCAAGCCGTTTTCTATCGGGGATGACGAAGACTTGCAGACCTACAAATTTGTAAACGGGTTGTCTAGAGAACGAAACTGGCCTATCGACCTCAATGTCTCCCTGCGACGCAAGGTTGGTGGACATGTGGCAAGGACAAAAGGATCGACAACGGAGGACTCAGATGGCGGTGGATTGTATCCTGCAGGGGTGGAGGATGTGGTAGTGCCGTTAACTGGGCCGCCCGTGACCCAAGAAGATCACCCACATGCGGACCCCCCCCCTTGGGGCTTGATGAAGAAGATGAAGATTTGGGAGCACAAATTGTCCAGGTAAACCAAACAGATGACTAGTTGGAAATAACAGATGTCGAGTTAACATAAACAGCCGTCAAGTAACAAGAAACTTCTGACCAGTTAGGGATAAGTGAGGAGTTGGAGTGGGACAAAGAATGTCGACGCAGTTAAACGTGGGAAGCAAGTCATTTATGTCAGTAGTGACTTGGAAGATGAAGCCATTGACCTCAGTAGCTTCTCCGACGAGGATGATGCAAGCCCAAAAGTGGTTAAACCTGAGCACGGTAGTTCTGGTCCGACGAAGTCTTGGTCATTGGATCCCCTCCTATGCGGTGTTAAGCTCCGGGAGGGACAAGTGTTTCAAAGCAAGGAGGAGGTGCAGGAAATCATAACGTGGGCAGGTCTATCTCGGTGCTTCACGACGAAGATGAAGAAGTCGACGACCATCTTGTATGTTGCAGTGTGCGCTGCTTCCAAGTGCACGTGGTCATGTCGGGCTTCGACTTACAAGGAATCGCGGTTATGGATGATCCGGAAGCTTGTGGACGTGCACACGTGCGGGCTGAATGGGGTGGTCAGACAAAAGCGCAATGCAAAATACACGCAGTTGGGGCAGCGCCTTGTCGACAGGTATGTCACGCATAACGTAAGGCTTAACTGGACTCTTTCCCCAATTAATCAGGACACGAAACGATATACACTGGACATACGTAAGTAGTAACTGGACACACCACAATTTTAACTAGACACACGTGTTTGATTGAAGCTTGGTCTAGTCATAACTTGTTTATGAATGGGCATGTGCAATTTCGCAGGGTCAAAGAAGCCCCTAGTTCCGGAGCAAGTGCATTCCCTGATGAAGTCACAGTTGGGGTCGCATGCATCTACTGGAAGGCGTGCCGAGCCCGGTTAAGTGCGAGGGACAACGTCTACGGAACGAACGAGGAAAGCTATCGGAGAATGTACTCGTACATGTACATGCTGGAGCAGGCCAACCCTGGGATGTACACCAAGATAGAACGCGACACGGAGGGGCGATTCAAGTATGCGTTTGTGAGTCTTGGAGTGTGGCGAAGGGCTATCCTCCACCTACGAAAGGTCAGTTCTTCCTAGACTCCAGTGCATACTTCAATCTTAATTTCGTAATTGTAACAAAGGGGAGATCACTCTCGTAAGAAAAGAACACCATTCACCAAGAAACATGACGCTCATTCACTTGAAACATGGCAGTAACAATAAAGAAACATGACAGCATGCCGATTGTACATTACACCACTTACGACTCAAGTTGTTTCCTGTCCAGGTCATATCAGTGGACGGGGGGTTCTTGAAGGGGAAGTAATGAGGGTGCCTGCTATTTGCTACCGCATAAGACGTTGACCATCACATATACCCTGTCGCTTTCGCTATGGTTGACGGCGAGAATGATGGGTTTTGGGGGTTATTCTTCAAACACATGTTGCGTGTCATTGAAGACACGACTGATCTGGTATGGGTATCTGACCACCACATAAGCATCCTAAAGGGCATATGGGATAGCTACGTATTCGCGAACCATGGCATATGCACATGGCACTTATTTCAAAACGTCCGTTTCTGGTTAAAGTGCGGGATCATGCAAGACCAATTCATGAGGATGTGTAAAGCATACATGTACGACGAGGTCCAGCCGTTGTACGAGGAGTTCTGTGCACAGGCTCTCGCAACAGGCCAATACATCAAGGAGGTGGGGTTCAGCAACTGGGCAAGGGCGTTCTACACTGGGGATAGGTACAACATCACAATCACGAATAACTCCGAGTGCTTGAACTCGGTGTTCAAATATCCTCGGGATTTTCCGCTAACAACCCTTGTAGATGCCATCCTTGAGACCGTCGACATGTGGTTCGCCAAACATAGGGAGACCAGCTCTGCCCAGAGGAAAGTCGTAAGCGACTGGGTTAGTAACGCCATCAGAGCAAACTTTGTGCAGTCATTTTCCATGGTCATCAGGCAGCTGAGTCCTCATGAGTTCAAGGCACGCAAGAGAACATCTACCTGGCTTCTAAACCTAACGGGATGTTTATGCAGCTGCAGACGGTTCAACGTCGACCAGTACCCATGTGCGCACGCAATCGCGACAACCCAATTGCACGGGGTGGATGTGTACTCGCTTGTGAACGACTTCTACAAGGTAGACATGTGGCGTGCGTGCTACCAGGACGTGATCTACTCAGTCCCGTCGTGAGACACTTGGAGGGTACCCCAGGCAATCACCAATGAGACTTGCCTCCCTCCCCTCCATCAAGAGATGCCCCGGGAGGCCAAAGACATCGAGGTACCCGTCCAAGTGGGAAAGGAAGTTCCCGAAGCGGCGCCGCACCTAGCGACCGTTCATATGGATATTACATGCCAGATACATCTTTTGACATGACATATTAAGGTAATGACATGACAATAGGTACTTACCACATTTTGTAATCAGGGCTCCCATCTTCGGAAACGTTTACGCTCCACCTTATGCATTTCAGTATGCACTTAAACCATTTTTTGTAAATAAGGCTTGTTGGGTCGGGTTCAACTATTTCAGTATGTACATGAGATGCAGTAATATTTACATGCCATAAAAATATTTTGGACATGACACCTTGTATTGGTCAGTTTCAGTCTACTGGCAATGCGAACCACATAAATGTAGATACAAATGTCAAGCATCGTACGAACTACATGACTACATAGTTTCAAAAACCACATTGACACTATAGTTTCAAAACTTAAGGCCTAGGTTCCCAAAACGACATAATGTCGATAGCATTGTCAATGACATAAAATCCAACGAAAACACAACTGTTCAAGGGACCAACAACTGTCCACGCAACATTGTTCTTATAAAGTGAGAAGGAGCCAATGACTACTGAGGATCGGAAGGTACCGTGGAAGATGGCGACAGAGAGGACTTCACGGTAGGCATCGATGAATGCGTCGTCCACCCATTTGAAGACACGGTCGCCTAAAGCGAGCATCTGCATGAAATGGATTGCGTAGGGGCCGAAGTCTCCTCTGCGTAACAAAAAGTAAATGTGTCATACCAAATTTGCAGCAATTACACTATAATGCGAAAGATGGAAAATGATGCTTACGATTGCTTGTTCTGAGGAATCCCTTTCACACGGTTGAACTTGAACGGCTAGGGCAGTTTCCCTGCATGTTTGGCATGCAACTCTTGGTGGACACTCATCGGCGTGAGCAAGGTGTGCGTGATGGGCTTTAGAAGGGCGGGCATATGTCGCTCAGGAGTCAGACGAGTGTCCGGATCATACACATGGACAGTCCACTCGGCCAGGTCGATCTCCAGCGCAACCTAGTGCTTGTCCTTGAGATTCCAAGGGGCCAACACGCGGTCGACGCTAGCCCAAGCCTTCGGAAACCGCTCGGGCAACATTCCACTGAAGTAGTAGTTCAACTCCTCGTCGTTGTCCATGCCGGTATGTCACTGCAACAGTACCCCGAAGTAGGGGTCGATGAGGGCGACAAGTGTGTACTTCGACTCGCTGGCTACCTTCTTTCGGAGGATGCCGTATGCTTGATCCATATGTTGTGAACAAAGAACACGTGTCCAGTCAACAACATCATTGTCATGTTATCGAAGCACGGGTGAGCGGACATTACATCTGAGCCCACCATATGCTTCGGCGCTTTGAGGTCCCTGAAGAAGTCCCTCTGGAGAAGGGTACCCAACATTGTACGTGCGGGGTCAGTCTCGTCGGCCTCGTCGCTAGTCAACCACCCGGAGAAGGAGTCGACGTCGACCCTAGTCGCTAGGCCCAAGGCCACGGCGTCACCCGCCGCTATTTCCTTCTTCCCATTGGGAACCCGCGACTTCTTGACCCCCTTAGTCACTTCATCAACCCCCGCCTTTTCCTTCTTCTCCTTGTCAACCTGCGGCTTCTTCACCGGCTAAGTGACTTAGTGCCCAACCAACTTCGCAAGCTTTCACCTCATCCTTTCCCCCTTACGCTGAAGAGGGGCGTCGGCCTCATAGCCCGCATCCTGCGGCTCCTACGCGCAAACAAGACACTCGTACATGATTGTCCGTGTTGGTAGACATGACACCTACTTAAAATCACATGACACCTACGTCACATCACATGACACTAACAGTGAGACGACCTACCTCAGGGGTTGTCTGGGTAGTGAGTGCTCCCTGAGTCCCTAGGCCCTTTCTCCTCAGTCTTAGAGCCCTCAGCCAACACCTCAACCACATTAGCCCTGTCCTGCTACAAGACAACACACAGTTGTTGACATGACAACTAACTAACTTTATATGACACTGTGCGTAAGATGGCTTACCGCAGCGGTTGTCACGGTGGTGGGTGCTTCTGGCTCAACATCGGTCGCTCTTACCATTTCCCCATGTCCTGTGCTCTCACTCTGACCCTTTTCCTTCAAAACATCCTCACCCTACGCACAGATGGGAAATAACTTAGTGTCGACCCCATTGTCAACACTAACATCACAGTACGACAGGGATGACTTACCTTAGCGGTTGTTTCTTTGGGGGGTGCTTCTTACTCAACATCCTTCTCCATTTCCGTGTCCCTAGGGTCTGTGCCCTTATTCTTACCCCTCTCCTTCACATAATGAGTTAGTGTCACCGTCATTCATAAAACTGACCATACCTCCCCTTTTGTTAGTGCCACTCATATGTAAAATGCTCTTCCCTTGTTCGACACTATACAGACCATACCTCCCCTTTTGTTAGTGTCTCCGTAATCCTTCATTCTGCTGAACCAGCCATGTTCTTCTTGAATACCCTGTAGGTTGCGGACCAATGCATTAGCATTCTGCAAACATTTGCTCATTATCATCACACCAGTCACAATGCACATGACAGTAAGGTTATATAACATGTCACCTGAGCATTATAACATGACAGAAACCATATCTCACCCTATACTTATCACACTCCAAAATTACAAGACTTCCTCCCGCTATAGTAGAAGGTAGTCAGGGTCGATCCACGAGGAAGCGTGTCAGCGCCCGCCTTTTCAGTTCCAAACTCAGCAGAAACAGTAAAACACAGAAGAAACCAGAAAAATAACACAGAAAGTAATTTGGTCGATATCGACCTAGCAGACTCGATATCGAGTAGAAATATCGATTGCAAACAATTAAATATCGACTGACAGAAACTTAAAATTCGAAATTTGTGAAATTCAACAATAAACTAAACTACTTCCAAGATCAGGGTTTCAACACCACAACGATAACCATGTAAAATAACACATAAAGGCATAAAAGATCATGCTTTTCATCAAATAACTCTCGTTATTAACAAATAGGAGATAGAGGCTTTCGCATAAACCCTAATTGTTACTAACCCTTTTCACATAATTAATCCAAGTTGCATTAAGATCACTTTCGCTTCAATAACACAAACAAGGATCACCTTCAACTTTCGCAAAAGAATCATGCCCATATATAGGGATAGAAGATGAATTGCATCCAAAGATTGTACCTTTTACCGCATCACCTTACATGGCTACCGTCGGGCTCACCCCGACCCTAGAAGTTGGGTGACTACTTGCTCTTCATCATCAATAAACTCATCAAAGATTTCAAGAAAATAAATTGAATTAAATAAACTAAATAAGACTTACAACCGAATAAAGCCAACTCCGCTATCGCTTCACAAACTCCACTCGGCTCCAAGACTCTCTCTCTCTCCTACTCGACTTTCTCTCTCTATTGGCTTGTAGCTTGGATGATTGAAAAAAATCCAGCCCCTAACGCCTTATTTATAGTTTTCCATGTAGCTATTCTAGGAAGGAACAACTATATCTAAATCTATCTAATAACATAAGATAAAACATTATGATAAAGGAAATAAATCTAAAAGGGAATCATATCTAAAATAGATAAATATCTCTTCCATCTTGATAGATCTTGATAGAATTTGATCTTGTGGATATATCCATTGGACTTTGGATAGAACTTTGATTAGAACTCGGACTAGTTCGAAATCGGCCACTGTTGGTCAAGTCGATATCGACTAGGCTCACTCGATATCGACTTGTGTCTTCTCGTTTTCAGCTTCTCGACTCGATCTCGTCCTCCATGAGATAAATCGACTAGATTCAACTCGATATCGACTTAGGTAGGTCGATATCGACCTTCACTTTTCCTTTGCTCCAGCTCTGGTCGATTCCGGGATCTTGACTCGATTTTGGGCAACTCGATATCGACTTGGCTAGGTCGATATCGACCTCTGCAGCAGTTTCCAACATGCTGCTCTGTTCTTGAAACACACTTTCCTGAGTCCTCGTTTGTCGGATTGACGCATATGAGCATGCGTTGGAAAGCTCTTTACGAGGGATACAACTCTCATGAAGACTTCAAAGCTTTATTTGGAACGATGAATGGCGAAAAGTGGGCTTTCCTCCAGCTGCACCATTCTTAACTTCTTCATGACTTTCCTTTAAGCTCCAAAGTGCGTCCGATTTCTGCGAAATATAACAAAAACTTGTGTAGACCTCCATATATTGCAAATAAACATAAACTACACAAATTATGTATTATTCTAACCCAAATGTATGAAATGCATGCAGAAAACAATATAAAAGTAAGTATAAAACATGGCAAATTAGGCTCACAACAGTGTCTCCGTAATCCTTCCTTCTGCTGGACCAGCCATGTTCTTCTTGAATACCCTGTAGGTTGCGGAGCAATGCATTAGCATTCTGCAAACATTTGCTCATTATCATCACACTAGTCACAATGCAAATGACGGTAAGGTTATATAACATGTTACCTGTGCATTATAACATGACAGAAACCATATCTCACCCTATACTTATCACACTCCAAGTAAATTTCTACCCTAACCATATCAGATGTCACCGTATTCAGAGAAAACTTTGTAAGCATTTTTTAGCTTCCACAAAATATACTTCGCGCAAGTTTGCATATTCACATGACAGGAGAAATATTACACATGCCAACTTAATATTCAAAAGATGACATGAAAGAATGTAACAACATTTCCATTCAATGGTTGACGGTTTTACAAAAGTAATCACTCCTAATAACTTGTTCCTCAAAATTTTGAATCTACATCAATGTTCCCCAATTTCCCTCTCTAATAACCTATCCAGTTTCCCCAATTTCAACAATTTCCCCAATTACCCTAATTTCCCGAACTTGTTCCTGAAATTTTTGAATCCACATCAACGTTCCCCAATTTTCCTCTCTAATAACTTATCCAATTTTCCCAATCTCACCAAATTCACCAATCTCACCAATTTCATCAATCTCACCAATTTCCCCAATTACCCCAATCTCCCCAATTTCCCCAATTTAACCATTTTCCCCAATTTCACACAATACATGTGTCGATTTCCCCTAATTTTCTTCCCCATTCATGGCCTTAACCATATGATCACGGCAATGGTACTTCCCTTCTCTCCCCCTCACGAACACCCCCCGTTCCCACATTTTCACCCATTGTTTTCAAACATGACGCCAGTTACTTCCTACATGACAGGGGCGGATATTCCACCCTTTCATCCAATTGCAAACCATGGCAAACAAATTAGGTTATTCAATCGGTCCCTCCACCTTTCAATTTCTACAATCGGTACTAAATCGGTAGAGTTAGGGTTTACTTACTTGTAAATCGCCAGTCCCTCTCTTCTAAACGCTGTCGGGGTAGTCTTCTAAATGCTGTCGGGTTTACTTACTTGCAAACCGCTGACTTCTTCTTCTCCTTTCTGGCAGGTTCATCTTCTTCCTTTAGTTATTCTTCCTCTCCGATTTCGTATCTCCTATGGCGGCTTCCTTCCTCTTGCACTCCCTCCTCTCTGTTTTACACAGTTGAAGTGACAGGTTTTTAAAAAACCATCCCATCTCTCGTCCTCCCTCCCACAGTCGCTCTCTCCCTTCTTTAATTACCCCCAACCACCGATTTCACCCCCTTTTTTCAACCGACTAGCTTGCAAAATTTTAAGAGGAGGGGTTAACCCTTGCAAATTGATATGGATAGTGGGTTAGACATGCAAACTCAACTGGATTGAGGGTTATTTATTACCATTCCATAGCAAATTTAATGCTCATTTATTTGATAATTGACGTTTACCGATTTTTTTTGTTTATATTCCCTTAATTTCATTTTTTGCTTTGTAATATTTTCTAACTAATTTTTATGAACTAAATAATTACATATAAGTTTTTAAATTTAATATTAAATTATAATCATTTGCTTGAAATCACACTTTTCATGTTGTAACGGTCATGCATTTATATTGATACCAATCTGAATAATCAAAATTAAACCCTCTATTTTCAATGCTTGCCGTTTGGTATTTCATAATATACACAATTCATATTTCAAATAATTAATTAATTTAAATGAGATTTATTCTTTCTGACCGTTACAAAATTGTTAATTCTCTTATAAATAGAAATGGATGATCCTTGCATTTTATTTTACGAGGAACACATTTATATTTATATAAATTACAAGTTTTATTTAAAAGCGATTATATTTAGGAAATAGGTATAGAGATTTATAATCATCCATATATATTTTGCTTTTTGGCAAAGCAAATTATATAAACAACATATCATTTTTAATGCAATTGATTATTTTTATTGAGAATGAGATGATAATTTGGCTTCAACTTACATGTAATACTTTAATATATATAGCTCTTAATATATATTATTAAGTGAAAGTAAGTGGGTCTATTTAATCTAAAGCTTATGACCAAACATTATATATATATAGGGTTGGGTTCGGGTACACACAACTCTAAAAGTGAGAAGGAAAAAAGCGATTTTATTGGTCCATGTTGTGAGCTGAATCTGCCATGTTTTACAATAACTTTTATATCGTTTTTCTGCATACATTTCATGCATTTGGGCTAAGATAGTACAGAATCTATGTAGTTTATGTTTATTTGCCAAATTATGGAATCTACAACAGTTTCTGTTTAATTTTGCAGAATTCGAAGCAAATTACAGCAGTTCTGAGAAAAGTCGGAAAAGCTCGGAAATCAACTACAGAAGTCCAAGGTCAAGAAGCAGCGGAACCAGTCGAATCAAGCTAGGAGCCCATGTTTACTCGATCTAGAGTACACTCTACTCGATCTCGATGACCATGTCCGAGCACAGACCTTGACGACTAGGCACTGAGTCAGAGCCAACCCGACTCCCAGAACCCTACTCAATCTCGAGTACACCTAGTCGAGATCGACGACAACACCAGGAGCGCCATGTTCGGAGTCGATGAAGCTGTGCCATATCGAGAAGCCGAAGACGGAGAAGCCGAGCAAAACCCTAATCGATCTCGAGGAGGCTAGTCGAGATCGAGGAGCCAGGAGCACCTGTCTGAGCCATGTCGAGCAGAGCTACCCGACCAAGCTAGCCAGCCCAAGTCGATGACCACCCTAGTCGAGATCGACGAGCCGCGTCCGAAGCCGCGTTACGCGGTTTGAATAGTCCTACGCGCTGTGGGAGTCCTTGGAGCCGAAGGAATCCGAGCTCGCCGAGATCCATCAAATTCTATCTATGAAATAGAAGATCTATCAACAAGAAGAGACTTACCTATTTAGATATTATTTCCCCTTTTTAGATTTAATTCCTAAATTGCATTTATTTATCTTTTAAGCTTTTTAGATATAGATAGATATATTCTATCCTTGAATAGCAAGGAATAGAAGGCTATAAATAAAGCCTTAGAGGCTAGTTTTTCATTCATTCAATCTTATTCCAATTCAATTCCATTCAAGTAAGTAGGAGTAGAGAGAGAGTTTGTGGCAAGCAAGGTGGAAAGGTGAAAGCGGATTTGTCTTGTAAGCTTTCTTTATTTAATTCAATGCAAGTTAGTTTCTTTTGTTATTTGATGTCTTTCTTGATGATGAAGAGCGAGTAGTCCACCCACTTCTGGGGCGGGGGTGAGCCCATTGGTGGCCATGTAGGTGATGCGGTAAAGGTACAATCTTGTTATGCAATTCTTCTTCTATCCCTATGAGCATGATTCTTTTGCGAGAGTTGAAGGTGATCCTTGTTTGTGTTATTGAAGCGAAACTGATCTTAATGCAACTTGGGTTAATTATGTGAAAAGGGTTAGTAACAATTAGGGTTTATGCGAAAGCCTCTATATTCCTATTTGTTAGTAACGAAAGTTGTTTTGATGAAAAGCATGATCTTTTATGCCTTTATGTGTTACTTTGCATGGTTATCGTTGTGGTGTTGATACCCTGGCTTTGGAAGTCTTTCATATATTGATTTATTTCTGTCGAAATATGAGATTCTGTGTTCAAAGTTGCAATTTACAGTTTCTGTTTCTTTGTCGAGATCGAGTAGGCCCTTTGTCGATCTCGAGTAGGGTCTTGTCTAGGTCGAGTTGAGTTTCTGATTTCTGTCGTCGATTCTGAAGTTTCTGTCTTCGCTGTTGTTAGTCGATCTCGAGTAGGGTCTTGTCGAGATCGAGTTAGTTGCTGCCTTTGCTTTTATTTCTTGCTTTCGTTTGTCTTTCTTTCTTTGTTTCTTTGTTCCTTTGTTTCTGTCTTCTGTTTGCTTTTCTGTGAGATTTACAACTGCCTAGGATACACTGACACGCTTCCTCGTGGATTCGATCCTGACTTCCCATTACTGCATTGGAGGAGTCTTGTAATTGTTTGCGTGGGCCTAAATCTGGTTTGATCTATTTCATTATATTTCGTACTTGATTTCCTCGTCACAACAAATTGGCGCCGTTGTCGGGGAAGCTATCATTCGCGCCTTAGGTAGTCAGTTCTCACTTTTTCTTTGAGTTACTTTATAGGTGTATGCGCCGTTCTGGTCAACCACCTGAGTTTGTCGGCTTAGACGAACCAGAGCGCCTTCTACACATCAGAGCTAAACTACAAAGAGCCATGGCAGCTGCAGAGACACAGGAACAGCTGATCGAAAGGCTCACGAGGGATCTAGCCGCCAGGGATGCTGCTCTCGCCACTGAGAGAGCAGGCAGACAACAGGAAGCTGAGCGTGCGAGGAAAGCAGAAGGTGAGCTTGCCCTATACCCAACCACTGCAGAGGATTATATGCACCCAACTCTCGTCGTGCCTGAATCGGCCATTCCAATCCCTGAAAACAACTATGAAATTCGCACTCAATTCCTTATTGAAATTAAAAATCATGCTTTTCGTGGTAGATTTAATGAATGCCCTTTGCGCCATATTACCAACTTTACTGACATCTGTCGTACTCTTTCTGAAGGTACCACCTTGGAGTACATCCTGATGAAAGCTTTCTGTTGGTCTTTGGCTGGTCCTGCACTAAAATGGCTGGAAGGGCTGAAACCACGATCTCTCACAACATGGGCTCAAGTGAAGCAGGAATTTCTGAACAAGTTCTTTCCTCCTGCCAAGACAGCACTCCTGTGCCAAAAGATCACATCTTTCAAACAGCAGCCTGGAGAGACGCTAGCAAAGGCATGGGAACGCTATAAGGATCTACTGCGATCCTGCCCTACACATGGACAGCAACCCTGCGTAGTTCAAGAGATCTTCTTCAATTCTCTGGACTTGGCTGCGAAGGACAGAATCAACACATATACTCACTATGAGTATCTGACAATGCCGCCTCCTGACGCATGGGCTGCTCTAGACAAGCTGACCAACTATGACAACAAGTATGGGACTCCAGTCAACTACGAGGAGAACCCCTACGCCAGGCCAGCATCATCCATGCCCTTATATGAGCCCCCTAAGGAGATCGATCCAAATGTTAGGGAGCAGTACTACAGAGATCAGAATAAGAAGCTCCTCAAACAAGTAAAGTATCTTTCTATCAACCAGCCTTGTATAGAATGCGGATCACAGAGGCACACCACTATTGAGTGCCCACACACAGAGCAAGTCAGGCTGGCAGAATACCATGAAGAGGCAGCTTACGCAGGGGGTCCCAATCGCTACATGGGGGACCAAAGGTATCAGCAACCGCAATGGAACCAAGGTGCCCCTAGGAACCCCCCGCCCTACAGAGCTCCAGGACATCCAGAAAGAGACCAGAAAAAGGATGATCTACAGACTGTCTTAGAGGAAATAAGGAGGAATCATACAGAAACCAGGCAATCCTTCAACTCAGTCTACACTCAGATTCAGGGCGTCAACTCTAGGCTTGGGAAAATTGATATATGGCGGAAATCAGTTGATACACAGATTGGTCAGCTAGCAGCAGGAGTCCCCAGACAGACAGGGTCACTCCCAGGATCTTCAGAACCTAATCCCAAGGGAAAGACTGGACATATCGCTGCTGTAAAACTCAGAAGCGGCCATCAACTGCAAGATCCAGAGGTCGGAAAGCAGCAGAACAAAGGAGAACAGCAAGTCGACCAGCAGCAAGTTGACATCGACAAGCACCTGGTCGATCTCGAGGAGGGGCAACTCGATCTCGAGGAAACATTAGGCCAGCCTTCGTCTGCACAGCACAGCAACTCGACACCACGGAAACTGGTCGACATCGAGAAGGAGCTGGTCGATATCGAGGAGTCCCAAGTCGACGTCGAGAAAACTGCAGCAAGTCCGACATCTGTTCTGGCTCCGAATCAGAAAAAGAAGCTGCCTTTCCCCACAAAATCTCCAAAGGACCCGGCGGAAAAGAAATTTCAGCGTTTCATCAAGATGCTTCAGAAACTTAATGTCACCATCCCCTTCACAGAAGCTCTCAATGAGATGCCATCCTATGTCAAGTTCCTGAAGGAGATTTTGAGCAAAAAGCAATCAATGGCTTAGATTACAGAGGAATGCAGCCATTTGGACATACTGGAGAAGAGGCCAGATCCAGGTAAGTTTGCTATATCTATTGGATTTGGTCCATATAAAATTAATGCCTTATGTGATCTTGGAGCTAGTGTAAGTATAACGCCTTTAACAATTTGGTCCAAGATTAAGATAGGTGCCCTAGAGCCTGTGGATGCTAGACTTTACATGGCCAACAACACGATGGTCATTCCAACGGGCATGGTGGACAATGTGCCAGTACAAGTAGGTAAATTCTTTGTCCCTGCTGATTTCCTAGTTGTTGATATGCAAGAAGACCCTGCTTGTCCAATTATTCTAGGAAGACCCTTCTTGGCGACGGTGGATGCCAACATAAGCGTAAGGAAAGGAGTGCTCACTTTCAACATCAGCGATGAGGTAATTGAGTATTCTTTTAATAAAACTGAAAGGCATACAGGTCCAATGGAAGAGGTAAAATCTATCTCAGCTGGCTACATCACCTGCGGGAAATCCAAGGTAAAAAATATGACCCCTGAGGAGCTGGAAAAGAGGGATATGGAGGCCCAGGTGGAGGAGATCATGGCCATCCTAAAAGAGGAAACAGAGAATCCAATCGACACAGACCAAGGTACGTCGTTATGGACTAACTATTTTTCGGATGCCTTGACAGGAACCAAGTATGGGGTCAAGGTCGACCAAGACTCCTCGACATCGAGAAGTCTAGTCGATCTCGACCAAAGCCAGGAGCCTCCACCAGCACCAGCGTCATCGAGCAGCCAGACTGAAGTGCCAGCCAACTCGAGATCGAGTAGCCCACTCGAGATCGACCAACCCTCACCACTACCAGCTTCTGCATCCTCGAGCAGCGCACCACCAGAACCTGAAAAGTCATCGAGATCGAGTACCCCTACTCGAGATCGACCAAACACCGTGGTCCTCGATTCCGTGTCTGCGAATGTAAGCCAAGGTATGGATCTTTCTTCTCCTATTTCCATTAAAGATCTATCTATACATGGGAGAGGTTTGCCTTGGTATGTACGCTTATGTAGGATATCCAATGATGAGCCTAAGGAGTATGAAGTTGGAGACAAGCTCGATGTCTCTAAATCAAAAGATCATTGGTTCCCTAACAAATTCAACAAGAAGAGGATGTGACCTTTTGTGGTAAACAAGATCCATTCTTGAGGATTGCAGCTGATGGACAAGAATGGAGTCCTATTTGAAGCCCAGGCTACATGGGCCTTGCAAATGCCACCTTGAGCTTAATGGAGAAAGTCGGCCTAGCGACTATAAAATTTAGAGCTTGTACATAGACATTTATTTTTGGGACTTTTTGGACATTGTTTTGTTTTTGGTTTTGAACACTTTTAGTTTTTCTATTATGGGTAAATGTCTTCTACACTTTTCAGGTCCATGGATAGAAGCAAGCTATATTCAGACTCGGCCCAGGAAGTTCCTTTTATTCAATATTAAGAAGCCCTGCACACCTGTCTAGTGAGTTTCTTTCTTTACCCTTGTTTTTATACAGTGAGGACACTGTAATGTTTAAGTATGGGGTGGAGGAAGGGCTTACTTCATGCATATTTGCTTTATTTGACATTATATGTGCATGTTTAAAGTTTTATTTCTTGAATTGCTTATACATGGCTATTTTGGAATTCATTATTGTTTTATGTGCTCATATGCATGTTTTCCAAAGTTTAAAGAAAAAATGACCCCCATTGAAAAATTTTGATAAATGTCATGGAAGCTTATATTGAACTCGATGATGCAAAATTGGATTCATTAGAGATATAGCATGAAATTGCCTAGTAAAGGGAAGTCACAATGAAGTGCATTATTTCTTGAAAACCATGAAAGGAGGTAAAATTTGAAGTTGCTTTTGACATATTGCATGATAAGAGGACGGAGGACTTTATATTTCCATATAATGCTCACATTGTTTAAATTCCTAGCCATACCTATGCTTATGCATCACAAAAGCCATATTATGCCTTATTTCATATATTGCTCCACATGATCTAAATATTTCCATTCTTTACCTTATTTCCTATCCGGGGATTATGTTGAGAATGATGTTACATTATGGAGATGTTATATGGTTGTTGTGTTACTATCATTATTATTTGGAGTTTGGAAGGATTGTTTGAAATATATGGAAAATTTAATGAGCGAAAGAAAATCCGATCAAAGATCGACCCTGCTTGTTGAGATAATAGTTTGGCGAGATGGGACACCAGGTGAGGAGTCCGACGCACTATGTATCCGGTGCCATTCATGACACCCATGTTTGCGACTCGCGAGAAGGCAGTGCTGAGGTTAGAGAGGTAAAAGCATTATTATTGAGAAAAAGCATTATGAAAGGTGATGAAACTTATGAGAAAGAATGTGGTATGCAATTCAGTTTGGAAGTACTCCATTTCCCCGGATTAATTAACACCACATTGCCAAATATTGCCCACCTTTAGCCTTTTACCAAATCTACTCCTTATTGAGCTTAAATTAAAGTCCTCTTGATTATTGTTGCTTTGTCACATAAATTGTTTTTGCATAACCCTCCTTTTATGAGTAGATGTTGCTTTTATTTGCACATGCATGGATCTGTGACACAAGTACCTTTTCAAGGATGGTAATTGATTGCAGGGTTATATGAGAATGAATCCAATATGTTGAGAGTTTTGATTTCTTCCCCTGAATGACAAATAAAGGTATTGCTTGAGGACAAGCAAGCTTAAGTATGGGGTGTTTGTTGTGAGCTGAATCTGCCATGTTTTACAATAACTTTTATATCGTTTTTCTGCATACATTTCATGCATTTGGGCTAAGATAGTACAGAATCTATGTAGTTTATGTTTATTTGCCAAATTATGGAATCTACACCAGTTTCTGTTTAATTTCGCCGAATTCGAAGCAAATTACAGTAGTTCTGAGAAAAGTCGGAAAAGCTCGGGAATCAACTACAGAAGTCCAAGGTCAAGAAGCAGCGGAACCAGTCGAATCAAGCTAGGAGCCCATGTTTACTCGATCTAGAGTACACTCTACTCGATCTCGATGACCATGTCCCAGCACAGACCTTAACAACTAGGCACTGAGTCAGAGGCAACCCGACTCCCGGAACCCTACTCGATCTCGAGTACACCTAGTCGAGATCGACGACAACACCAGAAGCGCAATGTCCGGAGTCGATGAAGCTGTTCCATATCGAGAAGCCGAAGACGGAGAAGCCGAGCAAAACTCTAGTCGATCTCGAGGAGGCTAGTCGAGATCGATGAGCCAGGAGCACCTGTCTGAGCCATGTTGAGCAGAGCTACCTGACCAAGCTAGCCAGCCCAAGTCGATGACCACCCTAGTCGATCTCGAGGAGCCCTAGTCGAGATCGACGAGCCGCATCCGAAGCCGCGTTACGTGGTTTGAACAGTCCTACGCGCTGTGGGAGTCCTTGGAGCCGAAGGAATCCGAGCTGGCCGAGATCCATCAAATTCTATCTATGGAAGAGAAGATCTATCAACAAGAAGAGACTTACCTATTTAGATATTATTTCCCCTTTTTAGATTTAATTCCTAAATTGCATTTATTTATCTTTTAAGCTTTTTGGATATAGATAGATATATTCTATCCTTGAATAGCAAGGAATAGAAGGCTATAAATAAAGCCTTAGGGGCTAGTTTTTCATTCATTCAATCTTATTCCAATTCAATTCCATTCAAGTAAGTAGGAGTAGAGAGAGAGAGAGTTTGTGGCAAGCAAGGTGGAAAGGCGAAAGCGGATTTGTCTTGTAAGCTTTCTTTATTTAATTCAATGCAAGTTAGTTTCTTTTGTTATTTGATGTCTTTCTTGATGATGAAGAGCGAGTAGTCCACCCACTTCTGGGGCTGGGGTGAGCCCAACGGTGGCCATGTAGGTGATGCGGTAAAGGTACAATCTTGTTATGCAATTCTTCTTCTATCCCTATGAGCATGATTCTTTTGCGAGAGTTGAAGGTGATCCTTGTTTGTGTTATTGAAGCGAAAGTGATCTTAATGCAACTTGGGTTAATTATGTGAAAAGGGTTAGTAACAATTAGGGTTTATGCGAAAGCATCTATATTCCTATTTGTTAGTAACGAAAGTTATTTTGATGAAAAGCATGATCTTTTATGCCTTTATGTGTTACTTTGCATGGTTATCGTTGTGGTGTTCATACCCTGGCTTTGGAAGTCTTTCATATATTGATTTATTTCTGTCGAAATCTGAGATTCTATGTTCAAAGTTGTAATTTACAGTTTCTGTTTCCTTGTCGAGATAGAGCAGTGCTTGTCGAGATCGAGTAGGCCCTTTGTCGATCTCGAGTAGGGTCTTGTCTAGGCCGAGTTGAGTTTCTGATTTTTGTCGTCGATTCTGAAGTTTCTGTCTTCGCTGTTGTTAGTCGATCTCGAGTAGGGTCTTGTCGAGATGGAGTTAGTTGCTGCCTTTGCTTTTATTTCTTGCTTTCGTTTGTCTTTCTTTCTTTGTTTCTTTGTTCCTTTGTTTCTGTCTTCTGTTTGCTTTTCTGTGAGATTTACAGCTGCCTAGGATACGTTGACACGCTTCCTCGTGGATTCGATCCTGACTTCCCATTACTGCATTGGAGGAGTCTTGTAATTATTTGCATGGGCCAAAATCTGGTTTGATCTATTTCATTATATTTCATACTTGATTTCCTCCTCACAACAGTCCACTTATCCAAAAGTGAATTAAAATTAGGAGGCACGCGCAACTTCCCAATTAATTAGTAACACCCACCCAAATTAATTGGTAACACCCCACTCTAACTGTACACGTGTCAAATCAAACACACTAATTAATTGCACGCGCCAATCAACAACACCTACTAATTAATTAGAAAAGCTACGGAGACATGTAAATGTGTTTACATGAACTTTTAAAAATCATTTTTTGGCATTTTCACTTATTAAAGAAATATATATTTTGGTGTAATTTAATTTTATCTACACATAGACACCCACTTTGTATATGTTTTGTTGAAAAAAAAATTGACAAGAAGTGGTTCAACAATTTTATTCACAGTGGTTCAATAATTTTATTTACAGTGGTTGAGCAATTTTATTCACAGTGGTTCATCAATTTTATTCAAAGTGGTTCAACAATTTTATTCAAAGTGGTTCAGCAATTTTATTCAAAGTGGTTCAGCAATTTTATTCACAGTGGTTCAACAATTTTATTCACAGTAGTTCAGCAATTTTATTCACAGTGGTTCAACAATTTTATTCACAGTGGTTCAGCAATTTTATTCAAAGTGGTTCATCAATTTTATTCAAAGTGGTTCAGCATTTTTTTTCGCAGTGGTTCAGCCATTTTATTTGTAGTAATTCACATGGTTCACAAGTTATTAAGAAGTGGTTCATGAAGCTATAAAGAAGTGGTTCATTAAGCTATAAAGAAGTGGTTCATGAAGCTATAAAGAAGTAGTTCATGAAGCTTTAAGAAGTGGTTCATGATGTAATAACGAAATGGTTAATAAAGCTATCAAGAAATGGTTCATGAAGTTATCAAGAAGTTGTTCTTGAAGTTATCATTCTTCTTTTATTTTCTCTTAATGCTTAATTTTTAATTATTTATTTGTTTATTTTTTTTAAATAAAATGATTCATGAACCAATACTATTTACTCCGTGAACCACTTGGTATTAAAACCATGAACCACTTGGTATAAAACCCCTGAACCACTTGGTGTTAAAACCTTGAACCACTTGTTATTAAAACCCTGAACCACTTGGTATAAAACCCCTGAACCACTTGGTATAAAACCCCTGAATCATTTGTTATTAAAATCCTGAACCACTTGTTATTAAAATCCTGAACCACTTGGTATAAACCCCTGAACCACTTTGTATTAAAACCCTGAACGACTTGGTATTAAAACCCCTGAACGACTTTGTATTAAAACTCTGAACCACTCGGTATATGAACCCTGAACCACTTGGTTTATCAGATAGTTGACAATATCCATAATTTGCAGCACCTTTTTCTATTAAATTGAGGTCATTTGGTATACAATTCTAAACATTCATCCTTGCTAAAATCCAATGAATTTACAAATCGAATGTCTAATCCAAAACGTTCTATAATTTGGATTATAGCATCACAAGATCGAAATGGACAATTTCAATAACGCTGTCTTGCGAGCTAATTAAAATTATCAGTAGCGCCATTCATCAGCAAAACGCACAAATGAAATCAGACTAAACACATCGAGCTAACCTCATTCCCTATCGTACATAATCCATTAATTCAACACAGAACAACAAATGAAGTGAATGAAAAAAAAAACCTCCCCCCTTCCTTCGGTTCTGGTATTGACGCTTGGAAGTGATGAAGCGCTAGCCTCTTTGAGCTCGGTCGAGAGCAAGCGAGAGATTGGGAGGGAGAAACCCCGTGGATGGAACCGATGGGTGGCGAGGTGCCTCCAAATCCTTCGAATATGGGCGCAGGAGCTCCGATTCAACCCTCGATGATGGCTAGCAGCGAAAAAGAGAGAGAGATGTCGAGATTTGAAGATGGATCTGAGCGGGGTCGACAAGCGAGAGCGTGATCTGAAGATGGAGTCGAGCAAGAGGATGAGGTCGGAAGGGGATCAGAAGAAGGAGGAGACAAGAGGAGATGGCGGTCGAGAAGGAGTGTGAGCGGTAGAGAGAGGGAGAACAATGATGGAGGCCTCGAGGGCGGAGGCAGAAGATGGCGAAGGCAATCAATTCAAGCGCGTAAGGGTTGTTTTATGAAAAAAAAAAAAAATCCGTTTCCACCAATGAGAGTCTTATTGTGTTTTGTGTTAACAGATCTAGGCCCTTAATTATTAGATAATGGAGGGTTAAGATTAATTGAGAATTTTAAATTAATTGTAAATTAAAATACAAAAAAAAAACACAATCTCACCATTCAGTTATGCGCGTAAATACAAATCCCCTTAACCCTACCCCCACACATTGCGCTTTATCAACAGAGAGAATGAGAATTGGGGGCGATCGGAGGAAAGCGAAAGGGCAATTGGACGAGTGGCGAGCTTGAATGTTGGAGGCGAGATCTAATTCCGGTGACGGCGTCGACGATTTGAAGGCAGCGGTCGAATGTGAGATCTCAGTTCGGCGAGAACGGCTTCTTCAATAGAAGGGGCTTCTTCAATGGATAGCGGCGAGGTCGGGGAAGCTTCTTCAATGGAGGAGGGAAGATGGCGGAATATCATGTCAGTGGTGGGGATGGAGGCAAGGTTGTGTGGAAGGACGATGGCGCCCGAGGGAGGATGATTGAGGAGGGAGGGATGAAACCGTAAGATCTGGCCTCTTGTCCATGGCTGCTCAGATCATGCTCTCTTCCTCTCTGAACATCCTGATATCCACTTCTTTCTCCGCCACTAAGAGCTAGCAGCACCGCCGCGGATTTCCCCACCATCTGTATGCCCAGATCTTGAAAAGTGTGGATAGAGAAGAAGATGAAGTTTTCAGATCTGGCAAGGAAGGTGGCGGATCTTTTCTCGAACGTGATGCATGATGCTGTCACCTACACCGAGCACGCCTGAAGAAAGTCTGTCACCACCATGGATGTCGTTTATGCTCTCAAGAGATAGGGCAGGACCTCGTATGGCTTCGGCGGTTGATTTTAGTTACGGTTTGTCTTTTGTGACTTGTGAGTTACTTAGATGTTTATCATCTGTGTTTTGGATGCTTTTGAATCACCGATAATGTGCATTTTCCTACAATCTGTTATATGTTAAAGCGTCGTTCAGAGTTGATTAAAAATTTAAGGAATTATTCGGCAAATTCAGAGTTTCTATTCGCTGATAATAAGGAATTATTCATATGTATAGGGGCATCTATTCGACAAATTCAGAGTAACTATTCGTTGATTATTATAAATTATTCATATGCATAGGGGCATCTATTCGACAAATTCATAGTAACTATTCGTTGATTATTACAAATTATTCATATGTATAAGGGCATCTATTCGGCAATTTTAGAGTAATTATTCGTTGATTATTAGAAATTATCCATATGTATAGGGGCAATTAGAGGTAGGGGCAATTAGGTAGGTTTGTTGAAATTCAAACACCGTGTAAAATTGTTTATGAATTTATCTACTATTCGACAAGTTTATAGTCATTATTCGTTGATAATAAGGAATTATTCATATGTATTTGGGTAATTAGATGTGGGTTACTTGAAATTCACATAAATTGTTCTTGAATTTATCAAATAATTGTCCAAATCTTACTGCATAATCAAGTAATACCATCGAATAATTTGTGCCACACGAGATGGTTTTTTTTTTAATGTTGGCGGTCATTATTCGTTGATAATTTGGAATTATTCGGTAACTTACTCGTCATTATTCATCGAACACACAGTGCAAGCAAAATCTTATCCTCCCCGCGAAAAAAAAAACATTACCTCACAAAAAAAACCAACACACGCGCTCCCACCTCAGCAATTTGGCCATAAAAGTGGTGGAAAGTGGTGGGACCTACTCTTTTTTATATAAATAAAAAGGAAAAATCTCAATTAATCTCACCCATCCATTTCTAATCAATCAATGGCCTACATTTGTTAACATAAAACACAATAGGGCTCTCAGGTTCGATCACTACACATCGCCCTCTTCTCTCCGCGTTTGTTCACTGCCTCTCCTCGCCCTCTTCGATCAATTAGAGCTCTCAGGTTCATTCGTTGCTAATCTTTTGGCCCTTTCCGATCAATCAATTTTCGATTTTGTCTTCTAATTAGTGTTCTGAAATTGGTATCTATTCCTTCATCTTTATATTTTGATGGTGATGTAGCGATTTATAAATTTAGGGATTTAGGGGTAGAGATTTAGGATTTCAAAATTCAAGTTGTGTAGTTGTTTATGAGTTCCTAAATCAAGTTGTGTTGTTGTTGCATTGGATTAGTGTTTCTGTCTTTATATTTTGATGGTGATCCTCAAGACATTCAGCATGATTCATACATTTACTTTCATGCACAAGGGAGAATATAGAATTGCTTGTTACAATTTGTGTAAGCTTTGATGATATGCATGCATATTCGTAAAAGGTTATTTCCAGTTTATGAACTGTTATGGGTAATTGAGTCATTGACTTGGTGTTTACTACTTCACTAAGGTTTCTTATGTTATATAATCAGGATGAGGGTCCAGTGTCTGAATAAAGCACTGTTGTTGTACGTTCTCCCAAAGGATTCCCATCATCATCATCTCTACTTAGTGATCAAACTGCTCAGGTTTGCATCGTGTCTGTTCCAGTAGTTGGAATAGCTCTCTCTAGCACACACTGAATTCTCTAGTTTTCTGAAGTACTAGCTTTTCCCTGCCATGCCATGTTGTAGCTTAGCAACACTTATTCTTCTGCTGAAGATGCTTCCATTAGTGGTACAGTTGTTCTCCGTGGCCAAAATGATGATCCTGATTCTCCTCAAACTCCAAGGTCAAGATTTGGGATGCCTGAAAGAACTTCTAGTCCCATTCTTGAGGATAGTGCTACAGACATTGCTGAGGTGAGGTTTAGCTTTATCCTTCCTCAAGTTCTCTCATTCTTACAGTAACCTCTGACAAGTGACAACCAATGCCCTCTAAGATCAAACTTTTTCCATCTTTGAGTTAAGCAAAAAGGACAAAGGAGGCAGTGGTATTCTTGTGTTTTTTCGCGAATATTTTTTATGATTATTTGGTTTGGCAGTAAATCATAATGATTGTGCTTGACTTTGCTATTTGGAACAATCATCATTTTCTGCTATTTTGTGCAGGCAATGGCTGCTTTGCAAAGGGAAGAAAAGGAAACACACGGGAGAAATCTCCCTTGAATAAGGTAAACAAAGACATTACTGAAAATAGAAGAGGGGAGGAGGTATCAAGTAGTTCAGAGTCCCCAGGTATGCCCAACAGTTTCAATGTGCTCAGTTTTTGTCTGAGAAGTAATAAGAAAGTGAGGTTCTGTTCTGAATAGTAGCAGTTCTTTATTTTGGATATCCCTCCTTTGATGCTGCCCCATATTCGGTTCATGAAGAAAGTGAGGTTCTGTTCAGACATGCTGCGTACCTTACGAGCTGTATGATCTTTCTTATTTGAGTGAGATTTTGTCTCTTGATGTTTGTAATGAATGTTTCACTGAAGAAGAGCGCTTCAATCTCGCCTAGTACCTTCCTGACATGGATCAGGAGACCTTTATGCACACTTTGAAGGAGCTCTTTGAGGGTGAGAATTTCCACTTCGGTAGCCCAATTGCCAAGCTGTTTGAAATGTTAAAAGGAGGACTGTGTGAGCCGAGAGTAGCATTAATATTTTTACCTTCTGACTACTTTATAAACCTCTTTTCCAACATATGGAGAATGTGAGTTTGTTGGTGACATGTTTTTTAAAGATGGTATGTAAACTGGATTTGAATTGTTTCATGTCACACAAACGTGCTTCACATGTTAAGTAAACTATACAAGGACTGATTTCAAGTAAGGGGATAATGGTGAGTAAAAAAGGCCAGAAAACACAAACATCATCAAAGAGGGGAATTCAATACCGATTGATCCCTATTTACATATTACAATCAAAAGCAAGCATATATGAAACTGCTTGTTAGGCGTTCAGCAAATAGTATCTAATGCTTGGTTGCATTTGGACCTAACTTCAGATTCGGCAAATGGGCACATTTTGTAGTTGTACGTGTTGCACTGGGGCCTCTTTCTTCCTTGTGCTGTCTATTCATCTCCATTCCTTTTGGCTTTTGAGATTTTTTAGGTTTTTTTTGCTAGTTGTGTTTGTCTTTGGTTCAATTGGCTTTGTTTCATTAACGACAAAATGATGTATGTCCCTTTGCTTTAATCAAATGTAAAGCTATGTTAGATGTCTTTTTTTTTCTTGCCCAAAAAAAGTGATGTGATTTAAAGCCTATTAGCTCAAAATGATAGAGCAATGTGTCACGCACAAAGATGCGGGTTCAAATCCCGCATAGGCTATCTATGTTTATAGCTTACAAGTACTATGTTTCTCTTCATTAATAAGAGTATAAGGTGCAAAAATAAAATTATAATGTGCAAATATAAGAACATAAAGTGCAAAAATAAAATTGTAATGTGCACATTTAGAATACAAGTGTGTAAAAGTAAGATACAATTGTGCAGATTTAAACTACAATTGTGCAAAAGTAAGATACTATTGTGCAGATTTAGAATACAATTGTGCACATTCAAATTAAAGTGCATAAATAAGATTAAAATGTGCAGAATTAAGGTTAAAAAGTGCATAACTAAGATTATAATGTGCATGATTAACAAAACGGACTTAACGTATATGTATTTTTTTACGTATAACAATTTCAAATTAAAGTGCATAAATAAGATTAAAATGTGCTGAAATAATGTTAAAAAGTGTATAACTAAGATTATAATGTGCAAGATTAACAAAACGGACTTATCGTATATCCGTTTTTTTACGTATAAAAATTTCAAATTAAAGTGCATAAATAAGATTTGCATAATTAAGGTTAAAAAGTGCATAACTAAGATTATAATGTGCATGATTCACAAAATAGACTTATCGTATATTTATTTTTTTACGCATCAAAATTTCAAATTAAAGTGCATAAATAAGATTAAAATGTGCAGAATTAAGGTTGAAAAGTGCATAACTAAGATTATAATGTGCATTATTAAGGAAACAGACTTATCGTATATCTAATTTTTTACATATAATAATTTTAAATTAAAGTGCATAAATAAGGTTAAAATGTGCAGAATTAAGGTTAAAAAGTGCATAATTAAGATTATAATGTGCATTATTAACGAAATGGACTTATCATATATCTGTTTTTTTTTACGTATAATAATTTTAAATTAAAGTACATAAATAAGATTAAAATGTGCATAATTAAGGTTAAAAAGTGCATAACTAAGATTATAATGTGCATGATTAACAAAATGGGCTTATCGTCTATGTATATTTTTTTCTTCCGTTTTCAGCACTTTTTGTTGTGCAAATATAACAATTGTGCAGATTTAGAATATAATTGTGCACATTTAGAATGCAAGTGTGCAAAAGTAAAATACAATTGTGCAGATTTAGAATACAATAGTGCAAAAATAAGATCATAATGTGCATGAATAAGACAAAAGTTGGGCTTTTGAAATTGATGTTTTAATTTTGTTTTTTTTTTTTACTTCTGAGAGTTTGGGTTCACCTCTCGCATAATTTAGGTTGATAGATGTGAGTTTGAAATCGATTTTTTTACGTATAACAATTTCAAATTAAAGTGCATATTTATGGTTAAAATGTGCATAATTAAGGTTCAAAAGTGCATAACTAAGATTATAATGTGCATGATTAACAATTTGGGATTGGTGAGTTCTTTTTTATAATATAAACTATGTAGGATTCGAACCCACACCTTTGTGCATACGCACATCGCTCTACCAATTGAGCTAATAGGCCAAAAATATTCTATCATAGTTGGGATTTTCATGATGTTTAAGTGGTGTACAAAATACCATGAATTGTGGAGCTACTACGTAGAGCTTCCCGACTTATGAATTGAAAATTCAAATTATTAGAAGTCATTAAATTGCTAAAGTGACTTGTACCATGCTAATGATTATGGATCATTATGTAAGCACAGAAAAAAAGAAGCTTTTCCTCTTATAGTTTGTTAGCCATATCTGATTACTTGATTATAAATATAGTTGGCCTGCCAATTTCTCAATTTTATTATATAAGTAAGCATTCCTTGGTTTTTTCCTAAATATATTTATGTAGAACATGAAATGAAGATATAAACAGGATCATAGAAGAAATTCATATATATCTACCCATAAAAGACTGACTTAATTGCCCGTAGAATTAGCAAATCCAAAATGTGATACTAAAGAATGATGGCTCATGGCAGCAAAATACCTCCAGACATAAGAGAGCAGGATGAGAATAACGGTTGCAATATGATGTCCCATTGAAACGCCAAAGTCAGAACGCCTCGTTTCCCAGAAAATTAGTGCAAAAATCGAGTATGTATAGAAACCAGCTGCATACATATAAAGTCCTTTCAACTTCAACCTGAATTGAAATAGGTAAAAGTTGCATGAGTATATGTAATTAACTCATGGCATAAAAGCCATAAAGCATTTGTAAATGCTCGGATTTTCAAATCCAAATTTTTCGGAAAAAGAGAATTAAAAATGAAATTAAATCGGTTTTAAAACTCGTTTAGCGGACTCCGACCGGAATATAAAATTTGACGAATAATTTCCATCCTTTTGCCTTGAAAATTCAAAATAATTATCGAGTGACAATATCCTTGTCGATTTTAAAAATCTAATTAATCGAGAAAGTGGGATTTGGAGAAACTAACATTCGAAAACTAATTACGGGATTCGAAATTTGTGTATTGTGGATCTGTTTCCGGGTATTGTTTAGCCAATTCTACACACAATCCCTCACCCACTCTCTCACCTTACCCTGCAAACCGAGCCCATCCCCTCTCGCCTATTTCATCATTGTCACCCCGTCACCTACTCCATCACAATCACCTTCACCTCGCCCCATCACTCACCTGCTCCACGCCATCACCCTCAGCTCCCGCCTTCACCATTACACCATCACCATCTCAGCCCACACCACCTCCACTCCTCCAGTTCCACCAGCCTTCCTTTCCTCTCCTCCTTGCTCAGGCCGGAAGCCCAAGCTTCCTCTGTTTCGAAGGCCGTTGAGCCGAGCAAGTCCCTCCCGAGCTCAAAGTGACAGCAACAACTCCACCTATGCTTCTTCCTTCGAGAAGCAGCCCGAGCCACCTCCTTCGATGTCCATCGTCACCCCGACGCAGCCCAGGAGCCGCCAGAACCGCCACCGAAAGCTCCGTCCCATGTTCAAGCGCGCTTCGCCGCTTTGGTAAGCCATTCTCCTTCATATCCGATCCAAATCACCCCAGAGCTCCTCCATCACACTCACCCATGTCCGGCGCAGGTCCGACGAGCCATCACGAGCCATCGACGAAGCCCGGAACTCCGATCGAGAGCTCCGAAGTCGTGAAATCACCTCGGTGAGCTTCCACCATTTCCTTCCTTCATCGATTCGAATTCGTGCTTTATTTAATGTCTAGAATAGTCGCGAGTGAGCATGATCTGAGTGTGGGGCGATCGGGTGGGCTCAAGAGCTCCAACGAGCTCGAGAGAGGTATCGAGGCGGGCGAGCAGCGAGGTGCGAGAAGTCGGTATGCGAGAGCGTGAGCGGTCAAGGACGAGGGCAAGCTGGGCGAGTCCGGGTGAGCAGGAGGTCAAGGTGAGACTGAACGACGGAGGAGCGACGATGGAGGCAGGGTGGAGAAGCTTCCGTCGCCGGTGGGGACGAGGCATCGCAAGCTATGGCGGGAAGCTTGAATCGGGAGGAAGAAGAGACTTGTGGGTTCCACCTTTACTAATTGATATAAATTGTTTAATATGGAGCCGGTTTGGGGATTAACTAACTTGGTTCGGTTCGGTTCGGGTTGGTCCGTTTATTATTTAATTACTTAACGGTATTTAAATTATTATATAATATTTGAGGATTTAAAAGATAAAATATTATTTCGTAAGATTTATAAAGGGTTGGTTTCATCGAATACAAATGGGTTGGAATTACTTCATAAAGGATTTAAAAATACTCTATAAAATTGTTGATAAAATGATGTTTAAAATATCTATAAAATTATTTGGGATTTAAATAAAATATTCGGATTTGTCGATTTAAAAAGGGATGTTGGGAAAATGAATTTCAAGCTAGGAAATGATGTATTAAATAATTAAAAAAGGGTTTTGCTAACATTTATAAGAATCGGAATTTCTAACCGTTTGACTCGGATTTTGAAACGGCTTGGGACTAACTTGAGGATATGACTTATTCCATGACTAACTAGCATGATGATATGATCAGTTGACTAACGACATAATATGTGTGACTAATAGCATGACTTGTGGTGATTTATTATAGGAGGTTAAAATGTTATATAATTGTGTGACGAGTTAGTAGGATATTATCGAACAAATTATGCTTTAAGATTGTGATGAACTGTTGCGATATATGCGGATATGATGAGTATGAGCATGCAGATTTGGTTGATGATTTATGGTGAGCGATGTGACGTAATGGAACGTGCGATACGATGACATTTACGATATGTTACTTGTTCTATTGATTGGTGTGTGTGCTTGAGTGCTTGATAGTTAGACATAGACTTATATATATTCTCGTTATGTAATTAGGTGATACTTTGTGATTATGAACGATGTATGCTGGATCTTCTATTATGCTGTTCTGCATAGCCAGGTAAGTCTCTTCGGAGCTTACTCGGATTGAAATAGAGAAATTCTCTGCTTTAGGTGCATGATATATTAGGTGCTTGCATTCATAATCAACATGTCATGTAGTACCATGCTAGGTTGCATTGACCGTTGAGCATTCTACTTCTTTATGCGTATGTAAACAGAACGGCCGTTATCTGTGAAGTAACTAGAGTCTTTGCTAGGGTTATAGGACGGCCCAGTCCCATCGGGTCCCGTCCTGAGTCAATCGAGTCATGGAACTTCTTTTACTTATATTATGAGCTGCCTGCGGGCTTTATTTTTCTTGTGGAGCGGGTTGGGCATGCATGCCGCCCGATTATTATGGAATGCATCCAGGAGCTGGCCATTCCCCACCCTATCGGAAGGGGGTGGAGGTAGGATAGTGATATACCACTTGGTATTTTGTGCTAAGGCCTTATTATTATTATTATGCACTTGATCTTAGGAGCATGTTAGTGTGTTAATGTTCCGCCTCGCATCTAGAAGCATCTTTATTAGGTATAGCGTATGTGAGTACTTAGGGCCGGGATGCAGAGCCAAAGTGGGCATCGATCTGATCCCGCCCACTACCAATTTTTTTAGGTATCCATTATGCTTACTACTATTAATGCTGATTTGGCTCCATGACCGCGGGGTCTAACATGGCGGAAAGAGAGAGAGAGTTGAGATTCCGACTTCACCAATTTAATTACAGTTTGGATTTGAATGGTTGATCATGTTTTGACCCGGCTCTGCCGTGGCACCCCTTTGTATTATGCTTTACTTCCGTTATTTGTGTGACCATTGGTTTTCCACGCTTAGACCTGCGACAGGTATAGGGGACTTCCCTGGGGATTCCAATGATCCCTTCGAACTTGGGTATGAAATCCCATTTTGAAAACGTTAGTTTAGAATTTCAAACCTTCAACATGTAATCGGGGCGCAAGATCCTAATGAGGGGTTTCATCCCTCGAAACGTAACCCGAGAATCATAATCCCGGGCCGTTACATCATTCACTAGATAATTAGAGAAAAGTTTAGACATACTTCATTTTTTGATCAGGCCACACCTGATCCCCAGGCCCCACCCAGAAAGTACTCGTATTAGTAAACCATGGTTCATTATATGTCACCAAAAGTGCCAAAATCTCTGCAGACAGGTAATAAATACACTTCCATGTTGATTCCTTGAATTTTCTTAGCTTCTTCCTTTTCTCATCCTCTCCACCATCTTTTGGATCATTACCCTTGATAAAGAGCATTCTCTTCCCAATTTTCTGGAAAATGTTTGAGATACCACCATGGTAATCTACCATGTTGACATGACATCTTGTTAGCCATAAATGAACCATAAAATAATCATAATAATTCAAGGAAAAAAACTTGCATTAATTTCAATCATTTATAATTTGTGTTAGTTCCAATGTCATTTTTTTACTATATTATTTTTAACATCCGGTTTTTTTTAATGGAGTATAATTTTACACCCTTTGTAAATTATTTTTTCCAGTAGTTTAATTTAAACACTTGTCAACACCGATGATGTTGACCCGTTGACTTGTTAATCCGACGGGTTACTTTATTACAAAAATTGTTTTTTTTTTTAAATTGACTAATAAATAATTTAAAAAAATGATATAGAAAGATTTTTTATTTCATATCACTTTCTATATTCACTTCATTCCGATATGAAGTGGAAGAAAAACATGACCCGACGGGTTGAACCTAACCCGAAGCCCAAGTCGACCTTTTGACCCTTCGACCCGGACCCGTCAGATCACCAACTCGCCGGGTCACTGACTTGTATGACCCGCCGAGTCATTGGTTAACCCGTCACCTGTGGCCATGTCTAATCTGGACCATTTAAAAACTAAATTGTAACTTAAAACAAGAAAGATATATGAAAAGTATATAAGATACATTGAGTGGTAGAGCCAGGATTTATGTCAGGGGGTGCTAAAAAGATTCCGTAATTTTTTTTTGGGTGTATACTTATTAAGAAGCTTTTTTTTAAACATTGAAAAAACACTAAAATTATATTTTTTTATTGATTTTTTGTATTTAAATAGTTGAGAGTACCCAGAAAAATAGAAGAGAAACAAAAAATATAGAAAAAAATCATTAAAAAATTATTTTTAAAGCAATATTGAAATAAAATGTTAAATGTATAATGTAAACATAAATATGACATTGTTTCAAATATCATTTAAAGATGTTATATTACCTTAAAAATACTAAATATATGCAAAAAAATTATTTTTTAAAAATACTAAATATTTTTAAAAAATACTAAATAAAGCAATATTGCTTGGGGGTGCTTGAGCACCCCAAGCACCCCTTAGCTCTGCCACTGGATACATTCATCTACTCAAGTGAAAACTCAATAACATGAAAAGATGTTCGCGCTCACAACCAATACCAAAATCCACCTTTGTGAAATGGATTGGGTGAAATACACCTCGTCAAATTCAACAAAGAAAATTATAAAAGAACATACGTCGAACACTTCAATGAATAAACAATTAGCAAATATAGTCAAATTCGGTTAAATATGTGTAAAGATCCACACAACTACCAACATTTCATGCTAGAAGCATGTTTGATAGGTTTGTTTAGTTAGGGTTTGGGGGTATATTGGTATTTCACACACACACACATGCACGCACGCACGCACACACACACACATAATCTAATTAATTATATAATATAAGTCGGGTGATGTGTTGGGTGACGGGTGGGAAATACCTTCACTCGAATCCGACCTGTTCCATCACCCGTTCACTCATCATCCATTTAATATCTGCTTTATATCAACTACCTACATGACTAAAAATGCCCAATATTTTTCGAATTTGATGAAATTGGCACCCTACGTAGTAATATAAAATAAAATTTCATAAAATACACGTGACTAAACAAAATCTAATATCATATAAATTCAAAGTAATAACATTTTATGATATCATTTTGTAAGTGTTGCTCATATAAGCTCAAACTCATAAAATTAATCTATATGATCAAACCTTACTCAATTTTATAAATATAAGTTATACAACCTCTTATATAAGCTCATTATAAACTGATAAAATTCAACTTGATAGATCATAACCCGATAAAATTATATCAAATTTGATAAATAATAACAATATTAATAATAATTTTTCTTTTCGAATCTGATGCCTAAACTTTTTGTTTAAAAAACAAAACACCCTAATTCTTATTTAACTGCCCAAACTTTTGTTTGCTTGATTTTTTTTTGTTTCTTGAAGATTAATGAATCTATTATTTCTATCAACCTTTCAATTTATCAAACATAGGTAATGTCTATTATTTCGAATCTTTGCTTGTAAAAAAATCCTAGAAATTTTGAATTTTGAATATTTAGGTGGAAAATGAAAGACATAAACTCAGAATTTCCAAAAATTGGCCTCACTTTTAAAAAATTGAAATTCATATCAGAGGAAAAATGAAATTTCATAGTAATTTTCTGTTGGGAGGTTGAAATTTAGAACATGAAACATTTAGGCGGGATTTTGAAAATATTTTCGAGATGTGGGAGTAGCATTTGGTGGGATTGAATGCGCGTGGAGTGCAGTAACGATTCATCTCCCATCAATTGTTGCTCTGCAACTCGAACGACGCCGACAGCCCACCACCTGTAGGAACTCTAACGCAAACCGATTGGCCTACTCCTTCAATCTTCCACCATATATCTCCGTCTCCTTCTTCATACTCCCTCCGTTTAAAAATATAGGTCTTTTTAGGCTTAAAATTTTGTTTAGAAATACAAGTCTTTTTAGGTTTTCGAGGCATTGAGATAAGAGAAAAGTAACTTTTTGAGTTGTTTTGTGAAATGTTATTGATTGATAATGGTAGTGGATAATTAATGAGGTATATAAAAGTAATATTTGTAGACTTTTCTTAAGATGTGTTCAAAAATCTAAAAGTACTTATAATTTTGAACGGAGGGAGTATATACCAGATGTTCTCCAATTTTTGCATACGGTTCAAAAGCCTTAACCCAATTTTGTAATGGATTGAAGAATTGTACAGTTACAGTATATCTTATTTTTTAACATTGATTTTGCGAAGAACCATCGACTTGATTGTGCGGAGGATATCGTGGCGACATGTCTCGAATTGAATCAATTATACTATTTTTCCACCCTTCGTAGTTGAACTGAAGCACTGTCTGTCAAGGTTTAGCACAAAATTGCACTAAGAAATGAGAATTATATCCAAATGAGACCTTAAGGTTTCGTTTATTTACCCCGTATTACAAATTTACAGTACATAGTAATTATTGCTCTCCAGTTTACACCCTAACCAATAGAGTTTGCTTTTATATATACTCCTTGAATTGGTAAATAAAGAGTCTCCTTGAATTGGTAAATAAAGAGCGCCCATTCCGGGGTTCGAACCGGGGACCTATGGGTACTACCCACAAGTCCTTTTCGGTGAGCCATTCCGGAATGGTTTAAATAAAGAGTCTCCATTAAAACAATAATGACTACATTTAGCATTTAATTATTTTCTCCTTTAATCATAAAAGGGTTGTAATTTTTTTTTGGTGATGTGGCATGGTGGTACGCTCAGTGTTCTAAATATCGGATATATCGGTCGATATATCGGCGATATATCGGAGATATTTAGAATCCGCTACGATATCGGCATATCGGGTGAAAAATATCGGTCAACGCCTTATATCGGGTCAACGCCGATATATCGGGTCAACGCCGATATATCGGGTCAATATCGGCGATATATCAGGTCAACGCCGATATATCGGGCTAATATCGGCAATATATCGGGGATATTTAGAACTGCCAACTTTGATAAGTTAATTTTAGCCTTTATGAATGAATTTGTTTTTATTTTATCAAGTTTATTTGGTAATTTTGCAATTTAAATATTATTTTTTCATGTATATTTTTACATTTTGAAGTATAAATATAGTACTTATATTTAAAAATTAGTGAAACAGATAAATCCAATATATCTCGATATATCCCCGATATATCATTTTTACTCCTAACCGATACAACCCCGATACGCGATATTTAGAAGCTTGGGTACGCTACCACCCTGGTATGCCTAACATGGTCCAATTTTCTGGTTTTTATAAAGGAAATTAGATGATTGTCAATAAAAGTTGTTCACCAAGCGAAACAGAGCGCAGATTCTCTACAACAAAATAGTTTGCATCATCCACAACTTATACAGGAAAATAAATACTAAATATTGGCAAATACAAGATGAACTCAATGCTGCAGATTTCAACAATAAGTTGTCCTTTTCAACATCAAATTGAAAAGTAATCATAAAAAGCCATTACAGTAGTACTTGTATCTCCCAAACCCCAATCGTTGATTTGATGTCCTCACCAACTTCCCTATACCAAATTGAAAATTACAGTGATCCATAAGCTTCCTCAATTTGACAACTCTCAAACCAATTCACATGAATTAGCAGCAAGTGCTTATGACAACACTAATTATTTCCCTTCTTAATTCAAACTAACAGCAGGAAAAATCAGCAACAATATAGACACCAAATTTCAATCAATTTGGCTTGCATTCCTTGCAAACTCCCTTGGAAAGACATTCCAACCTAAATCATTCAGATTCCACGTCATGATCCAAGACATTCCTTGCAAACTCCCATAGAAAGACAAAACAGTGGTAATAAGAAATTAGAGGATCTTGAAGGCATTACCATTTTATTACCCATCTCTTCAGCAATGGGGCTGACATCCTTGTGACATCAGATCGACTTCTTGAAAGAGCAAACTGATACTATAACAAAACCAAAACGATCGATTGTCCTCAACCTCGAAAGAACATGCAATAAAGATGAACCATTGCAGGTCCAACTGGATGAACCATTGTCCTCAACCTCCAAATGTTTTGTAAGACTGGGAAATTTTATAATATTAAATTATTAAAATAGTGATTTATAATCATTCCGCTTCCTAAGATTTGAGAGGTTTGGAATTTACGTCCTTAGGCTATTGGTTTTATTCTAAATATTTCAAAATGAGTCACAACATTATTTAGTTTAAAATTTTAAATTATGTTTTATCCCGCTCCCATATGCGAAAATTGAGTATAGTATTCGGATTTCATTATTAACCTCGGATTTGAAAATTTGAAAAATCATTTTGAGTCGAGGCGGGATAAGATCGAGAGAGCGGATTTTGGGTTTATTTCTAGGTAAATTCAAATCTCATCTTGGGGGACTACTTGTGTCTTTGTTTTCTTCCCTCCCTCCTTGAAGATACAACAACATTGGCAACAGAAATCTCCAGCTCACCCCCTTCTGAAATTGGACAAACAAACACCCACCTTTCCTCCTTCCTCCTCACTGTGTTTTTCCCATTCTTGGTAAAGTGCCAGGAGATCTTTTGCCTACAGTTCCACGCCAAGTCCTCCCCTCCTCCTTTCAATTTCAGAATGTAATTCCCCACCCTTCTATCTCTACCTGACAGCAACTCCTCATTCCACAAAGCCTCACTCCTTCCTTCCCCATATTCTATGGCGAGATGGAACCTCCACCCCTCCTCCTTCGTTCCGGCCGCCAGCAGCCACCAGACGACGCACCCTTCCCCTGGGTTTCGACGACAGCAGCAACAGAGCGTCTTCTGGGGCCATTTTGGGCGCATTCTCGAGCACTTCCGAGCCTCCATTCCATTGCTCCTCCTTTTCGTTGAGCCCAGCAACCGAGCCTACTCTGAGCGGCTCCTCATCCATGTCCGAGCAAGAGCAGATGCAACGATCTCCGCTTTCCTCAACGTCCAGCATCGCCGAGTGCCGCCACCGCCGCCCTCGTCCTCTTTCCCCTGCTCTCGCGTGAAAAGCCGGTAAAGCTTTGTCTCTCCCTCCTTTCGCTTCTAAACCTCGTAAAGGCTCGCCTTTGTGAACCCTTCTTCTGTCCCAGGCCCCGAATCGCTCCATTTCGTCTCCGTTGAAGCAGAATCGAACCCCGACGGTGTTCCCCGACGAGATCTCCAAACCGCGGTAACCCTTTCTCTTCCCTCCTTTTTGTGTCGATTTCAGTGCTTTCGAATGTTCGGTGTCGGGATGTAATCTGGGTGTTTGCGTCAGCCGAGAACTGCCCAAGGACCCCATCCTCTCTTTCCTTCGCTTCCCCGACGCTCGATTCAGAGGTTGAAGAAGGGTCTGAGACCCGCTTCTCCTCCTTTCTTTTATTGCAATGGGTTGGGCCGGATCCGGGTTAGGGAAAAGGGTTATATCATTTCTCAAATGGTTTTTTTTGTTGGGGAGAATCAGATCCGGTTTCCATTTTCGGGTTGGGCTCTTGATCCGGGTTGGGATTGGGCTCTCGGTTTGGGCTTGTTGGGAGGTTTCTTTGAGTTGTTATTTGTTGTTTATGCTATTATGCTATTATGTTAATATGTTACGGATATTCACAATATAGTTAATTGTTATTAATGTACTGTTTTATTTCATTTTGAGATTGTGATATAAATATTTCAAAAATTATTGTATACTATGAAATGGTTTTAGAAATGATATTATTTGGACTATGCATTTTTATGTTGTTTAAGAAATGGGGTTTTAGGAATTTTAAAGTGATTTATTGAGGTCAATTGATAAAGTAATTTATTTAATATGTTTTATAAATGGGGATTATAAAGATGGATTGATTTTAATGTTTAGTTTAGATAAACATTGTTGTTAAATTATTTGGAAAAAGTTTTAAGTCGTCCGAAAATGATTCTTAAAGGATTTGATGTGTTGAAACCAAAATGTCGGAATAAATTTTATAATATGATTTTGAGGTATTGGTTTTAAGGTTTAAATGTTTAATGTTTGTCTTGGTTTAATGATGTGGTTTTGAGAAGGGAGTTTGAAAATGGTTTTACCATCGATTTGTTTTTAAGGATATTGAGAACTCGGGTTCGTGTGTGTGAGAATGTTGGTTCAGTAGCTTATGGAAATGGATTGATGATAGGTGTGTATTGCGGTTGGATTGCGTTGGACTTGCATTTGGGCCCTTTCTTGTATTATCCTGCTGTTCTGCATCTTCAGGTAAGTTCCCTAGGGGGCTTACTCAGGTTGGACATTCATGCCTATTGTTGCATTTTATGTTAGGTGTTGCATATGCATAAAAGCATGTCATATAGTATCCTGTTTAGGTTGCACTAATTGAATGAGCATCTGCTTACTTTATGTGTTTGAAACAGAACGACCGTTATCTGTGATAGTCCTAGAGTCTTTACTAGGGTCATAGGGTAGCCTAGTCTCATCGGGCGCCCTGAGTCAATCGAGTCGATATGAGCATGATACGATAGCCCAGCACCATCGGGCAATCGATGAGATGATATGATATGATGATGTTGTGGTTTGTGCACCACCACGAGGAAATTGCTATGCTATAGCCCGAACTGGCCAGTCTCTGCACTAACGGGAAGGGGTGCAGAGGTAGGAGAGGGATATGCCATTTGACATTGTCTTGGGCCCTTTACAGTATTTCTGCACATTATCATGAACTAGGAGCATGTTAGTGTGTTTAACTTTCGTACTGCATTAGTGCATCTTTATTAGGTATAGCACATACTATGTGGCCTCAGCGAGAACTGCCGGTCCCGCATGAGTGGCTCGATCTGACTCCTTTCCCCGTTCTTTTTTTTAAGGTACTTTCTGCAGATTCTGAGTGCTCGATGTCTATATGACGGGGTTTCCTTTTGGCGAATTGAAGAACCTGGCTAATTCTCTAACTTGGTATAAATGGTAATCATTCGCTTACGTTTTGGTTTTGACCTGGCTCTGCCGTGACACTTTGTATCTTAACTTTGCTTCTGCTTTACTTTCGTTTGAATTGGATTTCGCGACATAGTCTTAGGACAGGTTAAGGGTACCCAACAGCCCTTCGAGGTTTATAGGGTTTGAAATCCCTCTTTCTACTAATCTTAAAATGAGTTTGAAACCTCAACCCGTACCTGAATTGCAAGATCCGAACAAGGGGTTTTATCCCTTGAAACGTAAATTATATATATATATGTATAAATAATCAATCCTTAAAGGAATTCACTAATATATATATATATATATATATATATATATATATATATATATATATATATATATATATATATATATATATATATATATATATATATATATATATATATAATTTTGGTGTTCTCAGAATTTTAATGCAAGAAAAGATCCGAACAAGGGGTTTTATACATACATACATACATACATATATATATATATATATATATATATATATATATATATATATATATATATATATATATATATATATATATATATATATATATATATATATATATATATATATATATATATATAAAATGGCTACTATACCAATACAATTATATATTTTTAATCACACTCATACATGATTACTATACAAATATTTAAATTATTGAAAGGTTTACTCTTTTCTTGCATTAAAATTCTGAGAACACCAAAATAAAAAGTAAAAAGAATAAAAGCGATTTTATGCATATTAACTATCATTAAAATAATCAATCCTTAAAGGAATTCACTAATATACCAATATTTATTTTGTTTAAATAGTCTTACAAAATATTTACACTTAAAAATTTGACATTCATATTGTTCTGAATTAAGCGGTGGACGAAAGTGAAGTAATTGAATTGGCTTAGAAGCAGCTTGAGAGGCCTGATCAATGAATTTGAAGGAATCAACAGAAATAAGCACATTAAAAGAGCTTGTTGAAAAACAACCTCTTTTCTCCCACCAGATCCCATTTCGTTCAATATATTTCATATAAACTGATTTATTTATTTATTTGGTTAAATTTTTATATCAAAACTTTAAAATTGAACATATAGTTTTCTTATTATGTTTGCAAGCAAGAATGTTTTATAAAAATATTAATATTAAATAAAGGTTGTAAGGATAAAATATTTTTTTTTCAAAATATTCAATAAAAAATAAATATTTAACAAAATATTCACATTTTTAAACTATTTACAAAAATATTCATATTTTTCAGGTGGATAAAAAAAACACTGTCACTCTCGAAATCTCCAATCTGAAAGTAGAAAAAAATTAACAAAAAAAAGCCTGCAGAAATCGGCATCGCCTTTCTCATTGACCCTTGTAGACATCGGCTTCGCATGCCTCATCGCCTCCTTCCTTATCTGCCACCGGGTTTTCGAAATTTGCCAACAGGTACTCATCCTCCATTAAGCTCTTTCCCCCCTATTTGTGTTGATTTTATTCACCCCTCCTCAATTTGAAGATTCGGAAACCCATTACCCAGCCCCCGATTTGTATCGAATCTGGGTTTTCAACCGCATTCGTCGATTTCTTCTGTGTGTTTGGAATTTCTCTCGGAGAAGGTTGCTAACTGGTGGTGGGTGGCGGGGGGGAGGGGGGGGGGGCTGGAGACGGTTGGCCTGGCTGGATAGGTGGTGGGTTGCCGAGCAGGTGGAGGAGGAGCCATGGCGTATGGAGGGTTGTAGCTTGAAGGAGGCCTCGCCTAGTAAAGCGCGACTTTAGACCACGTTTGTGTGGTTATTTTCTTTAATTAATTGATAAATTAAAAAAAACGCGGTCTCGGACAGCGTTTCTTTCGTTGATTTTTTTTCCACTGTCATATTTGAAATTTCTGGAGTAAAACGCGGTCTGAGACTGCATTTTTCTAATCCACCTGACAAAAATGAATATTTTTTAAAATATTTTGAAAATGTGAATATTTTGTGAAATATTAATTTTTTATTGAATATTTTGAAAAAAAAATCAAGATAAAAATCCAATACTTATATAAGAGCCAATAATAGACATAGTAAATCTATATCTATCTATAATAATATATATGTTGTGAGCTGAATCTGCCATGTTTTACACTTAAGTTTATATCAATTTCTGCATACATTTCATTCATTTGGGCCAAGATAGTACAAAATCTGTGTAGTTGATGTTTATTTGGCAAATTATGGAATCTACACCAGTTTCTGTTTAAATTCGCAGAATTCGAGGCATTTTTCAGCAATTCTAAGGAAGGTCGGAAAAGCTCGGAAATCCACTACAGAAGTCCAAGGTCAAAGGAAGCAGCGGAACCGGTCGAATCAAGCTGAGAGCCAAGGTTACTCGATCTCGAGTAAACCTTACTCTATCTCGACGAACATGTCCGAGCACAGGCCTTGCCGACTAGGAGCAAAGTCGAGAGCCAGACCAACCCAGCTCCGGAACCCTACTCGATCTCGAGTAACACTAGTCAAGATCGACGAAGCCTAGACGCCACACCCGGAGTCGAAAAGAAGAGCTGATCGAGAAGCCGAGGACGAAGACGCTGAGCACCCCTAGTCGATCTCGAGGACACCTAGTCGAGATCGACGAGCCACCATGCCCTAGTCCGAGTCCATGCCGAGGAGGAGTCCTCGACATCACCAGAGAGTCATCCTCGACCACCACCCTAGTCGATCTCGAGGAGACATAGTCGAGATCGACGAGCGCCAGGAACCCAGATCCGAGCCTGTCGAGCAGAGTCACCCGAGAAGTCCGGTCGACGATGAACCCTAGTCGAGATCGACAAGCCCTTGTCGAGATCGAGTAGACCAGATTCCAGAAACGCGTCGACGTGAGCTGTCCGAGTAGACTTGGAGTTACTTGGGCACGAAGGAAGTCGAGTTGGCCGGAGATTCTATCCAAAATTGATCAAGTCTATCAAGACATGAAGACTTACCTAGTTTAGATTTATCTTTTCCTTTAAGGATTTATTTCCCTTAAGCATTTTATTTATCATTAAGCATTTAAGATATAATTTTAGATATAGATAGGAGATTCTATCCTTGATTAGCAAGGAATAAAAGGCTATAAATAAAGCCCTAGGTCTGGTTTTTCATTCATTCCAATTCGAATTCACAATCAATTCAATTCAAGTAAGTAGGAGAGAGAGAGAGAGTTTGTAGCAAGCAAGGTGGAAAGGCGAAAGCGGATTTGTCTTGTCGGTTGTAAGCTTTCTTTATTTAAATTCAATGCAAGTTAGTTTCTTTTGTTATTTAATGTCTTTTTTGATAATGAAGAGCGAGTAGTCCACCCACTTCTGGGGCTGGGGTGAGCCCGACGGTGGCCATGTGAGGTGACGCGGTAAAGGTCAGATCTTGTTATGCAATTCGTCTTTTATCCCTATGAGCATGATTCTTTTGCGAGAGTTGAAGGTGATCCTTGTTTGTGTTATTGAAGGGAAAGTGATCTTAATGCAACTTGGATTAATTATGTGAAAAGGGTTAGTAACAATTAGGGTTTATGCGAAAGCCTCTATATGCCTATTTGTTAATAACGAAAGTTATTTTGATAGAAAGCATGATATTTTATGCCTTTATGTGTTACTTGCATGGTTATCGTTGTGGTGTTGATACCCTGGTCTTGGAAGTCTTTTATTATATTGATTTATTTCGTCGGAAATCTGAGTTTGGGTTCGAAAATTGCAATTTACACTTTCTGTCTTTCTAGTCGATACAGAGGAGAGCCTCGTCGATCTCGAGTAGGATCTTTGTCGAGATCGAGTACGGTCTAGTCTAGGTCGAGTTACTGTTCTGCTTCTGTTGTCGATTTTGCAGTTTCTGTCTTCACTGTTGTTAGTCGATCTCGAGTAGGTAGTTGTCGAGATCGAGTACGTCTGTTATCTTGCTTTGTTCTTTACTTTCTTTCGCTATTTTCTGTCTTTGCTTTTGTTTCTGTTTTGCTTTGTCTTTTCTGCTTTTATTTCTGTCTTTCTGCTGCTTGTTTGTGAGATCTACAACTACCTAAGAACTGCTGACGTGCTTCCTCGTGGATTCGATCCTGACAACCTTCTACTACAACGGGAGGAAGTCTTGTATTTATTTGCTGAGACAGGGAAGTCAGTCTGATCTATACTTTATATTTATTTCATACTTGACCATCCTCTTGCAACAACAAATTGGCGCCGTTGCCGGGGAAGCTATCAATCGCGCCTTAGGTAGTCCGTTCTCACTTTTTCTTTGAGTTAATTTACAGGTGTATGCGCCGTTCTGGTCAACCACTTGAGTTTGACGGCTTAGACGAACCAGAGCGCCTTCTACACATCAGGGCTAAACTGCAAAGAGCCATGGTAGTTGCGGAGACACAGGAACAGCTGATCGCAAGGTTTACAAGGGAATTTGCCGCTAAAGATGCTGCTATCGCTACTGAGAAAGCAGCAAGGGAACAAGCACAGGCTGAGCTTGCCCAATAACCAACCACGGTAGAGGATTATATGCACCCAACTCTCGTCGTGCCTGAATCAGCGATTCTTATCTCTGAAAACTCTTTTGAAATTCGCACTCAATTTCTTATAGAGCTTAAAAATAATGCCTTTTTTGGTAGATTTAATGAGTGTCCTCTTGAACATATTACAAACTTTTCTGACATGTGCCGTACTCTTGCTGAAGGTACAACCCTGGAATATGTCAAGATGAAATCTTTTCGCTGGTCTCTCGCTGGACCTGCACTGAAGTGACTTGAAGGGCTGAAACCAAGATCCCTAACAACATGGGCCCAAGTAGAGCAAGAGTTTCTGAACAAATTCTTCCCACCCGCCAAAACAGCACATCTCCGCCAGAAAATCACCGCCTTCAAACAGAAGCAAGGGGAACCGCTGGCAAAGGCATGGGAGCGCTACAAGGAACTTCTGCGATCTTGCCCTACTCATGGACAGCCACCCTACGTCATTCAGGAGATCTTCTTCAACTCTCTTGATCAAGTCACTAAGGACAGAATCAACCATTATACTCGCTATGAGTATCTGACAATGCCGCCAAGTGACGCGTGGGGTGTGCTAGAGAAGCTCACCACCTATGACAACAAGTATGGGTCTACTGCAACTTATGAAGAGAACCCATACGCCAGGCCAGCACCATCCATACCCCTATATGAGGCCTCCAAGGAGATCGATCCAGATGTTAGGGAGCAGTACTACAGAGACCAGAATAAGAAGCTCCTTAAGCAAGTAAAGTATCTCTCTGTCAACCAGCCTTGCATAGAATGCGGATCGCAACGACACACCACTCCTGAGTGCCCAAACACAGAGCAAGTCAGGATGGCAGAGCATCATGAGGAGGTAGCTTACGCAGGGGGTCCCAATCGCTACATGGGGGACCAAAGGTTTCAGCAACCACAATGGAACCAAGGTGTCCCTAGGAACCCCCCGCCCTACAGAGCTCCAGGACATCCGGAAAGGGACCAGAAAAAGGATGATATACAGACAGTCCTGGAGGAAATATGGAGGAACCACTCAGAAACTAGGCAGTCCTTCAACTCCGTCTATACTCAGATGCAAGGTGTCAACTCTAGGCTTGGGGAGATTGATATATGGCGAAAATCAGTTGATACACAGATTGGTCAGCTTGCAGCAGGAATCCCCAGACAGTCAGGTGCGCTCCCTGGATCTTCAGAACCAAATCCTAAGGGAAAGACTGGACACATCGCTGCTATAAAACTCAGAAGCGGCCATCAACTGCAAGAGCCAGAGGTCGGAAAGCATCAGAACAACGAAGAACAGCAAGTCGACATCGACAACACTGTAGTCGATCTCGAGGAGGGCCTCGTCGATCTCGAGGAGAAACTCCAGAAACCGTCGTCTACACTGAACAGCAACTCGACTGCACCCAACCTAGTCGAGATCGACAAGGATCTAGTCGAGATCGAGGAGCCCTTAGTCGATAAAGATGCAGCACCTCCGACGTCTGTTCTGGCTCAGAAAAAGAAGCTGCCTTTCCCCACAAAATCTCCAAAGGACCCGGCAGAAAAGAAATTTCAGCGCTTCATCAAGATGCTTCAGAAACTCAACGTGACCATACCCTTCACAGAAGCTCTCAATGAAATGCCGTCCTATGTCAAGTTCCTAAAGGAGATTTTGAGCAAAAAGCGATCGATGGCTGAAATCACAGAGGAGTGCAGCCATTTGGACATACTGGAGAAGAGGCCGGATCCAGGTAAGTTTGCTATAACTATTGGGTTTGGTCCTTACAAAATAAATGCCTTATGTGATCTTGGAGCTAGTGTGAGTATAATGCCTTTAACAATTTGGTCCAAGATTAAGATAGGTGCCCTAGAGCTTGTGGATGCCAGACTTTACATGGCCAGCAATACTGTGGTCATCCCAACAGGCATGGTGGATAATGTGCCAGTACAAGTAGGTAAATTCTTTGTCCCTGCTGATTTCCTAGTTGTTGATATGCAAGAAGATCCTGCTTGTCCAATTATTCTAGGGAGACCCTTCTTGGCGACGGTGGACGCCAACATAAGCGTAAGGAAAGGAGTGCTCACCTTCAACATCAGCGATGAGGTAATTGAGTATTCCTTTAATAAAACTGAAAGGCATACAGGTCCAATGGAAGAGGTCAAATCTATCTCAGCTGGCTACATCACCTGCGGGGAACCCAAGGTCAGAAAATATGACCCCTGAGGAGCTAGAAAAGAGGGACATGGAGGCCCAGGTGGAGGAGATTATGGCAATCCTAAAGGAGGACGCAGAAAATCCAATCGACACAAACCAAGGTACGTCGTTATGGATTAATTATTTTTCGGATGCCTTGACAGGAACCAAGTATGGGGTCAGGATCGACCAAGGCTCCTCGACATCGAGGACCCTAGTCGATCTCGACCAAACCAAGGAGTCTCCACCAGCACCAGCCTCGTCGAGCAGCCGGACAGAAGCAGAGCCCTACTCGATCTCGAGTACCCTTGTCGAGATCGACCACCACTCGGCTAACTCGACTTCGCCTTCTTCGACGCTGACTCCTCCGGACGAACCAAGCTCGTCGATCTCGACTAGGCTTGTCGAGATCGACCACCACCCGGCTCCACCAGATCCTTCTTCCTCGACACTGGAGCCACCAGGAGCAGAAGCCTACTCGAGATCGAGTAGCCCACTCGAGGTCGACAAGCCCTCACCTTCATCGACTTCTGCATCCTCGAGCAGACCACCAGGACCTGCAGCCTTGTCGAGATCGACTAGCCCTAGTCGAGATCGACCAAACACCGTGGTTCCCGATTCCGTCTCTGCGAAGGTAAGCCAAGGTATGGATCTTTCTTCTCCTATTTCCATTAAAGATCTATCTATACATCAGAGAGGTTTGCCTTGGTATGTGCGCTTATGCAGGATATCCAATGATGAGCCCAAGGAATATGAAGTTGGAGACAAGCTCTATGTCTCTAAATCAAAGGATCATTGGTTCCTTAACAAATTCAACAAGAAGAGGATGGGGCCTTTCGTGGTGAACAAGATCCATTCTGGAGGATTACATCTGATGGACAAGAATGGAGTCTTATTTGAGGCCCAAGCTACATGGGCCCTGCAAATGCCACCTTGAGCTAAATGGAAAGTCGGCCTAGCGACTATAAAATCTAGAGCTTGTACATAGACTTTTTAGGACTTTTGAGACTTTGTTTTGCTTGTTTTTTGGTTTTGAACACTTTTGGTTTTTGTTTTTGTGGGTATATGTCTTCTGCACTTTTCAGGTCCATGGATAGAACCAAGCTATATTCATACTCGGCCCAGGAGGTGCTTCCATTCGATATTTTAAGGCCTGCACATCTGTCTAGTGAGTTTCTTTCTCGACCCTTGTTTTTATACAGTGAGGACACTGTAATGTTTAAGTATGGGGTGGGGGAAGGGCTTACTTCATGCATAATTGCCATATTTGACATTATTTGTGCACATTTAGATTTGCTACATGGCTATTTTGGAATGCATTATTGATTTATGTGCTTATATGCATGTTTTCCAATTTTTGAGAAAAATGACCCCCATTGAAATTTTTTTATTAATGTCATGGAAGCTTATATTGAACTCAACGATGCAAAATTGGATTCATTAGAGATATAGCATGAAATTGCCTAGTAAAGGGAAGTCACAATGAAGTGCATTATTTATTGAAAATCATAAAAGGAGGTAAAATTTGAAATTGCTTTTGACATGTTGCATGATAAAATGATAGAAGACTTTATATTTCCATATAATGCTCATATTATTTATATCCTAGCCTTACCTATGCTTATGTATCACAAAAAGCCATAATATGCCTTATTTCAAATATTGCTCCACATGATCTAAATATTTTCCATTCTTTACCTTATTTTCTATCCGGGGATTATGTTGAGAATGATGTTACATTATGGAGATGTTATATGGTGTTTGTGTTGTTGTTATATATTATTATTGGAGTTTGGCGGAATTGTTTGAAATATATGGAAAATTTAATGAGTGAAAGAAAATCCGATCAAAGATCGACCCTGCTCGCTGAGATAATAGTTTGGCGAGATGGGACACCAGGTGAGGAGTCCGATGCACTAAGTATCCGGGGCCATTCATGACACCCATGTTTGCGACTCGCGAGAAGGCAGTGCTGAGGTCAGAGAGGTAAAAGCATTATTATTGAAAAAAGCATTATGAAAGGTGATGAATCAAAGGAAGAAGGGATGTGGAAATTCAGTTTGGAAATACTCCATTTTCCCGGATCATTAGCACCACATTGCCAAAAAATTGCCCACCTTTAGCCTTTTACCAATCTACTCCTTGTTGACCTAAATTAAAGTCCTCTTGATTATTTTTGCTTTGTCATATGAATTGTTTTTGCATAACTCTCCTTTTGTGAGTAGATGTTGCTTTTGTATATTTGCACATGCATGGATCTGTGACACTAGTACCTTTTCGAGGATGGTAATTGATTGCAGGGTCATATGAGAATGAATCTAAGATGTTGAGAGTTTTGAATTCTTCCCCTGAATGACAATTAAAAGTATTGCTTGAGGACAAGCAAGCTTATGTATGGGGTGTTTGTTGTGAGCTGAATCTGCCATGTTTTACACTTAAGTTTATATCAATTTCTGCATACATTTCATTCATTTGGGCTAAGATAGTACAGAATCTGTGTAGTTGATGTTTATTTGGCAAATTATGGAATCTACACCAGTTTCTGTTTAAATTCGCAGAATTCGAGGCATTTTTCAGCAATTCTAAGGAAGGTCGGAAAAGCTCGGAAATCCACTACAGAAGTCCAAGGTCAAAGGAAGCAGCGGAACCGGTCGAATCAAGCTGAGAGCCAAGGTTACTCGATCTCGAGTAAACCTTACTCTATCTCGACGAACATGTCCGAGCACAGGCCTTGTCGACTAGGAGCAAAGTCGAGAGCCAGACCAACCCAGCTCCGGAACCCTACTCGATCTCGAGTAACACTAGTCAAGATCGACGAAGCCTAGACGCCACACCCGGAGTCGAAAAGAAGAGCTGATCGAGAAGCCAAGGACGAAGATGCTGAGCACCCCTAGTCGATCTCGAGGACACCTAGTCGAGATCGACGAGCCACCATGCCCTAGTCCGAGTCCATGCCGAGGAGGAGTCCTCGACATCACCAGAGAGTCATCCTCGACCACCGCCCTAGTCGATCTCGAGGAGACCTAGTCGAGATCGACGAGCGCCAGGAACCCAGATCCGAGCCTGTCGAGCAGAGTCACCCGAGAAGTCCGGTCGACGATGAACCCTAGTCGAGATCGACAAGCCCTTGTCGAGATCAAGTAGACCAGATTCCAGAAACGCGTCGACGTGAGCTGTCCGAGTAGACTTGGAGTTACTTGGGCACGAAGGAAGTCGAGTTGGCCGGAGATTCTATCCAAAATTGATCAAGTCTATCTATGGAAGGGAGATCTATCAAGACATGAAGACTTACCTAGTTTAGATTTATCTTTTCCTTTAAGGATTTATTTCCCTTAAGCATTTTATTTATCATTAAGCATTTAAGATATAATTTTAGATATAGATAGGAGATTCTATCCTTGATTAGCAAGGAATAGAAGGCTATAAATAAAGACCTAGGGGCTGGTTTTTCATTCATTCCAATTCGAATTCACAATCAATTCAATTCAAGTAAGTAGGAGAGAGAGAGAGAGAGTTTGTAGCAAGCAAGATGGAAAGGCGAAAGCGGATTTGTCTTGTCGGTTGTAAGCTTTCTTTATTTAAATTCAATGCAAGTTAGTTTCTTTTGTTATTTAATGTCTTTTTTGATAATGAAGAGCGAGTAGTCCACCCACTTCTGGGGCTGGGGTGAACCCGACGGTGGCCATGTGAGGTGACGCGGTAAAGGTCAGATCTTGTTATGCAATTCGTCTTCTATCCCTATGAGCATGATTCTTTTGCGAGAGTTGAAGGTGATCCTTGTTTGTGTTATTGAAGCGAAAGTGATCTTAATGCAACTTGGATTAATTATGTGAAAAGGGTTAGTAACAATTAGGGTTTATGCGAAAGCCTCTATATGCCTATTTGTTAATAACGAAAGTTATTTTGATAGAAAGCATGATCTTTTATGCCTTTATGTGTTACTTTGCATGGTTATCGTTGTGGTGTTGATACCCTGGTCTTGGAAGTCTTTTATTATATTGATTTATTTCGTCGAAAATCTGAGTTTGGGTTCGAAAATTGCAATTTACACTTTCTGTCTTTCTAGTCGATACAGAGGAGAGCCTCATCGATCTCGAGTAGGATCTTTGTCGAGATCGAGTACGGTCTAGTCTAGGTCGAGTTACTGTTCTGCTTCTGTTGTCGATTTTGCAGTTTCTGTCTTCACTGTTGCTAGTCGATCTCGAGTAGGTAGTTGTCGAGATCGAGTACGTCTGTTGTCTTGCTTTGTTCTTTACTTTCTTTCGCTATTTTCTGTCTTTTCTTTTGTTTCTGTTTTGCTTTGTCTTTTCTGCTTTTATTTCTGTTTTTCTGCTGCTTGTTTGTGAGATCTACAACTACCTAAGAACTGCTGACGTGCTTCCTCGTGGATTCGATCCTGACAACCTTCTACTACAACGGGAGGAAGTCTTGTATTTATTTGCTGAGACAGGGAAGTCAGTCTGATCTATACTTTATATTTATTTCATACTTGACCATCCTCCTGCAACAACAATATATAATATATAATAATAATAATAATAATACATAAAAAGTTGTGTTCATGGGCAATTTATTAACTCCACAAAAATTTTGCTATTTTTTGTTTTATGCTCAATTTGTATCAATATAATTTCTTTGGCCCAATGGTAGTAGTTATTGTTGAGAATCCATTCATCCAAGGTTCAAGCCTCAATAATTATATCTTCCATTTTATTTTCCTACTTTGTCATTATTCTACTTAATGACAATCTAATCCCATTAATTTATATGTAATAACAATAATAATCTTTTTTCATGGTCATTTATATATAATAACAATAACCTCTTCACAACCTTAGCAATTACATCTTTTATTTTATTTTATTTTTTCATGGTCACTTTATTGACTTAATCATAATATATATATATATATGTATATTGTAAAGGCCCGGATTTTTAAATAATAAATTTCAACAAATAATATAAAATGGATTTAAGTCAAAAATAATAATAATAATAATAATAATTCGGATATTTTAAGGAAAACTCGTCTTTAAATTACTAAATCGAAATTGAAACTTTCGAAGCAAGTTCCGGCATCGTTTTAGAAATTGGATTTTGACGGAATTCGATTCCGCTTTCGAGGTCCGAGTCATGATAAATTATTTCGATAATGATTTAATAATTTGATCTAAATTCCTAGTGTCGGGCTTAATTTCAGTGAGCATGATTAAAGTCAAGCGAGTAGGTGTTGAGTCTATTCCGCTATTTTGAACTGTTTTGAGTGGGGACCATTCATTCTTTATTTCTTTCCCTTTCTTTTTTCTCTCTTTACTCTCTCTCGCTTCAGATGGCCTTGTGGCCTTGAGGAGATTCCAACTTTTGTGCTTTGCCTCACACAGCTCACCTTTTGTCCTCTTCTGCCTCACCCAACACTCTCCTCACACACAACACCTTCATCACATTTGTGTTGCTCTTCTGGGAACCCTAGACCTTATCCCTAAATCCTCCAAGTCTCTCCCCTCCTCATCCCTTCCATTTCAGAAACCCAACCTCTAAGCAGCCATCGTTGCCCGGATTTCCCGAGCTTCAAACACCAATGGAGCTCCCTCCGTCGGAGCCCTGTTGTCACCACCCGTTCACCACTTACTCCTCCTCTTCGATCGTGGTTGACAGCCCCACCACCAGATCACCCTTCTCCTCACTGAACGTCGTCCAGCAGCCGCCGAGATTGCCACCATTCTATCCGATTCCACACCCACCGAGCGCTTCCCCTGTATCCAGTCACGAACGCCGAGCCTCGCCCAAGTCTTACCCAACGTCCTCCTTCTGTGAGAAACTCCCAGGAGCAACCTCGTGCCCTCCGTGATGCCTCCGGCCAACAACAGCCACCCCAGGAGCCCGGAGTGTCGAGCGCAGCCACCTCTTTCCTCCTGCGCTGTTCTTGCAATTCCGACCCAGTAACCCCTCCTTTTAATCCTTTCACTTCGAATGTCATAAAAATCCACCTTTTGACCTTCTATTGCCTTCCTAAGCTGGCTGCGCATCGATTCAGAATTCGGCGAAGCTTAATCGACTCCCATGGACGTTTTTCCCGGCGAAGTTTTTCAATCTTCGGTGAGCTTCTTCTTCTTCCCCTTTTGGTTCAATCCTTGCTTCTGAATGTCGGAATTAGTTGTCGGAACCCTACTTCCGCCGGCGAGCTTCCCTGCGCCTCCCTTCACTCCTTCCGGCTTCGATTTCAGAACGTGGAAGAGGATGAACAGTCCGACTCCTGTTTTCCTTTTCTGTTTTAAAGGGATTTGGGTTTGGGTGATCTGGATTTAAAGGAAACGGGTTTGATCTTTTGGGCCTAATTTGAGGAAAGTATTATTGGGGTTTTAATTGTTAAGCATTTAATTGATATAAAGATACAAGTTATACTATATGATTTATTTGTTTTAGTTATTATTATTATTATTACTGTTTTGAGGAAATGTGTTTTCTGAAATTATTATTATATTATAAAATGGGTTAAAAGTGATATTGCTTGGAATATGTATTTTTTTTATGATGTTTAATACGTGATTAGGAATTTTAAAGTGATTTATTGAGGCCAATTGATAAAGTAAATTATACAATATGTTTTATAAATAGGGATTATAAAGATGGATTTATTGTAATGTTTATTTTAGATAAACATGGTTGCTAAATTATTTAGAAAAGGTTTTGGAAAATGGTTTACTATCGATGGGTTTTGAGGATGATGAGAACTTGGATTTCATGTGTACGAATTATGGTCCGGTGGCTTATGGAAGTGGCTTGATGATAGGTGTGTATTGCTTTTGGATTGCCTTGGACTTGCATTTGGGCCCTTGCTTGTGTTATCTTGCTGTTCTGCATCTTCAGGTAAGTTCCCTAGGGGGCTTACTCAGGTTGGACATTCATGCCTGTTGTTGCATTTTATGTTAGGTGTTGCATTTGCATAAAAGCATGTCATGTAGTATCATGTTTAGGTTGCACTAATTGATTGAGCATCTGTTTACTTTATGCGTTTGAAACAGAACGGCCGTTATCTGTGATAGTCCTAGAGTCTTTGCTAGGGTCATAGGGTAGCCCAGCCTCATCGGGTACCCTGAGTCAATCGAGTCATGAACTTCCTTATATTATGCCTGTGGGCTTTATTGTGGAGCGGGATAGGCATGCGTGCCCCCCCGATTATGAATGAATGCATTCACGAGATGGCCAGTCTCCACCTATCGGAAGGGGTGGAGGTAGGAGAGGGATATGCCACTTGGCATTGTCTTGGGCCCCTTTACAGTATTTCTGCACATTATTGTGAACTAGGAGCATGCTAGTGTGTTTGAATTTCGTACTGCATTAGAGCATCTTTATTAGGTATAGCACATACTATGTGGCCTCAGCGAGGACTGTCGGTCCCGCATGAGTGACTCGATCTGACTCCTTTCCCCGTTCTTCTTTTAAAGGTATTCTCTGCAGATTTGAGTGCTCGATGTCTATATGACGGGGTTCCCTGTTGGCGAATCGAAGAATCTGGCTAATATCCTAATTTAGTAAAATGGTAATTAAACACTCATGCTTTGGTTTCGACCGGTTCTTCCGTGACACTTGTATCTTTACTCTGTTTTCGCCTTACTTCCGTTTGAAATGGATTCCGCGACATAGTCTTAGGACAGGTCAAGGGTACCCAACGGCCCTTCGATGTTTTTAGGGTTTGAAATCCCCCTTTATTATTGACCTTAAAAATTGAATTTGAAACCTCGACCCGTACCTGGATTGCAAGATCCGAACAAGGGGTTTTATCCCTTGAAACGTAACCCGGAAATCATAATTCTGGGCCGTTACAAAGATGGTATCAGAGCTGAGGTTGTGCAATTCGGGTACACAAGGGTCGAGTGTATGTTTTGGAAAACCGCCCATGAATTTCAAGGAATTTTGAAAGGATTTTAAGAAGGGCAAAATGAACTTAAGATGCCTAACCCAAATTGGACTAAGTAATGAACTTGACTTGTAATAAAAGAGGAAAACCGACCCAGCGGGGACACGAGTGGGTAGAAAGACGTTAGACCATCCCTATTGGATGTAGTTGGGAATAGGTAGGCGAAATATTAGCTTGTTCCTTACAGATGGGTCTGGAAGACTCCAAGAAGGTCATTATGAGTGTCAGTAACTGATTCTATGTTGAGTGCTTGCTATGCTAGATATCTAATTGGTATGTCTAACAAGCAAATGTGTATTGACTGATCTGTGCAAACGGGATAGTGGGAGTACCCTTGGTTCTATGTGGTCAAACCCAGCTTGTATGGAACAACCCCTTCCACTAGGTTAACCCATTGACGGTTCTATCTAGCCTTTTCATGGATGTCAGTGTCTTCCACGGGGAATTGGGTTGGTAACTACTTTGTGTCGGGAATCATGTATGGATAGGAAGGTTGTCTGAGTGCGTATTGGAAGGTGGTTCTTGATGGCCTTTTGAGTCAAAAGTAATGTGTCATGGGGCTCTCTTTCTTCATCCTTATGATGATCAGCAGTGTTTTCTTACCATAAAGAGTCGTACCGCGGTCCCACGGGAAAGAGGGGTGATGAGTCGGTTGGGAAGAGTCAATGGTTGCCCTTATGGATCCCTATCGGGTTATTTTGATTGCTCTGTCCATGATTGTGTGATTCTATATATATACTACTCCTTGACCTACCGTTTGATTCTTAGTGTGAAACTGTGCCTACATGCTTTGATGCTCATGATGACCATTATGTGGGTCCAAGTTACATATGTCACGTCCCCATCATCCCAGCATGCCTTACTCAATATATTGCATCGTCGTACTAGTGCATGAATGTGAATGTCATATGTTAGGAAGCTGCATAATTAATGTTCTCCCAGCGAATAGGTTTATGATAGTATGATCGTTTAGTTCTGGTATCATGATAGAGCAAGTTCCTTATTTGATACGTGCTACAACTTGATGTCAACATGCCTTATATGATATGTAATTTCCCATACATGTTATTGTGATGATCCTTAATGTAAAATTCGTGATTGTATAACATTCCGTACCCATGCTAGTCACATTGTTAGAGGTCTCGTGTTGCATCTCGCTTTCTGCCATGATTATGTTTGGTCCCGCGTGTCTAATTAACCTATTGTAATGATCGTACTACTTATTGGTTAGAAACATGAATGGCATGATATGAGTCTATATGGATGTAGCTTTTCCTGAATTAGGTCCATGATAGTGTGGTAAGCTCTTCTTTGTATGAATGCTTGTAAATGATCTCTTTATCATACTAGCTAATGACGCGTCGATGCTCCTCATTCCTTTTGTGACAAGAACCTATAGCATGCATATCTATTTTGTAATTGTCAGATTAACTGTTGCTGATTATTTTGCACTTGATATTGCTGTGTGTTACTTGAGAAATGCATGTTTTATCCTAGTATGTGCCGATTTGAGCTCATGCCCCGTATTCTAATCATATTGCCATTACCTAAACTCGTGTTACACATCGTAAAACCTTCCTCATGTTTCTAGATTGCTTGAATGTGATTGAATTGATTTCTTACGTGCCGCCATGATTAGTTGCATGTATGTATCGCGTGTTATGTTGAGCCATTAATATCATGTAGGACCTTTGATCATGACTTGTGTGAGTTATACCTTGCCTACGCTACTGTTGATTCTCTCTCGAGCTAGGTCCCTGATAGTGTGTTTCTTCCCTCTTGTTGTCCTCTTAAAATGTTTTACTCATCCTGATTAGATTAATGTTGAGCTCGATGATTGACTTGCTCTCCGTAATTGGGTAATCCTAGCATGCTTACATGTTATCGCTCGGTAGTGTTACCCTATTGTTCTATGACATCCTCTCGTGCTTGCATAGACGTATGACTGGACACCTCGCATGATCACACACCACGCTATATCATGATTTCGCATACACATGATGCATGAATGTTAGAATGGATTTAGTCGAGTTACCTTGATTGTGTTAATGTTTGATAAGTGCTAGTAGTGTCTGGTAAGGCTGATGATTTCCAATATAACTCACTAAAAGGATCACTTGTTGTACTTGTTCTATGATGTGATGACTATTGTACTATATATGTGCTCTATGATGGTTCGCTCTTAACATGATTATAATATGTCGCCAATGATGCCCTTCTTGTTATTTTGATGATGCCTCATGTTCCGTGAATATTATGTTGAGCTCCTCTTAATGACTCTTGATCATGCCTTATCATGTATCGCTAGTACCATGTATTACTTACGCTTTTAAATGTATCTCGTCATGTGATTTCACGTCATTCTCAACCTATTATATGATCCTTATTATTAGATGTGACAATTGTCATTCTGCTCTTTTGTATCCTCAAATAACGTTTAGTTTGATTTTATGATGTACCTCGCCATGCTATATATGTTTGACCTTATGTGTTGACGAGTATACCATGCTCGTGCATTGTTCATATACATGATGTTTGTCATCCTCGTTAGCCTTGTATGACCATTACTGGACCCGCATATCTTACTTGAAATTGCTAGGCATATCTGCTTCCCTGGAATAAGAGGCTATTAACTTATCTCGCATGAATCCGTGTAGAATTTGATTATGTCATTTGGAATGAATATGTATGTCGATCTCCTTGAGATAGGTACATGTTAGTGTTGATTAATGTGACTGATGTGCTCCATGGTAAATTCATATTTGCTTGTCGCAATTATAACCTAATAGACTTCCATAGGGGCATCGTTACTATTCTCGGGTCAAAGTCTTGTCTCTAGTCTTGTCGTTCTTTAGCCTTGGTCTATGTTTGGTTCCGAAGTGAACATTGGGTTGCCCGTCCTTGTCACTCCCCTATCTCTGCTAACTTAGACTCCTCTGCGATATTTGGTGAGCGACTGCTTGGAAGAGAAAGGAAGTTGCATAACGATAGAGCTGTGTGGCGGAAGCGTGGGCCCATAACCCACAAGCCTCATGATCGACGATGTTGGTGGGACAAGTATGTTTTGAGGATTGCGACTATCGAGTACGATATGACTTGCAGGCGGGAGTGTCATCCGTTTGAATTGCTAACTTTTCTGAATATGTTGATAACCATGTTGCAATGCTTTGATGGTGACGTTTATGCGTTGATGTGCTGACTTGATGATGACTATTGCCTGATTGCCTGTCGTCTATGATGATATGATGTGATGCCTTATGGATCTAATGTACCATGATGTCGTGACGTGTTGCTACTCTAAGTTGCTAAGCATGATTTGAATTCCTTTGCCTGTAAAATGTGAACTACATATGCTAAGAGACCTGAGTTGTATCTGATAAGGTTATAGTGCAACATGTTAGCTTGACTTCAGTATGTTCATATATGATGGTTGCAATGATTATTGAGCATGATGATAAATTGAGACTTGTTGAACCCATGATGTTATGTTTATAAATTCTAGTTGACATGATGTAGACCTTGTGTTTGAAGATTTTAATTATTGCTTCTTCCTTAAACCTGTGGGTGAGGTCGTTGGTAGCGTGGTAGAAGAGTGGTGAAAGAGCTTGAGTGGTTAGGATGATCGGGGATGTTATGAGATAAGTCGCAAGAGAGAGATGTTGGTTTAGGTAAGACTGAGTGAGCTTTAGGAATTTTGCAAGGCATGATGCTGGTGATATCTTGGGAAGTGTGGGAAGTGTAAGAAATTGCCTTAAGAGAAGTGAGGATATAGTATGAGAGGGTACTCGGGTGTGGAGTTAGAGATAGGAGTTGGATTCTTAGAGGTGGATGATGTGTGTGAGAGTTTGGTGGAATGAGGGCGAGATTTGAGCATCGGGATGAATTGAGATTTCTTTGGGGAATTTTGTCTAAGTTGATGTTGGTGAGTCTAGAAGGGAATTGGTCTTGGCTTGAGAGTGGAAATGGGCAAGTGAGGACTTTCTTGATTATGTGATTTGTTTATATCTGCTGGCATAATGTTAGATAACAACCATGATAAACTTGATATAGACTGATATTACATGTTTTTATGCAAATACTGAAATCTAATTGGTAGTGACTAGTGTTATCATGATATATTGAAGCATTACTACCCTGATGTGCGTTTTAGAAGCATGTTACGATGTGTTATATGAATCATGAGATAATGACATGTTGCTATGTGAAAACATGGTATTATATTATGGGATGGTAAAGCATGATGTGATGTTATTTGATCGTTAAGCATGATTGTGGGTATGTTAAATGATGAATATGACTTTGAGGATGAATATGATTTGTATATATAAGATAGTGATACCAGATTCTAAATGATCGTTATATGGCATTATGATGAATTAAGATGATGTTTGGTGAATATGTTGACATTCGATGACTGATATACTGTTTGACCTCCCCCTTTCGCGGAATCTTAATAACATGACTTGTTGTGTTGAGGTGTTGACAATGAGTTTGATTCATTGACTTTATGGTGAGGATGTACCTGTTATGACCTTGGTGTGATATCGAGATGTGAGTTATAATTTTGGCATATATGCATATTATGACCTTTAGTATGATTTGGAGACGTTGATGTGATCTTGTGGCAGTGTGCTGGCATATGTTTGAGACTTGTCATATGGTGTACTCGTTGAGGATTGATTGGTTATGTGGTTATGCATTGCTTGTGGCTTGTGAATTTTGCTCGAATTGAACTGATAGATTGATTTGATTATGGAAACTAGGAAGAAATATGGGATTAGCCCTTAGAGGTGGATGACTCCACCTCCCATCTTCTGAATTTGATTGTTTGGTATGTGAGAAATTGATCTGGTGGTTGGAATATTTTGACGAAATCTTGATCGAAGGGATTTGACTTGTTTTGGTTTAAGGTTGCTTTATTAGACGTTGGATTTGAAGATTTTGAACGGTTTTGAAAAAGGAATTACTTGGAATTTTAAAGAATAAATGTTACCGAGGATTTCAACGATTTTGAGGTTATTATTTTTTTTTATTGCGAAATCCCTTTTGAAACTTTTCAAACCCGGGCAACTCTATGATACTTCACGAAGTGGATACAAGCATTTTATGAGGGCGCTTGTAGGGTACTTGCTAAGACCTAGTGATGATATTGTAGGGAGTTGTGGTACTTCCGAGAAGTCGAAGCGAGTATGTGATAGGGGCGCTTATCGCATGCTTGTCAAGGCCAATTGGAGATGTTACGACTGTGACTAGAATGTTGTGAGAATCCCGGAAGACGCAACCGAGATGATTACAAGGTTCTTGGACATGGTCCTTGGACTCATCAATTTCAAACTTCATCCCCTATTTTGTCGTAGTTTTAGTCTCGGGGACGAGACTTGTTTTTAGAGGTGGATGATGTAAAGGCCCGGATTTTTAAATAATAAATTTCAACAAATAATATAAAATGGATTTAAGTCGAAAATAATAATAATAATAATAATAATAATTCGGATATTTTAAGGAAAACTCGTCTTTAAATTACTAAATCGAAATTGAAACTTTCGAAGCAAGTTCCGGCATCGTTTTAGAAATTGGATTTTGACGGAATTCGATTCCGCTTTCGAGGTCCGAGTCATGATAAATTATTTCGATAATGATTTAATAATTTGATCTAAATTCCTAGTGTCGGGCTTAATTTCAGTGAGCATGATTAAAGTCAAGCGAGTAGGTGTTGAGTCTATTCCGCTATTTTGAACTGTTTTAAGTGGGGACCATTCATTCTTTATTTCTTTCCCTTTCTTTTTTCTCTCTTTACTCTCTCTCGCTTCAGATGGCCTTGTGGCCTTGAGGAGATTCCAACTTTTGTGCTTTGCCTCACACAGCTCACCTTTTGTCCTCTTCTGCCTCACCCAACACTCTCCTCACACACAACACCCTCATCACATTTGTGTTGCTCTTCTGGGAACCCTAGACCTTATCCCTAAATCCTCCAAGTCTCTCCCCTCCTCATCCCTTCCATTTCAGAAACCCAACCTCTAAGCAGCCATCGTTGCCCGGATTTCCCGAGCTTCAAACACCAATGGAGCTCCCTCCGTCGGAGCCCTGTTGTCACCACCCGTTCACCACTTACTCCTCCTCTTCGATCGTGGTTGACAGCCCCACCACCAGATCACCCTTCTCCTCACTGAACGTCGTCCAGCAGTCGCCGAGATTGCCACCATTCTATCCGATTCCACACCCACCGAGCGCTTCCCCTGTATCCAGTCACGAACGCCGAGCCTCGCCCAAGTCTTACCCAACGTCCTCCTTCTGTGAGAAACTCCCAGGAGCAACCTCGTGCCCTCCGTGATGCCTCCGGCCAACAACAGCCACCCCAGGAGCCCGGAGTGTCGAGCGCAGCCACCTCTTTCCTCCTGCGCTGTTCTTGCAATTCCGACCCAGTAACCCCTCCTTTTAATCCTTTCACTTCGAATGTCGTAAAAATCCACCTTTTGACCTTCTATTGCCTTCCTAGGCTGGCTGCGCATCGATTCAGAATTCGGCGAAGCTTAATCGACTCCCATGGACGTTTTTCCCGGCGAAGTTTTTCAATCTTCGGTGAGCTTCTTCTTCTTCCCCTTTTTGTTCAATCCTTGCTTCTGAATGTCGGAATTAGTTGTCGGAACCCTACTTCCGCCGACGAGCTTCCCTGCGCCTCCCTTCACTCCTTCCGGCTTCGATTTCAGAACGTGGAAGAGGATGAACAGTCCGACTTCTGTTCTCCTTTTCTGTTTTAAAAGGGATTTGGGTTTGGGTGATCCGGATTTAAAGGAAACGGGTTTGATCTTTTGGGCCTAATTTGAGGAAAGTATTATTGGGGTTTTAATTGTTAAGCATTTAATTGATATAAAGATACAAGTTATACTATATGATTTATTTGTTTTAGTTATTATTATTATTATTACTGTTTTGAGGAAATGTGTTTTCTGAAATTATTATTATATTATAAAATGGGTTAAAAGTGATATTGCTTGGAATATGTATTTTTTTTTATGATGTTTAATACGTGATTAGGAATTTTAAAGTGATTTATTGAGGCCAATTGATAAAGTAAATTATACAATATGTTTTATAAATAGGGATTATAAAGATGGATTTATTGTAATGTTTATTTTAGATAAACATGGTTGCTAAATTATTTAGAAAAGGTTTTGGAAAATGGTTTACTATCGATGGGTTTTGAGGATGATGAGAACTTGGATTTCATGTGTACGAATGATGGTCCGGTGGCTTATGGAAGTGGCTTGATGATAGGTGTGTATTGCTTTTGGATTGCCTTGGACTTGCATTTGGGCCCTTGCTTGTGTTATCTTGCTGTTCTGCATCTTCAGGTAAGTTACCTAGGGGGCTTACTCAGGTTGGACATTCATGCCTGTTGTTGCATTTTATGTTAGGTGTTGCATTTGCATAAAAGCATGTCATGTAGTATCATGTTTAGGTTGCACTAATTGATTGAGCATCTGTTTACTTTATGCGTTTGAAACAGAACGGCCGTTATCTGTGATAGTCCTAGAGTCTTTGCTAGGGTCATAGGGTAGCCCAGCCTCATCTGGTACCCTGAGTCAATCGAGTCATGAACTTCCTTATATTATGCCTGTGGGCTTTATTGTGGAGCGGGATAGGCATGCGTGCCCCCCCGATTATGAATGAATGCATTCACGAGCTGGCCAGTCTCCACCTATCGGAAGGGGTGGAGGTAGGAGAGGGATATGCCACTTGGCATTGTCTTGGGCCCCTTTACAGTATTTCTGCACATTATTATGAACTAGGAGCATGCTAGTGTGTTTGAATTTCGTACTGCATTAGAGCATCTTTATTAGGTATAGCACATACTATGTGGCCTCAGCGAGGACTGCCGGTCCCGCATGAGTGACTCGATCTGACTCCTTTCCCCGTTCTTCTTTTAAAGGTATTCTCTGCAGATTTGAGTGCTCGATGTCTATATGACGGGGTTCCCTGTTGGTGAATCGAAGAATCTGGCTAATATCCTAATTTAGTAAAATGGTAATTAAACACTCATGCTTTGGTTTCGACCGGTTCTTCCGTGACACTTGTATCTTTACTCTGTTTTCGCCTTACTTCCGTTTGAAATGGATTCCGCGACATAGTCTTAGGACAGGTCAAGGGTGCCCAACGGCCCTTCGATGTTTTTAGGGTTTGAAATCCCCCTTTATTATTGACCTTAAAAATTGAATTTGAAACCTCGACCCGTACCTGGATTGCAAGATCCGAACAAGGGGTTTTATCCCTTGAAACGTAACCCGGAAATCATAATTCTAGGCCGTTACATATATATATATGTATATATATATATATATATATATATATAATAAATATATAATATGGTTCAAGAGTCATTTTGTAAACTATATATCGTGTTTGTAAATATTCTTTGAACAGTTATGATCCTAATGATACATATCTTATTATTCTATAATCATTATATTTATTATAAAGGTATATATATACATGAATTAGTTATTATATATATATATATATTATTATATTTAACATATCTTATAAAAGGTTAGAATGAATTTATTATTCTATAATATTTATTATAAAGTTTGAAAGTTATTTGTAACTACTTTATAAAACTTCATTTGAAATAATTATTTAAATAAAATCACATATCGTATTTTTTTTAAAAGGTATATATATACATGAATTTATCTCTTATGGTATTTATTTATCTTCTATATAGTATGTAACACATATGGAAACCTATATTAAACCTAAAGAATTTATTGTGTTGAACCGGTTGAACTGGTCCAAGCCAAATTAAAAAAATAGAAAACCGGTCGGTTCGGGTGAAACAACCCTCCTTCCCGTGTGCAGCTCCTAGCCTCCTCAATAGTGGTTTTTAATTCTCCGTCGCTTCGACTTCAAAACGCCTCCATTAAGTGCTTCTCTTCACCCACATCACAAAAACATGTTCAAATTTTGGATTGAACAATGTATTAAGCCCCGAATTCGTCCAAGTTCACTTTGCCCCAAACCCAAAGGTTGGGTCGTTTGGATTGATTTATTCACAGTTTCTTGCAATTGAATATATAAAACTGATCACCAGAAGAAGATGAAGAGATTGGTATATTTAATTTGATCTTTCGTGCGCATTTTAAAGATCAACTATAAAAGGGCCTTCAACCTTCAGGAGTGGGGTACACCATGGATCTCCAAGCTCCGAATGTAGTTCATCGTCTTCTAAAACCTTTAATCTATAATCCCATTCAAAAAGTTTTGAGAAAAGCACACAAAATAAAAACTCCCCAAATTCGATCAGACCTTCACCGGAGCCGCTCACCCACCACCTTCCAGCCGTGTCGCCGCCGCTAAAACCTTCGGGGAGGAGCTTCACGCCACTAGGAAGCTGTATTGGCCACCTTAGTCCACCTTTGTGATCTTTCGTCGTCGCTAGGCTTCATCGAAGTTGCAATCGAGCCTTGCCGGAGAGGCTGCTGGAACGTGCTGTAGGGGTAGAGGTTGGAGATGGTTAATTACGTAAAACCTCCCCAACATTTTAATTTGTTAAAATTATGCCCCTGTTTCAATTTTATAAATTTCATAAAAATGTTCTTTTTTTTTTCACAACCTCTTATATATTCATGTTCAATACTCTTAGTTGTGGGTATGTTAGAAGTCAGAGATTTGACAATGTTTCTGCCTATCTTTTGTTTTGGATAAAGTCCAACATTATGGTATGTGCAAATATACTTTGTAATTTACCAGTATTTGCGTTTTTGCTCGATCGGTAATTTTATTTGCGAGTTAACGATTCACATCACTAAGTATTTGCTTTTATTTTTCTATAGAATTTTATTAAATATTATATTTAAATAATTCCCCCCGTTTCAAAGATTTATTTATAAGATGTGCTTTCGAAGACAGATTAATAACATGGTGGTATACTTGGTAATTAATTGGATAGAATACAATTAGTTTTTATTAGCATAAGTCTTATGCTAATAAAAAAATGAGTAATTAAAAAATTATGCTTAAATTTGCTAGATAAGTTATTGAAATTTCATTACCCTATTGTAGAATTTATGCTTGGTTAATTTTTTGCATCATTCACCAAGTATAATACCAGTCACGTAATTGATCTAAAATTATGCCCCGGGCGTAGCACGGGTCTGGCACCCTAGTGATTAAAAAAAATTGCAATTACAAGACTATTTAATGAGTAACATGAAAAACTAAAGGAATTAACTTTTGACATATGATACTAACCTTTACTTTAGAGATCGTGTGTACTTTCATACTTAATCAGTCGTCGGCAATGTGTTTTTCCTCTAAGACCATCTGCAACCATGGGGAAACCTCTTTCCTCTTTTTTTCCCCATCTTCCTATCATAATTTTACAACTCATTTATTTTTTTGTTTAAAATAATTTTCACTTTTTCTACCTCTTTCTAAAAGTTTTCCTCTACAACCATGAGAAACCTCTTTTACCCCTTTTCAAATTTATTTTCACTTTTTCTTTTCCTTTATATCTTTCCCTTAATTATATGTGTATCATCATATATTATTGTGAATTATTTTCATTTATAATGTTATAAATAAATAAAAATAGCAAGTAGTTAATATAAATATATTTTATTACATCTAGATTAAAATAAAAAAAAAGTTAAAAATATATTTTATTGTGAACAACAACTTCTTCGTTCTCTTACTTGGACTTGCATTGCATCTTCGGTTGGACTTCGAGTGGCACTCCCTTGAACACCCGGAGAATGCTCAAAATGTTGTTGGTTTGGAAAAAAAAAAAGGATTGTACACATTGGTAGGATTATGTGGGGTATAATTTGGATATTCGGGTGTTGAAGAATTGTTAAACATTTGCATTATCACTTGAAATTGAGGATTTTTGAGAAGTTTTGGATCAAAAGACATATTTGGAATGAGTGGAGTATTTGGATTATTGTGATCCATGGTTAAGAAAATAGGTGCAACTACAATAGATCAAAATGGGGTTATATATAGGATAAAATTGGGCTCAAATTATAGAAAAAAATAAAATTAAACTAATGGGATATTTTATTTTAAAAAATAATGAAATATAAATATATTTTTATTTCATTTTAAATCCTATTACAACTAATAAATCTAAATGTAAAATATATCAACCTACTTTATCATAAAAAAAAAGAAAAAGAAAATTATAAAAGGGAAGAGGTTACCTCTCTCTACCAAGGTAACTCCTTCCCACCTCTTACCTTAAGGTTGCTAAAACCCATGGTACGTTGCTCATGCTCTAAGATCTCTGGTTTTATCACTTTAAATATTGCATATTATTTTTATTGTATTGAGAAAAAAACACATGTCCCGTGCTACGTACGGGACTATATCCCTAGTCTATAAATAGTAAATCATAACCAAATCAATCAATCTGGGTCACTAAATTAAAAAATCAATAAATGAGATTAAAAATAATTCATAATTATTTATTGGTATTGGGAGATTATTCGTTGAAATAAAATTATTCGGTGATGTTGGACGATTATTTGTTAGAATAAAAATTACATTTATTTAAAACTATTGGTACAAACGAATAATTACATAATTATAGACGAATAATAATGTAGTACACGATAAGGCATATGTATATTATAAGAGTTGTGTACACCAAAACCAACCCCCTCTCTCTGTAAGCTAGCACACTAGCCTTTTTCCCTTACTTTTTACAATGTAAATATGTAGAATATATAGGGGCAGTTTAGTCAATTAATGTGCAATATATGTAATATAAATACTGAGCTCAAATCTTGTATTTTGCCTAGGGGTGTGCATGATTCGGCCCAAACCGATTTTTTGGGCCGAACCAACACAATTCGAACCGATATTTTTCGGTTCGGCTTTCGGTTCTTGAATTCCCAATTTTCGGTTTCGGTTCGGTTTGTGTTAAACCGATTTTTTATTTTTATTTTTATTTTTTTATAGATATGAAAGGATTATAATTTTATTAATTTATAAAACTTATAAATTTTTTTTTAATGTTTTAATGTCTACTGTCTATACTACACTACAACTTTCAAGTTTCAACCTTTCAGTCGTTCATTTTCCAAAATCCAAACAATCCCAAATCGACGAAACTCTAGACGACCTTCCTCAGTTGCTCCTGCGCTCGCCTCCCCTCCGGCTCCGGTGGTCCGACGACCTTGCTCGCCTCCCCTCCGGCAGTTCGGCGTGGCTGAGGCAGTGAGGCGGCTCGTACCTCTCCAGTCTCCTTCTCCAATCTCCAGTCCGCATCTCCACTCTTCAGTTCTCAGTTCTCACTTCGATAGTTCGATCTCCACGGTGTCGGTAAGGTATGACTTGCTTTTGAATCTGTTTTTGAACTTTCCCAAAGGCAAAAATGGCATCTAGTCATCTTGTATTGAAATCTGTTTTTGAATCTGTCTAGTCTCGACATCTCCAATCTATTTTTTGCAACTCCACGGTAAGGTCTTAGCCTCTTAGGTATGTATTGGAATTTTTGTTTGACGAATTGACATCAAAGACTATAGTTAAATGCAACAAAAATTCTGTACTTTATTTTAGAAATTCAATTCTGTACTTTATTTTGCAATTCATAATCTACATTTTAGGTCCTTTGCATAAAAAATTGAGTTCTGTTTTTGTTTTTAGAAATTGAGTTCTGTTTTTACAGAAATTGAGTTATGTTCTGTAATTTAGAATCTGTTTTTTTTTACAATTTAGAATCTATTTTATAATTTAGTTCTATACTTCTATTCTGTAATTCAGTTCTTATTTGCTCATAAAATTCAGCTCTAGGCCGTTCTGTAATTTAGAATCTGATTTTTTTTACAATTTAGAAATTCAGTTCAGCTCTATAATTCATTTATGTTCTATATTCAGTTCTGTAACTTTATTCTTATGTATGTCATATGTGATGTTCATAGACTGTTGAAGCACTTATTTGCTCCCAAAATTGGATTGGTGCAAATCAAGGCTCTAAAGAAGTTGCGGTGGATGAAATACAAATTTTAAGAGAGTCGGAACAAGTAGAAGAAGGTAATTCGTTTTTATAGTTGCTACTACTTTTATTACAAATTTTATGAAATCTAATTGTTAGTACGTTTATTTCTTTTTAGAGTTCGAAAAATTGAGATTGTCTTCTTGAAGGAGATGGAGTCATCCAACATCAGTTCACTACAAGTACAAGACTTGCTAATTGCTATGGAAGTATGGAACTTAGGCACTTAGCTCATTTTGTAACTTTCGTTAATTTCTAAATTCTAATTTGAACTATTGAAGATGGGATTATGGGAATTGGGTTGTGGTTAATGATTTTGTACTTTTGTTATGCAACTATGGTCTATGGATTTTCCATTTTGCCACCCCATGTAATGCAACATAGCAACTATGGATTGGATTGTTAATTTGTTAGTTATTACTTTCGGTTTAATTCGGTTAAAGCCGAACTGAACACAAACCGAACCGGAAAATAACCGAACCGAACCTAATCCATTCGGTTTGGGTTTCGGTTTGGATTTTTGGTTTCGGTTCGGCTCGGTTCGGCCCGGTTCGGCTCGGTTTTGAGCTGATGCACAACCTTAATTTTGCCAACTTAATCAGTGTAACAAAATCAGTTGTTCTGATCATTTTCCTTCTGTTCCCGTTTTCTGTTTATTCTTCCACATTCAAACATGGTATCAGGCTAGAAAATCTGGTTTTTGGCTAATCAATCTTTGTTTCTTTGATCTTTGTAGTCCTTCATCATGCTGAATCAACCACAAAATTCATGGTTTCCTGCATCTTCCTCGATTGATCTTGCTGATCTGTATTACATTCATCCATCCTATGCTCCTGGTACGTACGTCGCTCGTTTCAAAGGTGTTTGATGGATCTGGATTTTTTTTCTTGGCGTCGTGGATCTGGATTTTTTTCTTGGCGTTGTGCTATTTCTATTGCTTTATCTGCCAAGAACAAAATCAAATTTGTTGATGTATCGATTCCGATGTCTCCGCGTGATTCATTAGATCGAATCTTCGACATTGGCAACGATGTAATAACATGGTTACATCTTGGCTTTTGAATGTCATGGCTCCAGATGTTGCAGACAACTTCTTGCTCTTACACTCTGCTTTGGACATTTGGACATGTTTGAATTCTCGCTTCTCTCAATCAAATGGTGCCTCTGTAGAGAAAGCACTTGCAAGCATTTCTCAAGATGCTGATGGTATCTCTGCTTACTTCATTCCGATGAAACGATTGTGGGATGAAAAATATTCTCTCAGGAATTTTCCGTCTTGTTCAAAACCAAATTGTGGTTTGTCTTAGGCGATTCGTAATTATATGATCAACAATAGTGTCTGATTCAACTTCTTATGAGCCTTAATGATTCTTATTTTGTGGTGCACGGAAATATTCTCATGATGTCGCCACTTCCTAGACTTGATCGAGCTTATCAAATGCTAGTCCAAGAAGAGACTCAGAGAGAGGTTTGTTCTCATAATCAACTATTTGTTGAGTTCTCTTTTTTGGTGAACATTTGTTGAGTCATCTTCTCTTACGATCAGTGTTGCTTCTTAGAAAGTTTAAGTGTCATCTTGAAGTTCTTTGTCTTCTCCAACTCCCCATTTACATATGTATTTACTGTAAAAGGCAAGGTCATCTAATTGAACATTGTTTCAAGCTTAACGGTTTCCCCAAGGATGAAAAGGCTCCTACCACTTTTGATGGCATTGCTTACAACAATTTCGCTACTATTTCTCCATCCTCCTTTGTTGGATGCATTTCTAGCTTCTTCTTTATCTGCTACATACACCATTTCTTCACATATTTGGGTAGTCGATTCAAGAGCTACAAATTATATGTACTATGGTTTTTTTTCTTCATGATTTGGTGACATTAGAACCTCCATTTTATGCTAATTAATTAAGTTTCCCACTGGTGATTCAGTTTTGGTTCAACAAAAAGGCAAAGTTATATTCTCAAAGGATATTATTCTGTCTGATATCTTGCTTACTCCCAACTTCAAGTTCAATCTTATGTATGTAAGGAAGTTGGTGTCACAGTTTGATTGCATGATTTGCTTCTCTTCAACAACTTTTTTCTTGCAGGGCCTTTCTCTGAAGAGGCACTTGGCAGCTTCCAGAATGGTTTTTATGTTGTTTCTTCATCAACTTATTCCTCATTAACTTCAGGAGATTGCAAGAAAATCAGATGTTTTTCAATCTTTGCAAATAGGTCATCTCAGCTTTAGCATTCTCATTTAGGGCACTTACCTATCAACAAAATTAGGGTTCTGCATGATTCGGTTCAAACCGAATTTTTGGGTAGAACCAACACAAACCGAACCTAATCGAACCATTTTGCTTCTCTTTTCGGTCTGAGAATTTCCATTTTTCGATTTCGGTTCGGTTTGTGTTAGATTTGGATTCAGTTTGTGTTAAACCGAACCCTAACCTACATTTGTCGTCTCAATTTTAACTGAACCTCATGTCAACTGCATTGGATTCTAGCATCATGTTCGCTCCTGATTCTGGCTCTTTGTTATCAGATCCTACTCCTTACAAGTGGCTCATTGGTCGTCTCAATTTTCTTACAAACACCCGTCCTGATCTCTCCTTTGCTATTCAATATTGAGAGAGCGAAATTAAGTGAGCCCGCTAGGGCCCAAGGGAATTATTGTCTTTCCTACGATAAAACCCTGAAACCCTAATTTCTATTATAAACATGAGATATCCCTCCATAAGATAGAGATAGATGAGCAAAAATACGGACTTGAGCGTCGGAGGGTGTTCCGAGGGATAAAAGCCCCGCCCCGACTTTGTTTGCTTTTGAATTTCAGGGTGTATAATCGTTGAGTCGTCGATCCCATCAACAATTATTGTGAGCGGATTTCTGCACTCATAATTGGCGCCATCTGTGGGAATCCGATCAAAAAGCACTAAAATCAGAACCCTAATGAACAAGATCGGTGGCCATGAACGTCGGGCTCGCTGCGGAGTTTTGCCGAGGGCTCAGGGGCATGCCATACTCCTCCTCGGGCCACCACCGTTCTTTGCATGTTCCATTCCCGATCCTTGCATCTGCCGCCAGGTCATCGTCCTGGTATATGGTGGTTGGCTCGACTTCACCGAGCTCCGACCCCCCGCTTGCGTTAGCCCGTGTGAGACGATGAGCCCTTCGGCCATCGATCCATCAATCCTTCACCATGTCGGCCAACTGCATCGCTGTCGCTACTTAAAATCGGAAGCACTTCGGCAAGAGCCTATCGTGTTTCCACCAAATCGCCGCCTTGTCCATCGAAGACCAGAAGAGGCCGGGAAGGCAGGCTACACGCGAGGAAGATCCCGACCTCAAATCTCGTGGCCCGGGGCACGACAGTAAAGATCTTCTAGTTCGCACCCATCACTCCACACTACAGGGACCCTTGTCGGGTTCGATTTGGCGTCCTCACAAACAATTAGTGTGGCTGCTTGCAAGCCTTGGTCCTTCGCTGTTGGTTTAGGTATTGTTTTTGCAGGAGGATGTGTCTAGTATGAAATATAAATAAAATATAAAGCAAACTGACTCCCTGTCTCAGCAAATAAATACAAGACTTCCTCCCGTTGTAGTAGAAGGCAGTCAGGATCGATCCACAAGGAAGCGTCTCACGCCCGCCTTTTTAGTTCCAAATCTCAGCACGATCTCGACCAGAAGCGTACTCGACTTCGACCACACTATCGACCAAAATAGTAAAAAGAAAGCAACAGAAGACGAAAACAAAGCGAAAATAGTCGATCTCGAGGAGTTGTACTCGACGTTGACCAAGTGTTGTCGATCTCGAGTGCGCAGAACCAAAAATCTTACCTTTTCGAATGAAAACTAATTCAAACTCAAAATTTTGGGAAAATAAATCAATGAACTAAAATACTTCCAAAATCAGGGTATCAACACCACAACGATAACCATATAAAGTAATGCAGAAGGTATAACAGATCATGCATTTTCATCAAATAACTTTCGTTATTAACAAATAGGAATATAGAAGCTTTCGCATAAACCCTAATTGTTACTAACCCTTTTTCACATAATTAATCCAAGTTGTATTAAGATCACTTTCGCTTCAATAACACAAACAAGGATCACCTTCAACTTTCGCAAAAGAATCATGCTCATAGGGATAGAAGATGAAATCGCATCAAAATAATGTATCTTTATCGCATCACCTTACATGGCTACCGTCGGGCTCACCCTGACCCTAGAAGTTGGGTGACTACTCGCTCTTCATCATGAATAAACACATCAATAATTTCTGGAAAATAAATTGCATTGATAAACTAAAAGAAAGTTTACAACCGATCGAAGCCAAAACCCGCTCTAACTTTCTCCTACCTCTCTCGGCCTCCACTTTCTCTCTCTACTCGCTATGAAGGTACTTGGAACTGAATGAGAATGCCTAAAATTCAGCCTCTAAGGCTTTATTTATAGTGTTCATTCCCCGCTAATCTAGGAAAGAACAAATATATCTATATCTAAAACTTTCCTATCTAAAGCATTAAGATAAAACTTGGAATTAAAATAATTAAATCTATAAGGAAATAAAGCTATATGTGGACAAATCATTATTGGCTTGATAGATATTCATGTGGAAGGATAGAATTCCACATCTCTTGGCTTGCAAGTAACTCTATCTTCTCGGACACAACTTGATCTCGAACTCGGACTCGTCTGGATTGTCCTCGACATCGAGTAGATGTACTCGACGTCGACTAGGATTTTTCCTTCGGGGTTGCACTCGAGCTAGGGTAGGATTCTGACTCAACGGGTGTACTCGACGTCGACCAGACTCCTCGACGTCGAGTAGAGTTGTTCTGCTCGAGTGATCTTGCTCGACTTCGTGTACTACTGGGCTCGGGAGTTACTCGATATCGAGTAAAAGTGGTCGATATCGACTAGCCTTGTTGAGTTGCTCTTTCCTTGTTCCTGCTCGATTTGTCTTGGTTCCGCTGCTCCTTGAACTTGGACTTTCTGTAGTTGACTTCGAGCTTTCCGTCCGTTCTCCGAATTGCTATCAAATGCCTGAATTTCTGCGAAAGTAAACAGAAACATGTGTAGACTCCATAATTTGGCAAATAAGCATAAACTACATAGATTCTGTACTATTCTAGCCCAAATGCATGAAATGTTTACATAAATCGATATAAAAGTAAGTATAAAACATGGAAGATTAGGCTCACAAAAGGTATCAACGGAACAACCCGTGTGGCTCGACGACCCGCGAACCTCAGCAACAAACTGCATCACAGAGGTACTCGATCGCCGTCGATGCTCAATACAAATTGCATCACAGAGGTACTCGATTGCCGTCGATGCTCAATGTTACCGCTTGCCTGTCCTCTCGAGCCCGGAAAGGCCGAGGATGTTGTCTGAAAATCAATCGCCGACGCGGCCGCTCTTTACAAGTCTGAATGAGGAAGATGACAAATTTGGGTTAACTGTAAAATTGGTGTGGAGCTCTCACAAATTGCGAAATTGGCCCGACTTTTCTAAGTAATTACAGTAAATGATTCCAACTCTCAAAGGTGCAGATTTCAGGTTCGCAAAGGAAGAGAATGGCAAGGGTCAAGATGTCAGAACATTAAAACCGAACGATTCAAAATCTGGAAGTGATCAAAACCCTTGTCCTTCTCTTAACAAATATGGTTTTTAGTATATATGGCAACCCTTGTCTTTCTCTTAACAAATATGGTTTTTAGTATATATGGCTTGACTGTTCCTTTATTTACTTCATAAATATGACATGTATCCTCCTTTGTTAATGTTGAGGTCAAAGGCATGGAGTTCATTAACTTTTTTTAGGAGTGCAGCGCTTTCGAGTGGACATAAACAATCAAGGAATTGGCAATTTACACGATCCACCATTTACATGGCATCATCAAACAAGGGGCATCAAGTCATACCGACTGTAACCACCGAGGCCAATCACATCGAGGCAACGAGGATCGTGGTAGTAATCTCCACATCGAAGAGATCAAATCAGATTCGCAATTGGATAAGCCTTTGTCCTTTTTATTTTCATTTCTTTGTCGTTCAATTATATGACCTTTTGCATTTGCAGTTTGATTGTCTATAAACAGTTGCACAAAACCACATCAAATTGATATATTTTTGCTAGCAAGATCTTATCTCGCTTGGAGACTACTTGGGTGAATTGATTTTGACTTCTATACCTGAAGTAGCAAGCTTAATTAGTCCAAACCTCCCTTTACTGTTGGCTTAATGAGAGGGGTGATTCAATCAAATTACTCTCTAAAATGAATCAGCTACCCACCGAAACTTAGTCATTTGACTCATTTACCACAATCCATTGTTTGATGTGTGCTTATTTAGCTAAACTTTAAGACATCACTCGTTTGTATTTGGTTACAGTGGGTAGGCAATTTTTCTTTGTGACCATGGATCTTAATTCTCACATCATTCTATTTCTTCGTAATATTTATTATTGACTTATATAAATGCTTTGTTAAGTTGCCTAAACGATTTTTATTAATCATATGGATAGCGCATGTGTGCATTGCTATCTTGTCGTGTTTTGTTGCTCCTGGTATGGTGTTGAATAGGTCTTAACACGAAGCACTGCATCTTCTTTCAAACAAAGCACAAGTGTAGACATGATAAATGCCACCACTACAAACTCAATCCTGCGAACGACTGACGTTAGGGCACTGTTCACTGCAGAAAAACGCACTAAGGGAACCAAGATAATGTGGGGAACCAAGAGCAACATACATCAAAGGTGCAAAAGCAATGCATGGGTAAAAAATGACACTACAGCAAATAGATTCAATGTAACGAACCGCGTTGTAAGCTAAGTTTTCTACTTCAAGATTCCATTTCTTATTCAAGATATGGTTGTTCATAATGAAAGCATTGCTGCTCGCTGATAGTTTCCTTGAATGGTTACTAAGTGAGTTTGGAGTTATTGGTCTAGGTGTGCCTCAGACGGTGGCACTTGGGTGTACAACAAATGCCCTCGGGCAAGTTCGCTTGTATTGCCATTTATTTGATTTGCAGGAACAGTAGTCCATAATTTAGGCATCCAGCTCCTATGACATGAGCCAGCTATGCAAAGGGCAAAGAATTAAAGAAGCTTGTTAATTAATTGATTGTAAATTACATTGAAGTGCAGTGTCTTCAGATTTGGAGCAGAACAACAAATCATCATCTGCAATGACAAAGGATGTAATGCTATGAATGACAGCCATGCAAAGCCAAGGGTATACCCCTTGCACCTATCGACTCTGCAAGTTTAGGTCCACCTAAATGAATCTCCACTTACAGCCAATGAATTGCCAGTTATGGCAAATATTTTGCCACTTAAGAGCAAAAGAAATCCGATTCCAGGCCACGAGTACGCCACTTAAGGCCAAAAGAAAGCCGATTTCAGGCCACGAGTACGCCACTTAAGGCCAAAAGAAGCCGATTTTAGGCCATAAGTACGCCAATCAAGGCCAATAGTCGCCAATCATAGGCCATAAGGAGTTCGTCGATAAAGACCAAAAGTAGCCAATAATAGGCCATATCGGTGTAAGTCGTCAAAGGTCAATGTAATCCGTCACCATTAGGGGCCGATTTTTCTCCCATTAAGGTCAATAGTCTCCATTTATAGGCCAAATAGTGGACACCAATTAAGGTCAATAGTCGCCATTTATAGACCAAATAGTGGATACCAATTAAGGCTAATAATCGCCATTTATAGGCCAAATAGTGGAGGCCAATTACGGTCGATAGTCGTCATTTATAGCGAAAATGTGGGCACCAATCACGATCAATATTATTCAACCATTGAAAATCAAGAGAGTTTACCTGACTTGTTATCCAGGTACCCATCCACGAGATCATCACCTCATGTTTTAAGGACTAACTGAGTGATGAAGAAAAAAAAAATCCAAGTGCAAGCACAAAGATTTCCCAAAGGATAGCAAATTATCGGCCTCCATCACCACTGATAAGTGCTAAAGAAGCCCGAGAGGCAATTGAGAGAGCGAAATTAAGTGAGCCCACTAGGGCCTAGGGACATTATTGTCTTTCTTACAGTAAAACTCTCAAACCCTAATTTCTATTATAAAACATGAGATATGCCTCCATAAGATTGAGATAGATGAGCAAAAGTACTGACTAAGCGTCGGAGGGTCTTCTGAGGGATAAAAGCCCCGCCTCGACTCTGTTTGCTCTTGAATTTCAGGGTGTACAATCGTTGAGCCGTCGATCACATAAACAATTATTATGAGCGGATTTCTGCACTCACAAATAAATATCACAGTTTATGCATAAACCTACATTTTCACATTAATTGGGAGGTTGCTATTCATTTGATCAGGTACTTGAAAGGGACTCCTCATGCATCTTGGGATTTTTCTTTCTTCAAGCACGTATTTCTCTCTACGTGATTCAGACTGGGTTGCTTGTCCTTGCTCCAGACGTTCAATTTCAGGATATTTCATTACCTTAGATTTTTCCTGTGTGTCAAGGAAATCCAAGAAGCAGAGCAAGTTACTGTCTCACTCTCTTCGGTTGAAGTTGAGTATCGATCATTGAGATGTATCACTGTTGAATTGGCTTGGCTCACCCGACTCTTAAACACATATTTGTGCACTAGTGTAAGTCTCCGTTGATTATTTAGAGTTTTTCAATTCATGTATTATATAATCATAGATGAATTTTATCCAAAAATAAAATAATAGTACTTATATGAAACAAACACTTCACGTGCAACTCATTCAAAATTTTGACCAAAAGTCCTTTTAGCCTTTCGGCTAAATTAAGCTGAACTCACGTATACACAATGACGAATCATAAAGCAGTGAGTTGAGGAGGCAGAAAATTAAAACCCATTTTTTTTTAAAAAAAAATTCAATATTATGAATACGTAACTATAATAAAAACATAAATCGTACATTTTATATTTCATGATTTGTAAATATTTTAATATAAAATACTAATTTGAAATTTTAGGGTTTAATTATAGTATAAGTTACGAAGTTTAACAGTGATATACTGGAGGAAGGTGGGGATGACATCAAGTCCGCATGGCCCTTATGGGTTGGGCCATACACGTGCTATAATGGCAATTACAATGGGAAGCAAGGCTGTAAGGCGGAGCGAATCCGAAAAGATTGCCTCGGTTCAGATTGTTCTCTGCCACTCGAGAACATGAAGTTGGAATCGCTAGTAATCGCGAATCAGCATGCCACGGTGAATATGTACCTAGGCCTTGTACACATCGCTCGTCACACCCTAGGAGTTGACATTCCTTCTAGTTCGGTAGACAGTAGCGGCACTAGTGGTTTCTTTTTTCGTATTTTTTTATTCAACCGATGAAGCATACGTTCATCCAGCAACAACTAACCAACGAGTGGCAGATTTGGATTCCTATTTATCCACTCATGTGGTACTTCATTGTATGATAAATAGAAGATCCATATGTATAGATATCATCATCTACATCCAGAAAGTCGTATGCTTTGGAAGAAGCTTGTATAGTTTGGGAAGGGCTTCCAGATGGATCAAAAAGAAGATTCTACTCCAACCGATATGCCCTTAGCCATGACCATGAGTTAAGCAACAGATGTTTTCTATGGATCTGGGCCTTAAATCAAGGAAGAAAAATGACCAATTAAACTCTTCGATTAGTATGGGTTAAGGCATGGCGATAGCTAGACAATCGAGGTTCAAAATGTTGATTAATCTATATTTCGACAAGCCAAATAGAACCTGCAGTAAGCATGAATTGTTTTATGTTTTTTCGTTGTTGAATCAAAAATGGATATTGACATCTTTAAATTAAAGAAATTCTAAGAAGTGAATCAAATTGAGTTAACTGTTGAAGAGGAATCTGAAATGGAACCTTTGGCGACATTCTCCCCCACACCTGTTCGGTAGTCTACTTCGGTTACAACACTCTTTCCCCTATGATCCGATTTTTCTTGCTTCCCTCTTCCTTTGGTAAGACATTGAAGAAAATTAAAGGAATGAGAATTGGCGAATCGACTTTCTTTTTCTACGAATAGGCTGCCCAAAATAGGTACGTTTAGCCGTCGCGTAGGTTTGCCTAGAAGTAGCCACCCTTGAAAAAGTGCATTATTGCGTCGAACAGAAGCTAGAGCTAAAGCAAGGTACAATGCTACAACAAGCAAGCTTTGATAGTACTCAACTGAAAGGAGATGGCTTATCAAACCAACAAGTTGAAGAGTTTTTACTGCAAAAGAAAAGCTAGGAGCAAGTCAAAGAGCGAGTGAGGTCTACTCCACGTAGCCAAGTCTTGTCAAAGTCCAAGCCTAAGTTGAAGTTGTTCTTTCCAAAGCTCTTTAACCAGATCCTCAAGGACAAGAATAGTTATTCCGCAAGGAAAGATAGATTAGATTACAGTCATATCAGTGCAACGACCGCTTTCGCCCCATCTGGCCTCTTTGAGGCCCACTCAACTGACATCCTTCCCCCTTCTTTGCCAAGAGACGTGACCATTTTGTGATCCACTGACATGCACAAGGGGAAAGAGAAGATATTGGATCGGGTTCCCTCCATGTCGGTAATGTAATATAGGCTAATGCACTCTTTTTCCTCCTATAATTGTCTATTTGCGAAAAAGGGACGCTTAAATTAGTTTACCAAATCAATATCTCCACTGTGGTACTAACCCATTTTTTTTGAACATCTATTCCCCTTCGAGCTCTCAAGTCAGAGTAAGGAGGTGCGACTGTGGCAAAAGAAGAATTTCTTTTCTTTTATGTAATATACCCACACCATGCTCCCTTTGATGAATTCCACATTTATGATCCGAGTTTACACGGAATTATGATCACCCCGTATTATAAAGTTAGCCGAAAGAATACAATCTGGCCAGTTTGATGCGGGTAAAGCCAGTTATGACCAAGAACTGTCGATCGAGCCGCTCCCCCTCATTCCACTCGTCTAGCCTTCTTCATGAATTTGTACAATCGATGCCATAAAGATAGACAACTCTATTATCGAAGAAAAAGGAAACGGGCGACGATTTGGCACCAGATATCCGGAGGTGTGGAAAGAGCAGATGTGAGAAGCGGAAAAACTATCAAAAAACGACGATTGTTCGTGAAGGTTTCCCAAGAAATACCCCTTGGTTTTGGCTTTTCAATCTACATGGCATACGTACACAAATATGAAAACTCATTGACTCGGCTCAAAGCATATGATCGAAGCTCTAGTAGCACACAAAGCAATATCATAATGGAATTCTTGTCGGCCTAACCAGCAGTAATAGCGAACTAACACTATTCTAATAGAAAGGGGGAGTCCCTCTTTGCGGTAGATAACGCAACCGAACACAAAATGAAGCTTTCAGTCTCGAAAAGCATCTGGGCGAGCCCCTCCCCCCAGAAACAGCAGTGAATCGATAACTGAACAAGAGGAATTCTTATTGCTTAGCGCTTGTGCTGAGGAAGTAGAGCGTCCCATGAATCTATATGATGTACCACATACTAAGACCAAAAGTTGTTCTTAATAGAGGTCCCCATGAGCTGGTTCCTTTAAAACTCTTCCCTTGACTTCTATACAAACTGGTCAAGATTTCACTTCTATTTCTTCGCCACCGCCCTCAATCAATTCCTTCGTAGAGAAAGAAAGCAATAAACGCTCGGTTGGAGGAGGAATTGAGTACCAAAAGCAAGCCGGTTCAGCCCAGCTACTAAGCATACATTTATTACCAGATCCGATAACAACGACTCTCCAAATGATAATTATGATAGAAGTATATTAATTTGGTAAATGATTTGAAAAATAATTTATATCGGCCAAGTCTTGAAACAGTTATAACTCTTTACTCATGTGTTGGATTTGAGCTTAATTAAAATATATCAAATCGAAACTATCGATGAGAAGAATTTGTATATTAAATTTTATTATTGATTGGGGGACGACTACCACCCCTGAACCCAAAGAGGACCCGCCCCTACATATACGCAATTTTTACGATGTATGTACAAGCCTTATCGTGTATGAAGAAATTATTCACTTGTTTTCTTATGATTATTCATCTATATTAATGTAATTATGCATCTGTACAAAAAGTGTAAAAAATATAAATTTTATTCTCATGAATGATTGTCTAGTACCATTGAATAACTTCCTTCCAACGAATAATCACTTACTACCACCGAATAATCACAAATTACTAAAATCGATACATAGCAATGTGTACATGTGATCTTGATCTACTCTCTCTCTCTCTCTCTCTCTCTCACACACACACATTAAAATTGATACATAGTGTTTTATGTGGTAGGATGCGGTTGATTCCAAAGAAAAAAATTCCACTAAAAAAATTATTAAAATAATAATTTATCATAATTTATAGAAAGTTATCATAACTCACAATCTATCTATATATATTTTAGTTAATTGATAAAAAAAATTAAATCAAAACTATTTCATAGTCATGCTTGACGCGTGCATGGAATTTCACCTTTACTTATTACCTCATTATGACGACAAAATGTCTTAAAATACCTACAAGTCTTAGCTAAGAGGGGTTGTGATTAGATTATAGATTTACTAGTCCATGCGATGGGGGTGGTGCATTTGGCTCACAAGGAATTAATTCGTTATACCGTCGTCTTATAGAGGAAGTCATGCGATGTTCTTATCCCAAGAACGTTCTTCTCCGATCAAAGACCTCAAGAACTCAACTCCGGGGGCTTTAGGTCGGGTAGATATTCAGAGCTCTTCTTCTTCTCTCTTGAATCGGATCCCCGTCTTTGAGGCTGGAGGGGGGTATTTATAAGGAGGGCAAACGAACAGCTTGCTGGTGACCTCGTGGTTTAATACAGGACACGTGCAACGCATGCCCTCCCGCTAGGGTACTAGGCATTATATGTGGCACTGTTAGAGGAGAGATGCTTGACGCAGCGAGCTGCTTGTTTGGGCCCTAATGAGCCACGAGGTTCTTGTGGGACCTGCTATGGCCTTCATGTACACTTACGTCGAGATGCTGATTGTGAGGCTATTTAGGCTGAAGACACTTAGGGTGTTGAGTTGGGCCGGGATCTAACCAAGTCCTCTACTCGCGATGAATCTTGACGAGAGGTCAGATGTCCTTTGCGTTGGGTGGCCTATTTATGATGTCATATCTTTGTTAATTAGGAAGTCAATTTTATATGGCATCCACATATCTCCTCGTAACCGGTCGTGAGGGATACATCGATGGCGATTAGGTTCGACAAACACGACACTTCTTGCCAAAAACTTATCATTTAGATGGGATGGGACTGGGCCTGGTGTGCTTTTCGGCCCTTTTGGGGGAGTAACCCCACGGAGACCTATAACTGATGTTTTCAACCTGGGTCATTTCATTTCACATTCCTGAACACAGAGAAAAGAGAGAAAAAAAGAGAGAAAACAGAAGGGTTTCTTGTTTCTTGAGAGACGTAGCCGGCATTCGGTGGTGGTTTATTTCTCAGTTTTCCAAGCTTGCCGGTGCTCCTTTTTTACTTCTTATCGAGTAAGTGTTTCTCCGATTTTTTCATGTTTTACTTAATTTTTAAGATTTGTACCTGTAATTTGGTTTTTAGGGCAGGGGGAAGGAACCCTAAGTGGGAAAACAACCTTCCTCCGGTGCGGAGCACAGCGGTTATGGGACCGACGTCAGGGTACTTCCTCGGCGTCCCATTCCCTCTCTTTCTTTTCCCTCTTCACTTATAGTCAACTTTCCTATGGGAATTCTAAGTCATCCGGTGGTAGTACGGCGTTGTTGGGGTAAGGGAGTGTTTTTCTTGGGACCCTCTGTTGTGAGCTGAATCTGCCATGTTTTACAGTTACTTTTATATTGTTTTCTGCATACATTTCATGCATTTTAGCTATAATAGTACAGAATCTGTGTAGTTTATATTTATTTGCTAAATTTCCTCAAATTCTGCGAATTTGAGGAAATTTACAGCAGTTTTGAGAAAGGACGAAAAGCTCGGAAGTCAACTACAGAAGTCCAAGGTCAAAGAAATGACAGAACTAGGACGAATCAAGCTGGAGCCAAGAGTTACTCGATATCGAGTACTTTTACTCGATGTCGACCAAAGAAGTCGAGCAGTGCCTGGTCGAGTAGGAGCTGATCGAGGAACTGAAGACGAAGCCAACCCGACTCTGGAGCTCTACTCGATATCGAGTAGTTTACTCAATATCGACAACACCCTGGAGCCATGCATCTGATCGACAAGCCGAGGCCGAGGACAAGACATGCCGAGCACATCTTTACTCGATATCGACAACATTGGTCGATGTCTGTTGTGAGCTGAATCTGCCATGCTTTACAGTAACTTTTATATCGATTTCTGCATACATTTCATTCATTTGGGCTAAGATAGTACAGAATCTATGTAGCTTATGTTTATTTGCCAAATTATGGAATCTACACCAGTTTCTGTTTAAATTCGCAGAATTCGAGACGTTTTACAGCAATTCTAAGGAAGGTCAGAAAAGCTCGTAAATACACTACAGAAGTCCAAGGTCAAAGAAGCAGCGGAACCAGTCAAATCAAGCTGAGAGCTAGGGTTACTCGATCTCGAGTGGACCTTACTCGATCTCGACGAACATATCCGAGCATAGGCCTTGTCGACTAAGAGAAGTGCCGAGAGCCAGATCAACCCGACCCCGGAAGACTACTCGATCTCAAGTACCACTAGTCGAGATCGACTACACCTCAGCATCACACCCGGAGTCGACGAAGTTGTGCCAAGCCGAGGACGAAGACGCCGAGCAACTCTACTCGATCTCGAGGAGATCTTGTCGAGGTCGAGTAGCCGAGAGCGCCTGTCCGAGTCCATGCCGAGGCGGAGTCCTCGACATCACCAGTCCGAGCATCTTCAACCACACCTTTAGTCGATCCCGAGTACACCCAAGTCGAGATCGACGCCGCCCAGGAGCCTTGTCCGAGCTTGTCGAGCAGAGCCACCCGAGGAGCCCAGCCAGGCCAAGTCGACGACCACCGTACTCGATCTCGAGTAGAGCCTGGTCGAGATCGACGAGCAAAGTCCGAAAACGCGTTACGCGGTTGAGCAGTCCGAGTCGAGCTGGGATTCCTTGGGCATGAAGGAAGTCGAGTAGGCCGAAATCTATCATCATCTATCTAGGGAAGGAAGATCTATCAACATGAAGACATATTACCTAGTTTAGATTTATCTTTTCCTTTAAAGATTTATTTCCCTTAAGCATTTTATTTATCTTTAAGCTTTAAGTAGATATAGATAGAAGATTCTATCCTTGATTAGCAAGGAATAGAAGGCTATAAATAAAGCCCTAGGGGCTGGTTTTTCATTCATTCAGAAACACAATCAATTCCATTCAAGTAAGTAGGATAGAGAGAGAGAGTTTGTAGCAAGCAAGGTGGAAAGGCGAAAGCGGATTTGTTTTGTGGGTTGTAAGCTTTCTTTATTTAATTCAATGCAAGTTAGTTTCTTTTGTTATTTGATATCTTTCTTGATGATGAAGAGCAAGTAGTCCACCCACTTCTGGGCTGGGGTGAGCCCGACGGTGGCCATGTGAGGTGATGCGGTAAAGGTCAGATCTTTTTATGCGATTCGTCTTCTATCCCTATGAGCATGATTCTTTTGCGAAAGTTGAAGGTGATCCTTGTTTGTGTTATTGAAGCGAAAGTGATCTTAATGCAACTTGGATTAATTATGTGAAAAGGGTTAGTAACAATTAGGGTTTATGCGAAAGCCTCTATATGCCTATTTGTTAATAACGAAAGTTGTTTGATGAAAAGCATGATCTTTTGTGCCTTTATGTGTTACTTTGCATGGTTATCGTTGTGGTGTTGATACCCTAGCTTTGGAAGTCTTTTATATATTGAATTTATTTCATCGGAATTCTGAGTTTGGGTTTGAGAAATTTGCAATTTAAGTTTTCTGTCTTTAGTTGACACAGAGGAGCTCTTGTCGATCTCGAGTAGCCTCTACTCGATATCGAGTTGGCTTGTCTACATCGAGTTGTCTGTTTGCCTTGCTGAGTTTCTGTTGTCGACTTGCTGTAGTCGATCTCGAGTAGGTTGTTGTCGAGATCGAGTACGTCTGTTGCTTTGTTTTATTTTCTGCTTTGCTTTGTCTTTTCTGCTTTTATTTCTGTCTTTCTGTTCCTGTCTTTTCTGCTGCTTGTCTGTGAGATCTGTTGCTACCTGAGAACTGCTGACGTGCTTCCTCGTGGAATCGATCCTGACAACCTTCTACTACAATGGGAGGAAGTCTTGTATTTATTTGCTGAGACAGGGAAGTCAGTCTGATTTTTATTCTATATTTATTTCATACTTGACCATCCTCTTGCAACAACAAATTGGCGCCGTTGCCGGGGAAGCTATCAATCGCGCCTTAGGTAGTTAGTTCTCACGTTCTCTTTGAGTTACTTTGCAGGTGTATGCGTCGTTCTGGTCAAACACCTGAGTTTGACGCCTTAGACGAACCGGAACGCCTTTTTCACATCAGAGCTAAACTACAAAGAGCCATGGCGGCCGCTGAAATACAGGAACAGCTGATCGCAAGGCTTACAAGGGAATTGGCCGCTAAAGATGCTGCTATCGCCACTGAGAAAGCAGCAAGGGAGCAAGCAGAAGCTGAGCTTGCCCAGTTCCCAACCACTGCAGAGGATTATATGCATCCAACGCTCGTCGTGCCTGAATCAGCGATTCTAATCCCTGACAACTCTTTTGAAATTCGCACTCAATTTCTTATAGAGCTTAAAAATAATGCCTTTTATGGTAGATTTAATGAGTGTCCTCTTGAACATATTACAAACTTTTCTGACATGTGCCGTACTCTTGCTGAAGGTACAACCCTGGAATATGTCAAGATGAAAGCTTTTCGCTGGTCTCTCGCTGGTCCTGCACTGAAATGGCTTGAAGGGCTGAAAGCAAGATCACTCACAACCCGGGCCCAAGTAGAGCAAGAGTTTCTGAACAAATTCTTCCCACCCGCCAAAACAGCACATCTCCGTCAGAAAATCACCGCCTTCAAACAGAAGCAAGGGGAACCGCTGGAAAAGGCATGGGAGCGCTACAAAGAACTGCTGCGATCTTGCCCTACTCATGGACAGCCACCCTACGTCATTCAGGAGATCTTCTTCAACTCTCTTGATCAAGTCACTAAGGACAGAATCAACCATTATACTCGCTATGAGTATCTGGCAATGCCGCCAAGTGACGCATGGGGTGTGCCGGGGAAGCTCACTAACTATGACAACAAGTATGGGTCTACTGCAACTTATGAAGAGAACCCATACGCCAGGCCAGCACCATCCATGCCCCTATATGAGGCCCCCAAGGAGATCGATCCAGATGTTAGGGAGCAGTACCACAGAGATCAGAATAAGAAGCTCCTCATGCAAGTAAAGTATCTCTCTGTCAACCAGCCTTGTATTGAATGCGGATCGCAAAGGCACACCACCCCTGAGTGCCCACACACAGAGCAAGTCAGGCTGGCAGAGCACCACGAGGAGGTAGCTTACGCAGGGGGTCCCAATCGCTACATGGGGGACCAAAGGTTTCAACAACCGCAATGGAACCAAGGTGTCCCTAGGAACCCCCTGCCCTACAGAGCTCCAGGACATCCGGAAAGGGACCAGAAAAAGGATGATATACAGACAGTCCTGGAGGAAATACGGAGGAATCACTCAGAAACTAAGCAGTCCTTCAACTCCGTCTACACTCAGATGCAAGGTGTCAACTCTAGGCTTGGGGAAATTGATATATGGCGAAAATCAGTTGATACACAGATTGGTCAGCTAGCAGCAAGAATCCCCAGACAGTCAGGGTCACTCCCAGGATCTTCAGAACCAAATCCTAAGGGAAAGACTGGACACATCGCTGCTGTAAAACTCAGAAGCGGGCATCAACTGCAAGAGCCAGAGGTCGGAAAGCAGCAAAACAATGAAGAACAGCAAGTCGACATCGACCAGACCCTGGTCGATCTCGAGGAGGGACTCGTCGACCTCGAGGAGAAACTTCAGAAACCTTCGTCTAAACTGCACAGCAACTCGACATCACCCAACCTAGTCAAGATCGACAAGGGCGTGGTCCATATCGAGGAGCCCCAAGTCGACAAAGCTGCAGCACCTCCGACATCTGTTATGGCTCCAAATCAGAAAAAGAAGCTGCCTTTTCCCACAAAATCTCTAAAGGACCCGGCAGAGAAAAAGTTTCAGCGCTTCATCAAGATGCTTCAGAAACTCAACGTCACCATCCCCTTCACAGAAGCTCTCAATGAAATGCCATCCTATGTCAAGTTCCTGAAGGAGATACTGAGCAAAAAGCGATCAATGGCTGAAATTACAGAGGAGTGCAGCCATTTGGACATACTGGAGAAAAGGCCAGATCCAGGTAAGTTTGCTATAACCATTGGATTTGGTCCATATAAAATTAATGCCTTATGTGATCTTGGAGCTAGTGTGAGTATAATGCCTTTAACAATTTGGTCCAAGATTAAGATAGGTGCCCTAGAGCCTGTGAATGCTAGACTTTACATGGCCAACAACACAGTCGTCATTCCAACAGGCATGGTGGACAATGTGCCAGTACAAGTAGGTAAATTCTTTGTCCCTGCTGATTTCCTAGTTGTTGATATGCAAGAAGATCCTGCTTGTCCAATTATTCTAGGGAGACCCTTCTTGGCGACGATGGATGCCAACATAAGCGTAAGGAAAGGAGTGCTCACCTTCAACATCAGCGATGAGGTAATTGAGTATTCCTTTAATAAAACTGAAAGGCATACAGGTCCAATGGAAGAGGTCAAATCTATCTCAGCTGGCTACATCACCTGCGGGGAACCCAAGGTCAGAAATATGACCCCTGAGGAAATGGAAAAGAGGGATATGGAGGCCCAGGTGGAGGAGATCATGGCAATCCTAAAGGAGGACACAGAAAGTCCAATCGACACAAACCAAGGTACGTCATTATGGACTAATTATTTTTCGGATGCCTTGACAGGAACCAAGTATGGGGTCAAGATCGACCAAGGCTCCTCGACATCGAGGACCCTAGTCGACCCCGACCAAGAACAGAAACCTCCAGCAGCACCAGCATCGTCGATCAGCCAGACAGAAGCTGGGCCCTACTCGATATCGAGTACGCTCCTCGACATCGACCACCAGAGCCCTGCCTCGACTTCGCCTTCCTCAACGCTGACGAAACCAGAGCCAGGATCCTCCTCGACATCGACCACCCTAGTCGATATCGACCACCCCTCTGCTGCCTCGACTTCACCTTCCTCGACACTGGAGCCACCAGGAGCAGAAAGCTACTCGAGATCGAGTAGTCTACTCGATGTCGACCAGCCATCCCCTTCACAGACTCCTGCATCCTCGAGCAGACCACCACCAGAACCTGCAGCCTTGTCGAGATCGACTAGCCCTAGTCTAGATCGACCAAACATAGTGGTCCCCGATTCCGTCTCTGCGAAGGTAAGCCAAGGTATGGATCTTTCTTCTCCTATTTCCATTAAAGATTTATCTATACATGGGAGAGGTTTGCCTTGGTATGTGCGCTTATGTAGGATATCCAATGATGAGCCTAAGGAGTATGAAGTTGGAGACAAGCTCTATGTCTCTAAATCAAAGGATCATTGGTTCCCTAATAAATTCAACAAGAAGCGGATGGGACCGTTCGTGGTGAACAAGATCCATTCTGGGGGATTACAACTGATAGACAAGAATGGAGTCCTATTTGAAGCCCAGGCTACAATGGCCCTGCAGATGCCACCTTGAGCATAAATGGAATGTCGGCCTAGCGACTATAAAATCTAGAGCTTGTACATAGACTTTTTTTTAGGACATTTTTTGGGACATTGTTTTTTGCTTGTTTTTGGTTTTGAACATTTTTTGTTTTTGTTTTTTCTTTTGTGGGTATATGTCTTCCATACTTTTCAGGTCCATCGATAGAACCAAGCAATATTCATACTCGGCCCAGGAGGTGCTTCCATTCGAAATTTAGAAGCCCTGCACACCTGTCTAGTAAGTTTCTTTCTTTACCCTTGTTTTTATACAGTGAGGACACTTTAATGTTTAAGTATGGGGTGGGGGAAGGGCCTTACTTCATGCATATTTGATTTATTTGACATTATGTGTGCATATTTAGAATTTATTTCTTTGTATTGCTACATGGCTATTTTGGAATGCATTATTGATTTATGTGTTTATATGCATGACTTCCAAAGTTTTGAAAAATGACCCCCATTGAAAATTTTGAATAATGTCATGGAAGCTTATATTGAACTCGACGATGCAAAATTGGATTCATTAGAGATATAGCATGAAATTGCCTAGTAAAGGGAAGTCACAATGAAGTGCATATTTTGATGAAAACCATGAAAGGAGGTAAAATTTGAAGTTGCTTTTGACATGTTGCATGATAAAGATGATGGAGGACTTTATATTTCCATATAATGCTCATATGTTTATAATCCTAGCCATACCTATGCTTATGCATCACAAAAGCCATAATATGTCTTATTTCAAATATTGCTCCACATGATCTTAATATTACCATTCTTTACCTTATCCGGGGATTATGTTGAGAATGATGTTACATTATGGAGATGTCATATGGTGATTGTGTTATTGTTATCATTATTGGAGTTTGGCGGAATTGTTTGAAATATATGGAAAATTTAATGAGTGAAAGAAAATCCGATCAAAGATCGACCCTGCTCGCTGAGATAATAGTTTGGCGAGATGGGACACCAGGTGAGGAGTCCGACGCACTAAGTATCCGGGGCCATTCATGACACCCATATTTGCGACTCGCGAGAAGGCAGTGCTGAGGTTAGAGAGGTAAAAGCATTATTATTGTTAAAAGCATTATGAAAGGTGATGAATCTTATGGAGAAAGAATGTGGTATGAAACTCAGTTTGGAAATACTCCATTTCCCCGGATCATTAGCACCACATTGCCAAAAAATTGCCCAACTTTAGCCTTTCACCAAATCTACTCCTTATTTGAGCTTAAATTAAAGTCCTCTTGATTATTAATGCTTTGTCATATGAATTGTTTTTGGCATAACCCTCCTTTTGTTAGTTGATGTTGCTTTTGTATATTTGCACATGCATGGATCTGTGACACTAGTACCTTTTCGAGGATGGTAATTGACTACAGGGTTATGTGACAATGAATCTAAGATGTTGAGAGTTTTGATTTCTTCCCCTGAATGACAATTAAAAGTATTGCTTGAGGACAAGCAAGCTTAAGTATGGGGTGTTTGTTGTGATCTGAATCTGCCATGCTTTACAGTAACTTTTATATCGATTTCTGCATACATTTCATTCATTTGGGCTAAGATAGTACAAAATCTATGTAGCTTATGTTTATTTGCCAAATTATGGAATCTACACCAGTTTCTGTTTAAATTCGCAGAATTCGAGACGTTTTACAGCAATTCTAAGGAAGGTCAGAAAAGCTCGGAAATACACTACAGAAGTCCAAGGTCAAAGAAGCAGCGGAACCAGTCAAATCAAGCTGAGAGCTAGGGTTACTCGATCTCGAGTGGACCTTCCTCGATCTCGATGAACATATCCGAGCATAGGCCTTGTCGACTAAGAGCAGTGCCGAGAGCCAGATCAACCCGACCCCGGAAGACTACTCGATCTCAAGTACCACTAGTCGAGATCGACTACACCTCAGCATCACACCCGGAGTCGACGAAGTTGTGCCAAGCCGAGGACGAAGACGCCGAGCAACTCTACTCGATCTCGAGGAGATCTTGTCGAGGTCGAGTAGCCGAGAGCGCCTGTCCGAGTCCATGCCGAGGCGGAGTCCTCGACATCACCAGTCCGAGCATCTTCAACCACACCTTTAGTCGATCTCGAGTACACCCAAGTCGAGATCGACGACGCCCAGGAGATTTGTCCGAGCTTGTCGAGCATAGCCACCCGAGGAGCCCAGCCAGGCCAAGTCGACGACCACCGTACTCGATCTCGAGTAGAGCCTGGTCGAGATCGACGAGCAAAGTCCGAAAACGCGTTACGCGGTTGAGCAGTCCGAGTCGAGCTGGGATTCCTTGGGCATGAAGGAAGTCGAGTAGGCCGAAATCTATCATCATCTATCTAGGGAAGGAAGATCTATCAACATGAAGACATATTACCTAGTTTAGATTTATCTTTTCCTTTAAAGATTTATTTCTCTTAAGCATTTTATTTATCTTTAAGCTTTAAGTAGATATAGATAGAAGATTCTATCCTTGATTAGCAAGGAATAGAAGGCTATAAATAAAGCCCTAGGGGCTGGTTTTTCATTCATTCAGACACACAATCAATTCCATTCAAGTAAGTAGGATAGAGAGAGAGAGTTTGTAGCAAGCAAGGTGGAAAGGCGAAAGCGGATTTGTCTTGTGGGTTGTAAGCTTTTTATATTTAATTCAATGCAAGTTAGTTTCTTTTGTTATTTGATGTCTTTCTTGACGATGAAGAGCGAGTAGTCCACCCACTTCTGGGGCTGGGGTGAGCCCGACGGTGGCCATGTGAGGTGATGCGGTAAAGGTCAGATCTTTTTATGCGATTCATCTTCTATCCCTATGAGCATGATTCTTTTGCGAAAGTGATCCTTGTTTGTGTTATTGAAGCGAAAGTGATCTTAATGCAACTTGGATTAATTATGTGAAAAGGGTTAGTGACAATTAGGGTTTATGCGAAAGCCTCTATATGCCTATTTGTTAATAACGAAAGTTGTTTGATGAAAAGCATGATCTTTTGTGCCTTTATGTGTTACTTTGCATGGTTATCGTTGTGGTGTTGATACCCTAGCTTTGGAAGTCTTTTATATATTGAATTTATTTCATCGGAATTCTGAGTTTGGGTTCGAGAAATTTGCAATTTAAGTTTTCTGTCTTTAGTTGACACAGAGGAGCTCTTGTTGATCTCGAGTAGCCTCTACTCGATATCGAGTTGGCTTGTCTACATCGAGTTGTCTGTTTGCCTTGCTGAGTTTCTGTTGTCGACTTGCTGTAGTCGATCTCGAGTAGGTTGTTGTCGAGATCGAGTACGTCTGTTGCTTTGTTTTATTTTCTGCTTTGCTTTGTCTTTTCTGCTTTTATTTCTGTCTTTCTGTTCCTGTCTTTTCTGCTGCTTGTCTGTGAGATCTGTTGCTACCTGAGAACTGCTGAAGTGCTTCCTCGTGGAATCGATCCTGACAACCTTCTACTACAACGGGAGGAAGTCTTGTATTTATTTGCTGAGACAGGGAAGTCAGTCTGATTTTTATTCTATATTTAATTCATACTTGACCATCCTCTTGCAACAACAATGTCGAGTAACCCCGACACACCTACTCGAGATGCCTAGCCAGCTGAAGTCGACGCCAAAGTTACTCGATATCGAGTACTTTACTCGATATCGAGGAGAGATTTCTGGGGTCGCGTTACGCGGTGAGCTGTCCGACGCGGTTTTGGATTGCTTGGAGTCGAAGGAGTCCGATTCTATCCACATCTATCAAGTTCTATCTATGGAAAGGAAATTTACCCACACATGGAGGATTTACCTTTTTGGATTTTATTATTTTATTCCATTTATTTATCTTTAAGTAAGTAGATATTTAGATATAGATATAGATAAGATCTTCTTTCCTAATTAGAGAGGGAATGAAGCCTATAAATAAAGCCTTAGGGGCTGAGTTTTATTCATTCAATTTCAGAGACAATTAGTTACACATAGAGAGAGTAGAGGAGAGAGCTTGTGACGAGAGAAGTTAGAAAGGCGAAAGCGGATTTGGCTTCGATTGGTTGTAAGCTTTCTTTTTAGTTTTATTCAATACAAGTTAGTTTCTTTTGTTATTTGATGTCTTTCTTGATGATGAAGATCGAGTAGTCCACCCACTTCTAGGGTCGGGGTGAGCCCGACGGTAGCCATGTGAGGTGATGCGGTAAAGGTTTGATCTTTTTATGCAATTCGTCTTCTATCCCTATGAGCATGATTCTTTTGCGAGAGTTGAAGGTGATCCTTGTTTGTGTTATCGAAGCAAAAGTGATCTTAATACAACTTGGGTTAATTATATGAAAAGGGTTAGTAACAATTAGGGTTTATGGGAAAGCCTCTATATTCCTATTTGTTAATAACGAAAGTTATTTGATGGAAAGCATGATCTTTTATGCCTTTATGTGTTATTTTGCATGGTTATCGTTGTGGTGTTGATACCCTGGCTTTGGAAGTCTTTAGTTTATTGAATTTATTCATCGAAATCTGCATTCTGTGTTCGAAAATCTGCATCTTTGAGTTTCTATTGCTGGTCGATTCCGAGAAGCTCTTGTCAATATCGACTAGGGCTTACTCGATATCGAGGAAAGCTTACCGAGATCGAGTTACTTTGTCTGAGTCTGCTGTCTGTTGGTCGATTCTGAGTTTCTGTTGTCACTGAGTTTAGTCGATATCGAGTTACTCTTGTCGATATCGAGTAGGTTCTATGCTTTGCTTTTGTTTCCGCTTTTATTTGTTATTTCTGTCTTTCTTTCTGTCTTTCTGTTTGTCTTTCTGTCTGTGAGATTTACAGCTACCTGAAATCCGCTGACACGCTTCCTCGTGGATCAATCCTGACTTCCCACTACTGCATATGGAGGGAGTCTTATAATCATTTGCAAGGGATGGAATCTGGTTTACTGTACTTTATTTATATTTTATTGCGATTCTCGATTTCCTCCTACAACAAATTGGCGCCGTTGCCGGGGAGGCAATCATTCGCGCCTTAGGTAGTTAAATCTCACTTTTGCTTTGAGAGACTTTGTAGTTATATGCATCGTTCTGGTCAAACACCTGAGTTTGACGCCTTAGACAATCCGGAACGCCTTATACACATCCAAGCTAAATGGAAAAGAGCTATGACGGCCGCAGAAACACAAGAACAGCTGATTGAGAGGCTTCAGAGGGAACTAGCCACCAAGGACACTGCTCTCACTACTAAGAGAGCACGCACTACACAGGAAGTTGCGCGAAGGAGGCAATTGGAAGATGAGCTTGCCCAATACCCTACCACTGTAGAGGACTACATGCACCCGACTCTCGTCGTGCCTGAATCCGCTATTCTAATCCCTGAGAATAACTATGAAATTCGCACTCCTTTCATGATTGATATTAAACATAATGCTTTTCATGGTAGATTTAATGAATGCCCTCTTCAACATATTACCAACTTTACTGATATGTGTCGTACTCTTACTGAACGCTTTTCGTTGGTCTCTGGCTGGTCCAGCATTGAAGTGGCTTGAAGGTCTCCGTCCACGATCCCTCACTACATGGGCTCAAGTAAAGCAGGAATTTCTTAATAAATTCTTTCCTCCTGTCAAGACAGCGCTCTTCCGCCAGAAGATTACATCTTTCAAACAACAGCCTGGAAAGCCGCTAGCAAAGGCATGGGAATGATATAAGGATCTACTGCAATCCTGCCCTACACATGGACAATAACCTTGCGTCGTTCAAGAGATCTTCTTCAATTCTTTTGATCTGGCTGCTAAGGATAGGATCAACACGTATACTCATTATGAGTATCTGACAATGCCGCCAGCTGATGCATGGGCTGCCCTCGACAAGCTGACCAACTACGAGAACAAGTATGGAATTCCAATCAACTATGAGGAGAATGCCTACGCCAGGCCAGCCCCATCCATGCCTCTCTACGAGCCTTCTAAAGTGATTGACCCTGATGTCAAGAAGCAATACTATAGAGATCAGAATAGGAAGCTCCCCAAGCAAGTAAAGTATCTTTCTGTCAACCAGCCTTGCATTGAATGCGGATTACAGCGGCACACCACTACTGAGTGCCCACACACAGAGCAAGTCAGGCTAGCAGAACACCACGAATAGGTAGCTTACGCAGGCGGTCCCAATCGCTATACGGGGGACCAAAGGTTTCAGCAACCACAATGGAACCAAGGTGCCCCTAGGAACCCCCCGCCATACAGAGCTCCAGGACATCCAGAAAGGGACGAACGGAAGGATGACCTACAACTTATCCTTGATGAAATGCGCCGGAATCAGGGCATCATCAACAATCAGTTCCAGAACATCAATACAAAGCTTGGAGAAATCGATGTTTGGAGAAAATCAATTGATACACAGATTGGCCAGCTAGCAGCAGGCATCCCCAGACAGTCAGGTACGCTCCCTGGATCCTCTGAACCTAATCCTAAAGGTAAATCTACAGGACAAGTAGCTGCAATGAACCTAAGGAGTGGGCGACAGATGCAAACGCCCGAGCCCAACACAGAAGGAGAAGCTGCAGAAGACTCCTCGACGTCGACCAAGCTACTCGACGTCGACCACAATCTGCTCGACATCGACCACCACCAACTCGACGTCGACCAGAATTATGTGCCCAACCCAAAGTCGACTACAGTAGTCGATGTCGACCAGCCCGTACTCGACGTCGACCAACTTTCTGCCCCTATCGACCACTCTTCAGCACCTCCGGCAAAGAAGAAGATGCCTTTCCCGACGAAATCTCCAAAGGATCCAGCAGAGAAGAAGTTCCAGCGCTTCATTAAGATGCTTCAACGACTCAATGTCACCATTCCCTTCACAGAAGCTCTTAATGAGATGCCATCCTATGTCAAGTTCCTTAAGGAGATTCTGAGCAAGAAGCGGTCAATGGCTGAGATTGCAGAGGAGTGCAGCCAGATGGACGTACTTGAGAAAAGGCCAGATCCAGGTAAGTTCGCTATAACCATTGGATTCGGTCAATATAAATTTAATGCTTTATGTGATCTTGGAGCCAGTGTGAGTATAATGCCTCTATCAATATGGTCCAAGATTAAGATAGGTGCCCTAGAGCCTGTGGATGCTAAGCTTTATTTGGCAAACAACACAGTGGTCATCCCAACAGGCATGGTGGATAATGTGCCAGTATAAGTAGGTAAGTTCTACGTCCCTGCTGATTTCTTAGTTATTGATATGGTAGAGGATCTTGCTTGTCCAATTATATTAGGAAGGCCCTTATTGGAGATGGTGGATGCCAACATAAGCGTAAGGAAGAGAGTACTCACGTTCAACATCAACGATGAGGTAATCGAGTATTCCTTTAATAAAACTGAAAGGCACACAGGTCCTATAGAAGAGATCAAGTCTATATCAGCCAGGTACATCACTTGTGGGGAACCTAAGGTAAGAAATATGACCCCCGAGGAGCTAGAGAAGCGAGCTATGGAAGCCCAGGTGGAGAAGATCATGGCAATTCTGAACGAGGAGACGGACGATCTACTCGATGTCGACCAAGGTAAGTCGATTTTGACTAAATTTTATTCAAAATCATTGCCAGGTACCAAGTATGGGGTTGATCTCGACCAGAGGTACTCGACGTTGAGTACCCTAGTCGACGTCGACCAGATCCCGAGCACTCCACCGACTGCATCAACATCGAGTACACCACCCGAGGACCAACCCGTACTCGACGTCGACCAGCCCGTACTCGACGTCGACCAGACACATGGGTCCTCGACTTCTCCATCCTCGACGAATAGTCCACCAGACGCAGCAACGTACTCAACGTCGACCACTTCTACTCGACGTCGAGTAGAACTTGAGGTCCCGAATTCGGATTCTGCGAAGGTAAGCCAAGGTATGGACATCTCTTCTCCTATTTCAATTAAAGATCTAGCTATACATGGGAGAGGTCTGCCTTGGTATGTGCGATTGTGCAGGGTTTCCGATGACGATCCAAATGAGTATGAAGTTGGAGACATGGTCTATGTCTCTAAATCAAAGGATCATTGGTTTCCCAACAAATTTACCAAGAAGAAGATGGGACACTTCACTTTGAACAAGATCCATTCAGGAGGATTGCAGATGATGGACAAGAATGGAGTCATGTTCAAAGCCCAAGCTACATGGGCCCTGCAGATGCCACCTTGAGCTTAATGAAGAGAGTCGGCCTAGCGACTATAAAGTCTAGAGCTTGTAAATAGACATTTACTTTTTAGGATTTTTGGACATTTCTGGTTTTTGGTTTTTGGTTTTGGACACTATTTTTAAAGTTTTGGTATTGTGGATATTTTCCATCTAGCGAATCTTGTAGGTGAGAGAAGCTGAAGATCTACTCGAAGTCGAGTAAGCGTACTCGACGTTGACCACACATCTCGAGCAGAAAGGAGCCTGTGGTCGAGAGGATCACCTTGGAGGTTTCACTGTACTCAAAGTCGAGTAAGCGTACTCGAAGTCGACCACACCTACTCGAAGTCGACCAGATCTTCCTCGATGTCGATCACCTTTGCAGCAACATTACACTCGATTTTCGACGATCTCAGCACACCTGTCTAGTGAGTTTCTTTCTTTACCCTTGTTTTTATACAGTGAGGACACTGTAATATTTAAGTATGGGTTGGGGGAAGAGCTTACTTTGTGCATATTTGATATATTTGTGCATTATTTCTTATGCATGGCTATTTTGGAATTCATTATTGATTTATGTGCTTACATGCATGTTTTCCAAAGTTTGAAAAAATGACCCCCATTGAAAATTTTGATTAATGTCATGGAAGCTTATATTGAACTCGACGATGCAAAATTGGATTCATTAGAGATATAACATGAAATTGCCTAGTAAAGAGAAGTCACAATGAAGTACATTACTTTTCTTGAAAACCATTAAAGGAGGTAAAATTTGAAGTTGCTTTTGACATGTTGCATGATAAAGGATTGAGGACTTTATATTCCATATAATGCTCATATTGTTATATCCTAGCCTTACCTATGCTTATACATCACAAAAGCCATAATATGCCTTATTTCAATTATTGCTCCACATTTTCTAAATATTTCCATTCTTTACCTTATTTCCATTCGGGGATTATGTTGAGAATGATGTCACATTATGGAGATTGTCATATGGTGTTTGTGTTGTTATTGTTATCATATTTGGAGTTTGGCAGGAAAGTTTGAAAAATATATGGAAAATTTAATGAGTGAAAGAAAATCCGGTCACCTCAGAAGATAAAGGTAGATCGACCCAGCTTACTGAGATAATAGTTCAGTGAGATGGGACACACAGGTGAGGAGTCCAAAGCACTAAGTATCCGGGGCCATTCATGACACCCATGTTTGCGACTCGCGAGAAGGGAGTGCTGAGGTTAGAGAGGTAAAAGCATAATATTGAAAAAAAGCATTATGAAAGGTGATGAATCTTATGAGAAGGAATGTGGAAATTCAATTTGGAAATACTCCATTTTCCCGGATTATTAGCACCACATTTCCGAAAAATTTCCCACCTTTAGCCTTTTACCAATCTACTCCTTATTGAGCTTAAATTAAAGTCCTCTTGATTATTAATGCTTTGTCACATGAATTGTTTTTACATAACCCACCTTTTGTGAGTAGATGTTGCTTTTTATTGCACATGCATGGATTTCTGACACTAGTACCTTTTCGAGGATGGTAATTGATTGCAGGGACATATGGCAATGAATCTAAGATGTTGAGAGTTTTGATTTCTTCCGCTGAATGACAAATAAAAGTATTGCTTGAGGATAAGCAAGCTTAAGTATGGGGTGTTTGTTATGAGCTGAATCTGCCATATTTTACAGTTACTTTTATATCGTTTTCTGCATACATTTCATGCATTTGAGCTATAATAGTACAAAATCTGTGTAGTTTATATTTATTTGCCAAATTATGGAATCTACACCAGTTTCTGTTTAAATTCGCAAAATTCGAGGAAATTTACAGCAGTTCTGAGAAATGATGAAAAGCTCGGAAGTCAACTACAGAAGTCCAAGGTCAAAAAAATGACAGAACCAGGACGAATCAAACTGGAGCCAAGAGTTACTCGATATCGAGTACTCTTACTCGATGTCGACCAAAGAAGTCGAGCAGTGCCTGGTCGAGTAGGAGCTGATCGAGGAACTGAAGACGAAGCCAACCCAACTCCGGAGCTCTACTCGATATCGAGTAGTTTGCTCAAAATCGACAACACCCTGAAGCCATGCCTGTGATCGAGAAGCCGAGGCCGAGGACAAGACATGCCGAGCACAACTTTACTCGATATCGACAACATTGGTCGATGTCGAGTAACCCAGACACACCTGCCCGAGCCAGATCGAGAACCAACTACTCGAGATGCCTAGCCAGGTGAAGTCGACGCCAAAGTTACTCGATATCGAGTACTTTACTCGATATCGAGGAGAGATTTCTGGGGCCGCGTTACGCGGTGAGCTGTCCGACGCGGTTTTGGATTGCTTGGAGCCGAAGGAGTCCGATTCTATCCACATCTATCAAGTTCTATCTATGGAAAGGAAATTTACCCACACATGGAGGATTTACCTTTTTGGATTTTATTATTTTATTCCATTTATTTATCTTTAAGTAAGTAGATATTTAGATATAGATATAGATAGGATCTTCTTTCCTAATTAGAGAGGGAATGAAGCCTATAAATAAAGCCTTAGGGGCTGAGTTTTATTCATTCAATTTCAGAGACAATTAGTTACACATAGAGAGAGTAGAGCAGAGAGCTTGTGGCGAGAGAAGTTAGAAAGGCGAAAGCGGATTTGGCTTCGATTGGTTGTAAGCTTTCTTTTTAGTTTTATTCAATGCAAGTTAGTTTCTTTTGTTATTTGATGTCTTTTTTGATGATGATGAGTGAGTAGTCCACCCACTTCTAGGGTCGGGGTGAGCCCGACGGTAGCCATGTGAGGTGATGCGGTAAAGGTTTGATCTTTTTATGCAATTCGTCTTCTATCCCTATGAGCATGATTCTTTTGCGAGAGTTGAAGGTGATCCTTGTTTGTGTTATCGAAGCAAAAGTGATCTTAATGCAACTTGGGTTAATTATGTGAAAAGGGTTAGTAACAATTAGGGTTTATGGGAAAGCCTCTATATTCCTATTTGTTAATAACGAAAGTTATTTGATGGAAAGCATGATCTTTTATGCCTTTATGTGTTATTTTGCATGGTTATCGTTGTGGTGTTGATACCCTGGCTTTGGAAGTCTTTAGTTTATTGAATTTATTCATCGAAATCTGCATTCTGTGTTCGAAAATCTGCATCTTTGAGTTTCTATTGCTGGTCGATTCCGAGAAGCTCTTGTCAATATCGACTAGGGCTTACTCGATATCGAGGAAAGCTTACCGAGATCGAGTTACTTTGTCTGAGTCTGCTGTCTGTTGGTCGATTCTGAGTTTCTTGTCACTGAGTTTAGTCGATATCGACTTACTCTTGTCGATATCGAGTAGGTTCTGTGCTTTGCTTTTGTTTCTGCTTTTATTTGTTATTTCTGTCTTTCTTTCTGTCTTTTTGTTTGTTTTTTTGTCTTTGAGATTTACAGCTACCTGAGATCCGCTGACACGCTTCCTCGTGTATCGATCCTGACTTCCCACTACTCCATAGGGAGGGAGTCTTGTAATCATTTGCAAGGGACGGAATCTGGTTTGCTGTACTTTATTTATATTTTATTGCAATTCTCGATTTCCTCCTACAACACCCTCGAGGAGTTTCGGAAGGTGGCCAGTGGACGAGGCTTTTTGCCTCCCTTCTTCCTTTCTTTTTTGGAAGTGGCTCCTCAAAAACCGAGAAACTTTATGGAGGAGACAAAAATGCGTTTCTTAGACGTCATTCTCTGGAGGAGAAATGTCTTTTCAGTGCCCTCTCCAGGGGCGCGTGAGGTGCCAACATAACCCTAGAAAGGGATTTTTTGGCGCCAAATCTGTTTCAATCGTGATGCTGAAAAGGTCATTTCCCCTTGTTGATTTTTTTTTTTACATCTTTTAAGGGGATTTTCTTCTTAATATAGGTTAAGATGTCGAATGAAAGCGATAGCCAAAACCGAAGTGCGGGTTACGAGGATGAGGAGGTTAGCTCCTCGCGTACAAGGACAGAGAACATAGCACACGCTGATTCGGAATCCACAGTATCTCCCGCTCCTCCCTCGCAAACTAAGAAATCACGCGAGATGAAGAGAAAGAAACCTAATCCAAGGGATGCACAGAGCGCGAAGCGGAAAAGGATGGATGGGTCTATCAAACAACCTTTGAAGAGAGACGATCCCGGGTATTGTTATACCCCGGAATCCATCAATGAACTTGGGAAGGGCGGGTCGTCTCGCGTGGCCAAAGACAGAAAGAAATCTATTCATGTGGTACCGAGTGATTTTTCCGTGCTTCCCTATAAGCAAACCAAGATAGACAATTGTAGCTTCTGTGAAGGCTACGTTCCCGCAGCCCCCCCACCCTTCCCAAAAATTTTCAAAGAGCGCGTGGCTCCCATTTTAACTAAAACATTGGGAGAAAAATCACTTCTTGAAGTTGAGCACTTGGAGATGATAGCTACGCTTTATCCATGGCCGATTGGGATAGAAATAGGCTTGGCTGCTAAGAGAAGGGGATGTTTAAACCCGTACAAAGATCACATTGTCATCCACCACGGAAGTTTGCTTCATGGGTTCCGCCTTCCTCTACCCCATCTCTATTATGAAATTTTGGCGCGTAAAAACCAATGTCCGGACCAACTGGCCTTTAACGTGTGGATGTATCTTGCGGTATATATTATGCGATGTGCCGCTATCAAGCGAACATCGAAGTTAGATCATCTTTTCTTAGTTTTTTCCTTGAGACATAGCGAGTGACTGGTATCTGCTTCCCTATCTGGGAAAATAATTGAGAGATTGTCCAGCAACTTGGGATGGAGAAAGAAATGGTTTGTTGTTCGGGATCCAACAAGAATCTTCTTAAACTTTGTGACCCAACCTGACGACTACGCTCCTCCTCCTAAAAATAAAAATATTGCGATGGAAAGATGGAGGGTCGGGTTTGGGGAGGGGGTCTCGTCGACACGAAGTTACAGAAAAGTCGTAACTCCGGCTTGCCTATAGATGGCCGGGATCAGTCTTCCGCACCGTCCGGGTCGGTGTCTAGGTGCTTAGGCTTTTTATTATTTTGATCACGATTTCCTTTGAGTGATCTTTGGCCTAATTCGTTTGCAGCTATGTTGATTGATTAGGCGAGGATTTCTGCCCTGGCGAATAAGAAAGGTGCCGCCAAAATTGCTCTCACTATCACTCCACAAGAGGGTGATGACCAGCAGCCAATCGTACCCCACGACTCCCCCCTCGCGATGATGAGCACAAGAGGGAAAGAGCCTATTGAATATAGGGAGAGTGTATCATCAGAGGACATACCCCTGGCTCAACGTGGGCGAAAAACGCCCAGGGAGGAAGTGACAATTAATAAGCTTCTATGTGCTGAGCCAATCACCTCATCAGGTATCTCGACGACTGCGTACCGGCAACCTGGGTTTTCTCCACTTGATATTAAAAAGCTGGTAATCCCTGGAAGGAGCTGCCTGGCTGAAAAGGATTACCTTCACAATCTGACAGACGAAGAGCTGTTGGAACAGGGTCAGAAAACCGGGGGCTGGGTAACTTCCTTCGCGATTTATTCCTTCCCACCTATTTTATTTTACACGGATGTTTACTATCCTCTGTGTTGTTGTAGGGTAATCTGCAATGGTCCGAGGTGGCTGAAAGCGAAGGTGGAAAGTAAACAAGAGCCTGAGGGATTTAAGGAAAGTAAACAAGAGTCTGAAAGCGAAGGTGGAAAAATTGAAGGATGCAGAGCTCTAAGAGGTGACTATCAAAATCTTGCGAGAGGCTTTAGAGAAATCTGGGAAGGAAGTGGAGGTGGTAAAACGCGAGCTAGACGTATCGCGAGTCGAGCTCTCAAAACTCCAAGAGATGGGGTCTGATCGTGAGTTAGAGATTACGCGCTTGAACAATAGGATTATGGAGCTCGAGACTGAGTTGGAGGTGGTACGTGAAGAGCTTATTAGTGTGAGAGGGAAATTGGAGCGCTATGCTTCTGGTGAAGATGTTGTTCTTACCAAGAACACACTTCATGATTTTATGTTAAGCGATGAGGGTTAAGGGTGGTTGACCAGCTTCTTGGCGGAAGACGGTCGAGGTTGGTTAGGTTGCTATCTTGAGGAAAATGGGGCAGGATGTTCTTTATGACAAGCTGACCGATGCCTTCATGCACGGAGTGGATTGCGGGGTTGTCCAGAGCGTTAATTGTTTCGCTCATCTCAAGGACTCTGTGAGGATGTTTCCTCCCAACTATGATACCGAGGACATGACACTTGATGACCCTCAACACGAACTGCCTCCCTTGCCGAATGCTCCTCTCGACAAAGTTACAACCCCCGAGCCTCCTCTAGCTGGCGAGAACAACCCCTAGCAGCTTTGCGATGAAAACAACGACCCTCGTGTTGGTTCTTAACAAGTAAGCCTTCCCCTTTTCATCAAATATTTGAATTTGTCGTGTTTGGGAAACAAGTTTAAAACATTTCTACCCATGGTGTGAGCTTTTATGCTTCGTTGCGGTTCGTATCTCGTTTTTTGGATGGGAAAACATTTCTGCCCATAACAGGCGATATGCCTTGTTATGGTATTTTGATGTTGTGAATATTTTACTTCTGGCTTTAGTATACATCTATTTATGCTTTTTGCCTGCTTTTCTAGATTTTAATCTATCGTTAATACTCTGGTATGTTCGCGACTAGGGTTTAATTTGCTACTGTTTCTCTTTGTTGGAGAATTTGTTCGCGGTACCCTTACCTATCTCCTGTTATTGAGAGTTTTATGAAATGAATCGCGAGATGACATAACATAAGGGTTCGCGGATATATTGCATACTGAAATGCTAAAAGCACTTTTATTTAGTGCCACATAAAGTAGAAAACGACATATCATGCATATCTATATTTCTTCATAACACAAGTAGTCAGGGAGTACATCTATGTTCTCTTCTGGGCATGGTTGTTCTATGGTGACATCAAAGTGTGATTCTCCTTGGTATTCGAAGGTGAGGAAACTTCCTATTCTTAGGTTGTTAGATGTCGCAAAAGATCGCCATCCTTCTAATTGAGAGAACCAATCCCCATCGTCTCTTTCGACTAAGACCAAGAATTCTTGGTTTGAAGGATAACATAGGATTATTTGGTTTAGTATGTCATCCTTGAATTCTACAAAGATGTAAGGTAAGGGGAGCCTATTTAGTTGGATTTCTCTGAGGATTATTCGGATGAACTTGGGATTTGGAAAAAAAACATTGTATTTGTCATAAAGGTAGGTGGGGAAACTTCGCCAGAAACCTTGTCGAAACTTGGCATTGTCTCTCCCCCCCCCCCCCCCCCCTCCACCCCCTTTTTTTCTGGGCGGACTTTGTTATGGAGGGGGAACTTTATTTATATTACGTTGTTGCTTGTGGAGATAAGAATTGCTCTTCTAGGTTAGGTTGAGGTGTCCTTAAGCTAGGAAATGCGTGCCTTGCGCTAGTTTTCAGGGTCGCTAGGTATGTTAGGTTTGCTCGTCCGATTGTTGGTGTTCTATGAACAAGAGATGTGTTTGCCAGATGACTGCTGATCCTTACCAACCTCGTAGAGCGGATATGGTGTATTGCCGGTGAATTTTGTTGTGTGTATCCTGCCCATCACCATAAATGGGAGAGTACTTTCATACTTTGTGGTGCAGTTTGGTAATAATGGCATCTTCCTTGCCGATAGATATCCCATGTCGAACCATTCCTCGTGTGAGAGGTTTACCCGAGCTATAGTGGTAGAGGGACACTTGTAAAGGCTGGTGAGTTTTTATTGAATCATTCGGTTTGTAATTGGGAATTGATCCTTTCTGAGGTTTTTATTATTTTTGTAGCCATTTCTGCAAGTGTATCGTGATTATGGTGACGAGGTCTTCGGCCTTGTACAGCTATGGACGCGAGCAGATGAAGAATTTGTGGTGATTATTGAGCCCTTGGGCCTTCGTAATTACTGGTTTACATCAGGTTGGCCTGAGTTCGTTGTTTCTAATGAGCTTCAGTTGGGAACACGTTTGATCTTTGAATATGAATGGCACTCTTCCTTTGATGTTGTTGTCGTAAATCATGGTCCAGATCAAAACGGTGATGTTGAATTTTCTGTGCGGTGTTGAACGGAGTAGTAGGGGGCTCTCTCTTTTAAAAATCGCGACATGTATTGTGTGTTTTTGATATGGTGTATAATAAATAAACCATTGTGAACGTGTTACATTTTTTTGTTGAGAAGTTGTCGCAATTATTGTATTGCTGCAGTTTAGGAAGTTAAGTGTCGATATTCCTATCGCGAAGGATATAATCTCCAGTGTACTCTACGTGATGGAGAGAACTATTAAAAACAATCTCCAGCGTCCTTGGATGCTGAGGAGATTGAATTAAAACTTAAGTAACTCCAACGTATTTTAAGCGATGGAGAGAACTATTAAAAACAATCTCCAGCGTCCTTGGATGCTGAGGAGATTGAATTTAAACTTAGGTAATCTGCAGCGTATTCTACACGATGGAGAGAACTATTAAAAACAATCTCCAACATCCTTGGATGCTGAGAAGAATGAATTAAAACTTAGGTAATCTCCATTGTATTCCACGCGATGGAGAGAACTATTAAAAACAATCTCCGGCGTCCTTGGATGATGAGGAGATTGAATTAAAACTTCGGTAATCTGCAGCATGTTCTACGCGATGGAGAGAACTAATAAAAACAATCTCCAACGACCTTGGATGCTGAGGAGATTGAATTAAAACTTAGGTAATCTTGAGCATGTTCTACGCGATGGAGAGAACTAATAACAACAATCGCCAACGTTCTTGGATGCTGAGGAGATTGAATTAAAACTTAGGTAATCTCCAGCGTATTCTACGCGATGGAGAGAACTATGAAAAACAATCTCTAGCGTCCTTGAATGCTGAGGAGATTGAATTAAAACTTAGGTAATCTCCAGCGTATCTTACGCGATGGAGAGACATATTAGAAACAATCTCCAGTGTTATTTGATGCTGAGGAGATTATATTTGAGCAAAACGAACTTAATCGTATAGTGAAATAGGGGCTTTTATTGATAGTTCACATTACATCATATTGCATAAAATAGAAATACTATCTAGCAAACTAAAGATTAGATTCAATGGAAACCGTTTGCTTCCGGTCTATCATATCCGGCGGCATCAATCTGTTCTTCGATGTCGTAGCCTTCTTTGTCCAAAACATGGACTTCAAATCTTGCTTCACCCAGGAGAGTGAAAACTATAGATGTTTCCAGCTCGAGGTCGTGAGTTTCAACAAAGTCTTTCCATCAACGTGCCACCCAGTGAGATCCGTAGGCGCCCATGTGATATAAACAGGGAAATCATTTACAATACGAGTGGATAAGAAGATTTGCTCGGGTACATGGGGCTTAAAATGTTCACCGAAACAATACGGTAACATCATGCGTATATATTTCTCATTCCCGACTAAGTAAATATCGAAGACGAGGGGTTTGTTTGACTTTGGACCTGTTTTACTAGTCGCTATCTCTTTTGCTTTGTGAACATTTGTTCTTTGTAGAATTGGGACATGCCGTTTATAGTGGCGTAGGAACGTTCGGTCTTTTCTTTTTCGTGATAAATGATTGTTTCCGAATCTGAATTGCAACAATGGATTTGGTTGGATTCTGAAAAGGTTCTTGCCGTGTGTAAACCATGCGGGCTATTTTTGAAATCTCGATTCAGACCACCTTCTGGGTTCAACGCATGCAATAAATGTTGTTGCAGACTTCGTGGTCCGTATCCTTTTATCTTGAATATATAAAGCCATGGGAGTGGTAGCAACCCATTTATCCCTTTTAATCGTTGCTATCTTTGTTTGGTGAAAAGAGAGATGGTGTATTCCACTTCTGGGATGCGAGATTTTTATCGTTGTATTGATTTGGAGGAAAGGCTTGATCACCTGGTAAGATTTTCAATGCCCGGAGTGCTTTACAGCCATTTGGTTTAAAGTTTTCACGAAATGGTGTTCTCCTTTGCAGCCTCTTTTCTGTGCCTTTGAAAGGATGTACGGTCATGTTGAATCTGACCATGTTTGCCTGGTTTTCTGAACTAGCCTAAACTTCCGTGTTGGGGTTTCAAAGGATAGTTTCAATCGCTGGTGGCTGACTGAAGGTTGGAGAAGGTTCACGAACAGCATAAATGTTCAGGTCGGATCGTCCATGGTGTTTTTTTAAGTATGTGGGAGGGCACCGCTTCAAGGTTCTTGTACTTGAAGATGAGTAGTGCTCTAAGATCGTGACCCTGACGTAATAGGATAGATGTTGTTACGTCAGTCTTGTATTAATCTTAATTACGTAATCAGTACTGTGTAATTTGTTCACGAGGAGTTGTCTGATGGTTTTTAAATAATATTTTTAAGCAAAGTTTCGATATCTGTGCTCTTTTATGCTTCTAAATTGGACGTGACTGTTCTCTGACATGACACGATGTGCGTTGTCGGGGTAATAGAGGAGTGCTTTTGAGATGTCGCCACTTGCTTTGCATGTAGTTGATCCTGGTAAAAAATCTTTTGGATTTGCACTGTTTCTTTGGCATGACGTGGTGACATAAACTGTTTATGATTTGTTTTATTTTCTCATAAATATGATAGCGTAGGAGAAATCTGTGCTTATTTGTCTTTGTAGTTTGTTTGTGTTGTCCTGATTTGAAGCGAAAAATTATGACTTCCCTAACCCTCGTCGTCGTGATTTTTTCCGTTCCATTGATTCTGAGGATAAATTGGAATACATGGTAGGTCTCCTGTCCCTTTATTTTTCATTCTTGACATTCGTGGTTTTTATAACAAAATTTTTGTTTCAACGGTTTGCAGATGCTACCCGACTCTTTTAAGGCGATGTTTGGTTTCTCCTACTGGTCAAGAATTTCGTGTGAGGGTGTTTCGAGATAGTCAGGGTCATTGTATTCTTACTTAAGGTTGGCATGCTTTTGGCGAGGATAGTGGTTTGCGTGTTGGGGGATCTCTCATTATTTTCAAATACGAGGGGAGTAGTCGCTTTACGATAATCGTTCTGGAAGCGAGTGAGTGAGTTTTTGGGGTTGGCGCTGGGATTCAGTTTTTGCTTTTCCTTTTTAGTTTGCTATTCCATCACCTATTGTGCGGACTATATTCTACTGCTATTTCGTTATGCCCTGTTTTAGATGTAACATAACGATCGTGTTGTGCGAATACTTCGAGGTTTTATCTGTATACTTATTTGAGAGAAATGTGTGATTGATGAATTTGTCTTCGTCGGGTTTGTTGAATTTCGTATTGAAATAGCTTGTGTGGCTTTATCTTAACATGCCAGACGTAACAAATAACTAATCGCGATGGGAAAAGATTCAAGATTTATAGTATCATGACAAAACAAATCTATATTGTCAACAAAAAAGAGTAGGAAACAGAACATATCTCCTTTATTAGACTTTCAAATTCATTCGATGAACAACGATGTAAGTGATTGTGATGCTTATTCTCTTTGGAGGTTTGCTCGCTGATAGAGTCTATTTTAGTCTTATTTTTAGTATAGATTTGCATATTAATTTATAGCATGTTTATATGTTTTTATAGCTTATTTGTTATTATTTCATTTTCGGAGTCTACACCCGTGTTTTATTTATTTCAGGCATTTTAGAGTTAGTTCGGAATAAAAACAAATTGTACGTGGAGGGGATATGTTGCAAGTTGATGAATTACATACGGAGGAGATACGACTCAGCGTATACGGCGTACGCGTGCTCAACGAGTGCTGCCGAACTATATATATATTTAGATAGATTTTCATATAGTGATATTATATATTATGGGTGTTGCTAGATACACCACAAATCACAAGGTTAAAATTGCACGTCCTTAAGGACGTGCAAGCCTTGTGTCTAATTAATATTTAAAAAAAAATTAACCCCTTTTAATCATGCACGTCCTTAAGGACGTGCATGATTTGGGGTGTATATAGCCGAACCTTATATTATTTAGGATAGATTAGGAAGTTACGTTTGCAATATATATATTTATACATTCATTCATACGAAGGAAGGGGAGAAAGAGGCCGAAGGTGACCGGCCGAGTCACTTATTTTTATGGAGACCTAAATTCTTCCGTTTTGTCTACAATTTGAAGCTTTGTTTGACTGAGTTGTGAGTTTCTGAATCTTGTTCCTTATTTCCTATATTGAATGTTTCGACTTCTTTGTGCTTGAATGTTTGATTGTTTTATTCTATCTTGTCTGATCAACTTGGTAGAATCAATTCAATTGCTAGGGTTTTGTAGATTCTTGGTTGCGAACCTTAACCCAAGTGGCAAACTTGTTCATTTAGGGCTGGTTGAACTAATTGAATGAGTAGGAAGTTGGATGTGTTGTTAAATCCCTCTTTAGGGACTACAAATACCTTGGTTAATCTCTGGACTTAATGCTATCAATTGGGTTAAATCCTTCTTTAGGGACTGTTCGATTGATAAGGGTTTCTAGGACTGGTTGGACTAGTAACTATATTAGGTCGGGACAAGGGCATTCATAGGAAAACTAAAACGGCAAGAGGAAGTTACAATATCAATTAAACCAAATAAAGTGGATATTTGTAGGTGAAGCTATTTTATTAATCGTTATCTCCATCAATTTGTTTATAGTTTATTTTATTTTCTTTCTTATTTTCACCGCTCAAAAACCCCTGTTTCATACTAATTGGTAAATAAACTTAACTTAGGAATAACTTGATTCTCTGTGGGATCGACTCGTGCTTACTACACTACATTAGTTAGGTAGGTTCGAATTTATTTTGATACGGTTCACGCGACTAAAAACCGTCCATCAAATTGGCGTCGTTGCCGGGGAATCAAAGTTTATTTCTTTGTTTTGTGTGTTTGTCGATTATGGTATATAACTTAACTTTGTTGTGAACCTATCTTACGGTTCACGACACTCTTACTACTAACATTTTAAGATGGGATTAATGCAGCATCAAGGCGAAAATTTTCACCATTATTTCACAAGAGTGCATAATTTATTGGACGCCCGTTATGCAAGGGGTTACCAAGATAGTTTGCAAGATATGGTTGTTTGTGTACTTGAGGGCATGACTCCTAAGACCAAAGAACTTGTCAAGTCTCTGAGTAAAGGAGGCTTTGCAAGTTTTAATTTATCAGAGATGTGGGATTTTTTCTGCTCATGGGTCACCAGGTGGAGCAGGAAGAAGCTTTCACACGCCAGGTTAGGTTGGAGCAGGTGCTTAAAAGGATGGATTGAATTGAGGAACAATGAACCAACTTAATCAACCGGTGAGTGAGTTGGCAGTAGGGCAATGCTTTATTCCTCAAGTTGATGAAAGTCAAGACACAAACAATGATGGTTTGATCGATGAGAGCCCGATGCTCCCTGACATGGAGTCTCATGAGTGCACGCATGAGGATCCATGTGTTTTAACTCCTATTTCATCTGAAGAAATCATCCCTAACTTGCCTATCAAGGAACCATGTGCCGAGCCGATTGTTGTGGCTCTTGACCAAGGTATTGATATTTCTTACTCTTTTGTGGATTTTGGTGAATATGCAGACCCTTGGGAACATTACTTTGAGAAGCCACCAGCGGAACTGTGTTGGTGGTATTACATATCCTCTGCAAGGAGCCATGCTCGCATATTTGATAAGTTGAAACGGTTTTTATCTACAATATTATTTAGTTTCGGTTTATCATTATATTATATATGCTTAATTGATATGTGTGAAAAAGAGTTTGACAAATTGCTGAGGGCGTTAACAATGTCTAATCTTAGGGTGGAAAAAAAACCCAAGGTATGTTTTTTTTTTCTATTTCCTATTCGTTTTATTTTATGTTATGATTAATTTTATATTTCTTTATTTATTTTCTTCTTAAAAAAAAACAAAAAAAAAATCTCTTCAAGCCGCCCTCCTCTACCCATCTCCCTCTTCCTTTCCCACTCTACCCATCTCAACCCACTGGAGCGTCGCCGCCTGTTCCTCCAACCTCCTCCTCCCGCACTCCGTCCTGAAGCCCAGCGATCGCCGGACCACTGCATCGCTTTTCCGTGCCACCCTCGTCGCCTACTTCTCGCGCTCCTGGTCGGGATCTCCTCGCCAGCAACCACCACTCCACCGGCGCAGCCATCGGTCCCTCTCGGATCTACTATTGCTATTGCTGCGGCCGCCACCACTGCAAATCTGCCACCGCTCGTCCTTCGCCGTCAACAATCCGCCATTCTCTCTCCTGCTCGCCCCCGTCTCCTCCTTCCGCCAGCGACCGCCATCTGCCAGCAGCCGGTGCCCTCTTTACCTCTCTGTTCACATCTATCCACCATACTCCCGCTTTCTCTCTCTGTTTTGATCTGCAGTGTTGAATTTAAAGTCTAATAATGCTGAATTTGTGAGTGGTTGAGTCGTGGATGAATGATTGATGATGTTTACTGGAATGTCTCATGCTCTGCATATTAATTTTTTTTTCCATGAATTTAGTTGCAAAGTATGGATGAGCATGATCGATAGGACTAATTTTGCTTTGATTGCTGAATTGTTGCTTGAATTTGGGGATGACTTACTTGATTTTAAGGAATTCTTGTTGAATATGGCTTCTTGCTTTGAGTTCTAATCGTTATTATTTGGACAAGCCTAGTACTTTGAGATGGCGCCCATGTTTCAATTTTTGCTCCCTGAAATCACATGAATTCCATGTTTTTAAAATTGTCATAAGTGATTGAGCATCTATTAGATAAGCTGATTTTTTTTTATATAATGGGCAGTGTTATTTCTTTTTCTTGGATGATATCATTATGCTTGGAAACTTGGACTGCTTTGTCTTGTGTGTTTTCTTTGCTTTTAGTTTTGGTCAGGACCAATTGCAAAGGGATATGCCATACCATTCCAACTCCAAGAAGGTTCCCAAATACATATTGCATCCAGGAGGGAGTGACTGGCGAATATTGTGCCTCGAATATCCATCCTATAACTATGAGAAGAGCGTAATTTTATGGTCTGCTTTTAGTTTTACATTGTAAGTTTCCTCTACCTCTTCCATTCTATTTCATTACTTTGAGGACAAAGTAAGATTTTAAGCATGGGGTGGGGAATTCAAGTGTAGCTCCGTCTTTATATATATGTTAGTTTTCTGTTCTGTTAGTTTTCTATATTTTTGTTTTTTCAAGTTTTGTTATGCATTTCATTGCATTTAGGTGTTATTAAAGATACCCATCTTGGTTTAGTTTGTCCTCTAATTCATTTTATGATCTTATTGCATAAATCCCATGATTTGATTGAATTGATTTAAAATGATTTTTGGAGCATGATTTGAGAATATAATTGAGCAAGTATGGTTCATAGTTGAGGTTAAATTGAAATCAAAAAAACAATACAACCCTTATGAGTTTGATTTTGGCCTTATAGGGACTTTACATATTATTCCCTTTTGCTTTTATTGTGTGATTATACTCTCCATATGCTTCCTATTTCAATACTGTATTGCACATGTTTGTTTCTTGTGAATTTCAAATGATTGAGGCATGTTTTCTTTAGCCAAATTATACCCTGTCTACCTTACATATTATCCTTTGCTTGAAGCCCATCTGAGCTTGAAAACCTATTCTTTTTGATAGCTCTACAAAAATATATCATAGTCAATGATTAGCCTGACCCTATCCGGGAATTAGGAGGAGAATTGGTGAAAAATCTATATGTTGGAGTTTATTTGAGTGGAGATGATGTATGTATGGTTGTGCATTGCGAGAGGCATAGCCAAAATAAGGTAACCCTTCTTGCATAATAGAGATGACTTATTACTAGGGGCCTAAGGAGGATAAAATTCACTAAGGTGTAAAATTCTAGTAAGCTTGGACCTAGTGAGGATAAAATTCATCTAGGGGCAAAAGTAAGCATAAAAGAAAAAAGAAGAAGTCATTATCCAGATGAAAAAATTGCATGAGTTGTATGGTTATTGAAATCGAAAAGTGCTTATTGATGTGTATTTGAGTTTATGTTATTGGAATGGTTTGCGAAGTATGGAAGTTTTGGTGTTGTGCTGGTTAGTTGTTGTTTCTTTTTCCCGGATTTTAGCACCACAAGCCTAAATATTTCTCATGCCTTATGTTCTTACCAAAGCCCCATTACAACCCTATAAAAGTCCTCATAATGTTGTTTGCAAGTGATGACTTTCACGGTGTATAGAGCATTTTGGATTGAGTTGAGAGTTGGATTTTAAAGCCTAAACACACGAGAGCTGGAGTGAAACACATTTTCCCGGTGAGGTTGTATTAAATTTTCCTTTACTATTGGACCGCTCATATATTTGCTATGATATTTGTTCTCTTATTCGTGGCTCCTATTGCTTGATGTTGCTTTTCTAAAACTACAGCACGAAGATCTTATTTGTGGGATGATTAATTCTATATTTGTTTTTCATTGCTTGAGGACAAGCAAAAGTCTAAGCATGGGGTAGTTTGATAGAGTCTATTTTAGTCTTATTTTTAGTATAGATTTGCATATTAATTTATAGCATTTTTATATGTTTTTATAGCTTATTTGTTATTATTTCATTTTCGGAGTCTACACCCGTGTGTTATGTATTTCAGGCATTTTAGAGTTAGTTCGGAATAAAAACAAATTGTACGTGGCGGGGATAAGTTGCAAGTTGATGAATTACATATGGAAGAGATAGGACTCAGCGTATGTGATAGCATCTATTTAGCGATGAATATAGGGCATGTTTGCATCGGGTTTAGGGCCTTTGAGTTAAGTATTTTATATATTTTTGGCCCTTTTTGGTTTAGTTTGGTGGAATCGGTGTCTACCGCTCGTTTGTTATGATTTCAGGTGCTTTTGAGTGGTTTTGGTGCTAATGAGAGAGCTAAAAGAGAATGACAAGCTTCGAGGCTTTTCAGTGCACTCGAAAGGCATCAAAGATACACTAGGAGGGACGGAATCAAGGATGTGGAGCACCAGAATCGTGACGAGCTTGGCAAAAGACAAAGAAGTAAGGAAACCCAAACACTCGGTCGAGTGAATGTGAACTCGAGTAGTTGTATGCTCGAGTGTCCCGTAGAAGCGAGAAATAACACCCACTCGGCCGAGCGCTCCAGACACTCGATCAGTTATGAGCTCGAGTGTCCCTCAGAACTAGACAAAACCCAAACACTCGACCGAGTGCCCTGGACACTCGAGATGTGTTACGCTCGAGTGTCGTACCTGAACCTTTTTTATTCCGTTTTTTATTTATTTTTATGGAGGGGTATTTAAGGGACGTTTTTGGGAGATTACCAGGGCCGAAAAATCTAACATTGTTGAGGGCTATTTGGAAGAACTTTGGGAGAACCCGAAGCGGAGATTCGAATCGTTTCAATTCAGAATTGGTACTTTCCCTCTCGTCTCTTATTTGTCTTTGATTTCTATGCTTAGTATAATCGAATTGAATATGAGAACCTCCATGCTAGGCTAGTTCTCCTTGTTCTAGGGTTAGGGATAATCCCGACGATGCGGAAATAGACTTGCTCTTCATATCGCCCGAATGATCTCTCAATATTTGAATTGTGATTTAATCCTATTGTACTTAATCTAATCGATGTGAATTGGTTAGACCTGATTTAGGGTTTGAGATCGAAAGAAGATAACCCTGAGTTGGAATCTAGATGGTGAATTGAGACCGAAAGGTGATCCATCAGAATTATAGGATTAAGCCTAAAGTTTAATTGTACGAAAGTGAATTAAGCTTTTAGAGGATTAATAGGTTGTCGTAGAAATCTTAGGTTATAGTGATACTGATTGAGACCGAAAGGAGATATTGATATGATTATCACCTAGATTCTAAGAGCTCAAAGGGTCTAAATTGGTTGCATGAGACCGAAAGGAGATTGTTATCCAATTCAGACACATTTGCATTGAGACCGAAAGGAGATTTGCAATTACATTAGATAACCTACCTTCACATAGAATTGGAAATGATTCGGGTGAGACTACATTTTGGTCCATTGAGGATGCATCGTTCGCCGAATCCCTAGCCCTGGAATGTCTCTCACATATATATTTCTCATCATTCTATTGTTATTTGTCACTTTCAATTATAAATTCTCTTAAATTGTTTGCTACTTTTGGGCTTGGTCAAACTGGTTTAAAGCTAATAATTGGTATTCCACCAGTCCTTGTGATACGACATTTGAATACTATAATTGACACCGTATTCTTGCGGGGTTGGTTTTAGCAACATCAAGTTTTTGGCGCCGTTGCCGGGGACTGGTGCTAGTATCAATCGTTTCCTGACAACTGGTTTGCTAAGTCCTTGTTTCTGCTTTGATTTGTTTCCTTTTGTCGTTGGTTTCAGGTTGTACTTTGCTCTGAATGCGAAAAACTGAAAGCTCTAGTGATCTATTCCTTTTTGATCCTGAACCAAAACGCACCTTTCGTAGAAGAAGAGCTGAACAACGCACTGCTAGAAATCAAACAATGGGTGACAACGCTAATCGTTTAGCTGAACTCGAGCGACTGATGGCTCAGAGAGATCTAGAGAATGCTACCCTGCGACAAGAGCTTGCTAATCGACAAATTGTGGCGAATACACTACCACAACCCCAAGGGCCGCAAACTCTAGGATAGCGTATGGATCCGGCTCAGTACCTACCTCAACCGGGTGTAGTTCTTCCTACATTAACACCCGCCAATTTTGAGCTAAAGCCTGCACTGTTGAATATGATAAGACAGAACATGTTCAATGGGCTTCCTGCTGAGAGCCCCCATCAGCACATATCCACATTCAAGGAATTGATGGATACTGTGAAGGTTCAAGGTGTCACCCCTGAAGAGTTCTTAATGCGATCATTCTCCTTCTCACTTGTTGGAAAAGCTAGACACTGGTACAACTCTATCCCTGCTGGCACTATCACTACTTGGGAGGAATTGTCATCTGAGTTTCTGAATCAGTTCTTCCCGCAATCCAAGACTGATGAGATGAGGTGGAAGATAAATTCTATCATGGTTGGTGATGGGGAGAACATCCATGAGTCATGGGAGAGATTCAAAGACCTTTTGTTTGAGTGTCCGCACCATGGGATACCGAAGCTGAATATGTTAGAAATTTTCTACAAAGCTGTCAGTGACACCACTTTGGTGCTTATTGACACCTCATCTGGAGGAGAATTTTTGGAAATGGGAGCTGAAGATGCTTGGGCGTTCATCGAGAAGACCGCTAAGCGATGTGGGAAGTACTCACAACCCAAGGCTCTTTCTAATGCCAAAAGAGGTTCAGGGATCTACGAAGTGGGAGCTGAAACCTTCAAGGATGCTAGATATGATGCATTGGCTTCTGAAATCAAACGTCTGAGCTCAGCATTGGAGAAGTCTTTGTCTGTCAAAGAAGTGAGTGCTACTATAAACAACAGACCAGTGCCTTGTCAGTTTTGTGGAGCTCAAGATCACACTATTTCTGGATGTCAGATTTATGCCTCTTAAGATATCGACAGTCAGGAGGAGGAAGCAAATTACATGGGGAATTTTAACAGGGGTCAAGGCTATAACAGGAACTTCAATAATTGCAACCCTCGAGCGAGAGATCACCCCGGATTCTCATATGCTAATAAGCAAGCTGCAGAATCGCCACCACCTGGATTCCCACCAAAAGGCCAACCTCAGAAGGATAAGATGGAGTTGATGATGGAACAACTTATGGGCACCGTTCAGAATCTGGCTGGTGGAGTACAAAACCTTAGTAAGAGCCAGAAGATGCTTCAGACACAGGTAGCTCAACAGGCCAACAATGCCCCTAGACAGAATGGTCAATTTCCCGGGCGTACCGAAGATAAACCTAAGGGACAGATTTCTGCTGTGTCCCTAAGGAATGGAAAACAACTAGAAGAGTTGAAGCCTGCAGAGCCAAGAGAAGCTCAGGAGAATGTTGAAACTGAGAAGCAAAAGGCTCCTGAGCCAGAGAAACAATCTGTATATGTTCCGCCTCCCGCTTACAAGCCACCCCTTCCTTTTCCACAGAGAAAGGCTCAGGCTCAAATCGAAAAGCAATATGGGAAATTTTTGGAGGTGCTGAAGAAGCTCTACATCAACATTCCTTTCACTGATGCTCTATCTCAAATGCCATCCTATGTAAAGATTCTGAAGGATATCTTGTCAAACAAGAGGAAGCTTGAAGAGTGTCAGACTATCTCGTTGAATCGAGAGTGCAGCGCTCTCATTCAGAACAAGCTCCCTCCTAAGCTTGAAGATCTTGGGAGTTTCTGTGTTCATATCACCATGGGAAACTTCACCTACTTCGCCCTTTGCGATTTGGGGGCTAGCGTGAGTATCATTCCCCTTTCCATCTGCAAGAAGCTAGGATTGGGAGACCCCAAACCAGTCCGGATGACGCTCTGCATGGCTGATAGGTCGGTTAGACATCCATCAGGTATACTGAAAGAGATTCCTATTCAGGTTCGTAAGTTTTTCATCCCAGTAGACTTTATAGTTCTTGATATTGAAGCAAATTGTCCTATACCTATTATACTAGGAAGGCCCTTCCTAGCTACTGCAGGTACCAATATAGATGTCAAGAACGATGTTCTTACCTTCACTGTGGGAGATGAAGGAACTCAGGTTGATATGAAGGTGGTGGTCGTCCAAGACCCTCTAGAGCTTTGTCTGACGGAAAGTGTGACTGAAGGTGATGAAGATGAACTACTTGCTGCTGTAGTTCAGGAATTAGAAGTTGCTGAGGAAGATCCTGAAGCGGTGTTTGAGGCCTTGAAGAAAGACGACGGAGACTCTAAGGGTGAAGCTAAAGGAGCACCAAATGTGGAGTCGAAGCCACTTCCATCCACATTGAGGTATGTGTTCTTAGTCCCTAATGCTACTTATCATGTGATTGTGAGTGCTAGTCTGAGTCCTGATGAAACTGAGAAGTTGTTGCATGAGCTTAGATTGCATAGAAAGGCCATAGGATACTCAATTGATGATTTGAAGGGGATTAGCCCCTCAATGTGTATGCATAGAATTTTAATGGAAGATAATCATAAACCCTCCATAGAACACCAAAGAAGACTTAACCCAAACTTGAAAGAGGTTGTGAGAAAAGAAGTGCTAAAATTGTTAGATGCATGCATTATTTTTCCTATTTCTGACAGTAATTGGGTGAGTCCTGTGCATGTGGTCCCTAAGAAAGGTGGGATGACAGTTGTAAAGAATGAAAAGAATGAATTAATTCCCACTAGGACTGTCATAGGGTGGAGGATGTGCATAGATTATCGGAAGTTGAATGCTGCAACCCGAAAGGACCACTTCCCCCTCCCCTTCATCGATCAGATGCTTGAAAGATTAGCTAGGCATTCTTATTACTATTATTTGGATGGTTACAGTGGGTTCTTTCAGATTCCCATCCATCCGGATGACCAGGAAAAGACTACTTTCACGTGCCCTTATGGCACCTTCGCTTACAGGAGGATGCCTTTTGGCTTGTGTAATGCCCCTGCCATTTTTCAGCGCTGTATGATGGCCATTTTTTCTGATTTCATAAAGGACATAATGGAAGTTTTCATGGATGACTTTTCTGTGTATGGATCTTCTTTCGATAACTGCTTGTCTAACTTATCTCGAGTTTTGCAGCGTTGTGAAGAGGTCAACTTGGTTTTAAATTGGGAGAAATGTCATTTCATGGTGAAGGAAGGGATTGTCTTAGGCCATCTAGTGTCAAATCGAGGTATCGAGGTGGATAAGGCTAAGATAGACTTGATTGAGAAATTGCCACCTCCTACATCGGTTAAGGGAGTTAGGAGTTTTTTGGGTCATGCTGGGTTTTATAGGAGGTTTATTAAAGATTTTTCAAAGATTGCAAAACCTCTTACCAATTTACTCCTAAAGGATGTTGGGTTTTATAGGAGGTTTATTAAAGATTTTTCAGCCCCCATAATGCAATCGCCTGACTGGGATCTCCCTTTTAAGATCATGTGTGATGCCAGCGATCATGCAGTTGGGGCTGTTCTGGGCCAAAAGAAAGACAACAAGCTCCATGCAATCTATTATGCTAGCAGGACTTTGGATGAAGCTAGGAGGAACTATGCTACCACCGAAAAAGAGTTGATTGTTGTCGTCTTTGCTTTCGAAAAGTTTCGGTCATATTTGGTGGGTGCTAAAGTTATTGTGTATACTGATCATGTTGCGATCATGTACTTGCTGCATAAGAAGGATGCTAAACCTCGTCTCATTCGATGGATCCTCCTCCTCCAAGAGTTCGACTTAGAGATTAAGGACAAGAAAGGGACTGAGAATCTGGTTGCTGGTCATTTATCCAGGCTACCGCCAGAGCAGTTAGAGCACACTACTACTGAGCCTCCCATCAATGATTCTTTCCCCGATGAGCATCTACTCAGGATCACTGCTGAGATCTTGAATATAGCCATTTCTGAGGTACCATGGTATGCTGACTTCGTGAACTATATTGTTTGTCATGAGTTGCCTAGTGGTTTATCATTTCAGCAGAAGAAGAAGTTCATGTCAGATGTGAGACATTATTTCTGGAATGAGCCTTTTCTTTTCAAAAGGTGCGGTGATGGAGTCTATCGGCGTTGCATTCCAGAAGAGGAGGTGGAGAGTGTCATACACCACTGTCATTCTCTCCCTTGTGGTGGTCATATGAGCTCTTCAAAAACCACTACCAAGATACTACAATCTGGATTTTTCTGGCCTTCTTTGTTCAAAGATGTTCACCGTTTCATTGTTTCTTGTGATGCTTGTCAGAGAACAGGAAACATTTCTAGAAGGAACGAGATGCCATTGAACACCATACAAGAGGTGGAGATTTTTGATGTATGGGGAATCGACTTCATGGGTCCCTTCCCTCCATCTTGCAATAACAAGTACATTTTGGTGGCGGTAGATTACGTTTCAAAGTGGGTGGAAGCCATTGCGTCTCCAACGAATGACTCAAGAGTGGTCTCTAGATTCTTCAACAAGGTAATCTTCCCTAGATTTGGTACTCCGCGAGTTGTCATTAGTGATGGGGGTTCCCATTTTATTGAGAAGAATTTTAAGGCACTTTTGAGCAAGTATGGGGTGATCCATAAGGTGGCGACACCATACCATCCACAGACTAGTGGTCAGGTTGAGGTGTCTAATAGGCAGATTAAGAGCATCTTGGAAAAGACCGTGTGCCGATCTCGCAAGGATTGGGCAATGAAGCTAGACGATGCACTTTGGGCCTATAGAACGGCGTACAAGACTCCCATAGGTACTACGCCCTATAGACTAGTATATGGGAAGTCTTGTCATCTTCCTGTGGAGCTTGAACACAAGGCCTATTGGGCAATCAAGTTGTTCAATTTTGATATGAAGAAGGTCGGTGAGAAGAGGAATCTACAACTTCAGGAGCTTGAGGAATTGAGGCTAGATGCATATGAGAACGCCAAGATTTATAACGAGAGAACCAAGAAATGGCATGACAGGCATATTATCCCCAAGACTTTCAAGATTGGTGATCTTGTGTTGCTTTATAACTCTAGATTGAAGCTTTTTCCTGGCAAGCTAAAATCTAAGTGGGGAGGTCCATTTGAGGTGAAGAAGGTATACCCTCATGGAGCGGTCGATGTATGGAGTGAAGAGACCGGTGAATTCAAAGTTAATGGGCAAAGGTTGAAGATGTACTTCGTCGGTCATCCGATTGAGAAGGTGGTTTCCATTGACCTTCTTGATCCGATTGCTTGAAAGGAATGGAAGGTCAGCTTCAGACCATAAACCAGCGCTTCTCAGGAGGCAACCCGAGGTAAGTATTTTTAATTTCTTCTCTTTTTCTAATGTTTAAAAAAAAAGGCCCGAGTGGTATTTCCGAAGAAAGACCGCCACTCGGTCGAGTGGGATCTGCCAGAGATATAAAAAAATCAGTTTTAATTTGTTTTTTTTCCTTTTTCTTTTCTCGCGTTTCTTCTTTCCTTCTCCTCTCTACCTCACTCGGCCACTGTCTCTCTCACTCGACCGCTTCTGCTCGCCTCTCGTTCTCTCACTCACTCGCCCTCTCACTCTCACCCGCCCCACTTGCCTGCGCCACCACTGCTCCACCAGCGCACCAGCCAGCCCAGCAGCACACCTGTTGCCGCCACCAGCCGCCGCCCTCGTGCCCAGCAACAGCAGCCCGCCTCACTTCTTCTTCTCCTCTTTCTTCCATTGCTAGTGTCTTTTCCCCTCTTTTCCTTCAAGAACTTGGTAAGTTTCCTCCTCTTCTAATCTCTTTTGCTCAGATTCGATTACCTCTTCAACTAGTTTGAGGTTTGAGTGGTTGTTTTGAGGAATTGAAATTGTTAGGGTTTGTAGAGATTGAATTGGGGGAAAATTGGGGTTTTGAGGATTGGATGGGTTTATAAGTGAGTTTGTGATTGTGCATCTCTTAAGTTTATTTGTTAATGGTTAATGTGGAAATGTGGTTGAATATGGTTGAATTTTGATGAATGTGATTGAACTTGATTGTGGTGGTTAGGGATATGTTGTTGAATTTGTGCAAGTTTTGTGTGCATTCCAATGAATCTTGTGGCTTGCTTGAATTTTATTGAGCTTGATGGTGTTTTTAGGGTGATTTTGTACCCATGGTTTACTTGAAATTCTTGTTATGGTGTAAGTGTGCATAAATTGATGATTTCTTATTGGAATTGGGGGTGTCTATTTGTTGGAGCTTTGTGCATGGACCCTTATTTGACCATATATATGTTGATGCAAGTGTTCTAAGTATGGGGTGATAGTATGTGCTTGTTTATACCTAGTTGTTAACCCCTTGGTGTTGCTACTTGTGTAATGTGGTTGATGGTTTGTTTGCTCTGCTATAGGTACTTTCAATGTGAGACCCACCACCCATCCGTTTGACCACATCCGAGCAGAGGAAGCTTTATGCCAAAGTGCAGAAAAGAGATGTGCGCTCAACTCAGTTCATGAACACTAGAGTCCTGGAGAGTTTGGGTCTACTAGAGGATATGAATTTTCTTGTCAACAAGCTCTCTCTTCGAGCTATTTAGGATTGTCGGTTGCCTTCCTGCCCTCAGCTGATTAGGGAGTTGGTGTGCACATTCAAGTATAACACGGACAAGGTGACATTCCGGTTGGGGAATAAAAATCACACACTCACCTTGGGGCAGGGAGAGAGGGACCGCTTCTGGTATCATCTAACGCACGAATCTGGCTATCGTGCCGATAGGGCTAAGAGTTCTTCCTGTTTACATCCGGCTATCCGCTTGTTCGACCGCTTCCTCGCGAGTACAGTCTTTGCTCGAGAGGGAAGTCAAGGGTGCTTGGGGGCACTTGAGCTGCGAACCTTGTATGGCGCCCTCAGCGACCGACCTGTCAATCTGGGGCATATAATGGCGACGCGGTGGGAGAAGAAGCGAGAGGTTCATCCGCTATCTCTATTGGGGCAATGGTTTCCATGCTTGTTGGTGCCATCAATATCGACATCTCCATCTATCAGCAGATCGCCCCTCAGATCGAGTGGTCTCATGAGGAGCTAGAGCGCTGTCAGATTCTTGTGTTCAACGGGGAGCAAGCCTTCTGCAAGGATAGATCTACGACGAAGCGCCATTTACCGCTCCCCCTTCCACCGCACCTGACGGTCCAGAATGCACACAACTGGTATGATGGGATTTCGGCCCACTTGGATACTCTCTACGGTGCTGCAGCTGCGCAGCCTTCTGATGTTGCTGGGCCCTCTAGGACCTCTCGTGCCCCCAATGCTGCTGATTACATGGACGTTGCGCCGAGCGATCCTCCTCAATTTACCAGCGATAGAGCTTATTTCGATTACCAGTTCGGCAAGCTGCGATCTTACGTCGATAGGCGCTTTGATGCTATCGACACCCAGCTACACAACTTGCAGTCTCGACAAGAAGAGGAGCATCAAGAGGACTCTGAAGAGGAAGAGGATGAAGAGCAGAACGACTCAGATGATGAGGTTGTTGATGACTCAGTTGAGGGCGAGTCGGATACTTTCTAGACACTTGCCCTCCGCGCTAATCACCAAATTGTGAGTACCCTGTCTCATTTTATTTTTTCTGGTCTCATTGAGGACAATGTTTCATTTAAGTATGGGGTGGGGTGAACTTCACATTTGGTGTACTATTTATGTCTTTTTCCTTTTGTTTTTCGTTTCTATTTAGAGTCTGCACTTTTATTATTATCGTATTTGTCATGTGTATATCTTGTGTCATGTATATATTTTTATCATGGGTCATGAGTCTTGCTTCTTTTGAACTTTTGGACCTAAATCTGATTCTGGAATGTTGTGGTGGTTGGAATATTTGATGATTGCTTGAGCATTGAGCTGCTGCCTTGTTTGACTAGATAACATGTATATCCTCTTTCTCGATTATGTGTATATCTCGCCTCATTCTTGGATACTCGAGCTTGTCACTGCATTATTGGGTTTATGTGCACAAATTGAAATATGATTGAGGCAGTTTGTCAGCCCATTTATCCTTACCTACCCTTACATTTGACCATCTGCTGGAAGCCTTCTGAGCCTTAGAAGCTTGTTTCTTTAGTAGCTCCACAAGATTTTCATAACCCGCTATTTGCCTTTACGTAATCCGGGATTTTGGGTCATGATAGTGTGTTTTGTTGTGTGGATGTGCTTCAAGTATGAGATGATTTCTCCTGATTGTGATTGAAAAAAAGAAAAGAAAAAAAAAAGAGAAAAAGTCTTGGGATAAGAGGAGGATAAAATTCACTCTTGTGCAAAAGTCAAGAAAGAAAAAATACGGTTAGTAACCGATCCTGCTTGTGGAGAATAAAATTCACACAAGGAGGAAGAAGTGCAAAGTGAGATGGTCAAGACACTTAGTAACCGGGTGCATTCATCACAAATGTTTGTATTCGCGTAAAACAGTGTCGAGACTAGAGAGTGAAGAAAAAAAAATCTTGAAAAAAAAAAGAAGAAAAAGAAAGAAAAACAGAATTTTTGGTGTGGTTGACAAAAGTGAAGATGAAAAGTTGTTGTGATGGAGCTTGTTTGATGGATTGGTATGAATTTGATTCTTTGAAGTTGGTGTTTCTTCTGGTTGTTCTCGCATGATCCTTTTTCCCGGATTTTAGCACCAAATGACCTAAATTTTTCCATACCTAACTGTTTCTGTCTTAGACCCATCATAACCTTATAAAGTCCTCATGATTTCTTTGTGTGCGCAATTCCAAGCGTTGGAGATTTCTGAGATTGTTCAAGCTTTGTGGATGATGATTTTTGAGGTTGAGATTAGAAGAGCTAGTCAAGCTTGGTTGTTGGCTATGATATGCTAGGACGGCATTCGTCGAATATTTTGAAATAGTAGATGCTATTTTGTGATTATTGTCTTAGTCTTGCTTGGGGACAAGCAAGGTTAAGTATGGGGTATTTTGATAGCATCTATTTAGCGATGAATATAGGGCATGTTTGCATCGGGGTTAGGGCCTTTGAGTTAAGTATTTTATATATTTTTGGCCCTTTTTGGTTTAGTTTGGTGGAATCGGTGTCTACCGCTCGTTTGTTATGATTTCAGGTGCTTTTGAGTGGTTTTGGTACCAATGAGAGAGCTAAAGCAGAATGACAAGCTTCGAGGCTTTTCGGTGCACTCAGAAGGCGTCAAAGATGCACTAGGAGGGACGGAATCAAGGATGTGGAGCACCGGAATCGTGACGAGCTTGGCAAAAGACAAAGAAGTAAGGAAGCCCAGACACTCGGTCGAGTGAATGTGAACTCGAGTAGTTGTATGCTCGAGTGTCCCTCAGAAGCGAGAAATAACACCCACTCGGTCGAGTGCTCCAGACACTCGATCAGTTATGGGCTCGAGTGTCCCTCAGAACTAGACAAAACCCAGACACTCGGCCGAGTGCCCTGGCTCGAGTGTCGTACCTGAACCTTTTTTAGTCCGTTTATTTATTTATTTTTATGGAGGGGTATTTAAGGGACGTTTTTGGGAGGTTACCAGGGCCGAAAAATATGACATTGTTGAGGGCTATTTGGAAGAACTTTGGGAGAACCCGAAGCGGAGATTCGAATCGTTTCAATTCAGAATTGGTACTTTCCCTCTTGTCTCTTATTTGTCTTTGATTTCTATGCTTAGTCTAATCGAATTGAATATGAGAACCTCCATGCTAGGCTAGTTCTCCTTGTTCTAGGGTTAGGGATAATCCCGACGATGCGGAAATAGACTTGCTCTTCATATCGCCCGAATGATCTCTCAATATTTGAATTGTGAGTTAATCCTATTGTACTTAATCTAATCGATGTGAATTGGTTAGACCTGATTTAGGGTTTGAGATCGAAAGAAGATAACCCTGAGTTGGAATCTAGATGGTGAATTGAGACTGAAAGGTGATCTGATCCATCAGAACTATAGGATTAAGCCTAAAGTTTAATTGTACGAAAGTGAATTAAGCTTTTTGAGGATTAATAGGTTGTCGTAGAAGTCTTAGGTTATAGTGATACTGATTGAGACCGAAAGGAGATATTGATATGATTATCACCTAGATTCTAAGAGCTCAAAGGGTCTGAATTGGTTGCATGAAACCGAAAGGAGATTGTTATCCAATTCAGACACATTTGCATTGAGACCGAAAGGAGATTTGCAATTACATTAGATAACCTACCTTCACATAGTATAGGAAATGATTCGGGTGAGACTACATTTTGGTCCATTGAGGATGCATCGTTCGCAGAATCCCTAGCCCTGGAATGTCTCTCACATATATATTTCTCATCATTCTATTGTTATTTGTCACTTTCAATTATAAATTCTCTTAAATTGTTTGCTACTTTTGGGCTTGGTCAAACTGGTTTAAAGCTAATAATTGGTATTCCACCAGTCCTTGTGATACGACACTTGAATACTACAATTGACACCGTATTCTTGCAGGGTTGGTTTTAGCAACATCAGTATGCGGCGTACGCCTGCTCAACGAGTGCTGCCGAACTATATATATATATTTAGATAGATTTTCATATAGTGATATTATATATTATTTAGGATAGATTAAGAAGAGGCCGAAGGTGACCGGCCGAGTCACTTAGTTTACCTTCCTATACCCTAATTGTCTTTTGCTTTATTTTTATGGAGACCTAAATTCTTCCGTTTCGTCTACAATTTGAAGCTTTGTTTGATTGAGTTGTGAGTTTCTGAATCTTGTTCCTTATTTCCTATATTGAATGTTTCGACTTCTTTTTGCTTGAATGTTTGATTGTTTTATTCTATCTTGTTTGATCAACTTGGTAGAATCAATTCAATTGCTAGGGTTTTGTAGATTCCTGGTCACGAACCTTAACCCAAGTGACAAACTTATTTCTTTAGGGCTGGTTGAACTAATTGAATGAGTAGGAAGTTGGATGTGTTGTTAAATCCCTCTTCAGGGACTGCAAATACCTTGGTTAATCTCTGAACTTAAAGCTATCAATTGGGTTAAATCCTTCTTTAGGGACTGTTCGATTGATAAGGGTTTCTAGGACTAGTTGGACTAGTAACTATATTAGGTCGGGACAAGGGCATTCATAGGAAAACTAAAAGGGCAAGAAGAAGTTACAATATCAATTAAACCAAATAAAGTGGATATTTTTAGGTGAAACTATTTTATTAATCGTTATCTCCATCAATTTGTTTATAGTTTATTTTATTTTCTTTCTTATTTTCACCACTCAAAAACCCCCGTTTCATGCTAATTGGTAAATAAACTTAACTTAGGAATAACTTGATTCTTTGTGGGATCGAATCGTGCTTACCACACTACATTAGTTAGGTAGGTTCGAATTTATTTTGATACGGTTCACGCGACTAAAAACCGTCCATCAAATTGGCGCCGTTGCCGGGGAATCAAAGTTTATTTCTTTGTTTTGTGTGTTTTCCGATTATGGTATATAACTTAACTTTGTTGTGAACCTATCTTATGGTTCACGACACTCTTACTACTAACATTTTAAGATGGGATTATTGCAGCATCAAGGCGAAAATTTTCACCATTATTTCACAAGAGTGCATAATTTATTGGACGCCCGTTATGCAAGGGGTTACCAAGATAGTTTGCAAGATATGGTCGTTTGTGTACTTGAGGCATGACTCCTAAGACCAAAGAACTTGTCGAGTCTATGAGTAACGGAGGCTTTGCAAGTTTTAATTTATCAGAGATGTGGGATTTTTTTTGCTACATGGATTACCAGGTGGAGCAGGAAGAAGCTTTCACACGCCAGGTTAGGTTGGAGCAGGTGCTTAAAAGGATGGAGCGAATTGAGGAACAATTGAACCAACTTAATCAACCGGTGAGTGAGTTGGCAGTAGGGCAATGCTTTATTCCTCAAGTTGATGAAAGTCAAGACACAAACAATGATGGTTTGATCGATGAGAGCCCGATGCTATCTGACATGGAGTCTCATGAGTGCACGCATGAGGATCCATGTGTTTTGGCTCCTATTTCATCTGAAGAAATAATCCCTGACTTGCCTATCAAGGAACCATGTGCCGAGCCGATTGTTGTGGCTCCCGACCAAGGTATTGATATTTCTTACTCTTTTGTGGATTTTGGTGAATATGCAAACCCTTGGGAACATTACTTTGAGAAGCAACCAGCGGAACTGTGTTGGTGGTATTACATATCCTCTGCAAGGAGCCATGCTCGCATATTTGATAAGTTGAAACGGTTTTTATCTACAATATTATTTAGTTTCGGTTTATCATTATATTATATATGCTTAATTGATATGTGTGCACAATAGTTTGACAAATTGCTGAGGGCGTTAACAATGTCTAATCTTAGGGTGGAAAGAAACCAGAGGTATGTTTTTTATATTTCATTATTTATTTTCTTCTTAAAAAAAGCAAAAAAAAAAAAAAACAAAACAAAAACCTCTTCAAGCCACCCTCCTCTCCCCGTCTCCCTCTTCCTTTCCCACTCTACCCATCTGAACCCGCTGGAGCGCCGCCGCCTGTTCCTCCAGCCTCCTCCTCCCGCACTCCGTCCTGAAGCCCAGCGATCGCCGGACCGCTGCATCGCATTTCCGCGCCACCCTTGTCGCCTGCTTCTCGCCCTCCTGGTCGGGATCTCCTCGCCAGCAACCACCACTCCACCGGCGCAGCCATCGGTCCCTCTCGGATCTACTGTTGCTATCACTGCGGCCGCCGCCACTGCAAATCTGCCACCGCTCGTCCTTCATCGTCAACAATCCACCATTCTCTCTTCTGCTCGCCCCCGTCTCCTCCTTCCGCCAGCGACCGCCATCTGCCAGCAGCCGGTGCCCTCTTTACCTCTCTGTTCACATCTATCCACCATAATCCCGCTTTCTCTCTCTGTTTTGATCTGCAGTGTTGAATTTAAAGTCTAATAATGCTGAATTTGTGAGTGGTTGAGTCGTGGATGAATGATTGATGATGTTTACTGGAATGTCTCATGCTCCGCATATCAATTTTTTTTCCATGAATTTAGTTGCAAAGTATGGATGAGCATGATCTATAGGGCTAATTTTGCTTTGATTGCTGAATTGTTGCTTGAATTGGCGGATGACTTACTTGATTTTAAGGAATTCTTGTTGAATATGGCTTCTTGCTTTGAGTTCTAATCGTTATTATTTGGACAAGCCTAGTACTTTGTGATGGCGCCCATGTTTCAATTTTTGCTCCCTGAAATCACTTGAATTCCATGTTTTAAAATTGTCATAAGTGATTGAGCATCTATTAGATAAGCTGACTTTTTTTATATAGTGGGCTGTGTTATTTCTTTTGCTTGGATGATATCATTATGCTTGGAAAGTTGGACTGCTTTGTCTTGTATGTTTTCTTTGCTTTTAGTTTTGGTCAGGACCAATTGCAAAGGGATATGCCATACCATTCCGACTCCAAGAAGGTTCCCAAATGCATGTTGCATCCAGGAGGGAGTGACTGGCGAATATTGTGCTTCGAATATCCGTCCTATAACTATAAGAAGAGCTGAATTTTATGGTCTGTTCAGAGGAAACACCACTACCTCTTCGTAAGTTGAAGATTAGTTTTGAATGCCTGATTACATTGTGAGTTTCCTCTACCTCTTCCATTCTATTTCATTACTTTGAGGACAAAGTAAGATTTTAAGCATGGGGTGGGGAATTCAAGTGTAGCTCCGTCTTTATATATATGTTAGTTTTCTGTTATGTTAGTTTTCTGTTTTTTTTTTTCAATTTTTGTTATGCATTTCATTGCATTTAGGTGTTATTAAAGATAACCATCTTGGTTTAGTTTGTCCTCTAATTCATTTTATGATCTTATTGCATAAATCCCATGATTTGATTGAATTGCTTGAAAATGATTTTTGGAGCATGATTTGAGAATATAATTGAGCAAGTATGGTTCATAGTTGAGGTTAAATTGAAATCTAAAAAAAAAATACAACCCTTGTGAGTTTGATTTTGGCGTTAGATGGACTTTACATATTATTCCCTTTTGCTTTTATTGTGTGATTATACTCTCCATATGCTTCCTATTTCAATACCGTATTTCACATGTTTGTTTCTTGTGAATTTCAAATGATTGAGGCATGTTTTCTTTAGCCATATTATACCCTGTCTACCTTACATATTACCCTTGGCTTGAAGCCCATCTGAGCCTTAAAACCTATTCTTTTTGTAGCTCCACAAAAATGTATCATAGTCAATGATTAGCCTGACCCTATCCGGGAATTAGGAGGAGCATTGGTGAAAAATCTATATGTTGGAGTTGGTGAGGAACGATCAGTTGGCTTGATAAAGAAATGCATAGATGACTTCGCAGCGGTATCGGGTCTAGAACCGAATGCAGCGAAGTCGGAGATCTATTTTGCGGGGATATCAGAGGACAAGGGGAGAACTTTGGAGGAGTTGCTGGTCTTCACCCAAGGTACTCTCCCTGTTCGATATCTGGGCTGCCCGCTGCATGATAAAAGGCTTAAGATTGTTGAGTATGATCCCCTTATTTCAAAAATTGAGCGCCAAATAAATTGTTGGTCAGCAAGGAACTTGTCGTACGCGGGGCGTATGCAACTTATCAATGCTGTCATCATGGGAGTATTGGGGTTTTGGAGCTAGGTTTTCCTCCTCCCAGCAGGGGTAATTGACCGGATCGAGAGCATGTGCCGCCGATTCCTATGGAATGGAAATTTAGAGGGAAGACGATATTTGGTGGCCTAGCAAACTGTAACTCTTCCTAGAGAGGAGGGAGGACTGGGTATAAAGGAGATACTAGCCTGGAATAAGGCAATTTTTGTTAAACTGGCTGCTGATGTAATACAACAACGGGACTGTGTGTGGACGAGGTGGGTAACTGTTAACCTGCTTAAAGGGCGAGCACTTTCTGAAGTACAACTGACGGCCAGGGACTCGTGGACTTGGAAGTATGTAGTGGGCGTCCTGCACGAGTTCACAACAGCCCTTACTGACAGAGCAACATTGCTTGGGATCGAGGAATCGAGCATGGAAATCCTAGGAAGGTCGGACAGAAACCTTCCTAAAATTGCTTATGAAGTATTGAGAGAAAGGGGACAGGAAACACCAAGGGGGGCGCTGATCTGGACGGAGCAACAATGTAAAAGATGGAGCTTCGTAACGTGGCTCGCTGCACACGACAGGCTGCACACCAGGGCTCGGCTATACAAATGGGGCGCGGTTCCAACGCAAAGGTGTGCACTCTGCGATGCGGAGGTGGAGGACAGCCTCCATCTCTGGTTTGGATGCACTTATACCAGAGGAGTGGTTGATATTGTGATGCGCTGGCTGGGGGTTTCGATCAGACTTGAAGATATTAAATCATGGTTGACATGGTTTGCTGAAGGTGAAAGTCAGAGATCAAACGTGTTTCAATCTAGGCTATTTGCATTTAATTGCATTGTTTATAATACTTGGAGAGCCTGTAACAAGGCAATTTTGGAGAATACTTTTGTTAGTATTGAGAGTACAGCTAGCTTGATAGTTCATGAGTGCAAAGAAAGGCTGAGGGTGAAGGGTAAGACCGCTGGAAGGGCGGATAGGGAGTGGTAACGTGGGCTCCTATCTTAGCCTAATTTTGTATTTTACAAGTGATTTCTAGTTTCGGATCACTTCCTTATGTAAATTGGGGTTGCCTTATGGTGACCTCCTCCCCTTGGGAGATTTATATATATTTACCGGTTCAGGGGCATAGTCAAAATAAGGTAACCCTTCTTGCATAATAGAGATGACTTATTACTAGGGGCCTAAGGAGGATACAATTCACTTAGGAGTAAAAGTCTAGTAAGCTTGGACCTAGGGAGGATAAAATTCACCTAGGGACAAAAGTAAGCATAAAAGAAAAAAGAAGAAGTCATCATCCAGATGAAAAAATTGCATGAGTTGTATGGTTATTGAAATCGAAAAGTGCTTATTGATGTGTATTGGAGTTTATGTTATTGGAATGGTTTGCGAAGTATGGAAGTTTTGGTGTTGTGCTGGTTGGTTGTTGTTTATTTTTCCCGGATTTTTAGCACCACAAGCCTAAATATTTCTCATGCCTTATGTTCTTACCAAAGCCCCATTACAACCCTATAAAAGTCCTCATGATGTTGTTTGCAAGTGATGACTTTCACGGTGTATAGAGCATTTTGGATTGAGTTGAGAGTTGGATTTTAAAGCCTAAACACACGAGAGCTGGAGTGAAACACATTATCCCGGTGAGGTTGGATTAAATTTGCCTTTACTATTGGACCGCTCATATATTTGCTATGATATTTGTTCTCTTATTCATGGCTCCTATTGCTTGATGTTGCTTTTCTAAAACTACAGCACGAAGATCTTATTTGTGGGATGATTAATTCTATATTTGTTTTTCATTGCCCGAGGACAAGCAAAAGTCTAAGCATGGGGTAGTTTGATAGAGTCTATTTTAGTCTTATTTTTAGTATAAATTTGCATATTAATTTATAGCATTTTTATATATTTTTATAGCTTATTTGTTATTATTTCGTTTTCGGAGTCTACACCCATGTGTTATTTATTTCAGGCATTTTAGAGTTAGTACGGAATAAAAACAAATTTTACGTGGCGGGGATAAGTTGAAAGTTGACGAATTACATACGGAGGAGATACGACTCAGCGTATGCAGCGTACGCGTGCTCAACGAGTGCTGCCGAACTATATATATATTTAGATAGATTTTCATATAGTGATATTACATATTATTTAGGATAGATTAGGAAGTTACGTTTGCAATATATATATATATATATTTATACATTCATTCATACGAAGGAAGGGGAGAAAGAGGTCGAAGGTGACCGGCCGAGTCACTTAGTTTACCTTCCTAAATCCTAATGGTCTTTTGTTTTATTTTTATGGAGATCTAAATTCTTCCGTTTCGTCTACAATTTGAAGCTTTGTTTGATTGAGTTGTGAGTTTCTGAATCTTGTTCCTTATTTCCTATATTGAATAGTTCGACTTCTTTGTGCTTGAATGTTTGATTTTTTTATTTTATCTTGTCTGATCAACTTGGTAGAATCAATTCAATTGCTAGGGTTTTGTAGATTCCTGGTTGCGAACCTTAACCCAAGTGACAAACTTATTCCTTTAGGGCTGGTTGAACTAATTGAATGAGTAGGAAGTTGGATGTTTGTTAAATCCCTCTTTAGGGACTGCAAATACCTTGGTTAATCTCTGAACTTAAAGCTATCAATTGGGTTAAATCCTTCTTTAGGGACTGTTCTATTGATAAGGGTTTCTAGGACTGGTTGGACTAGTAACTATATTAGGTCGGGATAAGGGCATTCATAGGAAAACTAAAAGGGCAAGAGGAAGTTACAATATCAATTAAACCAAATAAAGTGGATATTTGTAGGTGAAACTATTTTATTAATCGTTATCTCCATCAATTTGTTTATAGTTTATTTTATTTTCTTTCTTATTTTCACCACTCAAAAACCCCAGTTTCATAATAATTGGTAAATAAACTTAACATAGGAATAACTTGATTCTCTATGGGATCGACTCGTGCTTACCACACCACATTAGTTAGGTAAGTTCGAATTTATTTTGATACGGTTCACGCGACTAAAAACCGTCCATCACTCGCACATCCGTATTCGAAAGACACGTGACTACTAAATGTATTCTCCTTGGAGGCTTTCCTGCACATCCATGTTCGAAAGACACGCGATTGCTAAATTTATTCTTCTTGGAGGCTTACTTGCACATCCGTGTTTGAAAGACACGCGATTACGAATTTTATTCTCCTTGGAGGATTACTTGCACATCCGTGTTCAAAAGACACGAGATTGCTAAATTTATTCTCCTTGGAGGCTTACTTGCACATTCATGTTCGAAAGACACGTGATTGCTAAATTTATTCTCCTTGGAGGCTTACTTGCACATCCGTGTTCGAAAGACACGCGATTGCTACATTTATTCTCCTTGGAAGCTTACTTGCACATTCGTGTTCAAAAGACACGCGATTGGTAAATTTATTCTCCTTGGAGGCTTACTTGCACATCCGTGTTCGAAAGACACGCGATTGCTAAATTTATTCTCCTTGGAGGCTTACTTGCACATCCGTGTTCGAAACACAAGCGATTGCTAAATTTATTCTCCTTGGTGGCTTACTTGCACATCCGTGTTCGAAAGACACTCGATTGCTAAATTTATTTTCCTTGGAGTCTTACTTGCACATCCGTGTTTGAAAGACAAGCGATTGCTAGATTTATTCTCCTTGGAGGCTTACTTGCACATCCGTATTCGAAAGACACGCGATTGCTAAATTTATTCTCCTTTGAGGCTTACATGGACATCCGTGTTCGAAAGACACGCGATTGCTAAATTTATTCTCCTTGGAGGCTTACTTGCACATCCGTGTTCGAAAGACACGCAATTGCTAAATTTATTCTCCTTGGAGGCTTACTTGCACATCCGTGTTCGAAAGACATGCGATTGCTAAATTTATTCTCCTTGGAGGCTTACTTGCACATCCGTGTTCGAAAGACACGCGATTGCTAAATTTATTCTCCTTGGAGGCATACTTGCACATCCATGTTCGAAAGACACGCGATTGCTAAATTTATTCGTAACGACCATAATTATTGGGTTTGCAACTTTCATTTATAAATAGGAAGTGGTGTACCCAATCAAGAATTCTGGTGACACCTATACATAGAAAATCTAGGTCACCAGATTTCTGATATGCCTAACCTTTATGCAAAATAACCCTTGAGATTCTTGGCGTTCCATGATTTTGCGAGGATTGCGCCTTCTGAATTTTGAAGCTTGAACGAACCTCTTGTAACACCCCCTTCTGTAAACGAGGGAATGTTGCAGCGCCAGTAATTATTCAGACTTTACTGTCCTCATAATTACCTTAGGCTTATAGGAACATGCAACCATGCTCCCATAAACAAGATGATCAATAAATAAATAAATAAATAAATAAATAATTCAAAAGAATGACAGCGGAAGACATGAAGTATGATTTTTATCATTAACACATGGCACAAAGCTTTTACATATATTTTCCGCAACTTTGCAAGATAAAGTGAAATCTCATACATAAGGTATAGAAATTTGAAAGACGTACTTTATTATATAACAAAACGTTTAAAATCTTTACTTGTACAATGTCAACTCTTCAAGGCCTCCTTACCTAACCTGCAAAATTTGACTGATGTACATCGTATGCAGACGAGGCACACCAGCCAAACATTTCACAACACGGTTGGTTAGTTCGGTGAAGAACTAGCAAATGACGGAACGGAATAATTTATGTGGATCTCTGGACACTTAAAAGAAATATGAATAGAATAGTCCAATAACATTAGATATCTGAGAAACGGAATTTCTGAAGAATCATATTTCCACAAGAAATGGAAAATGATATCGGAAAAGAATAATGATCACTGTTAGCCACACATACACACACGCATATATACCCATACACATACACATATATCACTTGTATAAAATATTTCATAAGGATAAAATATTCACCTAACACACACCATTCTTCGAATGATATCAAACAATGATTACTTAATTCTCACTACGAGACATTAATGCTTATTTATTTATCACTCACTTATATCGTTATTGAACCACGTTGTACTTGACGTAACAAAGTAGCAACGTTATACCGGCACATGCCTATTTACCACTCATCTGGGTAAAATGTATCATTTTGATTATATTCAAAATGAACTTTTCATGAAAAGCTTATAGAGCAAGACGTAACGAGTCTTGACCTGTTATGATCACGCACATTCACACGCGCGCACACACGTTTAACACTCCTCTTGTCACTAGATTAGTAACACACACGTGTCACATTATAAGGATTCATTAGACGAACCCGTGTAATTTCCCATTATATAAAAGTATCTCGTTAGCCGTCAAGTTAGACACTAATTTATACATATATTCAACTTACATAATAAATAAGGATATGGTCTAAAAATCAACCAAGGTCCACATCTGGAAAGTATATAACTGACTTGAATAAAGAAGGAACGAACAGAGATTGCAAGAATAAATAGACTTTGCAATTTATTTTAAACAGATATGACAGATATACTTGATAATTAGCAACTGACACGAATTAAAAGAAAGACATTGGGTCTTTTAGGAAGTAAATGGGACAAAGTCACTTGCCTTGGTTACAGACCCAAAGTCTCCGAATAATAAGAATTATGATTAACCAAGATATTTAATTCCTTCTGAAGACGTAGGATTCCGCTTGACGTCACCAACAATATAACCAAGCGCATCCAGCCACGCCGTACATAGCAGACAAATAATAATTCAATTAGTTTACGTCCAATAATTTTACCCTTAAACTTCGGCAGAGTCTCCTTTTAAAATAATCCTTAATTAACCCGATAAAACATATATCCTTTACTCACTTGTCCAACACTATTTTTTAAAAATGCCTAGACAATATTAGGACTTGCAAACTTAATTTAGGATTTCCTTTCCTAAATTTAATTGGGCATTATAACGAATTAGAAATGCCATATAATCCAAAATAATTGAGCATTATCTCGACTTAAAAGAAATACCCGCTTTATCCAATGATATATTGTCTTAAGAAATACCCAAATTTCTTAATAATAATGACCATCATAATGACTAATAAGGAGATACCTTGAATTATATACGGGTATTATAACGATATAAAACATCCAAGATCTTAAAATAAATGAGAGGGATTTTACCAGTGGGATAATGCCGGATCGTCCCAAAAATACAACGACTGAATACTAATCAACGTCACTCGGAATCGAGGTGGTATAGCCCGTGACGGTGTGGCGATTGGGCGAATAGCTTGCTACTCCGTATTAATTTGAATGTCATGCCGAATTGCCAATCTCCTATTTATAGTAGACTTTGGCCAATCAATGTGTGTTACGTGTATATACACACGTCAACACCATCTTTCACTTCCCATTTCATATATATCTTGATGGCTACGTGGCAACCTCTACCATGAACGAAGCAACGTGGCAATCTCTTTCATTTTGACCCACTTTAGGTGATAATTATAATAAATAGCCCAAACTTTTCAAACTTACATATTTTATTCTCCTTTTATAGATTCCTATAATCTTTCACTCCACCACATTGGAAATATTTTACCAACTTATTCCTAAGCATGTCTTAAATATCTAATAAATTTTATAGCCTCTTTACTTAACCCTTGACATGCTAGCGGATCTTTCCTAAATCCCAATATATTCTAGACTTGATAAAACTCCATAAAATTTTACCTTAAAACTTTATCTCTGACGTCATAATTCCTTACAAAGTGACGTCATAAAAGAAAAATACAGTCGGGGTATTTCACCTCTGCCCACTTCTTTGTGGATAACGTATGGACCTTCCCATTTGGGTTCAAGTTTCCCTCTCGTTGTCGCTTGTCGAAGGACCATGTCTCCTTTCTGTAGCGGGCGCAAGAAAACACGCTTGTTATATCCTTCAGTTAGTCGAAGTTGATATTCGTTTGCTTTGAGACAAGCCGTGTCTCTTATTTCTTCTCGTAAGTGAAGTTCCAACTGAAGAGCTTCATCGTTGGTGTCTTTGTTGAAATCTACAATTCTGGCTGATGGGATCAATAGCTCTACTGGGATGATCGCGTCGACTCCAAACATCATTGCGAATGACGTTTCTCTAGTTGGGCTCTTGGTCGAGGTTCTATATGACCATAGTACTAGTGGCAAAATCTCATCCCACTCTCCTTTCGCCGTCCATATCTTTTTCTTCAAGGCGTTCCAAATCTGGCGATTTGTGGTCTCGGCTTGTCCGTTGGATTGCGGGTAAGCCACCGATGAAAACCGGAAATCGATGCGGAGCCGTGCGTAGAAATCGCGGATTCCCTCGCAATCAAACTAGGGACCATGATCGGTGATGATGGCTTGAGGGACTCCAAACCGGCAAATCATATTGTTCTAGACGAATTTGCGCACTTTTTCTGCTGTGATGGTGGCCATGGCCTCAGCCTCTACCCATTTGGTAAAGTAATCGACTATCACAATGATGAAGCGCAGCTAGCCTGGTGCTGTTAGGAAAGGCCCCAGAATATCCATTCCCCACATCGTGAAGGGGCAGGGCACGGATATGCACTTTAAAGAATGAGGAGGGCGATGATTAAGTGACGCGTGTCGCTGGCAAGGGTTACGTATGTGAATAACCATTTCAGCATCCGCTCTGAGAGACGACCAATAGTAACCTAAACGTGTGATTTTAGACGCCACAGCTCTCCATCCTTGGTGGTTGCCAGATAGACTTGCATGTAATTCTCGGATGAGATTAAGACCTTCTTGGTTTGAGACACAGAGGAGGTCGGGGAGGTTAAAACCTCTTTTGTATAATCAGCCGTCTCTGACTAGAAAGCGGGCCTCTTTTTTTCTGATGCTTTGGCTATGTTGTAGCTCGCCTGCTAATGCCCCTTCAGTTATGTACTCTAGGATAGGTATTCGCTAGTCTCCGAGGTTGGATATTCTGAAAACTCCTTTGTGGATTCTTCGAGCATGCTTTTGTTCAATTACCACGCGATCGCTCAACCCCAGGGTTAGTGTGGCTCCCATTCTGGCTAGTGTATCGGCGCACTCATTCTGTTGACGAGGGATGGATGAAATGGAACATTTTCCAAAGGCGGCTGTGAGCGTTTGCACGTGAGCTAAATACTCAGGCAGCATCCCTGTCTTTTCTTCATATTCTCCTTTGACTTGTAGAGCGACTAGTTCTGAGTCTGTGAAGATTTGGACTTGTCAAGCCCCGGTGATCAGTGCTTTTTCAATGCCAGCGATCAAAGTTTTATACTCTGCTTTGTTGTTGGTAGCTTCGAATTATAACTGGAAAGATAGATCAGTGATCTCCACTGGGGCTCGTGATGGTGACTCTTGCTCCACATCCTACCGCTGAAACTGATCCATAGACGTTGATAACCCAATCTTCTCCATCGCAATCCTGAGAATATGTAAAAACAACTTCGACAACAAAGTCGGACAAGGCTTGGGCCAAACGAGACTTTCTAGTTTTCAAATGAATGTCAAATTCAGAAAGCTCTATCGCCCATTTAACCATTCTTCCTAAAAGGGATGGTGAATGCATGATCTGATGGAGGGCCAGATCGGAGAGTACCTCGATTGTATGAGCTTGGAGATAAGCCCTCTATCGTCGTGCCATGAAAACTACTGATATATCTATCTTTTCTATTGGGGTGTATCTCGATTCAGCTGGTTGCAAGACTCTTTTGGCAAAATAGATAGGAAACTTGTACTAAAAGTGGTTGATCCAGCTACTAGGTATAGCTGTAAAGCTTCATGTTCGCGTGGATAATGAAGAGTGGGCAGAGTTGCTAAGTACTTCTTCATACTTTTAAAAGCCTTATCTAGGGTGGCAGTCCATTCGGATGGACCTTTCTTTTTCAGCTGCTCGAAAAAAGTCAGGGAGTGGTCAGCTAATCGCGAGCAGAATCTGCTCAAATAGTTGATAGACCCATTCAGCTTTTGGATGTCGTTCAATGTCTTAGAGGGAGCCATGTCGAGTATCGTTTGAACTTTTGACGGGTTCACATCTATACTGCAGTTACTTATCATGAAACCTAGGAATTTTCCAGAATCCACTCCAAAAACACACTTCTCTGGATTCACGCAAACTTGATTCCTCCTTAGAACGTGGATTGTTTCCTGTAGATCCTTGTAGTGGCTTTCCTTTGTAAGGCTTTTAACCACGATGTCATCGACGTAGACTGCAATGTTTCTTCCAATTTAGGACACAAAAACCTTTTCAATCATTCGCTGGAAAGTGATGCCGGTGTTCTTGAGTCCGAAGAGCATCACTTTATAGCAAAAAGTCTCCTGGTTAGTGATGAATGCGGTATTCCTTTCGTCGTGTGGACTCATTTTGATATGATTGTACCCTGAGTATGCATCGAGAAAACTTAGCGTGGCGTGCCCTGTTGTGGTGTCAACTAGTTCGTCAACAGACAGAAAAGGGTAGTTGTCCTTAGGGCAAGCTTTATTCAGATCTTTGAAATCTACACACATCCTTCATTTACCACTTCTTTTTTGTACCAACACCACATTTGACAACCAGATTGATTCATTGATTTCGCGGATAAATCCGGCCTGTAAAGGTTTCTGCACCTCCTGCTTTGCTGCTTCTGACTTCTCGGCAGCCATTTTTCTCTTTCTTTGGCACACCGACTTTATATCGCGATTGAGCCTTAAAGAATGCTTCGTGAATTCTCGGGGGAGCCCTTTCAAGTCTTGCAGTGACCATGCAAAGACATCACGTGATTCTTTCCACATGCCTTTAAGGCGGTCTAAAGCAGGACCAGTTAAACTGTGGCCATGGTACATGGCTTCGATCTTGTTGGGAAAAGAAAAGAAGGCGACCTTCTCCTCAATAATTTTATCGGTCATTTTTTCGGGTCGGACCTCCAGTTCTGCTTGTTGTTGTCGGATGTGGCTTCTTGCTCATGCTCATTCTCTATTTCTTCCTTCAAAGATCCTTGTCTGCGTCGATCAATAGCAAAAACTCGGCTATGGCCCTTTTTCAGCTAGTCAAGGTAGTAAATTCTACTCTCTTCCTGTTCTCCTCGAACTTCGCCTACCTTCCCATCAGCACATGAGAACTTGACACTAAAATGATAGACAGAGCATGCTACTTGGAATTTGAATAGACTCACCCGGCTCATGATAGCATTGTAAATGGATGGCAGTCGGACCACTGTGAACTCAATCATGTGAGTTCTTCTATTTGAAACCGTCCCCAGTGTGAGAGCCAATTTGATTGTTCCAGCCACCTCAACTTCATCTCATGAGAAAGGCGACGTAGTGCGTTTTCTGCGATCCCAAGTTGCTCAAAGGCGTCCCAGTAGAGGACGCTCACTGATGAACCAGTGGCGATCATCACTCGCTTGACTGTTTTGGTCCCTAGCTAGACATGAATGACCATAGGATCCGAATGTGGCATCATGAGGTCGTGAGCGTCAAAAACAGAAAAACTCAATACCGCATGTGTAGTGGATGCTTGTCTGACGCTGGCTTCGGAAGGAGGACGTCTGGCCTCTCATTCGTAGTTTTTCCTTTCCTGTTTGTTGGTGCCCAACGAGGTGGCTCCTCCTGCGATGGTGTTGATGCATCCGTCTAGGGAGGGGGGCTTCCGGTGATCCCTGGTGGAGCATTCTGGTTGGTTTGGTGAGGATTTGGCTTCCGGGGCATTCCTTACATCCCTGAGCGGGGGTCGATACCTTCCTCCTTGGTTCCCATTTCTTCCTCCTCTGTTTTGGGGGTAGGTCCCCCTTCCTCTTCCTCTAGGGGCATACTGGGGATTGTAAGGACGGGGTGGAACATTAGGCAGATTTACAACGGGCCGCGAGCTCTCCATGACGTGGATTTGTTTGGTTATGAGCCTTCGCAAAGCATCGTAATTTTCTGGCTCTCTTCAGAATAGACAGATTTTGAAATCCCCTTCGGCTAGGTTTCCCATCAATATGGTGCTCACATACTCTTGATTGAATCTTGGGATTTGCACCACCATATTGGTGAATCTGCTGAAGAAGCTTCCCGGGGATTTGGTCGTTCCTTGCTTGATGGAGTTGAGGTCTAGCATGGTTCTCTTCCTCGTGTCGGCACTACCAAAATGAGCGACAAAGGTGACTGATAGCTGTGCGAAGTTGTTGATGGAGGATCGGGCCAGATTAGTGAACCATGTGAGGGCTACCCCGCTTAATGTGGATGGAAACGAGCGGTAGAACATATGAAAATGGCATCGTTGTCCTCGTTCATCCCCATTGACGTAGTAAATTGGTTGAGATGATCATTGTGATCGGTATCTCCCTTATACTTGGCGATGGAGATGTCCCTCCATATCTTGGAAACGGGTGCCTTGCGTATTTCTCTGCAAAAAGTAGATGGAAAAGTCGGTTCACCTTTGCGAGTTTGATCAGGTGCCTCGGGGGAGTTTTAACGCGATGACACGTCCCTGTTGATGAAACCACGGGTGATCTTGTTGATGTTCTCGTTGTGTTCCAGACCTGGATGTAGTGGAACGCTAGTAGGGTTGGGGAAGTGATTGACCGTCGTAGGTACAGGACCCTGCTGTTGATAGTAGACATGGTGATCGCGTTGGAATTGCATCACACTTGCTTGTTGGTTGAAGTAGGATTCTAGGGGTAATTCCCCGCGAAGAATTGATACGGGGGGTAACCACCCCATATCCCGTAGGGAGCAAATGGGGGAGGTTGTGCAGCGTCCCAGGGAGGTTGTTGAGGGATGTTCTCATTGTCGTGGTGTTGAGCTTCTTCGTTAGGGGGATTGTTGAGGTTGAGACCGTCAGTTTCTTCAGTATCATGATGCTGGTGTCTAAATTCTTCCCCAAATAATGTAAAATTCATGATTCCTGCAGAATAATTAGTGTTAAAAGTGTAGTAAGAGATACTATTTTATACTTTAGATAGGGTTTATGAAGAAGGAAAAAAGTAAGAAAGTAAAAAAGAATGAAACAAAGGGAAAAATAATGTAATGTAAAGAAGCGTATCGTTACGCAGAACCTCTCGTCGTGAAAGGTTCCCACAGACGGCGTCAATGATGCGTGCATGAAATTTCACCTGTACTTATTACCTCATCAGGACGACAAAATGTCTTAAAATACCTACAAGCTTCAGCTAAGAGGGGTTGTGATTAGATTATAGATTTACTAGTCCATGCGATGGGGGTGGTGCATTTGGCTCGCGAGGAATTAATTCGTTATACCGTCGTCTTTTAGAGGAAGTCAGGCGATGTTCTTATCCCAAGAACATTCTTCTCCGATCAAAGACTTCAAGAACTCAACTCCGGGGGCTTTAGGTCGGGGAGATATTCAGAGCTCTCATTCTTCTCTCTTGAATCGGATCCCCGTCTTTGAGGCTGGAGGGGGGTATTTATAGGGAGGCCAAGCGAGCAGACAAATTTTCAGCCAAATTAGGAAAGTATCCATGTTTTTGTAAAAATTAGCAAACTGCCCATCTTAATTTTATAACCCTAATCTCAAATGCAACCTACACCAAATCTCATATCCCCTCGCTCTCGCTCCTCCTCTGTCTCCAGACTTCCCCCGCTCATATCATCGATCGATCGTCAGATCGCTCCTCATCTCGCTCTACCTTCCCCGCTCTTCCTCCCGACCACCAGATCCGCCACAACCTCTCGCCGGAGATGTTGCTGCCACAAACAGAGGAGCCAGATCTGTGGCAAAGAAGTGAAGACGAGGGATGCGATGGCGAAATCGTCTCAGATTTCCGCTCGACTCTCATCATCTGTGAAGGCACTGTCTTCATCCAGAGCCGGGGGAAGAAGAGGACTGCCTTTGTCCAGATCCATGGATTTCGCTTGCTCTCGCTCGGGATGGATTTCGCGGATGAAGGCATTGTCTACGATTTATCGTAGATCGGGTAGGATGACGAGGCGAAGAAGATGGTGACTGGATCTGGACTTCTGGTGGCTCGATTTGTAGATTGAGATTGCGCTTGCAAGTGAAGAGCGGTGACGATCGATCTGTGTGCGATTGGAGTCCGCTCGGTACTCCGTCGATTGCGATTGCGATTGCTGACAACCTATGAAGGATGTGTTCTCTAGTTCGACATGCCTTCTGATTAGAAACCTAGGTATGTCAGCATTTCATTTATCTTATGCTAAAAATGTGGATCTATATATTGATGTGTTCTCTGGTTCGGCATCACCTCATCTGCCTAACATGATTGTCTAGCTGCTTGAATTACAAGGATAAGATATTCATTTGAACTATATATTATGAGCAATTTGAATTGAATTTGGTTATAGTGTAAAAACATTTTAGTGCTAAATTGATTTAATTTGATCTATATATTCATTTGATCTATATATCATGACAAATTACCTTAGTCAGTTACAGTGTCACCTAGCTAATTTGGTTCAATCAATTGAATTTAATTTTCTTATGCCTTGTTTGAATTTCAGCGTGTGTATGTTATGTGCTGGTTTGTGATTTCAAGTTCTCATGTTCACTGATTTGTTAGGCATTACTGCATTAGTAGAGATTTTGTTTCATTTCCCATCTTCATCAACTCCCTTGTGCCTTGAATGGATTTTGATGGAAAATTTTGCTATTGTCATATAATTAGCTCGTAATCACATTCGCCTTTTGTGAATCAATAGATAATTTAGCTATGAATGAGGCTATTGACAAGATTACGAAAGGGCTACTGACAAGATGAAATTTACTAAATTGCACAACAAATCCTTTTCCGTTTTAGAAAATATTAACAAATTGAACCGAGAGAAGAGGAAAAACCATAATCGAGTTCATCCAAACCCTCAAGGCTCAAGGTATTCAACCTAACTAATCAATCCATATGAATCACAAACCACGCTCAATTAAGTCAAAAGCATTGAGGACCAAATTCAACATTTTAATTTCGATCTTCAGTTTTTTTCTACTTGATCTGGGTAATTTTGGATGAGTTTTTGACATTTCTATAATGATTGTTGTATTTTCGATAGATCTTTGCAACTACCATCAAGATCCGAGGAGAACAAAGGATTATGATAACTCGGATAGTAACCTCGACAAAGCAACAACACCCTTGGCCAACAATCAGCATACGAGGCGCTTGCGTTACATCGGCCGACGTCTACGAGACTCTTGCGTCTACTCGGCCAGTAGAGACGAGGGTTCTTCATCACCTCGGTCACCGGCGCCGAGCCTCCTTATATACCTCGCAACGTAGCACTCTCGGCCAACATAGACAGCCACCTCGGCCACCAGCGTCGAGCCTCACCCACTCCCTTGTCATCTCAGTTCGAGCACACCTCCCTCGGCAGTAAGCCAGTAACTACACAATAGCCATTGCCAACACAAATCGCAAAAAGTGAGCCATTTCATCAATTTCAGTTACCATTCTAATCATAATTCGACACTAACATCACACAAATTATAGCAATTCAACAAAAAAACACAAAAAATTATCAATTTTATCGATTTCAAATTCTAATTTCAAAAACATCAAAACCGTCAATTTCATATAAAAAAAACTCAATAAAACCCATTGTAATAAAACTTCTTATCATAAACTTGATAGATCTGCCAAAAGTTTTCACAAATCTACCACATGCAACAAGAAATGGATGACTTCTCTTTATTGTGTCATGCCTCGTTCAAATCAATCAAGCAATGTTCTGTGCGAGTGGGTGGAAGGATTTAGGTTTTTAATTTTTCTCTCGGACATATTTGTAATTATTTTTTAAAATAAAACTGATTTGTACACAATTTTGTGAAAATAATCTTGTCAATAGTCATTTTGACATCTTGTCTATAGCCCTTATGTTTAGGTATTACTGCCATATGTATGTCAGCTACTACTCCCTTGTTTCTATATATATATATATATATAGGATGGGTTAGTTGTGCACACCTCTTAGAGTGTATCTTGTGCACAAATCTGGGCCATCAAATGAATTGAAATCAATGGTGCAAGATTATGCCACGTTAATATTTTAAAAAAAATGGAAAATAAGGCCCAATTGATCCACAAGCGCGTGATAACACATTAAAATAAAACCCTAATCACACGGCTTCCTCTTTCTTAGTGCGAGCCGGAGGAGCACTGAGCGTGGTGGTTCCATAGATTCGGCGTTGAAGGCGGGGTGCGATTCGGGAGGCCGGCGAGTCGGAGGTGGGAAGTCGATTTGAAGAGGCTGAATCGGTTTGGAGAAGAACCGAAGAGGATGTGGTGGCGGCATCGGCGACGTTGATACCGACGTCTCGCCTCCTCCTCAATCTTCTAATTTCGCAGCCTCCTCCTCAATCTACGTCCCCTCGTCGGCATTGGCGGCATCTGTGTGGCGGCATCGGCGGCGGCTTAACCCTCTCCCTCCTCCTCGCCCTCCTCGCCTCCTCCTCAATCGACTGGTTCGCATTCGCAATTGGAGTGTTTGTGTCTGAATCATCGCCAATGGTCTTCGTCTCTTCCATCGGAGAAGGATCCCGTCCAGTCCAGTTGAAGGTCTCGACGGCGATTTGAAGCGACGAGGGCGACGATTTCGCCGGCTTCAGCGCATGGAGGCGAGGCTGGTCGGACTCCCCTGTTAATACTCCCTTCCCTTCAATTCGAATCCGAGCACGGCAGCAGATCTGGTCGATGGAGACGATGGGGCTAGGTCGGTGGTGGCGATGGAGGCGGTGCGATGGCGAAGGCTGCTTGCAGCGATTCTTACTCCCTTAGCCAGATATCTCGCCATCGGAAAAGTGAAGATGGTACCAGTTTTTTTTAATGAATTTGGGATTATTCGGTGGGACATAGGATATTATTCAGTGGGACATAGAATATTATTCGGTGATATTGAATAATTATTCATAGAAATCGGTTTTTTTTAATGAATTTTGGGTTTATGAAATATGAAACATTATTCGGTGAAATTTGAAGCATTATTCGGTGAAATATGTAATATTATTCAGAAAAAAACAAAACATTATGAAATATTATTCGCTAAAAAATACATTATTCGGTAGTATGAGTCTAATTATTCAGTGAAATTGGTGAATTTTCATATAAGATGGATTGAAAAAGATTTTAAAAAAAACATTATTATTCACAAAAAAAACATTATTCGGTAGAATGTAAAATATTATTCAGTTGAATTGACAAATTTTTAAGGTAAACGAATTCAGGGCTGTTTAAATATATATATATAGAGAGAGAGAGAGAATGGGTAACTTGTGCACACCCCTTAGGGTGTACTTTGTGCACAATTATGAGCCATTGATCGGGTGTGGATGGATGGCTGAGATTAAAAGAATTTTTTATTTTTTTTTAAATAAAAGCATGTGGACCCCGCACACAATTAATTGAAACCGGTTATACAATCTAATTAAGCGTGTGTGAGGGAGATTTGCTTAAATAAAAACCTAATCCCTCATCTTCTTGTACAGGAGGATCCGAAGGATGAAAGCAAGCGGCGGCGCTAGGGCGATAAGGGCAAGAACGGCAGCGATTTCGGCAACGAGAGCGGCGACGGTTACAGGGGCGGCGGCGATTTGAAGTGGACGACGGAACGGTGGCCCGACCTCATACTTTCGACATCGCTTGGTAGCCGGCGGCGAGTCCAGATGGTCTTCGTCTTCATCGATCTCGACCCGTGGAGCCAAACCAAACCCAGTCGAGGCGGAGGCGAGGAGCAATTCAAGCGAGAATGAAGCCGCTGGTAGTCCCGGACATCACCCAGATCTCTCAGGCGAGAAGGCCGTCGACTTCTGAAATTGCAGGTAAGATTTTGGATTTGCAGATCAATTGTTGTTTGTAATTGACGATTGTTAGGTAAACTCCGGATTGTGGTTAGCGGCGGTGGTGATGGTCGGTGATTCGAGGCGGAGGAGAATCGATGGTGATTCGGCGGCGAGGAGGTGAAGCCAAGTCTGCCTGTTTTTTCGGCGGTGGTGGGGACAGGCGACGACGAGCCATTGAGGGTGGCGTTGGTGTGGTTAGCGGCGGAGGTGATGGTCGGTGTATGTACACAGCAATAGTTGAAGAAGATGGAATGGCATTATGAATAATTTTTTTGTTGACCTATGTATTATTCGATGTGAATTATTCAGTTGAAATGGTTATTTTTATTAGCTACAAATGAAATATTACTAGGTAGGATACAAGCATTTTTAGATGAAATTCTAATTATTATTCGTTTTTAGATTTTTTTTATTGAACTATGAGATTATTCGGTGAAATATGAAGCATTATTCGGTAACGAGTGGTAAGTTATTCGGTGAAAAATTATTCGGTGAAATATGAACATTATTCGGTAAATGTGAAATATTATTCGTATAAATAATACGGAGTAATTATTATTTAGGGATTTTAGGTTTCTTAATTTTATCTGAAATTGATAAACAAAAAAATAAAACATTATTCGGTAGCATATGATAAATTATCCCGTGAATTGGTAAATTTTGATTTGAATTGGGTAGAAAAAAATATATAACATTATTCGGTAGCGTGTGAAAAATTATTCGGTGGAATTAACAACTTTTTAAAATAAAAAAAATCAATGAAATCAGGTAAAAAAAAAGTAAATATATATAGTCGTTGTTTTAAAAAAAAAACAAGTATAAGGACCTACTTACATTAAAAAAAAAATATGTACGGAGTATCTCTAACAAAAAAAAAAGGCAAACTTTGGTAGGAGGGGGTGCACGCGCCATTTAGTGGGAAGTGGGTGATGTTTGCAAGCGGGCCCCACACAATGTAAAATTAAAATTAGAAAAAAAATCACTTTTAATCATGTCCATCCATCTCATCCATATGAAAGGCTCAGATTCGTGCACAAGGTACATCCTAAGGGATGTGCACAAGGGAACCACTATATATATATATATATATGTTGGGTGAATGAATTGTGTAAAAAAGCAATTTAAAAAAAAAAAGAAAAAGAGAATGGGGATGAGTGAGAATGTGATATTCACGTGAGAAAGTGGGAGAGAGTGGGAGAGATTAAGTATTTTTGGCAAGGGGCCCACAAATTAAAAAGCAAAAAAAAATCACTTTTAAATATGGCCCTCCATCCCCTCTCCATCAACGGTCTAAAATTGTGCACTAGATACACTATAAGGGGTGTGCACAAGGGAACCACTCCCTATATATATATATATATATATATATATATATATATATATATATATATATATATAACGGTCTAGAATTGTGCACTAGATACACTATAAGGGGTGTGCACAAGGGAACCACTCCCTATATATATATATAGATACACTATAAGGGTTGTGCACAAGGGAACCACTCCCTATATATATATATATATATATATATATATATATATATATATATATATATATATAGGGAGTGGTTCCCTTGTGCACACCCCTTATAGTGTATCTAGTGCACAATTCTAGACCGTTGATGGAGAGGGGATGGAGGGCCATGTTTAAAATTGATTTTTTTTTTGCTTTTTAATTTGTGGGCCCCTTGCCAAAAATACTTAATCTCTCCCACTCTCTCCCACTTTCTCACGTGAATATCACATTCTCACCCATCCCCATTCTCTTTTTCTTTTTTTTTTTTAAATTGCTTTTTTACACAATTCATTCACCCAACATATATATATATATATATAGGGTTGGGTTCAGGTACGAAGCATGCCAATAATGAGAAGGAAAGAAGCTATTTGATTGGTCCACGTGTCCAAAAGGAATGCCAAATTAGTTATCACGCGCTTTTCCAAATTAATTAGCAAACAACCATGTAAACTAATTAGTAGCATTCTCACTCTCATTTTTTTTTTACAGTAGGCAAACATTGGGAGCCGTTACTAACAAAACAACTAACTCCCGGATCATCCTAAAGGATGATTTTACAGAGATCCCTATGGTAGGGAATAGAGGGTAAGTTACAAATTACACCTGATTTGGCTATATAGTCCGCATTATGGTTTGCTTCTCTAAATATATGTCGGATCTCCACTAATAAGAATTCAGTTGTAAGCCTTTGAATTTCTTCAATATGATGTAGAATTTCCCATCTGGGCGACTGTTCTCTGTTGGCTGCTTTCACCAGAATCTGATTATCACTTTCAAGAATAATCTTCCTTAGTCCCTTCTGTCTTGCTCTTTGAAGACCTAGAATCATGGCAGAGGCTTCTGTTTGGATAGCTGATCCCACATTAGCTTCTTTGGAAAAAATATCAATAATATTTCCTTCAGAATCACGAATGATTCCCCAAGTCAGGCTTTTGCCAGATTGGGTAAAAGAACCATCTACATTAATCTTGTAGATAGTCCTAGGAGGTCTGGTCCATTTGGCTCTCACCCTTCTTATAGCGTTTGATTGTTGCTTTGTGTTGTGTTGTTCTTCCTTGGTCCAATCGGTAATGCTCCGGTTTATCATCTGGATCAGTACAGAGGTGCTAGTCGAATCTTTAGACCTGAAAATTTTGTCATTCCTAACATTCCAAATAGACTGCCATATAAAAGCTAGATCAATAAAGTTAGTGTTAGACGTATAAAAAGTACTTACACATGTAGAAATGAACTTTTAAAAATTATTTTTTGGCATTTTCACTTGTTAAAAAAAATAAAAAAAATATGTATTTGGGTGTAATTTAATTTTATCTACACATAGACACCCACTTTGTATATGTTTTGTTGAAAAAAAAATTGACAAGAAGTGGTTCAGCAATTTTATTCACAATGGTTCAACAATTTTATTCACAGTGGTTCAGCAATTTTATTCACATTGGTTGAGCAATTTTATTCACATTGATTCAACAATTTTATTCACAGTGATTCAACAATTTTATTCACAGTGGTTCAGCAATTTTATTCACATTGGTTCAGCCATTTTATTTGTAGTGATTCACAGGGTTCACAAGTTATAAAGAAGTTATTCATGAACATATAAAGAAGTGTTTCATGAACATATAAAGAAGTGTTTCATGAACCTATAAAGAAGTGATTAATGAAGCTATAAAGAAGTGGTTCATGAAGCTTTAAGAGATGGTTAATAAAGCTATCAAGAAGTGGTTCATTAAGTTATCAGGAATTGGTTAATGAAGTTATCAAGAAGTGATTCATTAAGTTATAAAGAGGTGGTTCATTAAGTTTTCATTCTTTTTTTATTTTCTCTTAATGCTTAATTTTTTTATTATTTATTTGTTTATTTTTTTAATAAAATTGTCCATGAACCAATACTATTTACTTTGTGAACCACTTCTCTTTATATGTGTTGAACCACTTGGTATTAAAAACCTTGAACCATTTGGTTTAAAATACTGGACCACTTGGTATAAAAGGTCTGAACCACTTGGAATAAACCCCTGAACCACTTGTGACAGGACAAAAACGTCGGGTTCCTATCAAAAGAATATCAAAACTAACCAACTAGTATAGCTAGTAAGTCCAGAGTCGATCCACAGGGAACTACCATTACTTTATGTGTTATAATCACCAACAAGAGTAAACAGGGGTTGTAGAGATGTAAAGATGCAAGGAATTTAAGATGTAAATAATGGTGATGGTTGTAAACAATGATGAATGAGATGTTTCACCTATGCTTCTCAACTTTGGTTCGTCTCCTTGATCATAGTTCTTCCTTCTAGTTGTATCTTTTCCATATCTACTCTTATCTTGATTTAAATAGATTATTAGTCCTATGAGTCTTAATAATCCCTTATTCCTATGCAATCTTAACACAGATTAAGGTTTAATCCTAGGAATAGCACTAAGTCTCAAGATATATTAAGCTTATAAGCAATATTAATTCTCTAAAGAACTAACATTTAACTTATAGTCAATTTCTTATACAATCAAGCTTTTCTATGAGATTTACTCAATTGTATTTGCTACTTTGGATTAGGTTTCATAAACGTATCAAAACCCTAGCAATGATGCAATTCTAACGAGGTCGCGAATCAAGATAGAATCAACACCACAAGCAATTAAAGCACAAAGAAATTGAAGTAGATAATAGAAAACAACTAGAATTCCAAACTCACAATCCAACAAAACCAAGTCTTGATCGTAGGCAAAACAAGATGAGTTTAGTTGCTCATGCTTCTAAAACGCCGTTTCTCAATTCTTCAAAGGATAAAAGATAACCTAAAACCATCTAAAATAAGTCTTTAAATACCTAAGAATACCGTCATAAAAACCTAGAAAGTATTTCCCAAAGATAGGCCCAACTTAAGAGGATAGAAAATCGGCACTGAATCCGGCCCAGGAAAAACCGTGGGTGCGGCCGCGGGTGCTGCCCAGATTTGGTTCTTTGCTGGAAACGCCGCGGGGGCGGTTTTTGTGGCCGCGGGTGCGGTTTTCTGGCTTCCCTTGTTCCTCTTCCTTGTGCATTCCAACTTGGCTTCTCTAGCTCGTTCTTGCCTCCATATGATCCATATGACTCTAATGAATGACCTCTTCCATTCTTCGAATCCAAGACCTGCAATTACTCGCTAAACTTGTGTAGATTCCGCACTTAAGTACCAAATGAGCAAACAAGTAAACTAACCCTTTAAAATGCAATATATACATCTAAATGACCCTAAAAGTACTCTATAATGCCTATCTAAATATGCATTATCAAACTCCCCCACACTTAGCCTTTTGCTTGTCCCCGAGCAAAACAAAACATTTACGAGTCATTCATCCCACAAACACAATCCTTCATGCAATAGCTTCTTCAAAAGCAACATCTCATCAAAGTGCAAACATAGACAAGGCAAACAAATGTCCTAGCAAGTATTCATGTGATCAAGTAACCTGCATGCTTATCCATCCAACCTCACCGGGAATAAAGTGTTTTCGCTCTCACTCAAGTGTTTAGGTTTATCAATGAACACTCAAACTCTATCCAAAATGCAACTAAGCTACATAAGAATTGAAATTGAAATCCCAATCTCCACCGTGGATGTCATTACCGGCAAAACTCATCATGAGGTCTTTTTATGGGTTGTAATGGGGCCAAGGTAGAAAACATAAGGTCTGGAACAATTTAGGCCATGTGGTGCTCATAATCCGGGAACTAAGGAAGCAACCAAATCATCATACCACTCATAAACTCATACCATAACTCTACAATGTATTACAACTCCAATCTCAAGCATATAACTTTACAAACCATTCTCAACTCATTCCTTTATTCTTTTTTTTTTCCTTTTGTTTTTTTTTCTCTTTTTTTTCTTTATTTTTTTTTCATGCTATATCAAATGATTTTCCTTGACTTTTATCCCTATGTGAATTTTATCCTCCTTAGGTCCCAAGTAATGAATGTACTAGCAATAATCACACATCTCATAAGGGTACATCAAACATACAATCCACCACTATAAACCAACATCCACAATATAAATATTCACCAATCATTCCTAATTCCCGGATGGGGTCAGGCTGTAATTGGCTATGGAAAGTCTTGTGGAGCTACAATAGAATAGGCGATTAGGCTCAAATTGGCTTAAAGCAGAGGATCATATGTAAGGTGGAATAGAGTCAAATAGGGCTAATAAAGGTGCCTTAATCATGTGAAATTCACCAATAACAAACATATAAGTACAGCCTTGACAAAGATAACAAAATCAATTCAAAGAGGTAGAAGCATTGGAGAGTATTCACACACATGAAACAAGAGCAAAAGGACACAATGAAGTGTAGTCCTAATAAGGCCAAAAATCAACTCACAAGGTTAAATTTTTGTTGGATTTCAGTCATGCTAGGAACTTAGATCATACAAGCTCAATTATGTTCACCTAGCTATGCTCCACATAAAAACAATAAGTGGGATAAGGCTAAAACACTTCAAACATGTCATGGGAGTTATATGATCATAATTTCAATAAAATTTTGAGGACTCACTAGGCTTGGTGGTTGTTTAGACAATGGCAGATTCTATGCAAATGCATGATTTTTTTTTTCTTTTTCATTTTTTCAATTTTTTTTCTTAAAATAAAACTAATATGCAAAGCATTAAGATGCAACACATGAATATTGTGCAAACTAATTTAAACATGCTTGATATGCAATGCAACCTACTATGTACACTAATCCCCTCCCCCACACTTGAAACTTTCATTGTCCCAATGAAATTAAAACAACAAAAATTAGAAAGAACAAGGGAGAAGAAAAGTAAAACTCACGTGCTCACTGGTATGGAGAAGGTGGAGGTGGGCACGAAAGGAAGAGCGTCGAAAATAAACGAAGAGGAGGTTGCAGGTTGAGGCCGCGTGTGCTGCCCCCTGGGCCGCGGGTGCTGCCATTTTAGAACCCTCCCCAATATTGGGCCGCAGGTGCGGTTTCTGGGCCGCGGGTGCGGTTTTTCTAGAACATCCTCCCTTAGTCTTTTCTTTTCTCATTCTCTTGAAATGTTAGCCCAATATACCGAAAAACAACTACCTAACCTCTAAGAGAATCTTAACTATGTTGGAAAAAAAAATTAATGAACTAATAACGCAAAGAAATTTAGCCTACTTACCTCGGGTTGCCTCCCGAGAAGCGCCATTTTATATCGTTGGCTCGACTCATTTTGGTTTTCCGTTTAAGACTTAAGCAGACATTGTTAGCATCCTCAGAAGTAAATCAAACTCTTGTGCCCATCCAAGAGATGAATGGATACAAAATATGAAAAAGTTGATAGAAAATAGTATGGAGTTCAAGAATCTTACCAACTTATCATATTCTTGAGCCTGACTTTCAGTCGAGGGTTTGTAAGTCCACCAACACAGTTCCGTTGGTGGTGCATTGAAGTAATGCTCCCATGGATCATCATAATCACCACTACCTTCCCAATCGTAATAGTTGACCTTCATTACCTCTTGAGCCGCCTCAGTAGTTGGCTCTACACTTGGTTCATCAACGGGCGAGCTAGGGGTGATCTCATCAAATTGAGTGTTGTCTTCTTCCATCTTCTCAGTATGATTCCCCACTATGACCTCAATAGGTGAAACAGAAGTCTCAATGATTTGAGATACTTGGGGAAGTGACTCATTCTGCGCACATTGAAAATCCATGTAGCAGAAAAAATCCCACATCTCCAAGAGTCTCATATCTAATAAACCTCCATCACTTATGCGCTCAGCAAGGCTCCTTCTCTCAGCAGTCATAACATCAAAGATGCATAGAAGCACTTCCCTTGTACTAGCTTGATAACCCCATGAGCAAAGATCATTAATGTACTCCTGCAATCTGGTAAAGTATTGATGAAAACTCTCTCCATGTAACTACAATAACCTCACCTTCAACATTGGTCAGTAGCACGAGTGTGGACCATGTAAGTGGTCCACACCAAGGTTAGTAATTATACACACAAAGTAAACAAATAATAGTTCCCCGACAACGGCGCCAAATTTTGACAGGACAAAATCGTCGGGTTCCTATCAAAAGAATATCCAAACTAACCAACTAGTATAGCTAGTAAGTCCAGAGTCGATCCACAGGGAACTACCGTTAATTTATGTGTTATAATCACCAACAAGAGTAAACAGGGGGTTGTAGAGATGTAAAGATGCAAGGAATTTAAGATGTAAATAATGGTGATGGTTGTAAACAATGATGAATGAGATGTTTCACCTACGCTTCTCAACTTTGGTTCGTCTCCTTGATCATAGTTCTTCCTTCTAGTTGTATCTTTTCCATATCTAATCTTATCTTGATTTAAATAGATTATTAGTCCTATGAGTCTTAATAATCCCTTATTCCTAGGCAATCTTAACACAGATTAAGGTTTAATCCTAGGAATAGCACTAAGTCTCAAGATATATTAAGCTTATAAGCAATATTAATTCCCTAAAGAACTAACATTTAACCTATAGTCAATTTCTTATACAATCAAGCTTTTCTATGAGATCCACTCAATTTTATTTGCTACTTTGGATTAGGTTTCACAAACGTATCAAAACCCTAGCAATGATGCAATTCTAACGAGGTCGCGAATCAAGATAGAATCAACACCACAAGCAATTAAAGCACAAAGAAATTGAAGTAGATAATAGAAAACAACTAGAATTCCAAACTCACAATTCAACAAAACCAAGTCTTGATCGTAGGCAAAACAAGATGAGTTTAGTTGCTCATGCTTCTAAAACGCCGTTTCTCAATTCTTCAAAGGATAAAAGATAACCTAAAACCATCTAAAATAAGTCTTTAAATACCTAAGAATACCGTCATAAAAACCTAGAAAGTATTTCCCAAAGATAGGCCCACCTTAAGAGGATAGAAAATCGGCACTGAATCCGGCCCAGGAAAAACCGTGGGTGCGGCCGCGGGTGCTGCCCAGATTTGGTTTTTGCTGGAAAGGCCGCGGGGGCGGTTTCTGTGGCCGCGGGTGCGGTTTTCTGGCTTCCCTTGTTCCTCTTCCTTGTGCATTCCAACTTGGCTTCTCTAGCTCGTTCTTACCTCCATATGATCCATATGACTCTAATGAATGACCTCTTCCATTCTTCGAATCCAAGACCTGCAATTACTCGCTAAACTTGTGTAGATTCCGCAATTAAGTACCAAATGAGCAAACAAGTAAACTAACCCTTTAAAATGCAATATATACATCTAAATGACCTTAAAAGTACTCTATAATGCCTATCTAAATATGCATTATCAAACTCCCCGACACTTAGCCTTTCGCTTGTCCCCGAGCAAAACAAAACATTTACGAGTCATTCATCCCACAAACACAATCCTTCATGCAATAGCTTCATCAAAAGCAACATCTCATCAAAGTTCAAACATAGACAAGGCAAACAAATGTCCTAGCAAGTATTCATGTGATCAAGTAACCTGCATGCTTATCCATCCAACCTCACCGGGAATAAAGTGTTTTCGCTCTCACTCAAGTGTTTAGGTTTATCAATGAACACTCAAACTCTATCCAAAATGCAACTAAGCTACATAAGAATTTAAATTGAAATCCCAATCTCCACCGTGGATATCATTATCGGCAAAACTCATCATGAGGTCTTTTTATGGGTTGTAATGGGGCCAAGGTAGAAAACATAAGGTCTGGAACAATTTAGGTCATGTGGTGCTCATAATCCGGGAACTAAGGAAGCAACCAAATCATCATACCACTCATAAACTCATACCATAACTCTACAATGTATTACAACTCCAATCTCAAGCATATAACTTTACAAACCATACTCAACTCATTCCTTTATTCTTTTTTTTTCCTTTTGTTTTTTTTTTCTCTTTTTTTTTTCTTTATTTTTTTTTTCATGCTATATCAAATGATTTTCCTTGACTTTTACCCCTAAGTGAATTTTATCCTCCTTAGGTCCCAAGTAATGAATGTACTAGCAATAATCACATATCTCATAAGGGTACATCAAACATACAATCCACCACTATAAACCAACATCCACAATATAAATATTCACCAATCATTCCTAATTTCCGGATGGGGTCAGGCTGTAATTGGCTATGGAAAGTCTTGTGGAGCTACAATAGAATAGGCAATTAGGCTCAAATTGGCTTAAAGCAGAGGATCATATGTAAGGTGGAATAGAGTCAAATAGGGCTAATAAAGGTGCCTCAATCATGTGAAATTCACCAATAACAAACTTATAAGTACAGCCTTGACATAGATAACAAAATCAATTCAAAGAGGTAGAAGCATTGGAGAGTATTCACACACATGAAACAAGAGCAAAAGGACACAATGAAGTGTAGTCCCAATAAGGCCAAAAATCAAATCACAAGGTTAAATTTTTGTTGGATTTCAGTCATGCTAGGAACTTAGATCATACAAGTTCAATTATGTTCACCTAGCTATGCTCCACATAAAAACAATAAGTGGGATAAGGCTAAAACAATTCAAACATGTCATGGGACTTATATGATCATAATTTCAATAAAATTTTGAGGACTCACTAGGCTTGGTGGTTGTTTAGACAATGGCATATTCTACGCAAATGCATGATTTTTTTTCTTTTTCATTTTTTTCAATTTTTTTTCTTAAACTAAAACTAAGATGCAAAGCATTAAGATGCAACACATGAATATTGTGCAAACTAATTTAAACATGCTTGATATGCAATGCAACCTACTATGTACACTAATCCCCTCCCCCACACTTGAAACTTTCATTGTCCCAATGAAATTAAAACAACAAAAATTAGAAAGAACAAGGGAGAAGAAAAGTAAAACTCACATGCTCACTGGTATAGAGAAGGTGGAAGTGGGCACGAAAAGAAGAGCGTCGAAAATAAACGAAGAGGAGGTTGCAGGTTGAGGCCGCGGGTGCTGCCCCCTGGGCTGCGGGTGCTGCCCCCTGGCCTGCGGGTGCTGCCCCCTGGGCTGCGGGTGCTGCCCCCTGGGTCGCGGGTGCTGCCATTCCAGAACGCTCCCCAATATTGGGCCACAGGTGCGATTTCTGGGCTGCGGGTGCGGTTTTTCTAGAACATCCTCCCTTAGTCTTTTCTTTTCTCATTCTCCTGAAATGTTAGCCCAATATACCGAAAAAAACTACCTAACCTCTAAGAGAATCTTAACTATGCTGGAAAAAAAAAATTAATGAACTAATAACGCAAAGAAATTTTAGCCTACTTACCTCGGGTTGCCTCCCGAGAAGCACCATTTTATGTCGTTGGCTCGACTCATTTTCGTTTTCCGTTTAAGACTTAAGCAGACATTGTTAGCATCCTCAGAAGTAAATCAAACTCTTGTGCCCATTCAAGAGATGAATGGATACAAAATATGAAAAAGTTGATAGAAAATAGTATGGAGTTCAAGAATCTTACCAACTTATCATATTCTTGAGCCTGACTTTCAGTCGAGGGTATGTAAGTCCACCAACACAGTTCCATTGGTGGTGCATTGAAGTAATGCTCCCATGGATCGTCATAATCACCACTACCTTCCCAATCGCAATAGTTGACCTTCATTACCTCTTTAGCCGCCTCAGCAGTTGGCTCTACACTTGGTTCATCAACGGGCGAGCTAGGGGTGATCTCATCAAATTGAGTGTTGTCTTCTTCCATCTTCTCAGTATGATTCCCCACTATGACCTCAATAGGTGAAACAGAAGTCTCAATGATTTGATATACTTGGGGAAGTGACTCATTCTGCGCACATTGAAAATCCATGTAGCAGAAAAAATCCCACATCTCCAAGAGTCCCATATCTAATAAACCTCCATCACTCATGCGCTCAGCAAGGCTCCTTTTCTCAGCAGTCATACCATCAAAGATGCATAGAAGCACTTCCCTTGTACTAGCTTGATAACCCCATGAGCAAAGATCATTAATGTACTCCTGCAATCTGGTAAAGTATTGATGAAAACCCTCTCCATTTAACTGCAATAACCTCACCTTCAACATTGGTCAGTAGCACGAGTGTGGACCATGTAAGTGGTCCACACCAAGGTTAGTAATTAAACACACAAAGTAAACAAATAATAGTTCGCCGGCAACGGCGCCAAATTTTGACAGGACAAAATCGTCGGGTTCCTATCAAAAGAATATCCAAACTAACCAACTAGTATAGCTAGTAAGTCCAGAGTCGATCCACAGGGAACTACCGTTACTTTATGTGTTATAATCACCAACAAGAGTAAACAGGGGGTTGTAGAGATGTAAAGATGCAAGGAATTTAAGATGTAAATAATGGTGATGGTTGTAAACAATTATGAATGAGATGTTTCACCTACGCTTCTCAACTTTGGTTCGTCTCCTTGATCATAGTTCTTCCTTCTAGTTGTATCTTTTCCATATCTACTCTTATCTTGATTTAAATAGATTATTAGTCCTATGAGTCTTAATAATCCCTTATTCCTAGGCAATCTTAACACGGATTAAGGTTTACTCCTAGGAATAGCACTAAGTCTCAAGATATATTAATCTTATAAGCAATATTAATTCCCTAAAGAACTAACATTTAACCTATAGTCAATTTCTTATACAATCAAGCTTTTCTATGAGATCCACTCAATTGTATTTGCTACTTTGGATTAGGTTTCACAAACGTATAAATCAAAACCCTAGCAATGATGCAATTCTAACGAGGTCGCGAATCAAGATAGAATCAACACCACAAGCAATTAAAGCACAAAGAAATTGAAGTAGATAATAGAAAACAACTAGAATTCCAAACTCACAATTCAACAAAACCAAGTCTTGATCGTAGGCAAAACAAGATGAGTTTAGTTGCTTATGCTTATAAAACGCCGTCTCTCAATTCTTCAAAGGATAAAAGATAACCTAAAACCATCTAAAATAAGTCTTTAAATACCTAAGAATACCGTCATAAAAACCTAGAAAGTATTTCCCAAAGATAGGCCCAACTTTAGAGGATAGAAAATCGGCGCTGAATCCGGCCCAGGAAAAACCGCGGGTGCAGCCCAGATTTGATTCTCTGCTAGAATGGCCGCGGGTGCGGTTTTTGTGGTTGCGGGTGCGGTTTTCTGGATTCCCTTGTTCCTCTTCCTTGTGCATTCTAACTTGGCTTCTCTAGCTCGTTCTTGCCTCCATATGATCCATATGACTCTAATGAATGACCTCTTCCATTCTCCTAATAGAAGATCTGCAATTACTCGCTAAACTTGTGTAGATTCCGCACTTAAGTACCAAATGAGCAAACAAGTAAACTAACCCTTTAAAATGAAATATATACATCTAAATGACCCTAAAAGTACTCTATAATGCCTATCTAAATATGCATTATCAACTTGATATTAAAAACCCTGAATCAATCGGTATAAAACCCCTGAATCACATGGTATTAAAACTCTGAACCACTTGTTATAAAACCCGTGAACCACTTGGTATAAAACTCTGAACCACTTGGTATTAAAATCCCGAATCACTTGATATTTATATAAATTAAAAAACAAACTCAAAAAATAAATTATAATATAATTACTATCATATTTGGCCTTGTTTTTTTTTTAATTGGAACCATATTCAATGACAGTCCAAAATTGTCATAATCGATGAAATTGAAACTAACATCAAATGGAGAGATACTGTGACCTTTTCTATTTAATTATTCAAAATAAAACTTCTATGAATTCAAACTAACAATTCAGAGCACATACATCCACCATTCGCACTTCTAATCACCAACAAAGAGAAACCATAATTTTCAGGAAACCTCCAAAGACCAAAGAGCCAGTACTCCAATCCACTCGTTGCTCTGCTCCTCCGGGATCGGCGACTCATTTGGCGTGAATCCTCGAGCCCTGGGGTTCGAAATGGGCAATTTCAATGCATCGAAAAAAGAAACTCTGACGAAATGATCTGGGAAACAGATCTGGGCCATTGAAGCTCGAACAATTCGCTTTTCGCTTGCTTCCCCCTCGCTCCACCAATCTTTCGCTCAAAAATCGCAAATTCGAATAACAATCGGTAAGGTTGTCATCTCTGTAAACTTAATCGAACATCATCGACTTTATCTCTGTAAATTGGACCTGAAATTCGAACGGAGAGGAGATGACGGTTACGCCGTTGGCTGTAGAACGGAGAGTAGATGAAGACCTGTGGCAGAGCCCGCACTTGGATCCTAGCGGCGCGGCACAGAGGCCGTCGTTTTCGGTGAAATCGTCGGCCGGAAAGGCGGACAAAATCAGGGGATGGGCCGGAGAGACAGTTGCCGGAGAGAGAGAGAGAGGAGGACTAGGTTTGGAGGCTGCGAGGCTGAGATCATCTTCCGTGCCGGTCTTCGCGGTCTCCCAAAGGAATTGGCGGCCATGGATCTCCAAAGGAAATCAGTTGTTGTTCCTGCAAGAGAAATTGATTGAGGACATCTAAAATACGGGAAACATAAGCGCGTGAGGTGGAATTTAAGACAGCCAATGAGATTGCTTCTTTCCTTCTTACTGGAACAAATACTTCTCACTTAAACCCTCCCCTATATATATATATATATATTAGGGCTGGGCATCCGGTCTGGACCGGATCGGACATTCCGGTCCCAGTCCGATCCGATGGACCGGAATTTTCTAAAACATGGACCGCGGATCGGACCGGGACCGAGAAATATGGTTCCGGATTTTCCGGTCCACGGACCGGAAAGACCGTTTGAACCGGATTGTCCCTGCAGCCTCAATTTTTTATTTTTTTTTGGGTCATGAGCAAGTTGAAGAGAGCTCCAAAAGCCTTACATTGTCACTGTAACAAATCAGGTTAATCACCAATACAATTCCTCCAGATCTGAAAATTGAAATTTCTTCTACACCATGTACACAAAATCAGATCTAAAAATTTTAAAGTACAAATTGAAATTTCTATAAACCTAGATCTGAAAAGAGAGGGAAGAGAGAGGGATCTACGGTTGGTCGGTGGCGGATGACGGCTTGTTGGCCGGTGGCGATGGCAGTGGCGACTGAAGAGGGCGAGTCCGAGGGTTGCTCTGTGCAAGAGTGAGGCTGTGAGCCGAGCGTGAATTGTGTGCGAGAGTGTTAAGGAAGTGCAGACTAAAGAGAAAGGGGAGAGAGATGTCGGCAAGAGGGTGATGACTGATGGGTGGTTGCGAAGGGCGAGGGTGGTGGCGAGGGCGATAGCGATGCCGGCAAAAGAGTTTGAGAGAGAGCACGGCTAGTGAAGACTGAAGAGAGACCATGAGAGATCGAGAGAGTTGAATTAGGGGATTGGGATTTAGACAATTAGGGCCGGCTGTTTATTAAAAAAGAAAGAAACAAAAGGCTGGCACGTTATTGCCTATTGGGTCTACTGCAAAACTACCTTTTTAAAAAAAAAATCCGGTCCAATGTCGGTCCAGACCGGAGTTTCTGGTCTGGTCCCGGGTTTGGACCGGAAACCGGAAATCATAATTTATTGGACCGTGGACCAGACCGTAATATTCCGATCCGATCCAAAGACCGTAATTTCCGGTCTGTTCCCGGTCCGATCCAAATTTTGTCCAGCCCTAATTAATATATATATATATATATATATATATATATATATATATATATATATATATATATATATATATATATATATACACAATATATATTATAGGTAATGGTTCAAATGAAAAAGGAGCTTCAAATGAAAATTTGGCTTAAAGTGAAAATGGGCTAAGATGTGATTATGGGGTGCGGGATGATTAAATAAAAAAAGCCTAATTTCTTTCCAAAGGAAGAGACAACCTCTGTCAGTCCGTCTTCCTCGTTCTTCCCTCTCGACTTCAACTCGTGTTTACAGTCTCCTCTCTTTCTCTCTGCTCCGACGTCCACCATGCTCTCCCGATTCATTTACAGGTGCACCCGCCACCTGTAATTTTATATGTGCTGATATCGTTTTTATTTAGATATTATATATGGAGGTATATATGTATGTTTGAGACTTTGAGTCCTTAAAAATTGGTTTGTTTTTTAGTGCTGACATTATTTTTATGCATATTTTTAGTGCTGACATCGTTTTTATGCGTATTTTTTAGTGCTGACATCGTTTTAATGCGTATTTTTTAGTGCTGACATCTTTTTTATGTGTATTTTTAGTGCTGACATCGTTTTTATGCGTATTTTTATGTAGGTATATATGTGCTAACATCGTTTTTGCAATATAAGAGATGGAGGAGGAAGGACGTCAACAAATTCGACGTATCCGGTGTCGGTGTTAGCAAACTACTTTTGAGAAGACTGAGAAATTGATTGGGACTTCAATAGCTTCAATGCTTTCTATACTGAATTTGTTTTAATTGCTTACCGATATTCTTTGTTTCTCACTACTAAAAATAAAATAAAATAAAATATTCCTTTATTTCTTTTTTTTGGTAGAACATGTGTATCTAAGGGGAATATTTCCCAATTTGAATTGGCTTCTTATCCTATGCCATTGGGGCATAGGATAGAAATATCATTACTTTTATAATCATTAATAAACAATTAGTTATAATTTTAATGAAAGTATGTCAAAAATAATAATAAATAAGAGTATAACAAAGGAAATATATTGTAACAAGTGCTATCTGCAACTCTTTATATGGCATGGCGTGTAAAAACCATGTCAGGGTGGTCGAGTCGGATAGGACTTTAGGATAGTACCCAAACGTTTCCAGTCCGATTCCCTCGAAGGACATCTATCTATTTTTAACAAAATCAAGACATGACATGTAAATCATAGTTTATACAATTTTACCTCCTTTTTCAAAATATAATTTTTTTTAAAATCCGCACGCTTTATGCTTTATAAGTAATAACTAAAAATTATATAATTCTTTTATATTATTTAAAAAAATTAATAAAAAAAGTTAATATTTAAAAAAATGTGTTAAAAAAATAAAACAATATAGGACGTGTAAAAAATGTGTCACATTAATTACCAGAACGTGTAAGGTATACGCCAACCAATGATCGATAAGCTCCACTTCATCAGAACAAGAAAAGATCAACTTGGACAGATAGGAATCGGGATAACTATATGCACCTATGACAGGTGCTTTATACACTACATAGGACGGATCATAGATCCGTCCGTTATAAATTTGTAAAAAAAATATACGAACGGATCGTAAATCCGTGCGTTATAGAAAAAAAATTAAAAATTACATAGGACGGATCTAGGATCCGTCCTATGTATTATTAAAAAAAAAAAGAAAAGGAGGAGGGGTAAAAGCTGCAGAGCAGCTTTTTGCTTTTTTGATGAAAGTTTAAGAAGGCCGGATCCTAGATCCGGCCCTTGTATTAATTTTTTTTTTTGTTTTTTTTTAAAGCTGCTGGGTATAACTTGTTTTTGTTTTTGTTTTTTTTATATGTATGTATAACGGACGGATCTAGGATCCGTCCGTATATTTTAAAAAAAAATTACAACGGACGGATCTATAATCCGTCCTATGTAGTGCATATAGCACCTGCCGTTGGTGCATATAGTACGATCCATAGGAATATAGTCAATATAGGATGGAAGATGAGACTTCATTCTTTGAATGCTACATTGTCCTCTTGTGTGAAAATCTCAGCTTCCTAATTCTCACTCTTACCTGAAAAGGACCCTAAATACAGTCTTAATTACTAAACAATTGTCGATCTATTTGCAGTTCCAAATTTTGGACTAGTAGGTCCAAATCGTCTGTTTTCATTCTTATCTTTTTCTCCGGTTCATTCTCACAATTTTATTTTATTTTATTATTTAATTGTAATCGACCCCTAATCAATATCAATCATCAATATCAATATATCAATTCAATCAATCATCATCAATATATATATAGGGCTGGCAAATGGTAAGGAAATTACCATACCAACCACGTACCAACCACAAACCAACTATGTTGGTAACCACACTTGTGGTAACCAACATGGTGGTAACCAACATGGTGGTAACCATCTTGGTGGTAACCACTTGTGGTAATGGTAATGAAATTTGAATATCATGGTTACCATGGTTACCAAGTATATATATTAATTTTTTTTATTTAATATTTTTTTGTTATTACCTTTAAATTTTAAGGTTTTAATTTATATTTTGTGTTTTGATTTTGACCTAAATTGGTCATTTCTACATTCTCTACTAGAAACAGTAGAAACATTTTGAATGTTTGAAGACATTGAACTTGTTTTGTTTGAACTTGCAGGAACATTTTGAATGTTTGAACAATTGAACTTGGTTTGTTTCAAGACTTTGAACTTGGTTGGTTTGAATTAGTTTGTACTTTAGGTTGTGAACTTGATTTATTTGAAGTTTTAATATGTGGTAATCATATTATTTTTTGTAACTATATTTTTTCGTTTGATAACTTTGATGACTACCGGAAGGTAGCCAAGGGGTTTCAAAAAAATACAAATAGAATTACATCTTGGTAACCATGGTAATGTACCGATGGTAACCACAAATCGTGGTTACCACATATGCGGTAACCACGACTTGTGGTTGGTACGTGGTATGAAAATTTGCATACCACCAGTTTATGGTTGGTACGTGGTAATCACCATTTTTTGGTGGTTACCGTACCATGCCAACCCTATATATATATATATATATATATATATATATATATATATATTATATATATATAATACTAAAACAGAGGCGTGGAAATCCTATGTGGCGAGCTCTGGTGCGATTCGCATACGTGTCTTTTTCTGGTGAATTCTAGCCCCGTTTCTTTGACACGTCAATTAATGAATGTCCAATCAATTCAAGACATGTCATACAACTGTCTAATCAATTTATCTACGTGTAATTTCAATCAATTTTGTATATTTTATGTTAAAAAAATCTTCAATTTATTCTACATAGTCAAATCATATTACGTAAAACATATGAATACACATTGATTAGATATTTTGCTGGCTATAGGATATTAAGTTAAAAATAGCTTTAACTAAAAAATATGATTTTATGTTAAAAAAATATTCAATTGATTCTACATAATCAAATCATATTACGTAAAGGGAGGATTTGCCAAATATACAAATATGAAGGCCAAATTAGCCAAATATACAAGATTTTGGGAATTTTGCAAAACTATACATCCCAATTTGCCCCCTCCCTTCCCCCGTGTGCCCCCCCTCTGTGCCCCCCCGCCAGTTTTTTTTTTTTTTTTTCGCGCGTCAGTGCTGACGTCATCGTCGGAAATGCTGACGTCAGCAATGCTGACACCGTTTACAAGGATGTTTTTTTTTTTTTTTTTTTTTTTTTTTTTTTTTTTTTCGCGCGCCAATGCTGACGCCGACGTCGGGAATGTTGACGTCAGCAATGTTGACGTCAGCAATGCTGACACCGTTTACAAGGATGATGACGCCAACTTTTTTTTCCTTTTTTCCCGCGCGTCGGTGCTGACGCCAACGTCGAGAATGTTGACGTTCGCATTGCTGACACCGCAGACTCCGACAACGCTGACGCGGAGGACGTCGACGATGCTGACACCGTTTGAGGGATGTTGACACCGACGTCGAGAATGCTGACGCCGTCTACGAGGATGCTACGCAGCCGACGATGACGTCGGGAATGCTGACATCAGCATTGCGGACGCCCTCTACGAGAATGCTGACGCCGACGGTGATGACATCAAATATCAATATATTTTTATATAAAATATAAAAGGGGGAGAACAAAGAGACAAATGAATGTTTCAAAAAAAAAAAACGAATATTTTATTTTTTTTGTAGTGAGAAACAAAGAATTTTTCGACGCCGACGATGCTGACCTCTTTCCTCATCCATCTCTTATATTGTAAAAACGATGTCAGCAAATATATACCTACACAAAAATATGCATGAAAACGATATCAGCACTAAAAAATACGTATAAAAACGATGTCAGCACAAAGAAATAAACCAATTTTTAAGGACTCAAGCATACATATATACTTACATATATAATATCAAATTAAAAACGATGTCAGCACTAAAAAATACGTATAAAAACGATGTCAGCACTAAGAAATAAACCAATTTTTAAGGAGTCAAGCATATATATATACTTACATATATAATATCAAATTAAAAACGATGTCAGCACTAAAAAATACGCATAAAAACTATGTCAGCACTAAAAAATAAACCAATTTCTAAGGAGTCAAGCATACATATATATCTACATATATAATAGCCAACTAAAAACGATGTCAGCACTAAAATAAATTGGAGACAATTTGCATTACTCACACAAAAAGCGATATCAGCACTAAAAAATAAACCAATTTTTAAGGAATAATCTTCCACCTTGAAATTTCACAATTCACAATTGCAAGCAGAATCACCATACAAGCTGAAACCCATCCAAAGCAACTAAGTTTAACAAAGAAACACACCCTTGAAATATATGCAAAATCACACACGTACTGACACACTTCAAATAAAAAAAAAAAGCAGCTAAAGGCACCACTACACGTACCTACTACCTACTTACTACAGTACATGATGGATATATTCTTGGACGAGCAGCAAGAGATAATAGTAACAAGGAATTCATAATGAAGAAACACGTGTGTACACACAAACATACAAATATACAATCATGAGGATAAATTGTATGAAACATGTGAAAAGATATCTATTGGACAGTGCTAGGGGCAAAACTTTCTACAGATTTGACCTTTTGAACTTCATAAAAACGTTGTCAACACTAAAAAACAAATCAAATTTTAATGACTCAAGCATATATATACCTACATATATAATATTCAACTTAAAACGATGTCAGCACTAAAAATACGCATAAAAACGATGTCGGCACTAAAAAACAAATCAATTTTTAAGGACTCAAGCATACATATATACCTACATATATAATATCCAACTAAAAACGATGTCAGCACTAAAAAATACCTATAAAAACGATGTCAGCGTTGAAAAATACGAACCAAAACAATGTCAACAAACTCCGGCAATTGAATGTAAACAAACTCCATCAATTGAAGAACCTTTAGAATTTCTCAGTACAACACCAATAAACACCAGCAAATGCTGACTCAAATGCTGACTCAAATTTCTCAGTACAACACCAATAAACACCAGTGAATCATCACAAATTATGACAAACAATCATCACTAGTAAAATAACATATCAATCCAAAAAAGCAGATCTTCTAAGAAACAAGTTCCAGACAACTAGAAAGAATCGATCCAGGATACAGATGTGAAACAGGTAAATCAAAAGCACAAATTAATGGCTGAGAAGACCGAACACAAGTCAAAATCAACCAAAAGCAAATCAGAGGAAGATGAGGGAGGTGGAAGTTACCAGGACGGGCGAGGCCGATGGCGGAGGCTCCGCCGGCGTGAGGGACAAAGAATTGTTCGAGAGCCCAAGCGAGAGCGAAGAAGCTGTGCTCGCTGCCGTCGATGCCGACAACCATCACAGGATTCTCAGCCACCACCGTAGCACCCTCCGCAGCCACCATAGCCCCTTCCGTCGTCATCAGAGGAGGATCCTGCGAGATCTAGAGTCGGATTCGAAATCGGTCGAAGCTATGTGCAAGAAATCGGTCCACGTGCAATCCTGCATCGCCACCGTGCAAGCAGATCCGCGGCAGCAGCTGAAATCGACGCCGGAGGGGGTGGTGGAGATCCTCGTCGACGCCGCTAAGTTGAACGCGAAGACAACCACGAAGTTCCTCAAGGAGAACATCAACGATATCAAGGCGGCCGACGTGATGGAGCAGGTGCGTGGCTGCATTGGCGCTTACAAGGCCATGGACGAGCGACCATGGGAGAGAGAGATATCTAGATCTGGAAGAACCGGGAGTATGGAAAGGGGGCCATGGGAGAGAGATTGAGAGAGATTAGAGTTAAAAGATATAAAATGTATAGTTTTGCAATTTTTACCAAAACGTGTATATTTGGCTACTTTGGCCGAAAATTTGCGCCTTCGGCGCAAATTTTCTCTTACGTAAAACATATCTATACACATTGATTAGATATTTTGCCGATGTAACCGTATAGATATTTAGATAGATTAGTTCAAATTGGGGTAAATTAAAATTTTAACCTATCATTAATATAATATTTTATCTTAAAGTAATTTTTGTAATATTTTTATACAAGTTAAAAATCTTACTTGAATGAAGATAATATTTTACCTTTAATTAATTTTATTATTTAATAATAAATAACTAATTATGAAATTAAAGATAGAATATATATATATATATATTTTGCATTGAAAATTTATATTTACCCTCTCTCCACGTATACCATCCAAGTCCATCTAAACTTAAGGTACCCTCTCCACGTACCATCCACCAACGTACGTAGCCCTTTCCAGTTGATCGACACTTACGTGTCGTTCTCTGGTGCAATCTGACCCGGGTTTTATTGACACGTCAATTAATTGCGATCCAATAAATTTAAGCCACGTCAGACGATAACTCCATCTATTTATACACGTGTCGTCCTATGTGTCCATTTTAATTGATTATTAAATTAATTTTTAATATAAATACTCCCTCCGTTCTTTTTTATTTGTCTTTTTACTATTTAGGCACGTTTTTTTAGGTGATAAAAAATATATAAAATATTTATTTTTTTAATAATTTTTTTCAATAATCTCATACTTATTATTATTAAGTTTAATATTATTAAAAAAAATTGAAGAAAAAAAATAATATTTATATAGTTTTTACCTTTCTAGAAAAACGTGCCCGCTTTAAAAGTGTTAAATATAAAGGAACGGAGGGAGTATTCAACATCATATCTCACAAATCTTATCATTTACCTTACATATCTTAAACAATATATACTCTGTATACATTTGATTGATATTGATGTTTAAACAATATTTATTTTTTCAATTAAAATCTATCTTATTAATCAACCTTTTATCTCTTTCTTTTCAATTTTTGATTTCTCCTTATAATATATAAATTTGATAAAAAATTTGAATAACCCTAATGAATTTTGACAAATTAAAAAAAAACTTATAAATATATATTAATTGGAAACTAAAAATAAAACCCCGCAAATATTTAAGTAAGATATATATTAATCGAACACTGATCGGATAATTGATCGACATATATGAATGATGAAAGGAAGAAGCGGTTATCAAACTCATAAATAGTTTAGATATATATTTGCAAGCTATCCATGGATTATATATTGATTTCATGGGCCATTTGATTGATTAAGATCGATTTTTACAAGGTATAAATATTGAAATGAAATTTAAAATATACTATTTAACAGTCTTTTCCAGACTATACCACATATCAACCATTAAATATTTAAGTAAATTTCCTTAAAACTATAAGCAATTAGATTTATTCTATTTATTCACCTTAATTAATTATAATATCTATTATTTTTAATATAAATATTCAACCTCCAATCTTAATTAGTTATAAAATCTATCTTTTTTTAGCACAAAATAATACTTTATACAATTTTTATAATCTTACACAATTTGTGCATAAATAATAAAAGTCATATAAAAAAACCGCGAAGATCGCGGTTAATAAGACTAGTTATACTTATAAAACCTGAAGCAAAGTCTTTTTAAATTATTGAACACGTGTCCAACACTGAACAAAATTAGAAACCAAAATCTTCTGCTCTTTCTCCTCCACGTTCTTTCCAACGGCCTCCCAATTATCTTCTTCCTTACAAGTCACAAGGTTGCCATTGCTAGAGGCGGGTGCAATCGGTCAGAGTCGGAACGAGGGCAATTGGTGGGCGGCGGCGTAGTCGACGACGGCGGGAGGCGGCACTCTCTCTTAATTGCACAGGTAATCTCTCTTTCTCTTTTTGGTTACTGCCGAGCAAGGGTTTCGAGAGGCTGGCTTATGACGATTATTCTGAGGGTGAGGAGGAGTTTGAAATCGACTCTAAGGGCGAACAAGGGTTTCGGGAGGTTGGCAGATGTGGCTCAATTTTTTGTTCTTTTGCGAGTATATCATAGATTGTGATGTTTAGGGTTTTTTGGGCTCGAGAACCCTATCTTGAATTGAGGACGATGTTGTCTGAATTAGGCATGGAAACTACTAAATTGATGTGCAAATTGCAAAAATATACATTTCCCCTTTGTCAATTTAGCGTTGCACTGAACGATGTTGCGTGAATTCGGGGATTTCTCCTCGGATTGGTCCATGGGTGCTCGGAGAAGAAAAATTCTAACTAGGTTGGGCGTTGTCGATTGCGAGGTGGCTCTCGAAACAAGCCACTGCTTGGGCCTTCTCGGGCCAAGGAGCTCGAGGTCGACGGGAGGATGATGACCATGGTTGCGCTTCACAGTTCACCCAACCATCAAGGGAGGAAGGAGATGATACTTTGCACATAATACTAAACACTACCTCCATTATTTTGTTTAATTATGAAAAATATCCATTATTTATATCTTGGGATGCCATGTCAAGATTTGATTGGAATTTTGGCCAGAAATTAGAACCGTATCCACCCCTATACTTATAAAACTATAAGGTTTCTTTTCTTTGGATTCAATTAGGATGGATGTTAGGAGAAACGTGAAAGTGATTGATTTCACATTCTTTGTCAAATTTGAAATATCGATCATTTAAAGAAAAGAAAATTTAGTAGAACATATGAAAAAGAAGCATGGATAATATGTTAGTAGAAAATTAACATGTTAAATATTTTGTTTAATACGTCAAACTCGATCGAAAGTATTATGAAAAACCCGAACAAGGTTCGGGAAAAGAACTAGCTATAATTATAATTTAATTTATGTTTATTTTTAAATAGAATTGTGTAAGGAGGACGAGATAGGGGAAAAGGAGAGAGTACATAGGATATGACTCCAATCTAGTCTTATTAAAACCAGCAAGTAGGGATGACAAGTCCCCATCCCGTTTCCTAAAAGTTATCCCCTAAAGAGTCTAATAGGTAATGAGAAATACTCTAGGGGGGTGAATAGAGTATGCACGATTTTCGCAAATTAAAAATCTTTTCACAGTTTTTCCAAAACAGTTTGTCAAGGTCTTAATATGGCTATCAAAACTTGACAACGTGAAAACCGAGAGAAATAAAGTAAACAAAGTAAACACGGAATAAGTAAATGAACAAGTGAATTGTTAACAAGGTTCGGCACGAACTTGACCTACTTCCCGCCTAGGGTTATCCAACCTGTAGGATTCAAATGCTTCGTATTTCACTTTCCTTAAAGCCCTAGAATATCCTAGAAGAACTTCCCTTTCTTCTATACAAAGCCTCACCACTTCTATTCTAGCAACCCAACCTTACAAGTGAAACAAAAGCGCTCACCACTCACTGAAGTGCGTTTTGTTTGATTATGGAATACTCTTAGTGTAAAACAAATGAATTGTACGATACGCTCAAGTGCTTCCCTCAACTCTCAAAATATAAACTAGCTAAGAACAATGAGAACTTTCGAGAGAAACTATGATGATGAATGCTACGGAGAGCTTTGATCGCTTTGAACTTGTGCTGCAATGTTGTGTCTCGATCTTCTCTTGCATTCATTTATTTATAGTCGTCCATAAGCTTCTTGGATGATTGAGAGCCGTTTGAATTTGAATTTCTTCAAATCCTTTATTTCCATATCTTCAACACGCAATCTTGTACATATGTTCACACATGCTTCTAGAGGATTTGATGGATCCAAATTTCCGAGAGTCTTTATATAGCTTCCGAGCCCGATCCTGAAAGATATCTCAATATCCACTTTCTACATAAATCAAGTTAGGAGATACACATAGTATATTTTTTATCAATCCAACTCAATGAATGTTAAGGGCCAATATGGAGGCCGATATGTGTAAACTCATATGAGCCAAAACATTCTTGTTCTCACAATATTCCATGCAATATAAAATTCAATAATAAGGAGTATCGTCCAGAATATATTGACCAAACATTTTGGCCTTGGTTTCAAGACCTTGAAACTAAGTCCAGTTTTGTCTTTCATCATCCTTTAATATCGACCTGCAGGTTACCATCTCAAGGTCTTACAATCAAGGTGGAGTCTTCAATCTCCCCCTTGATGGAAGACAAAACACAATGCAAAAAATATAATCCAGTATCCAGGCTCAGTATAAGCAAAGCATATAGGGATTATATCATACACATAAAATGTTTGGATCAATAGTTTAAACCATCCAAAAACCATAAAAACCAAACCAACCATTCCCCCTCTTTTTGTCTTCCAAAAAAAGGGCAGTGATCAAAATGTTCCAACCATCAAACCAACCATCAGAAGTTTTAAAAACCAATAGAAGTTAAGCAAAAAGGACTGAGAAGTTTTTTTTAAACAAGGTGAGAAAAGGGTAGAAGATCAAGGCCTTGAAGAGGAAGCTCCAACAGAGAATTTATTAGAAGGCTTGGAGGACTTTGGAGACTTGGCAGCAGATGGAGACTCTGAAGACTCTGGAGAAACGATAGCAGGTCCTTCATCATGCCATTCTCCAAAAGTGGGGTACTGTTTGTCAGGCCCAATGTACTTCCTCCTAACACTATCTCGGCACTTCTTCTGCCACCTCTTAATTGTCTCTATGGTGATCTTGTCCTTCATCATTTGGGCAAGTTGTCTTTGGCGTTCAACGTCCCTATATTTCTTCACCACTCTATACTCTTCAACAATAAGGATGGTGGGCTCTTTGTGTGTAGAACGTAGAATCGTCTTGTTCTTCACCAAGTTCTCGCAATTGAGAATGACATTCCCTGTCTTCTCCTTGATGTGATCAAAAACCTCCTTCTCTAATGACATGATTGAACCTGTTGCAGTAAAGGTGATCGCGTCGAGGAGGATCATCGGGTTCATCTTGCAGTCCATGATGGAGAGCGGCTCATATGTGTTGTCTTGCCGAGAGACAATATGAGTCCACATTCTCCCCATGTCCAATCTAAGGTCCTGAATATCAGTTTCAAATGCTGCAAGGTGTTCCTTTGAGATATTCTGAGCAACAGCTTTCTTGCCCTTTGTCTCCTGCTTCAGCATCCATTGCCCTCGCAAATTCTTGGCAATCCCCAATCTCTTCAGCAAGCATCGTTAATGACGCCGTTATATGTTTGTTTTTCTTTAGTGGATATGTCGACATCAAAGAATTTGAAGATTTTAGGGAGTAGGTTGGCATAAGGAAGAGGCATTGGGCGAGAGGAGTGTTGTGAGCTGAATCTGCCATGTTTTATAGTAACTTTTATATCGTTTTCTGCATACATTTCATGCATTTGGGCTAAGATAATACAGAATCTATGTAGTCTATGTTTATTCTCCAAGTTATGGAATCTACACCAGTTTCTGTTTAATTTCGCAGAATTCAAGGCAAATTACAGCAGTTCTGAGAAAGGTCGGAAAAGCTCGGAAATCAACTACAGAAGTCCAAGGTCAAGAAGCAGCGGAACCAGTCGAATCAAGCTAGGACCCAGAGTTACTCGATCTAGAGTAAACCTACTCGACCTCGACGAAGGTGTCCGAGCACAGGCCTTGTCGACTGAGCACTGATCGAGAAACTGAGCCAGAGCAACCCGACTCCCGGAACCCTACTCGATCTCGAGTACACCTAGTCGAGATCGACTACACCTCAAAGCCATGTACGGGGTCGATGAGTTGTGACAAGTCGAGAAGCCGAAGACGGAGATGCCGAGCCACCCTACTCGATCACGAGGAGGCCTTGTCGAGATCGAGGACCAGTACCGCGCCCGTTCGAGTCCATGCCAAGGAGGAGTCCTCGACATCACCACAGAGCCATCCTCGACGACTTCCCAACTTGATCTCGAGTTGCCTTGTCGATATCGAGGAGCCAAGGAGCCCAGATCCGAGCCTGTCGAGCAGAGCCACCCGAGAAGCCCAAGTCGACGACCATCTCTACTCGAGATCGACGAGCCCTAGTCGAGATCGACGAGCCGTGTCCGGGAGCGTGTTACGCGGTTTGACTATGCTACTCGGTTTGGGAGTCCTTGGGGCCGAAGGAAGCCAAGTCTATCCGAAATCCATCAAGTTCTATCTATGGAAGACAAGATCTATCAACATGAGAAGACTTACCTATTTAGATTTATTTTTCCCTTTTAGATTTAATTCCTAAATTGCTTTTATTTATCTTTTAAGCTTTTTAGATATAGATAGATATATTATATCCTTGATTAGCAAGGAATAGAAGGCTATAAATAAAGCCCTAGGGGCTGGTTTTTCATTCATTCAGAAACACACTCAATTCCATTCAAGTAAGTAGGAGTAGAGAGAGAGAGTTTGTGGCAAGCAAGGTGGAAAGGCGAAAGCGGATTTGTCTTGTTGATTGTAAGCTTTCTTTATTTAATTCAATGCAAATTAGTTTCTTTTGTTATTTGATGTCTTTCTTGATGATGAAGAGCGAGTAGTCCACCCACTTCTGGGGCTGGGGTGAGCCCGACGGTGGCCATGTGAGGTGACGCGGTGAAGGTACAATCTTGTTATGCAATTCGTCTTCTATCCCTATAAGCATGATTCTTTTACGAGAGTTGAAGGTGATCCTTGTTTGTATTATTGAAGCGAAAGTGATCTTAATACAACTTGGGTTAATTATGTGAAAAGGGTTAGTAACAATTAGGGTTTATGCAAAAGCCTCTATATTCCTATTTGTTAGTAACGAAAGTTATTTTGATGGAAAGCATGATCTTTTATGCCTTTATGTGTTACTTTGCATGGTTATCGTTGTGGTGTTGATACCCTGGCTTTGGAAGTTCTTTATTATATTGAGTTTATTTCTGTCGAAATTCTGAAATCTGTGTTCGGATCTGGAATTTATATTCTCTGTGTTTTAGTCGAGATAGAGCAGAGCCTTCTCGATATCGAGTAGACCCTAGTCGATCTCGAGTTGGCTCTTGTCTACGTCGAATTGAGTTTCTGTTTCTGTTTTCGATTCTGCAATTTCTGTTTCGGCTATTTCTAGTCAATCTCGAGTTAGGTGTTGTCGAGATCGAGTTGCCCTTGCCGGGTTTGCTGTCTGCTGTGATCTTTGAATTTCTGTTGTCAAGTTCTATTTTCGATCTCGAGTAACATCTTGTCGAGATCGAGTACTTTTGTCTTGTTTTGTTCTTTGCTTTCATTTGTTATTTTTGTCTTTCTTTCTTTGTTTCTTTGTTTCTATTTTCTGTTGCTTTTCTGTGAGATTTACAACTGCCTAGGATCCGCTGACACGCTTCCTCGTGGATTCGATCCTGACTTGCTCTTACTGCATTGGAGGAGTCTTGTAATTATTTGCGTGGGCCTAAATCTGGTTTGATTTATTTTGTTATATTTCATACTCGATTTCCTCCTCACAACAAATTGGCGCCGTTGCCGGGGAAGCTATCATTCGCGCCTTCGGTAGTCAGTTCTCACTTTTTCTTTGAGTTACTTTACAGGTGTATGCGCCGTTCTGGTCAACCACCTGAGTTTGACGGCTTAGACGAACCAGAGCGCCTTCTACACATCAGAGCTAAACTACAAAGAGCCATGGCAGCTGCGGAGACACAGGAACAGCTGATCGAGAGGCTCACGAGGGATCTAGCCGCTAGGGATGCAGCTCTCGCCACTAAGAGAGCAGGAAGGGAACAAGAAGCTGAACGTGCAAGGCAGCTGGCAAATGAGCTTGCCCTATACCCAACCACTGCAGAGGATTATATGCACCCGACTCTCGTCGTGCCTGAATCGGCCATTCTAACCCCTGAAAACAACTATGAAATTCGCACTCAATTCCTTATTGAAATTAAAAATCATGCATTTCATGGTAGATTTAATGAATGCCCGTTGCGCCATATTACCGACTTTACTAACATGTGTCGTACTCTTTATGAAGGTACCACCTTGGAGTACATCCTGATGAAAGCTTTCCGTTGGTCTCTGGCTGGGCCTGCACTGAAATGGTTGGAAGGGCTGAAACCACGATCTCTCACGACATGGGCTCAGATGAAGCAGGAATTTCTGAATAAGTTCTTTCCTCCTGCCAAAACAGCACTTCTGCGTCAAAAGATCACATCTTTCAAACAGCAGCCTGGGGAGACGCTAGCAAAGGCATGGGAACGTTATAAGAATATGCTGCGATCATGCCCTACACATGGACAACAACCCTGCGTAGTTCAAGAGATCTTCTTCAATTCTCTAGACTTGGCTGCAAAGGACAGAATCAACACATATACTCACTATGAGTATTGAACAATGCCGCCTCCTGACGCATGGGCTGCTCTAGACAAGCCGACCAATTATGATAACAAGTATGGGACTCCAGTCAACTATGAGGAGAACCCCTACGCCAGGCCAGCACCGTCCGTGCCCCTATATGAGCCTCCTAAGGAGATTGATCCAGATGTTAGGGAGCAGTACTACAGAGATCAGAATAAGAAGCTCCTCAAACAAGTAAAGTATCTTTCTGTCAACCAGCCTTGTATTGAATGCGGATCACAGAGGCACACCACTACTGAGTGCCCACACACAGAGCAAGTCAGGCTGGCAGAATACCATGAAGAGGTAGCTTACGCAGGGGGTCCCAATCGCTACATGGGGGACCAAAGGTTTCAGCAACCACAATGGAACCAAGGTGCCCCTAGGAACCCCCCGCCCTACAGAGCTCCAGGACATCTAGAAATTGATCAGAAAAAGGATGATCTACAGACTGTCTTGGAGGAAATAAGGAGGAATCATACAGAAACCAGGCAATCCTTCAACTCAGTCTACACTCAGATTCAGGGCGTCAACTCTAGGCTTGGGGAGATTGATTTATGGCGGAAATCAGTTGATACACAGATTGGCCAGCTAGCGGCAGGAATCCCCAGACAGACAGGATCGCTCCCTGGATCTTCAGAACCAAATCGAAAGGGGAAAACTGGACACATCGTTGCTGTAAAACTCAGAAGCGGCCATCAACTGCAAGAGCCAGAGGTTGGAAAGCAGCAGAACAACGAAGAACAGCAAGTCGACGTCGACAACACTCTAGTCGATCTCGGGGAGGGCCTACTCGATCTCGAGGAGAAACTTCAGAAACCATCGTCTGCACTGCACAGCAACTCGACATCACCCAATCTGGTCGAGATCGACAAAGGCGTGGTCGACATCGAGGACGGTCAGCCCGAGAGAGAGAAAACTGCAGCATCTCCGACATCTGTTCTTGCCCCAAATCAGAAAAAGAAGCTGCCTTTCCCCACAAAATCTCCAAAGGACCCAGTAGAGAAGAAATTTCAGCGCTTCATCGAGATGCTTCAGAAGCTCAACGTCAACATCCCCTTCACAGAAGCTCTCAATGAAATGCCATCCTATGTCAAGTTCCTGAAGGAGATTCTGAGCAAAAAGCGATCAATGGCTGAGATTACAGAGGAGTGCAGCCACTTGGACATACTGGAGAAGAGACCAGATCCAGGTAAGTTTGCTATAACCATTGGATTTGGTCCATATAAAATTAATGCTTTATGTGATCTTGGAGCTAGTGTGAGTATAATGCCTTTAACAATTTGGTCCAAGATTAAGATAGGTGCCCTAGAGCCTGTAGATGCTAGACTTTACATGGCCAACAACACGTTGGTCATTCCAACAGGCATGGTGGACAATATGCCAGTACAAGAAGGTAAATTATTTGTCCCTGCTGATTTCCTAGTTGTTGATATGCAAGAAGATCCTGCTTGTCCAATTATTCTAGGAAGACCCTTCTTGGCGATGGTGGATGCCAACATAAGCGTGAGGAAAGGAGTGCTCACTTTCAACATCAGCGATGAGGTAATTGAGTATTCCTTTAATAAAACTGAAAGGCATACAGGTCTAATGGAAGAGGTAAAATCTATCTCAGCTGGCTACATCACCTGCGGGGAACCCAAGGTAAGAAATATGACCCCTGAGGAGCTGGAAAAAAGGGATATGGAGGCACAGGTGGAGGAGATCATGGCAATCCTAAAGGAGAACACAGAAAATCCAATCGACACAAACCAAGGTACGTCGTTATGGACTAATTATTTTTCGGATGCCTTGACAGGGACCAAGTATGGAGTCAAGGTCGACCAAGACTCCTCGACATCGAGGACCCTAGTCGATCTCGACCAAAACCAGGAACCTCCACCAGCACCAGCGTCGTCGAGCAGCCAGACAGAAGCTGAACCTTCCTCGAGATCGAGTACGGTACTCGACATCGACCACCATAGCCCTGCCTTGACTTCGCCTCCTTCGACCACTGACCCACTCGAGATCGACCAGACCTCACCGCCACCAGCTCCTGCATCCTCGAGCAGCTCACCACCAGAACCTGAAAACTTGTCGAGATCGAGTACCCCTACTCAAGATCGACCAAACACTGCAGTCCCCGATTCCGTCTCTGCGAAGGTAAGCCAAGGTATGGATCTTTCTTCTCCTATTTCCATTAAAGATCTATCTATACATGGAAGAGGTTTGCCTTGGTATGTGCGCTTATGTAGGATATCCAATGATGAGCCCAAGGAGTATGAAGTTGGAGACAAGCTCTATGTCTCCAAATCAAAGGATCATTGGTTTCCTAACAAATTCAACAAGAAAAGGATGGGACCTTTCGTGGTGAACAAGATCCATTCTGGAGGATTGCAGCTGATGGACAAAAATGGAGTCCTATTTGAATCCCAGGCTACATGGGCCCTGCAAATGCCACCTTGAGCTTAATGGAGAAAGTCGGCCTAGCGACTATAAAATCTAGAGCTTGTACATAGACATTTATTTTTGGGACTTTTGAGACTTTGTTGCTATTGTTTGTTTTTGGTTTTGAACACTTTTAGTTTTTCTATTATGGGTATATGTCTTCTGCACTTTTCAGGACCATGGATGAGCCATATTCATACTCGGCCCAGGCGATTCTTTCATTCGATATTAAGAGGCCCTGCACACCTGTCTAGTGAGTTTCTTTCTTTACCCTTGTTTTTATACAGTGAGGACACTGTAATGTTTAAGTATGGGGTGGGGGAAGGGCTTACTTCATGCATAATTGCCATATTTAACATTATTTGTGCTTATTTAGAATTTATTTCTTTGAACTACTACATGGCTATTTTGGAATGCATTATTGATTTATGTGCTTATATGCATGTTTTCCAAAGTTTTGAAAAATGAACCCCATTGAAATTTTTTGATTAATGTCATGGAAGCTTATATTGAACTCAACGATGCAAAATTGGATTCATTAGAGATATAGCATGAAATTGCCTAGTAAATGGAAGTCACAATGAAGTACATTATTTTCTTGAAAGCCATGAAAGGAGGTAAAATTTGAAGTTGCTTTTGACATGTTGCATGATAAGATGATGGAGGACTTTTATATTTCCATATAATGCTCATATGTTGATATCCTAGCCTTACCTATGCTTATGCATCACAAAAGCCATATTATGCCTTATTTCAATTATTGCTCCACATGTTCTAAAAATTGCCATTCTTTACCCTATCCGGGGATTATGTTGAGAATGATGTTACATTATGCAGATGTCATATGGTGATTGGGTTGTTGTTATCATTATTGGAGTTTGGCGGAATTGTTTGAAATATATGGAAAATTTAATGAGTGAAAGAAAATCCGATCAAAGATCGACCCTGCTCGCTGAGATAATAGTTTGGCGAGATGGGACACCAGGTGAGGAGCCCGACGCACAAAGTATCCGGGGCCATTCATGACACCCATGTTTGCGACTCGCGAGAAGGCAGTGCTGAGGTTAGAGAGGTAAAAGCATTATATTGAAAAAAAAAAAAAGCAAAGAGCAATAAGAGAAAGGTGATGAATCTTATAAAGAAGGAATGTGGAAATTCAGTTTGGAAATACTCCATTTCCCCGGATCAAGAGCACCACATTGCCAGAAATTGCCCACCTTTATCCTTTTACCAATCTACTCCTTATTTAGCTTAAATTAAAGTCCTCTTGATTATTAATGCTTTGTCACATAAATTGTTTTTGCATAACCCTCCTTTTGTGAGTAGATGTTGCTTTTGTATAATTGCACATGCATGGATCTGTGACACAAATACCTTTTCAAGGATGGTAATTGATTGCGGGGTTATATGAGAATAAATCCAATATGTTGAGAGTTTTGATTTCTTCCCCTGAATGACAAATAAAGGTATTGCTTGAGGACAAACAAGCTTAAGTATGGGGTGTTTGTTGTGAGCTGAATCTGCCATGTTTTATAGTAACTTTTATATCGTTTTCTGCATACATTTCATGCATTTGGGCTAAGATAATACAGAATCTATGTAGTCTGTGTTTATTCGCCAAGTTATGGAATCTACACCAGTTTTTGTTTAATTTCGCAAAATTTAAGGCAAATTACAGCAGTTCTGAGAAAGGTCGGAAAAGCTCGGAAATCAATTACAGAAGTCCAAGGTCAAGAAGCAGCGGAACCAGTCGAATCAAGCTAGGACCCAGAGTTACTCGATCTAGAGTAAACCTACTCGACCTCGACGAAGGTGTCCGAGCACAGGCCTTGTCGATTGAGCACGGATCGAGAAACTGAGCCAGAGCAACCCGACTCCCGGAACCCTACTCGATCTCGAGTACACCTAGTCGAGATCGACTACACCTCAAAGCCATGTCCGGGGTCGACGAGTTGTGACAAGTCGAGAAGCCGAAGACGGAGACGCCGAGCCACCCTACTCGATCTCGAGGAGGCCTTGTCGAGATCGAGGACCAGTACCGCGCCCGTTCGAGTCCATGCCGAGAAGGAGTCCTCGACATCACCACAGAGCCATCTTCGACGACTTTCCAACTCGATCTCGAGTTGCCTTGTCGATATCGAGGAGCCAAGGAGCCCAGATCCGAGCCTGTCGAGCAGAGCCACCCGAGAAGCCCAAGTCGACGACCATCTCTACTCGAGATCGACGAGCCCTAGTCGAGATCGACGAGCCGTGTCCGGGAGCGCGTTACGCGGTTTGACTATCCTACTCGGTTTGGGAGTACTTGGGGCCGAAGGAAGCCAAGTCTATCCGAAATCCATCAAGTTCTATCTATGGAAGACAAGATCTATCAACATGAGAAGACTTACCTATTTAGATTTATTTTTCCCTTTTAGATTTAATTCCTAAATTGTTTTTATTTATCTTTTAAGCTTTTTAGATATAGATAGATATATTCTATCCTTGATTAGCAAGGAATAGAAGGCTATAAATAAAGCCCTAGGGGCTGGTTTTTCATTCATTCAGAAACACGTTCAATTCCATTCAAGTAAGTAGGAGTAGAGAGAGAGAGAGTTTGTGGCAAGCAAGGTGGAAAGGCGAAAGCGGATTTGTCTTGTTGATTGTAAGCTTTCTTTATTTAATTCAATGCAAATTAGTTTCTTTTGTTATTTGATGTCTTTCTTGATGATGAAGAGCGAGTAGTCCACCCACTTCTGGGGCTGGGGTGAGCCCGACGGTGGCCATGTGAGGTGACGCGGTGAAGGTACAATCTTGTTATGCAATTCGTCTTCTATCCCTATAAGCATGATTCTTTTGCGAGAGTTGAAGGTGATCCTTGTTTGTATTATTGAAGCGAAAGTGATCTTAATACAACTTGGGTTAATTATGTGAAAAGGGTTAGTAACAATTAGGGTTTATGCGAAAGCCTCTATATTCCTATTTGTTAGTAACGAAAGTTATTTTGATGGAAAGCATGATCTTTTATGCCTTTATGTGTTACTTTGCATGGTTATCGTTGTGGTGTTGATACCCTGGCTTTGGAAATTCTTTATTATATTGAGTTTATTTCTGTCGAAATTCTAAAATCTGTGTTCAGATCTGGAATTTATATTCTCTGTGTTTTAGTCGAGATAGAGCAGAGCCTTGTCAAGATCGAGTAGACCCTAGTCGATCTCGAGTTGGCTCTTGTCTACGTCGAGTTGAGTTTCTGTTTCTGTTTTCGATTCTGCAATTTCTGTTTCTGCTATTTCTAGTCGATCTCGAGTTAGGTGTTGTCGAGATCGAGTTGCCCTTGCCGGGTTTGCTGTCGGCTGTGATCTCTGAATTTCTGTTGTCCAGTTCTGTTGTCGATATCGAGTAACATCTTGTCGAGATCGAGTACTTCTGTCTTGTTTTGTTCTTTGCTTTCGTTTGTTATTTCTATCTTTCTTTGTTTCTGTTTTCTTTTGCTTTTCTGTGAGATTTACAACTGCCTAGGATCCGCTGACACGCTTCCTCGTGGATTCGATCCTGACTTGCTCTTACTGCATTGGAGGAGTCTTGTAATTATTTGCATGGGCCTAAATCTGGTTTGATTTATTTTGTTATATTTCATACTCGATTTCCTCCTCACAACAAGGAGGTGGAGGCATGGAGCATGTAGTTTATGATTAGACCTGAGCAAACGCAGGTCGGCCCGCCCACCTTTTCGGACGGGCTTGGACAGAGAGAAAATCCCAACCGGGCCGCTAAGCCCAACTCGTACCCACAGCGGGCACGGGATTGGGTATGGTAGTCTTCCCATTACGGGCCTCTAGGCCCGTAATGGGCATCCGCTATTTTTATATATATTATAATATATACTATATAATATAAATTATTAAGTATAAGAAAAAAAACAAAATATCTATACACAGTATATCCTAGTTTCCTAATTGTTAAACCCCCTAACTAGCAATTGCTAATGCCTACAGTGCTCAGCACAACAACTCGGCATTTGCCATTACCATATCCCCTAAGTGGCAATTGTGTTCGGTTGTTCGTAAGTGTTGGACAAATTATGTTGAACTTATTGCACATTGTTGGACTTTATCTTTGTTTGTAGAATTATTGGTATTGTTGCCTTGTTGGACATTACAGTAGACTTGTTGCACAACCATTTTTTTTTTTTAATGTGTAACACTTTACGCTCAATTTCTTATGGAAAAAATAACAACTTCTCACTTGTTCAAACAACCCTTCAAGGGTGTAATTTGTCGGGATCCGCGGACCGCATGTGCCCACAATGGCGTACGGGCTCAGACAACATTTTCAACCCGTTAAGCGGGCTTAGCTCGGCCCGTACCCGCAACACCGGGATGAAATTTCGGCCAAAGCCCGTCCCAAGTCCGACCCGCACCCGCGTTTGACCGGGTCTATTTATGATGAGTTCAGGAAGGTTTGACTCGTAGCCACTTATGACCAGATATAGGATCCCAAGAAGGGTTTCAGTCACAAGCTCACGGGAGTGTACTCGGGGAAGGATGCAACTGCCTAAAATTGATAAAATGAGTTTAGGTTGTAGCTTGAAGATGGTGTGGGTAGGCTTATGAGATGAAGAGGACTCGAAATCAGGAGGGAGAAGGAAGAATTACTCCCGAGCACGATTGATACAATAAACCCTGTCGGGGAAACCTTTGGTGGGGATTTCACTAGGAATATCAAGAATGGAGGCCAAATGGTCGGGATTGAGACAGATTTTGGCGTTCTTTACTTTGGAGGTTAGGATAAGGGTTCCCTTGACACGGTGAGCAGTGAGATTTGCATAAAATAGGCGGGTAAGCCACATTTCCGAGGTTCAAAATCGACCATAAACAGGTGGAATTTAAGAGGGTTATACAAGGAAGGGGCATGAATTGAAGAAGAATGGTATCGACAGCATCACAGAAGCACAAACGTCGGTTGCCAAAGCCTTGTTTCTAGGACTCGACCGCCTTGATTGATGCAGTACAAATGTCGATGACTCCTAGTGACATTAATGACAACATGAAGGTGTCATTTCATGGTCCTATCACTCGTGTGAGGGCCAAGAAGACTCAAGATGCAACTAGAGCACTTCTTGTCCGTTACCAAGGAACGATGGAGCAAGGGTTCAGGCCACCCTAGATCACTTTGCTCAAGACTAAGCCACCAGCACCGGAGTTGAGCTTGCGTCCATAAACGGAGCTCATGAAGACTCGTCAACACCCACCATGACAAGACATAGCTCGGCACAACATGGGATCTTTCGGCACACACACACATACCGAGTGGAATTGGGCCATGGCCAGTGGACCAATGGGCCTTGTCGAGTTCTTCGCAAAGGCTGGCCGGTTTCCCCTATTTTATTTAGATATATTTATTTATTGAATTTAGGAAATAAATTGTGGAAGATTTATATCTCATCTACATAGAATTCTTTCCCACCAAGTTTTATCTTTATTAGGAAATATCTATCTATCTTAGGAATAATCTATCTTAGGATTATTTTATCTATCTTTATCTACCAAAGCACTATCTTTGCAAGATAGAATTGGTTCAAGTTTTTCTATTTAAACTCTTGTATTTCATTCTATTAGAAGGAGATTAGAATTAATATTGTGCAACCTTTACAGGAATAAAGGTTTCTACAATTTGTCAATCCAAAAGCTTCAAGTTCTCTTATGCTCTTGTTACATTCGGCACATACACAATCCCAAACACATCCCATTCGGCAATCATCAAACGCAACCCAAGAATCCAGAATTTGTCGCAAGAAAGAAGCAGCAGTCGTCGCTTGGAACCTCGAACCCCCTTCCGCGGTCCTCGGCGCCTGGCGCCTTGGCGCTCCAGCGCTCTCACACTCCCTCGAGTGCCTGCGCTCAGTTTTGCGAGCACTCGGCTCCGTGCACCCTTGGCGCCTTCGCTCTCTCTTCTCCCTTGCTTCCTTTCGTCGCTATTATTTGTTTGCAAGTTGTTGGAAATTTATTTAAGTACAAACTGTCAAAATCAGAACTTTAATCACTTGGTTAAATTTGTTCAAAATCAGGAGATATCGAAGAGCATTGCAAGATCGGGCAAATATACAGCGTGGTTCTTGATGCTGCACCCACGGGCAAAGGATCGGGGATTCCAAACGTATCAAGTGGTATCGGATTCTCAGGTTTTTGCAAGTTCTTTACTCTCTTGATTCTTTATTTGAGTGATTATTTTTCATGGCTTATTTTTCACCATGACCGCTACATAAATTTTAGATTTTTATTATTCACCCTTCAAATTTGGCACTTTATTTGAGTTGATTTTCTTGTTTGGATCTATAATTTGGAAGATATTGAGTTTTTCGTTGCAAGTTTTGATTTTTATTTCTTTTGGCTACATATCATGCATATGAATGTGATTCTTGGATTAAAGTATGTTATGAACTTGCACCACTAAAGAACCCTAATTTTCCAGATTTGTTGCCTATTACCTTTATTTCCTTTATTTTTGCTTACTTTTAGATCATCGTAGCTTAGTTTATTTTTCTTTTTTTATTTTTGCTGTTTCTGTCGCCATTACAGTAGCTTACAGCGACACTCCTTAGTAAAAATAAAGCCGAGAGCTTAAAAAAAAAGCATTCATCTTTATCTTTGTTGAGTTAGTAACTCTTGCATCTTGTATTAGCTACTTACAATTGATGATCTATTTGGTTTCAAGCATCTCAAAGAACCCTACTTCTGTGATTTTGTGCTATGCCGACACAGGAGCCTTGGTCACACCCCTCTTTCTTTGAACCGTGTTGCAACCGTCAGATAATAGTTGACGGAGTGTGTGCACTTGATTGCCCTTGTGATTGCATTGATATTACTACCATATTGCTGAATTTTTGTGCATCACATTGAATTCTTTTCCTTACATATTAGCCGCTTGTTCATACTTGCTATCATTTGATATCCGAGTTGTGGCTGATCTAATTTGCAATTTGATCTTTACTTGCTATCTTCAATATTGCATAATTCTGTGTCCAAGGGAAATTGCTTGACTTTAGTGCCTTGTTTTCTCGCCTAATTGATTTCTAAAACTTAATCCCTCTTAGAATCAAAAGGGCTTGCATAACTTGGTTTCTGTTCTTTGCTCCATTTACTTGTTGCTCTTCTGATATTGTAGGAACATGTCTAACGACAAAGACGAACACAGCTCTTCCCCTCCCCCACTTGGCACCATCTCGGATACCAATATGAACTTCATCATTGAGGTCGCTACAAAGGCTTCGGTGGATCAACTAAAGGACATCCTCGATACTTATGACGAACGTTGGAACAAGCGTTTTAACGACGCTATGGCTCTATAACGCGCTCAGATTCTTACCCATAAAATTTCTGAGGTAATGCGACACCTCGAAGAGAATAAAGGGAATGAGGCTTCTGGTTCTACGCCTCCGAACGGTAAGACACCCCCTTCAGGTAAACCACTCCCTTCTGGTCAAATGCATTTTAAACTTAAATCTGCGATTCCTAATCCTTTTAATGGTGAGAATGACAACAATGATCCGTTATCATCTTTTAGCAGACAACATCACCACAAGGATCAACAGAATCGGCAAAAACACCAGACTCACGGGAGCCAACTGTTCATCAAAGGTATTTGGGAGGATAGTCGGGACAATGCGGATCTGAACGACATGCCCCATTTTGAGGACGCTTACCAAGAGGTAGATGCTAATCTTGATGATATACCTAACCCCCATTTTGGTCGTCCTATATTTGATAATGCACAGGCTATCCACCGGCAAGATATTAAAATTAAATTAGAAATTTTTGATGATGCTAATGATCCTGATGCTTATCTTGTTTGGTAGGATCATACTAATTATGTACTTGACCGTCTTCGCTATGATGAAACAGAAAGGTTGGAGGCTGTTACTTTACACTTGACAGGTATGGCTCGCTCTTGGTGGTTTCGCACGCGTTAAATCCATCGTCGTTAAGGTAAGCAACTTGTTGAAACTTGGCCTAAACTGCGCTATCTGTTGAAGAAGAGACACGTGCCAGAGGAGTACACAGAGACTATGAGGATGTGTTTGGCTTCATGTAGATAGGGCTCTCGCTCCCCTATGGAATACAGAGATGAGCTCGAACGCCTCGCTCATATGGCTAATATTTATCTTACTGAACGTGGTTTATGTACTCAGTTTCTTACTGGTCTTAATATTTCTATTAAAAATCCTTTGTCTATTCATTCTATTAGATATATTAAAACTTTAACTCACAAAGCGCAGCTTCTACATGATCAGCAGCAACAGCAAAGGGCCAGAACCAACCAGTCTTCCCAAGGTCGCAGGTTTATTCCCTTTACTTCTTCTAGTCAATCCAGATCTTCTCCTAACCCTTCTATGCAGCAAAAGGGAGTTTCTAACTCACCTAAACAGGGTTTTCAAGTCGAAACTAGAAAAGTTGCTGCACCATCCAAAGAATGCACCAAAGACATCCGCTGCTTCACTTGAGGTGGTTCTGGACATGTCTCTCGCGAATGCCCTCAGAAAAGGAAGGTCCTTCTCATTGATTTAGGAGACCATTACTATAAGGAGGAAACTGTCGAGGAACAACTAATTTCGAGTGAGGTGGAGGAGGACCAGGCACAGGACCATGAAGAGGAGATCGATCCCAATAGCTTTCAAGACGCTATCTGCCTTGTCAATTGCCGGGCCCTACACATTCAGGAAGCTCCCATGGCTGATCAAAGGGAAAACATCTTCCACACCAAGTGTGTGGTTCGCGAGGCTACCTTGAACATCATCATCGATGGAGGGAGTTGCTGCAACCTCATCAATGAAAAGGTAGTTGATTTCTTACATTTGACTACTGCTCCTAGAGCTACTCACTATGGATTGAATGGCATTACTGACGATGGATCTGATATTATGGTAACTAAACAATGCTTGGTTTCTATTTCTATTGGTTCCTACCATGATAAAATATTATGTGATGTTGCTAGGATGGATTGTAGTCATATCTTACTTTGTCGTCCTTGGTTATATGATCGTTCTGTTATTCATGATGGTCGTGCGAATACATATTCTTTCACTTTTGATGGGAGGAGAGTTACTCTCCTACCCTTGTCACCTCAAGCTGTTTTGAAGGAACAGGTTCGCAAGCGACAACAATAAGACGCCCAGAAGGAAGCTCGGAAGGTCGCTCCTACACGTGAGGACACACTGCCGGCCGCACCCGCGGCCCCCATGGCGTCCAAGTCTTCCTCTTCTACAGCTTCCGCAGCGTCTTCTACAGCTCCCTCTTTTACCTCGCTGAAAGGCACTGTTGAACGACGATCTCTTGTCTCTCAGCCACAGAGGGAGACAATCACCTGGAATGCTCATCAACCTTATATCCTTTTGATCATGAAAGAGGTATTGCTTAATGTTGTGGATTTGAGTCACATTCCTACACCTATTGCTGCTCTTTTGCAGGATTATTTAGATGTGATTCCAGTTGAGCTACCACAAGGCTTGCCACCCATTAGAGGGATTGAGCATCAGATTGACTTTTTCCCCGGCGTAGCCTTGCCTAATCGCGCCGTCTACAGAGCTAGCTCTGAGGAAACAAAGGAGCTGCAACGCCAAGTCACGGAGCTTATGGACAAAGGCTTTGTTCGCAAAAGTCTTAGTCCTTGTGTCGTCCCTGTGATCTTGGTACCAAAGAAGGATGGCTCATGGCGTCTGTGTGTTGATTGCAGGGCAATAAACCAAATTACAGTTAATTATCGTCACCCTATTCCTCGTTTAGATGATATTCTTGATGAACTATATGGTGCTTGCATCTTTTCTAAAATTGATCTTAGAAGTGGCTATCATCAAATTGGAATGAACCAGGGAGATGAATGGAAAACGGATTTTAAAACTAAGTATGGCTTATATGAATGGTTAGTAGTGCCTTTTGGATTAAATAATGCTCCTTCTACATATATGAGGCTTATGAACCATGTGCTTAGAAGATACTTAGGAAAATTTGCCATTGTTTATTTTGACGATATCTTGATTTATAGTAAGAACATGCATGATCATTTAAGTAACTTAAAATTGGTTTTTGATTGTCTTAGAAAAGAGAAATTATATGCCAATTTGAAAAAGTGTTCTTTTGCTTCCGAATCTACTATTTTTCTTGGGTTTGTTATTTCTGCATTTGGTTTGAAAGTAGATGAGGAGAAGGTTCGAGCTATATAGGAGTGGTCCCAGTCGCACACTCCCACCCATGTACCCTCTTTCTTGGGCCTTGCTGGCTTCTATCGACGCTTCGTCTAGGATTTCAGCACTATTGCCGCCCCCTACATGAGTTGACGAAGAAAGATGTGACGTTTCGCTGGACAGACTCACATCAGAAGGCATTCGATGCTCTCAAGGATCGACTCACCCATGCCTCAGTGCTGCAACTATCTGAATTTGCACAACCATTCGAGCTCAAGTGTGATGCTTCTGGTACTGGCATTGGTGGGGTCCTTCTGCAGAATAGGCGCCCTATTGCCTATTTCATCGAGGAGTTGAGCCCCTCTGAGCTCAACTGTTATACCTACGACAAGGAGCTGTTCGCGTGTTATTCGATGCTTACAGACATGGCAACACTACCTTTCACTACTAGAATTTTGTTCGTAGACATCAAAATATTTACATCACTCAGTAATATGCATAATGTTAATTTATTATATTACATCAGTTATTAAATTTGTGATGTTAAAACAAATTTTGACTACGGTTACTACTTTTGACCGATGTTAAATGGTTAATTCTAAAAAAATTTAAAATACGCGGGATACTTGATTCTCAAAATTGAAACACCCGGGATGGGAGCACTTAGAAAAAATAGGCGGTGTTACAAAATTTTGGAAAAATTTAACACTTAATAAAATTTCTCCTCCCTCTTGACCCTAAAATCTTCATCTCCATCTTGTCTCTCCTCTAGGAAAAAAAAAGCTCTCTCTTCTCTCTTATTCTAGAGAGAGAGAGGTTGTAACCCCCCATTGAGGGTCACCAAATCTCAGCCTCGGCTGATGTGAACTCGGCTCCGGCCACCAGAAACTCGACTCCGGCCGCTGTCAACTCGGTTACCTCGCTTGGTGATCATCGACTTCCGTCTTCCGGCAACCAAATCCCAGCCTAGGCGGGTGCGAACTTGTCGGCCTTCGGTTCTTGATCGATGTCTTTGATCGTCTTTTAGGCCGGGGAAAATCCCTTCGGGGTTCAAAGATTCCGGTGGGCTGGGTGGGGACTGGGTTGCGGCTCCTCCACCGCCTCGTGGTTGCGCCGCCTTGCTCTGGTAGTCGACGTATGTTCCTCCGTCATGGAGTTCGATTACCTTTTCCTCCGCAACCCCCTAATCTGACCAATTACCTCAATCAATTTGAGGCTTTTGCAGTTTCTAGGTTGTGGAACGTGATTCATCTTGTTCTCAACCTTTTCCATCCTCTATGCCTTGAATTTATGAAATTTCCGCCCTTATCGGAAATCGGAATCCATGGTTGATTTCGCCATTTCTCCCTTCCGGCGGCCATTTCCCTCTCCCCACCGCCCGTTTCTTCCTCCCCGTCCTCCTCCTTTCCATTCCCGCCACCCTTTCCCTTCTTAACTCACGGTCAGCCTCCAAATCCGGCTGGCTCGTGCCAGTCTTCCTCCTCCTCTCTTGGGCATCTTCCTCGATGGCCGGTTGGTGGCCCGACGGGCTTTCCTCGTTGCGCCTCCTTCACCTCCGGCCCTCTTTCACCATCTCCGTTCATCTTTCCTTGTAGGATATGTTTCTTAGTCTTCTCCGACCTTCGTCGTCGCCTCCTGGGCCGCCATCGGCCTCCTCTTCAGCTGCCTTGGCCGGTTGAAAGTTTCCCCTGCTTCCTTGCTCTTTGGATCAACTTCCGGGCCTGTCTTGTGTGCTTCGGGCCCAAGCCAAGTCCTTGGGCCCTAAGTTCCCCAGATGGAAATATAATGGGAAATAAAAAGGATATAATGTTTTGTTTTATTTGGAGGAACCGAGAATGTATTTTACTCTATTTATATATATGTTTCATATAAATTAATAAAAAAATCCCGTAAGGGTTTCAAACTCCATCGACTTTTTGCTGGCTGGCGTCTTTTATGGGTTGGTTGGGTTTTTCTTTCTTCTTTGATGTTATGTGTTATTGTGTATTGCTTGTATTGACGGTTCTCTGTCTGCCGACTTGGTCGGCCATCGAGTTTCAGACTTGTCTGAACTCGAATTTTTACCTAATCAAAAAAAAAAAATCTTGTCTCTCCTCTAGTCTCCTCTCCTTTCCGTTTGGCCGGTGACTACAGAAGTGTGCCAGTGTCTCACCTTTCGTCTCGTCTCCTCTTCTTCCCCTCCGTTCGACGACTACAAAAGAATGGAGAAGATGTCGTCACCGACTACCGTCATCGTCTCGTACCTTCTCTGTTCCTCTAACCGGTAACTACAAAGATAGTCATTCTCTCTCAAAACCCTAACCGGTAAGCATTCTCATAGTTTTTGAACCCTTCTTTCAATCCCTCTTTCAACATTTTTCAGATATGAGGTTTCAGATCTTGTTTTGCCTCTTTCTCTCTATCTCGTCTCTCATCCTCGGCTCTGAGTTCAACTGACGCTCCACATCTCTTTAATAGGGGATGTTCCCTGTCTCTCTTCCTTGGTACTAAGAAGTGATTCTCGAGTGTTCTCTCCTCCATTTTCAGGTACGTTTTCGAACCCTTCTTCTTTCAATTACGAACTTGATTAGGGTTTGATTTGGTGAAATAGAGGATCTGGATTCGGGAGTTTGATTAGGGTTTGATTTTTTATTCACGAGCTTGATTAGGTTTTGATTCAGGAGATTGATTGAAGGATCTAGATTCATAGTATTGATTCGGGAAGAGATGCCAACACTGAAGAATTTTCTAGGTCGCAGAAATTAGTTACCCAGTCTGTGCAAGTATGCAACACCAATCTCTTTGAAAATATTATTGAGGATTTTGCAAGACACAAGGTATGGTTTGATAACACCTAAATCTGTGATGAACTTCAGTATTTATAAGTTTATCTCAAGAGTCAAGCCTCAATGTATTGAAGAGGCCTTTTATTTCTAAAATTTTGAGTTATAATGCAGAAGAAACTACTTTCTTATTTGGAATTTGTCCTCAAACCGATGAAAGAAGTAGAGATTCATGAGAATGTTGTTGTGCAAGCTAAGAATATAAGGGAACTTTGCCATTCATATATATTATTTTTTCGTGATTATTATTTTACAGAAGCTCACACAAATCCTATGTTATCTAGAGCTGCTTCTTTATATTGATTATGATTTTTTGGTGTGTTATGTCTGTAATTTACTTATGCAACTTCATCATGAACTTTTGACCCCTTTTCACATACAAGGAAAGATAAAATAAGAACACTATGCAGTACTATTAGATTTGTGACATTCGTATTCTTTCTCTAGTACTTACGCGTTGGCGTTAAGCCGACTATCTCGCACAGCGCGACGTTGTACCTGTGGATGCGGTGCAGCAACGTACGCACATTAGCATATCACTATATATGGAAGAAATGTACGAAGACATAGGATATAGTACTTACGCGTTGGTCTTGTACGTACTATCCATGACGATGACGTAAGGGTATTTGTTCAAGAGACGAATCCCATCCGGGTGTGCGAGAAAAAGGGCATTCAATACATTGTCATCGTCTGGGCTCCTACTGAATTCGTAGTAGTAGCCCCTTTCTCGGAGACGATGGAGGGTATCTTGGGTCATTGTTCGATTTCCTCTCTCTTCAACGGCGAGCTTGTTGAGGGTGTTCTCCAGTGATCGCGCTGAGGTGACGCTATTCACATCTGCTTGTCGTAGCCCGTACGAGATGGCCTTTGGCAGAGTTCCTATGTCTTTCATCCACTTGCACATTTTCTTCTCCCCTGGTGTCATTCTTCCCGCGTAAGCATGACCCTTCAATCGTTGAGGGAGCCCATGGTTGTGCGTTCCATTTTGCACGGTCATTGTCCACATACTCGGTCCCCCCTCATGACCGAGTAAGGAGAACGGGCGGTTGCTTAGTTTGCTCTGCGTGCTGCGAATCTGCTTCCCCCTTCTGCGAAACACCCCATATTCCTCGCACGCTAACAACACGCTACCCGGTCGGTTTGAAGCGGTCGACCACGATCGCTTGATTACTAAGACCATGTTGTTCTTCAAGCCGAGTTGCTTGAAATGGTCGACCATTTCATTCCGGGATTGCCAAATACGGGTGTCGGTAAACGTACATGTAAATTCTCGAAACTAGATAAAGGCATAACAACGTACATGCACTTGATATTACTTAAATGGTATATACTTTGGGTTAAACATGATAATGGAAAAATACATAGAGACAGATAATACAGCCATAGGATTTTACCTGTGGGATGACATTGCTTCGTCATGCGGGGGGGGGGGGGCGACTCGTGCCACCTTCATCGCTTCTTCACTTTCTGAGGATGACATTTTCAAATCTACGAATGAAATAATAACTATTGTCTTGAATTGTGAGGTAAAGGGATGCATTCATTCGGCCTGATGGTAGAGGTATATAAGGGCATAAGAGGGGGACCATACATGACGTCAATTACGCGTTCTATGTGTCAGTCGTCACAACGTCATATCAGACGTTGTAATTGGGAGCATTCCCCAATTACAACGTCCATTTCAACGTTGTAATTGGGGCCACCCTATAAGGCCCCTCCGGTCCCCCTTCCACTTTATCACACCAAACGCCCAACACCCAAAAAGCCCTCTACCATGCCTTCAACTCCGTACAGTTTCGTGAAGACAGTTGAGTTCTCGGATGGCACCCGTTACACTATTAGAGTGACGAGACACAGTGTGCCGGGTGAACGTCACATTTGCAACTGTAAGCACAGGAAATATCGCATTTTATTTCCATGCTGTTTATTTTCTGTGCAGTGTCATCGCCGGTATGAGATGTCAGGGGAGGTGTATTTCCATTGTATGGTGTCCGACCGAGACCCTGAGTCGTACTATACTCGCGTGTTGGCCCAAACAAAGGATAACATCAAAAGTCTTTACAGCGATGTGAGTCGGGCGCGTATTCACAGCATTGTCGAGTACGTGGTTGACTTAGTAGTGCGGCCCGCCCAAGAAACTAAGGAGACTTACGCAAGCGCTGATTGAGATTCAACCAGTGGGACCTGCTGAGTCTGTTGGGAGCAACTGATCCAATTAATTTTGTGTATTCAAAGTTCGATTTGGGGCAACTTTATATTTATTATATAAGTTATATATTCGGTAATGCGCATTCGATGTGAACTCTATGTACTCTCTTTGATATTGAAATTCGAAACATTAACATATGAATCGTTTTCATATTCGCTTGAATGGAACCTACTAAGAAGATCGAAACACTAACATGTGAATCGTTTTCATATTCGCTTGAATGGAACCTACTAAGAAGATCGAAACATTAACATATGAATCATTTTCATATTCGCTTGAATGGAACCTACTAAGAAGATCGAAACATTAACATATGAATCATTTTCATATTCGCTTGAATGGAACCTACTAAGAAGATCGAAACATTAACATATGAATCATTTTCATATTCGCTTGAATAGAACCTACTAAGAAGATTGAAACATTAACATATGAATCATTTTCATATTCGCTTGAATGGAACCTACTAAGAAGATCGAAATATTAACTCTATATGTTCATATTCACTTTCAAAATCACTGGATATCGGTTTAATTAACTCGACATCGACAAAATAATAAGGTCACCCTGCAACGTCGGAACAAACGTTGCTATACCCTAGCAACGTTGCATCTAGCGTTGCTATCAACCCTTCCAACCCTAGCATATACCCTACGCGTAGGGTTGGAATAGGGCAGCCCTATGCAACGTCAAATCCAACGTTGCTAACCACATACAACGTTTAATCAAACGTTTCTAACCCTATGCAACGTTCCATCCAACGTTTCTAAACCCCACCCCTAGGGTTCCCCTATGCAACGTTTCTTCCAACGTTGCAAAACCCTATGCAACGTTAGATTGAACGTTGTAAGCTGAAGTGCCTATAAAAGCCACCCACACCCACACCCACAATCCATCCACCACAAATCCTTCCACACTATTACTACCTAATGTCGGCCCCCAATCATAGACTCCCCACTTACTTCACAAAAGACGAAGAAACGTCCGAGGGGATCAGCTATCAAATTAGAGGGACGAAACACTGTTATCCACCCACGGTAAGCGACTGCTACTGCCAACACCGGAAGTACAAGCGGGCATTCCCATGCTGCCTTTTCCGCATCACATGTGAGAGTGGCTCAAGGAGATCGGTGCCGTGGGAGTTCGGATGCCACAATGACGCCATGATTTATAGAAACGACCGAGAGGCCTACCTATCCGAAATGGGCAAAAGGATTACGGAAATGCTGGACATGATCTACACCGATGTATGTCGGCATTGTATCCGTGAAGTTACGGCGTACGTAATTGAGAGGGTGGTGGGTCCGGGAAACGATAGGTTGCGATCGTACGCGTTCATCGAGGTACAAATCGACATTTCTACCAGTCTAGATGAGTCCGTTGGTAGTTGTACACCCAGTATCGTTAGCACCACGTAGTTGTAGACTCATCGTATGTAATGTATGTAATATATGTATTTTCAAAGGGGGAGATGACCGGAGATCGGGGTATGTAATATATGTATTATCATTTTCATATTTGACTATGCCGGAAGGGTTTTTGGGAGATGGAGATGCCTGGAGACCGGCGTATGTACAATATGTATTATCATTTTCATAATTAAATATGTATTATCATTTTATTTATGTATTTTATTTTACTGTACCTACATTAATACGATGGAATGTATTTTGTTTATTTATTAAATATGCCAAGTTAATTTCAACGAACTAAAATGTGAAAATAATGTATTTTATTTATTTATTAAATATGCCAAGATACTTTCAACGAACTAAAATGTGAAAATAATGTATTTTATTTATTTATTAAATATGCCAAGTTACTTTCAACGAACTAAAATGTGAAAATAATGTATTTTATTTATTTATTAAATATGCCAAGTTCAATTCACAAAAAAAAAAGATAACTACACCGTCCAAATTGACGTTACAACGTCAAAATGGACGTTGTAAGTTGAAGGGGTTCGAACCCACAACGTCCGATTGGACGTTGTCCAGCTGTGCACAACGTTGGATTCGACGTTGTGCTTCTTTTTATATAAAGCACAACATCGAAACCGACGTTGTGCTTCTTCCTCAACATGCAAGCGATTCGGGAGAGAGAGCGATTCCTCCGAGAGAGCGAGAGAGCGACCGATTCCTCCGAGGGTGCGAGAGAGCCACAACATCGAAACCGACGTTGTGCTTCTTCCTCCACACGCGAGCGATTCCTCCGAGAGAGCGAGAGAGCGACCGATTCCTCCGAGGGTGCAAGAGAGCGACCGATTGAGGCGAGATCGATGGTGAGATCCCGGGGATGAGGCCAAGGATGCACTGGCGAGGGCAGATCTGGGCGAGGTGCGGGAGAGGAGATGGTGTCCGTGGGTGGAGGCGGCCGAGGAGGTGCTGGGCGAGGTCATCTCGGATTAGGCGGCGATGATGGGGGCATAGGACCAGGAGGCGGCCGAGGTGTGGGGCACGGCGGCGATGGTGGCTCAGGGACAGAAGGTGTTGGCCGAGGTGTGGGGCGCGGCGGCGATGGTGGTGGTGGCCGTGGCTTTGGTGGCGGTGGCGCCGGGAGGACCGCCGATGGGGGGAGGGGGGTGGTGGCGGTGGTGGGAGAGCCGGTGCTGGCCGGAAGAGGCGGACGCAGGAGGTATCTCCCCTGACGAATACGCCATCGGTTAGTATGAATTTATTTAATTTTTCATTTTATTTTGTTGTTTAATTGTTGAATTTTATGACGAATAACTTTATGATATGAATCGTATAAGTTAACCTTATTTAATTTGAATGCACAATATATTTAAGATAAATTGTTACAAAAGAACTACTTTTATGTCTAAAACGAAATTATAGAAAAAAAAATGTTACAAAATAATATGTATTAGAAGAAATTGTTACAAAATAACATGTTCAAAAAGAAATCAAAGAAACGAATTGTCCGAACATACAAAAAGAAATTATAGAAATAAATTATTACAAATGAAGATGTTTACAGTGAACTACTGTAAGCGGATCAAAAATTAAATTCTTGAATGAAATAAAACATTTTAATAGAGGGGTGAATATGAAATTCAACTTAAATGAAAAAATATATTTACAAAGCAGTTCAAAATTTTAATAGGATTCTCGGATGAGACGGAATGACGGGACCGTTCGCATCATTCTCGGGCGAGACCGCAATGCGCCTTCACATGCCGTAGAGAGCGCTGATTCGGAGCAGACGGTGTCAGATCTCATGGCTCTTGCGGAGCAGGAGACTTTGATCATGAGAGATACGGCGGTTCAGCCTGATACAGCCCCAACACAGCGGAGACAGGAGGAAGCTTCAGACACTAATGGTACATTCTTCGGCTTGAGTTCTGTGGTGCCCTCAGCACAAGGGTTGTTGGTAGTAGCTCCGTCAGCGCTGACAGTGTCAGATCCTAGGGCTGTTGTCAGTACCTCCGGACACGCTCATGAAGACGCTGCTTGGGCTGAGGTCATCGCAGCAGCAACTGGCTGCTTCACACCTGTTGTGGTGGCGGATGACACGCAGGAGGAGTAGGAGGATAAAGCGGAGGATCTTCAGTTCGAGCAGGAGGAGCTCGATGACGAAAGTGACGAGGAGGATGAGGAGGACCCTCAGGTGGCTGGTGAGGACGAGGAGGACCCTCAGGTGGCTGGTGAGGACAAGGAGCATGGGCCACCCCAGGGGGCGGCGCCCGGGGATGGGGTGAAGGCTCACGAGGAGGAGGGGGGGAGGACGGTGATGGGGACGATGAGTCCCCGATGGCGACTTGCCTCCAAAAGATCTTTTGGTCTCGTTTAGGCACCATAGGGCTCACTGGCTATGGACGGACCCGACCTATCGGCATAAATTGTCGAAGGTTCATCATCGGGCTTCACACCTCCTTCCGTTCAGGTACTACAGGTACGAGGGTCCTGGGACATGGGTGCAGGCGGCAGCTCAGTCTGGTCTACTGGGCTGCTTGATGTGAACTGGGACGGAGTGGATGCCTAGTTGTTGACTGTGTTCATTGAGCACTGGCAGCCGGAGACGAACTCTTTCCACTTTCCATGGGGTGAGATGACCATCAGCCTCCACGACGTCGCTTGTCTGATGGGGCTGTCGATCGAGGGACTACCTTGCGAGCCTCTCCCTGACTATCTTCCACTACAGCTGGAGCCTCTACTGCAGGAGTTATTTGGTTAGAACACGGCCTAGCTGAAGAAGCATAGGAAGGCTTGCGGAGCGCCCACCCCAGAGTTGATGACTTGGTAGGAGGAGAGGCACGGCTACCGTCGGGATTAGTGGCCCGACCGTACCCTAGCTGGCGTAGAGCCAGAAAGCGTAGAGTGGCAGCACAACCTCGCCATTTCTTTCGTGGCTACGTTGCTGGGTGCGACGCTCTTCATCGACAAGTCCCAGAGCCGCGTACACTTCTCGTTGTTCGGACTAGTTTGGACTTGCCGCACTCCGGGAGACTAGCTTGGGGAGCATGAGTGCTTGCCTTCCTTTACCGGGGATTAGGGGAGACCACGAGAGGCGAGGCCAAGGGCTTACGTGGGTGTGCTGCACTGTTGTAGGTAAAATGTTTCTTTAATACTGTAAATATGTTCCTGTGCTTGCGAGTTACATTTAATAAGTGCTCTAATGGTTTATAATTTTCAGGCTTGGATCTGGTCGTACTTTCCTTGTTTTGCGGGTCCGCTTCGCTCGGACAAGGATGCACTTGTTGATGATCCCTGATACATGGCACGGTTCGACCCGTCGAAGGTCGCGAAGAGGGGGAACGACAAGGAGAGGCACAAGCGTGAAAGGAGGCTTCGAGCACAGCTTGAGCGCATGACCATCGATCAGGTAACCTGTTTCTCACTTTATTTGATTTTAACTACATATGTCGAGTAAGATTATTTCCCTTATATCATTTTTTGAACATAGGTCGAGTGGATGCCCTTTGGCAGAGACCTGGATTTCGCAGGTCAGTTTCGCTCCTCCACCTATCGAGGCACCCTCAGATTCGGTGGCCTCTTTGAGCCGTACATGCCAGAAAGGGTGCTTCGACAGTTCGGCCGCGTGTAGGAGCAGCCATTGGCCGTCATCCCTCTGTCCTTCGTGCAGCGCCCATTTCGCCTGTAGAGGCGTTACATCATGACGTTCAGCCTGCCGCACCACCGTTGGGCAGATCAGGACGATGAGAGATTCTACCCTGTCACCGGTCACCGGAGGACGATCGAGAGCTGTCAGGAAGGCGTCTCAGCTGACTACCTCGCTTAGTTCCAGTCGCAGAGTTGAGGCCATGTGTTGCCCACGACAGTGGTACTACCTGGTGCTCCTCCGGCTGCGCCTACCCACCCAGACGACGACATCGGACCAGATGGGGATGGGGATGAGGCCGAGATTACTGCGCGCCAGGCCCGGGTTGACGAGATGACCCAGGCCATTCAGGCATTGGTCGGGCATCCCCAGCTAGACCAGATGTATGAGCATTTCATGGGCTACATTCGATCTCTGCAGTAGATACATTATAGTCCCTTTGTTTATGACATACATTTTGTATTTTGTCGGTATACTATATTTGTGTATTTCGTGTTGTTTGCGTTATTATTTTTGATGGTTTCTACCCGATCAGATTACACATCGAGACATTCGGCACAACAACAAACAATCACATGCAAACGCTTCACTTCATAGATAACGATCAGATTACACATCAAGGCATTACTAAAACTAACAAATTACATACATCGAGGTATTACCACAACTAACAAATACAAGATCGATAACAACATATTTTTTTCTTCATATCGACCAGGCTATTCTTAGTTCGTCTTCGGAATGATTTTAATCTTTAACTCGTTGAATGGAAAGCTTCCAACCTCCATATTTGCTTCCCTCACAAGTATCCCTGCCGTTTGAGCCACGTCTATCTGGTCACCTTTGTTTACATCGGCGAAGAATGATCGGATATGTTGAAGCAGAAGATCTCCAACCTTTCACTCGTAGGCTCCACAAATGCCCGGATGAAAATCATTGCAGTCCAGACACCCGAGCCGCAATGGTGCAGAAATGTGATTCTCTTTTTCACAAACGACCCGAAATAGCGCACATGGATGCATGCCTCTGTATTCTGGACTGCTGCAAGCACATTTGGACTCCTTCGGGGGCATTGGGTACCGAACCCTTTCGATTACAAAATCAATGCTGTCCGTGGAGCCTACTATTCCAAATATAACCGGCTCCATGGAAGGATTGAAAATGTGGAAGGAATGAAAATGTGGAAGGAATGAAAATGTGGAAGGAATGAGAATGTGGAATTGTTGTGTTGAGTTATTCAAGGTCCTCATTCCCTTTTATAGGGGTGGTTGATTGGGAAAATTTGGAAGTTGTCACAACGTCAAAATAAACGTTGCTGAGCCCGCCCTTAGTTTGCCTCTGGGGATTTTGAATGTAGCAACAACGTTAAATTTGACATTGTAGCAACGTCCAAATGAACGTTGCTAAGCCCGACGGAGCCCGTTTGGGATCAAGGCAACAACGTTCGATCCGACGTTGCAACAACGTCCGTACCGACGTTGTTGCAACGTTGGATCCCCTTCCCTTGGGCAATTTTCACCAACAAATGCAACGTCGAATTGGACGTTTTAGCCACGTCTAATCCAACATTGCTGCAACGTACAATCCGACGCGTCATTTGCGGTGTATATAGGGAACGCGTTTTGTTTTTGGTTTTCGCTTTCTGTTGCTTTCTGCTTTCTGTTTTAGTCGACAGGGTGGTCGAAGTGGAGTACCCTACTCGAAGTCGAGGACTCTTCTGGTCGAATTTGCATTGTTTCTGTAACTGAAAAGGTGGGCGCTGACACGCTTCCTCGTGGATACGATCCTGACTATCTTCTACTACAACGAGAGGAAGTCTTGTATTTATTTGCTGAGACAGGGAGTCAGTTTGCTTTATATTTTATTTATATTTCATACTTGGCCATCCTCCTGCAACAAAAAATTGGCACCGTTGCCGGGGAAGTAATCAATCGCGCCCTTTTTAGTTCCTTTCGTTATATTTGTTTTTGCTTTTTAGTTTTTTTTTTACTTGTTTCTTTTTGTTTTTGCTTTTCAGGTGCATGCGAAGAACTGATCGCACACCCATAGACCCAATTCTTGAGCCTGAGCGATCTTTCCATCTTCAGCAAAGGCTTAGGAGGAGACTCATATCGACATCCAATAATGGGAATGAGGTCCCGCTTACACCAGCATATGAGCTTAAGCAACTCCGCCTACGGATAGAGGAATTCACTGCTATAGAAGCAGAACACGCCCAACGAGAGGCGAAATATACACAGAACCAGCAACGGTGGGAGGCAAGGGTAGATTGCAAGATCAACGCGAGGAGGCAACTTGAGGAGCAGATGGGGCATATCCCAGCCAACGCCAAGGAGTATCTGCATCCTACTCTGGAAGTTCCAGAATCGCCGATCGTTCTTCCCGCTATTAATTTTGAAATTCGTCCTTCTTTTATTACTGAAATTAGGATAAGTCAATTTAGGGGAAGAATCAATGAATGTCCTGAATCGCCGATTTATGTGAAGCTATAGCAGATGGTGCTAATTTAGAATATCTAAAACTAAAGGCTTTTCAGTGGTCCCTTACGGGAATAGCACAACAGTGGTTAGAAGGATTGCCTGCACGATCAATTCGTACTTGGAATGAACAACAGATAACGACTTTCAGACAAAAGCCACGGGAAACACTTACACAGGTCTAGGAGCGCTACAAAAGGCTTCTGAAATCCTGTCCTACGCATGGACAGCCACCCTACGTCATCTAGGAGATCATCTTCAACTGCTTGGATGCGCCTACTAAGGATAGGATCAACAACTACACCGCCTATGGATATCTCGAGTACACTCCACGCCGTGCTTGGGAGGTCTTTGAGACGCTGGCCAACTACGACAAAACATATGGGACTTCTGCGGCCTCTTCTGACGAAAGGTATGAAAGGCTTGCCTCATCTATGACATTGTATGTGCCACCAAAAGAGGTTGATCCAGACGTCAGGGAGCAATTCTAGAATGACCAGGTACGTCGTCTTACCAAACAAGTCAAATTCCTATCTAAAAACCAGCCTTGTTTGGAATGTGGGTCTGTGAGGCACAACACCACTGCGTGCCCACACGTCGATCAAGTACATCAAGCGGAAACCCACGAAGAGGTAAGGTATGTTGGGGGACACTACTCAGGGCCACATCAGAACCAAAACTGGAGCTACTATCGCCAGCCCCAGCATCAAAATCCCCCTCCCTACAGAGCCCCTGATCACCCTGACAGAGAAGGTAAGAAAGATGACCTGCAGACCATTCTTGAGGAGATATGGAGAAATCATTCAGACACCAAACAATCTATCAATTCCATTCACACTCAACTGCATGGCGTCAACTCGAGGCTTGGGGAAATCGATATCTAGCGGAAATCAATTGACACCCAGATTGGTCAACTGGCTACATCCGTTCCCAAACAATCAGGTACGCTCCGTGGGACCTCTGAATCTAACCCTGAGGGTAAATCTACAAGACAGGTGGCTGCCATGAACCAAATGAGTGGGCGACAGATGCAAACGCCCGAGCCCAACACAGAAGGAGAAGCTGCAGGAGACTCCTCGACGCCGACCAAGCCACTCGACGTCGACCAGAACTTGCTCGACATCGACCAGCAAGAACTCGATGTTGACCAGAATGCCACGCCTACCCCGAAATCGACCATTGTCCTCGACATCGAGGAGACCTTAGTCAATGCTGACCACCCTTCTGCCCCTGTCGACCACCCTTCTGCACCTCCGATGAAAAAGAAGTTGCCTTTCCCATCAAAATCTCCAAAGGATCCAGCAGAGAAGAAGTTCCAGTGTTTCATAAAGATGCTTCAAAGGCTCAACGTCACAATACCCTTCACAGAAGCTCTCAATGAAATGCCATTCTATGTCAAGTTACTCAAGGAGATCCTAAGCAAAAAGCGGTCAATGGCTGAGATCACAGAGGAATGAAGCCAGATGGACATTCTTGAGAAAAGGCCAGATCCAGGTAAGTTTGCTATAACCATTGGATTTGGACAATACAAATTTAATGCTTTATGTGACTTGGGAGCCAGTGTGAGTATAATGCCTTTATCGATCCGGTCCAAGATTAAGATGGCTGCTCTAGAGCTTGTGGATGCAAAGTTATACATTGCAAACAACACGGTGGTCATCCCAACAGGCATGGTGGACAATGTACCAGTGCGGGTAAGTTCTTTGTCCCTGCAGATTTCTTAGTTATTGATATGGCAGAGGACCCTGCTTGTCCAATCATTCTAGGAAGGCCCTTCTTTGCGACGGTGGATTCCAACATAAGCGTAAGGAAGGGAGTACTCACTTTCAACATCAGCGATGAGGTAATTGAGTATTCTTTTAATAAAACTGAAAGGCATACAGGTCCCATGGAAAAGGTCAAGTCTATATCAGCTAGGTACATCACTTGCGGAGAGCCTAAGGTAAGAAATATGACTCCCGAGGAGCTGCAAAAGAGGGATATGGACGCCAAGGTGGAGGAAATCATGGCCATCTTGAACAACGACACAGAGGATCTACTCGACATCGACCAAGGTAAGTCAACGTCGACTAATTATTTTTCGGATGCCTTGCCAAGATTCAAGTATGGGATCGAAGTCGACCAGAGTTACTCGACGTCGAGTACTTTGGTCGACGTCAACCAGAATTCGAGCCCACCACCGACTTCAGCTTCGTCGAGCAATCAACCCGAAGCCGAGCACTCCTCGACGTCGAGTAAGTTGGTCGACGTCGACCAGAATTCCTCCTCGACTCCCTCCTCCTGGTCGAACAGTCCACCAGACGCAGCAATCTCCTCGACGGCGAGTACCCCTACTTGATGTCGACCAGACTCTGAGGTCCCAAAATCCGATTCTGCGAAGGTAAGCCAAGGTACTGACATCTCTTCTCCAATTTCAATTAATGATTTATCTATACATGGGAGATGTTTGCCTTGGTATATGCAATTATGCAGGGTTTCCAATGATGATCCCAAGGAGTATGAAGTTGGTGACAAAGTCTATATTGCCAAATCAAATGATCATTGGTTTCCCAACAAATTCAACAAGAAGAAGATGGGGCCCTTTACGGTGAACAAGATCCATTCAGGAGGACTACGGGTGATGTACGAAAATGGAGTCTTGTTTGAAGCCCAAGCTACATGGGCCCTGCAAATGCCACCTTGAGCTTTAACGGAGAAAGTCGGCCTAGCGACTATAAAGTTTAGAGCTTGTAAATAGACGATTAGTTTTGAGATTTTTGGACATTGTTGCTTTTGGTTGTTGGTTTGGGACATTGTTTTTAAGTTTTTTTCTATTGTGGATATTTTTCGTCTAACGAATCTTGCATGTAAGAAAAGCTGCAAACTTACTCGACATCGACCACAAATATCGAGCAGAAAGGAGCCTGTGGTCGAGAAGGCCACCCTGGGGTTCCACATTACTCGATTTCGAGTAGCCTTGGTCGACATCGACCAACCTCCTCGAAATTGACCAAACTTCGTCGATGTCGACCACCTCTGCAGCAACATTGCACTCGATTTCCGACGATCAGCACACCTGTCTAGTGACTTTCTTTCTTTACCCTTGTTTTTATACAGCAAGGACACTGTAATGTTTAAGTATGGGGTGGGGGAAGGGCTTACTTTGTGCATATTTGACCATATTTGACATTGTTTGTGCATTATTTCTTGAATTGCTTCTACATGGCTACTTTGGATTTCATATTTGATTTATGTGCTTATATGCATGTTTCCAAAGTTTGAAAAATGACCACATTGAAAATTTTGATAAGTGTCATGGAAGATTTAATTGAACTCGATGATGCAAAATTGGATTCATTAGAGATATAGCATGAAATTGCATAGTAAAGGGAAGTCACAATGAAGTGCATATTTTTATAGAAAACCATGAAAGGAGGTAAAATTTGAAGTTGCTTTTGACATGTTGCATAATAAAAGGATGGAGGACTTTATATTTTCCATATAATGCTCACATATGTTTATATCCTAGCCTTTACCTATGCTTATGCATCACAAAAGCCATAATGAGCCTTATTTCATATTTGCTCCACATGAACTAAATATTGCCCATTCTTTACCTTATTTCCTATCCGGGGATTATGTTGAGAATGATGTTACATTATGGAGATATTACATGGTATTTATGTTGTTATCATTATTGGAGTTTGGCAGGAATGTTTCAAAAATATGGAAAATTTAATGAGTGAAAGCAAATCCGATCACCTCAGGAGATAAAGGTAGATCAACCCTGCTTGCTGAGATAATAGTTCGGCGAGATGGGACACAAAGGTTAGGAGTCCGACGCACTAAGTATCCGGGGCCATTCATGACACCCATGTTTGTGACTCACGAGAAGGCATTGCTGAGGTTAGAGAGGTAAAAGCATAATATTGAAAAAAGCATTGAGCGAATGAGAGAAAGGTGAGAAATCAAAGGAAGAAGGAATGTGGTATGAAAGTTTGGAAATCACTCCATTTCCCTGAATCATTAGCACCACATGGCCAAAAATTGCCACCTTTAGCCTTTTACCAATCTACTCCTTATTGATCTTAAATTAAAGTCCTCTTGATTATTAATGCTTTATCACATATGAATGTTTTGCATAACTCTCCTTTTGTGAGTAGATGTTGCTTTTTAATTGTACATGCATGGATTTGTGACATTAATACCTTTTCAGGGATGGTATTTGATTGCAGGGACATATGACAATAAATCTAAGATGTTGAGTGTTTTGATTTCTTCCCCTGAATGACATTTAAAAGTATTGCTTGAGGACAAGCAAGCTTAAGTATGGGGTGTTTGTTGTGCGTCTAATTTGCCATGTTTTACACTTACTTTTATATCGATTTCTGCATGCATTTTATACATTTAGGTTAGAATAGTATAGAAACTATGTGGTTTACACTTATTTGCCAAATTATGGAATCTACACTAGTTTCTATTTAATTTCGCAGAATTCGAGTCATTTTACAGCAATTTAGAGAGAGGACGGAAAGCTCGAAGTCAACTACAGAAAGTCCAAGGTCAAGGAGCAGCGGAACCAGGACAAATCGAGCAAAGGACGAGAAAGAAACACTAGACACATTCTAGTCGATGTCGACCAATTTTGGTCGATATCGAGTAAGCCAGTCGAAATCCAGCGAAGTCGAGCAGAGCCACTCGAGGAGCCCAGTCTTGGTCGACGTCGAGTAGACTTACTCGATGTCGAGGACAAGTTGATGAGCCCAAAATCCTAGCCGAGCTCGAGTGCAACTTGGAGGGAAAATTCCACTCGACGTCAAGGAAGCTTGGTCGACGTCGAGGACATTCCGGCCGAGTCTGAGATCGAGGAGAAATCCGAGTGAGAGGAGTTATTTGCAAGCCAAGATTCGAGATATTCTATCAAGTCAAGTCAAGTTCTATCAAGAGAATGAAGATCTATCCACAATAGTCCTAGTTTCCTTTTAGATATAATTATTTTATTTTCAAATTTAATCTTAATATTATTAGATAGAAAGCTTAGATATAGATAGATATTTCTTTCCTAGATTAGCTAGGGAATGAACACTATAAATAAAGCCTTAGGGGCTGTTTTCTAGGCATTCAATTCCAATTCAATTCTAGTTCCAATTACACATAGAGAGAGAGAGAGAGAGAGAGAGAAGGTGGAGGCCGATTGAGGTTGGAGAAGTGAGAGCGGAATTTGGCTTTGATTGGTTGTAAGCTTTCTTTGATTATTTTTAATGCAATTTAGTTTCTTTTTGTTATTGATGTCTTTATTAATGATGAAGAGCGAGTAGTCACCCAACTTCTAGGGTCGGGGTGAGCCCGACGGTAGCCATGTAAGGTGATGCGATAAAGGTACAATCTTTTGATGCGATTTCGTCTTCTATCCCTATGAGCATGATTCTTTTGTGAAAGTCGAAGGTGATCTTTATTTGTGTTATTGAAGCGAAAGTGATCTTAATGCAACTTGGATTAATTCTATGAAAAAGGGTTAGTAACAATTAGGGTTTATGCAAAAGCCTCTATCTTCCTATTTGTTAATAACGAGAGTTATTTGATGAAAAGCATGATCTTTTATGCCTTTATGCATTATTTTACATGGTTATCGTTGTGGTGTTGAAACCCTGACCTTGGAAGTCTTTAGTTTATTGATTTATTTCATAAATTTCGTGTTCTGTCTTGCGAAAAGTTTTGATCTTTAGTTTATGTGTTTACTCGATTTCGAACAGTTTTGGTCGAGGTCGAGGAAAGTTGGTCGACATCGAGGAAGGTTTGTCGAGATCGACTAGTTTCTGCTTTTGGTTTTCGTTTTCTGCTTTCTGTTTTAGTCGGCAGGGTGGTCGAAGTCGAGTACCCTACTCGATGTCGAGGACTCTTCTGGTCGAATTTGCATTGTTTCTGGAACTGAAAAGGTGGGCGCTGACACGCTTCCTCGCTGATATGATCTTGACTGCCTTCTACTACAACGGGAGGAAGTCTTGTATTTATTTGCTGAGACAGAGAGTTAGTTTGCTTTATATTTTATTTATATTTCATACTTGACCATCCTCCTGCAACAACAGAAATAATCTATCTTAGGATTATTTTTATCTATCTTTATCTACCAAAGCTCTATCTTTGCAAGATAGAATTAGTTCAAGTTTTTCTATTTAAACTCTTGTATTTCATTCCATTAGAAGGAGATTGGAATTAATATTGTGGAACCTTTATAGGAATAAAGGTTTCTACAATTTTCCAATCCAAAAGCTTCAAGTTCTCTTATGCTCTTGTTACATCAGACACATACACAATCCCAAACACATCCCATTTGGCAATGATCAAACACAACCCAAGAATCTAGAATTCGTCGTAAGAAGGAAGCAGCAGCCGTCGCTAGGAACCTCGGACCCCCTTCTGTGGTCCTCGACGCCTGGCGCCTTGGGGCTCCAGCGCTCTCGCACTCCCTCGAGCGCCTGCGCTCGGTTCTCCGAGCACTCGACTCCGTGCACCCTCGGCGCTTTTGCTCACTCTTCTCCCTTGCTTCCTTTCGTCGCTATTATTTGTTTGCAAGTTGCTGGAAAATTATTTAAGTACAAACTGTCACAATTCAAAACTTTAATCACTTGGTTAAATTTGTTCCAAATCGGGAGATATCGAAGAGCATTGCAAGATCGGGCAAATATAAGGCGTGGTTCTTGATCCTGCACCCATAGGTAAATGATCGGGGATTTCAAACGTATCATTGATAGAAGTAAACCAAGAGTCAGGGATGTCGGGGTTTACCTAGTTTGAGGGAGTCGGAGCCGATTTTACCTTAGGGTGCTTCTTGGATTTCCTGACGAGGGGAGTCGGAGATGGTGAGTGTGAACTGGAATCCTCTGAGCAAATCTTCGGCATCTCCATTACCTTCGTCCCTTTCGAAGCTGACATCTTCATACACTTGGCAGGAGGTGCAGGAGAGGCCGTGCTTGTTCGCTTGGGAGCCATTTAACCAAGGGTTTGAGAGAGAGACGTTGAAGCGTTTTGAAATCGGAATAAGAGAATCAATAGTAGAGAGGGAGAGAGAGTTGAAAAAGATGAAGTGATTTGACAAGGGGGAGATGAGGGGTAATTAAAGAGTACTTGGGATACTGAATTGCCCCCGCCCCCGCCCCCCCAAATCTTGAATCGAGAGATACATTTAATCCCAAATCTGATTTTATTAAAGGATACAAATAATTTATTTTATGGAAAAGATAAAAATCGGATAAACTTCATTTTGGAAAGGATCAAAAATCCTTATCAATAAAATATGATAGAATAAAAGTAGAGTTTTCATAACAGATTTTTGAAAATATATATAAATATTCTATCACTATCTAAAGATATAGTAATAAAAAATTGGATCCAATATTTTAATATTATTCGGTTTGATTTTATCAAGACCACGGGATTTCAAGGTCTTGAGGTATCAATCAAAATTTCATTTCGTAAGGGAGTGATTCCCCTTACGAAAGTGCTTCCCTATTGAGCATTCCAAGTTCTAATATTATGAAATTAAAACGATTCTCGAGCAAGGGTTTCGTAAAAATATCAGCCAATTGCAAATCAGTAAATATGAAAGAGATAGATACATCACCTTTTTCTACATGATCACGAATGAAGTGGTGTCTTACGTCATTGTGCTTGATTCTCGAATGCTGCACAAGATTCTTAGTAATAGAAATTGCAATAGTATTGTCACACTTAATGGGGATACCTTTGGGATCAATACCAAGGTCTCGAAGTTGTTAATCAATCCATAACACTTGTGAGCAACTAAGTTTTGCTTCTTAGAATGCCTACTTATCAAAGATGATCCTAAAAGTTGACAACATCTACACTAGTAATGTTTTAATGTATTTTACATTTTTTATAATATGTCGAGCTAATTTTATTTATATCTATATATTAATTGAATGTTTTAATGTATTTTCCGTACACGGACGGGATCTACATCTACACTAGTAAATAAAATCCATATAAAGCCCGACGAATAGACTAATCCTCCTATATCTTAAAGCTGAGTTCTTTCCAGCCCTATGAGACTATCCACGTGGAACGTTCTTTGATTTTTTTTTTCTTCCCCTTTTATCCCTTTACTTTCTATTTCTCTCTTCTCTATCCTCTCTCCCACAATCCTCTCTCCCACGATCTCTCGGATGGTTTTCTACTTTTCTCAAACCGCTTATCCCTCGTCTCTTCGATCTCTCTCGGATCTCTCAGGATGCTCGGTGCTCCTCTCTAGCGGCTGCAAGCGCCGAAGGCCGTTGCTGGAGTTGCCGGTGGTGATGGCGGACAGTAGCATCGCCGAGGGAGAGGAGATGGCGGCGGTGGATGTGGAAGTTGTGGATTTCGACTCGGATGATGACGATCTTATGGACGAAGATGGTGGCACCGCCGATGCCTCCCCCAGGGCTCCTGCTCCCAAGCTAAGGTCTGCAATTGTCGGCGGATCCTCCGCCCCCAAGAAGACCAAAGGCCGTGGATTCAGGGAGGAATCCGACGCCGGACGACCCAACAGCTTGGCCGGTCGTAATTTCGATTCCCTCGACTCCGAGGGTGGCCCTGGCCCGCAACGATGTTAGCTTTCTTTCCAATCTTCTATTCGTTGTTTTCTTTTAGCATTGTTTGATTTCCTTCACTTCTTCTGGCAATGGAATTAGGGTTAGGGTTTATATGTGGAGACATTTTCGAATTGTGCTCGCTTGCTGGCCCTTTTAAGTAGACAGTCATCCATTTGAACACAATTGCAGACATTACGGTTGTGGATCGTGCAACCGCTGTACCTCTGTTACTAAGTGTCCATTTTTGAAGCTAAGCCATGTGGAGAAGTTAGTTCTTTTCCCCCTTTTTTGGAACCTTTGCCTTTTGATTTTAGGGGTTTGTGATGAAAAATGGAAGATCTGTAATTTTTAATTCTTTTGTTTGGGATGGAATTTGGGGGTATATACGAGTTGTGATGGAAATTGTGCTTTTTGTTTTTTGTGATGATAAAACATACACTTTAGATTACATATCATGAATGTTAAATTTGTGCTGTAGATTTCAGATTTGGTTGTGGTATGACTTATTATGCAACCAATAAGCATGATTTCTCGCTTGAATTAGTCTAATTTCGTTTGGTTCAATATATATTTTTCTCTTTAATTACTTGCAATAAACATTTGAGAATTGATGTATAAGCTGATGCTTCTCAAGTTTTGTCCAACTTCTACTTCCCTTCAGCTATTTTCTTCTACTCAGTTTTTCATCTATGTTTGGCTACATCGACCTTGCACTGCCATCCTGGTCTTCTAATTTGTTTTTATGCTTCAGGGAGTTCTCCTTTACGGTCCACCTGGTACTGGGAAAACACTCCTGGCAAGGGCTGTTGTACATCATATTGATTGTACCATTCCTTGACATCGCAAATGAATCAGGTAAGGTTATCTTGCTCTCCAAAACTAGTAAAATGCAATTAACTCATACAAAGATTCCTTTCTAATTTATTTTTATTTTTTCACCTTTTTTGTCCTTGATGGAGAATCTGTACAGATTCTCTTAACTTGCATTATGGTTAATCTTTAATGATCAGTTTATGAACTGCACATTTTTTGCAAAACTTATCATGCTCTTTGCCCAAGACTGTTTCATAATGACTAGAAATTTTATCATAAAAAAAATATGATCTTCTGAAAAGTGAGATTATTGATTGAGAGAAATCCTAGGAGGATATAAAGTTGTTGCCGATACAGCAGACATTGAGAAGAAGAGCCAAAGATCAATATATGCACAATTAGATGCTATGGCGGACATGAAATTTACCTACATTGCTACATGTCAGGATTATGGCAATCAGAAGTGGAGTGGTGATCGTCATGAAACAGACATCTTAAACTTGATGGTCAAGTATTCTTTCATTCCGAAGGTATATGTTATGCTTCTTTTCTCTATCTTTAGGGCTATGCAAATGAAGTATAATTCTTTCGCATCCTGTACAACAATCCATCTTTATGTGTGACATATATTGATGAGGTTGAAGAAAGAGATGGTGAAAAGTCTAAGAAAGTATATTATACTATGTACTGGTGAAAGTTATGAATCATCTTGACCAGGTAAGAAAATTCTCTTAAACTTAATGCAGTATGCTAGGTGCATAGCTTATTTACTTGATGGATTATGTTTGTTCTTACAGGAAACATATCACTCGGGCTGAGTGCTAGCTGTCCTGGAATTCTGGTGGGCTGGTTTTCTCTACTGTTGGTGGCTTATGGTTGATCAAACCTGGAGGTTCTATCTGTTTATATTTCTTTCCACCGAAATATGAAGTTTAAGGGGTATAGGTTCTTTTTGGTGCTATCTGGTGACTTAATTTGGTGTTGCTGCTCTACCGATTTGTTGCAGCTGTTCGAGTCATGTGGGAGGATAAGCTCTACTGTCATACTTTTTTTTGTAAATTGGGGCATTTTTTGGATCGGATATGAGGGAGTATAACTTACTTAATTAGAGTGGACCGGGTGCACATGGCCGGGTACTTTAGTGGAGGTTTGGGCTGGGTTATTTCTTTTGTCTGGTGTTTGATTTTGGCCCACTTTGTTACAAGTTTTCCTCTCCTTGGGCTTTGACTATTCTAATGGGCATATAATTAAATTATTTTGTTTATATGTCTTTAAGACTCTTTATTAGTTTGGTCAACTAAGGAGTTCTTTACAATTTGTAACGGGGTGGGCCGAGGTTTGTGGGGGGTAGTAGTTGAGGAGCTCAATTGTGGGTCTCTAACTCTTTTAGTATTGTACTCGATCTTGGTTTAACCACCACATCTATATATTTATCTTTTCAGACAGGAAATCTATCGTATAAAATTGTCTGAGCCTGCAAAGGTAAGAAAAGGAAAGCCTGAAAATCAAAACCATGCTATCATTTTCACCAGAGGGGAAGCTCTTCAAGCAATCGACTTTCTTGATTATTTTATACTGTGGAAAGATATGAACTCTACACAATTCGGGAGAAGGGGGCGTGTTTTACACGGTTCTTAATTGTGTAATTTCATATTATGTTATTTCAAGTTTTTTGTTTAGGAATTTTTTTTTATTTGAATTCTATTTCAATTGATTGCAAAAGACCAAAAGTTAAGCAACATGATAATTAACTACACAATTGTTCAAGAGTATGAGATTTGAACTCGTATCATCTAAAACGCATTAATTAATATGATAACATTAAAAAGTAAGATAAGTATATTTAGATTAATTTTAAAAATCCCGTACGTAGGGCTGTGCAGAAAAATACGACACGGTTGACACGACACGAAACCGTACCAATACGATACGAAAAAACACGAAACGATATAGATACGACACGATTATGACACGAAACGGTAAAACACGACAATAATCGTGTCGTGTTCGGATCGGGATTTTTCCCTTGTCGGGTATCCGACACGACACGATAATATTTTTTTATAATTTAGTTTTCTGTAATAATAGATATATATATCATAAAAGTTACTAAGTATCACATAGTGCGGCTTGCCCAGTTGGTCAGCTGTGGCGTGTGGGACAAGGGCGTTTGGTCTCGAGTTCGAATACCAGAATCTGCTCCTTTTATTTTTTTTGCTTTTTCCAGCCTTTTGTTTTATTTTTATTTTCTGTCTAGGGTTAGATCGAGCTGGCGTCTTCTTCCTTCCTTTTCCAGACTCGCCGCCACCCACATCACAACTCTCCTCTCCTCTCCTCTCATCTCTCGCCCTTCTCGCAGCTCGCCTCGATCTCCTCTCCTCGGTCTCGAGTCGAGACGTCCTCTCACGAGCCTCAATCTCGCTCACTCGGCCTCTCGAGCTCTCTTCTTAGTTCTCAAGCTCAATCGAATCACTTCAGATCCGGCTTCCCTTCTCGCGGCTCGCCTCTCCTCTCCTCAATCTCAGATCCAACGCTCGCCCTCGACCTCGCTTCAAGTTTGGCGCTAGCCCTCGGCCTCGCTCGACGCTCGTCCTTGCTCAAACTTCAGATCCGGCGTGGTCGAGGCGGCGTGGTCGAGGTGCTTCAGATCTGGCGTGTTCAAGTGTTCAGATCTAGCATGTTCAAACTTCAGATCTGGCTCGCAATCAGTCAAATTTGCCCTCTCCTCTCGCTCAATTGCTTGCTCCGGCAGTCCGGCGTGGTCTTCAGATCTAGCGTATTCGCCGCACCTTCAGTCAACAATCCAACAGATTTCATTGAGCTCCTGTGCAGTGTTGAATGTATTGAGCTCCTGTGTTCTTCAGTTGTTCGAAAAAAAAAAGCAGATTTCATTTACTCATGTACAGTACAAATCGTGTCGTGTCGTATTATACGGGTATCCGACACGAAACCGTGTCGTGTTATCGTGTCGGATACCCAGTAGTTATCGTGTCGTGTTCGGATCGACACTTTCCCCCTTATCGTGTCGTGTTTTTTGTCGTGTCGTGTCGTGTCGGATACCTGGTTATGCACAGCCCTACCCGTGCGTGCGTGGCGCACGGGGTACGGTATAGGCTAGTTAATTTAATAAAAGTGCAAAATTTCAGGTTTTCGTGTTAACGTGACCCGACCAGAAAATATCGGATCCGAATTTCGGGTCTTCGTGTTTGACGGCCGCCACAATGAACTCATTGGCAAGTGGCAACCGACTTATTAAATAAATTGAATAAATTGCCCTCCTACGCGTTGTGGCGTTGATCTTTATCTCCGTGAAAACGCGTTAGGGTTTGGGTGCCCCTCTTTATCCTTCTCTATCGCTGCACACATCCGTTTCTCTCTGTTTTCCCAGATCGATCGTTTTCGTTACCGGTAAGATCTTTCTTTGCCTGTGATTTCGTTGTTCGGAGTTGTTAGCAACGAAGGCGGTGAGAAATTTTTGGGTATAAATTCTGAGCAAGTCTGAATTGCGAGAGAGCCTTGTTGATTTATCAATCTTTCATAGGAGTTACGCTTCTGTCATCTTTTGTTTGCGGATCGGTGCATGCTTATTGCTTGTGCTCTGATTCTAGGCTTCTTGTTTGGATAATAAGAAAATAGCATTTGACTTTTGTAATCGGGCTAGGGTCGCTTGCTTTTCTTCGCTGGGTGGGCTCTAGTACGATTTCCAGTTGTTTCTATTTTGTTGAGTTCTTAATTGTTGCAATTTCTCCGTTTGGTTGTGTTGCGGTTTTTTCTCTAATCGATGGCAACAGGCAGAGTTAATGTCTCGAGGAACGGGAGGGGGTTTTCTCCTTCAAAAAGGGCGGTGGATGAATCTTTTGTTGGGAATGTTGTGGATGTTGATCAAGTGGTGGATTTGTTGCCTCCTCAGAAGAGGAGGAAGTTCTCCCCAATTTCGTGGGATGAGGACGTATCTGGTAAAGGCACTGCAAGTATCGGTGTTACTTGTACAGCTGTGTTGAGCAAATTATGTGGAAAAGTCAATTCTGAGTTTAATGATTCTCCTGGTGGTATGAATTCGTCATTGACATACCAAACCTGCTCAAGTGGTGACCAAGAACCAGGACAATTGGAGGAAGAGCACTTCAGCCATGCACCCAATATATTGACTTCACGGTGGGCATCTGATGATGATCTACAGGATGGAGATTTGCAAGACGCTGAATGCCAAAAGATGAAATCAAGTGGTGCATCTGAAAGTGGTGGCAGTTCATCTGGATGTGGGAACAAATACATTCCTGTTGATTCCTCTAGTTCAGGGAGTGGGGTGGAAAATGATGCCTTTGTGGAGGCAATTGAGGTGAATGATGGGAAGCCTTCTAATGATAAAGATATTAATTTTGATGATATCCCCATTTCTGGAATCTCTGAAGAGCCAATTGGGAATACATTCCCAGAGTGCAGAAGCGTGTATGAGTTTGAGAAACTCGGCAAAATAAGTGAGGGAAGTTATGGTCTTGTTTTCAAAGCAAGGGACAAGAGAACCGGAGATCTTGTAGCCCTGAAGAAGTTGAAAATGGGGAAGGCAAGTGAGGGTTTCCCTTTGTATTACCTGCGGGAAATCAATAATATGTTGTCTTTTAATCACCCTTCAGTTCTGGGTATCAAGGAAGTGGTAGTTGATGACAGGGATCATGGCTTTGGTGATGTTTATATGGTCATGGAGTACATGGAACATGACCTTAAAGCCTTAATGGAGTCTAGAAAACAACGATTTAGTCAAAGTGAAGTGAAGTGCTTAATGTTGCAACTTTTGGAGGGTGTCAAGTATCTTCACAATAATTGGGTTCTTCATAGAGACTTGAAGACAGCGAACCTTCTGTTTAGTAATCAGGGTGAACTGAAAATATGTGACTTTGGAATGTCAAGACAGTATAGTAGCCCACTGAAGCCATATACTTCATTGGTTGTTACACTTTGGTACAGGTCAGTTGCAATAATACCAACTTTTTGCAATTTTATCTCAATAATCTTTTCTGTTATGTTGTTTTGTTTTGTTTTTGTATGCATTGTCTTAGGTTTTTTTTTGGGTTGTTGCTCTATATGCACAGGGCACCTGAACTTTTGCTTGGAGCCAAAGAATATTCTACTGCAGTTGACATGTGGTCAGTGGGTTGCATAATGGCTGAGCTTTTAGCTGGCAAGCCGTTGTTTCAGGGAAGAACTGAGGCTAAACAACTTGTTGAGGTAATTTGAGTGCTTTCTTTCATTTGATTATTTTGGTTGGTTTTAGTCACCAGTGATATCATTTGTTTACTGATTATTGCAGATCTTTGGTACTCTTGGCACACCAAATGAGGAAATTTGGCCTGGCTATTCAAATTTTCACGGGGCAAACGTCAACTTTCGACACCAACCGTAAGTATTCTCTAATGTAATTTTAATCAGATTTTCTTTACAAATTCTGGTAGTTGCTATTAATGTTCTTGATATTTCTTGATTCAGGCATAATAGGTTACAGGAGAAGTTTCCCCGCACGTCATTCACAGGCTCCCCAGTGCTTTCTGACAACGGTTTTGATTTACTGAGCAAGTTGTTGACTTATGATCCAGAGAAGGTATCTCTTTTATTCTATGTGGTTTAATTGCTCAGCATAATATAGATGTATTTGATAATCATGTATTCTTTTGTTGTCATATATGTTGTTTATAAAGGTTCTTTGTTATGCAGCGCATTACAGCCGAAGATGCACTTAAACATGCTTGGTTCAAGGAGATCCCCCTTCCTAATTCAAAAGAGTTCATGCCCACCTTTCCTGCCCGAACTTCAAATTGAGATAATTTGGCTTGCTGTGGTAGTCGGGGTGAGAGAATCTACTTGTCAAGTTTGGAAGGACCACTGCTTGTTTGTCAGATAGTAGAGGGAGGATGGCATTTGTGGTTAAGTGATCTTCAAATGTTGGAAGCATAATTCTCATTTTGCGCATTTGATGAGATGTTTTTTGCTCCCTTCTCGTGTCACAGATCTTGCTACATCCAAGTTGAAACCATGAATGCACAGACAACTTGTTCAGGGTGCAACTTTGATATGTTTCTTGTCCAGAATTTGTTCGGCTGCTTTGAACGGAGAACTGTTTGGCATTGATCATCAATTGCCTGAGTTAAAGGGGAAATGAATTTATATAATCATGCCTTTCATATATTCTTTTATGGATCCTTCTGCTTTCACAATGCAAAATTTTGTGATATAGGGTGCTTCTGCAAACACAACAGTGGGCTGAAGTTCAAGAATTCATGATGAGAAGATTGTTGTGGGCGTTGCAAATTAAGGAATTTTCTTTGGTCTCAATAAGATGTCTTACAGGCTTGGTTGATCTATCACCTGCATAACTTTGCAAGGTGTGACTTTTTTTTTCTTTTTCTTTTTTTTTTTATTACTTGGCTTCGTTTCTGCAATTTTAGATAAACGTGTATATAATGAGATTCTCATATGATGATGTTGAGATACTAGATTTGTATATTATTCAGTCATCTTGAAATACAATGCAGGCCCTCATTTCCTATATATATATTTTTTATTGTTTAGCATCTGCATTTATTTGCAAGATTATTGGTACAAAAGCAAAGTGGATAGATTTTCCATAGTTCCCTGGCAAAAGGGTGGGATCCTTTTATGCATTGTATTGTGTGAGGTAGTTTAGGGAGATCTTCACTTTTATGTCTTGTATATGAAGAGCTTTTATAATGAGATGACCTTAACATTATTTTCTGCTCATTTAGTTATTGGGTTAAGCAATACTGAGTTGTCTTATCTTCATTTCATGCATTGTATCATTTTCTTGAGATGTCCATAGATCATTGTGTCCTCTTATTGTGGAATTTTTTTTCCTCCTTCGTAGATAGGGCGATGTTGTTATATTTCTCCAATTTTGTTTACATAATTTATTTTTGTTCTTTTAGTTAGTTAAAGACTATAGTCTGTGGTTCTTGTTTTAAGTTCAGGGCTATGTAATCAGCTCGTCTATATTGTCCAAGCCACTGCTATTTTTGCGGGTAAGACGTCCCTCCCTTGTGAATGTTATTCTTTATTTGCTTGTTGGAAATTGAAAGAACTAAACTATGTTTTGGTCATTCTGGGGACCAATTTGTTAAAAAAAAAGTTTGTGTACATCCTGGAAGCTGTTACAGAGGGGTGTGGAAGTGGTCTGTTTGGGCAGAGAGGAGCAAGGGTTTATGCAGCTGTCTTAACACAGGTGATATGGTGGGTTGCTGAATCCAATCTTTTTTTTCCGTCTTGCTCATAGTGTTACATTTTCTCTTCTTCTATTTATCCTTGCTTTTGTCAACGAGTGTTCAGGCTCATAAATGTGACTCTCTGACTGACGTTTATTTATGAATCCAATTTGTCGTGAATACACGTGTACTCCAAGGATTGGTTGGATCATCATTTGAGAACTCAGATTATATGTGATTGTTTTCTGGTTGGGCAGTGAGCATGAAAGTGATTCATGTTATTAGGTAGTCTTGGTCAGTAACAATTCGTGTATTGGTTAAAATTAGGAATCATGGTGTGGTTGGAGTCATAAGATGAATGATCAAGGTGAGCGTTCTTGATTTTTCCAAGCTCAAACTCTGTTACAGGATTGACCATTGTTTTTGGTTGAGATAGATTGTAGAAGATGGGTTATTCGCATCTGCCTGAATTCCTTTCGTTTAAAGTTTGATTGATCACTTCAGAAAGGCTTTGGTCATTTCAGCGCCGGCTTTTTGCTGCCAGGTTGGGTCTCAAGCAAGCTCCAACCTGTAGGGATGCAGAGGAAGTCGATGCCTAGTAGCTAGTCAATAGCTATAAACTTGCTTAACCTGTTTTGTGAACGCCAAATTTCTGCATGCAAATTTGCCTTTTTCACAAGGTAACATATAGGTCCAATTTACCAATACTTCATCTTCAATTGTGTAGCAGTGTAAATACTAGTCCAAGGGTGGAGAATTGTTTTACTCCGTAACTTATTTGTTTTTGCCCTTCTTTTTATCGCATTCACTACTGGATTTTTAATGAATCGTTATAATAAATAATCAATTTTATACATACAAATAATCGGTAGTTTCAACTAATTTTTTAAGCGCCAATATTTTTACCTGTTATTTTTTTGTCTCAATTGCTGATGTTTTTTTACCCAAAGTTCTTAAACAGTATTATATCTGTCAACTAGTTCAATATTGCGGTTTTTTTACAATTTAAATAAATTTAATATAAATACTCGTTTAGAGATCTAATTAATTTATTTCAACACTTTTGAATTGTTACTAGAGGTGGCAATTAGGCGGGTTGGATCGGGTTTGGGTTCGGTTAGTCGGGTTTCGGGTCATTTGGGTTTCAGGTAATGTCTAATAATTTGGTCAATCGGTTGGGTCGGGTTCGGGTTTCGGTTGTATCGATTTTCGGTTATTCGGGTTTCGGTTGTCTCGGGTTTTTATTATTTCAATATTCATTTTAAAAAATTTACTAGATTGTAGCTTAAAGTTCGGGTTATTTCGGGTTTTGGTTATAACGGGTTCGGGTCTTAATGGGTTTCGGGTTAATCAGATTCGATTCATTCGGATTTTGGGTCCAAAATGGACGGGTTGTAGCTGTGTTTAGAATAATCGGTTTTGAGTCGATCGGGTCGGGTTTTCGGGTTCGGGTCGGGTTTTGCTAGCTCTAATTGTTACACAATTTAAATAAAATTATCATTGATTTTCATTAATATATTGAAAGTATTATCAAACTTTTGTATAATTATTATCAAAATCTTACAAAATTGGGTAAAATATTTCCAAAATATATCTATGTCTTAAAACTTATGAAAACTATTATCTTAAAATTGATTAAGGTGGAGATAATTTTTTTGATTGGTTATTACTATTAAGATAAAGAAAAGATGTCATAAGTTACTTACGACTTATTAATTATTATATCTATTATATATATCTTCTAAAATTGGTTACATATGTTACATAGGTAAAATCTTATCTTATATAATAGGTAAAATGTTATCTTATATAGTATTTAAATTTCGTTAATATCTTCTAAACATATATCCATATCTAATCAAATTGGATCAAATTTTATCTTATGAATATATATATATTGATTAAATAGATTTCAGAATAAAATTTTATCTTATGCATATATTAATTATTAAATCTTATCTTAAATAATAGTATTTACATTTGGTTAATATCTTCTAAAAACATATCTTTATCTAATTAAGTTGGGTCAAATTTTATCTTATACATATATAGATATATTGATTGATTGAAGAGATATATCTAATTTTATTTTATACATATATTAATTATTTCTTTCAAAAAATGTGATTGTTTCATATGACTATTTGGAGAAGCCGCTATGTGTCTCAGCCGACTTCTCCTTTATTATGTATAATAATTGATTGATGATTTGATTATATGGCCAATTATTTGTTTATATTATACAAATTTCGTATTTTGTAAAAATACTAATAATCAATTTCGGCCAAAAAAAAGCTTGTTTAAATACTAATAATCAATTTCGGCCAAAAAAATATATGAATAATCAATAAACCCATTTATAATTGAGATCTACTATCAAACATGATTAATTCAAAAGTCAAATTTATGCTCAAACCCACGTAATATTATCCAATTCTTGTAAATAATTGTTCTCTGAAAAACGAATAATTCACTATATATACCATATCAATTAGAAAAATACCCTAATAATCGTTTCTTGGGCAGTTGTACGCATGGGCAGGGGCGGAGGGAGGGGGCATGAGGTGGTTTGAGCCCCCCTGAGTCGGAGGAAAACGTAAAAAAAATATTAAAAATATGTATGCTTTTTTGTAATTTTTGATAATTTAAGGGTTAAAAATAGTTAAAAGAGTAATATATCAATAAGTGTGCTTAACTTAGTTAGTATGAGGTAAGAGTTTGATTGATGAGATCTTGAGTTAAAGTCCCCATAGCTTCATTTATGGATTTTTTCCCTCCTTTTAGCTTTTTAACTTAAAATAGCTATTTAAATAATACATTTAATGTGTTTTCTACTATATATTTTACAAAAAAGATTGTATCTTATATATATATCTTAAAAAAAAAATTCGATAATATAGTTGAGCTCCCCTCTGGATTTTTTTCTAGCTTTGCCCCTGGTTATACGAGGGTTAGAGGGATGGAGGCTTGAGAGAATATATATATCTATATATATAACATATAAATTTAGCTTTTTGCCAATAAATGCTAGAGTAATTAGCTTCAAAACCTTTTTTTGTGTGAAATATCAAACCTTCTACTATATAAATCCTCCATATTTAGATTCACAACAATAAAAATATGAGAAAATTTGGGAAATAAGTTCTTTTTTCGGTCTAATTGGCGGAATGTCCAAGGTTTGGGGCAAATTGTGAAATTGTCAATCCCCTAACCCTAATTCTCTCCCCTCTCTCCGGACCTCTCTCCTGTCTCGCTCTCTCGATCTCTTCTGTCTCTCTTTCTCTCTCGACGTCGGATCCACCTCCGATGGTGGCGAGATCGAGCAAGCTCCTCCTCTCATCCTGTTCGCCGGACCTTCATCTTCATCCTCTCCTTCTGTTCGTTGCCGCCGCCACTCCTCCTCTCCTCCTATTCGCAGCCGCGCGCAGCTCCTCCTCCGTCCAGATCTGAATCCAATTAAATCCACCAGATCTCCTCCATCCAGATCTGAATTCAATTCGGCTAATTGATTCGGCAAATCAATTGATTCGGAATCAATTAATTCGACGTTGATGGAGACGGTGGAGATCCAGTGGATCTGAATCCGTCTTCTCTGGTTGTCATAGAGTTGCAGAGATCGAGCGAGGCGGCGCGAGCGAGCGAGGCCGAGCAAGCGAGGTCGAGCGGTTGCTCAGATCCGACCTGGAGGTTTCAGATCTCCGGATCGGACGCGAGCGAGCGAGGGACTGGAGGTTTCAGATCCGGCCAGAGCGAGGTCTAGCGGCCGGAGATTCGGCGAGCGGCGTTCTCCCTCTCCTGTTGCAATTTTCGACGAGGGCAGTTTCCAAACGGAGCAAGGTCGAGCGGCCGGAAGGAAGAAGAATGACTTTTTTGTTAAATTACAAAAATCACCCTATGAATATGATAAATTAAAAAAAAACTATCTATATTTTATTATGTGATCCATAATCTATATTTTTATTTTTATTTTTCCTCAACAAAATATTATATTTGCACAACATGTGGTTATATATGCACAAGCACAACATACGGTTATATTTGCACGCCAAAATGTATTGACATGAAAAAAAAAACTAGACTTGGGTTATATTTGCACAACAAAATGTTTTTTTTTGAACTGGTAAATATATATATGTGGGTGTAACCAAGTTACACAAACACGGAGACCAAACAAAGGGTCTCGTGGGAAAAATACATACGGTGTATACCTCTAAAAAAGCTACCTCAAAAAAATCCACAAAAAACCTCCAAGCCCTATTCACGGCAAGATTCCCCTATACATCAGCCCTCTAAGTCTCAAACTCAAAACCAAATCAATATCTACGATGTAACAAACCATTTACCCATGCCATCTCTGCCCTCGACTTGCCCTTGTATTTAATGGCTATTCGATTCTTGTAAGCCTTGACAATCTCACGAGCACATTCATCCGGGTTACACTGTTCACCCATGAAGATGACTCGATTCCGGGTCCTCCATGTCGAGTAGACCAGTGCACAAACCACAAGCAGCTTGCTTTGGAATATTGCCCCCTTCTGTGCTTCCTTCGGCACCCCTTCAAACCATTGCATCCATTCTATAAGAGTAAGGAATATGACCCTCACTCCCAACCAAGCGAGCACCTTATTCTGAATTTCTCTAGTCACTCTACAGCCGAACCATAGGTGATCCTCCGTTTCTTCCTCATCCTTGCATAACTTGCACCAGGCTGCGTCCGACCCCTTCTAGTGTTTAACAATGCACCCTGTTTGCAACCTCTTGCGCAATGCAAGCCAGGTAATGAAAGACCAACGCTTACATTACGCTCGTTTCCAGAGGAAACCACCCCAAGCACATTGTTCACCACGCTAGCGTATAAGATCATAGACTTTCGAAGAGTCCAACCTTCCAGCCGGGTGCATAAGAGACCCCCAATCAACATCTCCTCTCGACTGAGTAAGCTCACGGAGCTCGTCTCAAACCCCCAGCAGTGCTTTCCAAGCCCAGGAGTCGTCGACCTACATAACAACAAAATGTTATATTTGCACAACATACGATTATATTTGCACAAGCACAACGTACGGTTATATTTGCACGCCAAAATGTATTGACACGAAAAAAAAAGCGGAAAAACATATTACATTTGCACAACAAAATGTTATATTTGCACAACATACGATTATATTTGCACAAGCACAACGTACGGTTATATTTGCACGCTAAAATGTATTGACACGGGAAAAAAACTAGACTTGGGTCATATTTGCACAACATACGGTTATATTTGCACATGCCCAACATACCCTTATATTTGCACGACAAAATGTAAAAAAAAGAAAAAAAGAAAAAAAGTGAGGCTATAGACAAGATGATAAAATGGCTATTGAGAAGATGGGAAGGGGATGGACATTTCACCAATTTGTCCCAAAGTGTGGATATTTCACCAATTGAGACAACTTTTTTGGACATTTTGCAAGCTCCCCCTAAAAATATACCCCCTCCGTCCAAAAATACATGGACTTTTACTATTAATGCACGATTTTTTAGGAGCTAAAAACTATATAAAATATTAACTTTTTTATTAATTTTTTTTAATAATTACAAACTTATCAGCAATAAGTTTATAATTATTAAAAAAATTAATAAAAAAGTTAATATTTTATATAGTTTTTACATTCTTAAAAAAACGTGCGTGAATAGTAAAGTCCATGTATTTTTGGACGGAGGTAGTATCTATTTAGATTAATAATATACCCCTCTAATAAGAAGTCAATTAAAAGCTCCAACCATTAGTACAAGTCGAAAAAAAAGTTTTAAGTTTTTTTTTATAAATAATAATAAGTCTAAGAGGAAAAATTAGAAAGATTATTTTTGTACATAATGATAAGTCTAGAATTTACCCTAATAAAAATAAATAATAATAAAAATAAATGAATAAATCTATATAACTTATAAAAGAGGATTTCGTTTTGCCTAATAAATTAAATGCATTAACGAAATATATCCTTAACAATTAGGAAAACTATAAGATTAAAAATAATAACAATATATCTATTTAGATTAACCATTTTAAAATTAATATTGTAAATCATAATAATCATATTTTTTTATTATAAATCATAATAATGATATAAATTGGCATAAACATCATTTTTTTAAAAATCAATATATTAAATTGTAAGAATGAACTTATAAAAAGAGATTTTTTTTCCCAATAAATTCATTCACTAAATGCTTTCTCAACAATTAGAAATATCCTTTTTAGATTAACAATACTCATTTATTTAATTTAACCATTTTAAAAGGGAAATTTGCAAAACTAACCCAAAAACCCGATTGGGTTTGCACCGCCTATCCCTTATCCACATTAATTGCAAAAACTAACCCCCTAATCCCTTAAAAAATTGCACCCCAACCGGTTACAATAGAGGGAGAGACCGACTGCATTTATGGAGGAGAGAGAGTGAGACGTGTGGATGGGGAGAGAATTGACAGTTTTTTAAAAAAACCTGTCATCTCAACTGCCATTGAGAGAGGGTTAATCAAGGAGAAGGGGGAGGCCAAAGAGTTGCTATCCTCTCTCTCTCTCTCTCTTAAATTTGAAAACGGAAGGAAGAAAAGGAAGGAGTTCGAAGAAGAACAAGAGCAAGTCTGTAGAGGAGAAGGAGAAGCGGTCATCAAACAAGCCACATACCCCGCATACAAGTGACAATATCAAGTAAGTAAACCCTAACACCCCCGATTAGTTACCGATTGCACAAAATGATAGGGCGAGGAATCGAGTGGAAGAACCAAATGTGTTTTCCATTGTTTAAAATGGGGTGAAGAACGAAATTTCTATTCCAGGTTCCCTCTGTCATGTAAGTAGCAACCATCGACATGTAAATATCAAGGGATGGAAATTTTCCGAACAGGGGTTTTGACGAGGGGGATAGAAGGGAAATTGGGAGAAAATAACAGTTGGTCTTGACGTGTTAAAATGTTTCACCTGTCATGTATTATAAAACCGTGAGCCTGTCAATGTGGATGTGCGAGATGTGGACACAGTCGCCAAGGGTGTGAAGAAGGGCAAAGATGGGAGGCAGGACAAGAAGGGGAAAGTGGTCGTCGGAGATGCACCCACCTAGAAAACCACTGAGGTATGTCATCTCCCTCCGACTGCCATGTTACGGTTGGTATGTGACATGTAAAAATGTTGTTTGGATGTTTATAGTTTCCATTAACAGTAGTACTGTCGTTGGATTCCACTGTTGCTTGACATTTCGACCTAATTTCGCACGATTTTCATTTGGTTTTAAGGACAATTTGGGATGTACTCTACTTTTGCACTGTTTATGTTACATCCATATTTCCTTTCCCACTGCGAGGGGTACCGTCAAGTTAACATGGATATTGCCAAATCGCGTGAAATAGGTTATGCCGCATGGGTGTTGTACCATAACGTCAACTACAACCAAGTTTCACACATATACATATCGTCATGTCATAAGCATTACCCGTCAAGTTAACATGGATGACTGTCATGTGCAGAAAAGTAGTTTGACAACTTAGACATAACAGTCACTACAAAATGCGGCAACCACACACATACTAACATTATGAAATACATAAACGCAAAAGGTGGTCGTCAACAACGCCTTGTCCAACGTACTTATCCCCAAAATCCACAGATGATATGTCGCAAATGCCCTTACCACATGTCATGTCCTAACCGATTGCCGTCAAGTCAATTCCATTTGACCGTCATGTCAATTCTCGTTAATCATCTAGTTCAGCCGCCTCTTGTATTTCCTTTCCCACTGCGAGGGGTACCGTCTAGTATTGGGTCTACCCGATCGGGCCTTCACAAAGGGGGGGGGGGGGGGGGGGGGGAGGAGGCATGTCTCGTTTGCGATTGCCGGGGGAACCCACCATGTCTGTCGAGACGGGACTAGGTACAGAACATCCTGGTAGCAAGCATGCCATGCCTCGATCTTGTAGAAGTCTTTGACAAGTAAGTGCACGTCCACCCCGCGCACTTGTGCAGCAGCTAGTGCGTGCGCACATGGGTATTGGTCAACGTTGAAGCGTCTGCAGTTGCATAAACGTCCAGTGATGTTGACAAGCCATATGGACTGACCATTGCGTACCTCGAACTCGTGGGGGCTGAGCGGCCTGGCCACCATGGAAAGGGACATCGCGTAGTTGGCTTTGATTGCTTTAGCGACCCAATCGCTGACAACTTTCCCCGGGGTGGAGCTGGTCTCTCTCTACTTGACGAGCCACGTACTAACGGTCTCAAGAATGACATCCATGAGCGTTGTGAGAGGCAAATCCCGGGGATACTTGAAAACCGAGTTCAAGCACTCTGATTTATTAGTGGTTGTGATGTTATACCTGTTACCCGGGTAGCACGCCCTTGCCCACTTGTCGAACCCGGCCTCCCTTAGGTATTGGCCCGCTGCGGGAGCCATCGCACATAAGTCTTTATATAATAACGACTGGAACTCGTTGTATGTGTATGCTTTGACCATCGAGAAGTATTAGTCCCGCATTGCGCTGATTTTGTACCAGAACCGGACGTTCTGAAATAAGTGCCATGTGTATATGCCGTACTTGGCAAAGACGTAGCTGTCACGTATTCCCTTCTCGATGCTAATATGGAGGTCAGATACCCACATCAGATCAGTCGTGTCTTCAACAGCGCACAACATCTGCCTGAAGAAGAACCCCCACGACCCATCATTCTCCCCGTCAACTATTGCGAATGCAATTGGGTATACGGAGTGGTCGACATCTTGTGTAGAAGAAAACAACATGCACCCTCAGAACTTCCCCTTCAAGAACCCTTGACAAGAGGAAAACCTGTCGTTGTTCTTGCCAAAGAATACTCAAACTCACAACTAGTATAGTGTGTAAGCAAGAGATCGATCCACAGGGAAATCTATTCAATTCGAGTGTCAATTCTAATCGCTAATAGAAAATATGGGGGTTTTTGGTGTGAAAAAGATCCGCCTTTTATCAAAGCGGAAGCAAGCAAACAAAGTAAATTGATTGTAGAATGCAATGGAGAGAATTAAATAGGTTCACCTACAATTTATCACTTCGATTGATGAATTCGATCCTTGTTTCAGCCTCTAGTTCTTGTCTTTTCCTATCAATGTCCTTGTCCAGATCTTAGGTAAATTACTAGTCCTACGGCGTGTTTCTGCGAGGGCCGCAGGGCAGCTTACCCAGGCCGCGGGGCGGCCGGCGATCAGCGAAGTCGTTCGTCAGAGGTTCGGGCCGCGGGGCGGCTTTTACTGTTCACAACGATTTTTCCGTTTCGAATTTGGTCTCGATGTCAACACAAAAGTTGTAGATCTTGAAGAGAGATTTCCAACGCATGGTTATAATAGTCAATCGGACCACTGAGGCCTCCAGAAAGTGCGAAACAAGTTCAGCATGTCTGTCGATAACTTTTGCTGACTTGTTATTCACTTAGGCTGTCGAAATTCGACTCCGCTCCCGTGCTCTTCACTTTTCTTCCTCAACATGAATCTTCCTTCATCCAAGAGTCTCCTCATTCCTCGTCGGATCCACATCTACCTGAAATTAGCCATAAAATTGCATAGATTCCAAGTCTACCAACACCACAGGTAAACAAGTAATTGTAACTCAAATATGCATTATTCACAACTAAACTATGCTAAATGTAATCTATTATGCAATACTAATCATGCTCTATCAAATTCCCCCACACTTGAACCTTTGCTTGTCCTCAAGCAATAGAAAACTCAACTCTGCAGCCCCACAGAATAGCAATTCATGTATTCACACCTTAATATTCTTTAAGTGCATGAAAAACTAGCGAACATAATAGATTAACAACATCATAACACATAATTGAAATAATCAATGAAATCAGGCAACCATATCCATTCTAGACCTCACAGGACATATGTGTTTCACTCTCGCTCAAGTGTTTAAGGTTAAATGTTTACGCTCAAAATTCAGTCTTAAAAAACTTAGCTACAATAGGCTTGCACCAGTGTTCTAATTCTCCACCGTTGGTGACTCTACACACAACAAAAATCATGAGGTCTTTTAATTGGGTTGTAATGGGGCCAAGGTAGAACATATAATAAGGTATGAAACAATTTTGGTCATGCGGTGCTCTTAATCCGGGAACTAAGGAAGCTACCAAATCATAAAACCACTCATAAACTTCTCATACCATATCTCTATAATGTCAAACAACACCAATCTCAAGCATAAAACTTTACAAACCATTCTCAACTCATTCCTTTATTCTTCTTTTTTTCTTTCTTTTTTCTTTCTTTTTTCTTTTTTCTTCATTCATGCTATATCAAATGATTTTCCTTGACTTTTGCCCCTAAGTGAATTTTATCCTCCTTAGGTCCCAAGTAATGAATATGCTAGCAAGAATCAAACATCTCATAAATACACCTCAATCATACAATCCACCACTAAAAACCATCATCCACAATATAGATATTCACCAACTATTCCTAAATTCCCGGATGGGGTCAGGCTATCATTGGCTATGGAAAAATCTTGTGGAGCTACAAAAGAATAGGCAATTAGGCTCAAACTGGCTTCAAGCAGAGGATAATATGTAAGGTGGGAATAGAGTCAAATAGGGCTAATAAAGGTGCCTCAATCATGTTTAAGTCATGTGTAGAAATCATAATATGCAGCCTTGAAAAAGATATCTAAATGCAAGCCAAAGAGGAAGCAATTGAAGAGAGTACACTCAACAAGCAAGATGACTAAATAAAGTGCAGTCCTGAATAGGCTAAAATAAGTTCACCAGGTCATGTCTAGAACTTCAAGATCACCCAAAATTCCAAGATTTTATGTGCTCAATCATTAATCATGCTCACCAAACAGTATAGAAAACATATATCGAAGGCTTCAACAATCCAAGCACATCATGGGGCATAAATCTCAAATAGATAGAATAGAGGACAAACGGTATCCATATGGGAAAATAAGACCTAATCCTAACAATGCAATATATAAATAACTAATTTTTATTTTTATTTTTTGGGATTTTTTTAAAAAGACTGACATGCTGATATGCAATATAAACTAAAAACAAAAATAAAAGTGCAAACTAAAAATAAACATGCAATCCTATTATACCATGCGATTCTTCCCCCCACACTTAAATCAGGCATTGTCCTCAATGACATAAAAGACAACAAAAAATAAAAATATGAAGGAAAGAAAGAAAAACCGACTTGTTCACTGCGGTGGTGGAAAGTGAGGATAGGGAACATTTCAGTCCTGTCAGAGGCTGCGGGGCGGCCTTTCCTCTTGTCCTTTTCTCCTCGTCTTTTCACCCTGCCATGTTAGCACCCCACGAAAACAAACAAAAACCCAGCACCAAAAAATAACTTAATGCAATTAATAGAATCTAAATCTAATGACCTTGGGTTGCCTCCCAAGCAGCGCCTTTGGTTAAGGTCGTTGGCTCGACAGTTTATTCATCCACTCATTCAAGACTCAAGCGTTCATCGTCAGCGCCCTCAAAAGAAAATCAAACTCTCGTGCCCAATCGATATTCGATTGTACACTAAAGATGAAACAATTGGTAATTAAAAATATAGCAATGAGAACCATTACTAACTTACCCTTCATTCGAGCTTGATTCTCCCTCGAGGGTATGTAGGACCACCAACACAGCTCTACTGGTGGTTTGTTGAAGTAGTGGCTCCATGGATCGACATATTCACCAAAATCTCCCAATTTGCAAAAAGTACCAGTTTCTTGTTCGGGAACCACAAAAATTAGTTCCAGACTTAGCTCCTTGATAGGCGAGTTGGGGATGATCTCTAGGAATGGAGGGAGCATCGAAACATACTCAATCTCTAGGGACGTCTCCTGAGATTTCGTGTCGCTAACCACTAGATGCTCTTCTTCATTATCGGAGAATTCATTGTTGCTTGCATCTTGGCTTTCATCAATTTGAGGAATAGAACATTGTTGAACTGCCAACTCCTTCAATGTTTGAGAGAGTCGGGTAATTGCTTCCCCATTTTGATTCACCATCTCACGTAATTGCTCTATTTGCTCCATCAAGACAATGGTTGAATCCTCAATGGACGGGTCGGAGTACTCCATTGGTTGAAACATTGAAGTGTAGGATTCTTCCTCCGCCGATTGATCACCCATGTAGCATAAAAGATCCCATAATCCCGACACTCCTAAACCAGCAAAGCTTCCATTGTTTATGGATCTGGAAAGTTCTCGAGTCTCAGGAGTCATGCCCTCAAAAACACAAAGCACCACATCTCGCAAACTATCTCGGAAACCTCGTGAATAACGGATGTCAAATAAATTTTGCACTCTTGTGAGGTAATTGTGAAAATACTCTCCCTGAAACTGCGATAACTTCAACATCTAGAAATATTAGCAATAAGGTGTCGTGAACCGTAAGATAGGTCCACGATGGGGTTAGATGTAAATATATACAAAAATTAGCGATAAAAAAAACAAAAGAAATTGATAAGAAGTCCCCGGCAACGGCGCCAAATTTGACAAGAGGAAAACCTGTCGTTGTTCTTGCCAAAGAATACTCAAACTCACAACTAGTATAGTGTGTAAGCAAGAGATCGATCCACAGGGAAATCTATTAAATTCGAGTGTCAATTCTAATCGCTAATAGAAAATATGGGGGTTTTTGGTGTGAAAAAGATCCACCTTTTTATCAAAGCGGGCAAGCAAACCAAGTAAATTGATTGTAGAATGCAATGGAGAGAAATAGGTTCACCTACAATTTATCACTTCGATTGATAAATTCGATCCTTGTTTCAACCTTTAGTTCTTGTCTTTTCCTATCAATGTCCTTGTCCAAATCTTAGGTAAATTACTAGTCCTACGAGTCCTAGCAACCCTTATCTCTAAATAACCCTAACAGGGTTAAGATTCAACCTAGAGATAGCATTAAGATTATGAATTAACCAAGGTACACATAATATCAAGCTACGAGTCGATATTCAACATGTATTCAACTTCCTACACATCCAATTAGTCCTACGAGTCCTAAAGGGATATGATTGCCACTTGGGTTAAGGTTCGCTACGAGGAATGTACAAAACCCTAGCAATTGAATGAATCTACTATAACTAGTCGGCCAGGCCAGAGAGAATAAAACACATTCAAGCAATTAAGCACAAAGAAGTCAAAACATTGGAATAGGAATAAGAACTAGATTAAGAAACTCACAATTCAACAATCAAAGATCCAAACTGTAGGTGAAACCTCGAGAGTTTAGTTGCTTATGCTCAACGGCGCTCTCAACAATTGAATAAAGTGCATAAGGTCAATGGTAGAATAAACTAGAAAAGTCTTAAATAGCTTCTAGCAAGTCGGCCAATGAATAGACAAAAACCCTAATAAAAATCCATTGTGTTTCTGCGAGGGCCGCGGGGCAGCCTACCCAGGCCGTGGGGCGGCCGGCGATCAGCGAAGTCGTTCGTCAGAGGTTCGGGCCGCGGGGCGGCTTTTACTGTTCACAGCGATTTTTCCGTTTCGAATTTGGTCTCGATATCAACACGAAAGTTGTAGATCTCGAAGAGAGCTTTCCAACGCATGGTTATAATAGTCAATCGGACTACTGAGGCCTCCAGAAAGTGCGAAGCAAGTTCAGCATGTCTTGCGACAAGTTTTGCTGACTTGTTATTCACTTAGGCTCTCGAAATTCAATTCCGCTCCCGTGCTCTTCACTTTTCTTCCTCAACACGAATCTTCCTTCATCCAAGAGTCTCCTCATTCCTCGTCGGATCCACATCTACCTGAAATTAACCATAAAATTGCATAGATTCCGACTCTACCAACACCACAGGTAAACAAGTAATTGTAACTAAAATATGTATTATTCACAACTAAACTATGCTAAATGTAATCTATTATGAAATATTAATCATGCTCTATCAACCCCCCGTCCACATAAATGACCTGGACATTCAAGCAGTGCAATTGTTGTCTATGTCATGTGTTATATAACTGTTGGCATATTATATGTAGTGTCTATCATGTTTAAGACCTAAGGCCGTCATGGAGAGTCATGGGTCGACGTAAATGTAGTATTGATGTGTTCTAAGAGCATTGACAATGAAGGACATATATGGTGGAGAGAGTGAGGGACTGACCTTTCGTAGGTGGGGGACGGTCATCCGCCACGCTCCAAGGCTCACGGACGCATACTTGAATCGGCCCTCCTTGTCGCGTTCTATCCGGGTGTACGTGCCAGAGTTGGCCTGCTCCAGCATGTGCATGTATGAGTACATGCTGTGATAGCCTTCCTTGTCCATCCCGTGTATGGTGTCCCTCACCCTTAACCGGGCTCGCCGCACCTTCCAGTAGCTGCACGTGATCCCCTTCTGCGACTTCGTGAGAGCCTGCACTTGCTCCGGCACAAGGGCCTCCTGAAGTTGAGCGCCATATGGCGGGCCTCCGGAAGCTGGTGACCCACCTCCTCCCTATTCTGATGAACACTCATCCCGACCTTCGAGTGAAATGGGTCGCCAAAGTCCCGAAACCCTTGGCGTACAAAAGGATGAAAGAGATTCCAAAAAAAAAAACAATCGTAAGTGATTATTTCCAATTCGATTGTAAAAAATTATCGCAGGTTGTGTGAACATATTTTGTTCTCGTGATGTAGGGGCGACTGTGGTCCATACGCCATCCGTTACCTACAGCTCCTCGCGGTCGGCGACACCAAGTTCTGTGGCATGGACGATGACTTCATTGGGCGTACCGCCAATCCCTTTGTGTTGCCATCTTTCACAGACGTCTCACACCCCCATCCGATCCTTAAAAGCACTCCCCGATTGATTTTATATATATTGTTGGTTGGTTTTAGACTGTTGTTGGTTTGTTTAGACTTGTTGGTTCGTTTAGACTGTTGTTGGCTGGTTTGCACTGTTGTTCCTTCGTGTTAAACTGTTGTTTGTTGGTTTTAGACATTTTGATCTGCAGTTGTTGTTGTTTTGTGGACTTCATTGGTTTGTAATTATGACATGTCAAGTTCAATATCTGTTATGCCAATAAGCGGATAATGTCATGTCAATAGCGGAGAATGTCATGTCAAAAGCGGGGAATGTCATCTGACATTGCGTTAAACAATCCCCTCCCCACACATTGTAGAACAAAGTAGAACAACCCCCTCCTCCCTAAGTAGAACAAAGGCATCGTACTTCACACCAAAATGGGATAAATATCTACTTAATTGTGAAAGGCGCCGTAACTGGAAGTTACTATCCCACCGCTAGGTGCAGCGGCGCTTCTGCAATTTCCCAGCTACACCCGCTCACTTCGTTGGTTCAATTTTGACAGTCGTCGGAAACGCTATGATCTTTCCTTTTTCGCGTTGATATGCTTCCTCTACTTCCCTCACCGCTCGCTCCGCCTCCTGATCCTACGGGCTGACTACATCTTCGACGTCACCGCTCACACAAATTACTTGCTTCCCACGTCCAAATGTGACTGCGTTCTGCAAGTCCAACTCCTCACTTGGCTGTAACTGGACACGTTGATAATCTAACTGGACAATCTGGTTTCTAACTGGACACCTCTTCCTTGTCCATCGACACCTTGTGCTCTCAAAACTTCCACTTCTTCATCCCCTGCCAAGCGGGGCTCCGTTTGTGGGTGATCTTCTTGGGTCAAGGGTGACCCATCCCCCGACTGAATGGCATGTTGTGGATCCTTCCGTAGTGGCAAAATCTCCACCAACCTTGTGTAGCAGAGAGACATAGAGGTCGATAGGCCAGGATCGTTCTCCGGAATGACCGTTTACAAACTTGTAGGCTTGTAGGTCGTCGTCATCCCCAATGGAAAAAGGTCTGCACCCTTCCTTGTTCGACTTTACATATGTGAGCTGGACGTCATGTGATAATGCATATTTAGATAGGCATTATAGAGTAGTTTTAGGGTCATTTAGATGTATATATTGCATTTGAAGGGGTAAGTTTACTTGTTTGCTCATTTGGTGCTTAAGTTCGGAATCTACACAAGTTTAGTGTTTATTTGTAGATTGAGGATCCGAAGTAGTAAGGAGGTCAATCATGAGAGTTCTATGGACCATATGGAGGTGAGAACGAGCTAGAGAAGCCATGTTGGAATGCAAAATGAAGAGGCAAAGTGCATACAAGAGGAAAACCGCACCCGCAGCAAGAGGAACAAGGCAAGACAGAAAACCGCACCCGCGACCACCAAAACGCCACGTGCTGCCAGAATTCCAGAGTTCTCTGCAGTAGCCGCACCCGCGGCCAAGGGGGCAGCACCCGCAGTTTTCCTGGGTTGGATTCAGCGCCGATTTTCTATCCTCTTAAGATGGGCCTATCTTTGGGAAATACTTTCTAGGTTTTTATGATGGTATTTTTAGGTATTTAAAAACTTATTTTAGATGGTTTTAGGTTATCTTTTATCCTTGGAGAATTGAGAGACGCCGTCTAGGAGCATGAGCAACTAAACTCATCTTGTTTAGCCTACGATCAAGACTTGGTTTTGTTGAATTGTGAGTTTGGAATTCTAGTTGTTTTCTCTCATCTACTTCAATTTCTTTGTGCTTTAATTTCTTGAGGTGTTGATTCTACCTTGATCCGCGACCTCGTTACACTAAAAAATAAACAATTTTGCTACGGACAGTACCAACGGAATAGAGTTACTGTGGCCATTTGAGTCAATTTTAGCCACAGGAATGAGCTTCCCGTTGCTAATTTTGCTACCACTGGGCAAAATTGGCCATGGTAGGTGACGCCGATGCTAATTTTAATGCTTTTGTTTCTCAGTATATAAGCGAATATAACCCTAGCCCATTTCTTTCTCTCACTTCCGCTGGATTCTCTCCCTCCAATCTCTCTTTAGATCTACAACCATGGCAAGCTGCCAGTGAGTTCTCTCAATTTCTTCAACCATTTTGTATCCAAAACTTCATTCTGCAAATTGCCCTTGGTGGAGCTTCATATTCTCACTTCCGATTGAAGATGTCGTTAGGGTTTCTGGTTTGGGAGAGCGGATGATGATGCGCGAGGTACGTATAAACCAAAATTGAGCGTTATTTGGTTGAAATATGCTAGTTCTTTAGAATCTACAAATTTCGAGATCCGAGTCCCTGGATTTCAGCTTGTTGAGGGAGGGGTTCCTCTTCCTTCTGACATCTCCGGGCCTCCGGCGCTCGTTTCAGATCTCCTGCTCCTGGATCTCCATTTCGGCGGCACCCATGGTGGATAAAAGGGCCTTTTTCAATTACATCAAGCACCATAGAGGCCATACCGAACCAAATAGAGTTGAAACCTAACACAAACAGGCTCCTTCACAGATTTGAGCGGAACTCCGATGCTTGATTCGATGACCAGGTACCACTCCTTCACCCCTTTCTGTCTTCTTTGTACACCTCTGGAAAAAATAAACAAGAACTAAAAACTCCCTATTTGATGAATTATGATCTAACTCTGGAAAAATCGAAAAGGTCGGTTAGGAACGAAACTCCCTATTTGATGAATTATGATCTAACTCTAACGCAGGCAGAAGTTTCGAGAAACACGCTAGCGCGGGTTCCCACGGATAAAGGGTTCCAAGCATCGAAACCCTATAGGATAGGTCTTGAATCCACCAGAAAGGGGTCTTGGAATCCACTAAGGGGATAAAAGAGAAACTCTCTCTAAAAATTCATTCTTCAGATTCATTGAAAATAAAGACTACAACGAGTTTATATAGAGAATACTCCTAAGGAAATCCTAATTCTTAACTTCGGCCCTAAGGCAAAATAAAATTCTATCAATAAAAATATATGAAATAAATAGATAAATTCCTAATATATCTTAAAAAAACCTATAAAATAGATAATCCTAATTAAAAGATAAATATCCTAACTAAAGATAAAAATGCTCCTGCATCAGTCTCCCCCGCCTATGAAGAACTCGACCCCGAGTTATCTTCTAGATGTTGGATCCCATCGGCTGTTCTTGGCTGCCAACGCTGTCGTTGCCAAAGTCGCCTCCGTTGCTGATGCTAAACACCATCTTCAACTGATCTGTCAGATCCTCGAAAACCATGGCAATCCATGATCATCTCTTGATGAAGATCCGCCCAGGCCAGATATTGATCTCCCATCGTGCTCCAATTAAGTTGAAAACAGACAGGAGAATCCTGCTTTGATACCAATTGACGCAGGCGGAAGTTTCGAGAAACACGCTAGCGTGGGTTCCCACGGATAAAGGGTTCGCAAGCGTCGAAACCCTACAGGATAGGTCTGGAATCCACCAGAAATGGGTCTTGGAATCCACCAAGGGGATAAAAGAGAAACTCTCTCTAAAAATTCATTATTCAGATTCATTGAAAATAAAGACTACAACGAGTTTATATAGAGAATACTCCTAAGGAAATCCTAATTCTTAACTTGGGCCCTAAGGCAAAATAAAATTCTATCAATAAAAATATATGAAATAAATAGATAAATTCCTAATTTATCTTAAAAAAACCTATAAAATAGATAATCCTAATTAAAAGATAAATATCCTAACTAAAGATAAAAATGCTCCTGCATCACCCTCGATGACAACCATTGGTGCTTCTTCGCCTGTATGTGAGAGCTCGGTCTTCCATCAGATTGGTTCTGGTCCTAGTACTTTTCCTTTTATTGATCTAATTGAAATAAAAGTGAATAGAAAATTTCAGGAATATCTCTTGTATCTTCAGTCTTTAGATTTGATATAAAAAACTATGTTATGTGGTTATGGCTTTTAGATCTGAACTCCTTGAAATGGTGGAGTGGTAATAATCACATGGGATTCCATCTGAACTCCTTGGAATTGTTTGGATGAATATGAAATGTGTAATCTGTGTATGTACTTGATATCCACTTGATGTGTATACATGTGCTTTAGGTCTAATTCTCTCTCTTTCTTTGATGTTTATGTTCTGGCAATTATATAATTAAAGTCTAAGTAAGAATTTCTTCTTAAATTTGTGGCATATTGCATATTACGGGGACATGAACTGAAATGACATTGCTTTGTATTTGCTATTTTCTGAAGCTGCCCATATTTATTTCCCATCAAGTTCTGGATGTTGTATATCTGCATATCTTTGGCCTTTAACTTATTCATCATCCCTATGAAAACTGAGGAATAAATCATGATATGCTCTGGATGTTGACCCTAGCTGCATTTTTAGGAGGACTTTGCGTCGATTAGTTTTTTCTCTTACAAACTGCAAGGTGATAGCTGGATGATGAATTTGATAGAATAGATGCCGGGCTGATGGATTAATCTGCTTACTTAGCTTTGGTTATATTTCTGATTATTTCATTCTCTTGTCACACAACATTGATCGGATTCTAGAATGGTATGAAAGGTACACTCACGCAGACACGCATCCTGGTGAACTGGTTTCTGAGTCCCAGGTATATATGAAACATTCATCCTACATCTTGCTGATGTAATATTTAAGTTTTCAGTTTAATGTTTAGGATTTTTCTGATTAGAAATTGGCATCAACATCACATTTTCTACCTATATGACAGTTGCACTAGCAGGCCTGGACTATTTGTTCCTTAGCTTTAGTGGATTAAGAGTAAATGTTGAACCTGGAGTTAGACATGTTAGGTTTTGTGGTTTTCGTAACTGAAGCCAGGAAAAAAAATCCGTGGAGAGTAAATTCATTGCTCAAAGTAGTTATTTTCAAATTAGTTGGAATTTATACGTTCTCGGAAGCACAAATTTATTCAATCGTATCTTCTATGAAAAGCTTATAGAACTCCAGAACTTCATCATGGGATGACACTAAAACTTAAAAGAGTATATGGTATTGTGGTTATGAGTTTAAGACTTATATGATAATATGATAATGGGGTTCTGAGTTCCTTAGATAGATGTCATGTTATGATTCGGGAAAAAAAACGTTTATGAGATTTGCAACAATTTAGCTCCATCACTTTCTCAGTTAGGCTTCTTCTGATGAGATTTTGTTACTCCTTTAGCTTATGCCATCATCTATATATTTACCAGTTCAGGAAATAGAATTTCTTAAGCAGGCCATATGACGCTTATGTTTATGGCATCTTCTCTTTTATATCGTTAGCTATCAAACACTTACACTGAATAAGTTCTTTAATTTTCCAGTGAGATCGAAAGAAATCGTTCATCTACCTTCTACCTTCTACAATTGAATAAATCCATGAGCTGTTTAATGAATAATAATTCCTCGTATTTGAGTTTCAAGCTTCTGTTGCATATGCTTTATGATGTTATCCTTTTAGTGGATTTAATTCTATGCTTAATAAAATTGTTTTTGGGATGACTTAATAGTTAGTATGTGACTTTTACTCTGTTTCATTTTAAGAACTTGGAGTAACTTCTTATGAGGCTTTAAGCCTGGAGGAGTTTCCCAAACGTGTTGTGATTCTTGGGGGAGGGTATATGATCTAATTATTTTGCTATATTGTGATTTAAGCTTGCCGCTTTGTAATTACAAGCATACACTATGCAATTCAGGTGCATTGCTGTTGAATTTGCTTCTATATGGTGCGGTATGGGTGCTACGGTGGACCTCTTTTTAAGGAGGGAGCTTCCATTAAGGTATTTGAATCTCTTTGTTTCTCTAGCTTGCAATTTTCGCAAAATAAATTAGGCTTGTTTGTCTTCACAGTTAGACTACATAAAACGCTTTAGCCTGTATTATGAATGAACTGCATGTTGTTTTGTGTAGAGTAATTCTGAATGTGTGGTTTGGTGCATGCAATAGTTTATTTTACTATTGTAACAAATTGTGTCAAATTTAGATAGTTTACCAATGTGTGTGCTGAATGCAACTGATAGGACTGTGCTGACTGCTGATGCCTTCAAAATTTATCTATCTTTCAGCATGTAGGTAACTAAATGTTAACATTATCAAGGCTTTTATGTCTTTGCTGTGTTTCTTATATTAATGATTTTTTGTCTTGTTGCTGAGATATTACAGGCTTCTTTGTTACTGTCTGGATTGATGTTGTGTTGTTTAAATCAAATGATTTACTACGGAAACAAACAGTTCTGAAGGTGCATTATCTGCTATTCCTGTTTGACATTGTAGGTGTGTGTTCTCCAAGGGCTTCTTGATGGAGATAGGAACAACGCTCAGTGGCTTTGGATATTTTTATATATACATTTAAATTTGTACAATTATGTTTATGTAAATTTGTACAATTAATTAAATTTGTATATTTGTTATTATAAAAAATCAATAATATTATTGGTTATACAGATTGGGAAAGAATCTGGTGTATTATATTTTTTTTTACAAAATATGAGACTTTTTAGCGCGGGCAAGTAGAATCCGGGCTAAAAAGTAGGTTTTTTTTTTCCCCATAAATAACTTAGCCACGGCGAGTTGCCGCAGCTGTCAGTTAGCCACGACTAGCTACCATAGCTAGTAACTATTTGCCACCGCAGACTTGGCCACCCCTTGTTTGCCGTGGCTAGATCCGTGGCTAACTAGCTTTTTCCACTGCAAATGGCCTTTTTGCCACGGTAAAGAGCCGATGCTAAATTCTTTTTTTTTTTTGTAGTGTTAGAATTGCATCATTGCTAGGGTTTTGATTCATACATTTGTGAAACCTAATCCAAAGTAGCAAATACAATTAAGTGGATCTCATAGAAAAGCTTGATTGTATAAGAAGTTGACTATGGGTTAAATGTTAGTTCTTTAGGGAATTAATATTGCTTATAAGCTTAATATATCTTGAGAAGAAGTGCTATTCCTATGATTAAACCTTAATCCGTGTTAAGATTTCCTAGGAATAAGGGATTATTAGGACTCATAGGACTAATAATCTATTTAAATCAAGATAAGAGTAGATATAGAAAAGATACAACTAGAAGGAAGAACTATGATCAAGTAGACGAACCAAAGTTGAGAATCGTAGGTGAAACATCTCATTAATCATTGTTTACAACCATCACCATTATTCACTTCTTGAGTTCTTTTCATCTTTACATCTCTACAACCCCCTTGTTTACTCTTGTTGGTGATTATAACGCATAAAGTAACGGTAGTTCCCTGTGGATCGACTCCGGACTTACTAGCTATACTAGTTGGTTAGTTTGGATATTCTTTTGATAGGAATACAACGATTTTGTCCTGTCAAAATTTGGCGCCGTTGTCGGGGAACTATTATTTGGTTACTTTGTGTGTTTAATTACTAGTATTGGTGTGGACCACTTACATGGTCCGCACTCGTGCTACTAACTTATGTTGAAGGTGGGGTTATTGCAGTTAGACGGAGAGAGTTTTCATCAATACTTCATCAGACTGCAGGAGTACAATAATGATGTTTATTCATGGGGATATCAAGCTAGTATAAGGGAAGTGCTTCTATGCATGTTTGATGGCATGACGTCTGAGACACGGGGTCTTGCCGAGCGCCTGAGTGATGGAGGTTTGTTAAATATGGGACTCTCGGAGATGTGAGAATTTTTCTGCTACATGGATTATCAATGTGTGCAGAACGAGTCACTTCCTCCAGTATCTCAAATCGTTGAGACCTCTGTTGCACCTCTTGAGGTCATTGTGGAAAATCACACTGAGAAGATAGAGGAAGAAGACACTCCATCTGACGAGATCATCCCTAGCTCGCCCATTGATGAATCAGGTCCAGAGCCTATTGCTGAGGCCACAGAGCAAGGAAACGTTACCTTCTGCACTGAAAAGAATATTGGTGGATACGTTGATCCATTTGACTGCTACTTTGACAAGCCACCAATAGAACTGAATTGGTGGTATTATATACCCTTTGTGGGTAGTCAAGCTCATGAATACAATAAGTCGAAACGGTTCTTAAATGTATTATTATTTAGTTTTAATTTATTTGTATGTAGTGCATGCTTATTTGTTAGTTGTGCACAAGAATTTGACAGGTTGCTGAGGGCTTTGACTATGTCTGATTAGTGTCTTAAGCTTCAACACAATGCCAAGCCAAGGGCGAGAAACAAAGGCGCTTCTCGGGAGGCAACCCGAGGTAAGTAGACTATAAGTTTTCTTTTCTCTATTAATTTTTCATTTTTCTTAGCATAATTCTGCTCAAAATTTTTCTTTTTTTAGCATAATTGTCGTAGATTTTAGGAAGTTGTTTTCTGCCATGTTAGACTAACCTTTCAGGGGGAAGAACGAAGAAGGTAGGAAAGGCAACAGTTTGGAAAGGCAGCGGCCGCGGCAAATCTGGGCAACATCACTTAAACCGCACCCGCGGCCAATATTGGGGAGGGTTCTGGAATGGCAGCACCTGCGGGCCAGGGGGCAGCACCCGCGGCCTAAGCCTACAGCCTCCTCTTCGTTTGTTTTCGACGCTCTTTCTTTCATGCTTCACCTCCACCTCCGCCATACCAGTGACCACGTGAGTTTTAATTTTCTCCTCTCTTGTTCTTTCTGATTTTTGTTGTTTTAATTTCATTGGGACAATGAAAGTTTCAAGTGTGGGGGAGGGGATTAGTGTACATATTAGAGTTGCATTGCATATCAAGTGTGTTTAAATTAGTTTGCATACTATTCATGTGTTTCATCTTAATGCTTTGCATCTTAGTTTATTTTAAGAAAAACAAGGAAAAAAATTGGAAAAAATGAAAAAGAAAAAAAAATCATGCATTTGCATAGAATATGCTATTGTCTAAACAACCACCAAGTCAAGTGAGTCCTCAAAATTTTATTGAAAGTATGATCATATAAGTCCCATGACATGTTTGAATTGTTTTAGCCTTATCCCACTTATGGTTTTTATGTGGAACATAGCTAGGTGAACATAATTGAGCTTGTATGATCTAAGTTCCTAGCATGACTGAAATCCAACAAACATTTAACCTTGTGAGATTGATTTTTGGCCTTATTAGGACAGCACTTCATTGAGTGTTTTTGCTCTTTGTTCATGTGTGTGAATACTCTCCAATGCTTCTACCTCTTGGAATTGATTTTGTTATCTATGTCAAGATTGTACTTATATGTTTATTATTGGTAAATTTCACATGATTGAGGCACCTTTATTAGCCCTATTTGACTCTATTCCACCTTACATATGATCCTCTACTTTAAGCAAATTTGAGCCTAATTGTCTATTCTTTTGTAGCTCCACAAGATTTTCCATAGCTAATTATAGCCTGACCCCATCCGGGAATTAGGAATGGTTGGTGAATATTTATATTGTAGATGATGGTATTTAGTGGTGGATTGTATGGTTGATGTACCCTTATGAGATATTTGATTACTACTAGTACATTCATTACTTGGGACCTAAGGAGGATAAAATTCACTTAGGGGTAAGAGTCAAGGAAAATCATTTGATATAACATGAAAAAAAGGGAGAAAAAGAAAAGAAAAGAAGAAGAAAAAAGAAAAAAAATAAAGGAAAGAGTTGAGTATGGTTTGTAAAGTTATATGCTTGAGTTTGGAGTTGTATTACATTGTAGAGTTATGGTATGAGTTTATGAGTGGTATTGTGATTTGGTTGCTTCCTTAGTTCCCGGATTATGAGCACCACATGGCCTAAATTGTTCCATACCTTATGTTTTCTACCTTGGCCCCATTACAACCCATAAAAGACCTCATGATGATTTTTGCTGGTAATGACATCCACGGTGGAGATTGTGATTCAATTTCAATTCTTATGTAGCTTAGTTGCATATTGGATAGAGTATGAGTGTTAATTGATAAACCTAAACACTTGAGTGAGAGCGAAAACACTTTACTCCCGGTGAGGTTGGATGTGTAAGCATGCGGGTTACTTGATCACATAAATACTTGCTAGGAAATTTGTTTGCCTTGTCTGTGTTTGCACTTTGATGAGATGTTGCTTTTGGACGAGGCTATTGCATGAAGGATTGTGTTTGTGGGCTGAATGACTCATAAATGTTTTGTTTTGCTCGAGGACAAGCAAAAGGCTAAGTGTGGGGGAGTTTGATAATGCATATTTAGATAGGCATTATAGAGTAGTTTTAGGGTCATTTAGATGTATATATTGCATTTGAAGGGGTAAGTTTACTTGTTTGCTCATTAGGTGCTTAAGTTCGGAATCTATACAAGTTTAGTGTTTATTTGTAGATTGAGGATCCGAAGTAGTAAAGAGGTCAATCATGAGAGTTCTATGGACCATATGGAGGTGAGAACGAGCTAGAGAAGCCAAGTTGGAATGCATAATGAAGAGGCAAAGGGCATACAAGAGGAAAACCGCACCCGCGGAAAGAGGAACAGGGCAAGACAGAAAACCGCACCCGCAGCCACCAAAACCGCATGTTCTGCCAGAATCCCAGAGTTCTCTGCAGTAGCCGCAACTGCGGCCAAGGGGGCAGCACCCGTGGTTTTCCTGGGCCGGATTCAGCGCCGATTTTCTATCCTCTTAAGATGGGCCTATCTTTGGGAAATACTTTCTAGGTTTTTATGAAGGTATTCTTAGATATTTAAAGACTTGTTTTAGATGGTTTTAGGTTATCTTTTATCCTTGGAGAATTGAGAGACGCCGTCTAGGAGCATGAGCAACTAAACTCATCTTGTTTTGCCTATGATCAAGACTTGGTTTTGTTGAATTGTGAGTTTGGAATTCTAGTTGTTTTCTCTTATCTACTTCAATTTCATTGTGCTTTAATTGCTTGAGGTTTTGATTCTACCTTGATTCGCGACCTCGTTAGAATTGCATCATTACTAGGGTTTTGATTCATACATTTGCGAAACCTAATCCAAAGTAGCAAATACAATTAAGTGGATCTCATAGAAAAGCTTGATTGTATAAGAAGTTGACTATGGGTTAAATGTTAATTCTTTAAGGAATTAATATTGCTTATAAGCTTAATATATCTTGAGACTTAGTGCTATTCCTATGATTAAACCTTAGTCCGTGTTAAGATTGCCTAGGAATAAGGGATTATTAGGACTCATAGGACTAATAATCTATTTAAATCAAGATAAGAGTGGATATAGAAAAGATACAACTAGAAGGAAGAACTATGATCAAGTAGACGAATCAAAGTTGAGAATCGTAGGTGAAACATCTCATTCATCATTGTTTACAACCATCACCATTATTCACTTCTTGAGTTCTTTTCATCTTTACATCTCTACAACCCCCTTGTTTACTCTTATTAGTGATTATAACGCATAAAGTAACGGTAGTTCTCTGTGGATCGACTCCGGACTTACTAGCTATACTAGTTGGTTAGTTTGGATATTCTTTTGATAAGAATACAACGATTTTGTCCTGTCATCATGCCTCCTCCCATCGACATTAAACTTGGCCATCAGTTGTTTATTCAGGGAGACGTAGTCAATACTTTCGTCTACTAGTATGGCCTTCTGGCTCCTTGACCCCTTCATGACCCAAGTGCCCTCTTCACAAGCCCACCTAAATAGAAGGACGACTTACTCATTTTCTACAAGAAGTCGGTGTCTGTCCAGTAAATCCCATTAGGTGTCAAGCGCCTGAATGGGTTTATAGTCTCCCTCCTCTCCCTCTTATTCTCTTTTGGCGCAAATGCCAAGGCGGAAAATTTAATCTCACCCCCCCTCTCTCTCTCCCCCCTGTCTTATTCACTATCCTTCTCTCTCCTCTACAAGATTCCCCACCCACTTTTGACTCTCTCTCTCTCTGAATTTTTTGTTGGGTCAAATTGTATTTATTGGTTTGAATTTCATTTTTTTTTTGATAAGTAAAAAATTCGGGTGGTAGTTAGCCTACCCGAGAGTATCCAAAGGATGAGATCACGAAGATCTAGAAGAAAAACAATAACATAATACATCAAAAAACCCGGAAAACCTCCAAACTCTAAGAAAAACAAGCGGACACAACAACGAGAGGAAGAAAGCCCGGCGTGGTGAAGTGGATAGCAAGCACATGGGACAGCACCTGCTGACACGATGTCTCGCCGCCGGAAAGACGGAAAGCAGCAATCCTCGTAAGGCAAAGATGACACCTGGGGAAGTGTGGATCACACGACGTTCCCCCCACCTAGATGAGGGATCTTCGGAGACCACGAACACCACCAACACGATCACTTCGATCAACCAGGGCCGCAGAACTGCTCCTCAACCGAAACTAACCACGAACCAAACAGACGGACACCCAACCAACACTAGGAAATGAAACACGGCCGCGAGTAAGGCGAAGAGCGAGAGAAGATTCCGGAATTATACGTAGTTAAAATTGCAATTTACATCATATATAGTTTTAATAAGTTTTAAATTCTTCTTTAATAATTATTATTTTAATTGTACGGGCTAGCTTTGGGCCCAAGGAAATTGCTTGGGCCCAAAGGAAGGACAAACATGCCCGATACGCCACCCACGGGCCACAAAGCGACCAACTAGGGCCAGGGCACCAGCGCCGGCGGTTGAGAGCGGGCTGTAAAGGAGCGACATGAGGAGCCGCTTATCGGAGGAGAAGAAGAGAACCGAACTGGCGCCAAAGCAAGTAACGACGATATGACATAAACCGAGCACCACCCAATCCCGAAGAGAACAGAGACAAGATGCACCGGCGGGAGTTGGGAAACGACGTAGAGACACAATCCCAAAAAGACTAAATAGGGGGTTACACACAAAATTTGGGCAAAAGCAATTGAAGAACCGAAGAGAACCTTCCATGCCACACAATTGCAGATCTAGAGGCAATTGTCATGAGAGAGGAGGGCTCAAAAAATCAATTTTTTTTTAAATTTATTTATATATATATATATATTTTTAATGTAATGGGTTGCTTTGGGCCCAAGCCAAAGCCTTGGGCCCAAAGGACATATAACCGGGACAAACCAAGGCAGAGACGGGACCACGAGTATTGGAGCCACATCCGACGGAGAGGCCATCGGAAGCGGCAAGGGAGGACAAGCCAACCGTAAAAGGATGGCGTAGGAAGGCCCCCCAACGTGGTAACAGTGCACACTCGAGCAGAGCAGCCGGATTGGAGCAAAAGAGGTGAGGAGCGCTGGTCGAAACATGAAACCAACATTAATCACGCCAAAAAACGCAGTGGTTTCTCCCGAGGGAGATTTAGGGGCTCCCGAATGAGATTTAAGGGCTCCCGGAGGAGAGGTTGCGACTCCAAAACTCAAAAGAGAGTGCGAGATTGTAACTACCGTATTAGATTAGATTTTCCTGTCATTATGCAATTCAGCAATTGTATGGACTTTAATTTTAATTGTATATAAAAATATATAATAAAAATCTCATAGGATTTTTGCGTACAAACGCCCAGGAAGGAACAAAGCAACCGGAAGGTGATTCAGCGGCCGTACACCACCACAAAAAGGCAGCCGGAGAGCCACCAGGACGAAGAGCCGGAGGGGGATCCAACATCAGCCAGAGCGGCGACAATGAGGACCACCCTGCCGGCAGCAGCAACCGAACGCAGCCACTCCAACGACGGAGAAAGCGAAAGAGAAACAGATGCCGATAACCGTTTGAATAGAACGCCGACGAGAGCAAACGAGGGTAACAACGGGCGACAACCCAAGAGCCCGATGAACCGAGCTGGCAGCACAAAGGCGAGAGAGAACGGGGGAGGAGGCGAAGAAAGCGACCGAAGCAAGCTCTCCACCGGACCACCAAAAACCCCCGAAAACCAACGAATTGGGAGACGAGACTAGGTGAGTATGAAGGGAAGGTATACCAGAATGAAAGCCCCAAATCAATTTTGCAAAACGGGGAGACTCGACTCGCAACCCCAGATCAGAGAGAAACCAAAGAGCAAGAGAGGGGGGGCAAAACCCCTAATGACAAACACCAAGGTATAAGGCCATAGAAGGCGCACAAGGAAAGAGATTCACACTAGAAAGGGGGTGGCCGGAGCCGGGACACGGCTGAGGGTGCGGAGGCGGTGGTATGGCCTGCATAATGAGGAGGAAGATATCGGGATTTTGGGGCGCGTGGGCAAGAAGCCCAGCGCGTACTTCAGACCCCAAAAGATGATACAGTGGTTTGAACTTCATATGGTTTCAAATTGTATTTATTGGTTTGAATTTTTTTTATATTTTCCTACGGTTTTGCAAATATGAGTATGAAGTGTGAGTGGAAAACCCAATTTTATACCAAGGTCAAACATTGAATAAAACTCCTTGAAAATATGTACAGTAGAAAACTGTTAGATGTCCAGTAGACAATCATTGACCGGGGAGTTGATTTTTATGGGTGTCATTAGACCTGTCAAATGGGTCATTCGGGTCTGGTTCGGGTCAGGTCACTTCGGGTCCCGGGTAATACGGGTTTCAGGTATTTTTGGATCCCGGGTAATACGGATTTGACCGGATTTTCGGGTCATTTCGGGTCGATTTCGGGTTGGTCAATTTTTTCTTTTTTAAATTAAAAAAAATCATGATTTGATAATTTATCGATAAATTTAAAATTCTAAAGTTAAAGACGTTGTTCATAAGTTCTGGTGCTTGTAATTATATACTATATTTGATCTAAAATATTTGATTTTTATTATTTCTCGTAATTTTTAATAAAATGTAATAATATATAAAATATCAAATATCAAATTTTCAAATAATTTTTAAAAATAATTTCATGCAATTAGTAATAAGCATAGAATTGTTTTAATATTTTAATACTTTTTAGAATTTTTATCTTCTTAAAAAAAGTCCGTTGAAAAATAAAAAATCAAATACTATCGATCAGACGGAGTATTACACAATACAAATAAATATAAAAGTTGATTTGAAAATGAAAGATCAAGTGATTGTAATTATAAAATGTAATAAATTGAAATCTCCATAAAAAATTTTAATCATATATAATTATAAATCAATCGGGTCACTGGGTCAAATGGATAAATCGGGTCAAAATTACCGGGTCCATCGGGTCACCGGGTCGAAACCCAGAAAATTTCTGGGTTTTTCGGGTTCCGGTCGAAAAAAATTTCCGGGGCGAAATTTCCGGGTTCGGGTCGAAATTTTTTCAGGCGTTCGGGTCGGTTCGATCGGGTCGGGTTATGTTTTAACAGGTCTAGGTGTCATGTATCGTTTAACGACAAGCAATAAATCCCTTTCATTTATGTCATGTCAGAAGTGACACGTGTCATGTACAAACCATCACATGCCATGTTAATTGTAGACAACAACAATACATTGCAATTTAATGTCTTCTGCTACTGCTTTTTTTTTTATTTCAATGGTCACATGCTGAACAGTGTTGATATTTCCCATACACCCCACTTATATATGATAGCCATTCACCATCCATACTCCCCACAAATTGGTGAAGTTAAATCCCCATTGCCATTTAACAACCTCTCCAACAACCCTTCAACGAAATGGCTTCCTCATCACACCACCGCGCCTCCTCATCTGGCCTCCCTCCCCGACCTGTCCCCATCGTTATATCATCTGACGAATCGGACGATGGAGGTTTGTCAATCATTTCATTTGTGTAGATTTCAGTTGTGCTACTTGTATCATTATACTATCTTTTTTTGTTCTTTTATGCAGGACCAATGTCGCCACCGCCATACCGACGAAATCAAAGAGTAGAGATCGTCGGCGGTGAGGTTGGGATGCTCGGGTCGTTCTACGAGGCGACCCTTGTACGCAAAGTGAACTCTAGCCACTAGGAGGTCGAATATGTGACCCTCCTACACAACAACATGCGAGACCTACTGAGGGAGCTCATCCCAGCTCTACGAATTCGTCCCCGTCTGCCTCGTATTTCGTATGACCCCTACATGCCTGAAGACCGTGTCGACTGCCGCGTCAACGATGGGTATTGGTCCGGCAGGGTTGTTCGTGTGTCCGGTTATGGGAATGACCGAACATTCACGGTGAACTTCCCACTGAGAGACGAGATGACTGATCATCACGCCCGCAGTATGCGCCCACACTTCGAGTGGGTTGGAGACAGATTCACCACGCAGCAACAATTTCGCTTCTTGTTAGCGTAAAATTCGATTTCAATGTCTTGTATTTTGCTACTCTTTGCTACTGTCTTTTAAATGTTTGCTTCTATGTTGTATTTTTTTAATCCTATTGAATCTATCTCTGAGATATCATGTCCAGTAGATTTCAATATGTGTCATGTGGTTTTCATTACGTGTCCAGTTACAACTAAGCGCTTACACATCGCCCTATAAATTAACCTCCACCCACTTTCTTCTTCTTCGATAGTTTTTCTCTTAAACTTAACATTTAATTATAATTATGTTTATGCCCCCTCACTATCACTCTTCATTGTCACTCTTCTCCATTCGATTCCAATATGGATAAAGCATAATAGTGTCGACATGAGAGAACAAACTCATGGCATCCAAATATGGGTAAATATTATAATTCGACACAAATAAATAAAGATGTCATTATAGTGAATCTACGTCTCCTAGAAATCTTCTCCATTCAATTCCAATAGGTGGCATGTCGTTATGCTCTGTTTTTCATAGGTAAAATCTTGTCTAGTTAAACAAACTGTGACATGTGTATCCAATATTGATGTTCAGTTAAAACTTACTGCTTACACGTGATCCTTCAAATAAACTCCCAGACCCTTTCTTCTTCAATTGATTTTCTCTTAAACTTATAATTTAATTGAAAGTATCTCCCCCCCCCCCCCCAACTGACACTCTCACTGATCTCTCTCTCCTCAGTCTGCACTTTTCTATTTCACCTCTCTCTCTCTCTCTCTCTCTCTCTTCTGTCCTCTACCACTCCAAAAGGTGCTTTTCCCTCTTCCTCTCTCTTCTTCGCTTTTCAGGAGCAGAGCTCTCTCTCTCTCCCTCTATCTCTCAGACTCTCACAGTACCTACAACCGAGATGGAGTCCAGCTGTACCCCATTGGGTGACCTGCTACCGGCCCAACCTTGCAAGCGGATATCCTCATTTCAGCAAAAAAAATCAGATTGGGTTATGCATGCAAATAATTCGGATAATTGGATTATTTTTGCAAATTACCCATATATATACCATATCAATTAGAAAAATACCCTAATAATCGTTCCTTGGGCGTACGAAGCTTAGAGGGATGGGGTCTTGAGAATGGATAAATATATTTAGGGATTTTTTAGATCTAATTTTTTTAAGTCAAAATGAAATAAATAATAATAATTATGTGGGTTTTTTATTAGGTAAAATTTCAGGTAAATTGAGCTTACTCGATAATAATTATGTGGGTTTTTTTTATGAGGTCCTATAAACATGTATCATTGAAAACCTCTCGCCCCTTGGAAAAACGACTAAGGTGTGCAACTTTATCAGCCACTTTATTGCCATCATGAGGTACATTAGAGAAAGATATATTTACAACTCCTTGAAGGATCAGTTTAACATCTGACATAAGAAGTTTGATCTCTCACAGGCAGAGAGAATTATCTCGCGGGTGTTTGATTATTATTATTAGAGTGTCCCCTTTAATCTGGAGATTTGAAATAACGCAATGGCTTTCGCCTTGATAAGATTCTGTTTTTCCACATTCTGGTACCCCATAACTATTAGGTGGCCAACCCAATCTCTGATGATGTAGCCACAGGAACTATCTCAGTAAAATATCATGGACCCATCGAAGTTTAATTTGACGGGGCCAATAGGTGGTTAATTTCTTCCATTCTCTTATCATTTTATTAGTGTTTTCTATCCAGTGCTCTTACCGAGCAGCGGTTTCGGAAGTTGGAATCCATGTCGTCATTGAATTTACATACTCGAGATCAATTGTCGACAAATGATTGAACCATCTTATTCACATCCAAATTGGTTGGGATTGTTGCGTTTGAGAATGTGATCTTGTTTCTAATAAACCAGGTAGTCGCCAAGAGGCTTTTATTTTCATTATTTAATCTGTTGCCAATAAACTTAATTATTGGCTTGATATCTCAAGATTAGTGAATTAGGGCTTGGACGTCATGTTGATCAGTCCGTGTGAGTACCCCTTGAAGGGTATGTGCTTGAATTCTAAGAACAAGTGAGTTTCATCTTCGGTTGAATCATTGCAAACCACACAGGTATTTGGAATCGGCACTCCCCGAAGCGCCAATCTAGGCTTTGTAGGTTGGCCAAGTTGACAGAGTTTCCACATGAATTTTTAACATTCGGTTGAGTATCTAATTTCCATATCTAGTCAGTTACTTCTCCCCCACCATTCTATTTTGAGAGATTAAATTATAGGCAGTTGACATGGTGAACCAGTCATTCTTGTCTGGCTACCAGTAAAGTATGTCCTCAAAATAATTGGTTGGAAGTGGAATTGAGATAATGTCATCAACCATAGATTTTGGACCCACCATTTTCCTCCTATTATGTATTAACTAATCGATTCATCCCTAATAGCAATGTGAGGGCAGTCGTTACCAGACGATAATAGAACTATATCAACTCAATTGCCTTCCCAAAATTTGATTGTCTTACCATTACCTACTGACCAAATCTGACATGTTTTGAATTTGCTCACCAACGGGTATAACTTGGACCCCTGCCATGAGCAACCTCCCTTCCTTTTATAGTTAAGGATGTATGTACCCTTTAGATATTCGTGGTCAATCATCTTTACCCATATATTGCAGTGTTCAGCTAATATTTTTCATAGCAGTTTCATTTGAAGAGGCTCATTCATCTCGCATGCTTTGAGAATTCTCAATCCTTCCTTTTTCTTAGGTTTACAGATCATGTCACAGCTAATAAGCGGATGTGTTGAAGGTCCTTATTACAGGAAAAAAGTTCTATTTATTTGATCAAGTTCTTTATGAATAGCAATCGGAAGCATGGAGTTTTGCATTGTATAAAGAGGTTTAGCTCACAAATTGGATTCAATAAGAACCGCATGTCCTTTTTGTGACAAAACGTTTGCCTTCCATTTGGTTAACTGATATTTTGATTTACAAATCATATCAATAAAAGTTTCCTTGCTAATGCGACCATTAATGATCGGACAACCATGGTACTTTTCAAGTGTTTTTTCATTGGAAATGCCCAAGCATCTTTCAATTTTTGTTATTCTATTTCTGGTTATACCTATCGTGGTTTGAAAAGCCGATTTATGGAAGTTAACCTTTTGGCCCGAGAGTTGCAATATTCATCAACTTTTTGACAGTTTGACAAGCTACCACGCTCCCTTTCACGAATATAATGATATCATCAACAAAGAGGAATATGATACATGGTCCGCCATTTCTGAATCTGAAGCCAACTTCTTCCTCTACAATATTTGATTCGTGTGACAATTTTCTTGCTAGTACTTCAGCCCCGAGAATGAATAAGAAGGGTGATAATGGGTCACCCTGATGGATACCCCACGATGGTTTTAAGATATCTGTTGGGCTATTATTAACAAGGACCAAAAAAGATACTATAGACATGCATTCTATAATCCACGTGAAAAATGTTTGGTGGAACTCGGACTTGTTTAACACTAATTGTATGAAACACCAATCTACTCTATCGTATGCTTTTTCCATATCAAGTTTCATTGCCACCAACCCTTCAGAACCTCTTCTTCTCCTGAAGGAATAAAAAATCTCATATGCAATAAGCACATTGTCTTGGATCGATCTATCCGATACGAAAGCTCCCTGTAAGGGATGGATAAGTTTTCCTATGATTTTCTTCAGTCTTTCTGTCAGAATTTTCGATATGATCTTATAGATTATCATGCAAAGACTAATCGGTCTATAATGTGAGGTTGTAGAAGAGTTTTCACATTTTGGTAATATTGTAATGAATGTGTGTTTAACTTGTCTCAACATTTTCCAGAGTGGAAAAAACCCTTTACTGCTCGCGTTACACTAGCCCCAACAATGTCCCAATAAGCTTTATAGAACTCTGCCGACATGCCGTCAGGACCTGGCAATTTGTTTGCTCCTAAAGAGAAAATTGCAGCCTTGATCTCACCATTAGATGGAATCTGGATAAGATCACTATTTTCCTCGACAGAAATAACTGGATTGATCAAATCTAATAGCGACAATTGTGTTGTTGGAATAGTCCTTCACGCTGAAATCATTTTTCATAATCTTTCTTAATCTCTTGTATGATATTTCCTCCCCCAATATTTGGGTACCTTCAGATGTGGTTATGGAGCGAATGATTTTTTGATTTCTTCTGCTCGTTGCCACCTTGTGGAAGTAGGAAGTATTTGTATCTGTGAGTTTGATATGTTTTGTTTTAGATTTGTGGTTCCAGTAGTTTCTTTGAAAGAGAAGCTCCTTCTTTTTTTTATTAAGTTCGATTCCCTATTGGTATTTCCAGTACCGTTTATTCCTAGGTCTGAATTACTAGATTGAATCTGTAACAACTGTTTTTCAACCTCTTGAAGCTGCTTGGAGATATTGCCAAATGTAGTTTTATTCCATTCTTTTGCTTTGTTTTTTAACAACTTAGTTTTAAACATTAGTTGGAACATTGTTGAACCTGGACACGACGATCTCCAAGCTTGTTTGACAATATTCCTAAAGTCTTTTCGTGTTATCAAGATATTTTCAAATTTGAAAGGCGACACTTTGTGAGTCTGGTTATACATATCAACTGTAATAGAATAGTGATCAGAAAATAAATAATTATGTGGGTTTGTTACGCACTCGCAACATTCCATTTCTTTCTTTCTTTTTCCAATAATCTTTTTTTTTCTAATATATTAAAAGCCTCTCTCCCTTTCTCTCTCAATGTGGGTGCGACGAGAACGGTGTTAGCTCCATCGACTTTATTATCTAGGAATGGGACGGAAAGCCAATTTACATTGGTTATGGCAAAATAGGACATCAGTCCCCAATAAAAGCTGAAGCGCTCGCTCTTAAGCAGGTGGTTATAAAAGTCTTCCGATTAATCATTCCCAAAATTTAAATCGAGGGCGACTCATTTATTATTATAAACCATCTTAAGACTGACAACTCTTGCCCATGGGAGATTGAATTAATAATGTCTGATATTAAATTACTACTATCAAAAGTGAGAGAGGTTTCATACTCTCATGTGCCCCACATTTACAATAGAGTGACAGACAAGATTGCACACCTTTACCGCTCAACTAGGGGCGCTAGTATTACTACTAATTTAGGTCTTATAGACCTAATCCGTCAAGATGCTATCAGATAGATGAAATCTATCTGGATTTTTTCCTAATAAAAAAAAGTGGGTGCGACAACGTCTCATTCGTGAACTTTCAAGTGGTTAGTAAACTTGTTGAAGTGCAGTAGTTGCAACTTCCCATTCATGAAGGCATGCTTATAAGTCGCCAATGCCATCTCGGAGCTATTGTTGGAAAGAAAAGGGGTTTGCATTTAAAGAATTTGATTCGGAATCAGATATTTTTTGGTTTGGAGATAAATGAGTTAGGAGTGATTTTTCGAAAAGGATACAAGACAACTTATAAAGAAATGGAAGTGACAACACTCTGTCACACCCCGACAAAACATTATCACATTCAAACAGAAACTTCATTGCTCTCGGAGAGTGAAATGGAAGTGGCAAACCATGTAGAAACTTCATTAACTAAAAATAACATCCATTACATAATACAAACCATGTAGTAAACAACCATTACGTAATAAAAATCATGTAGTAAACATGTATTACATAATACAAAACATGCAGTACAAAATAGAAAACATGCATTAATAGAAGGAAACATACATCAAACTTAACTAAAATAGCATTGAACATATATAGAGCGGACGATCTCTCAAGGGGAGTATTGCTCTATGAGGTCTTTGAATAACTTCATTTTCAGTTTCTCGCCCTCTAGTGGAAGATTTGTCGACGACATGATGTTGGTAAGAAAATCCATCTTCTTCACTCTCTCATACCCTTGTTGCTTCTCCCTCTTGCGGTTCTCCTTAGCTACATGCAACTCATATATACAACTGCTTGAACTTTTAGCTTTCTCTTGCTCCATTTTTTGGTAAGTTGTCGGAGATTTGGTTGATCAGATAACATTTCTTCCTTTCCCTTTCTTTTAGCTAGACTTCTTAATACCCATTGGTCGATCTATGGGACTGACATTGAAGACACTAGTAGGAGTATCTAAACTTGGGCTATCCCCTCCACCAGTAGACCGAGATCTTTTGGAGCTCCCGTTGCTTGCATTGCAACGATTGATTTTATCTAAGTAATCTACACTCCACTTGGGCTCATCACGCAATGCTAGTCATGTATGTTTTTCTTTGAATTGCTTCTCATCACTCTTAGAAACATAGAGTTCATGTGCCCTCATGAGCACATCCTCTGTTTACCTTACCAAATGCTCTCATATGACTTGCCTTCTAAAAACAACTAACAAACTTAGAGAGATTAACGTTGATTTTTTCCCATCGTGCCTTACATCTCGATGAACCTCTTTTCACTTGGTGTTGTTTCCTATACTGCTCATAGAAAGCTCCAATTCTAGCCCAAAATGTTTGTGAGTCTTAGTCTGTGTTAATGATTACGTTAATGGAGATGTTAATGAAAGCACTAACTAGAAGATTATAGTCTTTCACACTCAAGTAGGCGCGAGGACCACAAACTTCATCAAAACCTTTCGCAGCTTCACCACGACCACGAGCACCACCACAACCTCAACCATGAGCACGACCTCGGCCGCGAGATCCGCCACTACCACCTGCTGGGGCATCAATAACACGTGGTCGGGTTCTGTATGTTGGGATCGACTGAGAGTGTTGTGCATTTTCACTTCCACCGGTGTTTGGGGTATAATTTTGTATGTTTGAAGAGAGAAGTTGCTCGCAATAGCTTAACTCATAGTTAGAAGAAAATGACATATTTTCGAAGCTAGAGAAGAAGAAATTATCATGTTGATTTTGGGATGCATTCATGATGGTGAAGAAGGGAAATAGTGCGTATTTCACAAGTGTTTGAGGTATGTATTTATAAACCATTCCGAAATGGTTCAATCGGAAAGGACTTGTGGGTAGTACCCAAAGGTCCCCGGTTCAAACCTCAGATGGTCGCTCTTTATTTACCAAATTCAAGGGGTATGTATTTATAGGTGAAGTTGTTATTACAACTTCCAAATATTAAAGAATATTTTATTTAAATAATTATTTCGTCTTCTTAACATCTTTTATTCTTACCAGTGAAAACTAATTACAATTAAAATTTTCAGTATTATTTTGCATGTATTCAAATAAAAATATTTTTTAAAAAAAATATGGCCAAACATATTCAAAATTGATATTTATATTTAGAGAAAAAATATGGCCAAACATATTTAAAAATATTTTTCAGTAGTATTGTGGTTTTTTTTTTCAAAAAAATATCAATACCAAAAATTACATATATAATACTCCCTCCGTTAATTAAAACTTGACGTTTTACTATTCATGCACACTTTTTTAGGTGTTAAAAACTATATAAAATATTAACTTTTTTAATAATTTTAAAATAAATTCATACTTATTACTATTAAGTGTGAATTTATAAAAACAAATATAAAAAATATTAATATTTATATAGTTTTTAGCATTCTAAAAAAGCGTACATGAATAGTAAACGACAAGTTTTAATTAACAAAGGGAGTATGTAATTTCATTCCACCCATATTGCATCTCTACCATCCATGTGTGGCCATCTCAGTTGCTTCTCCCATCCACAACGGCAACATGACACACGTCCCCCTCTCGTCAAAACTATGCCAACCTTCACAATAGTGAAACGCTGCGTTTTGCTTCTCTATCATTTCAAACGACGTCATCTTATATATGGATTTTTAAAAAAATAAAAACAAATACATTTTGACAGAACCCCATCTTCCCCCTCTAGTACTTCTCATGCCTTCCTCTTTCCTTTTTTTTTGGTCATGAAGGATGACTAAAACCATATGCTTTTATTAGTTAACTTCGCTAAAGTCCCCACTATGGGTGGGTGAGTACACCAGATTAGCAATACAACTTGGAACTTTGGAGTATTGAATGAAAGGATCAGCTAAGGTGACTCTCAATTTTGCTAGTACGTCTGCATCTTCATTTGTTCTTTGGTTCACATGCTGAATTTTGAAGTCCCATGGGGTGTTTTCCAGTAGCCCCCTGCATTGTTTGGCCAGCTGCTGATAGGCATAAACACCACCCCCTTCTTGCTTCAACATGTCTAGCACAGTGATGCTATTTATTTCCAGTTCAATTTTTGTTACCTCCATTTCTTTTGCAATCTTGAGACCATGGTGAACCGACCATAGCTCAGCTGCAAGTGCAGAGCAGCTTCCACACCGAAATGTGAATGCCCTTAAAAACATGCCCTGGTCATTCTGGAGAATCCCTCCTCTACCTCATGGTCCTGGATTGCCCCGTGACCCACCATCCGTGTTAAGTTTTACCCATCCGATCTCAGGAGGCACCCAAACAGCTTGGACCTGCCTCTCTTCAATCCATGACTCCATTGTCCTTTTGGACTTTGCTCGAGCGTGGAAGTAGGCCGAAACTGTTCTCCACACGCTATGAGCTAGCCCTTGCACCTTGTCATTCTTCTCAAAGACTAGTTTAATCCGAACCTTCCAGGTCATCCACAACATTGTTATGAAAGTGGAGCTCCATCTATCCCCCTTCTTGACATTCTAAAACACCTATTCTTGGATGCTGGAAGTGGAGAAAAAGGTTTTGGCAATTTGATCATTGGCCAGTTTCCGCCAAACGTTCCCTACTAGCTCGCAATCTTGTAGCATATGGATATTTGTTTCCTCGAGCCCGCACCTCGGACAAGCTGAATAACTCAAAAGGTGTCTCCTCCCTCTATTGGCATTGCATAATATTGCATCATGGGCTGCTAGGAAGGTGAAAGTGCATGCCCTCTGCTGCGCCGACACTTTCCAGATTTGCTTCCATCCAAGTGAAGGGTTCAGTCCCCCTTCTTTCCTTAGCAGGGCCATCGCTAATGACGTGGTGAAATTGCCCGACATCGTGTGCCCCCAGTACACTCTATCCTCTAATTCGAGTTGATCGATCACCTTGATTGCTTGTAGTTTATGCCTAATTTTCACCGGTAGGTAAACTGAGATTAAGTCTCAATTAATCCCAATCATCGCGCGCCTCTCCATACCTCTGCTACAGTCTGTCCAGCTTTCTCCTCGGGTATGCTCTGAATCGCTACCTCTTCTAACGGGGCATCTTGGAGCCATAGATGGCTCCCGAATAATGTGCTATGGTCATTACCAATATCTGTTTGCAGTTCTAGAGTCAGCAACTTCGCCCCACGAACTATTCCAGCCTTTGATTGGATGTGTTTGCTCGCCTTTCAAACATGTCCACGTTCGCCCTGTTGCTACAGTATTTCCCCCGAATAAGACGACTCCATAGTGAAGTTGGTTCCTGTAATATTCTCCATCCAAGCTTCCCAAGCACCGCTTGGTTAGTCTCTCTCATTGGTCGGATACCAAGCCCCCCTACAGTCATCGGAGCATACAAAATCTCTTTCCTGAGGAGGTGGATTCGTCGGTTATCCGTTGATGAGCCCCATACAAATCCTTGTACAACCTTGTCTATCGCATCACAGACTCCCTGTTGAATAAAGCTCGACTGCATCGTGTAAACCGGGAGACTTGTTAGCACTGTTTTAGCCAAAGTTATTCGGCCCGACATCGAAAGAGTGCGAGCTTTCCAACCATTCAACCTCTTTGAGACTTTATCCAGCAAGAAATTGAACCTCCCCATTGTCAATCTGCCACACGTTCTCGACACACCCAGGTAGGTGTCGAATTCAGTTGCAATCAGGATGCCCAATTCGTTGCTGATTTCACTCTTAACAGTTGCAAGAACGTTCCGAGAAAAGACAATGGAACTCTTTGCAAAGTTAACCCTCTCTTCCGATGCCTTACAAAACTTCTCTAGGCAAGCTTTAATCACCCTTCCATGGTCCTTTGTAGCTTCTCCAAACAGCATAAGATCATCCGCAAAAAAGAGATGAGAGAGCTTCACTCCCCCTGCCCCGATTGACTTCCATGTCCCCGAGTCTTGGATTATGTGCGAAAGATACTCCATACAAAGAACAAAAAGATAGGGAGACAATGGATCTCCTGGACGGATGCCCCGTGCCGGACTGAAACCTCCCACATCGCTTCCATTCCATAATATATCCGTTTTCCCCATGGTCTGATAGGTCATGATTACATCAATGAGTCGTGATGGGATTTGGACTCTTTCTAGCATTGCTCAGAGGAAAGCCCAGTCGACTCTATCGTAGGCTTTCTCCAAGTCGACTTTGATGATCATCCACTCCCTCCTTCGTCTCTCGGCCATGGAATGCAAGACCTTCTGAACAATAACAATATTATCAATTATTTGGCGTCCCGGAATGAAACTCGATTGCGTGGGCGAAACCAGCTCTGGCAGCGCAGGTATGATGCGGTTGACAATAATTTTTGTTGCTATTTTGAAGACCACATTTAGGAGCGAGATTGGCCTGAGCTGTTTAGGCGAAATCGGGCTCTCTTCCCTAGTATCCTCAACCGATAAAAGTGTTCTAATGGAATAATTTGTGCACTTCACGTAACTGCTTGTCTCCTTTAAGAAATTATTTTTTTCTTTTTAAAAATATATACACTATTAAATTCACAAATTAACTCATTTTAGTTTATAAAAAAATTAACTCATTTTTACGGTATCGTTATTATTTTATTAACCTGTTATTTTGGGTTAGGCTCGTATGTTTCGACTTGGCCATTTGGTTTCCGCTTTTTGTAATGCATCGTTTTCATTTCTCGTTGTATGTTTGATGGTTTGCCGTATACCGACTTTGTCGGCCTCTCAATGTGTTAGATTTGGCTGATTCTCAAATTATTACCTAATATATATAGTATGGATCTTTATATATATATATATATATATATATATATATATATATATATATATATATATATATATATATATAAATATATATATATATGGTGTGGTTATGATGAAAATGGGGCTTAAAATGAAATTTTGACTTAAAATGAAAATGGGGTAATTAAGAGATAAACCGGCGCGGGTTTGCCATTAAAAAAACCGAACCAGGCTGGACTGGAAAAAAAAAAACGTTGAACGAAAAAAGAGAAGCCCACCAACCTTCCTCAGTTGCTCTTCCCTCCCGAGTTCCCACCCTCCCAGCCGCCCTCCCTCCGTCCTCACCAGCCGCCACCCCCAGCAGCGAGCCTCCCTCCGACCTCACCAACCGCCGACGTTAGGTCCCGAAGCCCCAATCTCCGATCCCGAGCAGACAATGTTTAGGGCTTTATCCTTCTCGTTGTTCTCTTTGGCTTCGTTCTCAAGCCGCCAATGTTTTAGGGCTTGGGGTTCTTTAACCGTAGGTTTTCCCCTTGTGCCTTCCTCCTCACAAGCCCTGCGCTAATTCCAAAGCTCATTCCAGAGTGGAATCCATCACCCTCGTGCCTTTCCTCTCTCCATCTTCAGGCAATTTCGAACAACTCTCTCCTCCTCCATAATTTGGCTTCGATTCATCAATTCCGAGTACAATCCTTCACTGTGCTCGTTCTCCGCTCTATCTCAGCAATTTCAGGTTGGGGCCGAAATTTTGATTTAATTTACTTGCAATGCTTGTTGTTGTGTGCTTCATTTGCTGTGTGATTTGGGTGTGATGGTGATTTGGCCATGGATTTTTCTTTGCTCCATTTGCTATCAAATTCCATGTGCAATTTGCTTATCATAAGTCTGATTATTGTCTCTCAAATTCCAAGTGATTGTCTAATCTATTGAGCAATTTGTTGTTGTGGTTGCTCTGCTGAAATTGCAAATCGTTGCACTTTCTCCCTCTTAATTTGTAAGCATGTTAGCTGAGTTCATTTTTTTTATCTTTTCAATTGATTGTTTTTTATCTTTAATTAAATATTGTTGTGCTCAGATCTTCACCCCTATTTGCAGAAAGTCCTTTTACAAATTGAGTGACCGTGTTTCTTTTTTGTCCCTTTGATGTATGAATTATTGATAAATTCGTTGCCAACTGAGTGTTTTTGGTTGATTGAGAGTTTCCTTCTTTTGTTTAGGGATAAAATATTGGAGTACAGAGACGAGAGCCAGCGATTAGATCAATGCGGTCGTCTCTTTGATTCTTCAGACTCCAATATATGATGCATTCGAGATTGATGCTGGTCATGTTGTACAGGTTCTTTCTCCTTGTTGATTGCAAAATACCGTAATTGCAGCTGCTATAATCTTTCTTGTCTATTTTTCAACTCAAGCTTAAGTTGTAGTCTACTATTCTGATCCATAAAGTGTAATCTGCTGGTTAAATTGTCCACTAGATGTATTGGCGTGTTCAAATTTTATTAAAGGCTTTTTACATTTAAGTGTAGAGTGAGTGCTCTTTTATTATGACCTATGGTTGGAATTAATGGCCAATTTGACTCCTTAATAGGCTGGATTTTTTATCGTGCATTTGGAGTATTTCTTGGGTTTCAATTAAATCCTACTTTGGACTTTGCTTTGGACAAAAAATTGAGTTGATTATTGAGTTATGTTGAATGGGAACTTTTTGGGACTTGTTTCTCCTACTTGATCCTGCTCCTAGGAACAAAGATTTTTCCCCTAATCTCTGGTGCAGATTGAAATTGGGTTTCTTTGACAAGGATTCAATGTTGGGCCCAAATACACTATGTGGGGATGTGGATACTTGCCTGGGTTTCATCACTTGTTATCCTATACATTTCAGAGCTTATAGCTTTCACCCTTGCTGACCTTTTTATCTGGATACTTGCCTGGTTGTTCTCTTCTTCCCTTTTTCATACCAACAAAGATCTCTGACAGAATTTGCCTCCATGGACCCTTTGTGCTAATTTTAGAACTTAAAATGTGCAATTTTAGTTTGAAAAAGTGCAAATATAAAACTAAAAAGTGCATTTTTAGAACTCAAATGTTCTTAGCTTGTCCATATTTGGGTTTGCTTGTTACTTGAATTAAGATCCATAAGCTCAATTAGGAATGAGCGCCTAAACAGTTGTTGTTCAGGAGGTTGGTGGTTCGACTCCACCTGGATCTATCTATTGTTTCAATTTCCAAAGTTTAGATCTATTGTTATTTGTGCACCTAATCATTTTATTTATGAACTTTTTTATCTTATTTATGCACTTTAATTCTAGAAGCTCAAATAGAAGGTTTTAACGGAATTTACTTAGCCTTTTTAGTCTCAATAACTCATATTATTAGATTTGATTGCACATTTCGCTTATTTATGTTGTTGTGCAGACTCCAACAATACTCGTAGTTGCAAGATCATGTGTAGGTACCATAGATGCATCACTTTGGATGTAAATGTTGTTTTTGGCTGATTTTTCTTATGCTTTACATTGAGCTTATGCAATTAATAAGTAATATGCCTTAGTTTTTATTTATGTTTGTTTCATTTATAAGTCTCATATCCTTAGTTCTTAAGCAATTTATAAGTCTCATTCCTCACCTTAATCACCACTTTTTCCTTCATTAACTTTCGAAGACATACATTCTCATCCAAAATTTCTATAAAAAAAAAGAATATCTAACCTAGAGGACATTGTTGTTAGTTTCTTTGTTAATTATTTGGTCATAATAGATAATAGATGTTCTAAAAATCAAGAGGATGCTATCAGAGGGCTTCTTGTTCGAGAACGGATTGTTCTCCTGTGTCTTATGCACTTCGTATTATTATTTTTGCACTTTATAAGGTTATATGTGCACTTTATAATGTTAACTATGCCCTTTATAGTTTTATTTGTGCACTTTATGATCTTATATTTGCACATTACAATTTTATTTTTGCACCATATTCATGAAGAGAAACATAGTAAGAGATAAACATAGATAGCCTATGCGGGATTTGAACTCGCATCTTTGTGTGTGGGCACATTGCTCTACCATTTTGAGCTAATAGACTTTTAATGACACATCGCGTATATTAATGCAATTTTAGATAGCAATTGTGCAACTTGAACTCTATTAAGTGTAGAAATAAGACATATTAGTGCACTTTTAGATACCAATTTGTGCAATCTAACCTCAATTAGTAAAAGCCAAACAGAATGAACAATCAGTGACTAGTAAATTCAGTAGGATAGCTTGCCAAAGGAATTCTATTCAGACAATCCAAGAATATTCATCGAGAATGTAAGTCGTGATTTCGATCATTTCATCACAAGGATTTAGTATAAATAACAAAAAAAAAACTAATAAAATACAGCAACTAACAGCAAACATTGGAAAAAATTATTTAAAAAAATTCAAATTGACCAAGTTTTACTTCATCTCAAAATTGTCAAAGAGCAAGAAACAAACTACTAGAGTATTAGTTGAAAAAATAACTAGTTTCCTTTATCATCTTAAAATAAGTATAATGATAATAATATAAAATAAATAAAAAATAAGCATATCACATCAATTCAACTGCACTAGATCAGGGGTGGCTCAAACCTATGAGCCTCATAGCAGCAAAAGCAACAACAAATTGTTTTTTTTTACAACTTTCTGTTTTTTACAGCTTCATTTGTTTAAATATAGCAGCATCGAATTGTACTTCTAATTTCTTACAACTTTTCGTTTTCTTACCGCTTCATAGCAGCAAACTTGAAGTTTGACAACTTGCCGTTTTTATTCAAGTATCCCTTCCTCATGCCTTATTTACGCACTTTAAAATTTTATTTCTGCACTTTAACTAAATGTGTATTACATATGGTATAAATTCATGCACTTCATCATTTTATTTTTGCACGTTATAATCTTAATTGTGTACTTCATAATCTTATTCATGCACCTCATGATTTTATTCTTGCACTTAATCATTTTATTTATGCACTTTATAATCTTAATTGTGCACTTTATAATATTATTCATGCACTTCATGATTTTATTCCATTAAATTTGAACAGATTAGTGCTTATTTTAGCTGGGATTAGTTTATATTATTCATGCACTTTATCATTTTATTCTTTTACTTTATAAACTTAATTGTGCACTTCATACTCTTATTCTTGCACTTCATACGTACTCTTATTCTTGCCCTTCATGATTTTATTCTTACACTTCATTTTATTCTTACACTTTATAATCTTAATTGTACACTTCATAATCTTATTCATGCACTTCATATTATTATTCACACATTTCAACATTTTATTCTTGTACTTCATCATTTTATTCTTGCACTTTATAATCGTAATTGTGCACTTCATTATTCATGCACTTCATATTATTATTCATACACTTCATTATTTTATTATTGCACTTTATCTTCTTATTTATGCACTTTATAATCGTAATTGTAGACTTCATAATCTTATTCATGCACTTCATACTATTATTCATACATCATTATTTTATTCTTGCACTTTATCTTCCTATTTATGCACTTTATGACTTTATTCTTGCACTTTATAAACTTATTCGTGAATGGGAACAAAAAGAAGAACCATGAATAGCCTATGCGGGATTCGAACCCGCATCTTTGTGCAAGGCACATTGCTCTCCCATTTTAAGCTAATAGGCTTATAATCGGACAATCGGACATCACACATATTAATGCAATTTTAGAATACGATTGTGTAATCCAAACTATTAAGTGCAAATATAAGATATATTAGTGCAATTTTATATAACAATTGTGCAATCTGAAGTCAATAAGTAGTAGAAGCTAAATATTAAACTTGGTTTCTAAAATAGTAATCCTTGGCACCGGACATTTCAGTAGCAGCAAGCCTACATTAAGCACACAAACCCCCCCATAAAATCTATAGTCTATAGATGCTCCTAGATCTAGGAGGGACTAATCCTTAAGGATCTCGATACACATAAACAAAATGATGTTTGATACAATCACCAAGAAACTAATCCATAAACAAAATGATCTAGCAAGGACTAATCCCTAAGGACTAATCCTGAAGGATCTCGATACCCCCATAAAATCTATAGTTTTTAGATCCTGATAGAACCATCAATCACGAGTAGCATAAACAAAATGATGCTTGATACAATCACCAAGAAACTTGAACGGAAAACCACCTAATATGACAAAGAAGATGTTTGACTTGAAACTAATATGACAAAGATATTAGTACCTTCAGGGTCATACCCTTCTAGATCTTCATGTACACAACGGGAAACGGCCGAAGGATAAAACTTGAACCTCCCATATAGGACTAGTCTCCATGCAGCAATAGCCCTTCTTCCAGCTGGGACATAGTATTAACAATCACCATAAGAAATAATAGCCTTGAAATCAATAGTTGATCATTCTGCTTTGGAAACTCCTATCAGAAAAATAATCTAGAACAATAACACTTGCTGATATACTTCTGACCGGTTTCATGGCATATGAAGAAAATAAATTCGCAGCAATTTGAAGACGCACTGAAATCCTCCTGGAAAATTGCAAAGAAAAAACTATGCTAAAACAGATGGTATTTTCTTATGGACTCTAATCATAGAGAATGTTTGGAATTGAGGACCGCAAGTCAACAGATAACATACACAAGATTGAAAAAGTCAGTGGCAATCCTAGAACTATCGATAAGGATGGGCTGTAAGAAGGTAACTTAATTGCAAGAATCATAAACATCAGAAATTTGAGTTAAGTAAACTCCTGCACTTATGCACTTACTTGAGGAAAAATCGGGGTTGAATTCGAAACGCTCGAAGGGTGAGCTGAATAAAATATTTCACAACAGCAATAAAACGGCATGAACGATCATTTATAGCTATTTCAGTCTAGCAACAATGAAAATATCAGACATTATAGATATCAAAGCATTAACCCTAACACTAGCCCTAAACATCAGAGATAGAAAGACAAGAAAATTTCAAGAATCAAACATCAAAATCAAGCAATTGAGTGGATACAAAGCCAAAAAATGAGAACAGGAGAAAGAAAGAGAGTGTTTACCTAGACGAGTGGCAAGAAGCTTCCCGATGGGTTTTGCAGGGCCAAGGGCATTTGACAGGAAGAGTAGAGAAGGACTTGCCGAGCTTGGTAGATGGATGGAAAATCCCCACCTTCCCCTGAACCTAATTCCATAGCCAAATGGTCCAATTCAAAGAATAGAAAAAAGCCCCAAATATGAGTAAACCCTAGCTACGGAGTACTAACTCAGGCGGAAATTCCCTTCAAATCGTTGTCGAAGACGCCGAGATCGTCATTGTCGGAGATGAGGTTCCAGACGTCCGAGGTAGGGTGCGGAGGTCAAGTGTTGTCGCCATCGTCACCGTCGCGCGGAGAAGAGGCAGGGGGTGAAGAAAAGAGGAGAGAGATTAGGGAATGATGGAGGGACGAGAGAAGAGGGAGGTGAATCAGGGGTTGGAGAGTGGAAATGGGAGGAGATGGTGAGGGAGAGGAGAGAGATGGTGGCGGGTGCACCTGTAAATGAATCGGGAGAGCATGGTGGATGTCGGAGCAAAGAGAAAGAGAGGAGACTGTAAACACGAGTTGAAGTCGAGAGGGATGAACGAGGAAGACGGACTGACAGAGGCTGTCTCTTCCTTTGGAAAGAAATTAGGCTTTTTTTTTTTTAATCATCCTGCGCCCCATAATCACATCTTAGCCCATTTTCACTTTAAGCCAAATTTTCATTTGAAGCTCCTTTTTCATTTGAACCATTACCTATAATATATACTATATATATATATTCTTGTGAATTTCCCTGAGTGAATACCGTTAAAGAGGAGGAGAATGAACAATAGGACACAAATGATTTCCGTGTTCTGGCAAGAACCGCGCATAACACCATGCAGAGAAAAACCTCTCTGCAGCTAGGGTTTCTTATTATTGAGATGATTTGATGGATACACTGACACACAATAATTCAACCCTACACCCTCTATTTATAATAGAGTCCCTATAGGTAGAACCTCCTATAGAGAAACCTAGATATAGATAAAACATACCTTATTTAGAACCTATTATAGATAAAACCATCTATAATAAATCACCTATATATAAAACCATGTATAGATAAAACTTGATATAGATATATTGACTTGGGCCCCAATCCAATTTATCTATCTACCTAGGATGATTAATTGTCTCCGACAATATATATATATATATATATATATATATATATATATATATATATATATATATATATATATATATATATATATAAAAAGATAGCATGAGAACAGATCTAGGCCTTTGATTGATGAAAAATGGAGGGTTGTGATTATTCCTAGATAATTTATTATTTTAATTAAAAAATCAGAAAAAGGATTTTGCTTCTCAAGTTGTTGCGCGTGTAATTCATTCCCTCATCTTTCTTCATTTAAACCGTCCGTGGCGACTCCCAGGAAAACGCTCAGGCCTATGGTCGAAATTAGGGTTAGTCGCGAGAGGTGCAGGGAAGGCGGCGGTTGCGAAGGTGGCCGACAAGCCGCCACCGATGGCAACTGCATCAGGAGCGGGACTCCGCCGATGGCATCGCCTTCGTCTTTCCGGCAGGCGGATCCGGCGACTAGAAGGGCGGATGCGATGGGCCGATGGCGGCGATTGGAAGGGCGCGGGCTGATGAGGCGGACGACCCACACAAAAATGGCGACGGCGGCTTGTGAAGGCAGGGCGGATGCGATGGCACCGGTGGATCTGCAAGGTACGACGCAGCGGTGATGGCTCTGATTGCCCGAACGCGGGACTCCGGCGATGGCATCGCCTGAAACTGGAAACAATAACCACCAGCCACGGCGGCTGTGGTGATGGGAACACCCCACAAACCGACGACGGGGGTCAGGGAGACAATTGCGAGAGCAGCGGTGGTGGTTACACAGAAAACTGGGCAGTTTTGGTTGCGGTTATGGCGGTTCTCCGGCGGAAGTTGGATGGTCAGGGCGGTCATGGGGGAGAAACTGCCTGAAAAAGGTTGTGAATTATTCATCTGGAGTTTTGCTTTCCTAATTCGATTGAATTTGTATCTTCAATTGATTTTGAATTATTCATCTGGAGTTTTGGATTCATCTTCAATGCATCGATGCTATCGAATAATCATGCGATACCATCAAATAATCTTGTGATATCATCGAATAATTTTAGTTATACTACTGTAACACCATCGAATAATCAAGCAATACCATCGAATAATCAAGCAATACCATCGAATAATCAAGATATACCATCGAATAATCAATTGTTACTATCGAATAATCCTGATATACCATCGCACAATTCGTTGATACGATCGAATAATCCAGATATATCATCGAATAATTTAAAGAGAGTGCACTACACACGCTCCCAATCCAGCAAGTGGGCAAAAAAAAAGATGTAGGCCCCACTAATTTTTAATTAAAAAAAACTAAAATTACCTATTAATCTCATCCATTCATTTCACCAAATCAATGGCCTAGATGTGTTCTCATGTTACACAATAAGGCATGAGTACCCAAGAACCATCCTCTCTCTCTCTCTCTCTCTCTCTCTCTCTCTCTCTCTCTCTCTCTCTCTCTCTCTCTCTCTCTCTCTCTCTATGTTACACAATAAGACGAGCTAATTTGTTTGTTGTAATTTAGCAAGTTCTCGGATTTGAGGTACTTATACTGAATAATTCTGACCCATATATTATCCGGTTCCGCCATGATTTTCCACAGGAGCTTTAGTTGAAGGGCATCATTCATGTGTTTAGACTTACGTCAACCCATATCTCGCTGTTGTTTTCGTTTACAAATTTTGTCCCACCTGATAAGTGATATATATATATATATATATATATATATATATATTCTCCCCTTAAGTTATAAACCACTTATCAGGTGGGACAAAATTTGTAAACGAAAACAACAGCGAGATATGGGTTGACGTAAGTCTAAACACATGAATGATGCCCTTCAACTAAAGCTCCTGTGGAAAATCATGGCGGAACCGGATAATATATGGGTCAGAATTATTCAGTATAAGTACCTCAAATCCGAGAACTTGCTAAATTACAACAAACAAATTAGCTCGTCTTGGCAATGGTCCAAACTGCGGTCTCTAATCCCAGACTTCAAAACTAATCTGGCTTGGCTGGTAGGTAATGGAAGAACTATCAATTTCTGGAAAGATAACTGGGCAAATAATTTAAATATGCTACAACACTGTATTTGCCTCGATATAGTAGACCTGTATGAAAAAGTTAAGGAATATATCACCGACAAAAAATGGAATACTGACAAGTTACGACTAGTCCTAGACCAAGCAATTGTCGAGCAGATTTCAAACATCCCTCTTCCAATTCATCTGATCGAAGATCGGTTGTATTGGTGGTCGGCGAAGAAAGGTTGGTTTACTACTTCTTCTAGTGCATACAATCTGTATGCACATTCTACCTCTGACCCTATAGATGAAAATGCTTGGATCTGGAAGACTAACGTCCCTCCCAAAATAAAGAACTTTCTCTGGAAATTAAGCCACAACGCCCTACCAATAGCATCTAGGCTTGCAAAACGTGGATTAGCAGTTCCTTCTTACTACTCAATGTGCAACCACCATAATGAGGATGTGTTCTATCTATTTTTTGAGTGTAGATTCAGCCAGTTTGCCCAAAACCTACATCAACGTCATTTGTCTCACATTAACGGGATCATCTCTACATCCAAAAACTTTAGTCAAGTAATGGGCTACCTTGGCGAAGCACTTTCTCATAGGGAGAAGACCGACTTGACGTTTAACTGGTGGACTGTGTGGAATACCCGCAATAAATTTATCTTTAGACATGAAAAACTGCCAACTCCAGATTGTTTTAACAAACAAGTAAATGTCCATAAATCAAACTGGGAAACAACTAACCAAGTCAATACGGAGATCGGCTGGGGGAAGTTGAACAAAGCTTGTAGGAATGAGCCAAAGACTAAAGGATCGACAACACGAGTAGCTAAATGGAAGAAGTCCCCCTGTGGTTATTTCAAATTAAATTTTGATGGGGCGGCATGGGCTAATAGAGAATCTTCAATCGGTTTTATTATTCGTGACTCAAGGGGAAATATTATGAATATGGGGGGAAACTAATAGGTGTACAAACGCCACTCATGGACGAGGGACTTGCTCTACGAGAAGACATTCTTAAAGCAATTGATTTATATATAGACAATCTTATTATTTAAGGCGACTCGCTCATAATAATCAACTATTTTAAGAAGAGCATATCCATGAGAAATTGAGCTTCTGCTTTCGGACATCAAATGTCTACTCAGATCTTTCAAGACGGTCTCATTTTCTCATATTTACCGTAGTGGCAATAGGGTGGCTGATAAGGTAGCACACATTTGTCCTGGTCTAGAATGGGAGCCAGTAATTTAGACCCTGGTCTCATGGACCTCATCCGAAAGGATGTTTTCGGTTAGTCTCTTTTTAAGAACACCCGAATTCTCACCTAATAAAAAAAAGGGAAATTTCGCCAGGTACCCTTGTGGTAAGGCGTATTTCGCGAGGTGTACAAGAGTTTAACCTATTTCGCGTGGTACCCCTCAGTTCTATGGTGAATTCGCGTCGTGCCCTTATACAGTAAGAGTTAACGGATTCCGTTTGGTTTTTTTAAAGGAAAATGCAAATTCAACCACCAGGCCAAGAATTTGAAAGCTAGGCCTTGCGAAATGCAAATTCAACCACCCATGCTAAGAATTCAAACCACAAGATGGTCCTTTGAAATTTGAGAGCTAAATTTGTCATCCCATACGATGGCTCGACCTCTGAGGCAGATCGACATTGAAGCCCCAACTTAACAGATCCAATTTTCCTTCATACTTCCTCCATTGCTCTGATTTTGTTGGAAATCCGAAGATGAGTTTCCGTTCGAACCCTAAAATGCCTCGAAGCATCCTCTACTTCACCCTCATCGTTGCTCTAATTTTGCAGGAAATCGATGCTAACACATAGAATGATATATCTGTTCGATCGGTCGAGAATCTAGGTCGGTGTAGTAAGGTGAGCTTTACTCTCTCTCTCCTTACGATTTCTCAATTGTTCAGTCAAAATAAATACCGGAAAGCATTTTGGATTTGGGGCACAATTGGTGTCCGATGCCAAGGGCCAAAGCCGCCATTGATTACCCCATGGAAAATGATTCATTATTTGGTTACTACATGCCCAACTGGATTTTCATGACCTTTTTAATAATATGGTATTGGTGGCTAAGTTTTGTTTATCCAGGGTCTAATGGAGGTTGATTTTGTTGCTAGATTGGAGGTGAGATGTTTATCATAGCAGCTCTCGTGAAAATGCATCATCCCAAGTCAATTGACTTGTCTGGTGCACTCAGCGCCTTGTTTGTGATGAATGTAAGTGGTCTTTTAAGCAAAAAAAAATCACCCTTTTGCTGTTTCTCATTGATGTGGTTTTTGATCGTAAGTGTTGTTTTATGTGCTTGAGCAAAAAATCACTCTTTGTTTAAATTATGGTCCTTATAGCCTTGTGGAAAATATGAATTGATGAGAGCAAAATAGCACTAATGACAGCAATGACAAGAAAATGTTATGTTGTAAGGTACTGCAGTAATGACAACAAAATGGACCGTAATGCTACGGTCTTTGCGAACATGTTGTGGCTGATTTGGAAGTGCAGGAACCGATTAGTCCATGAACAACAAGAAGAAAATGATGGAGTATCGATCAGGGCAATTGACTGGGCAACAAGCTACCTTACGGCTGGTCAGAAAAGAGAGCTCATTGCTGATTGTTGTAAGTTGATTCTGATGTCGCTTGCGAGATCCTAAACAGAGGGTGCCCTGAGATTCACCCGGACAAGTACCTCATTGCTGATTGCTATAAGTTGATTGACGAAGAGAGTGTGCTGGAGGATTTCATTCTGATTGCAAACTTCAAATAAGACAGGGTTAGACAAAGGTGTCCTTGGCTGAATTTTTTCTTTGTTGGCAAATAAGTTCTCTATATGTTTATGCCTCGTTGAAGATAGAACATAAGCCTATTGTAGTGTAGATCTTGGCTTATTAGCTCAATCGGTAGAGTATTGTGCTTAGGCACAAGATGTGGGTTCGAATCCCACATAAGCCACACATACATTGGTTTATAGTCTCTTGCTTTAAAAAATTTGACGAAGATTTTGTAGGTGTAGATCTTTAATAAGTCTAAATCATTGTATTAGCCTATGTAGGAGTCGAACCTACATCTTGTGCATAAGCACATGCTCTACCGTTTGAGCTAATAGACTTTTTAACAAGCTTCAAGTTCATAATAGAATGGACGATATGAACCATATGAATATCATATTCTATTAACCATAGAAAATCCCCAATTCAAAACCCTAATTTTTTGGGAAAAAGGACATACCTTTTCAACCCAAATCCATCTCATGGAACTTCACCTCTAAACTCTAGTCAGACTTTGCTCGATCTCGCTTCTCCTTCTTTGTGTCGCCGGACCGGTCTCCCAGAGTCTTCTTCTCTCCTTCTCTGTGTCGCTTGTTGTTTCGCCTCTCTTAGTCGAGTTTTTCTTTTTTAAATTTAGAATTTTCCTTTTAAAAAAAGCAAGCCAAACGGAAGGAGTGAATATCTGTTAACTCTAACTGTATAAGGGCACGACGCGAATTCACCGTAGAACTGACGGGTACCATGCGAAATAGGTTAAACTGTTGTATACCTCGTGAAATATACCTGGCGAAATTTCCCTAAAAAAAAGGGGCGGAAAATGGGAAAGAAGAGCTGATCCCCCACAAACCTCAAACCTCTTTACTCGTCGCCGCCGGTGCGCCTCCCAACCCCGCCGCTACCTCCTCCTCATCTCTCTTTCGCTCTCAGATCAGATTCAGCAAAATGCAGAGACCGACCAGCTCAGCCTTAGCCCGGTCGCTATTGTTGGCGCGGAGGTACAGTACTTCGTCCAACGGCGGCGCTGATAGCGGCAAAATCGTGGCTTCGGTGCTGTTCGAGAGGCTCCCCGTCGTCGTCCCTAAAATCGATCCCGTCGTCTACGCTTTCCAGGAGTTCTCGTAAGTTCCCTCAACCTTCCGGGTCCCGCTGCCCTAAAATAGATTTTGAGGATTAGGTCAGCGGCTGCGAAAATGTTGGTGAATTGGGGGAGAATTGAAACTTAAAAGAAATTTTTATTTATTCGTAATTGATTCGCTTCATTGTTTTGGATTGGCTGGTGCTACAAAGTGTAATCTTTGAGCAATTGATGCATTTATTTGATGGGCGAGGGGTCATAAACATATAGAGTGTTCATCCCAGTAATCATGGAGAAATGATCTGGCTTTCAAGCGTTATTTTTAGTGGTAAAGAGTGTAATCTGAAAGCTGATGCTTTAGACTGATCCCTAATGTTAGTAGTGTGACTCACAAGTGACAAGTAGGCTTATTGGATTGAAACTTGTTTACTCAAAGTTTCAGCGTGTCCAACCTCTTCATGTGTGTTGTTCAACATTTCCGTTTGGGTGATCATTATTGGAAAATGAGGTTTCATTCCTCATATTCATTGTGAGTTCCAAATCGACGATTTATTCCATCACACCTTCCTGGGGTCACAAAAATAATTTGACTTGTTGTGGAAACTATATGATTTCAATCCTCTTCCCTTTTTGTTTCCGTGATTTGCAACCATGGGCACTTATTGTTTCTATCATATCTGCAGTCAATGTGTTATCCTTCCTGGGCAAATTGTCACTGTGACATGGTATTAGTTTAGTTAACATCAGCTTTATTTGAGTGCTTCAAGCCTTCAACTTTTTTTTTTATCATCCTTTGATTCTTACCTGCTGCTGTACAACCACCTTGTAGAAAATTGTCAGTGTGAATGATAGGGTTTTAGTTGATCGGTCAACGAATGTCGGTTTTAGATGGGATTCACTTTTTTTTTTTTAAATGTAACTACTGGATGACACTGGACAGACATTATGGTCCTGAAATCTAGCCCCACCCAAATCCTTACTTGTATCAAAAAAATAAAAAAAAAATAAAAAAAATTATGGTCCTGAAACTCAATCCTTTTTTTCTTGTGGCTATGTTCAGGTTTCGATGGACGCAGCAATACAGACGGGTTTATCCTGATGAGTTTTATAAAAAATATGAGGCTAGGTGAATGCTCTGCTACTAGCACTTCTTCCTGAGTATCCATGCTTTGTGCTACATTGTAGCACACTTGAATTGCCTTTCTTTACCTCTTACAATTAGTGACTATGTTATCTGAATCCTTCTCAAGTTAATTATGCATGCAGGGGAAAGGGAGATTACCAAATTGATTATGTCCCAGCTCCAAGGATTACAGAAGCAGACAAAATGAATGACAGAAGGTACATAACTTGTAAACCTGTGTTTTTGAGACTCTAGGTTTTTTGTGACAAAAGGAATGTTTGCATCTACCAGAAGTACTTCTGCCGCCATTTATGAATCACATTTTTAACTTAGTGCTTTTAAGTTACTTTTTGGATAAAGGAATGCTTTGAGGCAAATTAGGAATAGTTAATGTACTGAACTGAACAGTCGTACTATTCTTCTATTTATTTATGATTTCCAGTCTCATATCACTCTGAAAGCCTGTGATGGTATCTTGCTCATTCCTGTAAGGTCATTGAAGAGAGCCCTTGATAGAAGGTTATATCTTCTCATCCATGGAAAGACCTATGGCTCTGAAGATGATAAGCCTGTCTGGCATTTTCCTGAAAAGGTTTATGAGAATGAAGAAACATTGCGCAAGGTAATATGCGGAAGATAGTGTATTGTCTTTTCCTGTCTGCTTTGGTCATTTTCTTACTGTAATTGTTTTTTTTTTTTTGGTGCAGTGTGCAGAGTCTGCTCTGCAATCTGTGATTGGTGATCTTTCTCACACATACTTCGTTGGAAATGCCCCTATGGCTCATCTAGTTGCACAAGCTGCAAATGAAACACCTGATCAGCCTCTTAAGGTAATGTTACTTTTACCTAGGCATTCTTCTACTTCCATAACCGAACTAATTGCAATGCAAATGGGAAAAATTAAAGGAAAAGAGAGAAAAAGCAACTTGTAACCAGGAAGTGAACTTGGATATCTAAGAAGGACCGTTATTGGAATGAGATGTAGTACTTATCTCTGTAACCAATTTTTATGTCAGAGGTTCTTCTTCAAGTCTCAAGTCATTGCAACCAACAAGTTCAACATTGGGAAATGCGACGATCACGTCTGGGTGACGAAAGATGAGCTGATGGAATTCTTCCCAGAGCAGGCAGAGTTCTTTAATCAGATGATTATTAGCTGATCAGTGATTCCCTGGTCATTTCCCGTGGGAGTAATTTCATTTCATTGTTTAGTTTGTAGTCTTTGATGTAATGGAAGACAGAAACTTGCAACAGAAAAAAGAAGACATGACGAAATTTGTTGTTTTGGGCTCTCTCCAGTCTTCATGAAATTATTAAGCTGCAGTTGCTGGAAAGTCTTCCAGGTTTTGTAGGAGAAAGTTTCATTGGTATTAACTCAACAATTTTGACCTCAAATAAGATTGCAGTAAATCCATGTTTAACTGTTATTTTCCTTGTGGATTCCGATTTGATGAATCATTTGTTCTAACTTCTGATGACTGTGAAAGCAAAGCCAATATTTGATTCTGCTTGCATGACTGGATGATTCTTGCTGGGTTTTCCATCATGTCCTGTCCTCAATGCAAGGAACCCCTATCTTGTTTAAACTGAACATGCTTTGGTGGAAAGCCCGCATGGCAGGGTAAGCACAAAGTGGCCAAGGAATGTCTCATTTGATTGGAAATTGCGTAGTGATTTGTTTGGTTGTTGTGTCATTCAATCCATTGCGAAGAGTATGTGCCTCGTGACACCGAAGATCAGACTCCATGTCACATTGCATTGCAACTCAAACTATCCAAATGTTATCCTTTTTTGTGTGTATATTCCAAAGAGTCCTTTCACAATGGCCTTCAAAAACAGCAGATGAGGCTGCGGAAATGGCAAGCCAGAAGTTGTTATACAGGAATGTGAAGACATGAATGCTGAGCTAGAGAGCCAAAAAAGCATCAACTGTCGTTTAGTTTGATCCTTTATTACCTCTCAAAATTCCAGAAAAACTCTTTCAATCTCTCTACAGGAAATATGATCATATTCTGTCTCCAGACATATTCGTCCATATGTGAGTACTCACAAGGACAAATTCATAAGATGCTACAGCTTACTTCATCGGTCATCCTAACAGTTGGATCAATTGAATTTGCAACATTGGGTACAATTGCGCTGCAAGTTGCCAATGCAAGCAAGAAATCATGAATATGTCTCCCTTCATCTGCATCCTTTCCCATCTTTGCAAATTCTGAGAAGCTCCGGATCATGATTCACCCTCATCTTTGGGCTCCAAGCTTGTCCATTCACTAATAACAACATACACGCAAATAAAAAGCAAGATTATGCTCGAAAATAAATATACAGTTCCATATAAACTGTAGAGTATGATCTTGTCATATTTAAAATTCCATTAACCTGAACACTTTCTGCATTCCCACGCTGTAGTAGTGGTAGACTGGTAGTCTTCACCCTCTGATGATGTAACATAAGTCTTCTTCCTGTAAAACTGCAAATCATTCAGTATGTCCTCGTGATGCTTAAACCAAATACGAGCTACTGCAGAGGCTACTGCACAATGCACCAAGTAAGCAAGCAAAATGATATCTTGGTTCATTTTGGTCTCAAACCGGGTCCTCTTAGAAGGCGGTTCAGAGCTGTTAAGCATAGCTTTGGTCTTGCATCCAGCATTAACTGCAACCCCTGAGAATGATGTTGGAGGGTCCAAAAGACATATTCTTCCCATCAATCTCCAAGTTCCCCAAAATCCATAAATGTGATAACAGAATACTTTGATGTCTGAACCTCTCATTGGTCCTCGCAACCCTGCCTTCCAAATCATTTCTAATGGTTAGAGGGTATGCTATGATGAGATGAGGACCGCACAGCATTGTCGATGCTAACCGGATCCCAATTAGAAAGATTCAAATGCATGACAGAAGCGGAAGCTTGGCTCCCAAACCGGTCTCATTACATCAAGTTAGGGCGAGCTTGTTTAACTTCCACAGTCAGATCTCTAGCGTCACACCTGGAACCAAGTAATCCACTGTAACATATTTAGAAAATTCCTGATAATAGGAAATTCTAGACGTTCCATTAGGTTTAGGAACAGTTGCAATATGATTCATCTTTGCCCTCTTCGTCATAAGCCTGTGGTAGAATTTATTGCATCCATCACTCTGTTGTTGAGAGAGAAGCATAAATCCGGCATCAGCAATCGAACAGCATTCTTCGTGAGCAATTTGAGCTGAGAATGGCCTCGATTAGGTACAAGTTTTGTGCTTCAGCAGAATCTTGAGCAGTTTGATATGCCTTCTGAGAAGTGTGCCGCAACTTGCAACAGTGCAAGCTCAAGCTCTTGGGGTACCTTTGACAACGAGCTTGCTTAGGAGACTGTTTTCTTGGTGGGGAAAACTATCGACATTTGGTCGCGACAACAAACTGCTGCTCCAGCCGCTAGTAGAAATCCTAAACGCTATCCTGCCAAAAAGTCGTCCTGCAAACAAAAACGATAAAAACTGCCTCAAACGCCTTACACACTTTCATTCACTCTCCTCTTCCAGCTTCGTCTCACAGTTCAAAGTTTTGTAGAAAAAAGTCGAGACTATGGTTTATAAACATAATAGTGCCTATCTGTACTGCAGCAGAACACTTTTCTGACTAAAATCGAAGACAGATTGCTGTCATTGGGGCGCTAGGCTGTCTACAGCATAATCAAATTTGGAAGCTGCTAATCGATGACAAAAGCTCTTGATAGCCAATCTGCAGATCATTACATTTGGGCAAAAAGTTGCAAGGCTAACCCTTTCTTCACACCTTTGTATCTGTCATGTAATATGCTAACCACCAAGAATTTGAGTGCAAAAAAGGATTTAGGCATGCCAACTATACAATTACAAAATCACTACACAAAAGATATCATGAACTTCTATACAGTTTTTTTTTTTTTTTACTGTGTTCTACCGTAAACTCTCACTTTTCTACTGTTGTGCAGTTTGCTGCCACTCGTTTCTGTCGATCTTCTGCTTGATCAATCCTCATCAGTATCCAGAAGAACAGCCCCTCTAACCTTAGTCCTACAAAACACAATGAAGATGTTGAATGCACATAGCAGGAGAGTTGTTCGTTCTAAAGAGAGATTATTTTATTTGAAGACAAAAGGGGCATGTATTTTTTATACAAATCTGGTGGAGTTCTAAAGAGAGATTATTTTATTATCATGTTAGGCGTGTATTTTTTTTTTATACAAATCTGTTCAAGACTACCTGCGGTGAGCAGGAACAACTCGGTTAGATACTTTTCCAGGCTTTCCTCCAGCAGGATCCTGTTCCTTCCCTGGTAGGATGAAAAAGAATGCAACTTAAATATTAGTTTCTTGCTCATAGAAGGGAAAGCGATTATGAGTCACAGATTTTGGTGCTTCACAATAGCACCCATAGAGTTTCCCTTGGAAATTAAAATGAATATTAAATTGATAAGAATCAAAATTGAAATGATAATATAAAGTTTTATGGATAGATTTCCCCATTAAGGAAACTCTATGGGATAGAGTTGTTTTACAACTCCACCGGATTCGGACCCAAAATTTCTATGTTCTATAATAAGCTTAAACCACGTTATTGCTAGATCTGAACCACGGTGTCAAAGAGACCGAGAATTCACAAATGAGCTAGTTTAAATGTGAAGTCAAAATATGTCAAAGAGACTCGGAACACTTGTTATTCCTGAAAAACACACCATGAAAAACTGGCATGGATTGGTATTAAACTACCAGTTTACCTGAATTTTGATCCACCTTGCCCTAAATAAAATGACATCATTACACAAACCAAAAGATCAAAGCAATGTCACAGAAGAATTTGTAAAACTTGGCAAAATTTTATGCCTCACCAACATATTACACGAGGAGTTATGGGAGCTTGACAAGTAAAGAACAATATTTATACCGAAGGATAATAGCAACAGCCTTCAAAAACTAACAAGTGACCCACAAGATGCAAGTGCAACAATTTGGATAAACTCAGTTGTGAGGGATAAAAAAAACAAAATTTTGACACTGAGGAGCATGGAGGACAAAAAAGCGTAATTACTCACCTGTTAAATTTTCCATCCCAGAGACAGATGCAGAATCAGAAGTAAGAGCAGGCAGATTGGTTTTCTCTGGTGTCATTTTATCGGACTTGTGTCGTTTTGAATACAGAAGTGTATCCAACTGGCTTTTGACAGTTTGGCTCTTTTCCTGCAAATAAATAAAGAAATCTGTTCATTTGTGGAATTGATGCAACACCCCCATGAAATGGGTTATAATGATAGCTGGTTGTGTATCATACACAAATTATAAGAATAAGATGAGGTTTGCTTATTAGGGGTGGACTATGGAGTGATAACCCATGTCTAAGTGAGGACAATACACTCAAAATGGCTTGGTAACTTGAACACTCAAAGCCTTGTGAGTCAGCATAACTAGATAGACATGCAAGACCTATGAACATAGAAGGATGGAAAATACACATGCAGTGTTGATATTAACAGGCCCAAATCAATCGAAGGGGCTACACACAAATCAGCACAATTGTTCATTCTACACAGGCACTCGTGTTAATTTTACTTGTTTCCACAATCCCGAGTCAAAAGTATGTCCTTTCCCTTAGCATGGTCTGTTGCTTAGACATAGGGGCATGGATGCATAGTTGTAACTTGTCACCATAGGGGATGGGGTCACTGAGTATAGATATTAACAAGCTGTATATTACTAAAAAGGAAAGTTGCACATGCAACTATATTTAGCAAGTATGGACTGAGAATTCACATAAGCTGAACCATCTTAAACAGGTCCATCATACCTTCTCTGCTGATATCATCTTTGTCAGCTGGCAGCAGCGCTCTTGTTCTGAATGCACAATCAAAGAAACTTTGTTATACATCTAACAGGTGACTTTAGGATGGATTATTCGGAAAAGCTATCATCACTAAACAACCTTTTACAAAGGAAGTTTGTATCTCCTTGAATGCTCTGAAAATTTTCAGTGATAAGTTTGCCATAGCTGCTCCAGCATCTGAACCCATCAGCTTAGAAAGAGAAATGGAAACTAGAGGCATTCCTTTGGACTTACGACCAACCAACTTTGCAGATATGGCACCTAGAATAGTATGCAGATTCATCCATATCAGAATAATTTCGATAACTGTAAAATGATGTCCCTACAGTTACTAATATTATACCAACCCTCTATTCACTGCCAAATATTACCATCTGTTGAAAATTGCAAACATGCATTATGATAATATATTGGCATACTTGAAAGATTTTAGAACTCCTGATAGCAAGACATGCGCTCCGCAGTGATGAAATTATTTAATAGTGCTAAGTTTGTGTTATAAGAGAAAAGAAAAGGAAGTTTGGTGACATCATAGAGTGTGCATATCTATCAACTCTAGGTAAGAGAAGTAGCATCATAAAATCACTTTGTAATGCTAAGTTTCTCCTTAAGTCCTTCAACAAGATACATTTTACTTCAGTAACTTTCTCGGATTCACATCTTTTTTTGGCTTCTAAAGGCCACATAAAAAGTTTTAAATCCATGCGCCAAAGCAGGAACAAGGCCCAGAAAAAAGAAAATAAGAATTCAGGAGAACTATACAAAATTGAAGAAGTTGGAACAAAAGAGACTTGTCACAAAAAAGACACTTTCTCAACTTCACCTTATCCTTTTGAATGAAGGCAGATAAATGAAGGTATGGCATAGGAATACAACAACAACAACAACAACAACGGCCCAGGGTATCCCGCAGTGAAGCAGAGAGTTGGGGGTCAGGATGGACGCACCCTTACCCTGAACTTGTCGATAGGTTGTTTTCGAAGGTGTGGCATAAGAATGATATATCTAAATTCAGGTCATCGGTTTAGAGAAAAATAGTGAACATATGAAAAAACATCATTCACCATTTGATTTAGAATGCCCTTCAAGAATAAGCGTCAAATCCGGAGATTTAAAGGAGGAAATGAAGTAATCCATGAACTCTGACCATGAACCACCAACTCCAATGTAATCTCTCTGCAGATCATAAAGCAAAAAATTCAGATGATAGAATAGTCTTTCTGGAGAAAATAACACAAAATATACACACAGACTATTTACTAGTACATAAATGGTAGTCAGAGTCAGTGCAAGTCAGGAATCTCTCAGCCACGCGTACCCATAACCACCTAAAGTTACCCATACCCCTCTAATAAAAACACTGATGATGCACAGCTCACGAGAAATCAATATTTGCTAAGACAAGCCAAATAGATTATTAGATTGAGCTTAACTACAATCATTATAACCCAAACTAAAATCAGAGGAAACAAATCATGCTGAAAATGAGAGTAAAAATGAAAATGAGAGTAAAAACATTCAATCCAAGATTAATAAGAATTAATGACTCTTTACATGCAAATATCACACGCAGAGAGAAAAGATAGAAAGTAAATCAGTCCATAACAAAAGAAAAGATCGATGTATTAGTTAATCCCCTATACCACATTGCACTCCACATCTAATTTTCAACAAAAGATGCAATCGTCTTATACTTCAAGGGGTCATTTGACATTTGGTATCCCGTATCCATACCAAGGTACAGGGTATCACAACCCAATACTTGGTGTTTGGAGTGGTCGACAGCAAATGAGCCCAGGTATAAGACAAACCCATACCTTGATACCACACCCCAAACTCAATATGAGCCATTCCTTTACCTTACACCTTACCACTCCTTTGTATCAAAATTATCACAAACACCAAGTATCAAAACTTCATGCTAGCACCCATGCCAAGGCCAATACCGATTTTACCCAATCAAACCCCGTTCATCTGACTGCTACAAGCAACAAATTCCTTGAAGTTGCTACAATCTCAAAATTCTTATAACATACTGAGTTTAATGTAGATGTTAAACCATCACCATAAACACCAATAGACCAACATTAAGGTTATTTAATGCTTGATGTAGCCTCCATATGGTCCTATATATACCTGTATGTTCCCATTTGGAGATGGAGCAACAAGACTAGATCATACATATTGCTCTATTGTTCTCCTTCAACCCATTGTCAGTTGTCTTTCTTTCAACGTCATGACAATAATGGAGAACAACCAGCAATAAATTCAGGGCCGAAAATGGATAAGAAGGGGGTTTCCACCATAACTTTTGATATTACTAACCATGTCATCAAGCTGGAGACTTGACAGAACAGCCTCCCAAGTAGAAGACTGAAAATCGGTGACATGAAACTTCAAATGAGAAGCATCGGCAGCACACACATGAAACAAAAAGGGATTCAACGCAGTATGAGTATTGGACGTTGCCCACTCCGCTTTGATCTCACCATATATGGTCTGAAAATCTTCAAACCCCATCTGCAGATATGCAAATTTTATCTCAGCACAACTCAGTCACTGAACTTCTCCAACACGAAAAATTAGCCCCCTAAACTGTAATTGGTGAAGTTCATTCTCCTAAACTTAAAATTTTTATTTTAACCAAAAAAAACTTAAAATTTTTATTCATCAAAACTCATTTCCATCCACATGTGTTACACGATAATAACTTAAAGGCTTGATAATAATAATTTCATACCAATCCAAAAGGCTCAATTTTTAAAAGCATAACAAGTGTAGAAATGAAGCAAATCTGATGCTTTGTGCAGGCACAAATTCACCATCAAAGACAGAAAGAGGGGAATATAGGGTTGAATTCAGAATCGCCCTTGTTAAGTTCTCTACAAATTCAATCAAAACCCAGGACCAATTTAAAACACCTAAACCTAATTCCACAGCTGCGTCAAAATACCCTAAGCCAGTTTTAAGCCTAAAATGTTTACCTTCTTCTTCGACAATGTGGAAACAGTGAAGCGAAGTCCAGGCTGGTCACCGTCGTCGACCGAGCCCTTCGTCGTCTACTCTGCGCAGGAGCAAAATCGACTAAAACCTGTTACCTGTCATATGCCGGGGTGAAACACGTAGTTTTTTTTTTTTTTTTTTTTTTTTTTTTTTAAATGAGCAGCGTGACCCTACTAGATTCAAGAATTCAACATACAAAAGACAAATCTAGTCGAAAAAACAACAAATTAAAAATAAAATGGAGAAAACTGAGGATTGGTTTCATAAAACTAAACTTTGATGGACCTTCTTCAATAAAGGATGAAAGGACAACGGGGTATATTATCCGTGATTGGGAAGGAAAACCTTTGACTTTGGGATACAATCGTATAGGCAACCAAACGCCTCTTACGGCGGAAGCCCTTGCCTTGAGAGAAGGTCTAATTAAAGTTAGAGAACTTCATATCAAAAAACTCGAGATTGAAGGGGACACACAGATCATCATCAACCACCTCGCAAATAAAGGAAAATATTCATGGGAAATTGAACTGACTATGGGAGATATCAAAACAATCATTCAACACTTTCAGTGCCCCCGCATTGGAAATAGAGTGGCCGATAAGGGTGCACACCTTAGCCGTTCTATGTGGGGACATGCTGGGCATGAAGTATGGGGTCGGGACTAGATGAAATCAAGGTGGTGCTTTCAGGGCGACTCCGTACAGGAAGAAGCTTCCTTGGAGTTTCGTCTGCATTTCCCACATGAGATAGATGACTGGGGGTCGTGTGCACGGGCGTACATGCGCTAGTAGCCTAGCACACAAGCCGAGTGAGGTTCTATTCTAAAACCAATTGGCAATAGAAGGAGTAGCCCACCGACTCATATACTAGGGCTTGTTATGTTCAACTTTCCGATGTGGGACACTTTTGTTTGGTCTCATTCACATCTTTAACAAGAGGAGTTCTTCTTAGATCGTTTTGGTTTGAAGCGAGATCGAATCATTGAAATGAAATCTCAAATTGATTTGAGAGAAGAGATATCGAAATCCAAGGATTTGAAAGCTTACAGATTTGAGAGCGAGTCGAGACTTGAGAGGCTTGTCCTGTGTCGTCGGTCGTGGACGGGGATGACCGGAGATCCTCAAATCCAGGGCTAGGCGAAGGACTGGCGGTCGGCGGCCGCAGATGTGAACTGTGAAGATGAAAGAAGAAGACACGGGAGACAAGAGACTCAAATTAGGGATTGGAACAGCAGGAAGCCGCTATTTTTTTAATAAACAAAATATCAGTAGGGCATTTACTCATTTAGCAAATATTTTATTTTATTTTATTTTTAAAAATACGTATATAATCGGCGCGATATTTGGGTTTTCCATACCGTGTACTGTACCGACTTCTATCAGTACCAAGATTTCGGCTACCGATTCAGCCGGTTACCGACTACTTGATACCAAAGTATTGTTCGTATAGTAATTTTTTTACCACCGCCCAACCATATGGTGAACTACAAAAGCTCAATCCCAATATGTGTGTCCCGACACACCACCCCGAACACCATGAGGGGAACACACGTTTGCCGGGGTGCCCGATTGGAGGATGATGACGATAAAACAGGGACGGTGCCACCGAATCCGCTACGCGCACAACCTTGGAATGGTTGAAACAAGGGCGTAAATCGCCGGTGGTAGGATTTATGAGGGAAACATGGTATAAAACCGACCATCAAAACGCCGGTGGTGAGGCTGATTTGGCCAAGGAAGGATTGATAAGAAAGAAGGATTGAATCAAGGATGTTGCTCGATGTCCTCCCTACGAGCTTGCCGTCATCGCCTGCTCTAGTTCGGCAACCCTTCGCGCGCTGCCTTGCTCCTACAACTAATGGTTGCTGGAGTTTGGTCGCGTGCACTATACTGTGCTCATTTGGGATTTTCCCCAATTCCCAAATGGCAATTAAAAATAGGGTAAATTGCAACTAATATCCCAACCTTTAGGGATAATTGCTTTCAATACCCTAACCTTGTAAAATTTCACAAAATATCCTAACCTATACTATTAGTTGCACTTAACACCCTGGATGAGATTCTTAAATTTAAAAAATTGCCCACATCATACAAAAAATACAAAAATCACCCATATTCATAAAATGTTTTCAATAAACTCCTAATAAATTTTAAAATTTGAAATTAAATAAATCTCTTACAATTTAAGCCAACCCAACCCACCATCCAAAAATAATTATAACAGGTATATAAAATCTACTCCTTTAAAATATAATATAATTACTTTAGCATCTACTCATTTAAAATTTTAATATAATCAATCAAAATAATTAATTATTTATCTAAAAAACATACATTATAATTAAAATCTAAATTTATATAAGTCTGTCTCGATACATGTCGATTTGTACATCTATATATTCCCTATATATTATTTGATATGATATATACTGTCTTTTTGGTTAATATTATGTTATATATACTAAAACTAATACATAACATCTTATAATGTATCACACATAAATTCCATGGTATTAAAAAAATGATTCTATAAGAAATGTTTAACATAATAGTTTTACAAAAATAAAATAAAGTAGATTTAAAAAAATAAATGGTAAAAGATACGATAACCATTTGCAATCAATAATTATATAATAAAGATATACTAAAATAATATGGTAAAAAATAATAATTTTACCAAATTATTTTTAATATATCTTTATCATGTAACTATTTATATATTACAAACAGTTATCATATCTCATAGCATTTATTTATTAAAATCTACATTATTTTATTTTTGTAAAAGTATTATGTTTAAGATAAATAATTAATTATTTTGAGTAAATATATTAAAATGCTAAAATAATTATATTATATTTTTAAAGGAGTAGATTTTATATACTTGTTATAATTATTTTTGAATGGTGGGTTGGGTGGGCTTAAATTGTAAGAGATTTTTTTAATTTCAAATTTTAAAATTTATTAGGAGTTTATTGAAAACATTTTATGAATATGGGTGATTTTTGTAATTTTTGTATGATGTGGGTAATTTTTTAAATTTAAGAATCTCATCTAGGGTGTTAAGTGCAACTAATAGTATAGGTTAGGATATTTTGTGAAATTTTACAAGGTTAGGGTATTGAAAACAACTATCCCTAAAGGTTGGGATATTAGTTGCAATTTACCCTTAAAAATAAAAACAAGAGTGAATCTTTTAAATAAATTTGATCATTTTTTGGTTGGATTTTTTTTATTCATTCAAATAAACCCACCGATAAGGGTGAAATTAAATCCCGAAAGGGCTTGATTAAATCTTCAAAACACTTCAATAAAATCCCGAAAGGGTTTCTTGGTGCTTCGTACAAGGAGGTTCTAGCCTGCAAGTCAAGTTGTTCTTGGCGCTCTTCTTCTAAGCTGGGGCTCTGGTGTCCGGTATCGGGTCTGGTTGGGGTCGAGGCGGTGTGTACCAAGGCGACTTCGCGATTCAGAATTTTTTTTGGAGGTTCGTCTTCACTGCCCACAGGGACTCCTGATGTATCGTTGTCCAATGGTGTCACTATTTGGTGGTGCTTGGCGTCAACTCTTAGTCTATGTTGTCCCCAGCTTATCTGGGTTAGATTCGCTTGTTCGATTGTATTTGGTGTGCTTTCCTTCATTTGTACTGCACCTTGTTCTGTTTATTACGTTGTAAGTTTAGATGATTCGCTCTCTGCCGACTTTATCGGCCTTTCGAGATGTCGGGTATGTCTGGCCCTTGAATTATTTCCTATTAAAAAAACCATCTGTCTTATTTTATACAAGTATAAAATCGAGAGATAAAGTAACTAGCTTGATCCTCGAGAGACCGACGAATCTACAAAGGGTCTAACCGTCATGGTACAACCCAAACCACAAACATACATGAACAAAAAGGCACAACCAACAACCATGCTATATGCACTATACTGAGAAGCAGAAACTGAGCAAACCAAATACTGCATATTTGAGGCAACAAACGAAGAACAAAGTCAAGCATCACCAAATAGCACCGTAGGCTAGCGGTACATCAAGACATACATACATGTGGGCAGTGAAGACGAGCTCCAAGGAAATGTGTCCTGGAATCGAAGTTGCCATGGACACACCACCGGACTCCAGCCAGTCCCAACTCTGGATGTTGCGCCAACAACCAAGTCGAAGGACGCCAAGTAACACCATAAAGCACAACCTCCAATAACCCAAACAAGTTGTGTAAAAAGGTTAGTACCTTGCAAGACAAGGGTTTCAGGACTCGATAAATCGAGGGGTATATATAATTATATATACATGGGCACATAATGTTTTTTTAATGACCTTGGCGTACAAGACACAATTAATTAACCTTGCATGCCAAGGGAGACCAAAAACCACACAACAGTAGAGGGCCATGGTGGCTACCGCCAGACTAGTCTGCTGCTTGCACAGGAGAGGCAGGAGAGGTGCCCCGCTTCCAAGGACTAGAAGCACTTTGACACCAAAAAACAAGAAGACACCACCGTTATTCGAAATTTCTCCGAACGGTATGAAACACCGCCAAACAAACAACCTCGTACTTAAAGAATAATGGAGTATAAAACCACAAGATAAAATTTTATTCAAGATTATATCAATATTACAAGAACATTAGATAATCGATATACCCACTCAAACATAGTGACATATTCCACAAGATCTTAAAAGAGGGAAAAAAGCACACACTAGTCACTATATAATGCTACAATATATTAGTTGTAATAGACATTAGTATTTGTATGAAGCTTGTGCATCTCAACCTTGTTTTGGAGATCTCCCTTGTTGACACCCACAACTCGATCAACTTCATGGCCTTCCTTGACAAACAAGAACGTTGGCATTGCTTGTACCTCAAATTGCCTTGCTACATCCTACTCAAATCGTATATGTACATACCATTAGTGCTTGTATTCTACCATGATCTTGCATGTATCTACCTAAATCATTAGAAATTTGAGATACTATATACTATATGTGTAATCCCTCGTATAATATTTTAGCAGGATTAGTTCACAACATTTTAGCATGACTATGTATCCCTACGTAGATAAGATCTTCTATTACATCGAGTGTAATCCTTTGTGTAACATTTATTTATTTTGGACATGAATTAACATTGGAAGAAATTTTAAGAATTATGTTTTTATGTTTCCATACACTTATATTGATATACATTTTTATCATGAAAAATCGCACTTGAAAAATGATTGATAACTGAATAATCGACTATTTAAGAAAATATTTTTTCTATTTTTCTAAAACATAAAATTTCGTGTAAAAAGTTAATAAACATATCAATAAAAGTGTATGAAGCATAAAAATTATTTATTTTTAAAATTTCTTTATTAATTTATGCTCAAAATAATTACATGCTAAATCAAGATTACACCAGGAGCTAAGGAGAATCTAGCTTCGTCCCTAATATGTATGTTTTAGAACAATTAATGGTATGTTAGAAAAAATTTCAAAGCATTTTGGGAAAGATTTTCAAAACTTAAAAAAAACACTTAAGAAAAAGTTATGCAGAATGTCTTATCAAATAGATTTGACTCATTTAACATATCCACATATACTAAAAATTTAATCTATTCATAAATTTTCATCAAGAATTTCATCTATACTTTAATCTTAAACTAGATTAATTCTTAATAAGCCATATATACTTAAAAGAGCATATATCATTGATATTTTTTCTAAATATGAGAAACATGTTATAAGAAAAGAGATGGGGATGAATTACCCAAAACTCATCAACATCAATCTTGACGAAATCTACGTCTGTGTGCTTAGTTGCTAACTCATCCATGGTTGGTTCCATTAGCTTGCATGGTCCGCACCATTCCGCCGTGAAATCTATCACGATCTTCTCTCAGGGAAAAGTTTAACAACACAACACAACAAAAGAGTCAGTAGATCAACAACAACAACAATAACAAAGGCGGAAGGAATGCATAAAATCAATCATATAAATAGCATAATTCAAGATTTTTTGTATTGGTTACCAATTTGTTGGAGGATTTTGAGGACTCAAAGTAAGCCCTCCAGCTTGTTAAGGAGTGGAAGAGGATGACTTGTCCGACTATCGCGTTGTCTGTTGTGACTTCAGTGTTTGACATATCTAGAGGTAGTCGCACTAGAACAGGATTAATCTTATTGATCCAAAAGCAAGAGAAGCTGCAAAATTCAAGCAGTTCGATTGATCGATGGATCCTTTCTATGTTGTGAAAAAAAGAAGTGCAAGGAGTTGTTTATATAGATTAATAAAGTAGATTCTTCTTTTAAAATAAACCAAAACTAACACTTGCAACTAGAACCATAGTATTGATTCTTTTTTATGTCCTGTTGGCGCATTATATATTTGACTTTTGAGGGTGAGATATCAAGCATATATAAAAATTTAAAATTTTGTACTTTAAATCGTTTGAGCAACCATTATATGTTTTTTCATCGACTTTTTTGAGAAAACGCTAATATAGCCCTCTTTTATATCACAATTTCAAGAGTTTATTTTGATTCAACGCTCCTCACATTGGTAGAGAAAGATGGGTTGTATTTACCCCCTCCCCTTAGCTCTCCTTAGAGTTAGAATGACGATCCCTTGTGTTGTTCAAGGCTAGCTCCAAGTGCATGGTAGAGTCTCATTCATGTTAACCGTATATCAATCTAAGAGGTAGCCAAGTACATTTACAATTAGTTTCGATTTTAATTCGTTTTTTATTTCTTATTCTTGAAAGGAAAACTGATGTGTACCAACAAGTTGATATTCAAAGTAAGTTTGATGCTTTCATATCTCTCATAAAGTACCTTTTTTCATTTTCCTTGTTTGATTGATGGTAAAATAACCCATTAAGAACTCAGTGCATGTTGAAATGTAGCAATATTATAGAATCAAAGTTTTTTGTTCCAAATAATAGAATCAAAGTTGTTTATCTATTGGTCCATAAAGGAACATCTTTATCCTAAAAGTTGCTTTATAAAGTAAGTGATTTCACCGTTGTGCATTTTTTGAGTTTGAATATAAATAAAATTTGGTTTGATCTAAATATATCAACCCTTTAAGAATATGGATTCTTTTATAGTATATAAGTTTCACAACAGAAGAACTACGTGAATACCAATTCCAAGTTTCGAACCAGTTTTACTAAGCAAAAAATGACAAATAAATTTGAGAGATTCAATAATATGAAAAATGAAAAATACTAACACCAAGGAAAACATGTATGAGAAATATCTTTCAAGTTAGGAATCACCGTAATAATGTTTCGACAATCTAATATCGATATTTTGCCGAAAACTAGCATAATTTTATTGAAGCTCGCTATCTAATATTGTAATTACTATGTTTGAACATTAGGAGATATTTTAAATTACGTTAGTATTTGCAAGAAAGATGAGTTCTTTAATTTGTAGGAAGCAATTAAGGTCTCTTTATTATGTGATCACCCTTGTTCAAGAGAAGTCAATTCAATTGGTAGAAGAACAAGACGGAGATCTTTGTAAAATCAAAATTGAGAACAATGATCTATGTGACATTATCGTTGAAGGTCTCAAGATAGGTACCATGAAAGATAACAAAGAAGTCCTATGTACATTAATATTTGGGCAAAAGATTTGATGAGTAAGAAGTCAAATGCTATAAAGATGCTTCATTGTGATTTGAGAGATGAGGAGTTCACATGTATTCCATTTGAACAAGTGCCAAAACCCTCCTAAATGAGAATTTTCTTTAAGTTAGCATTAGCTTTCCTTTATGACAAAAAAGGGTCAACATCCTTTATGACAAAAAAAAGATTCAGAGCTACGTGACATCAATCTTCGTGAAAAATTTGTTTTGGAGGAAGATTGATCTCACGAAGTTCTGAATCTTCCTTCAAACCTCCGTCGGTAGAGATTTTGTAGCCGAGATGAACAATCCTATTTACAACAGTATTAGCTTCCCTGCAAATATGATGAATTGAATCAGAAAAGAAAAATCTTAAGATCAATTTAATGTCCTACTATAAGGGCTCAATTTCCAAGGACGCTCTAGGATGGAGCTATGCTAGAAGGTTGTAATTCTGTTCTAATTTCTTTCATTGCTTAAAAAATATAGGAAAATTTGTTTCGATAACCATAAATTTTTATAAATTTTGTGTCGTATACATGCATTGGCAAATTTCAGATAGTAACCATAAGGTTTTGAAAAAAATGATGTGATAAATACAAGGTGTTTTAAATTGAACTAGTACAATTCCCGCGCCATTGCGTGATTTTTAATAAATAAAATTTTAATAACCTAACAAATTAATATTATAAAATGGCAAATTTGCATAGATATGCCAAAAAAAGTGAAAGTTGGCAAAAATAGCATTGCTATGTGAAAAATTACATAGGAGTTATTTTTGCAAATAAAATTGCTACCATTTGTACAAGTTGTAGGTTGGGGGTGGAGGGTGGGGGGGAGGAGGCGCCAAGGGAAGCAAGGGGTGGGGGGATTTGTTTCGACATTTTAAACTAATTTTCAACCATTTTTCATTTGTTAAAATTAAAAAATAAATTTATTTCCGAACTTAATTTAATTTTATCTATCTATAGATGCCCACTTTATACATGTTTATGAGAAAAAAAATTCAAAGTGAGATTATTTTCTGGACATATAGATAAATAGGACTTATGTGCCAGTCAATACGTTATTTATGCCACTAACGTCTATTTATGTGTCAGTATAATTATATCTCGTGCCAACTCTTGACTCTAACAGATAAACCCAAGTCCGAATATAATAATTATCTTAACGTCTACCATGATTGTAACGGCCCAGATATAAATACCCGGGTTCCGTTTCGAAGGTCGGATACATTCGTTCGGATCTTGCAATATAGGTACGGGTCGAGCTTTCAAACCTCTTTAAACATTAGTAAGAAAGTGAGGATTTCAAACCCCAAAACCATAGTAGGGCCGTTAGGTACCCTTAACCTGTCCTAAGGTCTAAGTCACGGAAATTCGTTTAAGGAAAGCGGAACGAAAACGAAAGTAAATTACAACTTGCCACGGCGGAGCCGGGTCAAAACCAAAACCATAAGTATAATTGATTACCACTTAGCCAAGTTAGGGAGTTAGATCGGTTCCTCGATTTCGCCCACAGAGATTTCCCGTCATAGAAGCATGGAGCAAGCAACGAGCAAGTACCTAACACTATCCATGAAGTCAGGCCTAGTATTCGCCTACGGGCCCTAAAGACCGCGGTGAGGCCATATAACATGCCTATACCTAGATAAAGGGTGGTCTAATGTATTACATGATTTAAACACGCAAGTCATGCTTATCAGGATATATAAATATAAGTACAGAAAGACTGTAAAGGCACCCAAAGAATGCCAAGTGGCATATCCCTCTCCTACTCCGCCCCCTTTTTCATGAGCGGATCCGGTCGGTACGATACCCATTTCCACGTGGTGGTGCATAAACCACGGCATCATCATATCATATCATCATATCATACTCATGCCCGATGGTGCTGGGCTATCATACTCATGTAACGACAATACTGACTCAGGGCAAGCTCGATAGGGATGACTACCCTATGACCCTAGGAAAAGACTCTAGGACTCACAGATAATGACCAATCTCTTTTCAAACGCATAAAGAATAGGGATGCTCATTCATAAGTGCAAGTCCTAAGCATGATACTACATGACATGCTGTTATGCATATGCAACACCTACATACTATATGACATATCAGGCAGGAAGTCCAGGTTGCTGAGTAAGTCCCGTAGGATACTTACCTGGAAATGCTGAACAACAAAAGATAACGCAAGCGGGGTCTGTTGTGAGCCTAAATTGCCATGTTTTACACTTACTTTTATATCGATTTATGTATGCATTTCATGCATTTGGGTTAGAATAATACATAATATGTGTAGTTTATGTTTATTTGGAAATATATGGAGGTCTACACAAGTTTTTGTTATATTTCGCAGAAATCGGACACATTTTGGAGCTTAAAGGAAAGTCATGAAGAAGCTAAAAATGGTGCAGCTGGAGAAAACGCCCTTTTTCGCAATTAATCATTCTGAATCAAGCTTTGATGTCTTCATAAGAGTTGTAGTCCTCGGAAAAAGCTTTCCAACGCATGGTTATATGCGTCAATCCGACGAACGAGGACTCGGGAAAGTGCGTTTCAAGAACAGAGCAGAAAGCTGAGAGACTTAGTTGATATCGAGTTGTTTTACTCGATATCGCGTAACTCAGATCGATTAAAGACCCCAGAAATCGACAAGTGAAGCTGGGAGCTGGAGTAGGTTAGTCGATATCGACAAGTTTGGTCGATATCGAGTAAACACCAAGTCGATTTTCACGTCCAGGAGTCGAGATCGACGAAGAAGCTGAAGACGGAGCAAGCCTTACTCGATGTCGAGGAAATTTACTCGATATCGAGTAAAAGTCAAGTTGACATGCGTTCTGGAGGCCGGAATCGAGTTGCTGAGCAGAAGACGAGAAATTGCTACTCGATATCGAGGAATCCTACTCGATATCGAGTTGACCCAGTGGCCGACGCCGAGCAGTCCGAGTATCTTGTTAAGTTTCTATCCCAAGTCCAATGGTGATATTTTCGAGAGGAAATTCTATGAAGATCTATCAAGTGCCATCAAGTCAAGAGAGAAGATATTTTATCCACATTAGATATAATTGCTAGTTAATTTAATTATTTATTCCATTGTTTTATCTTAAGTAAATAGATAGATAGATATAGATATAGATATAGATATAGTTTTCTTTTCTAATTAGAGAGGGAATGAAGGCTATAAATAAAGCCTTAGGGGGCTGATTTTCATTCAATTCAAGTCAAGTCATCTTAGGGTGCAAGGAGAGAGGAAAGGGAGAAAGAGAGAGAAGGAGAAGGAAGGAGACGAACGGTTGTAAGTTTTACTTTATTTTATGTTAAAGTTAATTTCTTTTATTATGGTTTGTTTCTAATTTCCTTCTTCTAGGGTTGGGGTGATCCCAACATAGACATGTGTGTTTGATTTATAAATCCATGAATTTATATGTCTTTATCATCATCTACCTATGTGCTTAATCTTTTGCGAGAGTTGATGAAATTCCTTATTTGCAATTATGAAGCGAAAGTGAATTAATTATGAATTTGGATAGTAATTAGGCTTTGCTTGCGAAAGTTGGTTGATCCTAATTAAGAAAAGGTAGTAACACTTAGGGTTTATGTGAAAGCCTCTATATTCCTATTTGTTAATAACGAAAGTTATTTGATATAAAGCATGCATCTTTATGTGATTTATGATCTACACATATGTTTATTGTTGCGGTGATCCCTAACCTTGGAAGTTTGCATCTTTATTTGTTTTATTTTATTATTTTTATTTGGCACATATTCTACTCGATATCAAACCACCATTCTCTTTCCATCCATCGACATCGACCAAGTCTTACCCGAAGTCGACTGCAACCTCCCACCTTTTCCCGCTAGCCCTGAACCCCAAAACATACTAATCCTAGAACCGCTGACTTCTCTCCTGAGGACGAACCTGACTCCACTATCCTATAGCGGGGTCTTGACTATAAATTTATTTGGTCGAGAAACCCTCTCGTCAAATTGGCGCCATTGCCGGGGAGATATCAATCGCACCTAGCTTAGTTGTGTTTAAGGTTTAGAAAAGTTCATCCCTTTTTCTTACCCTATCACATACCCTACCACCACCTACCTCACCGGTACCAACTGGGTGCCAAGCTTTTGCCACTAATTTGTGCTCTTGATTGTGATTTCAAAGCTTAGGTACAATGATGGAAGACTTTGTTCAAGGAAATCCTGCATGGGAAGAATGGTATCAAGATTTGAGACGGAGAAATAGGATCGCAGTGGAGGAGTCACGATTAAGGGAAATAGCTCGGCTGGAAGACGAAATCCGAAGGCTAGAGGCTTCCATTCAGTCTAAAGGACCATGCCCTCCTCTCGACGAGCCAATTGACCCACTCGATGTCGACAACCAGGTATGTCCTTCCTCGAATTTCATTCCTACTTTGCTACCTATTGTTGATGAATCATATGAAGGATCCCAAGGCGAAATAGCACTAGAAGAGAAGAAGTTGGACATTGTTGACCAGGGCATTCCAAGATCGCGCTTTTACCTTACAAGGTGAAGGCTATCCCCGATGATTTTGAGCGACCGATGTTCATATTCAAGTATGGGGTCCTAGCAAAGTGGCATGAAGCTCCGCATGATGAGGTGGAAATATCTCTTCCCACTTCACCGTTTTGCTGTGGTGGAGACGCGCAACCAAGTCAACCTATGAAGCGGAAGAGGTATGATGATGAGGTATGTATATTTTCTTTATATCTTCCCTTATACATGCTAGCTCGAGCCAGGGAAGATGAATGGGTGGAGCCATGGAGCGTCCACTCGGGGAGGTTTAAGCTTCTTCATATGATGCCCCCGGATGACATCCCACGCTTCCCACCACCGGAGGAACCACCAGATCCACCTATACCTCCGGACAAAGATGAGCCAGGCTAATGCTTAATGAAGAAGTCGGCCTAGCGACTATAAATTCTAGAGCTTGTAAATAGACATTTATTTTTGGGACTTTTGGAATTTGTTGCTTTTGTTTGTTTTTGGTTTTGAACTTTTAATTTTTCTATTGTGGTTATTTCTCTTCTACATTTTTCAGGTCCATGGGGATAGAAGCAAGCTAAATCGGACTAGGCCCAGCAGCATAGCACTCGATTCTGACGATCTGCACACCTGTCTAGTGAGTTTCTTTCTTTACCCTTGTTTTTATACAGTGAGGACACTATAATGTTTAAGTATGGGGTGGGGGAAGGGCTTACTTTGTGCATATTTGACCATATTTGACATTTTGCGTGCATATTTGAAGTTTATTTCTTGAATTGCTTATACATGGCTATTTTGGAATTCATTATTGATTTATGTGCTTACATGAATGTTTTCCAAAAGTTTATAAAAATGACCCCCATTGAAAATTTTGATAAATGTCATGGAAGCTTTAATTGAACTCGACGATGCAAAAATTGGATTCATTGGAGATAGAGCAAGAAATTGCCTAGTAAAAGGAAGTCACAATGAAGTGCATTATTTTATGAAAACCATAGAAGGAGGTAAAATTTGATGTTGCTTTTGACATGTTGCATGATAAGAGGATGGAGGACTTTAAATTTCCATATAATGCTCATATTGTTATATCCTTAGCCTTACCTATGCTTATGCATCACAAAAGCCACATAATGAGCCTTATTTCATATTATATTGCTCCACATGCTCTAAATATTGCCCATTCTTTACCTTATTTCCATCCAGGGATTATGTTGAGAATGATGTTACATTATGAAGATGTTATATGGTGTTTGTGTTGTTGTTATATATCATATATGGAGTTTGGAAGGAAATTGTTTGAAATATATGGAAAATTTAATGAGTGAAAGAAAATCCGGTCACCTCAGGAGATAAAGGTAGATTGACCCTGCTCGCTGAGATAATAGTTCAGTGAGATGGGACACAATATGAGGAGTCTGAAGCACTAAGTATCCGGGGCCATTCATGACACCCATTTTTGTGACTCGCGAGAAGGCAGTGCTGAGGTTAGAGAGGTAAAAGCATTATTATTGATAAAAAGCATTATGAAAGGTGATGAATCTTATGAAGAAGGGATGTGGTAAAGAAAGTTTGGAAATACTCCATTTCCCCGGATTATTAGCACCACATTGCCAAAAATTGCCCACCTTTAGCCTTTTACCAATCTACTCCTTAATGAGCTTAATTAAAGTCATCTTGATTATTAATGCTTGGTCACATGAATTGTGTTTATAAACCTCCTTTTGTGAGTAAACGTTGCTTTTATTTGCACATGTATGGATTTGTGGCACAAGTACCTTTTCGATGATGGTAATTGATTGTAGGGTTATATAAGAATGAATCCAATATGTTGAGAGTTTTGATTTCTTCCCCTGAATGACAATTAAAAGTATTGCTTGAGGACAAGCAAGCTTAAGTATGGGGTGTTTGTTATGAGCCTAAATTGCCATGTTTTACACTTACTTTTATATCGATTTATGTATGCATTTCATGCATTTGGGTTAGAATAATACATAATATGTGTAGTTTATGTTTATTTGGCAATATATGGAGGTCTACACAAGTTTTTGTTATATTTCGCAGAAATCGGACGCATTTTGGAGCTTAAAGGAAAGTCATGAATAAGCTAAAAATGGTGTAGCTGGAGAAAACGCCATTTTTCACAATCATCATTCTGAATCAAGCTTTGATGACTTCATAAGAGTTGTATCCCTCAGAAAGAGCTTTCCAACGCATGGTCATATGCGTCAATCCGACGAACGAGGACTCGGGAAAGTGCATTTCAAGAACAGAGCAGAAAGCTGAGAGACTTAGTCGATATCGAGTTGTTTTACTCGATATCGAGTAACCCAGATCGACTAAAGACCCCAAAAATCGACAAGTGAAGCTGGGAGCTGGAGCAGGTTAGTCGATATCGACAAGTTTGGTCGATATCGAGTAAACACCAAGTCGATTTTCACGTCCAGGAGCCGAGATCGACGAAGAAGCTGAAGACGGAGCAAGCCTTACTCGATGTCGAGGAAATTTACTCGATATCGAGTAAAAGTCAAGTCGACATGCGTTCTGGAGGCCGGAATCGAGTTGCTGAGCGGAAGAAGAGAAATTGCTACTCGATATACTCGATATCAAGTTGACCCAGTGGCCGACGCCGAGCAGTCCGAGTATCTTGTTAAGTTTCTATCCCAAGTCCAATGGTGATATTTTCGAGAGGAAATTCTATCAAGATCTATCAAGTGCCATCAAGTCAAGAGAGAAGATATTTTATCCACATTAGATATAATTCCTAGTTAATTTAATTATTTATTCCATTGTTTTATCTTAAGTAAATAGATAGATAGATATAGATATAGATATAGTTTTCTTTCCTAATTAGAGAGGGAATGAAGGCTATAAATAAAGCCTTAGGGGGCTGATTTTCATTCAATTCAAGTCAAGTCATCTTAGGGCGCAAGGAGAGAGGAAAGGGAGAGAGAGAGAGAAGGAGAAGGAAGGAGATGAACGGTTGTAAGTTTTAGTTTATTTTATGTTAAAGTTAATTTCTTTTATTATGGTTTGTTTCTAATTTCCTTCTTCTAGGGTTGAGGTGATCCCAACATAGATATGTGTGTTTGATTTATAAATCCATGAATTTATATGTCTTTATCATCATCGACCTATGTGCTTAATCCTTTGCGAGAGTTGATGAAATTCCTTATTTGCAATTATGAAGCGAACGTGAATTAATTATGAACTTGGATAGTAATTAGGCTTTGCTTGCGAAAGTTGGTTGATCCTAATTAAGAAAAGGTAGTAACACTTAGGGTTTATGTGAAAGCCTCTATATTCCTATTTGTTAATAACGAAAGTTATTTGATATAAAGCATGCATCTTTATGTGATTTATGATCTACACATATGTTTATTGTTGCGGTGATCCCTAATCTTGGAAGTTTGCATCTTTATTTGTTTTATTTTATTATTTTTATTCAGCACATATTCTACTCGATATCAAACCACCATTCTCTTTCCATCCATCGACATCGACCAAGTCTTACCCGAAGTCGACAGCAACCTCCCACCTTTTCCCGCTAGCCCTGAACCCCAAAACATACTAAACTTAGAACCGCTGACTTCTCTCCTGAGGACGAACCTGACTCCACTATCCTATAGCGGGGCCTTGACTATAAATTTATTTGGTCGAGAAACCCTCTCGTCAGGGTCCAACAAGCAACAATCACCTAACAAATATACAAATATTCATAAGTCTACCTAAGTCACACAAGGCGCCCCTAACTATCACACACACATATCTCATTTCCAATCATTTTGTCTTATCTCATCATATATCATATATCATTTCATATTCATCTAATTTCAACATATAATATCTCACCCATCATCTCATCTCGCATTAGCATATATCCTTTCATATCTTATTTAAAATTCACATAGTTCTAAAACAAGATTCAACGATAAATTCCTCGATTTAATCAAGTAAAACATTTTCACAAAGTTTTCCAAACTCTTAAAGATCAAGTTAAGTCAACTCATAAAATCAAACAATTCTTTAAAAATCGTACTTAGCCAAATCTCGACATTAAACATTTAAACCTTAAAACCAATCTCTCAAAATCATATTAAAGAAATAATTCCGGCATTTTATTTCAAAATCATTGTATAACAAAGTCCGACATTTAGGCTTCATTTGGATGCATAATTTTTTGTTATAAATCATCACTTATAAATCATCACTTTCATTATTGTTAAGGGTTGTTTGGATAGGTTATACTTCTACTTCCACCAGCCCACCACCCCTGTATAAATTAGAAAGACGACGAATCGACGATTGCCTGGTAATAGAGCCTTGATTTTCTATCCCCCACCATCGATGAAATTCAGTTCAAATTTAGATCTACTTGGCTGGAGAGAGTGGCAACCTCCAAAACATTTGTCAAAACTCTGATTTTGAACAATAATTATGGGGGAAAGTTGCATTTTGGGTAGGATAAGCAAAGAGGAAAGAGAGGGTCTTCAACAACTTCGACCCTCACCAATCTCCTTGTTCATTAATCAAAGCCCTTTTTTGTTAATGAAAACCCATTTTCGGTTCAATCGAAGGTGTGATTTAGTTTCTATGCAAGGGTAGGAAGAAAGAAAAGAGGAAGCAGTCTGGGTCGTGGAAGTTGTTGAGGACGAACAAGAATCCAGCAACGCCGGAGAAGACGAGAGCATAGGGCTAGAGACGGCGGGTCCAATTACAGCTGCATTCAAACCCTAACAACTCTTCCCAATTGATGAAAATCGAAGCCCTGTTCAAATTCAATTGAAAAGAGAGGGAGTTGTTCTATAATTTTGGACATGGGAGATGAGGAGACACGAGGAGAGAGATGATGTTTGAGAGAGATGAAAGATTTTTGGGATTAATAAAATCAAAATATCTCCTTACCCAAAACAACACCAGTCAACAATGACGGTCAAAATAAAAAAGAGATGCTTTATAAGTGAAAACATACGAATCCAAACGAAGACTTAGTGACGGAGGTAAAGTCGTTGATTCACCTCACCAAAAATAAATCCCAAACAAACAAACTAGTATAGTATGCAAGTAAGGGGTCGAACCCTAGAGAATCAAGTATTTCTAAATATTGTGTATTTATCAATATAAAAGAAAAGATTTTTATGAATAAAAATAAAAGAAAATAATATTGACAAAAGAAAATAAAGGATAGAAGAAAAGCGTTTCCACCTACAAGTTCTCGACTTTGGTTGGTTTTATTGGTCATCGAATCCTTTTCAAGTTATTATCTTTTCCTACGAATTCCTCTCGTCTTGGTTTAAGTAGATTAAAAGTCCTACGAGTCCAGTTAATCCCTTACACCTCAATGCAACCCTAACACGGTCAAGATTTAACAAAGAGATAGCAAATAGTCCCAAGCACTTGAGCATATAAATAACACCAATTAAACACGGTAAATCAATGTTTAAGATATATGTTAACTCCCTACATAATCATGCTTCAAACACGGAATCCACAATCTTATGCGTGCTACTACGGAAATAACACAAATACGAAAGTATTAAATCCTAGCATGAAATCAATATTATCAAGGTAGCTAATCAAGATAACATCAATAACATAATCAATATCACACAAAGAAGTTGAAAGAATTAAAGAGGAAAAATAACTTATAATAGAAACTCACAAACCACCAACCAAGTCTCGAAAGTGTAGGCGAAAACTACAAAATTAGCCAAACATGGCTTACCTAAGCTTTCTTCTCTTTAATGGTGATTTCTCTTCTTGGAATTCTTCTATTAAAAACTAAGCCTAGAACATCCTATTTATAAGCCTAATGTCTTCCATAAATAAGGTAAAAGATAGATAAAAGATAAAAGCTTCCTAAACAAACTAGATAAAAGATAGAACTTTCCTAATTTAACTCAGCGTCGGATTCCGCTGGCAGCGAAAATTTCTGCTGGCAGCGAATGGCCTTGATTGAGCTCCTGTTGGATTGCCGCTACCACACTCGCTACCACACTCGCTGGCAGCGAATGCCCATGCCTTAGAATTTTCGCAAGCTTCTCGGGTACTTCCTTTCCGCTTCCGCGAGTCACCATTTCCGCTGCCGCGAGTCACCATTTCCGCTGGAGCGAGTCGGCGAGCTCCGTCGTCTTGGTGCATCCCGCTGGCAGCGAGGATTTCCGCGGCAGCAAGTGGCTCGCTGCAGCGAGTCCAGTCGCTGGCAGCGAATGCTGCCTGGTCGGCCAGGCTGACTCGACTCGCTGGCAGCGAACTCCATTCGCTGGAAGCGAGACGCGCTGGCTCCTGGACATGCTCCTACTGACTCGACTAGCTGGCAGCGAGATCCCATCTGCTGGCAGCGAGACGTGCCCAGGGACTTGCTCAGACATGATGTCTTTGACTTGATTCGCTGCAGCGGAAATCCATTCGCTGTCAGCGAAAATCCAGCAGAACACTATCACGTAGATCTTCAAAAGAGCTTTCCAACGCATGCTCATATGCGTCGATCGGACATCCGAGGCTTCCGAAAAGTGCGTTACAAGTTCAGCTCGCCAAGCGAACAGCTTTCGCGACTCGCCCTCGTTTTCGCTCTTAGACCTCGATTTCGTGCTCCGTTGCTCCTTAGGTTGTTCCATTCTCTTCGGGACTTCTTCCTTAAGCTCTCCCAAGTCTCGCCTTAGCCTTACTTAGCGCCGTTCCTCGTGTTCTTTGCCTCGAATCTACGAATCTACATAAAACAATCGAAATAGCGTAGATTCCGAACTTTCCCACAAAATGAATGCTAATATAATTAACACTAAAACATGATTATATAACAATGAAATGCACCTAAACTAACCTATAATGCCTATTGGAAACATGCCTTATCACTTAGTCAGCACAATAATTTTATTTTCACAACCATATTTATAAATCAAAACCCATAATTCATTTCAAATTTCCATAAATCACAAATAAAACCATCACTAAATACATATTCCAAATAATGTCTCTTTTAAGCCATTTTATAATATACTAATAATTTCAGAAATATACTTTTATAAATAATATAACAACAATAATAACATACCTAACATTACAATATTATAACATGTAATAGCATAAAACAATTAAAATCAATAACTTAACAATCTCTCAGCCCAAGCCTAAACCCAAAGAAGAAGGAAAAAGGCCCATGACCCGGATCCATGAACTCAGTGTTGTAGGAGGAAATCGAGTATGAAATATAATAAAATAGATCAAACAAGATTTAGGCCCACGCAAATAATTACAAGACTTCCTCCCGATGCAGCAGTGGGAAGTCAAGATCGATCCACGAGGAAGCGTGTCAGCGGATCCTAGGCAGCGGTGAAATCTCACGGACAGAAGTTGACCACATGTTGTTGATCTCGACTAGGGTTAGTCGACAGAAGATCGGACAAGTCGAGCACAGCGCAGCAGCAGCTCCCGGTGGTTTTGGTCGAGATCGAGTAAGCCCTACTCGAGATCGAGTAAGCTTATCGACGTCGATGACTGGCTTGTTGACCACCTGCACACAAAAGCTACAACGATCTGGATCGAGAATCAGTACTCGATATCGAGGAGTGCAAGTCGATATCGAGGAAGACAGAAAACTAAAATGAAATAAAGTCTAAACAAATGCTTTTGGGATTTTGAAATAAACTGTATGTAAAAGACTTCCAAGATTGGGGTTTGCAACAACGATAACCAAGCATGCATAAGGCAGGAATAAAACAGATAATCATGTGAATTGCATCAAAGGACTGAGCTTTCGCCTTTTCCAACAATTAGACAACTCTTTCAAGAAACCCTAATTGTCTCTACCGATTTTATGTTTACAATCCAAGTTGTTAGCATGGACCTCCATTAGATGGGTAATAAACACATAACAAGTAGTAGATGCTCAAAACATGATAAAAGTCAGATCTTTACCTCAAGCACGCAGGGCTATCGTCGGGCTCGCCCCAACCCTAGAAGTGGGTGGACTACTCGCGCTTCATTGCAACCTCAGACATTGATTTATGAAAAGAAACAACTTGCATTAAACTAAATTCAAAGCCCCCAATCCCGGTAATCCAACTCTCGTTGAATGCCAAAACCCTAAAACCTTCGAACTCCTAAAACTTCTCTGTGGAACTACTTCTCTAACTTCTGAATTGAATCAATTGAAAAACTAGCCCAATGGGCTTTATTTATAGGCTTCCAATCCTTGCTAATCAAGGTAGGAAATTCTATCTATATCTCTATCTACCATAGAAGATATAATTCTACTAGAAATAATTAAATCCAAATAAGTAAAACTAGATAAATCCTTAGGGTAATTAATTGGTCAACCCTTAGGATAAATAAAAAGATAAAAAGATAAATATCTAAAATCTTCATGTGTCGGAATATTCTCTCGGAAATATCTCCATCGGATTCAGGATAAAACTTTAAGTAAAGCTCGGAATCGACCCGGACCCGTCGCTGTGAGTTGGTCGATATCGAGTCATCTTCCTCGGCTTCACTCAATCACTCGATCTCGGCTTCCTGGGGCAATATCGAGTGGGATGTTGGTCGATATCGACTAAGTGAAGTCGATATCGAGTAGAATCTTCAGCTTCTTTCCGTCCTGACTCGGTTTTGGAAGATATTGAGTCGATTGTTTGTCGATATTGACTTACTGAGGTCAATATCGACTTGCCCTTTTTTCTTCACTTCTTGCTTCTGGGTCTATATCGGTTTGACTTTTGAATTTTCGACCAGATTGAGTCGATATTGACTAGAATGAGTCAATATTGACCTATGCTCAGTTTCTCGTTCTGTGCTCAGCTTCTCGTTCTATTCTTTAAACGCACTTTCCCGAGTCCTCGTTCGTCAGATTGACGCATATGAACATGCGTTGGAAAGCTCTTTTCGAGGGCTACAACTCTCATGAAGACATCAGAACTTGACTCAGAATGATGAATGCCGAAAAATGGCCCTTTTCTTCAGCTGCACCATCCTTAGCTTCTTCATGAGTTTTCCTTTAAGCTCCAAAGTGCGTCCGATTTCTGCGAAATCAAACAAAAACTAGTGAAGACTCTATAATTTGGCAATTAAGCATAAACTACATAGATTCTGTATAAATCTAACCCAAATGCATGAAATGCATGCAGAAATCGATATAAAAGTAGATATAAAACATGGACATCACTCAGCCCAAAAATCCAAAACCCATCGGCTGAGATTAATGAACCGAGAGAAATACCCCCAACCCGGCCGGTTTCCAAGAAAAGAAAAGGGATGAACCCGGTTTCCCTGAACCCGCCCTCTTCCTGACTAAACGAACAGAGCCTGGTAAAGTGATGATCGGAATGGAAGAGAAGGAAGAAGAAAAGGGCTCGCCGTTGGCATCTTTTCGACTCAGACTTACCCCATCTGACCGAAAATAATTTCCGACCACAACCCATAGAAAACGACCCAAACGCAGTCAAGGAAGAAGAGGAAATGGAGCTCATCGAGGATTCGAATTTTTGCCGGAAAACGTCCATGGGAGTCGATTGCGCTTCGTTGAAGGTGGATCGATGCTGGAACAGCCTAGGACCAAGAAAGGAGTAAGTAAAGGTGCATTTTCATTGGTTTTTGAATCGGAAAACAAAACGAAATCAAAACCGACCGTGAACGAACGAAACAGGGGAGATGGCTCGCGATTGGGGCTCCGACGGTTGGCTTGGCTCCTTGTTCTTCTTCTTCGACCTTCTAGGGGAAATGGAGGAAGCTGATGGTGTGGTTTCTGGGGGCTCGAGCTAGGTGGAGGGCTCCCTCTTCTTCGGCTTCCTTCATGCGACAACAGGGGAGGTGCTAAGCGTCGATAATAGATGACGATGACGGCGACAAGGAGGTGGTGGCTCTGGATCGGTGTCGACGAGGAGAAATGAAGGTGGGGTGTACTTTGGTGGAGAGGGTGGCTGATTTCACTCGGAAAACGAAGGGAATGGAGGTCGGCGAGGAGGAGGAAGCAAGAGGCATTTCCTTTGGGTTTGTTTTTGGGATGAGAATGGAAGAGAAGGAATTGGATCCTCGGTGAGGCTGATGGTTTAAATAGGAAAAGATTAGGGTTGTCTTGGGGCACAAGTGGGAGAGTGCGGGGGACCAAATCTACATGGGTGTTGGTGGGTGTGTGTGTGCTGAGCAAGAGGACAAGATTGCGTAAGTTGGAGAGAGAGAGAGAGAGAGAGAATAATGTGGTCCCAAACCGGCCTCAAATTTCAAATACCCGAAATAAATCATGTAATCCGTTCACTCAATCCAATATCGACAAGCACAAAAATGAAATCGAAAACTCGGACCCGAAATAAAATGCTAAAATCCCAAACATATTTCCAAAATCTCCGAGCGTGAAAGCGGGACTCAAATTCGTATGAAAATCCGTTTAGAATGATGCCGGAACTCGTTTCGAAAGATTTTGATGAGATAAATCGCTCGAGAACGGGTTTTCCCCCACTTTCTAAATCGGATAAAATATAATATATTTAGTAAATAATAAAATAATATTAAAATATATTTGACCTTTAAATTCATCCACATCTAAAAACAAGTCTCGTCCCCGAGACTAAAATCATTCTAAAGCAATGGGAAGAAGTTTGAAATCAATGAGTCCGAGGATCATGCTATTGATCCCGTAAGCACCTCATAAGGGCCCATATGAGATTCTCACAGTTTCCTCGACGTGATCATAATATCCCCAATTGATCGTAGTAGGTATGTGATATGAGCCCTTATCACATACTTATCCCGGCTTCTCGGTTATATCATAACTCAAAAGCATCATAGCGTCCTGACTAGTTCTTAGCAAGCAATCTATAAGTGCCCTTATAAAATGCTCATATCCACTTCGTGATGCGTCATAAAGTAAATCCAATTCTGAAAAGTTCAAAAGAGTTTGTAAATGGAAAGATTGTCCTCGAAATCGTTGAAATTCTCAATAGTGTTTATTATTTTAAAATCCAAATTGGTCCTTTTCAAAACCGCTCAAAATCTTCAAACCAACTTTTAACCAAGCAATTGTACACCAAAAACAAATCAAATCTTTTCAAATCAAGATTTCATCAAAACTCCCGAAAACCAAATCAGTTTCTCGCATATCAATCAATCCAATTCAGAAGCTAGGAGGTGGAAGCATCCACCTCTAAGGGCTAATCCTATATTCTCTTCCTAGTTTCCAGAGTCAAAACAATCTATCAATCTTAACTCAATGGAAACCATAAGCCAAGAAGTGCATAATCGCATAAACCAACCAATCTCCAACCAACACATCATAAGGCAAGTCTCAAAGCACATACTAACACAGTGTCACAAGATCTCATCAAGCATCTCCACATCACACTAAACGTCATAATACGCATCTCAACACATACCAACAATCATAACAACGTCTCGACATCACACCAAAAGTCATAAAAGTATCTCCTCATCATAAAGTCAACGAACAAAACCCATTGTCAACACATCAACACAACAAAGTCATGATGTTAAGATTCAGGAAAGGGGGAGGTCAAACGGTATATGAATCATCGAATGTCAGCATATTCACCAGACAACATCTTCCTCATCACAATGCCATATAACGATCATTTAGTAATCTACCACCATTATCTCATATATTTGTACAAATCATATTCTTACTCCATGTCATATTCATCATTTAACATACCTATAATCATGCTTGTCAACCATATAATACAACATCATGTTTACTACCACATAATATAACATCATGCTTTCACACAATAACACATCATTATCTCATAATTCATGCATCATATCACAATACATGATAACGTGCTTCTAAGACAACATAGCAAGGTAGCAGTGCATCAATATATCATGGTAACACTTGTCACTATCAATTAGATTTTCAGTATAGCATCTCAACATGTAATATCATTCCATATCAGGTTTACCATGCTTATTATCTAACATCATGCCATTACATATTAATAAATCACATAATCATGAAGATCCTCACATCATCACCAATAAAAAAAACACAATCCCCACTCATCCGCCTCCACTCTCAAGCCATGACCAATCCTTATATGGACTTACCAACATCAACTCCGATAATATCCTCTAAAAAAAGTCCCAATTCATTTCGTTACTCCCATCTTGCCCCTCATCTCATAATCACTCTCGCTAGCAATCCACCTCTAAGAACCCAACCCCCATCTATAACTTCACTCCCGAGTGGCCTATCATATTCTATCATCAATACTCTTTAAAACCATTTTTTTACAGTTCCCACACTTCCTAAGACATCACAAGCATCATGCCCTGCTAACCACACCTCCTCTAGCACAATTCATCGATCACTGCCTAGTCTTCCTATCCTAACCATACCCTCACCTAAGATTCACCCAGAAAGCTCATCAGAACCACCAAGCATTGCCCCTTATAAATCCTAAAACTCACGCGGTCTTACCTAAGCCAACATTCCTCTCTTGTGACTTACCTCATAATACCATCGAGCATCCTAACCGCTCAAGTTCTTTCATCACTCTCCGACCATTCTTCTAGAGAATCTCACCCACAAGTTCAAAGAAGAAGCAATCATGGACATTATTACACATAAGGACTACATCATATCAACTAGCATTTATAACAATAACATCATTAGTTCATCATTAAACATTACAACTGCATCAATAAGTCTCGATTTACCGTCATGCAGAATAATCATTGCAAAACATTATGTATGCACATAATCAAGTCAAGCTAGCAAGTTTCATCATAACCTTATCAAATAACAAACAATCAGGCAACAGTCATTACCAAGTTTCATCATAACCTTATCAAATAACAAACAATCAGGCAATAATCATTGCAAAACAACATGCTTAGTAACTCAGAGTATCATTCTATCAAGACATCATGTCACATTAGAACTATAAGGCATCAATTCATATCATCATAGACAACAGACAATCATGCAATAGTCATTACCAAGTCAGCATATCAACACGTAACTCTCATCATCAGGTCAGTGCAATATCGTCATCAACTAATTTAGAAGGATTAGCACTTCAAATGGAGGACACTCTTACCCGCAGGTAAATATCGTATTCAGTACCTGCCATCCTTCAAATGTGCTTGTTCCATAGACATCGTTGATCCTGAGGCCCATGGGTTATGAACCCACGCTTCTGCCGCACTACTCTATCGCTATCCAACTTTCCATTCCCTTCCATGCGGTTGCTTGACCAATGTATCACGTAGGAGCTCAAGTTAGTGGAGATAGGGAAGCGACAAGGGCGGACAACCCAAGGTTCTTTTTGGAGGCAAACAAGGACCAACACTAAAGACGACAAACAAGAGACAAGACTCCGACCTGAGAATAGCAACGATGCCCTTATGGAAGTCTATTAGGTTATAATCGCGACAAGCAACACAAATTCATCATGGAGCATAGGAATCACACCAATCCACACTAACATGTACCTATCTCAAGGAGAACTTGATACACATTCATTCCAAAAGACACAATCAAATCCTATGCGGATGCATGTGAGACAAGCTAATAGTCTTTTATTTCAGGGAAGCAGATATGCCTAACAATTTCAAGGAAGTTATGCGGAGCCAGTAATGGTCATGCAGGGTTCGAGGTCATGCGGGACTTAATGAGAATAGCAAGTATCATGCATATGAACGAATGTATAAGCATGGTATATGCATCAATATAGGAGGTCAATATAGCATGGTGAGGTATATCATAACAATCAAACTAAGCGTCATACGAGGACACATAAGAGCAACATAGTAACTACCCCATCTGACAACAATGATCGTATAAGAGGTTAAGAACGGCATGTAATCATACGATGAGATACATTTAGAAAACATAGATCCTACACTATGTTAGCGATACATGATAAGGCATGGGCATAGTCAAGAGTCATTTAGAGGAGATCATCATAATGTCCATGAAAACAAGAGGGATCACCACAGAGGAACGAATAGAACATCACAACAATAGATTATAATCATGTTAGGAATGAACTATCGTGGGGCACATAAAACGGTACAATAACTATCACATTATAGAACAAGTACGACATGTAATCATTTAACGAGTCATATTGGAAAGCATAAGCCTTACATGATGCTACTAGCACATATATAAAAAAACAGGAATACAATCAAGGCAATTCGACCAAATTCATTCTAACATTTATGTGTCATGCGTATGCGATATCATGATATAGCGTGGTGTGTGATCATGCAGGGTGTCAAGTCATACGTTCATGCAAGCACGATAATATATCATAGAGTATTATGGGAATACCATCGAGCGATAACACGTAAGCATACCAAGATTAACCATCACAAAAAGCAAGTCGATCATCGAATTCAACATCAATCTAATCGGGATAAGTAAGCATTTTAAGACGATAGAAAGAGGAAAAAACTACACTATCAGGGACCTAGCTCGATAGAAAATCAGCAATAATATAGGCAAGGTATAAATTCGCACAAGTCATCAGCAAGGGTCCTACATGATGCTAAAGGTTCAACATAACATATGATACATGCATGCCTAATCACAACGATATGCAAGAAATCAATTCAGCCATATTCCAATGATATAGAAGCATGGGGGAAAGTGTAACGATGTATAATACAAGTCTAAGTAACGGGGCAATATGGCTAGAATACGGGGACATGAGTTCAAATCACCACATACTAGGGTAAAACATGCATTTATCAAGACTCAATTATACCAACATATTCTCTACTCAACGCAAGTAATACACAAAAATAGCAATTGCAGAATAATCGACAATAGTCATCCTAATGAATACCAATAGACGAACATGCTATAGATTCTTGGCACAAAAGGAACGATAAGCATCGAGGCGTCATCAACTAGCATGCTAAAGAGATCCTTTATAGGCATTCATACAAAGAGGAGTTGATCACACTATCATGCATGAACCTAATTCAAGGAAAAGCAACAACCATATAGATTCGCACCATGTGTTTCATGCTTCCAATCAATCATTAGCATTATCAATTCATTAGATCAAGTAGAGATGGTATGAAAAGATATAATCATGACAAAAAGTGAGGCACAACACGAGATCTAAACAATGTGACTAATCATAGATGCAACAACATGAGCAGCTTTTTACTAATGGTCATTCACAAGGTACTTGTCGGAGATTTCAAAATCTTGTCATGCAATTCAAAGAGGGTTGATGGACGGTTTTTAGTCGCGTAAACCGTATCAAAATAATTTCGAACCTACCTAACTAATGTTGTGTGGTAAGTACGAAATTATTTTGATACGATTTACGCGGCTAAAAACCGTCCATCAAATTGGCGCCGTTGTCAGGGAATCAATGTTTATTTCTTTGTTTTGTGTGTTTGCCGATTATTGTATATAACTTAACTTTGTTGTGAATCTATCTTACGGTTCACGACACCCTTACCACTAACATTTTAAGATGAGATTAACGCAGCGTCAAGGGGAAAATTTTCACCATTATTTCACAAAAGTGTAAGAATTATCAATATCTTCTTCGGGAGCCACAGAAATTGGCTCGATAAATGATTCCTTGATAGGCAAGTCACGGATGATTTCTTCAGATGAAATAGGAGCCAAAACACATGGATCCTCATGCGTGCACTCATGAGACTCCATGTAAGGGAGCATCGGGCTCTCATCGATCAAACCATCACATCAACTTGAGGAATAAAGCATTGCTCTACTACCAACTCACTCACCGGTTGATTAAGTTGTTTCAATTGTTCCTCAAATCGCTCCATCTTTTTAAGCACCTGCTCCAATATAACCTGGCATGTGAAAGCTTCTTCCTGCTCCACCTGGTGACCCGTGTAGCAGAAAAAATCCCACATCTCTGATAAATTAAAACTCGCAAAGCCTCCGTTACTCATAGACTCGGCAAGTTCTTTTGTCTCAAGAGTCATGCCCTCAAGTACACAAACAACCATATCTTGCAAACTATCTTGGTAACCCCTTGCATAACGGGCGTCCAATAAATTATGCACTCTTGTGAAATAATGGTGAAATCAAAATAAATTCGAACCTACCTAACTAATGTAGTGTGGTAAGCACGAGTCGATCCCACAGATAATCTAGTTATTCCTAAGTTAAGTTTATTTACCAATTAGTATGAAACGGGGGTTTTTGAGTGGTGAAAATAAGAAAGAAAATAAAATAAACTATAAACAAATTGATGGAGATAACGATTAATAAAATAGTTTCATCTACAAATATCCACTTTATTTGGTTGAAACGATCCTTGTAACTTCTTCTCGTCCTTTTAGGTTTCCTATGAATGCTCTTGTCCTGACCTAATAGAGTTACTAGTCCAATCAGTCCTAGAAACCCTTATCAATTGAACAGTTTCTAAAGAAGGATTTAACCCAATTGATAGCTTTAAGTTTAGAGATTAACCAAGGTATTTGCAGTCCCTAAAGAGCGATTTAACAACACATCCAACTTCCTACTTATCCAATTAGTTCAATCAGCCATAAAGGAATAAGTTTGCTACTTGGTATGAGGTTCGCAATCATGAATCTACAAAACCCTAGCAATTGAATTGATCTAACAAGTTGGCCAGACAAGAAAGAACAAAACAATCAATCGATAAGTGCAAAGAAGTCGAAACATTCAATATAGAACATGAGGAACAAGAATTAGAAACTCACAATCAATCCAAACAAAGCTTCACACCGTAGACCAAATGGGAGAGTTTAGGTCTCCATAAAACGACTCACGTTCGGCTTCCCCCCATTCTGCTGTATGAATGTATATATATATTATGAAAAACCTAATCTATCTAATCTATCTCTCCTAATTTAAATATAATAAATGTATCCAATTAATATATCTAATAAAACGGTAAACTAGCAAGGAAACTCTTGTTTTACAGTGATCTAGCATATGCGTCCTGTAGCCGCATCTCCTCTCTGAATATGGTATTCATCAGTCTAATATATAGCCAGCCCATCTTGCCCCCAATTTCTACCATGATCCCATATATTACGAGCAATCTTCATATCCATATGATCCAATCAAAAAAATACTTGAAATAGATAAAAAAAACGCTAGTGTAGACTCTGAAAACCAAATAATACAAATTAAGCTATAAAATACATAAAAATGCTCTAAATTAATATGAAAACATATCCTTAAAACATCACTAAAATGGACCCTATCAAGAGTCACCATTACAACCGGGCAGAGATCTCTGGTAGGACTCTAGTAGGACTCTTTGTGGTAAGAAGACACTGGTTGATCGTAATAAGAATCGAGAAAGACAGCCCCAGAAACACCTTACTCTCTAACTCGGAATTACATCAAGAGCGACCTTCCAATACTCTCTCAACAACCCTCATATCCAGCCATGATTCCTGAAGACAATGTGTTTACCAACCCGATTTCTCGCAGAGGACAACGATATCGGGAGAAGGACTCGATAGGAGCATTAAGGGGTTAACATAGTGGAAGGGGTTGTTCCACACAAGTTGTGCTTGAAAATTTAGAAATAAGGGTACTCCCGCTATCTCGTTTGCAAAGATTACTCAATACACATTTCATTGTTAGGACATACCAATCAGATCTTTAGCATAACAAGCACTCAGCATAGAATCAGTCAATACCAATTATAATGATCTCATTCGAGGGAAATCGTTCTCATGTCCAATTAGTACATAAAGCACATCAAGCTATCTAATGCCGCTCTCCGAGGAGCAACTGACCGGAGGGGCAAAAACCTCACGATCTCTACCTAACTCGCCACTCCAACCACCTCGGTGCAATTCCTTGGAGTCTTCTAGGCCCATCTGTAAAGAATAAGCTGCATTTCGCCTACCCGTTCCCAACTACAAACAATATGGATAGTCTAGCGCCTTTTCTACCCACTCGTTCCCCTTGGTTTGATCCATCATATTTAATAGGTCGAGTTCACATTTAGTCCAATTGAGTTAGGCATATTAAGTTCATTTTTCCCTTTTAAAACACTTTCAAATCCTTTGAAATTCATGGGCGGTTTTCCAAAACATACACTCGACCCTTGCGAACCCAAATTGCACAACCTCGGCTCTCATACCAACTTTGTAACAGCCTAGATATAAATACCCGGGTTACGTTTCGAAGGTCGGATACCTTCGTTCGGATCTTGCAATCCAGGTACGGGTAAAGGTTTCAAACCTCTTTAAACATTAGTAAGAAAGTTGGGATTTCGAACCCAAAACCATCGTTGGGCCGTTGGGTACCCTTAACCTGTCATAAGGCCTAAGTCGCGGAAATTCGTTTAAAGAAAGTGAAACAAAAACGAAAGTAAATTACAACTTGCCACGGCGGAGCCGGGTCAAAACCAAAACCATAAGTATAATTGATTACCACTTAGCCAAGTTAGCGAGTTAGATCGGTTCCTCGATTTCGTCCACAAAGATTTCCCGTCATAGAAGCATGGAGCAAGCAAGGAGCAAGTACCTAACACCATCCACGAAGTCAGACCCAGTATTCGCCTACGGGCCCTAAAGACCGCGCTGATGCCATATAACATGCCTATACCTAGATAAATGATGGTCTAATGCAGTATAGGATTTAAACACGCAAGTCATGCTTATCAGGATATATAAATATAAGTGCAGAAAGACTGTAAAGGCGCCCTAAGAATGTCAAGTGTCTTATCCCTCTCCTACTCCGCCCTCTTTTTCATGAGCGGACCCGGCCGGTACGGTACCCATTTCCTCGTGGTGGTGCACATACCACGACATCATCATATCATATCATATCATTATATCATACTCATGCCTGATGGGGTTAGGCTATCATACTCATGTAACGACAATACTGACTCAAGGCAAGCCCGATAGGGCTAGCTACTCATTGACCCTAGTAAAAGACTCTAGGACTCACAGATAACGGTCGTTTTTTTCAAACGAATAAAGAATAGGGATGCTCATTCATAAGTGCAAGTCCTAAGCATAATACTACATGACATGTTGTTATGCATATGCAACACCTACGTACTATATGACACATCAGGCAGGAGGTCCAGGTTGCTGAGTAAGCCCTGTGGGATACTTACTTGGAAATGCCGAACAACAAAAGATAACGCAAGCGGGGTCCAATAAGCAACAATCACCTAACAAATATATAAATATGCACAAGTCTATTTAAGTCAAACAAGGCGCCCCTAACTATCACTCACACATATCTCATTTCCAATCATTCCGTCTTATCTCATCATATATCATATATCATTTCATATTCATGTCATCTCAACATATAATATCTTATCCATCATCTCATCTCGCATCATCATACATCCTTTCATATATTATTTAAAATTCACATAGTTCTAAAACAAGATTCAATGATAAATTCCATGATTTAATCAAATACAACATTTTTCCAAAGTTTTCCAAACTCTGAAATCTCAAGTTAAGTCAACTCATAAAATCAAACAATTCTTTCAAAATCGTACTTAGCCAAATCTCGATATTAACCATTTGAATCTTAAAACCAATCTCTCAAAATCATATTATAGAAATAATTCCGGCATTTTATTTCAAAATCATTATATAACAAAGTCCGACATTTAGTCACCACAATAATTTTATTTTCACAACCATATTTATAAATCAAAACCCATAATTCATTTCAAATTTCCATAAATCACAAATTAAACCATCACTAAATACATATTCTAAATAATGTCTCTTTTAAGCCATTTTATAATATACTAATAATGTCAGAAATATACTTTTATAAATAATATAACAACAATGATAACATTCCTAACATTAACATAATATATAAAACATAACAATATAAAACATGTAATAGCATAAAACAATTAAAATCAATAACTTAACAATGTCTCAGCCCAAGCCCAAACACAAAGAAGGAGGAAAAGGCCAATGACCCAGATCCATGAACTCAGCCCAAAAATCCAAAACCCATCAGCTGAGATTAATGAACCGAGAGAAATACCCCCAACCCGACCGGTTTCCAAGAAAAGTAAAGGGATGAACCCGGTTTCCCTGAACCCGCCCTCTTCTTTACTAAAGGAACAGAGCCTGGTAAAGTGACGATCAGAACGAAAGAGAAGGAAGAAGAAAAGGGGTCACCGGCGTCTCCTTTCCGACTCAGACTTACCCCATTTGATCGAAAACAAATTCCGACCACAACCCATAGAAAACGGGCCAAATGCAGTCAAGGAAGAAGAGGAAACAGAGCTCACCGAGGATTGGAATTTTCGCCGGAAAACGTCCATGGGAGTCGATTGAGCTTCGTCGGAGGTGGATCAACGCCAAAACAGCCTAGGACGAAGAAAGAAGTAAGTAAAGGTGCATTTTCATTTGGTTTCGAATAGGAAAACAAAACAGAATCAAAATCGACCTTGGACGAACGAAACAAGGGAGATGGCTCGCGATTGGGGCTCAAACGGCTAGCTTGGCTCCTTGTTCTTCTTCTTCGACCTTCTGGGGTAAACGGAGGAAGCTGGCGGTATGGTTTCTGGGGGCTCGAGCTCGGTGGAGAGCTCCCTCTTCTTAGACTTCCTTCATGCGACAACAGGGGAGGTGCTAAGCGTCGACAATCGACGACGACGATGGCGGCAAGGAGATGGTGGCTCTGGATCGGTGTCGACGAGGAGAAAGGAAAGTGAAGTGTACTTTGGTGGAGAGGGTGGCTGATTTCACTCGGAAAACGAGGGGAATGGAAGTCGGCGAGGAGGAGGAAGCAAGAGGCATTTCCTTTGGGTTTGTTCTTGGGACGAGAAGGGACGAGAAGGAATTGGATCCTCGATGAGGTTGATGGTTTAAATAGGGAAAGGTTAGGGTTGTCTTGGGGCACAAGGGGGAGAGTCTGGGAGACCACATCGACATGGGTTTTGGTGTGTGTGTGTGTGCTGAGCAAGAGGACAAGATTGAGTAAGTTGGAGAGGGCAACTAGAGAGAGGGAGAGAGAGAGAAGAAAAGAAAGAAAATAATGTGGTCCTAACCCTCAAATTTCAAATACTAGGAATAAATCATGTAATCCGTTCACTCAATCCAATTTCAACAAGCACAAAAATGAAATTGAAAACTCAGACCCGAAATAAAATGCTAAAATCCCAACCATATTTCCAAAATCTTCGAGCGTGAAAGCGGGACACAAATTCATATGAAATTCCGTTTAGAATGATGCCGGAACTCGTTTCGAAAGATTTTAATGAAATAAATCGCTTGAGGACGGGTTTCCCCCCACTTTCTAAATCGGATAAAATATAATATATTTAATTAATAATAAAATAATATTAAAATATATTCGACCTTTACAATGACAGTCAACTACATGCCACTCAATACTGTCATCGTGCCACTAACGTTTATTTACGTGTCAATATATGAATTTCCCGTGCCAACTCTCACGAATCCAAAACCCACCAGTTAATCGCCACTGTTCAGAAAGCCACCAAGAGTTTCGCCACCGTTCAAGCTTTTGGGGAGGGCTGCCGCACCAGCCGCCTAGAGCCACCATGACCGCCGCCCTCAGTCTCAGCCCTCCACATCTCCTTGTTCCTTCTCCTTCTTTTCTTTTTTTCTTTCTTCTCTTCTTTCCCCATGTGCAACTTACACTTGAGGGTTTTTGTGCATGTTATTTTTGCAAATAAATTGGACAATTTGCTATATTTGCAAATTTGGGAGGGAGGAGTTACTTTTGCTAATGGCCCATAAAAATGGTATATTGGGTACCATTTTATCATTATAAAATATTAATAAAAGTTAGGATAACATAATGAAAGTAGACTTAAAATCTTTAAGAAAATGGTAAAAAATATTTATCATAAAGTAGGTTTCATCAAAAAGGTTTTTAAATCTATATCTAATATCTAATATAATACTAAAACACATGTTGGAGATGCCACATGACGGATTCTCCTTCAATCATCCTACGTGTCACTTTTTACTTAAATATGGGCCCACCTTTCATTTAAAAAAATTATCTCAATTTAAAATTTTAATAATCAAACTAATTTATTAATTTAACTAAATAATCAAACCAATTTAAAAGTAATAAATTAATTCAAATATGTATTAAGTATCCAAATCTTCTATTTTATTAATATAACTAAATACTTTTAATATACAGATCTTTATTCATTATCAAATCTTTATTTATACATTTTGTTTAACTTAATCACATAATACTTTACTTTAACCGTCATTTTATACTAAATCACATTTTTAAAGTTTTTAACTGAATAATTTTTGGACGTACTACAAAGTCCATATCGATCTTCAACTGATTCGATATTTGATTAATTTTTAAAATACTTCCGAAAAATATTTTTTTGTTAGAGAGTGTCTTAAAATTAGTTTAAATCAATAAATAATTTATTTATTTATTATTAATATAAATTATGTACTTATCTCATTTTGATAGCTTTTTTTTTGTTAATTTCTATTTAATCTTTTATTAAAAATAGTTGATTTAGTTACAGTTAATTACTACTAAAACTAAGATGCTTTGATTTTTTTTTATATAGATTCTCTACTTTAAATAATTATTTCACCTTAATTGTTTGTTAAATTAAATTAATTGTATCTTATGTATTTTTAAATTAATAAATCTAATTAATTTATTTAGAATATTTTTTAGATTAATTTATTTATAAGCTAACTACCAAGTAATACGTGTAAAACAATCTAATTATTTTATTTCTTAAATGAATAAATCTAATGAATTTATTTATAATATTTTTTAGCATAATTTATTTACAAGCTAACTACCATGCACTCACACACACATAATCGTGAAAATATTGACTCAATTGTTTATAATTTCTTTACAAAATCGATTAATTCTACTTAAATATTATATTAAGTTGTTTTTAATCAAATAAGGAATTGTTTAAACTTTATCTGAATTTAATGACTTGATATAAATTTTCGTTTCTTTTTGTCATAAAATGTTAACAAAATAGGAAATCTTTTAATTTGTATTACCTCTATTTGATATTTGATTTTATTAGAGATTTTCTCAAATTTAAACTATAGCCGCATTTTTAAACTTTTCCAATTTCAATTTCAATCTCTTTTTAATTACAAAAGATTTTCATTCATTGTTTTTTATTTGTCATATGTTTTATGACACTAAGCTAACTATCCATGCTTTGGCCTAATATATAATAATAAAACTTCTATTTAGACATTGCAAATCATATAACATGCTCAAATAAAACTAATAAAAAGATTTGATAGAGTTTTTAGCTTCTTAAAAAACATGTCAAAGAAATAAAATGCCCTATATTTGAGACGAAATGATTATTTTTTTTACTTTTAAGTTTATTAATATATTATCTTTTTTATGTGCTCTCCATCCCAAAGTTCTGAAAATTCCATTCACGAGTGTTTGTGGAATGTGTAGTCCAACTACCGAATAATTTGGTTCTACCTTCCAACCCTTGAATTGGTAAATAAAGAGCGGCCATTCCGGGGTTCGAACCGAGGACCTATGGGTACTACCCACAAGTCCTTTCCAGTGAGCCGTTCCGGAATGGTTTCTACCTTCCAACCCATTACTACAACAAAAGCGCGTTTAATGCTCAAAGTAATCAATCAACTTACTAAAAAACTTAGAAAGGCTAAAAAAAAAACTCATTCTCAAACAGCAGTGGTGACTCTAAACTTTATACTACCTCTGTCTCAAAATATCGGTCGTTTTACTTTTTAGCACGTTTTTAAAGAGCTAAAAACTTTATAAAACATTATTTTTTATTAGTTTTTAAAAATAATACTATATTCATTATTAATAGGCATAACTTCATAAAACCACCCTTTATTTTACCTTTTGTTCACAAAACCACCCCTTATTTTCTAAATTACACTTAACCACCCGTTATTCATGGAAACCTATCAAGTCACCACCCATCTTCAATTCTCTTTGTTAGCAGCTCTAAAATGATTGGTAAATGACTATATTACCCTTAACCCTATATAAACCTATTTCAAGAAACCTATCAATTTCCCACCGCCGATCTATTTGAAGAGCACCAGGAGAGACGAAGCCTCTTCCTTCCGGCTTTCGTGTTCTACGATTTTGGTTCGAGGATGACATACTTTGTCCTCATTGTTCAATGCTATTGCGCAATCTTTCTTCAACGATGACGAAATTGGGAATCAAGACCGAATAGCCGATGATGATGAATAGATGTTAGTTTTATGAGATTTTAATTTGGGTTTCAAATTTTTCAAGTAAATCGTACCAATTTATTGATTTTAGGTTTAATTTAGATTTCAATTTAGGGTTATTTAATTTAGATTTCATAGATTTTTTTGTTTCAATGTTTCCAACCGATTTAGGTTTCTTGAAATAGGTTTATATAGGGGTGGACATGGGACGTGACAGGATTGCGGTAATCCTGCGTCCTGTTCCGCGTATTTTTTGTGGGACGGGATCGGGATGGAATTGATATTTTTTTTTTCAAATCTCACCGGGTCTTGTCCCTAACGGGACGGGACGGGATTTGTCCCTCATAAAAAAATAAATAAAAATTAATCCAATTAACTCTAAAAATACCAAATAATAAAGATGTCAAACTTACCAAATCCCACTACAGTATTAAAATTCTTACATTATTTGGTATATGTTTACTGAGAGCTGCCAATAAAATGGAATGATGGATGTTTGCCGAGAGCTGCCAACAACTCTAGGGCACTGCTTCTTTTTACTAGTATTAAAATTCTTATTTGTTATATGTTTTTAATCTTGTGTTATTATTTTAAAATTTAAAGTTTGGGTTTAAATAAATGTTAGTATGTAATATAAATATATTCTTAGTTTTTTAATTTTAATTATATATATATATATTATATTATTTTTTATATATATGCGGGATGCAAAGTTGCAAACTCTCCGTCCCGCGTCCCGTCCCGCGTAATTTTAGCGGGACGGGATTGATTTTTTTTTCTAAATCCCACTGGGATCGGGACGGGATGCGGGACGGTACGGGATTTGTGTCCACCCCTAGGTTTATACAGGGTTAAGGGTAATATAGTCATTTACCACTCATTTTAGGGCTGCTAATGGATAGAATCGAAGATGGGTGGTGACTTGATAGGTTTTCATGAATAACGGGTGGTTAAGTGTAATTTAGAAAATAACGGGTGGTTTTGTGAACAAAAGGTGAAATAAAGGGTGGTTTTATGAAGTTACGCCTTATTAATAAGCATAAAATTATTTTTTTAAAACCAATAAAAAAATATAATATTTTATATAGTTTTTAGCTTCTTAAAAAACTTGCCAAAAAAATAAAAACGACCTATATTTTGGGACGAATGAAGCAATTTTTTTACTTTTAAGTTTATTACAAGAATATTTCTTCTCCAATATCTTTATTTGCTCTCCATCCAAAAGTTCTTAAAGCTCCATTAACCTAGAGTTTGTGTAATATGTAGTCAAACTACCAAATTATTTGGTCTTACCTTCCAATCCATTAACACAACAAAAAATAATAGTAGAGGGTCACATTTTTATATCCTTCCTCGGACATTTCAAATCTCAAAACCCGACCCCGCGAGGAAGGTGAGACATTGACATTTTGCTGCATATATTATATATTGATATAATATAAGCATTATTTTTTACCCAAATTTATATTATTTTACTATATTGTTTTTATATTATTATAATAGTATAATATATCTAATATATAATGTAAATAAATTATGGTAATATCTTCTATAAAATATAACATATTTTACAAATCCCGTGCGTTACGCACGGGTACTACGCTAGTAATAACTTAATTCAGAATACTCTATGCTTACGTGACAGCCTCTCCACGTTTCACTCCTTCTTGCCCAATCAGATTTTTTTCTTTTTATTTTTTTCCCTCTTCACATTTTCCATTATTCCCTTTATCTCTTTACACCAACCACATTTTTTCTTTTATTCTTAACATATTTACTAACTATTGGGCTTAATTCAAAATATTGAATTCAATCTAATATAACTATTGGACATAATTCAAATTTATTTACTAACGATTAGGCTTAATTCAAATTTATTTACTAACTATTGGGTTTAATTCAAAACATTGAATATAACGGTTGGTTATGACATATCACATTTGAACAAAGTTACAATGATATTGATATTATTACTACTGAGTAATTTAAAATATCTATATTTATGTCTTATACAGTTATACTTTACATGAGATTTAAAAAAAATATATGAGAGAATTATAAGATAAATTTATTGTAAAGTTTTTTATGATTTTTATCTTAACTTTACGTTTTAAAAAATCGCGCCATGACGCGGGAATTATACTAGTTAAGATATTATATTGATATAGATTATTATTATTATTATTATTAGAAGTTATTTGGTTAAATGTCCACTTTTGTATATCACTTTTGTTAATTGTCCACATAAACTACCATTTTGTTAAATGTCCAATTTTTTTTGAAAACCCCGTTTTGCCCCTGCCTTATGTAATTAAACTGCCCTCTTTCTCTTTTCAATCCGTTGAACTGTCGGCCGATTCATCTTCTTCCTCTGGCTCTCTTTTCCTTCTCCCCGTCTCAATTTCTCCTCTTTTATTGCCCTGTCTAAGATGTTGTTGATTTATGGAGCAAAAGAGTCCAAATATTCTTGAAGGTTCATCTGATCTGACCCGAGCTTGTTGAATTGGGGGAAAAGAGGAGTACTGTCTATTCCAAGTTGATTTTGGAGGATTTAGGGTTCGCATTTTCAAATTGGAATACATGTGGATGTTGCTTTGTTTCTCGGCAGATTCCAAGCTCTCGGATTTGCCCTTTCATTCTTCTTTTTCCGTAGTTGCCAATCGTCGTCCATTGATGCTTTGTTCATAAATCAATTTAGATATTGACTGAAGAATATGGGGAAGGACTATTCTTTACACAGATTAGTGTATTCACCCTCATGAATTACAAAATAGGCAAATAGCAATCAGTGGTCAAAGCTCTCTTCAAATCAGGGATCAAACCCAGGAAGTAGAACTTCCCAGGAAGTAGAACTTCCCAAAAAATAGGAGAAATTCATGTGTTTGGTTGGTATTTTTGAAAATAAAAAATGCATGAATTCAACTTCCCAGGAAGTTGAATTCCCCAAAATGGAGGAAGTTCACTTACCTAGTCCCCCCTAAGTAATTTTAATTTCCCCCATTTTTAACTTGGAAATTTTCATTTCCTTCATTTAATTAATCTCCTAGAATAAAAAATCAACCAAACATATTTTTAGAATTCCCGTCAATTGGATTTCCCGGGAATTCAATTCCCATGAAGTAACTTCCCGAGAATTTCAATTCCCACATTGAACCAAACGAACCCTAAGTTTATTTGTTTCTTAATTTTGTGTTTGGGAAGGAGGATCTGTTCAGGAAAAAAAAATGCTAAAAGTGGTCGGAGCCTTTGGTGACACTTTTTTTTTCTTGGTGACAACCCATTTTACGCTCTAAAATTAGTTTATTAATAGGAGCCTTTTCGAGACCTTAAGCTCTAATAACACTTTCCGTTTTCCTAGGTTTGTTTCTTTTGGTGACAGTAGTACGTGGTTACTTTTTTTTAAATTTTAATATTTTTTATTGTGGTGACACCATTAATAATACTTCACTATTTACTTGGTACATCGATGATGACAACCTCCGTGGTGACACTATTTTTATGTTGGTAACACCACTATTAACACACTTAGTAATTCATCTCTTAACGGAGTAGTGTTTTCTTTTGGTGACAGTAGTGGTTATATTTATTTGTTTATTTTGGTGGAAGTGACACTACTAATAATATTTTCTTTTGTCCTAGAGTTTTCTTTTGGTGACAACAGTGGTTACATTTTTATTTTTATTTTTATTGTGGTGACACTACTAATAACATTTTCCCTTGTCCTAGCTAGGTTCGTTTCTTTTGGTGATAGTAGTACGTGGTTACTTTTTTTTTAAATTTTTAATTTTTTTTTTATTATGGGGATATCATTAATAACACTTCACTATTGCTTTTACTTGGTACATCGATGATGACAACCCCCGTGGTGACACTGTTTTTTTGTTGGTGACACCAATATTAACACACTTAGTAATTCATTTCTTAACAAAGTATTGTTTTCTTTTGGTGACAGTAGTGTTTACATTTATTTTTTTATGTTGGTGACAGTGACAATACTAATAAATATTTTTCTTTGTCCTAGAGTTTTCTTTTGGTGACAACAATGGTTACATTTTTATTTTTTTTAATTGTGGTGACACTAATAATAACACTTTCCCTTGTACGTCCTAAGGTTTTTCTTTTGCTGACAGCAGTGGTGACACTATTTTTCTTTGGTTACACAACCAATAACACTTGATCATTTTTCCTTTGGTGACATCTCCAAGGTTTTTGATTTGGTGGCACTACTTGTCTTAGGTTTTTCCTTTGGTGACAGCAGTGGTTACACTGTTTTTATGGTGGTGACATCACTAATAGAAGGAGTTTCCTTTGGTTACAGCAGTGGTAACACTATTTTTCCTTGGTTACACCACTAATAACACTTGATCATTCTTTCCTTTGTTACACTGGTGGTGACACCACTTTATACGCTTGTTGTGACACTGTTTTTATGATGGCCTGGTGACACCACCAAATTTTCTTTTGGCTAGCATTAGCCTCTATAAGGTTTTTTCTCCCTTTGTCTAAGGTTTTCCTCTGGTGACAATAGTTAGGGGTGTGTAGAAAAACCTGAAACCAAAAACACGACACGAAAAAACCCAAAACCGAAAAAACACGACACGAAAATGACACGAACAGAGAAAATACGGTTGTAAACGGTTCGTGCTCGGGTCAGGCAAATCGCCTTGTCGGGTGCACGACATGAACCGTTTATTTTTTTTTAAAAAAAAAATAACCTGTAAATGTTAGTATTATTAAAATATGTTTCCTTCCAATTCACTACTGCACAATGGCTCAATGGTAAGGAAGTAAACAACCTTTGCAGGAGGCACGGGTTTGACTCCCACCATCCTTCCTTTTTTAACTAAACAGTGACGGTATTTTTTTTTATTTTAATCTCCTTTTTTTTAGGTAGGCTTTTAATCTCCTTTCTTTCTTTTCCCTAAACCTCCTACTCCCTCCGTCCTAAAATACATGGCCTTTTAGGCCTTGAAATTTTATCAAAAATACATGAGTTTTTAGGGTTATAGGGTAATTATTACCCCTAAAAAGTACAATAGTGATTAAAATTAAAGAATTCTCATCTGTATAAAAGTAATGAAATTTAAATATAAATAGGTTTCCTTAATCAACGTGCAAAGGTCTAAAAGACCATGTATTTTTGGACGGAGGGAGTATCTTCTTTCTTTAACCCTAAAGCCGCCAGCCGACCCTAATCGAAATCCATCTCTCTCAATGAACATCTGATCTTGCTCCATACTTGAGGATTTGCTAAGGATTGAAGGCAATAACTCCGACAAGAGATGAAGGTGATGACTCTGACTCCTCTCTCTCTCAATCTCGTCAGATCTAGAGTCAGACCACTCATCTCTCTCGATCTAGGGATTTGGCGAAGGGCCACGTACTCATCTCTCTCGATCCAGGTATTTGGTGAAGGGCTAGGCGAGATAACTCCGACAAGGACTGAGGGCGAACTTCGTCATCTCTCTCAATACCGACGACTTCTCTCTCTCAATCCCATCAGATCTAGAGGCCACTCCCTAGCCTCTCAATTGTTCAGAAATAGAAATCAATTTTCGTCGATGGTGGTGTTCAGAAACCCTAGCCTCCAGCTCTTTTCGTTGTCAGAGTTAAACGTCGACCTTCTATATGGTGATGGATGATGAGGAGGAGGATGAACTGGAGGCTACTTCCTCTGGCGGGCGGGGAGGACAATCGCCGCCACCGCAACTCAAGAGGAGGAAGACGCTTCTATTATGCATATTTTTTTTAAATATGGTTTGTGTCGGATACCCGGGAATGCGACACGGATCCGATTAGCCTTACCGTGTCGGGTACCCGACTTTAAGCGGTTCGTGTACGGTTCAACAGTTTGGACCTAAACGGTTTCGGGTATCCGACACGGTTAACCGGTTCGTGTTGGATACCCGAATATGCCCACCCCTAACAATAGTGGTTTCATTGTTTTTATGGTGGTGACATCACTAATAACAATTTGGAAGTGATTGAATTTGTTGATGAAAAGTTGTCACCCAAAAAAAAATTGTAAAAAAAATGGTCAACAAAAAAAAATTCACCACTAATAAGGGTGGTGATATCGGCGTCATAAAAAAATTGTAATAACTAATAAGGGTGTTGAGATTCAATGCACGAATCAACTTTTTTTGACACTGTTGATTACATGTGTCATCATCCCTGTCACCACTGATAATTAAGGGTGGTGACAGTGACCTCATTAAGGGTGGTGATACTGATAATTAAGGGATTGCGCTTCCTTGTCCTAATGTTTTTTTTTTGGTGACAGAAGTGATTGTACTTTTTTTTTACCTTGGTGACACAACTAATAACAGAAGGTTGAATCAACTATTTAAATTGAATAAGAAATCTGATAGGTCAATTGGTAAATAAAATTTCAGTAACACACCTAATTACATGTGCTAAGCTAGGCAAATAGATAATTCAAATACAAGAAGCATTACATTGTCTAGGATGATTATATGTGAGACAATCTCCACCACACCACAATCTCTCTCTCTCTCTCTCTCTCTCTCTCTCTCTCTCTCTCTCTAAATATATGCAAGCTGCTAAGCAACCAAATCAATACATAATCTTCACCACTCTTTCACTTGGAACACATTAGGAATATAATATTGACAGTAAATGTCTTTCCGAATTTGTGTACTGCGTTTTTTTATGGTCTAGCACTAGTAACAGTATTGTAGCCAACTTGGACTTTTTATTAAGCCAACAAAGCAACATCTTAAGGTAGAAATCAAAGCTACTGATGACACCTTGCAAGTTTCAACTATTGCATGATCTACATGTGAAAAAACTATACCAGTAGATCGAAAAGGCCATTAACGAGCACAAAATTAATCAAAGCTATTCGATAAAAGCCAGAACCAAATTTAATCAATCCTATGCAACAACTAAGGCCATTAATGAGCACCAGGAGTAGCATCTGAAGAAACCATTGTTCAGCAGCTCACAAGATCGCCCGTGCTCAAAGGAGGAAAACTCGACCTGCGCTGCAAGATGTTGGGGAATCTTTCTGGATAATTTCGCCGATTTAGAGGCTAGATCGGGATGCCTCTTGATTTGAAGATGAGATCGAAGCATCTGAATGATCTAGAAAAACCTCGATTTGATAGAACGATTTCGCTTCAGAAGCTTGGTCTTTATAGCCGAAGAGCCGGGATCAAATCCGAGTCGGAGACTTGGAGGTGCTATCGTCAGAGCTTGAGAGGGAGAGAGAAAGAAGCAACAACAGCTCCACCTCCGCCTCTCTTGAGTTAGCTTCTAAACAGCGCTTCAATTAGGGGAAGAAGAGTAGGGGTAAAAATGTCATATTATGATATTTTGCAAAATGCCTTATAAAAATGGACATTTTGCAAAATGCACTTATGGAAAGGGACACTTGCCAAAAAAATCCTTATTATTATTATTATTATTATTATTATTATTTTATTATTATTATAATAATAATAATATTATAAAAATAATATGAATTTACAGAGAATTAGTGGGGAGCCGAGAAACAATCTGAGCCCCCACACCTTTAGCAATAGAAAACCCCACCCTAGTGAAAACATGAGCCGCATTTCGAGCCCCAATATCTTGAGCCGCATTTCGAGCCCCAATATATTATGATGAAAAAAGATTTACATAAAGTTACACTACTAGAAAATTGCAATTAGACATATGTTCTGAACATATGTCTTTCAAAAAAAAATCTGATCTCTATGTGCATGTAGTAAAAGATCAAAACATTTCACATCGGTTTTAAGCAGATGTCTTTTCCGAGTTAAAACATCTATATTGATTTGAATATAGATATAAATCAACCCCTCAAATTTATTTTTGACATGTTCACTTGTTGTTAAAGCCTCATTATTTTTCATTTATAAGCTTTTAAAGATGTTTACATGCACCAAGCCTAAATTTTACATTTACATCACTTTTTTTAAAATAATCAATGTATCAAAATAAAATAGACATCCTTTTTATTATATTAATTTTGTGTATATTATTTTCATATATATAATTTATGATTTTAATTTTATTGTTTTAAAATGATCCATCGCATAAAATATGTATATAACTGATGTATTAATATGATATTGACATCATTTTAAATATTTATAAAGATGTTATTGTTAACAATATATCAATTCATATTAACACTGTGATGTAAAAATATATGTTATACATTGATTTAGATTATTTAAACAATATGCATAATGCTACTAGCATCCATTTTTATGTAATGGTTCGATCTTATAGCTATTAAAGCACATCACTTTTCATCTATAATCCGATGTTTTTTCATTTGATACACAACACACTTTGCTCATAAAATAATATTATGCAAATGATGGTTACTTTAATCAACATATACATTAAGATAAATGTGAAATCAACATTTACAAATGTTTTACAAACGATATAGGTACTTGAAAGATACACTTTTACAAATCATGGGTACTTGAAAAGCCCATTCTTGATACTCATCTTTCTCCGGCTCACGCCAACACAAGCAGGGAGTTCTCATTCCCAATTGTGCATATTGCTCAACAACCTCAATAAACACTCTTATCAACTGACTTGAGATAACAAGATTGCTACCGGTAAGTTTAGTGAAAAAAAAAAAGACAAACTTAAAAAAGCATCAAGGTCCTGGAAGGCATACATTTCACTATCATTTCCATCCAACATGAAAAACTAAGCAACTTCTAACCAAATCAATTAAAAGCAAAAAATTTGGAAAAATATATACGATTTTCCTTAAAAAGAATAAAGCAAAAAGAAAAACGTACATGTAGTTGCATAAGGTAGAACAACTTGATTCATTAGCACATATAGACAAAAGAAAAGTGTTACCGTAGTGCCTTTCTATTGGTTCCCATTTATCTTCATTAGATTTTTAAAAATTAAGAAAACTATAAACATGTTTTCCCATAGATTGGGGAGATAGAATCAACTGTTAAAATCAAGGAGAACTACTTACACACCTTAAATTTTAGTTCTTGCTTTCCTGATTCATCGGAGTCTCCATAGCAAATGTCGACTCAAGTGAGCAGCTGTCTTTTCTGGCCACCATCCACCACATTTCTTTTGCATAGTTTCTCCCAGTGCTTGAGTGTAACTCAAGGAAATCCTCAGCATTTCCATTTTCTAACCTATCCAAAGATTAAAAGAAATAACACCAATGGAAAATATCTTTGATGTTCTTTGAACAACTTTCAAATCATTTGACAAGTCAAATTTACTCACTTTTGATTTTGGATGATTCATTTGTAAGCAGTCACAAGCACTCTTATCAAAATTCACAACCCACCTCTGGATTTTATGGGCGAAAGATTAGTTTCATTACACTACAATAACTCCCAAGATTTTGTACAAGAACCATATTTAAGCTAGTTTAAAGATAAAGAAGAAGAAAGTCTTACCTTTGAATCGGGATAAATGTATTGCATATTTCCATAACCATTAAAGATCGAATAACATCAGGGGAACCATTTGCGACAACATCAAGTAAAAGAAAATCTGTCAGTAAATGTATAAACAACATCAAAAGCCAGTACACATGAAAATAATGCAGTGAAAACAATGGTTTTGATACTATTTAGGCATACATAAATACATAAAGGTCAAAAGAATACAAGTGATGTCTCTTTGCAGTAACAAAAATCTTAGGTAATTACACTAAAGAAGAGTCACATTTTCTTCATTTTTAGAAAGTAGAGTAGATCAATCAAGTGTCACAAAGAATGTAAACTATGTAGACCCATCATCCAGTAAAAATGAATATCATGATAAGAGAAAAGAAAAGGTTAAAACTGTGATGGTTGTTTATCAGATTCTGAAAATCAGAATCAAATAGAATACAGGGAATATTATAAAAGGATAAAAGAGAAGAGAGGCGGGGAGAAGAGAGGAGGAACTACTGTCTTCATTAGGGTTCCAAAATACCCTTTATAAAACACACCTTGGACCCCAAGTCTAACTAGGGTTTCCCATGTATATCCACATACAATAATAATAACATTATAACACTCCCCCTTGGATATACATCACTAATATTACAAAACTGTCATATTAAAAACCTCGTCTAGAAAACCCAGTGGGACCAAAACTAGGACCAAGGAAAAATACAAATGACATACGATACGCTTTGATGATACTGCCTCGTTAAAAACCTTGTCAGGAAAACCCAGTGGGACAAAACTTGATCGAAGGGAAAAAGAATGCAGTGCATGTATACTTCCCCTGAATTCAACATCCTTCTCGAAGTCTTCTCATTCTTCTAATTTCGTCATCTTCATGAGCTTATGGTCGAATCTCAACATTGTCTTTGATGTGTATAAGCTGGAATGTCTTCATGATTAACTTTGGCGTGCCTGACTTACATGTATTGATGTTGATCTGCTTTGAATGCACAAGTATAAGGTACTTCAGGACCTAGGTGCCTTTAATTGTTGATTTGGGGATCTGATGTATTAAATGGTGCTGAAGTTGCCTCGTTAAAAACCTTACCTTGGGAAAACCCAGTGGGATAAAAAACCAAGATTAAGGAAAAGACTACAACTTTGTATGGTACTTGGAGACCTAATTATATGTCACCACTTTCACAAATATAGGTAATTCATGTACTCTAATAAGGATCTTTAACCAACTGCACGTGACAGGACTTTGATAATAATGCTTCCGACATTTTCAATCGATTCTTTCCATTTATATGGGTATGCACCTACAACATATGTCATTTACATTTGGAGCCAAAATTATATTCACTCCTGGTGAATACATTCTCATGTAACCTTTAATAGGCTTTTGTGCAATCAATTTGGCTTTATATTTTTCTTTGTACGAACACCCACTTAAAACCAATTGATACTACACTTTTCAATGTTGGAGCTACAGGTCCAAAAACTTCATGCTTAAATAATCCATCTTTGCATGAATTATTTCTTTCTAGAATTCGGGATATACCATGTATCCTTGTGAGGGGAGTTGCCTCGTTAAAAACCTTGCTTTGGAAAAACCCAAATGGGACGAAAACCAAAGTTAAGGAAAAGAGTACAACTTTTCTCTCCCTCAATTTAGCATATAAATCACGAATTTTATAAAGACATGGTACTTCTGAACTTAATATCATTTTCCAATCTAATCAAAGATGAAAAGATCATTTGTCTTCATATTATAATGTCTCTCTTTGTACACTCGAACTACATGTCGAGATATTTTTAGAGCTTTCAACTAATTTTCAACTAATCCTCTGCTTATTGGATAATCAAGGATCTGGTCATTTCAAGACAACTCATAACCAATTCTAACACTGTCAACGTTCATGAAATCTCTTCAAGAGTTTTATACTAGTGGACATATCACCATTGTTGGAAGTTACTATTAGAACCTCGATCTAAATCATGGTAGTACATTGGTTTACTTCTCTTCCATGCAATATAATAATATATTGTTTCTTGATCTCCTTTTCCTCTCCCCCTAAATACCGAGTATTTTATCATCCGTGATAAACTCTAGGTATTTGATCATCTATTGGGACTCAATCCTCCATATACATCAACTTTCTTGATTTACAATAACTTAGTGTAATCTGGGGAGATTTCGGCGTCTATACTGATCATGTCGATGCCTATACTGAACATGTAAATACCAAGCTCTCTACTGGAGATAAATTACAAGAAGGAGAATTTATTCAATTGTTGACCGAAATCGAATCAATCTCTTGATATTTATGAATGCTTGTTAACTATTATTGATGACTCTGCTGGGTCATTCCATGTGTTAGCATTATCCTAAATGATAATCTCATAAGTAACGACTTCACTTGGTTGATTTAACCGTCATTTATCCAACACATCAATTTCATTAATAGCATTTCCATATTACATCCATATTGCCAATATGGGTAATCTATTTATTATATGTCGGATCTTCTTTTGACATCCTCGACTAGAGGAAAACCACTGCTTTTGGCAATTATCGACTTTCATGATCCCAATTTATCTATCATCACTCCTTCCCTTTAGAGTGTTTTGACGCTCTTCTAGAGCCATCTTTTCATATGAATTTATTGATTGATTACATCAACAGTCATTCGAGGACTAATTTTGACACTCTTCTGGAGATATGTATACGGTTTAATTATGTCAAGTATAGACTTTATAGAAATACTCGTTAGTTATTTCATCTTGAAAACTTCAGGTTTTCCATAGCATCAGATACCAAGCTCTAAGTCATTCTAACATTTTCATACGATGATCCATTCACAGTTTGGGAGATTACAAATCCAAATTAGGCAAACCATTAACTTTGACTTGTTCTTCCACATTCTCCTTGATTTGAGAGTCGACTCATACATGATTATCTATAATCATTTTCAAAACTATAACCAGTATCCTAACAACGGTCGCGCGCACCCCTTATCCTCTTTATGTCCTCTGCTAGAGGTAACAATATATATTCCATTTGGCAATAAGAGAGGTTGTTATGAACTATAGGTCATATAGCTAACTATTTATTTGAGTTCTACCATACCCAAGTAGATTAAGAACAAGATCTCAAAATAAAGAGTCTCCGGGCTCTCGTGAACTAATTTTATCAATTTCACACAATTTAATAAGGATGTGCTTCAAACTCTTCTCCCAAATCATCATTTGTTGAATAAAATTGGCATTATCTACCCATAATTGTTTCTTCAAGAAACATTTCAATGCATATTCATATACATCAAATGCAAATCAAATCAAATGGATAAATAAAATAAAGATTCCATGTACCTTAAAATAGCCAATTTGAACTAATAACAAACAAAAAATGGCATAGTTTACAGAATCAAAGGTGTTGGATCATTTAAGCTCTTCATTCAATATGTAGCTTTTATTAACACTAATGACATAAATAATCATTGTCAATATAAAACCACATATGTTTATGGCATAAAAACTCTTAATAAGTTGTTTCTTCTGGAAACACTTTGAGTTTTGCGTAAAAGTAAATATATAAACCTCACTAAATAACAAAAGCAATCTCAGTAAATTTAAATAAATGCACTAAACATAATTAAAATTTATTTGACCACTTCAGGTGGATATCAGTCCAAATATTGATCATCTGTTTCAATAAACAATATCATTCACATATAGTATATGTTCAATAACTATCTCAAATTTCAATTTCATGCAATTTAAGTTATATACAAATCAACTTCACGACACATGCATAAATAATGTCAACTTCTGGTGACAAGGAATCAAACAAGTTTAACCACTTCAGGAGTTTATATTTCACCTTCTATGAAATAAATCATATATGAAACAAATAGTTACAAGTACATGATGAAATCAACAATATCATCTTAGCTCATCACTACAAAGATGAGGCTAATATTTTAATCGATGCATGATGACGTTATTTATTTATCAACTTATCAATATATCAATTCATTTAGATATCATTTATCATGTATCCATTCAAATATATGGTCAACACCCAATCGTATATGATTTATCAGTGCATGATTTATCAGTGCTCTAAATTCTTATATATCAAAGTATATTAGCACTATGACATGATTTATGATATAAAATCTATATGTGCAATCAATAACGTCATTTTGCAATTAGCAAGAGGCACAAAAATCATAACTCAAATATATGATGTTTAGGCTTACCTGACCGCAAGCTCGATCGCATATACCAGTATTAAGAAATCGGTCCAACTCCATCACGAGCCTTAAAGTCGAGCCTAACACAGATAGACTCACTACCAAGTAGAGTCCAATCTTCTAAGGTTTGCCTCCTTTTACCATGATATCATAGTGTGGATTCGTGGACAAACCACTCATATGACACCATCCATCACCAAATCAAAATATTAATAAATTATAATCATGGTTTATTTAAAACACATATCATATAACATAATTCTATCCATCCTTGTGTATAATGCCTTAAACTTTTTGAAATTCTAATTAACCAAGCAAGGAAAGTGAACGTACCTCTTATGTGAGCAACGCGTACATAATCACATTCCGAAAATGAATTTACAATATTACGAGAATGCCTTATTTTGATTAACTTTCCAATTGGTGATAATTTATCTTTATTCACTATCTCAAAAATAAATATAAGCATATCCTCAATTTAAACGAATGGACGGACAAAAGATGTGTTTTTATCTACTTCAGGAGATATATATGACTTTTCATCTACTTCGGGAGATGATGATAAAAATATAATATAAAACAAACCAAAACAAAATAATAATCATTACACATCGCTACATGTATGATACTTATTGTTTCATCACTACGGGGATGAAATTTATCGATCACATCAGGTGATTTATAATATCAATTGCCTTACCTTCATCCACTTCGAGGTATTTAATATTTTCTACTTCGGGAGACCAATTAAATTATTTATAAATAAAATAATAAATTAGAAAAATCAAATTGCACTTACCTCCACGACGGCGCAGAACTCTATGACGGCGCAAAACTCTAGGACTAATAAATTATCATCTCTACGGGGATGTGATTTGTCTATTCGTCTACTTCAGGAGATGGACATTAATCTACTTGATTTATCTACCGGATAAATTTATCTTATATTTGATTCATCCACTTCCACTTCACATATTTGATTCATCCACTTCCACTTCAGGATTGATATATAATTTATGTATACACATAGGGTGTGTTTATCTATTTTACGAGTTAAATCTCATCACTTCGGGGATGGAGATTAGAACCTTCACTAGGGACAAAAATTACAACCCTGAAAGTTTGAGTCTTCTGTTATTTATCAGAAAAATACATGCCAATCTGGAATTTTAATAATTTAAGTGATGATTTTGTAATTAACACAAAAGTTGCACCATAGTTATTCGTCTTCTCCGTTCCTCTTCTGGGAAACAACGTTCCTCTTATGGGAAACGATTTTCATTTTCAGGCTTGGAGGCATTTACGAAGTTTGGGTCTTTGTAATATATCTCACCAAAAAACCCCAATCAATGGCTCCAAATCCGCTGGACGATCTTCCTTGTGAAGGACAAGACAAGCATCGGCATCACCAAAGCGGCGGGGAACGCCGACGGTAAGTGGGAGGAGGTGGCGGAGATTGTAAGCACGAGGGCCGGCGCCGGGAAGCCAGCGAGAACGGACGTCCAGGGCGAGAAGGCGAAGATCGCCTCCGGCGCAGGCCCGTCCAATTGGATTTTCTTCGACCGTCTCGAGCGACTCCTTGGAATCAGAGACCCTAACTCCACCGCATCCGCCGCCAAGATCTCGCACGCATCGGCTTCAAAGAATCCAGCGCTTCCTCAATTTTGCAACAGAGCCACGCGTTCCTCCGGCGGAACAACGGCCGAACCGCCGAAGACCGACCACCGACGCGGCGTTGTTTGAATAGGCGACATCAGTACAAACCATGCTCAATCATGGTCAATACTCTCAATGAATACAAATTGTGTGCACATCAGGAAGAATAGAAATAAAAAAACTAGTTAAAGATGGACTTATTATTATTATTATTACCATTATTATATTTTCTTATGGTGTCATCATATTGTTAAATTACGTACCTTTCTTTGAGTAAACAAAGTAGGAAGATCCATTGAAAACACCTGCCTTTGGTGGAGATCACCAAGACAGGAAGCAGTTGGTTCAATTTACTTTGAATTGCGATGATTCGTTTAAAAGAATCATAACTCTGAAAGCAAACTCGATCGACTAGCATATCAAATTCGTGCTGATAACGTATTATAAAAGGATAAAAGAGAAGAGAGGCGGGGAGAAGAGAGGAGGAAATGTTGTCTTCATTAGGGTTCCAAAAGACCCTTTATATAGAGATTACACACCTTGGACCCCAACTCTAACTAGAGTTTCCCATGTATATCGACATACAATAATAATAACATTATAACATTATAACAGGGAAATGCTTGTGAAGTCCTTCCAGTCACTTTCAAACTTCTCATTCTAGTAATCTTGGATATGGATCAGAACCTCAATATGTGGTAAGCTACTGAATTCTATTATTTGACTGAATGAACAAGAACTCATCCAAAGCACACGACATGTGTATTTCAGGTCACAATTGTCATTCACCGCAACACAAATATAAACAACTTCATTTTCAAAGGACTAGAATTTATATAAAACCAAAATTATTTTCACGTAAATCATGGCCCTTTATGTTCACAGAAATTACAGAATAATCAACTTAACTACAATGAATTTTTCTCATAATATAAATTTTTTTCGGTAATAAAGGAGAGAATTTATATAGAAATATGAGGAAATATGAAATTCAGCATTCCCAACATGAACTACTAAGTCAAAACAAGTACAACAGACCTAGAGAGTATGTATATAGCACTAAATTATTTGGTTCAAAATGACCGCTTTGTACAACCCATAAGAGAAAAGAAGAGAGCTAATTCAAACAAGTAGATTCAATAACACATGCTAAAATAACAAGAAGCCAAAGCAGAGAAGACATAATGCTTAAACCAGACCTTTCAAGCCATCACCACTGTCACTACCATAGTAAATTTTATTGATGCAGCACCTCTTAAAAATCATTTTATTTTCTGTTAGTGTTCCAATTTTATTAGTCAAAATGTACTCAACTTGCCCAAGGTCCTCAGTTATGGTTGTGCTGCAGAAGAAGAAACATCATCATTATTCTATCATGCCTAAGGAATATAGTGATTCATAAACTCATTTCTTAAGTAATTTGTGTCCTACTTTGTTGCATGGACAAAAATGTTTATATCTTGGTCCACCATTTCATGATCCCAATAAATAAATTTTGCATATAAACTCTTTACAAGGTCAAGGGACACCTAGTAGAGCCACAAAAGTAAGCGCAACATAAAAATATAAATAAATAAATACGTTATGAACTGAAACAGATTTGCATTAATGTGCATCAATTCAAACCAAGAAGATAGAAATGCTTACCTTAATATATATATATATATATATATATATATATATATATATATGGATATCATGATGGAACATAGCAGTTCAAATCGTAAAGGGATTATCAGCAGCTCTTACCATAGGGCTTCCTTTGGATATATAAAACATACCATTGCTGCCAGAAATGGAGAATAAGGAGAATGAACCCAAGATATTTCTGAATGAGTTTAAACAAAAATACCACCATAAAAAAGCAAAAAAATGCAGTGGTGGAAAGACATTAAGGAATTAAACGGATGAAAGGTAAATGTAATGTTTTAACATCTTTGGTTTAATAAAGAATGATATATTAAACAGACAACAAGACACACAACACAGGTTTGAGTGGCAGATAGTTGAGTCTGGGATCCAATATCATAAGCAGGTAATTTCAAGTTTTTCTCATTGTTGAACAAAAATGCGCGAATAATTGTAAAATATATTTTATTTAATTTTTTTTTTGAATTTGAGTTCGACCCCTTTTGGTTATCCTCTTGATTCGAATTTGTATTGACACCAACCAAGACTTGAATGGTTTTGGCGATTTGGGCTGCACCCGAATTTTAACGGGTTGCCTACGTATCTCTTGGAAGAGAATCAAGCCTTACGTAGTTCATAGTATTTGAACTGATTTGATTTTTTGGGTTTTGGTGATTTTTTGGCCTACGTATGCGACAAGTCGGAATCAAATCTTGCGTAGTTCTCTTAAAGAACCGCTTGAATTTAGGGAAATTTGATTTGGAGTTTTGACTCCGTTTTCTTTTTCCTCGTTTAGAAGTCAATTTTGAAATTGACTCATTAGAATAAAACTGACGATGAAATTTTGCGAGTTTAACTTTATGAATTTGCTAAACTCAATTTCTAATTTGTGCCAATTATAATTCTTATATTTTAGTGGGCCAGTGGTTGAAATTATGATATCCATATATGTATGTATAGATGCTACTGTGCAATTCACCATATACAAATTACATATATCACATATATGTATAAACATCATCATTTATTTATTCCTTTCATTACGTATGATTTGTAAATCAAACAAGAATGTTTAACTTCCAAGCTATAAGCCCGATCCTTGTTTCAAATTTTCTGATGATTCAAGCCCACTTCACTTTTTTTTTTAAAGAAAGAAGCCAGCCCACGATATTTTATTAGCAGTTTGGCCCACCTCTCTATTTTCCTTCTCGAAGCAACTCAATGTACTGTTTTGCTGAAGAGTAAAAAAAAAGCTAGTCGACTCCTCAGATAGATGGGGAGGAGAAGCAGACCGCCGGCACCGACACTTTCGGCTTAGTCGACGCCCGGTTTTGGAGGGTTTCAATTCGGGCACTTGTGTCGACCGAGAAGGGGTACGCGCTTCCGCCTTGGCTAATTTCAAACTAAACTCCCCCAACTTCGGTATGTTCTAAGGCTCTTATTCGAAAATCCCCAATCCCCAATTTCACAATTTGATTTCATGTTTAGGTTGAGAAGTTTGAATCTCCTCTTCCACCAATTTCTTATTGGGTACTCTACTTCCGGGCTTTGCTGATTCTTTTCTAGAATCTGCGATCTTAGGGGTTTTTTTTTTTGATTGGGGCTTTTCCAACTAAGGTCGATCGGCAGAGAAGAGCAAGAGCACAGGGCAAGCGTCCAACAGTGAAGACGGACGTGCTCCTGCAAGGAGAGGATGCAACAGGTTTGTTTTCATTCCTGTCTTTGCCTTAATTGGTTCGGACTTGAACGATTTGGGTTTCAAAAGTTAGGGTCGATTTTGTTTATTTGCAATTTGGGATTATTTTATTTAGGGCAGTCGAGAGAGAACCGTAGAGATATGTTTACAGCTGCTGAGTTTTTTTTTATTTGGATGAGATAAGACCACCCCAATGGCAGACACACCCGCCACCAAACCTCCCTTCCACTCCGCTCTCACGATCTCCAATATCAAAAACTGCATCCCCATCATTCTTGATCACGAATCCAGTTCCTACACCATGTGGTCGCACCTCTTCACGACCCATGTTAAGGCTCATAAGGTCCTCCACCACATCGACTCCTTCGTCGATCGCCCTGCCAATGAAGACAACGACCTCTTCGCTCAACTCGACACCATTGTCCTTCAATGAATCTTCAACACCATCTCCAAAGATCTATTAACAACCATCCTCGACCCTAAAGACACCGCCTTGGATGCTTGGAAAAAGCTTCAAAATCTCTTTCAAGACAACAAGTCCACCCGTGTTGTCTATCTTGAGCACGAATTCTCAAGTTGCAAGCTTTCCTCTTTCCCGTCGATATCCGCCTATTGTCAGCACATCAAGACCCTATCTGATCAACTAGGCGCCGTCGACTCCAAACCCAGGCGCCACCCGCCTTGTGCTTCAGTTACTTTCGGGTCTTCCCTCTGAATACAATGTTTCTACTACTCATAACCAGCAGCCGGAACCTCTCCCTACATTCGAAAAGACCCGGTCTCAATTGATCTTGGAGGAGACTCGCCTTCACCGTCAGACCACCGAAGCCGCCAAGGACAAGACGACATTGGTCTCGTCAAGCGACATCGACGAGACCTATGCCCCGCAGCACAACCGTAACAACGACCAACCAGCGCAGAGAGGGGGCGGCCGCAGCCGCGGCAGGGGCCACGGCCGCAGCAATGGTCGGCGGCCGCAACAATGGTCGGCGGCCGCAGCAATGGTCGGCGGCCGCAGTAGTCCGATTCTTCTCGCCCCTCCTGGTATCCCACTCCCGGCTATCCGCCTTGGATGCCCTTTGGATACTCACCTGCGACATACCGCCCACCAGCCCCGTATCCCAACCGTCAGTAGGGAGCGGGCTTGTTGGGTCCTGCTCCTCGACCCGCCGGTCACCAGGCCTACCCGTCGTCATCTGATCAGGCCTACACTCCGACTGATGTGCATCACGCCTTCTCTTCCATGCAGCTGACACCTCGTGACTCCGCCTGGTACATGAACACTGGCGCCACTTCTCATATGACGAACTCCTCAGGTACTCTCTCTTCTCTTTCTTATAAGGGTCCTGCACATTCTATTATTGTCTGCAACAGTGGTCGCCTTGCTACTTCGGGCACTGGCCACGCCACATTACCAACCCCAGCCAACCCATTACACCTCAACAACGTCCTCATTGCCCCCAAACTTGTCAAAAACCTTATCTCTGTCCGTCAGTTCACCACTGACAATAATGTTTCTCTTGTGTTTGATCTGTTTGGTTTCTCTGTGAAGGATCTTACTACGGGGGTTACTCGCCTGAGATGTAATAGCACCGAGGAACTCTCTCCTGTGTTGTCGTCTTCACCAGCCCGTCAAGTCCAGTCGCCCTCTCGGCATCGTCATCCAGTCTTTGGCATGCACGCCTTGGCATCCCAGTCCTGCAGTTTTAGATTTACTTCGTTCTAAGAGTCTATTCAAATGTAATAAAGAGCTTCGCTCTAGTTTATGTTCTTCATGTCAGTTAGGCAAGCATGCCAAACTTCATTTTCCGCAGTCTTTAAACACTACTTTTGCCCCATTTGATATTATTCATAGTGATGTTTGAACATCTCTTGTTCCTAGAAAGGAGGGTCATAAGTATTACTTTTTGTTTCTGGATGATTATACACATTTCTTATGGGTTTTCCCATTGCATTTTAAATCTCAAGTGTTTCCTCTCTTTGCCAAATTCCATGCTTACATCAAAACACAATTTCACACCTCTATCAAGTGTTTCCAATGTGACAATGGTCGTGAATTTGATAACAAAGAATTTCACACTTTCTTCAACACCAATGGGATCTCCTATCGCTTGTCTTGCCCCTATACCTCCCAACAGAATGGCAAGGCCGAACGAATCATCCGAACCATCACCAATATGATGCGCTCTCTCCTCTTCCACGCATCCATTCCCTTTCTCTATTGGCCTTACGCCTTAGCCACCACCTGCTACCTCCTAAACATTCTCCCTTCCACCACCCTCCACCATCGCTCACCAACTCAGACACTTTATTGCACTTTGCCTAGGTATGATCACCTTCGTACCTTTGGGTACTTGTGCTTCCCTAATCAGTCATCCAATGCCCCTCACAACCTTCACCCACGCTCCACTCCTTGTGTCTGTTTTGGCCATCCGTCTGATCATCGTAGTTACCTCTGCCTCGATATCAAGACCCACAAGATCATTCTGTCCCGTCATGTCACCTTTGATGAATCTCGCTTCCCCTTTGCATCTCCTACACCTCTTGTGTCTCAGTCAGAGTCAGAGTCATTGTTCCCTCATTTTTTCCTTCCCCAGAGCTCTCCCGGTGCTCCTGTCTCTCCCCCTCCTCCACCACCACCACTCTCTACCACCAGACCACACACCCGCAGCGTCTCCGGTGTCTTCCGACCCCGTCAGATCGTCTCCATGAACACCACACATCGCCCCGCCTTCAATTACCATCCATCCTTTCCGTTATCCCCTCCCCACGATGTGATGCCGCGGCCGCAGCAAATCAAAACCCCATCACCCACCCTTTGCCCAACCTACTGGCGGCGGCCGCAGCATCATGCCGCGACCAATCAACCTGCTGCGGGCTTGCAGCGCCCGCAGCCTTCCCCACAGCATCCACCCCCCTGCATCCATCCTTCCCGACTCCCAATCCCACCTGCCTCCACCCCGACCTCCCTTTCCCCCATTTCCACCTCCCACAAAACAGCCCTCCTCGACCCGAATCGGCAGGCGGCTATGCTCGACGAATACAGGGCCCTTACGAAGAATGGTACTTGGGTTCTTGTCCCTCGCCCTCCTGAGGCGAACGTCATTCGCTGTATGTGGCTCTTCCATCACAAGTTCCGCTCTGATGGGATGTTGGAGCGCTACAAAGCCCGTCTTATGGTCAACGGTCGATCTTAGCAGGCAGGTATTGATTGTGATGAGACGTTCAGTCCCGTGGTCAAGCCTGCCACTATCCGAGTGGTATTGAGTTTAGCATTGTCGCGCAACTTGGCCATCCATCAGTTAGATGTCAATAACTCTTTTCTACATGGCCATCTGAATGAGACAATCTACATGTTTCATCCGCTGGGGTTTGCTGATGCTGATCGTCCCAAGCACGTCTGTCTCCTGAAGCGCTCTCTGTATGGTCTGAAACAGGCTCCCCGGGCTTGGTTCCAGCACTTTGCTTCGCATCTTCTACGCTTGGGTTTCATTGGCAGCCGTTCGGATACGTCTCTGTTTATCTATCACAGAGACTCATATATGGCCTTCCTGTTACTATATGTCGACGACATCATTCTCACCGCCTCTTCTGATGCTCTTCGAATGTCTATTATTTCACAGTTGAGTGCGGAGTTCGCCATGTCTGATCTGGGTCAGTTGTCCTACTTCTTGGAAGTTGCTGTTCAGCGTCATGCGTCTGGCCTGTTTCTCTCTCAGAGTAAGTATGCTGCTGAGATTGTTGCTCGGGCCAAGATGGGTAACTGTAATCCTGTTGCCACCCCTGTTGATACATCCAACAAGCTCAGTGCTCATTCTAGTCCTTTGGTTGATGATCTGACGTTGTATAGGAGCCTCGCTGGTGCACTCCAGTATCTTACCTTCACTAGGCTTGATATCAGTTACGCCATTCAGCAGATCTGCTTGTTCATGCATGCACCCAGGGAACCCCACTTTCAGGCCTTGAAGCGGATCATTCGATACATCAGCGGCACCCACGAGCTAGGCACCACGATCACTCATTCCTCTAAGCTTGACCTTGTTGCTTACACTGATGCGGATTGGGGTGGTTGTCCTGACACACGTCGCTCCACGTCTGGATACTGTGTTTTTCTCAACGACACCCTTGTGTCATGGTCAGCAAAGCGTCAATCTGTTGTGTCTCGCTCCAGCGCTGAGGCAGAGTACAGAGATGTTGCCAATGTTGTCTCTGAGTGCTCTTGGCTCCGCAATCTCCTTCTTGAGCTCTGTTGCCCTCTTCAGAAGGCCACTCTGGTCTACACTGACAACGTCTCCGCCGTCTATCTGGCTAGCAACCCAGTCCATCATCAATGCACGAAGCACATTGAGCTCGATCTCCACTTCGTCGGGGACAAGGTTGCCATTGGACATGTCCGCGTTCTACATGTCCCGTCCTCCTATCAGTACGCTGATATATTCACCAAGGGTTTACCTCGACAGTTGTTCATTAATTTTTGGTCCAGTCTCACTGTACGGGACCCTCTAGTTTCGACTGCAGGGGTTTGATAGATTACATAGGTCTTATCTTGTATAGTTGGATCAAAGGCCCAAAGGCCCAATACCTTTGTAACCTATATATATGTTTATCAATGAATGGAACCCCTCAAGGAGGACATTATAATCAATCTCGTGATCTCACATGATGCATCTGTTTCTTGTAGAATATCGTTTGATATCTCCACTTGAACAGTTCAATATGAGACTGCCTCTTATCTTCTTTAATCAAACTTTTGGTGAAAACCCCTGAAATTATTTTTTTTAACACATTTGAATTGCCCTAGATTACTTAGCACCCTCTTTCTGCAGTTTTTTGCAATTCTTTGATTGAATTTTGGCTCCTTTAGATGTACTTTAGTGCCTTCAATTTGAGTAGAAGGCGATGTATTCTCTGCGGCCTGTTTGCTTAGAGTAATAGGACACCAGTTCATCTGATTTCTTTAGGACAGAGGAAGATTCCAGTTTGATGAATTTGTTTTATGCATCATTGAATTAGTGTTCTTCACAGAGAATCTGTCTCGCTATTGGAAGTGTTTTTCTTTTGCTATGTCAAACTGCTTGCTTGAATCAGGGGTTTGTCTAGCGTTTTGCCCTTGTTTTCTCAGTAAGAATTTAGTCAGAATTTGGTGAAATCATTGGGACGCAATTTGCTTGTAGCATCCTTAGGTTGCCCGATTTGCTCGTGGGGCTGTCTTGGGTTGATTCTGCAGAGTTTTTGCAGAGCTTTGCCCTGCCTTTAGGCCAATTTCTGTCCAGACTTGAGAATTTGTTTTGATCAGATATTTGTTTGCTTTCTTTTTTTTATCCCAACTTCATGGCTACAATGATTTTTTTCTTCCTTTGCCTTGTTTGAAATTGCTTGCGGTTTGTATGTATGAATTAGTCGACTTGGCAAGTCAAAATCCAGCAGCGTTTCGCCCTTTTTTAGGGCGATTTGCTGATTCTGAAACCCAGGCCGCAAGCGAAAGCCAGTGACTTTGCAAAGGCGGGGTTTCGTGAATCGATTTCGGCAACACTTCGACCTTGTTTGGGCAGTTTACTGTCTCCGAAACCCAGGCCGCAAGCGAAAGCCAGTGACTTTGCAAGGGCGGAGTTTCGAGAGGCCATTTTGACAGAGCTTCGTCTTCCTTTGGAGGTATTTGTTGACTCCGAAACCCAGTGACTTTGCAAGGGCGGGGTTTCATGAATCGATTTCGCCGGTGCTTCGATTGATTTGAGGGTGGCTTGATGACTCCAAAACCTAGGCCACAAGCGAAAGCCAGTGACTTTGAAAGGGCGGGGTTCCGAGAGTCGATAGGAACCAATGTAGAGGGCTACCTTGGTTGCTTTCTTCCTTCTTTCTTCCTTGCTTTCTGCAGACGTATTTGTATGCTTGGTATGTTTGTTTTCTTTTTTTTTCTACAGGTTTCTTTTCTGCCGTGTGTGTTCTTTTTTGTTTTTTTAACCCTAGCCTTGACGACCTTTTATAGGGTAGAGAGGTGGGAAGATAGATCATATCTTTCAATATTTCTATCCTTTCCAGCATACGTAAAAATCTTTTATTCTGATCACTTTTCCTTTATTTTATTCCTTTTCCAGTGATCAGCAAAGATTCTTCCCTTTTCTTTTGATACGGCCGAATCCCTTTGTTTTTTTTTAAAATAAGGATAGCTTTTTCCATACTTAACTATTTATTTACGGAAATTTCGCGAGGTACCCCTGAGGTATTGCAATTTTCGCAAGGTATACAACTCTTTTGCATATTTCGTGTGGTACCCCTGTGGTTTTCAATTGTTTCGCCTCATGCCCTTTCCGGTTAATTTTAACGGCTCTCTTGTTTCTCCGTTAGTTTGCAATTAAAAACAAAAAGAAAGAAAGAAAGGAAGGCCGGAGAGCAAGAGAACAGACGCGAGAGCAAGAGTCCGAAGAAGAAGGCTAGGCCGAAGCAGCCCTCGTGCCCCTGTGCCGGATCCACCGTCTGCACCGGGAGAGACGTCGTCTTTGCCCAAAGCCGCCACGCTCACTGTCGCCGCCTCTTAGCCTGTTCCATTAGGGCTTTGGGAAATCTGCACTCCTGGGCACCGGAATCTGTTAATTCGATTAGGGCTTTGGAAAATCGAATTGAAGATGGGGAAATCTCCCACCCAGTGACAATCCTGGATTCAATTCGATTTCTCCATCTTCTTGCTCCTCCGATGCCGATTGATTGAGAGCTTTGGGAACCCTCGCAGCGAAGCTCCGTTTCGCTCGAGCCTGACAACAATTTCTGAGGCTTCGAATCGAATCCTTCAAAATTAACCACTGTGTATAACACATTGCTCTACCATTTGAGCTAATAGGCTAGTATAACAAAGTATCTAAGTTATACATGACAGCTAAAAAAATAATGTTTTTAATGTGGAATGCAAGTTAACAGCAGCCATGGAAAACAATTAGGTACTCCAAGATTGCAACTGTGTAAACAGCAGTTGTTGCCCCATGTCCCCAACCCTTCCGTTTGCAATGGCCCGAGTCTTCAGTAGACAATGAACTCGGCCCACTGGGAATTGCACAAATCAGATGGCTTTTATGTATTTGAATTAAGCAATGGAAAGACGAAGTCACTTGCAAGGCATTGTTCAAATTCCAAACATAGTTGTCAAATAATCCCTTTTATCACTTGAGTTTAGCTTTGCCTATTATGCACAGACTATTTTAACACATATATATCAATCTAAACTATTGAAATTTCCCTTATTAAGAGCCATAAATCTAAAATGTTGAAAATTAAACATTACTGGCTCTCTGCTAGTTTCATCTTTGTCCTTGATTTCATATCACTGAAGCAATAGTAAATGGAATGAGATGTAGCCATAAACTGAAGCAATAGTCCTCTATTTTCTACCTCTTCTTCGGCAAGGAAGACTTGATCCACTTCCTACTCCAGGGCTACAACTCAACACTGCCTACAGCTATCAAGCACCAGCCTCACCCATTCCTAAACATCTTGGCCAATCAAATGGTTCGCTCCATTCGGTATCTATATGATGGGGGTGCGAGGAAGGTCGTGGTCATGGGCATTCTCCCCTTAGTTTGTGCACTCAGGTTTTTTTTGCAGTTTACTAGGACCACAAGAGCAAGATTCTAAACAAATTAGCAAGGTTTCCTACGAATTTCACACAATTGTAAGGAGGCATTGGAATATATGTGTTCTCAGGATACAATTGACCCCCAAAACAAATCCAAAATCTCCATTAAACATCACCACACCATCAAGATAGCTGAAATGAACAACTTTTCGCAATGTTTCTTGACAAATAAATCCTAATTTTCTCAAAATGAAGATGCAAAATTTCATAGAAGGCATACCTCATTGTTGGAATTCACTTTCAGTCGCCCACCTCGTTGTTAGACTACACCTATAGTCGGCACCGAGGTGATGGAGAAATCGAATTGAATCACCCATTTCGGATTTGAATATTTGATCAATTAAAGGTTTCTTGCTCCTCCGCCGATTGAGGCTCCGTTGACACCTTGAAATTGGGCTTCAGGGTGCCCTCGATTGAACTGAAAGTGGGCTTTGATTGGCTCCATTGACAAGAAGATGGGGACAGTTCCCACTCCTCTGGCTGCGAGTGCGAACCCCAAATCTCACCTCTGGCTCCTGCGATGCCGTGGAGGGCTGATTAGGGCTTCTTCCATAATTGCGAGTGCGAGCCCTATGATTAGGGCTCCTGCAGCGGTGAGCGTGGCGGCGCGCCTCTCCCGGTGGAGACGGAGGAGGAGAAAGCCCTAATCTCTCCCGGCGTTCGCCTTCACTTCTTTCTTTCTCTTTCTGTCTCTACTTTCTATCTTTCTTTCTTTTTTTTAATTGCAAACTAACGGAGATCACCCAAATCTGTTAGATTTAACTATAAAGGGCACGAGGCGAAAAAATTAAAAACCACATGGGCACCACGCGAAATATGCAAAAGAGTCGTATACCTCACGAAAATTGCAATAGCTCAGGGGCACCTAGCGAAATTTCCGATTTATTTATTTAACTCTCAGAGAATTTGGCAGCCATATTTGTTTGTTGGGCCTGCCTTCCCCTTCAAGAGTCCAAAGTCTTTGTGTGGACTCTTATTTCTCTCTTTCTCCTTTTTTTTAACCCACTAATTCAATCTTGATTTTTAATTTTGCAGATCGAACGAAGCTGAGCTAGTTTGGAACTTCGAGCAATTCGCATCCTAATTGACGGGATTCATGCCATCGGCTGCTTAACAATTTTATTTTATTTTTTTGTATGCTCGGCTGTCATATTAAATTTGTATACTCTAGCTTATGAGCTTGTAGTACATTAAAATGGTGTATTTGATATGTAATACATTTTGCATACTCTATTTATTTGTAATCATTGTCACCAAACGTGCTCTTGCATATAATATACGAACTATCACGTGAAGTCTTTCACGAAAATAATCCCACGAGTGTATAAGGTAACATTTTAATAAAGACCAATTTTTATACCCAAACACTCATTTCATTTGTTCAACAAAAAAGAAATGTCACTAGAAAAGTTGCTGATCCTAAATCTGAATCCAACTCGAACTAAACCTCAAGTGAAGTGAAATAAGTCAAACATGAACTTATTTATGAAAGAACGGATATTTAAGATGCATAAACTTGAATAACACGGGCACGTTTGAGGATAAATAGAAGAAAGTGTAATAAATAATTTTGGCTAGCACTTTAGGCAAGAAGCAAAGAAAAAATCAAAGATAAAGACCAAGTGACAGCTAAAAACTCAAATTGTGCATGAGGATAAATAGGAGAAAGTGCAACAAATAATGTTGACCAGCTGCAAAGGGCTTTAGGCAACAAGCAAACCAAAGTTCAAAACTAAAGACCAAGAGACCACTAAAAACTCAAATCATGCATAATGGAATTGGAAGTAAAAGGATGATTGCTAGAACTATAAATGCATACTTGATTGAGATCCCAAAGTAGTTGTAAATACAAATAATTAGAATTCTAGATGAATTGATGAAGTTTATTAAAGGGAAGATAAACTTGGCAGCAAGTCAACAAGGCAAAAAAAAAATTCAAATAAGAGCATCCATATGATTATGCAAAAAATGAACTGCTGCTAAGCTTAATATGATTATGCTCAAGTATCAACTATCCATATGCATTTTAAACATTAAAAAGAACACTGAAATTAGCTTTAGCATTTTACATTATAAAATATCACTGCTTGATGCTTAGCTTCAAACTCTTCTTTAGCATCCAATCTTAGACATGGCTACATTGCAAGGTAACAATATTCATGTACTTGCTTTTCAACTTCTTCAAACTCCAAGTTCATTTTGTTACAATTAACCTCAGGACAGATCCAAATTAAGCTGCAGAAGGACTAAATGTTAAAATGAAAACATTCAGAAAGGAACAAACAAGCAGAAAGTGGCTAATTGCATCAGGTATAAGTTTAGCTTATTATCTTATTCTAGTTTCTGGTTGATGGCATTACTGGGGGGTTTTCCCCTTCTAGTTTCCCTATTTTTTGGTGTAACAATAGTTTCAACTTCTTCAAAAACCAAAGTTCTTCAATGATTTTTTTCCCACTGTTTTTAGGTTTAATCTCAAACAAACCCATCAGTCGAAATTGAAATTGGTGAAATTTCAGACATATCATATCTATACCTTCTTGAATTCGTATGAGGGGTGATGAATTGCAGTTCAGGCCATTTTTTCTACTTGGATCCTCTATCCAGAGTGTCCTCGATGACGAGGCTGGCTAGAAGAAGAACCTCTTTGTCCCAACCGGCCATGGCGGCGAAGGATCTTTGAGGTCTTTGAGGTTAAGAAATGTCAGGCCACCGTTTGCGCAGACGATCTGAGAAACAGATATGGAATCAAAGAGGGAAATGCGGGGGATTTGTAGGGAGGGTAGGTAGATCTGGTGATGGCAAAGATCCCGGCGATGGAGAAGGAGGAGGAGATGGTGCTCCGGGATGGCGGTGTGTGTCTTGAGGGGGGGGAGGGTTAAAGGGGAAGAGTTGTCTGATTTGGAGGAAGAAGTGAGAGAGGCGTTTGTACCTTGGAGAGGAAGCTCATGGAAGATGAAGCAACAAAAGTCGCAGACGTCATGGCTGAAAGAAACCCAGAGGCGAGGAGGTCGATGTGTGCGCAAAGAAGGAGGAGGAGAACAAACGCTGGATGAACGTGTTCCATCTTCACCATTTTCGCCCTCTTGGTCGGATATGGAGAGTGGGAGGAGAGTGAGAGGCGGGGGATTTGGGGGGAGGGGGGTAGATATGGGGGTGCCGAAGATCCCGACAGGGATGGAGAAGGAGGAAGAGGTGGTGCTCTGAGACGACGGCGAATGTCCTGAGTAGGGATGAATAGAGGGAATAGTTAGACAACCCTCCAAATTTTGAGCAGGTTTATGTTTCCCAAAGTAATAGAAGGAATAGAGCGCTTTATGTTTCCCAAATTATTGAGTGGGTTTCCAAATTTAGACAACCCTCCAAATTTTTCTAGGGCAATTTGCACAACTAGCATGTTTTTTGTGTCACTTTGCAAAAATGACACTTTTGTGGGATTTGCAAAACTAGCATGTATGCTATTTGATGCAAATAAAAATGAGGAAGGGGAAAGCTGGTTGCAGGTCATCACAAGGGAGAGAGATGAGTGACCAGGAGAGAGAGAGAGGGGGGGGATGTTTTGGTGGGGAAAATTGGTACCAAAAATTGGAGAGAGAGAAGTGTAATGATGGCCTATGGGAAAATGTGATGGGAAATGGGCTTTCCCTCCATTTGCAAAGTATAAAAGAGAGGAGGAGAAAGGACACTCAGTTTCTTCCTCCCATGGACAAAAGAGCTGGAGCAGAAGGCCACCATTGAAGAAAAGTCCATCGGCATCAAGGTCCAGTTGCAATGGGTTTCTGAGAAACCCTAATTCTCAGTTGCAATGGGTAGGCGTCTCTCCTGTTTCTCCTCATGTTTTGCGAAAAGTAGATAACCATTAACAATGGTGCTGATCCCACTTTTCATTTGCAGGGGAAAATGCCAAAGTATGTGTCACTCTCATCTTCAACGGACGTTGGTTGTTCGAGGGTGTCGGGTGGGTGTATTCTGGTTAGACCGAGCGCAAGAATGTGATCATTGAAGAGGGCATCGACTTCGCCTCTCTGAATAAACTGATCAGGCTCAAGGTCGACCATGATTCTTCATATGAAGATTGACGGTTGTCTTACATGCCAAAGGCGGAAGAAGTGGGTCATTCGATAACGATAGGTGATGATGATGACCTTGAGGCTTTTAAGTTTCTGAACTCGAAGTGTGGGGAACATCCATGGCCCATTGCGATATATATTGGTCTGATGGTGAAAGAGAGCATTGAAGTACCGCAACCCGGCGTCGGGGAAGAATGCTTGAGTGGGCCACGTACCTCCCAAAAAGTGGACGACCTGGAGGCAGAAGGTAAGGGACAACCAAACCCTGTGTTTATAGATGTTCGGTTGTATGGGGTAGGAGGGGTTAGCGAATCAACAGGGAAGAGCAAGGATATAGGGGTGAAAGACAAGGTTGACATGGGGTTTCGAAGGGGTGACAAGGATATATGTGCAAGTGACAAGGGTAAGGGTCCGAAGGTGATCCTCTTGGGTGAAGTGACAGGGAAGAGCCAAGAGCACGCTACTGACAGAGGGTTTGGAACTGGTGACAAGCATATGTGTGAAGGTGATAAGGATGAAGGTCCGGGGTTGATCCACTTGGGTGAGGTGATAAAAAAGAGCCAGGATCACACTACTGACAGGGGGTTTGGAACTGGTGACAAGCATATGTGTGAAGGTGACAAGGGTGAAGGTCCGGAGTTGATCCACTTGGGTGAGGTGATAAGGAAGAGCCAGGAGCACACTACTGACACGGGTTTTGGAACTGGTGACAAGAACATTTATGAAGGTGACAAGGGTGAGGGTCTAGATGTGATCCAATTGGGTGACACGGACTCCTCCTCCGATGACACGGTAAAATGTCAAGGTGACATGTATCAGGGGTTGGATATCATATCCATAAGCAATCAGGAGGAGGATGAGGACTTCGACGTTGCAGTGAAGCGGGAAGAAGTTAGGGATGATTTTGACTGTCAGTATTTGGGGGACGACCCGGGTATGAGGGTGTCGACGGAGGGGGACGAAGTTGAGGATGAGGTGATGAGGGAACTTGAAGATTGGATTCCGAGGTCCAGCATATCCCCACCTACGATGGAGAACGTTGAATCTATGGTGGACAGAGCAACGCCTCGCACCCAGGATCCAAGACGCAACCTGACAGAACTTTTGGAGGGACAATTATTCACCTCGAAGGCTGATGTGCAGAGTCGCCTTAAGTGGAATGCAGTGGAGAAGTGCTTCGATTTTGTTGTGAAGAGGTCATGTAAATCGTCGTATATAGTTGGTTGTGTGGACAGCAAGTGCACGTGGATGTTAAGGGCGTCGACTTACTGGCGCACGACTATGTGGTCCATCCGACAGTATGTCCAGGAGCATACATGTGACCTGAACATGAAGCACAACCATAGCCGACATGCTATGTCGAACATGATTGGACACAACCTCGTGACCATGTAAGGGTTACTTTAGTTGCGAACACCTATTTATGTCACAAAACAATATTCCACATGTCACATGATGTAACTCAACATGTCACCATTATATGCAGATTCACCGGGACTCGAAAGGACCTCGTTCTCGAACAAGTGCAGAAAATGGTGAAGTTCCAGTATGGCGTCTCATGTAGCTACTGGAAGGCACGAAGGGCATGACTGGTGGCGAGGGAGGTGGAGCATGGGACCAACGAAGACAGCTACCATGATATTATTCTATACTTGCACATGTTGGAGCATACTAACCCCGGGACATATACTAGGTTAGAGCTTAACTCGTCCCAAAGATTCAAGTACGCATTTGTTAGCTTCGGGGTATGGCGCAAGGCGATCCCCTACCTTCGAAAGGTAAAACCATGTCGGTACTATGATATTGCATGTCACCTAACATAAAGGACCATGTCACCTAACCAGCTGGTATCGTTATCCATGTCCAGGTGATTTCAGTGGATGGGAGTTTCCTCAAAGGGAAGTTCAGGGGCACGCTTCTCTTTGCCACAACCCGATCGCGTTTGCGATTGTTGATGGTGAGAATCACGGGTCATGGGGTTTCTTCTTCAAGAACATGCTACATGTCGTCGAGGATGCACTAGACGTAATGTTTGTCTCTGATCGGCATCTTAGTATCGTCAAAGGTTTGAGGGACCACTATGTGTTTGCCAAGCAAGGGGCCTGCCAATGGCATCTATTTCAGAATGCGAGGTGCAAGTACAAAGGTGTCACGGGCCTACAGACATTGTACTTCAAGGTGATGAAGGCGTACACGAGGGCAGAGTTCGAGAAGCACTTCACTGATTTCTACGCACAGTTAGCCCCTGCGGACTAATACCTGAAAGAGGTTGGTTTCCAGAACTGGTTCCGGGCATACTTATTGGGGATACGCTACAACATATTGACGACGAACAACTTCGAGTGTCTGAACTCCTTGTTCAAGGAGCCCCGCGACCTACCCATCACTTCCCTGATGGATGCTATCATCGAAACAATATCCAAGTGGTTTTACGAGCGACGGGAACAAAACACCAAATCGGGGTCGTCGGTGAGCGATTACGTTCAAGGTGAGCTGAAAATGAACTTTGTGTTGGCAATATGCATGGATGTCAGAGCGCTCAGCGCACATGAGTACATTGTCCGTAGAGGGTCCTCCTCCTGGGTTGTGAACCTGAGTGCCCGTACCTGCACATGCAAGCGGTTCGACATTGACCAGTTTCCATGCCCGCATGCCGTAGCCGCTGCCAAGTACCGAGGTACCTATTTCTTCTCTCTCGTGAATGACTTATACAAAGTTGCAGCATGAAAGGCGTGTTACGAGAATGTGCTATACCCGCTTCCTTCAAGAGCAGATTGGCGAATCCCCCCAGCCATGTCTAGTGCGGTGTGTCTCCCCCCGAACATGAAGCGGCGCCCTGGTTGCCATAAGACTTGTCGATACCCATCTTGGGGAGAATTTCACCGTTTCAAGCGTCGTCGTTCATAGATGTGTTCCTCCATTGGTGGTCCAAGGCCTTACCTCAGCAGTTGGGTCTTCTTTTGCATTTGCAGTTTGGGGTCAGTGGTTGGACCATTCTCCGTCTAGGTTATTTTGTGAACGGGTTAAGTACTTGGTAGTCTAGTTAGGCTGCATGCACCCGAACACGTCAAGGAGTTTGGTCGACGTTGAGCACCCATGTCGAGTCCAGTACCTGCCCGAGCTCGAGTGCAATCCCGGGAGAAAAATCCTACTCGACGTCGAGGAGTTTTGGTCGACGTCGAGTACAATCCAGTCGAGTCCGAGTCCAAAATCGAGTTGGATACGAGAAGATAGAATAGCTTGAAAGAGAAGATATGTGGAATTCTATCCATCCACATCAAGATCTATCAAGAGAAAGAAGATTTATCCACTTTAGATATAGTTTCCTTATAGATTTATTTCCTTTTATCATTTAAACTTTATCTTATGTTATTGGATAAATAGATTGAGATATAGATATAGTTGTTCCTTCCTAGAATAGCTAGATGGAGCACTATAAATTAGGCCCTAGGGGCCTGATTTTCATACATTCAAGCCAAGTCGTCTTCGGGTGTAAGGAGGGAGGGAGAGAGAGAGAGAGAGAGAGAGAGAGAGAGAGAGAGAGAGAGAGAGGGGGGGGGGGGGCGCAAGGAGGAGGAGAGAGAGAGGATGATGAACGTTTGGAAGGTTTTAAGTTTTAGATTTAGTTTAATGTTAAAGTTATTTTCTTTCATCATGTTTGCTTTCTAATTTCCTTCTTCTAGGGTCGGGTGAGCCCGACGATAGTCATGCACACTTGAGGTAAAGTTTCGATATTTATTATGTTTTGATTATCCACTACATTTTATATGTTTATTGCCTACTCGAAAGAATAGAGATTCATGTTAACAACTTGAATTATAAACATAAAATTGGTAGACACAATTAGGGTTACTTGAAAGAATTATCTAATTGTTGGAAAAGGCGAAAGCTTACTCCTTTGATGTGATTACATAACTATTCTATCTTATCTTTTGTGTGTTTGATTATCGTTGCGGTGATCCCTTACCTTGGAAGTTTGCACCTTTATTACTTTATTCCTTTATTTACATTCTGCACAGATTTTACCCGACACCCACCACCATTCCCTATCCATCCCTCGACATCGACCCATTCTTAGCTGACGTCGACAGCAAACCTCCTCACCTTTTCCCGCTATCCCTGAACCCCAAAACACACTAAACCTAGAACCGGTGACTTCTCTCCTGAGGACGAACCTAACTCTACTATCCTATAGCGGGGTCTTGACTATAAATTTATTTGGTCGAGAAACCCTCTCGTCAAATTGGCGCCGTTGCCGGGGAGATATCAATCGCGCCTAGCTTAGTTGTTTTTAAAGTTTAGGAATAGCCCACCCCTTTTTCTTACTATCACATACCCTACCACCACCCGCCTCACCGGTACCAACTAGGTGCCAAGCTTTTGCTACCAATTTATGCTTTATTGATTTTGATTTCAAAGCTTAGGTACAAAGATGGAAGACTTTGTCGAAGGGAATCCCGAATGGGAAGAATGGTTCTAAGATTTGAGACGGAGAAATAGGCTTGTAATGGAGGAGGCACGATTAAGGGAAATAGCCCGGCTAGAATACGAAATCCGAAGGCTTGAGGCTTCCATTCAGTCTAAAGGACCATGCCCTCCTCCCAACGAGCCAATTGACCCGCTTGATGTCGACAGCCAGGTATGTCCTTCCTCGAATTTCATTCCTACTTTTTTACCTAATGTTGATGAATCTTTTGAAGGATCCCAAGCGCTAGAAGAAAAGAAGTTGGACATTGTTGCCCAGGGCGTTCCAAGGTCACTTTTACCTTACAAAGTGAGGGTTATCCCCGATGATTTTGAGCAACCGATGTTCATATTCAAGTATGTGGTCCTAGCAAAGTGGCATGAAGCTCCGCAAGATGAGGTGGAAATATCTCTTCCCGCTCCACCGTTCTACTGTGGTGGAGATACACAACCAAGTCAACCTATGAAGCGGAAGAGGTATGATAACGAGGTATGTATCTTTTCTTTATGTCTTCTTTTATACATGCTAGCTGGAGCCAGGGAAGATGAATGGGTGAATTCATGGAGCGTTCACTCGGGGAGATTCAAGCTTCTTCACATGATGCCCCCGGATGACATTCCACGCTTCCCACCACCGGAGGAACCACCAGATCCACCTATACCTCTGGACAAAGATGAGCTAGGCTAAGACTTAAAGGGAAGTAGGTCAAGCTAAAGACTTAAAACTTAGCGCTTACGGGAGGCAACCCGCTATTTTTTATTTCTTAGGGTTTAGATACTGTTGGTTTTTGTTTTAAATATTATTTTTGGATTTTTCTATTGTGGATTATTGTCTTTCTAACAAATCTTGCAAGTACAAAGGACTTGTAGAAGTACTCGACGTCGAGTAATCTACTCGACTTCGAGTACCCAGAACGAGCAGAAACGCCTGTGGTCGAGGAAGGATCACTCTGGAGGCTTTCATTGTACTCGATGTCGAGTAGTTGTAGTCGACGTCGACTACTCTCCTCGAGGTCGACCACTTCTGCAGCTTCTTCAACACTCGATTCCAACGATCAGCACATCTGTCTAGTGAGTTTCTTTCTTTACCCTTGTTTTTATACAGTGAGGACACTGTAATGTTTAAGTATGGGGTGGGGGAAGGGCTTACTTTGTGCATATTTGATTTTATTTGACATTATTTGTGCATATTTAAAGTTTAACTCTTGAATTGCTTATACATGGCTACTTTGGATTTCATATTTTAATCTATGTGCTTATATGCATGTTTTCCAAAGTTTATAAAAATGACCCCATTGAATTTTTTTGATAAGTGTCATGGAAGCTTAAATTGATCTCGACGATGCAAAATTAGATTCATTAGAGATATAGCATGAAATTGCTTAGTAAAGGAAAGTCACAATGAAGTGCATATTTCTTGAAAACCATGAAAGGAAGTAAAATTTGATATTGCTTTTGACATTGTGCATGATAAGAGGACGGATGACTTTATATTTTCCATATAATGCTCATTGTTATATTCCTAGCCTTACCTATGCTTATGCATCACAAAAGCCATATTTATGCCTTATTTCAATTATTGCTCCACATGTTCCAAATATTGCCCATTCTTTACCTATCCGGGGATTATGTTGAGAATGAAGTTACATTATGGAGATTGTTATATGGTTGTTGTGTTGTTATTATCATTATGGAGTTTGGAAGGAAATTGAAAAATATATGGAAAATTTAATGAGTGAAAGAAAATCCGATCACCTCAGGAGATAAAGGTAGATTGACCCTGCTCGCTGAGATAATAGTTTGGCGAGATGGGACACACAGGTGAGGAGTCCAAAACACTAAGTATCCAGGGCCATTCATGACACCCATGTTTGCGACTCGCGAGAAGGCAGTGTTGAGCTTAGAGAGGTAAAAGCATATAAGTGAAAAAAAAAGCAAAGAGTGATTTATGAGAGGATGAGTGATGTGGAAATTATGAAGGAGAAAGTGCATCAAAGCAAGGAAGCTAGTTTGAAGAAATTCTCCCCGGATTTAGCACCACACTGCCCAAATATAGCACACCACTTTACCTTTTACCTTTTCTTCACCATGAGCTTAAATTAAAGTCCTCTTGATTATTAATGCTTTGTCACGAATGAATGTTTTGCATAACCCTCCTTTTGTGAGTAGATGTTGCTTTTTTATTGCACATGCATGGATTTGTGACATTAGTACCTTTTCGAGGATGGTAATTGATTGCAGGGTTATATGAGAATGGATCTAATATCTTGAGAGTTTGTTTTCTTCCCCTGTATGACCATTTAAAGTATTGTTTGAGGACAAGCAAGCTTAAGTATGGGGTGTTTGTTGTAAGCCTAATTTCCCATATTTTACAATTACTTTTATACCGATTTTTGCATGCATTTCATACATTTGGGTTAGAATAGTACAGAATCTATATAGTTTACACTTATTTGCCAAATTATGGAGTCTACACTAGTTTTTATTTATTTTCGCAAAAATCGGACGCACTTTGGAGCTTAAAGGAAAGTCATGAAGAAGCTAAGGATGGTGCAGCTGGAAAAAAAAGCCCACTTTTCGCAATTCATCATTCTGAATCAAGTTCTGATGTCTTCATGAGAGTTGTAGCCCTCGAAAAGAGCTTTCCAACGCATGCTAATATGCGTCAATCCGATGAACGAGGACTCGGGAAAGTGCGTTTCAAGAACGGAGCATCAGAATGATGAATGGCGAAAAGTGGGCTTTTTTCCAGCTGCACCATCCTTAGCTTCTTCATGACTTTCCTTTAAGCTCCAAAGTGCGTTTGATTTCTGCAAAATTAAACAAAAACTAGCGTAGACTCCATAATTTTGCAAATAAGTGTAAACTACATAGATTCTGTACTATTCTAACCCAAATGTATGAAATGCATGCAAAAATCGGTATAAAAGTAATTGTAAAATATGGAAAATTAGGCTCACAACAGTCACCGGTATAAAAGTAATTGTAAAATATGGAAAATTAGGCTCACAACAGTCACCGTGATTTGATAAAAGTAATTGTAAAAGTAATTGTAAAATATGGAAAATTAGGCTCACAACAATTTCAGCTGCAGGTCAACAAATTCATACTTTATATCAGCCTAAGGTCACAAAATTCAACAATAGCATTTTATTACGTGACACCTTTCATGAGTAATCAATACCCAACATATGCATATTCATACTTCATATCAGAATAAGGTCATCAAATTCACTTCACAACAAACACATATCAGACTAGGCCCCACTCAATTTCATAGCAGATTCGTTCAATATCAAAACTATGTGTCACCTGTCCAATTTCACGTGTCAGGAGTCCATTTACCCTTGTCACCACAGTTCTCCAGACTCTCCACAAAACGAATATATGGGATTTAATTACGTACCTTCCCCTTCATCTTGTCCATCCAGCTTGACATTGTCCCAAGCTTCTCCATAACTGCTTCAAGAGTCTTGGCCACGTCGTCCACCCAACCGTCCTTCTCATCAGGTCCTCTTCGCGTCTTTAGGGAGCTCCCACCAGGGGCTTCAAAATGGCTCAGGAAGGGTGCCACTACGTCGTCGAATAGGGGGTCGGACTCCTCATCTTGGCAGACACATCCATCCATCAACTGCAGCTCAGCCTCCTCCGGTATGAGTACTGGGTTATCGTCAATCTCAATGGCCGCCTCTCCCTCAGCTTCAGTGCGGCTGGATATATCACCATAAAATAGGTTCTCATCTTTGAGGGTCCATCTCAGCCAACGAGGGAAAGCCGTGGGCGACACCTTCGATGCAAATCGGACCCCCCATTTTGGCATGGATTCGAACAACCAAATCTGCACCGTATCCCCACTCAAATTATTAAATTTTCAGCATATGAATTACAAACTTATCATGGGTGTGGTCGAGAAGGTTACCTGAAAGGAAAGCGAATAACCCATCAGCCCATAACTGTTGCGCTTCTTGCGATCTTCTGGCTTCAACTCAGCCTCACGACGCTTTACGGCGCCGTCCAGCGTTACGTGTGTTGCAGCATAAATGACCCTCCCCCATGGGAATGCCAAGAACCAATTGACGTTCTCCACCAACCTCACGATCCAGCTCCGCAACCCCTTCCTCTGTTCCTCCCCCAGCAACATGCCTTCCACAATGAAGAGAAACACGAGCTTAAATCATTTTCGTGGGATCCGCACCGCCAAAAGTGAGTTCTTCAGTTCGTTCTCTAGGTCCCCCACCGTCATCCTCTCGTTTCCGAAAAAGTCCTTTATAGCTTTGTCGTCGTCCTCCATCTCAGCCGCTCTTGGTTGACTGCATCGCAGCTCGGTAACTAAGGCGAACTCCTTGATCAAAAACCTCTAGAGCTTCCCCTTTATCCTGTACCAGGTCTCCCACTCCTTCTCAGTCTCAACCTGGCGCTGGAGTACATAATGCACCATTTGTGAAGAGAATTTAACACGGTGCGCCAATTACACAACCCTACCCAGCTGCGAGTCAAGGAGCTTCTGCCAGTCAGCAGGGTCGACATAGTCGTCGATGTTGTTGAGCATCGACAATCTTGATCCTTGGTTCACCCGTGCCCAGAAGTGCCTATCTTCCGGGACTAAGTATTCGGGCTCCCGCTTCTTGGACCTCAGATTCTTTGTCCTCACCATTTGTTTCCTGCAATTTCGATCAGACGAACAAAGTCAGTTTTCAAATTATATTCATCTCCCTTTGTCACATAAGAGACAAACCCGTGTCACTACACCCTTGTCACTCAAGTCGAAACCCATGTCACCCCTTATGAATCGAAAGACTATAACCAATACCTCAAACCTCCTTCAATCGCCCATGCACCTACGACATCCACATATCCCAATTTCCACACCTCGTCATTTCTCTTTTTTCCACCTACTACCACAATAAAATTCGTAACCCTTCTCTCCGAATTGGAAACCCCTGTCACCCAATTCGAAACTCAAACCACCAATTTCCCCTATCCATAGTTTTCCGACCATTGTCCTAACCCAATTCGAAAACCCTTGTCACCCAATTAAAAACCCTAACCACCGATTTCCCCTTTCCATACCCGAAAACCACCCATGCCACCACGACCCACCATTCTCCATACACGAAAACCACTACCACGACCCATCATTCAGGCCACCATTGCCCTAACCCCTTCACCAACTGCTTCCCCGACCCACAACCGCGTACAATACCAGCAAAGGGAGAAGAGGAAGACCGAGGGGCGTACCTGTGTGCTCTTTCGTCGGCGTTCGTGGGTGGTGTGTAATCTCCGGCGACGGTGGGCAATCCCTCTCTCTCCTTTGCTTTTCGTCTCTCTTTCAGTGTCTCTACAACTGCAGGGGAAAACCGCTCTCTCTCTCTCTCTCTTTGCTATTCGGATTGTTTGAAACGAGAGAGAGGAGTGTGATGGGATTGTGTATTTAATAACCTCTCCTCTATTTTCTCCTTCCCGCCCTCTCTCTCTCCTACTAGCACATGATGACCCTATTTTATTTTTCTTTTTTTGGGCAAAATTAGATGAGAATAGCCGGTTTTGGGTGGGAGGGGGGGGGGGGGGGGGGGGGGTTACTTGCACATTTGTGCAAATTTGGGGAAAAGTTGGTAGTTATGCAAATTTTCCCACACATGTGGTATTTTTGCAAACTTTGTTTTTTTTATGGTATTCACTACCATTTCCTCATTTTTCTAAGTATTTCAATTCCACGCGTTTTATTTTATTTTTGAATTAACAATTTCACATCTGTTAAAATATTTAACTGATGTCTAATTTTTTTTTTCAACATCGCAAATTTAAAAACTGATATAATAGACTAATTTAACATCTGGTGTTTTCTTGACAGATTTAAATCACCTGATGTCTAATTGCAGTATTCTAGTAGTGTTAGTTGGAAACCTCGTAACAAATTGAGCTCTAACCCCTTTTTGAATAGTAAAACCAACTCTATGAAATATGAAATGACTATTATCAAACCCTGCCCTATCACTCTTTGTAACCAATTGAACTCGCTTCATAAAACCAATAGTATCACCCCCAATCCTCCAAAAGTAGAGAACGCAAATGCCATGAAACAATACCCCTTAGTAGCTAGCACAAATATCCGCGTACTTCTTCTCCTTTCTTTCAGTGGCTTGAGAGACTGCCTTGCCCGTTATAAAGGAATCATTGGCTCTAGTTCTGAACGGTGAAGCCCCAACCACATCCACACAAGTGCCTTTACCCTTGTCCCACCCATTAACTAACAAATCTCCTTGGCCTCAACTCAACACCATCTTCATTGCTCATACCAGTATGCGCTTCCTTCTGAACTGCGATGCCCAATGGTTAGTAAATGGGTAAAAAATATAAAAGGGAAAAAAATATAAATGTATGAAAGAGATGAAGAGAAAAAGAAAAAGAAATAATAAGGGAAAATTGTAATTTTTTAAAAAACCTTTAATTAAGGAGGTGTTAACACATCATCAAAAATATTGTAAATTAAGATATTATATAGATATAGATATAGATATATAGATATTCATTAAAAATAAAAATTATTTTAGAACACCTTTTAAAGAGTTCTAGAGAGAAGGGAGAGCCCTTCTCTCTAGAATTTTGAGTAAATTGTTTTGTGTTCTTCCTTCTCTTGGCTATCCCAATTTCATGTTCCCAGTAGCCGTCAAACACATCTGGCGATCAATCTTTCTATACTCCTAATCCCAAATTTCCTTTGTAGATGCATCCCATGCCCATCTTCCTCCCTATTCATCCTGATTTGGCGAGTTTGTCCCCTAATCCCAAATCCCCTCATCTTGTTTTGATTTGGGGGCTTTTTGCCTGATTCCCTAATCTCCCAATTTTGAACTTCAGATCTTCGATTCGTTTCGATTTGAGTAACCATGGCCTTCCCTCACCCGGTCACCGTCGCTTTCTGATTTCCCCTTGGTGCCGTTGATTCCCCTGATCTCCCAGTGTCACCATCGATTGTCGATTCTCGGATTGGCGTTACTTGCTCTTCCCTCCTCCCTCCAGTGTATTCAAGCAGGGATTTGACGTTTTGGGGGTTCTTTCCGCCCTGGTTGGCTCCTCCTCGCCGGTCTCTTGGCTTATGGCTCTCGGCCAGTGGAACGTGCAGTAGGGCCTGGTCCTCTCCGGCCTATGGCCGGCGTTTGCCTCCCCTCCTGAGAATAGTATTGCTTTGGACCCAAGGCTAATCCTTGGGCCCGAAGCGGCCCGCTATCTTGTGCTTCGGGCCCAAGGCTACCCGCTTCGGGCCCAAGGATTAGCCTTGGGCCCGAGGTAGCCCGAAGGAAAAAAAATAAAAATTGTTCCCGAAAGGGATTTGAGTACACCACCCGAAAGGGTTTGAGAAAATCCCGAAAGGGCTTGTCGATACTTTTGCAGGTGAAAGTTTGATGGCGTTTTGGTCGAGCAGTTTGCGGCCCTGCTTCCAATGTTTCTAGGAGATCTTTTGCTTGGTTGGGGGGCGTGAAGTCTGTAGTCGGGTCTGGCTGGGGTCGAGGTGGTGCACTCAAGGCGACTTCGTATTCGGGATGGAGCTTCCTTGGAGTTCGTCTGCACTACCCACAGGAGTTAGTGTCCTGCTGTACTACTGGCCCGCGGTGCTACTGTTCGGTGGTGCTTGGCTGCATTCTTCGGCGGCTTCCTCAGCTTGTCGGGTGGTAGGTCTTCCTGGAACGTTTGTTGTAGTGTTTATTTCTGTTTGGTTCATTATGCCTATTATTTGTATTTCTGTTTTAGGTTGCTCTGTTAGACGGTTCGCCGTCTGCCGACTCCGGTCGGCCTCTCGATGAGTCAGGCCTGTCTGACCTTCGAATTTTTACCTAATCAAAAAAAAAAAAGATATATAGATATTCAAAATTAAAATTGAACATTAAAAACAAACAAAAATCAATAAATGAAATTTTAATTCAAAAAATCTATAAAAATGACATTATTGTTCTTTTTTTTTAAACCCTTTAAAATATTGTGTATTAATTTGAATTTTTTTTTAATAATGGTGGATTATGTTTTTCTTTTTCCTATGAAATAAAATAATAAAAGTCAAGCGTACAAGTGTAATCTTGCATATTTTAACATTAACTTAACATAATGAAAAGAGTGGGTGGTATTTTGCTAACATCTACCATATAATGGGTACACGATTTCCTGCAATTTCGCATCTAAGAAGTGATAATATGGAATTTTGTATATTTAAGGGGTTGTTTCATGCAGTCTACCCTAATAATAATGAGTGAGACTATTAACAAGACGTTAAAATGTCTATTGACAAGATAATTCAGATTAATTGCACATAAATACTTTTTAATTTTAGAGAATAATTAAAAATTTGTCTGAAAGAGCTTGACCAAATTTCGGTTGGCTGAATCCTTTTTGGCGCTTTTGCACGAGTTGTGTGTTGCTCTTCTTTCGGCTTTTCTAGGAGGTCTTCTGCTTGGTTGGGGGCGTGAAGTCTGGAGTGGGGACTGGCTGAGATCGAGGTGGTGCTTTCAAGGCGACTCTATATTTGGGAAGGAACTTCCTTGGAGTTTCGTCTGCAGTAACCACAAGAGATAGAATTCTATTGTACCGCTGACCGACGGTGCTACTGTTCAGTGGTGGCTGGCTTCGTTCTTCGCCATCGTCCGCAACTGTTGGGAGTAGTTCTTCTTAGATCGTCTTGTTGTAGAGTTATTTCTGCTTGCTTCATAGCGCGTGTTTTCTATTTTTACTGTATGTTTGGGCGGTTTCCGCCTGTTGATTCGTCGACATCTCGAGAATCAGGCATGATCTGAAATCTTTAATTAATAAAAAAAATCACCATCCTCTAGCTTTAGTCAATCAGACCACTTATCCTTTGAATTGCACACCACAATTTAAGATTGATGACAAAATTTAAAAACTGGAATCCATAAGCTGATTTAGGGTGTGTTTGGTAATGGGATAGATTTTAGTGGATGGGGATGGATTTTGGGGATGGAATGGATGATGATGGATTTTGGGGATGGACGAGATGAAGATTATTTTTTGAAAATTTATCCGTTTTATGTTTGGTTGTATTTTGATTTTTTGGAGGATGGAGAAACGAAAAAAGTCTAAATTGTCCCCTAACCCACCTAAGATGACAAAAATGCCCTCCATAATATTCCTCCACGTGTCCTCCCTCTCCATCATAAACCCTTCTTCCCCAACAGCCTCATCCTCCCCCATCTACGTCACCTTCCCCGGCTTTGCTGGCCTCCTCCTCATCCTTCACAGCAATAGTCTATAGCCCATCCTCCTCCCCTCTCTCATCGTGATGGGGGAAGCCAACGAGGAGCCTCCGAACTTCATCACAATGGAGAATTTTTTGCTATCCTCGAATTTGCCGCTATAATCCATGCGATGCTCCGTCTCTGCCACTGCCGAGTTAACGATGTGGAGACGACAGCAAACGGCGAGAGACCTCCCCCGTGTGACACCATTGCTGGCGACCGTAAAAGCTAAGGAAGCTCCGAGATTGAGGTTCTTGGTGAAGGAGTGTAGAGGGAGGAAGGATGAGGATTGATTGGGAGCGGTGATGCCATGGAAATGCAGGGAGGTAGCCATCACCGTGATGTCGAAGGATTCAGAGGAAGGAAACCGTCGATCGCTCAGTGAAGGGGGTGGTGTGCGGTGGCAGCCGGCGAGGGGGTTGAAAAGTTAGGGTTTGTGCTTGTGCCAGTGCGAAATGGGAGAGAGGAGAGAGTATGGTCAGAAAATGCCAGCAATGAACTAGAAAAATTGACCAAAATAAAATTAATCATAGTGTATATGGGGGATTTGAGAGAGGGCAAAAAAAGGCATCTACCCTCCCCTATCCAGCCCACCTCCTTCAAGGAGGATCGAAAATGCATCCCCTTCCATCCCATAAATCCCCCAAATTCCACCCCTCCCATCCCCCGCATCCACACACCCAAACACCCGGGCGTGTTTTCCAAAGCCATTTTCCCGTCCCATGCACCCTATAAACACAACACCCAATCACACCCTTAATTATTTGATTCTACAACTTACAAGGGAAAGAAAGGATCTAAAGTGGATCTAAAGTGGACTCAAGTGAATAAACTAATTTGATTTTCAAAACTCCAAACTCTTCCATCGGTAATAAAATTAAACCTAATCCATGACATATTGTAGAAGGTTGCAATTCATCATTAGTCACGTTAATCTAATGAATGAATTAGTGCAAGTAGTTATATTTAAGGAAATCAAATGGACAATTAAAACTGCAAGCGAGAGAGGTGAAGGGTGTCATACAAGGTGACCTCCTCCATCCATCGATCTAGTCTTGCTCCAGCTCGAAGGACGTCTGTCGCCTTGTCGATTGGGTCTCGCTCCTCACCAAGACCCACTCTCACCTTGTTTCCGTCAGTGTCATTCCTCCTCAGGTCTCCCTGCTTCTGTATTTCATCTTCGACACTCGCGAGCGATCGAGAAGGCCTTCGTCTAGAAATTGGTGGTTCTTACGGTGGTTGGATTCAGCCGTTCCCTTGTGGGATTGAGATTTTGGTGGCTTACAAAGTGGTTGACAAGGGTTGGTGGTGTTGTTAGCGGCGTGGGCAATTAGATCCGCCATTGGAGAGAATGGAAGAAAGAAAGATGTTGTCGAGTGAAATCAAGTAACGAAATAAATATCAAATATAAAGAACAAAACCAACTCCCTGTCGAAGCAAATAAAATACAAGAAACCCTCTCGTTGTAGTGATAGGGTATTCAAGATCGTATCTACGAGGAAGTGTGTCAGCGCTCGCCTTTCTCGTTCCAAGATGCTTTCGAAATCGACCAGAAGAGTACTCGATGTCGAGTAGAGTACTCGATATCGACCACTGCCGTCGACTTCACCTGCAGCTGCACAATAGAAGACAGAAAACAAGCCAATGTCAAATAGAAAGTACTCGACGTCGACTATGCAGTACTCGACGTCGACTAAAAGGTAGTCGATCTCAAGTGTCTTTGTGCAGAAAATCATAATGTTTGCTGTCGAAATAAAGACAAAAGAAAACACAATTGATAGAATTCGAATTCAATAAAGTAAAAGCTTCCAGAATCGGGGTTTCAACGCCACCGCGATAACCATATAAGAACAATGCTAAAGGTATAAAAGATCATGCATTTGCAATCAAATAACTTTCGTCATTAACAATTGAGAAGATAGAGGCTTTCGCATACTGGTGATGGACAACGAAGGGCAGTGGCAAAGGGCGAGGGCGGTGACGAACTGGCAATGGACGGCGGCGAAGGGCAACGACGGTGACGAACTAATGAGATAGACTACATCTTTAATGAAGATTGAAGGCTGAAGAGAAGAGAATGAAGCCTCGAATGAAGATTGAAGACTGAAGAGAAGAGGTTGCGTTACTCAGAGATGGAGGAGAGAGGTTGCGTTACTGAGAGACGGAGGAGAGAGGCTGAGAGAATACCCCTAATTATATATATATATATATATATATATATATATATATATATATATATATATATATATATATATATATATAAACACTAAATGCGGTTCTATTTCGGTCCGAACCAGAAATTCCGGTCTGGTCCCGGGTTTGGACCGAAAACCGAAATTAAAAAATCCTTGGACCGTTGACCAGACCGTAATGCTTCCGGTCCGATCCAAGACCGTAATTTTCGGTCCGGTCCCGGTCCGATCCAATTTCTGCCCAGCCCTAGTCGACTGGTGCCGACATCGACGCTGCCGACGCTGCTGACCCCGACGTCGAAGATTTTTTTTCGTGTCAACGTTTCTTTTTTTCGTGTTAGCACTGACGCTGACATTGCTGACGCCGACATCGGAGATGCTGACGCTGTTGATGCCGACATCGGAGATGTTGACACTGGCGTTGATGTTGCTGACGTCAACATCGGAGATCCTGACGCTGACATCGGAGATGTCGGCGTCAGATGTTGCCGACACTACTGACGTCGACGTCGAAGATACTTTTTTTCATGTTAGCACTGACGTTGACATCGCTAATGTCAATGTCGGGGATGCTTTTTTTTCGTGTCAGCATTGACGCTGACGTTGCTGACGCCGACATCGGAGATGCTGATGTCGACATCGAATATGCTGATGTTACTGACATTGATGTCGAGGATGCGATGATACTGACGCCAACGCCGGGGATGCTTTTTTTCGTGTCATCACACTTTTTTTTCTTCGAGTCAGCACTTTTATTTTTCATGTCAACACTGACGCCAACATCGATGTTGTTGACGCCGACGTCAAAGATGCTTTTTTTCGTGTCAACACTTTTTTTTGTGCCAGATTATTCAGTAGGGCATCAATATTTTTATTTCGTGTCAACACAACTGTTGTGCAAATGTAACCTAATGTTGTGCACATATAATATTATGTTGTGCAAATGTAACTTGATCTTGTGCACATATTTTTTTTCGTGTCAACACTTTCTGTTGTGCAAATATAATATTTATATTATATTTTAAAATTGCACTAATATATCTTATTATTGAATATTTATTAGAAAATTTTGTAAGTTACTAGAATTATTATAAACTTTAGCCTATGCGGGATTCGAACCCACGTATTTGCGCATAAGCACATCGCTCTACTATTGAGCTAAAAGGATTTTAATTATATTATAACATAACATTCAGATAAACAATATAATCCTACAATAAACTGAACAAAGAAAAAATATCGCTCTATAGAAAATACATAAAGCTGAACAAGCTCTAATTAGCAAAGAAATTTGAAGAAACAACCAAACCTTATACACGTACAGTTCAACAAACTCCTTTAAATGCTCAAAAAAATATCAAATCAATTCATAAAAGAACCAAAGGTTTTCTCATGTCAACACACAATTAGAGACCATGTCAGAACACAAGATTTCTTTCTGTTTATTTATCTTTCTGTTTATTTGTATCTTTTTTATTCTGAAAAAAAAGAACATATACATCTACTTAAATTACACAAAAAGAGACCATGTCAGCATACAATTAAAAATAAAAAAGAACCTATACATTCTAACAAAAAAAAGAACATATACATCAACTTGAATTGCACAAAAATAGACAATGTCAGCACACAATTAGAAATAAAAAAGAGCATATACATCAACTTGAATTGCACAAAAAGAGACAATGTCAAAACACAATTAGGAATAAAAAAGAATATATACATCAACTTGAATTGCACAAAAAAAGATCATGTCAGCACACAATTAGAAATAAAAAAGAATATATACATTCTAACAAAAAAAAAGAACTTGTACATCAATTTGAATTGAAAAAAAGAGATCATGTCAGCACACAATTAGAAATAAAAAAACCTATACATGAACTTGAATTGCCAAAAAAAAATCATGTGATGTCAGCACAAGTATCTTTTCTTTCTATTTATCTATCTTCAAATCAGCATAGTTACACAAATTATACAATATATCAGTAGCTTCTAGCATGAGCAATAACATATGAACAATAAATGCCAAATCAATATAAAATAGCATAACTAGTAAGGGAATTCATACTTCATATGGAGAATGGGATAAGTATAGCATAACTAACAAAGCAGATCACAAATCCTTGCTATGTTCTCACAGAACAAAAAGAAAAAAGAAAAAAGGAAAAAAGAGGAATTTAATTAAAAAAAACGAAAAATAAGAAGTTTATGTTGTAAAAATATAACAATTTATTGTGCAAATATAACTTTATGATGTGCACAAATAACAATCTGTTGTGCAAATTGTTACTGCTGACACCGGAGGTCAGCAAGATTGTTTTTCCCTCTTAATTTTAAGCAAATAATGTGAAAAATCATATTCCTCCAACAATAAATCTAGTAAACAGTTATGCAAGTTTAAATCTCAAAAAGATCACTCATCAATTAGGAATTTTATGAAAAATAACAAGGAAAATTAAAGAAAGTGCACTTTAATGCAGCGTCTCCACCATTCTTGCATAATTCTCTAGCAAAGATTAAAGTACCAAATGAATTTTATAGAATGTCAAATCAAGTTAATTACACATTCAAATTTAGCATTTTGTATTTGCACAAGAGACCATGTCAGCACAATTATAAATAAAAAAGAACCTATACCTCTACTTGTACTTGAATTGCACAAAAAGAGACCATGTCAGCACACAATTAGAAATAAAAAAGAACCTATACATTTTAACAAAAAAAAAACATGTACATCAACTTGAATTGCACAAAAAGAGGCCATGTCAGCACACAATTAGAAATAAAAAAGAACGTATACGTCAACTTGAATTGCACAAAAAGAGACCATGTCAGCACACAATTAGAAATTAAAAAAAACCTACACATCAACTTGAATTGCACAAAAAGAGATCCTGTCAGCACACGTATCTTTTCTTTCTATTTATCTATTTTCAAATCAGCATAGTTAACAAATTCTACAATATATCAGTAGCTTCTAGCAAGAGCAATAACATGTGAACAATAAATGCCAAATCAATACAAAACATAGCATAACTAGCAAAGGAATTCATGTTTCATAAAAAGAATATGATAAATATAGCATAACTAGCAAAGCATATCACAAATCTTTGCTATGTCCTCACACAACAACAAGAATTAGTAAATCGATTTCGACCAATTTAATGCGTAGAAGCCAACGACCAATAAATAGATAAACAAAAGAGAGACAATGGATGAGAACATGCTTGAGAGTCGCAAATCAACCTGGAGTCGCAAATCCAATTCAAAAACAAGCAATCTGAATTAAAAAAAATGTTGAAAAATAAGAAGTTTATGTTGTGCAAATATAACTTTATGATGTGCACAAATAACAATTTGTTGTGCAAATTGTTACTGCAGACACCAGATGTCAGCAACATTGTTTGTAACTCTTAATTTTAAGCAAATAATGTGACAAATCATATAAAAGAATGAACTAATCATATAAAAGCAAGCACAATCTGCAGTCAAAAAATCCGTCAAGAGCAAGCATAAACTAATCATATAACTACACACATTGCACTTCTCCCTCAATATTCAATTTCAATGTAACCACACACATCCAGCAATTAAATTCAAGCACATCTAAGCTTACTGAATTTTCACAAGCACATCTAACCACACACATCCAGCAATTACATTCAAGCACATCTAATCATATATTGTTCACATGTCAGCAATCACAATTAAGAGGGAAAAGAATCCGATATAAGTCAATGTAATCTTTTTTTAGTGTCAGCAGACTAACACAACAAAAAAAAGCTAACAAACTGATCAGGCTAATGAATCTAATATAGGTCAATGTAATCTATTTGCATTGTCAGCAGACTAACCTAACAACCTTATAAAAAGGAAAAAAAAATGGAAAGACTTCATTTTAAATATTCTCAAGTTCCCAGAAACATTCATTTCATTGTTCAAGAAAGATCTTGTCACCAAACATCCCCAAACAACCCAACATGCATATAATTTGAGCACACTATCAGATGAAGTGATGAACAATTACTAGAAATAAAAAAAGAAACTACACATCTACTTGAATTGCACAAAAAGAGACCCATGTCAGCACATAATTAGAAATAAAAAAAGAACATATACATATACTTGAATTGCACAAAAAGAGACCATGTCAACACACAATCAGATACCATGTCAGCACACATTAAAACGCAGAAGTAACAACACATTAAACATTGTAGAGCTACTAGCTAATATCTCCATATAAGTCACAAATCCTATAAGGTACTTCAATGCAAAGATACAAACACGTTATTAAATATGAAATTTGAGAACAAACCCTAGTTGTTAAGCGATAAAAATAAAATAATAAAAATTGCTGATATTGTCGAAAAAAAAATATTAAAACTCTATTTTAAGACCTGAAATGATCTCCGATGGCCTAAAAAGACAATAGGTCATGACGTAGCAATGCGTTTGAACCGTGGCGCGATTCCAAGGTATCATAATAGAGAATTCAACATCGGATGCTTGATATCACTTCTACCAATACCGCATACTAGGCATGCATCTCTAGTTTCAAATTAAGATTGCTGACATGATTTTTAATAATTTAAAAACTCATGTCAGTACAAAACCTATTCATCTAGTGTACAAAACACTACTATGTTCTCACATAACCAAAAAAAAAAAGTTCAGCTTTCCACATCAAATATGTTACGATGTCAGCATTTATTTCCAAAAGATGTCAGCATTTACAAGTTTCCAAAAGATATCAGCATTTACAAGTTTTTAGAATATGTCTGGATTTACAAGTTTCAAGAAGATATCAGCCTTTACAAGTTTGATGAATCATACAGTTTACAAAGAAGATCATGCTCAAACTTCTACAATCCTCTAATAAAAGATAAAGTTTTTGCCCATCAACAGCTAGATGCCAACATTTAATGAATTTCTAAAGTTTTCAGAAGATGGTAGTATTTAATAAAAGATATTGTAAAAGATAAAGTTTACAAATAAGATCAGTGCTAACATGGTCTAATTTTTGTGCGGTCTAATTTTTGTGCTGACATGATCTAATTGAACAAGAAATTAACAAAACAAAACCATCAGATGTCTAATCATACCACTCCGGTGTCACTGTAAGTCGAAACCGAAAACTTGTGATCCGAGATGTAAACAAAACCATGAGATGAACATTTCACACATGCACCTCAATTTATTGTTAGCTGCGCAGGATCTGTCATATTGCATTAAAGGAAGAGGATATTCAAGAAATTAAGATGTTCAGCCTGCTCAAACACACCTAGAAATAAGTGGTTTCCTAGTATAATCCCCCAAAAAATATGTTCTCTCACACCATCTCAGTCCTAATGTTGACAACACTGAAGAAAAAACACCCTACAATATTTATTGACAATCAAAGGATCGGAACAAATTGAAGTCCGTTGGTTATATGAACCACTGAAGCAATCAGAATAGTAATAACAATTAGAAGCATAATTAACATTAAACTTCACAGTACTGGTCTAGAACATAAGCAAGTCAAACGAAAGATACATGCGGCTTATTGCAATGGAAGGAACTAGAATGAGGCGCGAGACTGCGAGAGTGCCAAAGAGAGCTCGGAGATTGCAATCGGCGAGGCAGGGGATGGGAGGAGAGGAGAGCGAGGGTTTGGCGCAGATACCGAAGATTGCAATCGGCTTCTGTTCGAGGCCGATGGCAACAAGCGCATCTCTCCTCCGACGCCGACAGCAACAAGCGCGCCATCATCATTGGCGCCGTCCTTAGGCACGAGAGAGTAGTAGTGTCGTTGTTGATGGTGGACGGGTTCAGAGCGATGAGCGAGGAGGAAGAGAGAAGAGAGGGAGGAGATTCACAGATTGGGGATTAGGGATTAGGGATTTAGACTTCAATTTTTTTTTATATTTTAATTTTAATTTTAATTTAAAGGAATGGACATTCCACCAATTATTATAAAAACTAGGACACTCATCCAATTAGAGTGAAAATTTGTGCATTTGGCACAAATTTTCTCAAAGTTGTTTAGGTTCATTGATAGAGAATTTTTCTTTCCCCAATTTGGAGACTAGAGTTATGAATGAAAAAGGACTTGTTAGACAATTAAGTGAATTTCATATTGTCATTAATCAATTGATTTCCTTTTCTATATCCTCACTCAATAAATAATAGTATTGGTGTGTTTGGATTCCAAATGCATTATCATTATAATGCAAAATAATAAGATGGTGTTTGGTTCACAAAAATTTTAAAGCGTTTAAATTATGATAGTTTTGGATTCCACGATATATTAATTAAAATGCAATTATTTTATCTCGATTTATGTGATTATTTGGTTAAATTAAGTTTTTACCTCGATTTTTACGAGATTTTTATTTTTACAACCAAACAGACACATAAAACGAGGTAAAATAATTACATTATAATGAAAATGCAATGGAATCCAAATACATCCTGTAACGATTTACGGAGTATTTTATTTTATGGAAGGTAAGAGAAAATTAGGTCGTAATTACCACGCGAAATTATCAAATTTGAATGCCCCCACCCTGATTAAATTTATACGCTCCCCCAACTTCAAAGCCCTCTCTCTCTCTCTCTCTCTCTCTCTCTCCCTCTCCCCCTTGCCAAGTTGCCATTTCTTTCTCAACGGCCTTTTCTCCCTCCCTTCCTCTCCGTTCACTATCACGGCGTCGCCATCGCCATTGCCGCCGTCGACGTCTAACCTTCACCGGCTGCACAGATGGACGCCACCGCATCCAGTTGCAGCCTCGATTCCCCTAATTCACTCGGCAAGGCTGCTCAACCGTCCGATGGCCCGGTGAAATCCCAAATCAACGGGTCGAAATTAATTCCCAGGATCAGGAAGAAGGTTTCAGGTCCGTCCGTTGCACAGGCCCCGCTCTGTAATTCCTCTTCTTGTTCTTCGTCTTCAACCGTGTCGGGGCAGAGCTTTTCGAGAGGGCTTCGAATTGCGAAAAGACAGCGAAGCCCTAGGGTTTTCGTTCGGAAGAGTGCTAGCGATGTCGATTCGATGGCTTTTCCGTTGGGGATGTCCATTGCTGCCGTTGTGGCTCAGGTATCATCAATTCTCATTTATTAATCTGATTGGTTCCCGAATTTGTAACTTCTTCGCTTTGTGGCTTGACTTTCCGGTTGCATATCGGCGGGGCTTGTTCTGAATCATAAATTGAAAGGAATTTGGGTTTTGGATTGGTCAAATAATAGTTGCAGCCTCTAGTTTAGGTTAAAAAAAACTGACCTTTTAGGATTCTGTTTTTGATTTCATTCTGTTTGAGGGTGTTGGTTCTCAGTTCCGCAAATTTGTGGTTGGCTCATGCATTATGGTGTGCAAACTTTAAACTTAGTTTTGCCTATCTTTGTAACTTCAGTCCATCACTTGCTATTAACGGAAGCCTGTTTTCTTACCGGGGAAAGGAATGTAGTGTACATCTGGTTTAAATGCTGCAAGAATAAGTATTGCTATTATTATAGCTATGGCAGGAAATGTCTCCAATACGAAAATCAGGTTGAATTTTGTGTATGGAATGTGGATAAGTTGTAGTTCTGGAAAGATCTCGTTAGACATCTAGTTGCTTAAACCAAGTTTGCAAATGATGTGAAAAAGGTTTTAGTTCTTGCAATTTATTGCCGCTATCTTTTCTTCTTAATTGCTATGTTGGGTAAATCTGTAAGATAGCTTGTTACAACCATTCATCATTGCTACAGTGCTACCCAAAGAAATATTTTTGTTTCTGTCATTCCATCTTTTGTTCTTGATATCATTGTTCATAATGATGTCCAATCTCTTCTCACTCCCAGTTAAGTCCCCAGGCATATTCCTTGTTTTATAGGTTCTAGAAAGGACAGATGCAACCTGTGAAAAAGTGCCGGTGCATTATTTATCAAAGGTAATTCTCCAAAATTCTTGCCATATAGAGTTGAAAATCATTGGTTTTTTCCACCATAGCTTGTTGGGTATGATTGACACAGGTAGATATGATAGTTTTATGGTTGAAAATTTGTTGTGCAACCTTCAATATTGCTTCTTTATACAGCAAGAAAGAATATCACACTGAAACAGCTGATAACCTTTTCAGTCGTGGACCAATGAAGTATTGCTACTTGGGCATTGATGTAAAAGTGACTTAATTAGAGGTGAAGCAACTGTTGATGGTAATAACAACCTCAGTTATACCATCTGCAGTTTTTTGACATTTTTAATAAGCTGGAATGTTGGGCATTAATCTTTTGAATTATTCTTCACTTGCAGATCTGTACTTTGGCTGTGAGAGAATCTTTAGCCAATGTAAGCCACATATAATCCTGAGTATCTGTTAGACTTGATTTATGTTTCACTTTGCCTTTCTAGACGTTAATATGTGGATATCCTTTCTTCCTGTTGTTGCAAGGTTTTCGGGAACAAGTTTGAGCCTTTCACAAGGAATTTTGAGAAATCATTTGAAAGCACTTTAAACACTCTTATATTGGTCAAGGATTCATCAAGGGAGCATCTACAAGATCACCTGACTTGTATCAGTTCTAAGGATAATTGTTCAGAAATGACTCCTGCCGCGCACATAAACAAATTTGAATGTTTTTCAAAGGACTCTGATGCCAATGATTGCCAAACGGAGTCAACATTGCCCACTGTTTTCACTGCTGAAAAATCAAGTTATGTTGAAGATATACAACAGAACCAGCTGAAAGTATGTATGACTCGGGAGCTGTCCTTGCATAACGCAGATCATCTACAACTGTCTTGTTCTTCGAACTTGCAAAGTTTCTCAAACAGTGGTTCTATGCTTAGCATATATGAGAAATCTATTGCAGAGCAAGTTCGTTCAAATGACCTTAAGGCTTTTGAGATAAGTCTTGCGATGAAAAAACTACAGCTCAAAGAAGCTCAGCTTTCTCTCAATTCAGATTCAAACTTTCTTGAGAGGTGTAAATTGTCAATGGGGGTCTCGAAGGCATCTTTTAAAGCTGAGAAATTCAAGACTCAGATGGAAGACACGAGGCATGCCGAGCTGCTAAGGAATTGCATAGACTGTCTAGTTGCTGGCTTGCTTATTATGTCATCCCTCATTGCGTATGGAGCTTATGTCTTTTCATATAAAAGAATCACTGAGGCAACTTCATCCTGCACTCCTTCCATGGTTAGTAAAATTTCACTTTCCATTTTGTTTGAACTGTTGCTGCATTGCTTCTGAAACTTCAATCATGAATCATGCAATGAAATAGATTATTTGATGATTAAAGGATTTCCTGCTGGTAGTTGTCTTGTCATTGATCACTTTGTCATTTGTAAGAACTCATATTTGTGAAGGTATCTTAAGAACCTTTCTAAATGCATTCACCTTTTACCCTTTAATTTGTGTTTTAAGAAGGTGAATAGATGGACATGTATGTTTTCTTGTTTTCATGAAGAAGATTGGCTTCTTAAACAAGTTAAAAGATGCATTTTGGAGCCATACTCCATTTACTAAATGTGACTTTGAGAGAAGAAGCATTTTCTTACCTGTAAAGATAGAACCCTGCAAGATAAATAAGAGATGTGATCCACAGAATTCAGTTACCTAGTTTTTCACGGCTCATTGACGAGTGACTGATTATCCTTTACCTTTTCTTTTGTAGGAGTCCAACTCCTGGTGGATCCCTAAGCCAGTGTCATCGTTCAGTTCAGGCTTGCAGACTTTGAGGTGTCAAGTTCAAGTAATTAGCAGGATGTTGTTTGGTCTCCTGATGATTTTGTCCATTGCTTATTTGATGGTCCAACGCTCTGCAACTCCAAGACAAACAATGCCCCTGACTTTCATACTACTACTGCTCGGGTTTGGCTGTGGTATAGTAGGCAAGTTTTGCATTGACACCTTGGGAGGCAGTGGTTACCATTGGCTTATGTACTGGGAGTTATTATGCTCATTGCATTTCTTCGCAAATATGTTCACCTCTTTCTTCTTCATGATGCTTTACGGGCCCATCAAAGCATGCCAAGCGACGAAACAAAGTGTGATATTTCCGTACTGGATAAGGCGTGTTCTGTTCTACCTCGTTACTCTCCTGATTCTGCCACTGCTCAGTGGGCTTCTGCCATTTGCGACTGTGGGAGAATGGAAGATTCACTTCTCTGCGCTCATCTCAAACCTCTTGTTGGTTGCAAGAGAGCAAGACTGAAAGTTCAAGGAAAGAAAGGGCTTGTTGTATTATGTATCTAGTGAAGGATTGCATCGATGCTATTTATTCCATGTCTTCTTGTAAGTTAAATTACTTGTCCTTGGCCTTCTTTGGTGAGTTAAGCTGCCTGTAAATCAAAGAGTTGTAAGCTTTTGATGTCTGAGGGGAGAGATTTATTTATACCGGGTGTAAACATTACAAGTTGAATGCAAAAATTATGCAAGTTGATTTAAGGGGAAATATTAATGTGAACCTTTTTTCTTTGCTCTAGTTTTAGTGGAAGTGTTGGTGTTGGGTGATTATTGACAGTGTGGAGTTACATTTCTTAAAGAGTAAATAACACACCATCCTTGAAATCTCCAACATTTCACTTAATTTCCCTTTATAGAGAAAATTATAGAAATTCTAAAAAACTAGCGTCTTGAACCGTATCCGTCGTTCCGCAACGTTTCTTTAATTTTTTTTTCTAACCTTTATTCTTGCCCCCTCTCCCCTTTTCTTTATTGGATTGTTAGGACTTTTCAGTTTTCAGTACTGGTTTTATATATTTTTAAAAAACATTTTCGAATCATATGGAAATATCATTTCAACTTTGTTGGGAAAGAGTGCATATTACTAGACCTCCTAGGCACGGCTAGGTACGGAATATATTAGAATGATTGTTGTTCATTCGTAGAAATGATCTTCATCACTAATCTTTTGAAATATCATATAACTTCTTGTTGGTTTGGTTATTTGTGGATATTTTGCACCTACAACTAACGAAATCGGAGCTTGGATGGTAGTTTAGATACAAGTGTTATTTAATGGAGGTTTTCTATAATTTTCTATATGATGGACGGTTAAGTGAATTAAACTTTAAAAGGTGGTTAATAGGGGTGTGCATATCCGGGTACCCGACACGAACCGATTAACTGTGTCGGGTACCCGAAACCGTTTAGCCTAAAAATGGCCGAACCGTATACGAACCAATTTAACACGGTTAAGCTATTCGGTTCCGTTACTTCCGTATCGGATACTCGGGTACCCGGCACGAACCATTATGGATTTTTTTTTCTATTTGTGTCGTGACTGACTGACTGTATTTGCCAATTCCCATGTGTTTTTTAATGCAAAAGTGGAAAAATCAGAAGTGAAATTAGCAATTTTCTGAAATCGAACACGGACAAACTTGCAAATTCCCATTTCTAGCGTGTCCCTTCAAGTCTTCAACCAATTAAGCTGGTGGAATTTGTTGATACCGAGAGGATTCAATCAATACTAATATTATACTAAACTATCTGAAGATTAAAAAAAAAATTAATCGGTTCGTATCGGGTACCCGACAAGGTGATTTTCCCGACCCGAACACGAACCGTTTACAGCCGTATTTTCTCGGTTTGTGTCAATATCGAGTCGTGTTTTTTCGGTTTCGTGTTTTTTCGGTTTCGTGTTTTTTCGTGTCGTATCTATCGTGTTGGGTTTTTCTGCACACCCCTAGTGGTTAATGACTTGAGATTTTTAATGCCCGAGGCAAGATTTCATAATATGGCCCCTACTTAAAAAAAAAATACTCAAAACTAGTCGTTTACTATTCAGGCACACTGTTTTAGAATGATAAATGTTATATAAAATACTAACATATTTTTACATTTATTTTTATAAATTCATACTTAATTGTATTAAGTATGAAATTATTTTAAAAAATTATAGAGCATTAAAAAGTTAATATTTTATATAGTTTTTAACACCTAAAAAAGCGTACGTGAATAGTAAAATGTCAAGTTTTGGAGGGAGTATATCACTAGTTAAATATATCAAAGTTACAAAATATCACTAACAAATTTAAAACAAAAAAGTGATGTTCAGGAATGCATATTCACGTAGACACTAGGCCTTGTTGGAAGTGGGCCTGATTTCTTTGTTTGTCCCAAAAAAAAAAAAATTGGACCTGAATTATATTTTCGTAATAACATACAGGGCCCAACAGGCCTGAATTGATCATATTTAGTTTTTGTTAGGTATATAGATATATATGGGCATATGGGCCCTTTGTTGGAAGTGGGTCTAGCCTCATCTCAGTCCGGACCTGAATTTATCCCTTGCCTTTGTTAAGAAATTATGGTTGTATGAACTGAAGTTTAGCTGAAACTTCCTCTGTAATTTGGATAATGTTTGCCATCTGTTGGATAACTAGTCAAATTGGATTGATTCAAGATCAGAGACAAGAAGAAATTAGGGGTTGTAATACGGTTTAAAACATGTTATGCTGGGTTAGACAATGACCATGCTGGAAACTTTAAAACAACAACTCAAAAATAGAGCGTTAGGGATGTAGGCCGAACCGCGTTTCTGTGAAGGGGCTAGGGTTTTGGTGAAGCGTAGTATGAGAGCCATTGAATGAGAAACGTATTTGCCCCCGACGGTGGTGCAGATCATATGCGATCACAGGTGCACTCGAGGGAGAGAAGTTGGAACTCTAGAACAGGCGCTCAGAACGGGGTAGGAGAAAATAGGAGAGGGAGAGAGGCGATTGTGTTTGCTGTGTGTTTGAAACCTAGCCCTCGACCCTCCTTATATAGCCGCAGAGATCAACCGTTCGCCCACAAGAAAAGATCCGCGGAGGAAGATTCTGCTCTATCTTCAGAAGATCGTGGCTATCCAAAACGGTTTTCAAAGATAAGTTTTCCGAAAAGATATTTTCAGTGAAAAACAGATATTCGCGGATAAACACTGATAAGTTAATCCGTATTATCTTCGGTCTCAACAAATAAATTTTCCGCAAAAATTTAACTCCAACTCCGATCTCGGAGCACGAGCCGGACGACGGGCGCGCGTGTGGGTGCCCCATCTTCTCCTATACATCTCAATGAAGATAGTGAAAGAGTCTCGTTAAAAACCCTTTAGGATACCTTTAAACTTTCGACGTGGGATGTGAGAAGTCCAAAGGGCACCTTCCTTAAAACCACCTTTTATACGCATTAACTCCAACATGCTGTGCACAATGCACCTGTTACCTTCTCCTCAGATTTCGACCGTGTTTGAATTTGTTAAATCAGCATGGCAGGGTTGGAAAATTACTGTCGAGGTCAAGGACGTCGTCGTTTTCTTTAGGGTTTTGGCTTGAGCTTATCGACAAGCCATTGCCAGTAAGTTTGTTGCTTCTTAGCTTAGCTAGGTGTTGATTTCTCGTCAATGATTGTTAGTGAAAGCCGTTATTGATTGCTGCTTGCCTTTGGGGCCAAGTTAAGCCTTTGGTAACGTCTGTAAGTAAGGTGTGGTCTGTAATGTGCTGCAGTTCTTAAACTGATCCCCATGGCTTAAGAAACATCACCTACGCTGTCGTGGTCTTGGCCTGCGGTAAGATTTAACCCTCAATGTTGCTTAAAGGACCAAATGTCTCCTGCCACTGATCAATACGTGATTGATTCATCGTGATTGCATTTTGATCAACACAAAAAGGGTGCAACCTGTACTCCTTTTTTTGTTGTTTTGATTTGAGTTTCATCTTTTGTTTGTTTTACAACGGTATAGTTCAGCTTCAACCCTAATCCATCAGTTTTGATTATGTAGTTTAGCTATTCTCATATGTACTCGCTGTTTTTTTTTTTTTTGTGCGTCTTTTGAGTCTTAATGCTCGTCAATTGTTAGAAAACAGTTATGGGTTGTCACAGATTCCTCTAAAAATGGAGTTGCTCAAGAGGCAGTGAAGAGCAGAATTCGTGGAGCCAGCATGACAGAGAATGAAGCCAGGCAGACCCTCAACATCACTGAAATTAGAATGCCACACGGGAAGAGATGTTGAATCTTGCGGTTCCTTCTTTTTATTCGAACCTCTACTTTGGTTATAAGATCGGGATCCCCTTTTCTAACACAAAAGCTTACCTAGAATTTCCCTACTTATATTTTGGGGTGTTTTTGATATTGGATTGTGCTATATACACCCGCAACAGGTGCTATATGCGCTACTTAGGACGGATCTATGATCCGTTTCATCCTCAGGACGACACGTGTCCAATAATAATTACAAGTTGTTAAAAAAATACACGGACGGATCTAGGATCCGTCCGTTGTAAAAAAAAAAATACATCCGTCCTATATAAACCAATTTAAAAGCAAAAAAAAAAAAAAGATACATAAAGCCGCCCTTGTAAAATTTTTGAAATAAAAAAGCTGCACTTGTTGCAGCTTTATCCTTTTTTTTTTTTTTTTTTGGTAATTTACATAGGACGGATCCTAGATCCGTCCTATATAATTTTTTTTTATTTTTTTGTGGATCCGTCCTATATAATTTTTTTTTATTTTTTTGTAACGGACGGATCCTAAATCCGTCCGTATATTTTTTATAAAATTTCTAACGGACGGATCATAGATCCGTCTTATGTAGTGCATATAGCACCTGTCCTGGGTGCATATAGCCACCCCGTTGATATTTTTATCCCAACAAGTAGCCCTTTCCATATAAGGCTGGCTTTATTCCTGCATACAGGATCCACCTCATCTGTTACGGGTTAAAAGATTTTCTTGCATAAATTTTGTGAGTTGCAACAAGCAGTGTCAAACAAAAACAGTATCTACATTCCTCGCAAGTTATGATTTTCAAGAGTCCAACATGAAGATACGGCTATACAAGCTTCTTGTTGTGAAATATGTCACACAGACAAACGAAAATAAATGGATGAAGGCGAAGACTGTTAAATCTTTATTTAATCATGAAACAAGAAAACCTTGAAACTACATTCAGATAATGGGGTAATGGAAATTACAATAGACTCACGTTGCAATCATAGTGATGCTATATATAGATGACAATTACCATAATGTTTTCAAACTCTCAGGCTTTGACACAACAGTTGAAGTAGCTGAAGAAGCTTCTCCTCGTCTGTCACGGGAACACAACAGAGGTCGTTATCAGATACATAATAAGAATCTATGTAACCTTATTTATTCACGAAGAATAAAACATGAATTAATGATGAATGATGCTGCTAGCCTACGAAACGCAATCATGATCATTCCTTACCGGGTATTTTAGGCATAACAATATTTAAGATGTGTATGATCTTCCAGATTGGATACATGATACATCACAGACAAAACTTCCTAAAGTAGGAAGTTCCACCGAATAATCTAGCAAAATCACTGATCAGAGTTTTGTGTTCCTTTGTCGGTATGGGCAAGAGTTACCAACCAGCGTAATCACAAGAATTTTGATCACGATATTTTGAAATCTTTTTGGTTAACAAACTTCACATTCCTTGATCTTACGGACATAGCACACTTGATCAAGGACCACAACTTTTTGGCTGTAGCAAATGGAAATATGTGTGGTTTGGTATTTTTTGGTGATCAGGAGACAGTTCATACAGCACGTCTTAATTGTCCCCAACTACTCTTTCTTTAAAGCCTGGCTCACATCATCAATTTTGCTTACAGAAGAAAGAAGGCAAAACAGCAAGATTTTTAGTCATTAAATCTTTTTATTTTGGTCATAAAAGAAGCTTGGAGAGGACTGAGGAGTATTATCCCCATTCACGGAGAGTCCTTCGACCTCTTTAGTGTTTACAGAGGGACTTAGGTATCGTCGACGTATGAGGGGCTCCAAACAACGGCTAGCGGGAATCAAACTGTAGATGGGTATAATCTAGACATGGTGGTGCTTTTAGCCATTAAATCTATTGATTTGTTATGTGATCATCTCAGGAAAGGTGCATCTTCCTTAATCATGACAGATGAGAATCAAAATCAAGTAATGGTAAGCAATAATTAGGTCATTATTAAATTAAAAATGAATGATTAAGGCATAGAGGCTTTGCTAATTTTCGTACAAGGCCTAACGGGTCCACTTGCTTGAACAGACACCAACAGTATCTAATCACATGAATGTCACTTCAATTGCCTATCCTTTGTTTAATAAAAAGGGTGTCTTGGTAACTGACAACCATCTATATTGCACTTTGGGCCTCATTAATTGAATCAACGTTAAAGGAATGAGAGAGTGAAAAGGAGCTTACAGTTGGAGAATGGTTTTGGTCGAAATGGTGGTCGTTGCTCGGGGCAGCATTGGCAGGAGCAGTCGGATTAATGAAATCCTCGTCATTGCCAAGACTAGCCCTTGATGGATCTCTCTTGTTCTGCTTCCTCATTTCTCTGATCTTCGTGAAATCAAGGGAGTAGTCAGGGAATGCTCCTTTTTGGTCCCAGTCTCCGAATTGTGGCACAGACAGCCATGGTCCATTTTTCTGTACCAGAGAACGATATTTTTTTTCGGGTTACCAAAAGAATCAAAATTTGCGCTAGTCTCCATAAGCAATAGTACTAAATTCTATGTTTGCCAATCCAATTCTATGCATTTCTTAAGAAGCACTGAGAACAAAATGAAGCCTCACGATGCAGCCTCCAAGAATCAAAGTTTGTAAGCGTTGATCAGCTCAAAGTTCCAGATTTTCAGTGAAGCCTCAAAATCAGCACTACCATTGTAAGATGTGAATTGTGAACGGACTAAACGAGCCAAACTCAAGGAATTGGTAACTGTGATAGGCATTTTGGCTCCATTTTTCCTTGTTGGTTTAGGCGCTGAGTCAACTTCCCAAAAGCTCTATCCTTGTGGCATTAAAGAAAAATGTATATAGTCTGAATTTAACACCCCCAATTTCAATGAGTTTAAAAAAGCTTTTCTAATTTGTAATGATCCTTGAGACATTTAACTTTTCCTAGATGAACTAAAATAACTTTCATGACCTTTGCAGATAACAACAACAAAGCCACATCACAAGAAGAGATAACAATAAACAATCCAATAAAAAGTTATCTTCTTCATTCCAAAAAATTAAAATATAAAATTTCATTTCAAAATGAAAACCGCCCCCTATAAAAAAAAAAATATATTAACGCGGTTGTATAGGTGAGATAGGAAAGTTGTGTACAACAGATCCTTCCAAGTTTTCAAATCTAGCCGGCCAAGTGCCAACTAATATAATACTAGCTGTGATACGACAATCCATGTACCAACAAAGAGTAGTACGATATGAATTGAATGCGAATTCTGGAAATTATTTTTCATCTTTATATAATTCAAATAAAAATCGTCAAATTCTTTGACTTAATCACTGTTGCGAGTTGCGAAACGTCTACAACCATCTAACATCGAATTCAAACTAATCATAAACTCCGTGAAGAGCCAAAAGCGAAAGCCACTGCGAGGTTCACAATCTCAAATCCCTAATTTATTCATCATTCGCACTCCGAGTCCTGATTTCGTGAAACAAATCGAACAGATCCGGATGCTTGGATCGAAACATACTAAAACTAGACTAACGACTTGAGATTCAAATATTCAATGTAAGAGAACAAAATCAAGATCAGCGCAGAAGGCAAGAGCATTACAAAAATCACAACACGGATGACTTGTACAGACGCATCTGCAAAACCAAAACCGACTATAGGAATAGGGAGGAGCAGGAGAAGTACCTGCTGGTCCTGCTGCTTGCTTTCCTCCATGAAAACGAGCAAGGTAGAGAGAGGGAGCAGTGGACAGAGGAGATACAGCAAGAAGAGGGAAAGTGTTGATTGGTGGCAGAGCGTACCGTGTGTTGGGTCGAGTCTTGTTGGCGTACGCGCTGTGTAATTAGCGATTTGGAAGCTCAGCTGAGTCTCTGTTTGCAAGTTGATTGGGGGATGTTTGATTGTTTGCTGACCCTTTTATAGACTCTTCTTTTCCATCTCTGTCCTCCCTCTCACTCTTATTTACTCCAACTGCCATCCCCCAAAAAATCATGATGATTTTCTATACTATTTTTTTATTAAGTAAAATTTTGATGCATCGCACAGGCCCGATGGGTCGAGAGGCCGTAGCCAGAGGCGGATCTGTGGGGGGGTTTGAGGTGACTGAAGCCCCCCTATCCTTAAAAAGGGTTTAGGTATATTTATATATTTGTTAGTTTAATAATATATATAATTGAAGTAAAATATAATCATAAAAACAACTTGGCTCAATGGATAGGGCACAGGTGCTCTTCAATTACTGATTCCGTCATCTCCCAGGTTCGAATCTCATTGCCGACCTTTTTCCTTGTACAGTATTTTTTTTAACCTCTTTTTTTTGTGGACAGAATACAGACAGAGTCCCGCTTTTGCACACATCGCGAAGGGAGAAGGCGGAACCCCGAGCGGCCAAGCCTTGCAGACCGCCGGCGCCGCTTCCAGCACCACCTCCGGCCGACATGGTACAAGCGGCGCACCACCGCAACCTGCTGTCTGTGAAGGCTTGTACTGGCGAGCACTCTCGTTTCCCGCAGCGAAATCTTCAGCACTCCCGTTTCCCGCAACGAAATCTTCAATTCTTCACTCCTTCGATCTAGACTTCAAGATATGTTAGTTTTCTTCCTCTTCCTTTGAATTTGATTGTTTTTTAAGTTCAATGAATTGATTGAGAATCAATTTAAATTAGAATTTGGAGATTTGAGAATCAATTTGGGGAATTTTGATTAGGGTTTTTTATTTGTGAGAAATAAGTTAGTTTTCTTCATCTTCCTTTTGAATTTGATTGTTTTTAAGTTCAATTGATGGATTGAAAACCAATTTAGATTAGACGTTGTTGATTTGAGAATCAAATTGGGGGAATTTCAATTAGGGTTTATGATTTGTGAGAAAAAAGTTTGTTATTTTTCTTTATCTTCATTTGAATTTGATTGTTTTTAAGTGCAATTGATTGATTAGGAATCAATTTAGATTAGAAGTTGTGGATTTGAGAATCAATTTGGGGAACTTCGATTAGAGTTTGTGATATGTGAGAAATAAATTTGTGCCTTTGTGATTTGAAAATTGAAATTGTGGTTGTTTATGATTTGGAATTGTGGTTATGAAATTGTGACTCAGAATTTTTATAATCTCTTTTCCTATGAAATTATGTATTCTTATATGGTTGTTCATCTCAATGAACTCAAAATTTTTGTAATCTCTTTTCCTATGAAATTATGTATTCTTATGGGCTGTGTTTGTGTACGCTTGTTGATGGACGGTTTTTAGTCGCGTAAACCGTATCAAAATTTATTTGAACCTACCTAACTAATGTAGTGTGGTAAGCACGAGTCGATCCCACAGAGAATCAAGTTATTCCTAAGTTAAGTTTATTTACCAAATAGTATGAAACGGGGGGTTTTTGGGTGGTGAAAATAAGAAAGAAAATAAAATAAACTATAAACAAATTAATGCAAATGAATTTAGAGAAAATCATTCTACCTACAACTATCCACTTTATTTGGTCGAATTGATATTGTAACTTTCTCTTGTCCTTTTATGATTCCTATGAATGCCCTTGTCCCGACCTAATATAGTTACTAGTCCAATCAGTCCTAGAAACCCTTATCAATCGAACAGTCCCTAAAGAAGGATTTAACCCAATTGATAGCTTTAAGTTCAAAGATTAGCCAAGGTATTTGCAGTCCCTAAAGAAGGATTTAACAACACATTCAACTTTCTACCCATCAAATTAGTTCAATCAGCCCTAAAGGGATAAGTTTGCCACTTGGGTTAAGGTTCACAATCAGGAATCTACAAAACCCTAGCAATTGAATTGATTCTACCAAGTTGATCAGTCGAGATAGAATAAAACAATCAAACATTCAAGCACAAAGAAGTCGAAACATTCAATATAGGAAATAAGGAAAAAGAATTAGAAACTCACAATCAAACCAAACAAAGCTTCAAATTGTAGATAGAACGGGAGAGTTTAGGTCTCCATAAAAATAAAGCAAAACATAATTAGGGTTAATGAGTAATCAAAGTCGGCCTCGGCCGGTCACTCTCTTCGGCCTCCCCGTACGGTATGCAGGTTGAAAGTATATATATCCTCTAACCTCAATCTATCCTAATTTATATATAATATATAATATAAATATATCTAATATTCTTATCTAATTAATTCTACCTAATTCTAAATACGGAGTATATGATCAAACATTGGAAAGAAGTGTTGAGATGCAAGCCGTTGCCACCCGGAGCCGCATCTCTACATAAGGCACACAATCAGCCCATGTACGATCCGAGCCGGCCTTTCTTGTCTTTCAAATTGCGATCAATCAATCAACCTCTGAATTCATACGATCCAATCCGAAAATACCTGAAATATATAAAAATACTAGTGTAGACTCCGAAAACCAAATAATATAAATTAAGTTATAAAATATGTAAAAATGATCTAAACTAATATGTAAATCTATACTAAAAACATGACTAAAATAGACTCTATCAAACTACCCCATGCTTAGACTTTTGCTTGTCCTCAAGCAATTAAAAACAAACATAGAATTAATCATCCCACAAATAAGATTTTCATGCTATAATTTAGAAAAGCAACATCACATAGTAGGAGCCATGAATAAGAGAACAAACATCCTAACAAGTATATGAGCGATCCAATAGTAAAGGCAAATTTAATCCAACCTCACCGGGATAATGTGTTTCACTCAAGCTCTCATGTGTTTAGGCTTTAAAATCGACTCTCGACTCAATCCAAAATGCTCTATACACCGTGAAATTTATCACTTGCAAACAACATCATGAGGTCTTTTATAGGGTTGTAATGGGGCTTTGGTAGGAACATAAGGTATGGGAAATATTTAGGCTTGTGGTGCTAAAAATCCGGGAAAAAGGAACAATAATCAACCAGAACAACACCAAAACTTTCATACTTCGCAAACCATTCCAATAACATAAACTCCAATACACATCAATAAGCTCTTCGATTCCAATAGCCATACAACTTATGCAATTTTTCCATTTGTATGATGACTTTTTTTTTATGCTTACTTTTGCCCCTGGGTGAATTTTATCCTCCCTAGGTCCAAGCTTACTAGACTTTTACTCCTAAGTGAATTTTATCCTCCTTAGGCCCCTAGTAATAAGTCATCTCTATTATGCAAAAAGGGTTACCTTATTTTGGCTATGCCTCTCGCAATGCAAAACCATACATACATCATCTCCACTCAAACCAACTCCGACATAAAGATTTTTCACCAATTCTCCTCCTAATTCCCGGATAGGGTCAGGCTAATCACTGGCTATGATATATTTTTGTGGAGCTAATAAAAGAATAGGCTTTAAGGCTCAGATGGGCTTCAAGCAAAGGATAATATGTAAGGTAGATAGGGTATAATATGGCTAAAGAAAACATGCCTCAATCATTTGGAATTCACAAGCAATAAACATGTGCAATACGATCATGAAAAACAAGCATATGGAGAGTATAATCACACAATAAAAGCAAAAGGGAATAATTATGAATAGTCCATATAAGGCCAAAAATCAAACTCACAAGGGTCATATATATATTTTTTAGATTTAAATTTAACCTCAACTATGAACCATACTTGCTCAATTATATTCTCAAATCATGCTCCAAAATCATTTTCAAGCAATTCAATCAAATCATGGGATTTATGCAATTAAGATTATAAAAATGAATTAGAGGACAAACTAAAGCAAGATGGGTATCTTAATAACATCTAAATGCAATGAAATGTATAACAAAAATTAAAAAAAAAAAAAAAAAAACAGAAAACTAACATATATATAAAGACGGAGCTACACTTGAATTTCCTACCCCATGCTTAAAATCTTACTTTGTCCTCAAAGTAAATAAAAAGAAAGGAAGAGGTAGAGGAAACTCACAAAGTAATCAGGCATTCGAGACAAATCATTCAGCCTAAGACCATAAAATTCAGCGCTTCTCATAGTTATAGGACCTATCAAATACCACAACCAACAACAAAAACAAGCAAAACTAAAATAGAAATCAGCACCAGATTCAATTTAGTAACATAGGAATATCAAAAGTAGAAAATTCAGCAAGATAGATGACTATTCCTAAGTACTAACACCCTTAAAATATGATAAACGATCAGAAATTACAGCCCTGGGTGTTCAGCAGAAACTTTCAGCAACTCTCGGATGTAATTGGCACTCGTGAACCCTCTTGGAGTTGGATAAATATAGGTCTATCCTCTTTGCAAAACGTCTGGCCAAGACACAAAACAAAAAGAACGCACAACAAGGAAACACATTCCAACAACCAAGAAAAATATATCATCCAAGAATGAAGAACAACAAAGATCGGTCAAACACTAATCAGCCCCTTGCAAGTCATGCTCAATCACTTATGACAATTTAAAAATATGAAATTCAAGTGATTTCAGGGAGCAACCTAACTAGAATGGGCACCACCTCAAAGTCAGGCTTGTCTTGATATTAGCACTTTAGACTAAATAAAATTACTCAGCTGATTTCCAATATAGAAAGAAGAAATCAATCAGCTACAGGGAGCAAACCTAGGACGAGGAATGACAATGAGAACCAACTATCACTCTACTTCACAGATTTCTCACATTACCGAGCCAAATCAGCGAAGAAGTAACAAATAGGTGTAGAAGCTTCAATCTAGCAGCTCTCAAGCATAAGTTCAGCACAATAAAATTCCTATCACATTATCAATTATCAACACAACAATTTCAATTGCACATTTGAAGCAAAATCAGGCATTCGGAAAACCCACAACAATCGAACTCGAGCAGAATCAATCGACGACTCAATCAGTTCAACATAAGTAAGCACACGATCAGTCTGGAAGATCCCAAAATCGAAATCGATAAACACTTAGCTCAGGGAGAAACTACCTGCACTTAACTAACCAAAATTGGACTCCAGTTGAGATGAATCACGGCTACACGGGGCAACAACAATGGCGCATCGGACAGAGCGATGGCAACAGTAGATCCGAGAGGGACCGGTGGTGCTGCGCCGGTGGAGTGGTGGAGGCCAGCGGCTTCAGATGGCCGATTGCAGCCGGAGACGATATCTGGCGGAGGAAGGAGACGCAAGCCAGGGCGTTGGGCTGATTGTGCGGCGCCGGTGAAGAAGAAGGGAGATAGGTTGATTTGGGGTGGTTTTCTGTCGTCGGTGCGGGAGTCCGGTGAACAGAAGGGGACGGCGAGGTGAAGAGGTGGGCAGCAGCAGCGGCGACAGAGGAGGCGGTAGACGATGGTGATGAGGAAGGGGATGGGAGAGATCTGATGTCGTGGGGGTGCGGTGGTGGCGGCCGGCGGCGAGACGGATCAGAGGAGGACGGCGGGGACATCCCGACGAGGAGGCCGGCGGAATCCGGGAGGCGGCGAATGATGCGGCCAGGAGGAGGAGGATGAGAGGCGATGGTGAAGGTGCGGTGAGGGTTTCTTTATTTTTTTTTTCTTTTTTTCTTTTTAACGAAAATAAAAAAAAAATTACCTGAAAATTAATCCTAACTAAAAATAAAAAAGAAAAGAAATAAAAAAAACAAAAATAAAACGGAAATATATATTTTTTTAAAAAAAACATACCTTGGGCTTACCTATCAGACATTGTCAATGCCCTCAGTAGCCTATCATATTCCTGTGCACACATCTTACAAAGAAGATAATAGCACAATAAATTGAAAGTATAAAATATGGAATTCAAAAACTCTTTCAATTTATCAAAGAGTATAGCATGACTCTCTGCAGAAGGAATATGATACCACCAACACAGTTCCTCTGGTGGCTTATCAAAATAGCAATCAAAAGGATCAACATAATCACCATTACCTTCAAAATTGCAAAAGTTTTCCTTTATTACCTCTTGAGCATCGGCTGATTGCTCTAGACCTGGTTCATTAATGGGCGAGCTTAGAATGGACGGTTCAGATGGAGTAGGAAACACAACATATGTAACCTCATGCGCCGACTCATGAGATTCCAAGTCAGGAAGCACTAGACCCTCTTCTCCATCGTCGAAGACACTATCGTTGTTTGCAACCAATTCCTCTTCTTCTTCAAAGCTCATTTCTTTCTCACCTTTTGCACTTAAAATTTGAATAAGTTGGTTCATCTGTTCCTCCAAGTTTTTACAGCGGCTCATTTGTTCCTCCAATTTTCCGATTCGGCTCATTTTTCTTTCCTCTAACTGCTGCACCACTTGAGTAAGAGTTCGAATTGATTCTTCCCGCTCAACCTGTCGACTCATGTTGCAGAAAAAATCCCAAATCCCAAATCTCAAAGAGTCCCATATCCAATAGGCCTCCATTACTCATGGACTCAGCAAGATTCCGTGTTTCAACATTCATCCCATCAAATATGCAAACACACATCTCCCGCACACCATATTGATAACCCCATGAACCAAGGTCGTTAACATACTCATGCAATCTAGTGAAATATTGGTGAAAGTTCTCACCTTCAAACTGCAACAATCTCAACATCTTAAAAAGTTAGTAGCAAGGGTGTCGTGAACCGTAAGATAGGTTCACAACGGGTTAAATATATGCACAAAAAATCAATAAATACACAAAACAAAGAAATAAACTTGATCCCCCGGCAACAGCGCCAATTTGATGGACGGTTTTTAGTCGCGTAAACCGTATCAAAATTTATTCGAACCTACCTAACTAATGTAGTGTGGTAAGCACGAGTCGATCCCACAGAGAATCAAGTTATTCCTAAGTTAAGTTTATTTACCAAATAGTATGAAACGGGGGGTTTTTGGGTGGTGAAAATAAGAAAGAAAATAAAATAAACTATAAACAAATTAATGCAAATGAATTTAGAGAAAATCATTCTACCTACAACTATCCACTTTATTTGGTCGAATTGATATTGTAACTTTCTCTTGTCCTTTTATGATTCCTATGAATGCCCTTGTCCCGACCTAATATAGTTACTAGTCCAATCAGTCCTAGAAACCCTTATCAATCGAACAGTCCCTAAAGAAGGATTTAACCCAATTGATAGCTTTAAGTTCAAAGATTAGCCAAGGTATTTGCAGTCCCTAAAGAAGGATTTAACAACACATTCAACTTTCTACCCATCAAATTAGTTCAATCAGCCCTAAAGGGATAAGTTTGCCACTTGGGTTAAGGTTCACAATCAGGAATCTACAAAACCCTAGCAATTGAATTGATTCTACCAAGTTGATCAGTCGAGATAGAATAAAACAATCAAACATTCAAGCACAAAGAAGTCGAAACATTCAATATAGGAAATAAGGAAAAAGAATTAGAAACTCACAATCAAACCAAACAAAGCTTCAAATTGTAGATAGAACGGGAGAGTTTAGGTCTCCATAAAAATAAAGCAAAACATAATTAGGGTTAATGAGTAATCAAAGTCGGCCTCGGCCGGTCACTCTCTTCGGCCTCCCCGTACGGTATGCAGGTTGAAAGTATATATATCCTCTAACCTCAATCTATCCTAATTTATATATAATATATAATATAAATATATCTAATATTCTTATCTAATTAATTCTACCTAATTCTAAATACGGAGTATATGGTCAAACATTGAAAAGAAGTGTTGAGATGCAAGCCGTTGCCACCCGGAGTCGCATCTCTGCATAAGGCACACAATCAGCCCATGTACGATCCGAGCCGGCCTTTCTTGTCTTTCAAATTGCGATCAACCAATCAACCTCTGAATTCATACGATCCAATCCGAAAATACCTGAAATATATAAAAATACTAGTGTAGACTCCGAAAACCAAATAATATAAATTAAGTTATAAAATATGTAAAAATGATCTAAACTAATATGCAAATCTATACTAAAAACATGACTAAAATAGACTCTATCACTTGTGTTTGTGTACCTTTGTGTAACGGTATAAAGTCTCTTATCTCGAAAGAAAATTTAGCCTCCCCCTAAATAAAATTCTAGATCCGCCACTGGCCGTAGCAACGGCGACGGAAAACCCGTCACACAAACAGATACAACCAAAATAAAGCAACCCCGAAAAACCGAGAAACAAAGGTGCAACAAAGGCAAAGACTAGCACTATCGAACGATGAACGAGCATGCAATGAAAGCACTCCAAAATCCAGAAAGTAGAGGCAACTCAAGGACATATGGGGAACTTGTGGAAACCTCATATATGGACCCGGACGAAGGCGAGCCTTCAGGTTTCGATTACATCCACGACCTCTCGCATACGACAACGGAGAGAAACGTCGCACAAAAGCCGTTAGTCTTCAAGCCCAAAAGATAGCACCGCCGGGCTCGATAAATGGAATTATAACCGACAAAATAAAGAAGAGATTTTTAAAAATCCCATAATTAAGCCGGATTGAGGCGGCCGGAGTCAGTTTGAGGCGGCCAAAGCCATGTTCAGAAATTTGATCTCAATGTAAAAGCCTTTCTTTTGTTTGGCTTTCTTCAAGACAGGAATCCTAGCATTGATATCACAGCAATTTCAAGGTCCTTTGTCATTAGAACTAATGAATGTCAACATATCATAGTCGCTTACACACCATAGCTTACCTACAGGGTCGTGCGGTAGATTTAGGAGGCCCTGTGCTCAAAGTGTTAGGTCTTCATTTTTTTATATTTTTTATTAGGTAATAATTCGGATGGGAAAACCCTATCCGAAAGCATTATGTCGGATACTAAGAAGACTTGTATCAAGAATTCAAGATATAATTCTGCCCCCGGTACTTGTATAAAAAATTCAAGATATAATTCTGCCCCTTGTAGAGTAGCAAAGGTGTGCAACCTTATCCGCTACCCGGTTACTAATACGAGGTATATGTGATATTCTAACCGTATTTACTCTTTGGAGAAGGGCCTGGATATCTGACATAATCATTTCTATTTCCCATGGACAACCGGTATGTGAATTTAGAAAGTCCGTTATAATTTTCGAATCTCCTTCTATTATTAGATTTGTTATCTTTAGTTCCCTGACTTTAGTGTTAGGTCTTCATAGTATTATATCTTTCTAAGTAACAATAAAAAGTTTTTTTTTTTCCTGATTCAAAATTAACTAGTAATAGTTTTGCTCAACTATATTTTATCTTGTAAATCCCTTGTCATTTCTTTAATTATAATCAATGTTCAGTTGATTGCGTTATTAGTTCAAGTTTTACCTAGCCACTGACATTTGTTAATATCTAAATAAGGAAAATATTGGGATAAAATATTTTATACTATTTTAGTAAATTCAAAATCAGATTGCATGAAATTTATTATTTTTTTATTATAAATAAATGCAGGTTTTTGTTGAAAGATCTTTTACATGTTGAAAATCCTAAAGTTATTAAATAAATTAGAGTATAAAATTGGTTGCAATTTGGTAGGATTTGGGTTAAAAAGAAAAAAAAAAGAAGAAACAACAACGTAGCATTTTTTTAACCCTAAAAAATATATTAACCGAATAAAAGAAAAAAAAAGAAGAAGGAATTGGGGGGCCCTATGAGTATGAGACACAAAATACATTCTCCGGATTGAAAAGGTTAAAAACTACTACCTCACTACACGGCTAGGGAGTCTCAAACCTGCGTCAATAGATTTCAACAAAAAGCACAGGGAGTGCTTGGCCACTGCGCTAAGCTGTAACACAATTTACAACTTATGTATTAAAAATATATTGGGCCCTAAAAAAATCCGGGGCCCTGTTCCGGCGATCCTACGGAACCGCCCAAAGCACGACCCTGCTTACCTATCTTGAAGCAATTTTCTATCTTGAAGTGGTTTTCTTTCAATTGTGGAATTGAACTTTCCACATTCAAAGTCCTGAGGGTCCTCTCTCCTCCCTGATGCAGAGATGTTGAATTTAAGGAAAGAGAAGCACAAATGGATGAAAAGCCAAAATAAGGTTGCAATTTCAATTTCAATTTCAATCCCAGTGAGAACTAAAGCGCATATACTCAGTTCCAAATTGAACAGATGTGTATGTGAATTTCATCCCGCAACAAACTCCAACATACAAAACTCACCTAAGCTTTCGCTTTCCAACAGTTATTGGATGTCGGAACTCTAAACCCTAACAATGCCATCTTCTCGATATGTGTCGTACCCTAGGATTGGAGAAAGGGGGAATAGAGAAAGGGGGTTAGGGTTTTTGCCAAATCGAACTAGATATTAATTCATATCAAATAATGAAATTGAAAAACCCCTAGGACAGAGAAGGAAGAAGAAAACATACAGTACCATTCATGGGTGAAGTGAAGAACGTGGGAGGTCATCTTCTTCTCCTTGAAGCCGAAGATGGCAGAGAACGTGGGAGACTATCTCCTCCTCCTTGAAACTGACGTTGGCAGAGAAGAAGCAAATCGTAAATTTTGACAAAAATGAAAACTGAAAATGGAACACATACAAGGCGAATACCTTTTTTAATGAATTTTCCAGTTTTTTCAAAATCCTAGATCAAAGACAAAAAAGAGGGCGTTAAGGGTGCATACCAACTGTGATTTTCACTCGCCTCGATCCACCTCCAAGCAATCCAGAGCCTAAGACAAGAGATACATACATGTGCTGCCGGTAGCTCCTACTCCGCCGTCGCTCGCCTCCGCCATTCCTCCTCTCTCCACCAAGACATGATCGAGCCTCGCCCCGTCGTAACCATCAGAGTTCTTCCCGACGACAACGCTCACGACCCCTCGTAACCACTGAAGACTCGGATCTGGTTCAACTCGCCAATTAGTTGTCCTTCGCTTCTCCAAAGAAATCGATATTAGCCTGAGTCCCAAACCCTATAGAAAAATTCCCAATATCATCCAACCCTTGATTGAAATCGAATTCCCCAATATCATCTAAGGGGGAGTTTGGTAATGATATTTAGATATCAGATATCAGATATCTATATCGATATCAAGTATATCGATATCAGCTGATATCTTGATATCCCTATTTGGTATGCTGTAAGATATCAGATATCAGTTCTGATATCTATATGCTGTTTGGTAATGAGTTGCTAGATATCAAATAGAAACCCTAGGCGAAAACGGAATTAAGGCAGCATAAATCAGATTTGATCTAATCGATAAACAACGATTGAATAAAACTCAGCAACAACCAAGGAGAAAGTGAAGATGCAACAAACCAAGAAGAAAGCGAAGATGCAGCGACAACGATTAACCATCAGCAACAACGATTAAAGCTCAGCAACAACCGAGAGGCAAGTAGTCACGGCATGGCTGAGGGCGGTGTTCGACTCAGGGAAAGGGGAGAGGAGAGGAGAGGAAGAGATGAGATGTACCTACAGACGGCGAGAAGGGAAGAGCGTACAGTAGAGAGGGCGAGCAGACGGCGAGAAGGGAAGAGCGTGCGAGAGGGCGAGCAACGAAGAGAAGCAACGAGAGATTTTGATATCTGATATCAGGTTCTATACCTCCCAAAATTGGGGGATATCAGTTTTGGGCGAATTATTATATCAACTGATATCTATACCTTGCCCCAACCAAACACTAGATATCAGATATCAGGGCTGATATCTGATATCTAGATATCATTACCAAACACCCCCTAACAAAACCCTAATTACAAAAACTTTCATAGTCAAAACCCTAACTTTAAGAACGGATAGAATAGTTAACCTGGTGGTGGGAGATTTCCGTTGAGGATTCAACTTGGCGCAATTAATTTCCCCCTCACCTTCGTCGCTCGCTTGACCAAAATCAAGGTGGTTGGAAATCTGAAGGAAGGCTGAGCGGTTTCTCCCTCCCTGAAATGTTTAACAGAGATTCGGAAGGAAGGCTGAGCAGTGGAAGATCGTGTGTGAGAGAGAGGATCTAGAGTAGCGTTTTTGAGGATTCGGAACCACCCTTCCTCCTCGCGGTCACGTGCTGGGCAGCAGAAGTAGGAGCACCACCGGATTCAGCCATTCTTGTCCTCAAAAACCGTAATCGAAGAAGGAAAAGGGAAATTGGGACAAAATAAAAGAAAAAAAAAATTCTCTCCAAAAAAATGCTTGGTCGACACGTGGCGGATTGCTTTCCAAAGAACATGTTTTTGCTATTATATTGTAGGGATGAGATTTGTTTTCAAAATATAATTGTTTTCGAGCAAACATTATTAAAAAAGAATATCTGTTTGCAAAAGGCAAAGTTTTGTTTTCTTTGTTTTAAATATTCAATTACACCAAGTCACCAACGCTTTGTTTTCATTTTCTAATTATTTTTTATTTACTTATTTTAAAAATGAATATTTAACATATGCGTACAAATACACACATTTACAAATGAATAATGCAATTTTATATTATTCGGTTAAATAAGAAATATTATTCGGTTAAATATGATATTTTATTCGGTTAAATTTGATAGATTATTTGGTTAAATTATGAATATTATTCGTATCTAAGATGACGAATAAAGTAATTTTATATTATTTGGTTAAATTTAAAATATTATTCGGTTAAATGTGATAGATTATTCGGTTAAATTTGAGAGATTATTTGGTAAAATTATAAATATTTAACATATGCATACAAATAAACATATTTACAAACGAATAATGTAATTTTATATTAGTTGGGTAAATTAGAAAGATTATTCGGTTAAATATGATATTTTATTCAGTTAAATTTGATAGATTATTCGGTTAAATTATGAATATTATTCGTATGTAAGATGACGAATAATGTAATTTTATATTATTCGGTTAAATTCGAAATATTATTCGGTTAAATGTGATAGATTATTCGGTTAAATTTGAGAGATTATTCGGTGAAATTATAAATATTTAACATATGCATACAAATAAACATATTTATAAATGAATAATATAATTTTATATTAGTCGGTTAAATTGGAAAGATTATTTGGTTAAATGTGATATATTATTCGATTAAATTTGAGAGATTATCGGATTAAATTATAAATATTATTTTCTTAAATGATAAAAATTATTCAAATTTTTTGGACTTTATTCGGTGAAATTGAAAAAACTATTCGTATTTAATAGGAAAATTTGACCGATAAAACGTGTTAAATAAATAATTAATATAATTATCCTAAAATTTATTTATCGACATTAATCACCACAATTATTCCACAATATAACTCTAAAAACATTAAGAATATTTCTTGATGCATATATTTATCCCATAAAATAATTGCATATAGTATCACCTATTATTTTAATTAAAAAAAACTCAGTATATATTTTTGCAAAGAAAAAAATCATAATAATGTTATATACTCCGTATCATGCGTTACTTCTTTAGTTCTTCCCACACCCAAAGGTCCCAAATGGCCCACCAGTTATAATTATAAAATTACACTTATACTATTTTTTTTATCGTAATTAGGACGGAAAAAAATAATTAATGTCCAGTGAAGTTGGGACTGGGTGGGCGTTGATTTTCACTTGCAGTTTCATAAGAGAGTGGGACAGTTTTAGAGATGGGGTCCACATTTTTTATTTTTTTTAAAAATCTGAAAATTCTAATTAATCTACACCTTTGATTTTGTTGAATTCAATTGTCTAGATTTGTTCCTAGTTCCCATCCTAAGGAGTGTTCTCATATAAACCACACTCGTGTATATATATATATATATATATATATATATATATATATATATATATATATATATATATATATATATATATATATATATATATATAGAGGATAGATCCTATGTGAGGAAGGCTTACCGTGTAAAATGTGAGCAAATTCTGACCTTTAGATGAAAGTGAATGAATGGACTAGATTAGATCAAAATTTAAATCAATTTTCTTTAAAATCCAATGGGACCCACCTATCAAACTTTCCCACTCTAAGTGCGTGAGGTGCAATCATTAACGGCTGGGAGATGGGGATTTCTGCCAGATTTGTTACGCTGGGAGAGTGGATGACATGGTTTGCTGGGGAGTCAGATGCTATTAGGAAGACGAAGTTGTTCCAAGCAAAACTCATGGTCCTTCAAGCGATCATATATTACACATGGTTAGCAAGGAACAAAACCATCTTTTGTAATGAACCATTTAGTACAGCTGTGTATACAGAAATCATCATTAACTGTTGTTGGTCCCGCATTGCCGCTTGTGCAAGTGCAAGTCACGCGTGGGAACTTGGGACCGGCGGGGGAGGACTAGGAGAAGCTAGACTTGATCATAGACGTGAGTAGTCGGAGCAGTAGAGTATTGGGGATATGACATTAGTTTTAGCAGAGAAAATGGGGTTTTTTTGGGTATAGTAATTCTCCCTTTTTCTATTTTATGTGAAGCTCTTGGTTTGGCTTCACACTTTTGTACATGGGTTATCCCCTCATCTATATTTTACCATTTCAAGCGTGAGGTGAAATTGTGGGCAAATCTTACCATATTAATTAACCCATATCCCACAAATCTCTCTAAACAAAATCCCACAAATCTCTCTCTTTAATTATCTCTCCCGGATCTGAGAAGACCTATCGCCTTCTCCATTTTAACCAGTGAGCAAAACTATCAATCGTCGAATTCGTCGTGTTGACTCTATCTTGATGTTATATTATATGTTTGTTTATATGATGGAAGACAAAGAGAGGTAGTATTTATTTTATACAAATATCAATTAGATTATTTATTGGGATTTATATTTAATCATTTGTTGGAGATCTTGTGCAGGATTAATTTGATATGGTTATTGAAGATTTGGGGTTGACTTTCTAGAAGCTTCTTTGAAGATCTTGTGGAGCAATCTTCAAAGTCAAAAGGTTGTTAGTTTGTTGAGATCTTAAAGAGATTTGGTTGAACTAATCTCTGATTGCATTCAACGTTTTAAAACAAAACATAAGTACCAAAACAGTTTCAAGACCTTACTATTTGAGCTGAAAGCCAAAGCCATGGTTTCCAGGTTTTAGTAAGGCCTTACCGACACTGGTAAGACCTTACCAACAGTGGCTCATGAATTACACGAGATTGGAATTGAATGACACGGACTCAATGTAATTGGGCCTATTTTTAAAGGGCCTATTTTTACTAAGTCTACAATTCCATATCTAAGGTTCAATATTTTATTGGGCCTAATTGATTGAGACTTGAATTCAATTACGTAATTGATTTATTGGGTTTTAAATTCTATATGTATATTTTATCTAACCCATATGTGCTAGATTTGTTTGTTGAGATTTGTTAGGGATTTAATTAAGTAAAGTCCCTTGCTCCTCCAACGTCCATTCTTGTTCAAGATCTCAGCGTATCAAAGTGAATGTTCTGGAACATTTTTCAAACTTCAAACGGCCGAAGATCTCTCCCAAAGTTGGTGCAACGTACGCTCCTCAACAAACTGTGAAGCAAACATTCAAACGTTTGATTTTCAAATTGAACGCGCTGGCCTATTTAAGGAGAAGAAAAAGATTGCAGACGACGCTAGTACACAGCGCTCAAAGGCTCCTGCAATCTCGTCTCCTACATCATCGTCTCGCAACTCTCCATTGGCTTAAGTGTTTTATTTCTTTGAGAGTTTGTGAGGTTTACATTGAGCTTTATCGTACAATTCATTTAGGGTTATACTAAGGGTACATCTCTACCCAAACGTATAGATACTTCGGTATCGGTAGGACTTTGTTTCACTGGTGTGTTTGGGTTGCTAGATAGAAATTAGTCTAGAAGAGGGAAGGTCTTCTAGAGGTTGTATCTAGGGCTCATAAGATAAAGTGAAATAAAGTTGTTGAATCCTACGGGTTGGATAACCCTAGGCGGGGACGTAGGCGGTTGTGTCGAACCTCGTTAACAAGTATCGTGTGCTTTACTTTCTGCTCTTTACATTCGTGCTTGTCTTTTCTTTACATATTGTTCACCACGTTTTTTATTAACTTGTTTCTGCATTGCAGATAAGGTCTTACCTCGGGCAGTAAGATCTTACCAGTTTCAGCATTTGCGAAAAGTTTGCATACTTTATTCTTCTCCCCTTGCTAGAGTATTTGTGTGCCTTTTATCTGCCTATTACGCTACGGGTTGGATAACCCTAGGCGGGGACGTAGGCGGTTGTGCCGATCCTCGTTAACAAGTATCGTGTGCTTTACTTTCTGCTCTTTACATTCGTGCTTGTCTTTTCTTTACATATTGTTCACCACGTTTTTTATTAACTTGTTTCTGCATTTCAGATAAGGTCTTACCTCGGGCAGTAAGATCTTACCAGTTTTAGCATTTGCGAAAAGTTTGTATACTTTATTCTTCTCCCCTTGCTAGAGTATTTATGTACCTTTTATCTGCATATTCCGCATTTCACGTCGCTTTCACCTTCTTCGATCTCTCTAGCATCTCCAATGATCAATATCAATATATAATACTAAAACAGAGGCGTTGAAATCCTATGTGGCGGGCTCTGATGCGATTCGCTTACGTGTCGTTCTCTGGTGCAATCTGGTCTGGGTTTTACTGACACGTCAATTAATGACGATCCAATAAATTTAAGCCACGTCAGACGACAACTCCATCTATTTATACACGTGTCGTCCTATGTGTCCATTTTAATTGATTATTAAATTAATTTTTAATATAAATATTCAACATCCACAAATCTTATCATTTACCTTAAGTTATTTTATAAATATTTTATCTACAAATCTTAGTTAGAAAACTTATCTTTTATACTCCACATCTAAGAAATAATCATTTAAATATAATAACTTCTTTTTTTAATAATTTTTATCTACATCTTATATATAGTTACTAATTGTATACGGAGTATTATATTACAATAAAATAAGTTATAACAAAGAAAAAGTTACATATCTTAAACAATATATACTCCGTATACATTTGATTGATATTGATGTTTAAACAATATTTATTTTTTCAATTAAAATCTATCTTATTAATCAACCTTTTATCTCTTTCTTTTCAATTTTTAATTTCTCCTTATAATATATAAATTTGATAAAAAATTTGAATAACCCTAATGAATTTTGACAAATTAAAAAAAACTTATAAATATATATTAATTGGAAACTAAAAATAAAACCCCGCAAATCTTTAAGTAAGATATATATTAATCGAACAATGATCGGATAATTGATCGACATATATGAATGATGAAAGGAAGAAGCAGTTATCAAACTCATAAATAGTTTAGATATATATGTGCAAGCTATCCAGGGATTATATATTGATTTCATGGGCCATTTGATTGATTAAGATCGATTTTTACAAGGTATAAATATTGAAATGAAATTTAAAATATATTGTTTAACAGTCTTTTCCAGACTATACCACATATCAGCCATTAAATATTTAAGTAAATTTCCTTAAAACTATAAGCAATTAGATTTATTCTATTTATTCACCTTAATTAATTATAAAATCTATTATTTTTAATATAAATATTTAATCTCATATCTTAATTGGTTACAAACTTTATCATTTTAATATAAATATTCAACCTCAAATCTTAATTAGTTATAAAATCTATCTTTTTTTAGCACAAAATAATATTTTATACAATTTTTATAATCTTACACAATTTGTGCATAAATAATAAAAGTCATATAAAAAAACCGCGAAGATCGCGGGTAATAAGTCTAGTTCTCCATATGTACGTCGCCCCATTTTCAATTAGGTATGATTTTCTTTCAATTCTAAATTTCTTCGGATTATACAAACTACAAAACTTGAATAGTAATTAAGGGGTAGTTGAGATTTGAAGGTAAAAAAGCAGCGATTTGTATTTCAAAAAAAAAAAAAAAAAGAGTCGTATTAGTTTCAAAGGATAAATTTGGATGATGAGCGGTGGAGGAGACTGGTTATGAGCTGTGTCTCGTCGGTCTCATTTTCTGTCCTTTTTGATGGGAAGCCTATGCAGAGATTCTCCCCGGAGCGCGGGTTGCGGCAAGGTGACCCTCTTTCCCCTTACCTTTTCTTACTTTGTGCTGAGGGGCTGTCGGGAATGATTAGGGTGAGTGAAGCTGCAGGTAGATTAAAGGGGATCTCAATAGTCAGGAATGCGCCTGTTGTCTCTCACTTGTTCTTTGCAGATGATAGTTTGCTCTTTGCGAACGCGACTTTTCAACATAGCAGGGAAGTAGTTGATATCCTCCAGACTTATGGAGCAGCGTCAGGTCAACAAGTGAATTTCGCAAAATCTGAATTGTCATTCAGCAAGAACGTGGAGGCTGATAGGAGAGCGGAGATCCAACAAATTCTTGGAGTAAAAGAGGTCGAGAGACACGAGAAGTACTTAGGTTTGCCCACAATGATCGGAAGATCAAAGAAGGTGATTTTTTCGAACATCAAGGAGAGGGTGTGGAAGAAGCTTAAGGGATGGAAGGAAAAGACCCTATCGAGTGCCGGGAAGGAGGTCCTCATAAAGGCAGTGGCACAATCGATCCCAATGTACACTATGTCTTGCTTTCTCCCGCCGACTGAGCTTATTCGAGAAATTGAACAGTTGATATGTAACTTCTGGTGGGGGGATGGAGAGGACAAGAAAAGAGTTCACTGGATGAGCTGGAAGAGATTATGCGCCCCGAAAGATCAAGGAGGGATGGGTTTTAGAGACCTTGAAGCCTTTAATTTGGCGATCCTCGCTAAGCAGGGATGGAGGCTGATTCAGGACCCTCAATCTTTGTTGGGCAGAATGATGGCGGCGAGGTACTATCCTAGATCGGATTTCATGGGAGCGGGGTTGGGATACAATCCTAGCTTCTGCTGGTGGAGCATTCTTCGGGGAAGGGAGATACTGGAATTGGGTTTATTGTTGAAAGTGGGCAATGGAAGTAATATTAGAATTTGGGGAGACAAATGGATGCCTCGGCCATGGAGTTTCAAGCCGATTAGGGAGGCGCCACAAGGCCTGGAGGACAGCAGAGTTGTTGAACTCATCGATTGGGGTCGAGGTGAGTGGAGGGAGGATCTGATTCGGGCGTGGCTGGACCCGGGTGATGCGGAGCTGGTGCGCCAAATGAGGCTAATTCGACCGGACGCCAATGACAGACGACTGTGGTACTACACCAAAGATGGGATATTTTCTGTCAAGTCGGCGTATCACTTGGCGGTCGAGAAGGGCAGGGATGTAGGCACGGTGTGCCAGTCAGACTGTTCGAGGATGGCGGGAGTGTGGAATAAGGTGTGGAAAATTGATGTGATGCCGAGGGTACGATCCTTTGCTTGGCGAGCTTGTAAGGAGATCCTCCCCTGTAAGACGAATCTAGTGAGGAGGAAGGTGCTCACAGAGGATAGATGCAATGAGTGTGGAGGTGCCGAGAATGGAATGCATGCTCTATTCTACTGCAAAAGAGCTCGAGAGGTATGGAAATTGGTACCGGAGGTGGGCAAGTGGGGGAAAGGATGTGCAACGGTGCTCGACTTCTTCGAAAAGGTGAGAGGAGGGTGAGTACAGGGGCTTGATCAAAAGTGGGTTGTGGTGGCGTGTGCCATATGGAGAGCGAGAAATACCCGCTTGTTTGAAGGTAAGAGCCAACTCCCACCACAAATTCTTCACGATGCGTTGGGTTCACTAAAGGAGCACCAGTCTCGACAAGGACTGCAAGGGGATTCAGGGGATAATCACATCCGTCGGAGGTCTGAGGATAAGTGGTCGAAACCGCCGCCGGGCACCATCAAGGTTAATTGTGATGCGGCGGTGGATGAGGGAAGGGGATGCGGCATCGGATTTGTGGCTAGAGATGAGACGGGGGCTGTCCTCCTTGCAGGATCGAGGCGAGTGCAAAGTACGGACAGCGCCGAGCTCGCGGAAGCGGAGTCGGTGTGGTGGGCATTGCAATCCATACAGGGGAGCTCGATGTCGAGGATCTTGATTGAGTCGGACTGTCAAACGCTGATTTCAAAGCTGAAGAGCGGGGCGCCGAACTTCTCTGCTGTCGGGAGTGTGATTGAGGAGTGCAGGAGTCTGGCTTCTACCTTTGATTTTGGCGGTTGGCTCTTTGCAAAACGGGAGTCAAATGGAGCTGCTCATCTACTTGCTAGCATACGACCTGTCTTTCCTATAATTTCTAATCTTACTGATGACTTTCCCATAGGATTGGATCTTATCAGTTGTAAAGACCAAGGTTAAGTAATATATCTGTGGTTATTGCTCAAAAAAAAAAATTGGATGATGATCTTGAATCGGTTAATTTTTTTTTCTTTCATGGTCATTTATTAATATTATTTTGGTTTGTGTTTGAAAAGTTCTGTAATTTGGGACTGGAGTTTGTGAGCTTTCAATTGCTTTTTTTCCTACACAGGTGTTGATCAAGAGAATAGAGTTGTTGTTGCTCAAGTTCATTATAAAATGCCACCATCGGATTGTAAACATGAACTCAATTTCGCTCCCAAACCCCAGTGAAAAAGACCGGTGGCTCGGACATTAATCTTTCAGGGTTATATCATTTTATTTTATATGTCAAATTGTAGATTATTTTTTATGTATGTATATGGTATGTTATTCGTATGTATTTAGGATAATTTTGAGAGTTTTGTATATGGGTAACATTAATTTGGAGATTATTCGTATGTATGTGTTTAATTATTCGTTGGTATACGTGTAAATAGATGATATTGTAATTTTGATTCATTCGTTGTACGACTGATTTTATTCCTAGGAACATGAGATATTATTCGTCTCAATAGTGAAAAATGGTTAGTAATAAGTTTGAATAAATGTCAAGTTATTTACGAATAAACTTGGGATTGCCTAGGAATAAATGCAAGGTTATATATGGATATTTGTTTACATTGTCGATTACATTAAAATTGGGTGTGGAGAATGAAAATGTGCATTGTTTTCTCACAATAAATATGGTAAAGTGATAATAAGAACTTTGAATAAATAGGGTATTACATACGAATAATCTTATAGTTGCCTATGAATAATGTCGTGGAGAGTGAAATTCACTCTCTTTAGGAGGAGAGTAAACTAGAACTTGGTGTGGGTTCCATTATAATTATTTTAAATTTGATTTAAAATTTAAATTAATCTCATTCATCCATTCTCTATTAATACAAGGCTAGGATTTGCTCACATTTTACACGATAAGGCTTGCTCACACAGGAGCCAACCCCTCTCTCTCTCTCTCTCTCTCTCTCTCTCTCTCTCTCTCTCTATATATATATATATATATATATATATATATATATATATATATATATATATAATAGCTTTCCAGTGAGTACACCCCTTACTATGAAACGGGGGGACAAATCTCAACTCTTGGATAAAAAAAATAAAGGGCTGGGATTAACTTTGAAAAACAAACCGTTTAACTGTAAAACTACCTAGTATTCCTCTTTAATGTTAAATATGAATACTAGTTGGTTACACGTTTAAGCGTAGAGATGAAATCTCTGATATTTTACTTTAAACCACTAAGCACTAAATAGGAATATTTAATAATTTATATATGAATAATTACATAATAAAATATGAATATTAACACAATATGGGAATAATAGTTTTTGGTTACATGCTTTAAGCGATTAACATCCTAGTATTCATATTTAACATTAAATATGAATACTAGGTAGTTACACGCTTAAACAAGAATTTTGAAAACTAATCGAGACCATTGGTTTTTTTTCATCCAAGGGCCTAGATTTGTCCCCCTGTTTCATGGTAAGGAGTGTACTCATCGGAAAGTCCCCTTATATATATATATATATATATATATATATATATAGAGAGAGAGAGAGAGAGAGAGAGAGAGAGAGAGAGAGAGAGAGAGAGAGAGAGAGAGAGAGAGAGAGAGAGAGAGAGAGAGAGAGAGAGAGAGAGAGAGAGAGAGAGAGGTGGTTCCGGTGTAAACACCCTTAGGATGTAAGTTGTAAACACATCTTAGCCTTTGATTGGGGAGTAATGGACAGCCGAGATTAATCGTACTTTTTAATTAAAAAAAGAAAGAAAACCACCAAATTCGCCCACCAAAGGCGCGTGTAAACCCCCAATCGAAGGAAAAAAATAATTAAAAGTAAATAGAAACGTGGACCACCCAACTCCACCTTTCTTGATGCAAAATCTCAGCAAAGAGATAGAAAGGAAGATACGGCAGTTGAAACGGTGGATATAAATCCGCGATTCGAGCCGAGAGTACTCGATTCACCCACAATCCGAAGCCAATCTATATTATAATACTAAAGGAGAAGTCGCCTACGACATGTGGCGGCTTCTCCTTTAACGTAGGAATTTTATTTTTAAATTTAAAATTAATAATCAATTAATGATAACAATATATAAACTCAATTAAAATATATACATATAACTAACGTATCTTAGTTGTTTGGATTTTTAATCTATTAATTCATTAATTTTTTATCTATTAAAAAAGTTTGTTAGGATATGCATATTTGCTATAAAAAAAAAGAGGATATGGCGTAGATTAAAAAAAAATGTTTGTTTGGATATGCTTTGCTAAAAAAAAAGGATATGGTTTAGGCTTAAAAAAAAAACAAATTTGTTTGGATATACTTTGCTACAAAAATTATATGTCTTTTTCTCGATTTTTTTATTGTTTCTTTTAACCCTATAAATACGAAATAGGTTGATATAATCTCGATTTTGTTGTTGATTGGTTTAGATATTAACGGAATCTTATCCTTAATAATTATCTTTACTAATTATTTTAATTATCTTATTTATCTTTAAACATTTTCTACTTCTATTTAAACCATTTCATACCCCCTGACAATCATTATACGTTTGATGATAATTGGTGAGTCGCCTTTCCATTTCTTAAAAAACTCTCTATTCATTCCATTACCTTTATATCAAATTCTAACCATTTTTTGTAATTTTTAATTTTGCAGGTACTCGAATTCATTGATAAAATGTTACTTGATCACAATTATATTTTAAACTTTTACAGTTGTTGTTATTGCTTTATAATCGATTCTAAAAATGATTTTTTTCTCAGGTTGACAATAAATAACATTTTTACTTTATTAGATGATCTAAAGCAAGAGGAAACTACAAAATTCCAGTCCATGTTATTCACATCTGGAAAAGTACAAGTTCAAAGAATGACTTCGAAGGTAATTATCTAAATATTGTTATGCTAGATGAAAAGGTTAGTCATCGCACAACAAAAAAAAAGATGAAAAGGTTAGTTTACTTAAACCCTAATGTGTTTTGTCGATCATCTCTCCCCGTTATCTTTTACCCTCCCTGTTCTCCAGTAAACAGTGAATATTTGACATCCTCCCCATTCTCTGCTTTTTATAATAAAAAATATTATGGCGTAGGATCATTCACCCCCACTTTTTTGTTGGTGAACAATAGATGTCGTCGATCAAAGATCAGTACCATGTTCATCGGAGCTCGGGGGGATCATCTCCTCCCTAACGTGCTCAGAGCAAACTTCGAGGTCGCCGATGACGACCAACATCAATTTAGTACGTTTCCGTCCTCACAAACCTATTGATATTGATGGTTTGGTTTTGGTGGTTTTTGCCTCAGATGTCTGCCTCTTTGTCTTGATAATTCCTATTTCTCTGTTCGGAGGAAGAAACCAAAAAAACGAGGTCAATTCATGTTATTATTTGGGTAATTAGTTTCTAATTTTTTTTAGGGAGATTGCTCAAGTAAATCTATTACAATAACAATTCAAGATGTGAAATCAAGACGAGTTGTTATTTTGTGCATTGAATAACAAGAACCTATACGTGAAACTAGTTTAGTACCCGCACTTTTGTGCGGTTATTTTTTTAAAGTTAATACATTTAATATTAAAAAAATGTATAAATTTTTTTTATGAATTGGTTTTAGTTCTTATCAATTAATAACTAACAAAATCTTATCAATTAATAACAAACAAATAATATATTAATCTAATCTAATTAACAAATCCTATATTTCACCAAAAAAAATTAATAAATCCTATAGTAATTAAAAAAAAACAAATTCTTATCAATTAATAACAAATAAATAAATTTGAAAGTAGATGAATCATTTCCGAAGAGAAGCTCAGACTGCACATTGCCATATGGCCCGACTTGCATGAGAAGATCATTGTAGAACTGCATGCCCTATAGGGCTGGAAATCACCCGTGGGTGACCGACTCACCCGACCCACCCGACCCGATTATTAGGGTGAAAATCCGAAAAAATCCGGGTGACGGATGGGTGATGGGTCGGGTGAAATGGGTGATGGGTCGGGTGATGGGTGATATATTTTCCACCCATTACCCGACCCATCACCCGACCCATTACTTGACCCGCTTAACCACCCGTTAGCCCACCCGATTATTATAAAAAAAAGAGGCTAGTATATAAATAATACTACGTATAATTTAACATAACTAACATATTTCTCCTTTTCTACCTCTACTTTCTCCATTTTCCAAGTGTTCTTGTTAAAAAGGTCTAAAAAAACTTGCATTATTTAACTCCATGTCTTTTTAAAATAATAAAATGTCTTTTATTTGTTTTGCATATACCGATAGAGTGTATGCAATTTGGCTCTTTCCAACGACTTTGTTAGGATTGACTGTATTAGTACATGATTAACCAAATCATATTTTCCCAATTTGTCATGAGACTCGTAACAATAATCCTCTTAATGCAAATTAAGATGTTAAAGAAATGACCAAATCAAGATAAGAAATGACACATGAGTCTGTTTTCTAAAGACATAGTTTTTCTATACCATTTTTTTATACTGAGTCTAGTAATCGAGTTAAATTCATCTCATGCAGTTTCATATTAAACTTCTAATACTAATTTTGTAAGTTAAGGATAGTGATATAATGTATGAATAAGTCTTTTATTAATTTAGTAAGATTTATACGTTGACATGGTTTATAAAATTATCGAATATAAATGATTTTTAGGTATGTCTTGTGACTCATTTTTTTTAATTCTTTCACCCGATTAACCACCCGACCCACCCGATTCACCCAACGGGTCGGGTGATGGGTGAAACCTTAAACGGGTGGGTGATGGGTCGGGTGAAATTTTTTTGTGACGGGTCGGGTGAAAAAATGGGTCCACCCATCCATCACCCGACCCATTTCCACCCCTAATGCCCTATGAGTTAAATATTTTTTATATCAACACTATAAGTAAGTTCTTATTATATCAACACTATAAGTAAGTTCTTATTATATCAACTATAAGAACTTACTTATAGTTCCATATGGCATTAATGGCTTATAGTTGAAGCTGAAAATCTGGGTCAGGTTATCAAAGTTGGGATGTTGCATGATCATGTACGTTCCACTGCGAATAGTTCATCCTGTAGTTGAAATTCATAATCGTGACCTTCACCCGCCAGTATTGCTTGGAGTTGAGCTTGCGATGCCAATGCACCCGGATTGGGCACATATGATTAGTGTATCGAACCAAAGGCGAATAGCAAACAAATAAACTAAATAAAAAACGTGATTAAGGAATTCAATCAAAACGAAACTAAAATCCAAAATGAACTCCATAACGAATCCGATGCTAATTTGCACAAACAAATAAACTAAATCAAAAACGTTATTAATGAATCACAAAACGAAGATAAATAAAATAATATTTAACGTACCTCTTTTTCGAAGCTTCCTATTATTATTCTCTATGGGCACCTTACCTTTATTATTTGACATTGTGGGCAATCTTAATCTAGCTCGGTTGAAAAAAAATTTCATACGACATACCATGAATCACTAACTAATATATAGAGGCGAAACCATGGGATCACCGCCGGATAAGATCGTTTAGCTAAACAAAAAAATCATAACTACCAGATACGCATTTTAAACTAATCGGCATATCATGTTAAAACACCGGCATATCTTTCATCAATTAAACTAATTGACATATAAAATCGTAACAACCGGATACACGTTTAAAAACAATTAGTTAATTATTGTTAATTGAAATTGAAATTAATTAATTAACAAATCACTAAAAAAATCATAACAACCGGATATACATTTAAAAAAATTGATAATTGATTATTATTAATATAATTAATTAAATTGCAATTAATTAATTAACAAACCATAAATAAAATAATAATAAAAATAACCTATAAAATCATAACAACCGGATACACGTTTAAAAATAATTAATTGATAATTGATTATTATTAATTTAAATTGAAATTAATTAATTAACAAATCTTAAAAAAACAATCATAACAACCGGATACACATTTTTAAAAAATTAATTGATTATTGATTATTATTATTAATAATATAATTAATATAAGTAATTTAAATTGCAATTAATTAATTAACAAACCATAAATAAAAATGAATAAAAATAACCTACTTTAAAGGAGAAGTCGCCACATGGCGTAAATGACTTCTCCTTTAGTATTATAATATAGATAGAGGTTAAGATTTTTACAAGGCCGAGATGATTAGACGATTCCCCTAATTGTATGTATCATATCGTTATCTTCCCATTGAATTGAATGTCTAAATTGTTATTCATGTTGAATTCTGGATGAGGACAACACCTCCCATGCAATTCAAGGAAAATCAATTTAAAGATTTTTCGAATTTGAATGATTTTACAGTTTAATTTGGTTTTTAAATCCCCAAATAATTGTGCCAAAATGTTAAAAGTTGAATTTGCATCGGATAAGATTGATATTCACTATGTGGTGTTTTGAACCCGCGCTAGATGGGCGAATTGAAGAAAAGCTTCCATGGTTGATTCTCCGAGATCACAGGAATGACATTTTTATTTATTAAAAAAATCATAAGTACTTAAGTCAATTAGGAAATGTGGTCAAGATTTGGATGTGCATTAAAGATTTAATATTCATCCAAAATTTTAATCATTTAATTAATGACTTTTAAACAATTTACTTAATAAAGTTAATTTTCTTATTGAGTTGATATTATTAGTTTCCAAATTATTTTAAAAATAAATAAATCTATTTTCTTTATTATTAAACATAATTTTCACAACAAACTTTTTTTTTTTTGTGATTAATTACCATACTATAACATCTAGGAGTTCAACGAGCTTGATCATAAAATGTTTAATTACCTTTTATTTCTTCGTATAAGTTGGGTTAATCACCGGAATATATAAATTAAATTTTAACATGCAATCTTTAACTTTGTAATTTTTATGGATTTTTTCATTTAATTAACTCAATAATCTAATTAATGATTTAAGCACAAAACAAGTCCATCAGTAAAATTTCTTTTGCACTTATCCAATTTCCTTCAAAATTTTTTAATTTTTAGAATTTTAGTTTACTTAATCAATTAACAATAGAAATCCAAACAACTTCATGTCTGTATTAATTTTAGTTTTGTAAATTTGTTTTTTCTACATTAGATGAACTTAACTTGCCCACGTTTAAATAATTATTTTTATAAATTGTTAAATTCAAATTCAAACAAATTGGCATCAATATCAATAGTATAATACTAAAGGAGAAGTAACTTACACCATGTGGCGAATTATCCTCTAAAGTAACTTTTTTTTATTTAGGATTTTTTTGCTTAATTAGATTAATTACATTAATAATAAAAAAGAATTATATTTAAAAATCAAAATATTAATTGATCGTTATCCCACTTATCCGGTGGTTAGGATTGTTATCCCACTTATTCTATTAGTTTTAGAATATGTAGATTAATTGATTGTTAAAGTAGATTTTTTATTAATTTGTTAATCAATTACTGTAATTAATTTAATTAAGTACTCTAATTAATATATGTTGATAACAAATCTATGGGAGCCTAAGGCGATAATTAATATATGCCAATAGGATTTGCCGATCAGATGGTTATGATTTCATATATGCCGATAGAATTTGTTAATTAATTAATTTCAAATCAAATTAATGTCCTTATAAATGATATAGTAATTAATACAATAGTTAATAAATAAAGGGTGTTGTTAGATACACAACAAATCACCCTTTTAAAATGCACGTTCAATCCAACGCGCAACCTTTTTAAATTAATTAACAGACTTTTTTAATTAATTAGCCCATAACAAACTTGCACGTCCATTCCTACGTGCAAATTTGAGGTGTATTTAGTTGAGCCGTAAATAAAAATAATTAATACCGATAGAATAAATACAACTAATCATATATACCGATAGGATTTGCCGATCAGGTGGTTATGATTTGATTTTCAACTATGCCGATAGTAATTAATTGCAAATTGAAAGATATAAAGGTAAGGCTCGGCTCCCATAGATTTCATTTTTACCGTTAACTATATAATAATTAACAATATTTAGATGTGAGGGGTATTTAGAGTTTAAAGTTTACTTACATAAATTTTTTATACATTTTTTAATATTAAATGTATTAATTTAAAAAAATAGACCGCACAATAGTGCGGGTACTAAACTAGTTGAAGAACTATAAGGGCGGCCTAAGTTTCCGGTTAGAGGAGATCGTGAAGCAGGAGCAGGTGCGTGAAGGGGAACCGAAGCAAAGAGACGGAACAGGTAAGAGTTGTTTCTTGTCATAAGCTTTAAAACTCAATCCGTTGTACAATTAATTGGTAATAGTTGTTGTTGTGCAACGATTTCAGCAATGACTCTAATAAATATATTAGATTGGGATCAAAACATACAAATTATAGGGGTTGTGAAATGGAGGTTTAGAAAGAACGCTTACCGTTTTATATTTGGGTTTTACAAATGTGAAATTTGGGTGAATACTGTTATTTTCTACAATGTGAGTTTGAATACTATGATTGGGTACAAAGGGAGATGTTGGGTATATCTGATATTACTATGTGTAGTATGATTATTCGTTGAATTTGTGGTGAATATTCGTAGGTATAAAGTGCTTTTAACATGAATTAGGAACATAATTGGTGATTATGAAAATATTCGGTTACGTTGAGATGATGATTCGTAGATATAATGTGCTTTTACCATAAACTCGTAACGTAATTTGGGTATTTTCAAATTATTCGGTTAATTTGTGATGATTATTCGTAGATATAAGGTCCTTGTACCATTAAATCGGAAAATAATGTGGTGATTGTGAAAATATTCGGTGAAGTTGTGATGATTATTCGTACGTATAATGTGCTTTTACAATCAAATATTAACATAATTTGGTGATTTTGAAATTATTGTGTGAAGTTGTGCTGATTATTCGTAAATTTAATGTGGTATTACCATTAAATTGTAACATCATTTGGTGATTGTGTAACTATTATTGACTTATTGAATATGGTGAATCTTTTGGGTTTACCATGTAGTAAAATATGCAGTGGACAAACTATAGACAAAGGGAAAATAGGTGAAGAAAACACTTCCAATAACCCCGATATGTCGAACAATGAGGGAATGCAGATAATGGTGTACGTACCAGGGAGTGATGACGATTTTACAATTGACGAAGCTCAACGGGAAGGAGGCAAACATCCTGACACAACCAACCCATGCCATCCACTTCAACCACAAAAAGTGCAAGGACAATCTATATGTGTAATTGATTGTAAAAAGTTTTAATTGTTCGATGATCTGTGTGTTAATATTCGTATGTATGATTGAATGTGAACGACGTTTTAATGTGATTGGCGAACAATATCTAACTGTATTTGAAATAATATTTGCAGAAAAAACTTATAGTCGCATGAGAAAAGGAGAAGGGACACCTGGGGGACAACCCACATCTGAAACTGGAAAGAGAACATTGTGCTCGAACAGCAGCGGAGACAAGGGGAAAACAATAGATTCTGGGGCGATGGATGTTTTCCCTCAACTGCAGCTTGTAGAAGGTAAAGGAAAGAAAAAAAATGCACACAAGGGGGAAACTAGATACATACCAACATATGGTGACACGTTCATCACCTAGTACACTTGTTGAAGCACTAGATCAATTAAAGAAGAAAGAAGGGAATGAGGCGCAATTACGGACATTGTCATATATTGGGTTTGATGCACTTCTACAAATGGAGCTGAAAAAACAACCCTTGTCATTAGGTTCCTGGTTAGTTGATCATTTTGATCCGAACAAGTGTAGTATTGAGTTCCCTGATAGGCGGAGCATAGAAATTACAGATGTGGATGTGCATAGATGCTTTGGGATTCCCATAGGGAAGAAATCTGTTGTGATTAAGGGACTGAATGAAAACAAGGATGTCATCAAGAGGTGGAGATCACAGTACGATAAACAGTACGCAGCTTTAAGGCCCGCACAAGTTATGGCAGCGTTGCTTGAAGGCGTTGATGGAGGATTAGAGTTCGTGCAAAACTTCATGGTTTTGTTTGACACGACCTTGGTTCACAGTGAACAAAGCGGTGGAGTCTCACAAAGATTAGTGAGGAGCATTGATAATATTGATGCTGTCAAGGGAGTAAACTGGTGTCAGTTCGTCCTGTCTAGCTTGATACAATCGAAACTTAAATATGGAAATGAGAGAAAGGGTGCATTCGGAGGGTCGGTGCTATTCTTGGTGGTAAGTTAAAAAAAACAGTACGTGTATATTGAATTGCATAAGAATGATGATTTAATATCGTTCTAAATAACTAATGGACATTTTTTTTCCAACGCAGCTGTTGTACCTGGATAGGGTCGTTCATCAAGGACAACGGCAAGTCCCAAGACAAATGCCTGTGTTCAAGGGTTGGACGGACAAAATAATTTCTACCAGAGAAAAGAGCGAGATGGAAAGTGGGGGGTTTGGAAAAGGAAGAATAGAGCGACGAATGGATGTCGAAATTATTCACAGTGACAGTGTCACAAAAGAGGTACGTTTAAGATGCATTCATGACATGAATGGGTACTGGCATACCCTATCTAAATATATATATATATATATATATATATATATATATATATATATATATATATATATATATATATATATATATATATATATATATACATATTTTAAAAGTGCGTAGAAACTAGTAATCGCAATCGTCTCATGTGTAGGATTATTACGAGGATCTTGTAAACTCCGCTGTTGAAATGAGCCGAAAAATGAAAGAATTCGTGGAAAAGCTTAACAACATCCCTATTGAGTTAAGAGAAGACCCCCCGATACTATCCTGCTTTGAGCTAGGGAAATCGGTTCTAGGTCGGGGTTATCCAGAGGCAACAGGGTTAGATTCGGTATCTGCAACTCAGGTTGACAATGTGATTTCAATTCCCAAGGGACACCCAATTTTTGCAATGACCCCATATTCCTCCAGAATATGAAAATGATTGAGGAAGCAATTACTGCAAGGGATAAACTTGTAGAAAATTGGCCAAGTTTTGATTTGGGGATACCAGGATGTAGCAACAAGGTGAAAGACCCCGTGAAGGCAGTTATCGAGGAAATTGGTAAAGGGGAGAGGACATCGAACAGAGGAAATGGAGAACGTGATGAAGCTTTAGATTTTTATGCTACTGTCAATGAAAATGAGGTAAGCTATTTGTACGTTGTGGATGAATACGGTGATGGTATTTGTTTAGTCAAATGACAATTATAGTGGCTTAATATTGTATGGTAAAGCGTAAAAAGTAGTGTACGTAATAGACATAAAAAGGTAATTCTGCTATGAATTAGATAAATGTGGAGGATGAAATATGTGCCATTCTGTCAATAGGACCATTATATAGTCAAGGTTATTTACTAACTTTGTCATTCAATTTAAATGATATTTATTTAGTGAAATAATTATATAAATGACTATTAGGAAACAAATGTTGCCATTGATGAGGAGATAAGTGGTAAAGATATGGCGAGTACAGATTTACAAAGGGGAGCCGCAGCTACAGATCAGGTATAAGTGGGTGTTCATTATATCGGTAAACATGAATACATGTCTATGAAACAAATATATTCCCGTACAAACAATGCAGGTTAGTAATATAGAGCATGGGAGTAACAAGTGCAGTAAGAATGAAGAAACTGAAGATGTTGTGTTACTGGAAAAGGTGAAACCTAATTTCTGTTTAATGTATGAGCAATGGTATATTTATATAGAATAGTCGGGACAAAGAGCAAGAGTGTTAGAGAATTAATTATATAAATGACTATTAGGAAAATAATGTTGCCATTGTGGATGAGATAAGTGGTAAAGATATGGCGAGTACGGATTTACAAAGGGGAGCCGCAGCTACATATCAGGTATAAGTGGGTGTTCATTACATCAGTAAACATGTATACATGTGTACGAAACAAATATATTCACAACTCAAATTTGAGTAAGTTCGACGAATAAAGTGCATGTTTAAGAAAACTTAGTAACTAACAACTACCGTTTTCCATTTTAATTGCAATGTACTTTTTTGTAGTAAAATATTATTTGAGCATAGAACTAGCCTTGCACATTCCATGATCCCATTTAGACTGTCAAAGGACGATGTTCTGGCTGTTCTTGAAACGCATGTGCCACCTCAAGTAGTCGATGTGTGGGCATTACGATTGAATTATGAGGAGTTGAAAAGAAGTCCCAACTCACCTTACATTTACTTCCTACCCACAAGTGTTACGGTAACGATATACAAAATCATTCATGTCTTGTAAATATATGTTGGTAAATATATGTCAAATATATACGAATGCATTACTAATGATAAATATTTGAATTTGTAGACTGGTGCGGTCGTTGATACTCGAAATATCTCATATGCCGATAGGTTTGACATGTTTAGTGTCAAGTTTTACGAGGCAGTTGCACACGGGGATGTCAGAGTGGATGAATTGGATATGGTAAATATGTGTTTAAAGGATTACATGAAGCGTGGATTTTAAGTATATAATTATGTCTTTTTAATAGTGTTCAAATTATTCATAACATTTGTCAGACTTGAACTAAATACTCATACTGTTGTGCAGACCATGTTTCCTATATTTGACAAAGGGGAATATTATGTGATATGCTTCAATTTGAGGAAAGGTATAGCTGATGTACTGGACATATCTAGAGCAAGGGAAACTCGTTACGACATAAGCTACAAGCTGGTTTTTGACGAGCTGGTACGTATAACACTGTCATCCTGAATTTAGGTTAAAAAACCACTTCATAGTGTCTAATAGAGCTACACCTAATAGAAGCCTATCCATGATTTGACAGAAAAAGATGTTCTGTACATTTTTGGAAGATGAAGGTGCTAACTTATTTGCAAGTAAAATTTCAAAGATTGAAGTAGCGAGGGTTCTGAAGTTAGAATGGAAGATGAGCAAGGGAGGTATGGATTCCGGTGTGTACGCAATGAGGCATATGGAGACTTACAAAGGTGATGTTTCTTGGAAGTGCGGGTTCAAGAGTGGAACAAAAAAGAACATTAACTCCCTACGAACAAAGTATGTTCACTGCCTACTCACATCAGAACTGAATGGAGAAAAGGATAAACTCATGAGTGCATTCAAGAGGGGGGCTGAATATATTGACTTGGCCACTATTGAGATCGATGATAGGGGTACATTATCTAACAGGTTGCCAGAGTAGAGTATCAATAAGTTTGCACAGTTTAGTAGTAGGCGACGATATGACTTCAGGTGGTTGATTTGTGGTTCATATCCAGAGCAAAATTTTTATTCAATATGTTTGGACACGATTTCTTATTAAATGAATTGGTATTATCATATTCATGGTATTCCAAACAACCCACCTTGTGGACTAATATAGCTCACGAAAGGGAGCCAGAAGGTTGGTCTCGGTAGCCTACTATCCTCATCGGAGCGCCCATGCTGACAGGAAAAATTGATTATAATTTGACATGTACACCCATCATTCTTTGCACAACAGTTGGAAACATAGATATGTTATGTAGGTGGAAACAAAGTGACAGGCAAAATCCACACACAGTGTTCATTGACAGATCATTTTACCGGGGGCTAACTGTAGAAACAGTTCGTTCATTTCTGTGAATAATGACCCATAACTAAAGGAATAATTGCCGGAGGACAAATTTCCATATATGTATGAATAACTCCTCAGAAACCGATGAATAATTAACGAATATGGATGCATAATTAATGGTTTTCCATTTAATCGTTCATTACCCACCCATACATACAAATATCGGTACTACAAAGTTCATCCCTGCAGATGAATACTTCTTACAAAATAGATGAAAATTACGTTACTTTGTATGAATAATTCATCAAAATTGGAGGAATAATTTAAAAATTTTGATGAATTCGATCCTTTTCGTGAATACTGGCCCATAAAAAGAAAAATAATTATAGTATTTGGATGAATAATTGTTGGTTTTCATAAAATCACACATTTCTCGACCATAAATACGAATATTAGTATGATAAATTTCCTTATTTGTATGAATAATTCCTCAGGAATCGCTGAATAATAACCGAATTTGGAGGACTAATTCTTGGTTTCTCATTTAATCGCACTTTACCGTCCCAGAACCTCAATTTATTGTCACATAAACTTCATGCATTCCTATGAATACTTCTCCAGAAATAGATGAATAATTTCAAAATTGTAGTGCATAACTCATGATGTGACATTTTTGCGCACATGACCCCACCTTAACCATAAATCGAAATATTGATACTCAAAATTCCGTTCATTTATATGAATGAGTACACATAAACAGTTGAATAATTGCATAATTTCGTTATTAATTATTTAAAAAACTATCGGTACTAAAAAATTCAACCCGTCAGATGCATACTTCTTGAAAAATAGATGGAAAGGACATTAATATCTATGAATAATTCATCATATTTCAAGGAATAATGTACAAATTTGGATGAATAGCTCTTGATTTCCCTTAAATGCATATTCGTCAACCATACGTGGTAAAAGTGTGAGTCAAAATTTCGATCATTTCTGTGAATACTGCCCCATATATAGATGAATAATTATAGTATTTTGATGAATAATTGCTACTTTTAATAAAAGCACACATTTCACAACCATAGATACGAATATTAGTACGCTAAATTTCATTATTTGTATGAATAATTCATCTGAAATCGGTGAATAATTACCGAATATTGAGGAATAATTCTTTGTTTCTCATTTAATGGCACATTACCAAACCATGACCTCAATTTATTGTCCCTTAAAATTCAGTAATTCGTATGAATACTACTTCAGAAATATATGAATACTTTCTCATACCGCGGTGACTAATGACATAATTGTAGTGAATAACTCATTATGTGACATTTTAGCCCACATGAACCCCCCTTAACCATAAATTGAAATATTGAGACTCATTATGTGACATTTTAGCCCACATTTGGAACAAGAGACTCAAAATTTGGTTCATTTATATGAATGAGTACATATAAACCGTTGAATAATTGCATAATTATCTTATTATTTATTTATAAAACATATATAAATATCAAACAAATAAAAACAACAGCATTAAAATTTTATAAAACCAGTTGAACATTATTTCAAATTTTGAATCCAACAAATCTTGGACGTTTAAATTTTTGAAAACGAATTTCCTCCAAAAGGAAGTGAATGATTTTGTTTTTTTGATTTTTTTTTATTTGTTGGTATTATAAAATTAAAATATTTTGTCAATTTTTGTTAATCAAATCCCTATTTTAAATGGGTAGTTGTCGATTGTAGGTTCAAATGAATCTGATTTTGTTTAAATAAAACCAGGATAATAATTCACTGTTCATCCATTATAAAATAAAACAGGGGGAGATTATTTATTATATCCAGTTCACTTGAAGGGCACATGACAGTATTGACTGCATCAAATCACACATTTCTCAAACATAAATACGAATATTGTTACTAAAAATTTCTTCCCTCATACGAATAATCCATGATAAACCGATGAATAAATACAGAATTACAATAAATAATGCATGTTTTCCCATTTAGTCTGATTTGTTTAAGCTGATCTGGAGAATAATATTGTTACAGAAATATGAGAAGATATATCTTAGTTTGTTTAATCTGATATTAATTTTAAAAAAAGGATATTAACTCTAAACCGTTGGAAAGGATATATTTGAATTTGTTAAATCTGATTTTTTTTAAAAAAATAGTATATTATTTCAATGAGTTTATCCAGCATAAAAGTAAACAGGGGGAGATCATTTACTATAAGCTGTTCAATTGAAGTACAAATAACCATTGTTCGATTGCATCAAGTTCCAAGTTCTCATGGATCCAGGTGAGTTCGGGTTAGTGTATGTTACATTTTTGGTCTTACTGAAGGATAGTATGGGTTGACGTTACCGATTCATTGGTTAATTCCTATTCATCCCTCTCACTAATATGTTCAAATATTCTTGTCAGTGAAAACATATGTTCTTATTCCCTCCGTATGAGCTCTGGAATGAAAACACTAGTTTGGAATATGTATTCACTATACGATATTTGATGTATGATGCAACAGATTCAGACAACGGAGGAGATTGGGATGTTGATCAAGGGGATGGTGTGGCTGAAACTGAAGCTATGGATTTTATATTCGAAGAAGCCATAAAAGATGAAGTACCATTTAGTTATTCACAATCAGAATCTCCCACATGTGAAGAATCGTTGAAGCCATTTGTTGGACAAAAGTTTGTCTCACATGATGCCGGATACGACTTTTACACCAAATATGGTGCAAAGGTTGGTTTCGACGTACGTTTGGGTACTGCGCGTAAGCACCCTGATGGGACCTATATGCATAGGTACATCTTGTGCAACAGAGAAGGATATCCCACCGCCAGTACAAGTACTGGAAAGCGTCAACGACTATCAATCCAGGTGGGATGCAATGCCCATATATTTCTAAAATTTCAGGGGGGAGATGGATATGTCATAGATCACATGGAGGAACGCCACAATCATGAGCTGCTGCGAGACACTTCCATTCAATTTTTGAAAGCTCATAGAAAGCTGGATTTTGGACATCAAATGTTTATGATTAACTGTGCTAAGTCTAATTTAGGTCCAGCTCTCACATATCGTCTCATGAAGGTGGCCAGAGGTGGTCCTAAAAGTGGTGCTCCACTATTGCAGGACTTGAAGAACTTTAAGCGTAAAGTTATGGCTTATATTTCTAGTGCTGACGCACAAATGATTATCCAGAAGTTTCTGCTAAAGAAACAGGCATCCTCGGGTTTCTTTTTTGAGTATGATCTTGATGAGAAGAAAAACCTTGTGAGGTTATTCTGGTCCGACCCAATATCACGTGCAAATTATGCTGCGTTCGGTGATGTCTTGTCCTTCGACTCGACTTACCGAACGAACAAGTATGTTTCTAGTATGAGAATATTTAGATAAGTATCGTTATTAATGTGTTTTTAATATATACCTTTTTGCATTTATCAAGGGGGCTGAAATATGTATTTTATTTGCAGGTATAGTATGGTTTTTGCACCCTTTACAGGCTTGGATAATAACCGAAAATCTATCACTTTTGGAGCTGGTTTACTGTTGAAGGAGGACATACCCTCTTATACTTAGATGTTTCAGAACTTCCAAAAGGCAATGAATAAAGACCCTAAGATTATTGTCACTGATCAAGATCCAGCTATGAAGCAAGCCATCAAAGCTGTCTTTCCACATACTCGACATCGGTTTTGTATGTGGCATATCATGATGAAAGTTCTGAGAGAGGTTAGTAGTTACATTTTCCACCCCTTATTAAATTTTCCAACAATCGTAATCACTTTTAAAAAAACATTATTATATATGTATATGCTTACCATGTATTGTCAGCATTATTTACAGTGATGTAGCCATATATAATTTAATATTTTGTTATATGTCAACCTATATTTAGCTTTGTACGTTGAACTTTTTATTAATTTTTTTCTTTGTGTTAACAGTACGGTTTGTATTGTGTCTGTACATGAATACCTTACAGGTACCAAAAGAGGTTTGTCTGAATCAAGCTTTCCGCAAGAAAATTAACAAAGCGGTATGGAGCCACGATATAACAGTTGAGGAATTTGAGACCATGTGGAATCAAATGCTAGCTGAGTTCTCGCTAGAAGACAATGATTGGTTGAAACTTATGTACAATCAGAGAAACTACTGGATACCGGCGTATTTCAGAGATGTCGTAATGGGTGGCTTAATCCGTACTACTTCAATATCAGAATCCGCAAACAGTTTCTTCGGCCATTATTCGAGTCGTCATTTTAGCCTCGTTGAGTTGATGATGCACTTTGATGGTGCTATGGATGCTCAAAGGCATGCACAAGCTAAGCTTGACATGGATTCAGTTTCAAAGGTTCCCCTATATGAGACACGTCTTGCTATTGAGCAATATGCATCATCTATTTACACACTGAAGGTGTTTGGGAAGGTACAAAAAGAGATTGTTGATGCTATCACATACTGCAATGTTACTAGCGAGGCTCATGAGGAAGGGAGGAAAATACATGTAGTGACAGAAGCAAATGGTGACAGGTTTGATGTCACTTATGATTCAATTACCCAATTTTCGCTGTGCACTTGCAACATGTTTCACAGGATTGGTATACCTTGTACCCATGTGTTTGCTACCTATAAATACATGGGTATAAAGGAAATACCCTCAACAATGGTTCTATCTCGTTGGACCAAGGAAGCTAGAAAAATGGCAAGTGTTTATGTTGATGATGAAGTCCTGCAACAGTGTGCCCAAATGGAGGCTAAGAAATTTTTGATTAATAGGTTGTGGGGTACTATATACTCAACCGTAGGCGTTGTCGAGGATGATACAAATCTTATCAATGATCTCATGCATACATTGATGGAGAAGAAGACCCAATACACACAACAAGTTGACGAAGCCTCTTCACATGTGGCCACTACAGAGACATTTGTTGAGAGGTATGTTGGTGTCAAGCCTCCCACCTAGATTGATGTGCATCCTCCACCACAGGCAAAAAACAAAGGACATCGCCTAAAGAGTTCATTGGAAAAAGCAACGGAGAAATCAAAGAAGTCGTTGAGAAAATGTGGGCACTGCGGTCAAATGGCTTATCACGACAGGAGAAATTGCGATCAAATTATGGATGATGAGTCTGACTAGGTTAAGATTCAATCTCCATTTAAAAAAAAATAAAAAAATTGTGGGACCCACAAAAAAAACCACCCAAACTCATCTCGGTTTGCATCAGGTGCGCGTGTAGTACAAATGAAAATCGGAAGCAGTTTTTTTTTAATCAGGCAAATCAAATACGTATACAGTAATTTTCGCAATTGTGAGAGATGCGCACCACCAATTACTAATATTCTTACTGTATTTTTTACGGAGTATGGATGAACAATTCCAATATTCAATCACATCACAATTTCAATATAAATATTTTTTTTTATATATTTTTGTATACTTTTGTTTTTTTTTAATATTGTTTATACCGTTAAGTTTTATATACTTGTTTTTAATACTGTTTTTAGTATACCGATGAAGAATCCCAATATTTATATGAATAGTTCGTCATCTATCGACGAATAATTTAGGATTTTAGTTGTAGTTATTTATATGAAGAATTCGTCGTATATTGCATAATAATTTCACACATATCTACGAACAATTTCTTCTATACCGACGAATAATTCCGTTTTTCTAACGAATAATCAGTCATATACATATGGATAATCTTTGATATCCAATACAATTTAAGTAAACAAATTTACTTATATATATATATGAATAATCACTTGTATACATACGAATAATCTCTTATATTGAGCACAAATTAATTAAATAAATAATTGTTTATATATATACGAATAATGACTTATATCACTACGAATAATAGTTACAATACTTGCGAATAATATTTATGTAAGAATAATATGTTCAGTACATAATCTATTCAATACATACGAATAATATTCATGTGTATATAAATGATTATTCATGTGTATATAAACGATTATTCATATCATATGTGTACAAATGATTATTCGCATGCATATAAATGATTATTCGTATGCGTATAAACGATTATTCGTATGTATACAAATGATTATTCATATCTAATCATGATATTGATTATCTTTAGTGGTGAAAGTGAATTTATTTGTTTCATTAAATTGTGTTGGATATAAGAGATTATTCATACGTATAAGTTATTATTCACATAATCACATGTATAAGAAAATATTCGTATACATAGAAGCGATATTTATATTTATATCAATTCTTATATATTCATATGTATTTAAGTGATTATTCGTAAATATAAAAGTTATTATTCTATTATTCAATTATTCGTATATATACACAATTATTCATATTTATCAATTATCACTTTGTTTGCGACAATGCGTGACACAAATATGAGTTTATTCGTATATGTAATCTCAATAAAAAAAAATATATATTATACCACGAATTTTTTTTGATCGGCTATTATACAACGTTTTGTTTTTATACAAATTATACCACGATTCTGTTGGTGCATTAGAATATGATAATAGGCTACTCTTTCCATTTTTTTTAATAAAAAAAATCAAATTAGATGAGTCCCACAATTCCACAAATCAACAACTACTGTAAATAAAACAAATGGCAGTTACTTGGAGCAGGTGATTGCACGCGCAAACGAGAGAGTATTTGGGATTTAGTTAGTTTTCACCCTTTTTCAATTAAAAAATAAATTAGAAAAATGGTTTTAATCTACACCCTCCATCTCAAATTATTAAAGGTCCATATTTGTTCACAAATTACATCCTAAGAGGTGTTTACACCGGAGCCACCCTCTATATATATATAGAGAGAGAATGGGTAACTTGTGCACACCCCTTAAGGTGTACTTTGTGCATAGATTTGAGCCCTTGATCATTGTGTGATGGATGGCTCAGATTAAAAATCATTTTCTTTTTTTTTTAATAAATTAGAGGTGGGACCCGTGGTATAATCAGCCATACCCTCTTTCCCGTAGGCGCGTGGTGTTTTAGGCCATAAAACCTAATTCCTAAAGTGCAGCCTTCTTCATCGTTTGGATCCAGGAGGAAACTGAGCACCAAATTACCACGCCTCTGGTGTTGATGACCGTCGGCCAATTTCGGAGACCGACGCTGAGGCGAGGCGGAGGCAGCGGCGGCGAAGCGGAGGCCACTGCGCGCTTTTGCATCACCCGGCCCAGTTCGTGTCCCTTCTCAGCACCTCCATAGGCGTGACTAGGTAGAGGCGATTCTGTTACGAGGACGCGAGCCCAAAGTTTTCTTCTTCATCGTTTTCCCAGCGACGGTGAATCGATGGTGAGTCGATGGCGATGCGAGGCGGCGAGGGGGAGGCAAATCTCGAACTCGGAGTTCTGATGGCGAGCGGAGATCCGATGGCCGGCCGACAGCAAGGAGGCAATCAAGAGCCGATGGCGATAGAGGGAGGCAGTTAAGGAGAGAGAAAGCGGTGCGAAGATGGTGAGGAGGTTGGCCAAGGAAGACGGCGAGGCTAGGATTACACTCGCTATGGATCCATTCCACTGCTCGTTACCAATAATATGTGAGTTTTCACTCTTTCCTTCAATCTCTCTCTTTATCCCTAATTTTGATGGTTTTTGACCCTGTGTGGATTGGTCGATTTTGTTTCCAGCCCTGAAATTTGCTCCATGGAGGCGGAATCGTTTATCAATTTCATCAATGGATGCCTACATTGTGTAATTTGTTTCTTGTTCTGTATGAAGAAATTGGGTGTTCAAGTTTGGTGGAAGGAAGATATAAGTATAATTAATGGGTGAAAGCAATTTTTCTTCTCTAGTTGTTGACTAAGGTGAAGAATGTGTGGTTAAATTGCATTTTCTTAATTAGCCCCAATTATTCATAGGTATGTATCGAATTTTGGTTATTAGTGTTAAATAAGTTGTTAATTATTCGGTGAAATTTGATTCATTATTTGTTATTAGAATTTTCGAGATGTATAATTTGATTCATTATTCATCAAGTATTCATATGTATATGTGGAATTCTGGTTACTAGTGTTAATGAGTTGGTCAATTATTCGGTGAAATTTGATTCATTATTCATTAGTATATGAAGTATTCGATTTGACAAATAAGATAAAAAAAAACTTCATCGAACGAGTATAACTACACAACTAAACATTATTCGGTGAAATGTTAAACATTATTCGTATAAATCATAAGTATTGTTTAGAGATTTGGGGTTTCTTTTATCTAAAATTGATTAACAAAAAAACATTATTCGGTAGCATGTGACAAATTATTCAGTAAAATTCGTAAATTTTGATCTGAACTAGATGGAAAAAGATAACATAACATTATTCGGTAGCATATGAAGCATGATTCGGTGGAATTGCCAAATTTTTAAAACAAACAAAATCAAGTGGGTCTCACCAATGAATCACTAATAATTATTTATTTTTTTGCAAAACCATAAATATTCCGTATATTTAAAAAAACTACTTTATGAAAAAAGCAATAAATAGGGGATAACTGGTAAGTACTAAAAGCAAGAAATATTGGGTTAAGTATTCTGTAAATTTTTTTAAAAAATAAATGCGTACAGTATATTTCAAAAAATTGGTGATTTTATGCAATTAAATTTGGGTCCTTTTACTTGAAAATAAATAATACGTATAATATGTTTCCGAAACAAAAAAAAAGCAAGAAGTGGGGAAGGGGTGTAATCACGCGCAAATTGGGGTTGGTGATTGAAAGCAAGTGGGTCCCATAAAAATTATAACAATTTATTTTTTAATCAGGCGCACACATGGCGGAATCTAGACCATTCGATCTACTAAGATCAATGGTTATTATTTGTGCACAAGATACACTATAAGGAGTGTGCACAAGGGAACCACTCCCTATATATATATATATATATATATATATATATATATATATATATATATATATATATATAGGGGGAGGTTCATGGTGTAATTCTCTTGCAAGATTCCTGCTCCTCTCCACAAAATTTCTATAATCTACCCTTGAAATTCCATGATCTGAGGGCAGAAATTTCTACAATCTACCGTCGACGGAAGAAATTCCATGATCTGAGGGCTAGGGCGTCACCTTTTAGATCGATGGGTGTTTTGGACGACGAGGTCGCGGACAGGTATCCTCTCCTCTCTTCATTTCGCTGTTGAGCCCAGATTCAAGAAACAAATGAAGATCTCAAAGCTTAGAGCTCCTCCTCTGTTCTTTTGTTGGCTACAAGATTCCAACGATGGTCAATAAAAAAATCGCGTTGGCTTTTGCTCCAAAGCCACTACTAACGGGTGTCAAATGCCTTTCGAACCCAGGTGCTCTCTTCCAATTTTTTTTACGATGCCTTTAATCCCAACTTTCGATCTTGTTTTTGGAGGTTTACATTTCTATTTGGCACTCACTATCATTGTTCACTTACAATTTTAGATAAAGAAAAAGATAAGAACAAATCCAAAGAAGCCTTGTGCTTTGAAAGAAAAAAAACTATTTGACTCCATTGGAAACATGATCCACATGATAAAAAGGAAAAAAAATTCTCGACTCAATGAAAGTAATGTCGATGGGCATCCAAATTAGAGAATTCTGAAATCTGCAGTTGAAACTAAACATGATTCTGGATATTCAATTGTGTAATTTGTGCAATTGTCTTGACTGTCCTCAATACATATTCGCATAATTTGTGCAATTGTCTTCAATACATATTTAAGTTTATTAGCTCAATTGGTAGAGCGACGTGTTATACACATGATGTGGGTTCGAATCCCATATAGGCTTCCTCTACACTATAGATGTAAGAAACACAAATGCAACAATTTAAGTTCTAATAACTCAAACAAAAGAAAAATTTAAAACTCCGATAATCTCTCCTGAGTCAATTACTGAAGATGAATTACTGAAGATGAATAACAAAGAACAACAACAACTGTTCAAAATTAGAAAGAACCATAGCCACTGAAAAAGGTCAATATGTGCACAAAACTCAACAATTTATGTTCCCTGCTAACCCGCCTTGATGAAGTTTCAACATTTTTTTTCCGTCAATAAATTACCGCAACAACAACTTATAATCAGTCAATAAATTGCTGAAAAGTTAGCCAATAAATTGCTGCAAAACAAATAGATCTGAGTAGCTGCTAATCACTCAATCTAGCCAGCAAGTAGGAGTAGTTTAAGTACGGTTTTGCAACTAGGAGAAGTTAATCTCGCCATAATTTCCATCCAAAATTGCTAATCAATCAATCTCACCAGCAAGTAGGACAAGTAAAATAAAAGCCAAATCACAACCTTAAACAAAATTGACCGACATTAAAATCAAAATCAAAATCCAAACCTACAGCGAGGCAAATAAATTCTCTGCTAACATTGCAAAACTGTCTTCATCCTCTAAAAGGATTTTCATCACTTTAATTTCCATCCAAAACCATCAACATCCAAAACAATCAACACAATTGGATCATCTGACCCAAATAAACTGCCAAGAGAGAAACTCAGATCAAAACTCAAAATCTCAAATCATTTTTAAGTTCTAAAAAAGCATCAATTTTAACACTATGAAGCTTTAACAAATTCCAAAACTAGCGCAATAACAACTCACAATACCAGCACATCTCGCCTGACAGAGAAGAGAGGGGAGAGGGTTTCACCTCTTAATTCCTCGGAGATGAGGGGAAGAGGCAGTGACCAGCAAGGGAGAGGCGACTGCAGTGACCGGAAGGAAGAGGAAAAGGAGAAGGCATCGGCGCTTTGTGAGGAAGGGAGAGGCGGCTGCAGTGACCGGAAGGAAGAGGAGGCGCTCTATGATAGTATAAGGAAGGAAGAGACGCAGCGCGTCTCGTGGAGAAGAGAAGGGAAGGGAGAGGGTTTGACGTGTTTCTATCTGAATTCTATTTATTAATTTTGATAAAAGAGGCTCAAAGTTGATAGATATTTCAAAATTTCCACCGCTTCACTAACAACCATTAATCAAGAAATGAAGGGTCCAGATTAAGAGTTTTCATAATAAGGGATTTTCTATGGGAAGGAGTGTTTCCACTTGAACCTCCAATTGTGTTGATTGTTTCTATGGGAAGGGTGTTGATATATACACCGCAAATTCATATTAAGGATTTGCAAGTCCTTAAGGACGTGCAAGTGTGGGACTGTGCATGTCCACTAGCAGATCATTTGCACGTTGTTAAGGACGTGCAAACCCTAGTTAGGGTTTTGCGTTTAGGGTTTAAGGTTTAGGGTTTAGGGTTTCCGAAGATTTTGTATTGTTAATTGAAAAAATTGAAGTGTTTAGCTAGTGGAGTTGAAGGATTTAGGGTCTAATTAAATGGAAAGCAATAATTGTTAAGGTTTTCATTCGGATAATATGCGAATAATATTACAACGAACGGAAAAAAGGTTTACAACCATAATTTTAATAAACTGTTGAAATAAAATCTAAGAAAATAGTAAAGGGCGACCGGACTCGACACGTAAGGCTCGAAATCTCTCAAACTGAGCTTGAAATGGAGCATCCCATCCTTCGACGCTCAGTTGATGATGTGTGACCCATTCTGGCGGAGGAGGCGGAATAGGAGCGTTAGGACGCAACCAGATCTATGAGAATGGAAAATTAGAGTTAGAGTATTGACATATATATATGAAAAGCAAGAATAGGTAATAAAAAAAGACGTTTGAAGTCGTACCGTGGCAAAATGGTCTTGGTTTCCGATGCAGGCTACACCAAGGGTTGCTGATTGAAGGTTGTTAGCAGGTGTCGGCGAGGTCATGGGGAGACATGTGAACGGATGATGCCAAGCTAGGATGACGAGAGGAATCCGATATACCGTTGCAAATACTAAACCCATAATGGGTAGCTCTATCCACCGTCTCCTATCACCATGCACAGCTCCCGCCCATCTATGGTAGTCGACGAACTTCTGGAATGGGTACTCTCCCGTATAACAATCGGCGTAGAGATCGGCGTGATCCTCCAAGTGATTGCATAATAACGTTTTAAGTTCCGGGAAAGCAGACTCGCCGATCGGAGATGTCAATGACGCCAAAGCACGGTAGCCACAATGACCATCTCCAACGGTGTCCCTCACACCCTCAATATGACCGAGCATGAAGGGATCAACGTTGTTTCGACCCCAGTTGAACCCTCCGAACACATCATCATGTCCACGTCGAGCTGAGGTCGCTTGTGGACGATGTCGAGCAGCATTTCGAGCAACATGTGCTTCTTCTCTCTCAAATCTTTCCCTTAACTCCTCGTATGGCAACGGGTTGGTTCTGCAGGCATTCCTCGACCCCCGAGGCCTCCCCTTCCTTCGGACGCTTGTAGATGAGGGTGGGTGCAGCTCATCGTCGCATACGTCGTTGGAAGCCGTGTATGAAGATGACAGCTCATACGACAGTGGGGTGTCGTCGATGCCAGTCTATGACAAATCCATCCAGAACGGGTGGATGTCCTCGGCGGGTATCGGAGTACCGGAGTTGACGTATGCCTGAATCTCATGGACACAAGGGATCCCATAACAAACCCTCCAATGTCGGTCCGTGCATACCAGAGGAACCTTTTGGTTCACGACATCCTGCCACATCTTGTATAGATAATCGAAGCACTTTTTGGAGATTAAAGTCTTTACCTCATCGAAAAGGTTGACTTTATACACCGCTGTTGGCCATTTGAAGCGGTCGATCTCCAAAGCAGTTTGCAGCTCATGCAGTTGACAATCGTTGACTCTATGGATCGCATCGATCACGATGCGAAAGTCACCAGTTGATGAGTGCAGTGCCTCCTTCAGAACCTTGTGTTGACCCTCAACTCTATACACATTGAAGTGCATACCACTAAATATTCGATGTTATATCATATTGTAATGGGAGATATGAAGTAAGGTTGTACCTGTTTGTCGTACGGGTGCCGAGATGGAAGACATTATCTACGTAGCATCGTACGATGCTCCTGCTGTATGGAAGCCACACCGCCTCTAAATACGCCACCAGACCTGGGAATGGGTGCCATGCAGCGTGTAGCGCCCGACGACGTCGGTTGAATGATTCCTCCCACCTCGATTCGAACAACCCCCAACAGTTGCCCTTAAAGATGCCAGCGTGGTTTAAATTCTTTGTGATCTTCAGAGTAGCTTCCTCGCATCTTCTCGTCACGTGTAACTAGCAAAGGAGATGCTGGACGTCGGGGAAGAAAACATTCAACGCCGCCAAGAGACCTAGCTCCCGATCAGTCATGATAGCTTGAGGCTGAACCGTCCCAAGCAAGATCTGAAGCTAACGCAACACCCAGGCGTATGTGTCTTCGTTCTCGTGCGACATGAAGGCATAGGCGATGCAGTAAGTATTTCCTGAGGGTGTGAACCCAACCACCTCGCATAATGGAATCCCATATCTGCAAGTGTAAATATGTTACATGTAAAATACTTTATAATTGGCTATATGTACAATAATGTAATCGTAATTAAGTAACTTACTCATTTGTTTTGTACGTGCTGTCCAACACGATGACGTAATGGAACCTTCGGAGAAGCCGTATCCCGTCAGGATGCGCCAGGAAGAGGTCGCTCAAGACGTTGTCGTCATCCGGATGTCGTCTGAAGTCGTAGTAGTAACCTCTTTCCCGTAGAGGTCGCTCAAGACGTTGTCGTCATACGATGATATATTTTAATGTTTTTATTTTCTTTCAATTTTAATTTATTTCTATGTATTTTAATATATTTTAATGTTTTTATTTTCTTTCAATTTTAATTTATTTCTATGTATTTTAATATATTTTAATATATTTTAATGTTTTTATTGTCTTACAATTTGAATTTATTTCTATGTATTTTAATATATTTTAATGTTTTTATTTTAATTTATTTTAATGTCTTTTGATGTCTTTTAATATATTTTAATATGTTTTAATGTCTTGTAATATATATTAATCGTTTTTAATGTTTTTCCATGAAAACTATATACTATCAAAATATACAAACTATACACTATCTATTATATTGTATCAAATTAAAACTATATTATTTTCTATCAAACTATATACTAAAAACATATTATAATCTATCAAATTATATTATAACACTATATTATAATCTATCAAATTATATTATAAAACTATATTATAAAACTATAAAATAAATCAAACAAAATAAATACTAAAAACATATTATAATCTATCAAATTATATTATAAAACTATATTATAATCTATCAAATTATATTCTAAAACTATATTATAAAACTATAAAAATAAATCAAACAAAATAAATAAATCAAAGAACATACTGGTGGGGTCGGGACCGGCGACATCTCCATAGTCCGCCGCTTCCGCGGCGGTAATAGGGGATCCTTCCCCTCCGCCACTCCGCCGCCACCACCACCACCACCACCGGGCGCCTCCCCCGCTGCGGCTCCTCCACCACCACCGTCACCACCACCACCGTCCTCATCCACCACCACCGCCACCACCTCAGCCTCCACCGCCAGCGCCACCACCTAAGCCTCCACCTCCGGCGCCACCACCTTCGCCTCCATGGCCTCCTTCACCTCCTGTTTCCGACCTCCCTTCGCCGATCCAACTACTCTCTTTCTCCGCCCTTCCCCCTCCTCTCCTCTCCCTTGATCTCGAGATGCTCTCCTTCCTCCTCGACTCCTCCTACACCGTCACCACCTCTGTAATCACCATTGTTACCGCCGCCAATCTTCCCCTTTTATCCTCCGATTCCACCACTTGCTCCAACTCTCCCACCACCACCCTCTCCTGAAATTTCTAATCGCCCCTCGACTTACCCGCTGTGTAAACTAAAACCCCCAAATCAGGCCTTCAATCTCTGCCCTCTTTCTTTTTCTTCCTTGTTTAAATGTCCCGCCTTGGGTGCGGTGTCTCCCACGGATCAAAATCGATCAGAAAAAATCAAATAAACAATCTCCCAAAATCAAATACGATATCCATTCCAAAATCGACCACATAAGAATTGAATAGAGGGGAAGTGTCAGGAAGAGGCAGCAGTAGTGACTTGAAACGGAGAGGCAGTGGCGGAGGCCGGAAGGGGAGAGGAGGCGGAGACCGAAAGGGGAGTAGCGGTGGAGACCGGAAAGGGAGAGGCGTTGGTGAGGAAGGGAAAAGAGATCTGACAATCTCTCAAACGTGTTTATGTGGAATTCTTTTATTAATTTTGATAAAAAGAGGCTTAAAGTTCAAGTTAATTTCAAAATTGCCACCGTGTGATTATAACCATTGATGAGAAATAAAGGGTCCAGATTAAAAGTTTTCACCATAAAAGTGTTTCTATGGGAAGGGTTGTTTCCACTTGAACCTTCCCCATATATATATATATATATATATATATATATATATATATATATATATATATATATATATATATATATATATATATATATATATATATATATATATATATAGAGCACACCCAACCAAACATTACCACATACTTAAAGCATCTTACATATTTGTAATAGTAATGGAAAGTCTTGCAAGAGAACTACACCATGAGGCAATAAAGGAAGATGCCTTAATAGGCATCAAACTAACTAAGCAAGGAACACCGATACCCTTCCTTACGTTTGCAGATGACACCATAATTTTCTCAAAAGCATCTCACATGAGCCTGCATACTATTCAAAACTTACTAAACAATTTTGCTAACATATCTGGATTAACCATAAACTACCATAAAAGCTCTATCCAATTCTCAATAAATGTTAATTCAACACTAGCTACATCTCTAGCCCTATATAAAAAACAATCGAGAAATATCTCGGAATACCCTTAGTCAATGGCAGGGTTAAAAATTGCGTCTTCGAAGACGCATTACAAAATCTAAAAAAACAACTCTCTAAATGGAAATCCTCCTCCATATCTCAAGCGGGAAGAACCATATTAATCCAATCTAATCTCAACTCAAAGACAAATTATCTTATGCAGAACTTCCTACTTCCAAAAGGAATACTTAACCAAATAGATCAAATTAATAAGAATTTCTTTTGGAACAAATTACAGTCTGAAAGATATACGCCGTTAATAAGTTGGGAATCAATATGCAAAAATAAAAATGAAGGAGGACTAGGAATCAGAAAAGCATAATCTTTAAACGAAGGTTTGCAGATGAAGCTTCTTTGGAAAATTTATACAGACAATTCTAGTATGTGGGTAAAAATAATTAAGGAAAAATATCTACACACAATGGATATAAATGAAAGGGATAATCAAAATACATCTTGGCAATTTGGGAGACTTTTGTCCCTAAGGGAAAAATTCAATCTTGGAATCAAATGGCTTCTCGGCAATGGAAATCAAATAAATGTTTGGAGGGACCCATGACTTGATGGAATCAACCTAAGTCAATACCAAAGTTTGGAAGATACAAATCTCAAAGTTTTCCAATTAATAAACAACCAGAAGGAATGGAACCTACTAATCCTACAACGATTGTTCCCAAGTCATATTATTGATCAGATCATACAAATTAAAATACCCACTTGGGACACCAGTGAAAAATTAGTTTGAAAACTCGAAAAAGATGGAAGGTTTTCCACCAAATCTACTACCCTTATCAATCACAATACTAATAATAGAAACATGGAAGATTGCAAATGGATATGGAAACTTGATATACCACCGGGGATTAAAAACCTTATATGGAAGATAATGATCGATGGCTTACCTACCACCCAGAGATTAAACAAACATTATAATAGAGTCCCAACACAATGCTCACTTTGTAATAGTGAAGATGAGAATGCCATCCACTTGTTCATCAATTGCAGCTTTGCTAGACAACTCATCCAAAACTATGAAAAGGCAAGTGGGAAAAAACTAATTCTTAGAGAAGATTAAAATGAAGATATTGAGGACATCCTTCACTTAAAAAAATAATAACAAATCAGCGATAAAAGAATTAGGATTTATATGGCAAGCAATTTGGGACTCCAGAAATAGTTACATATTTAAAAATAAAAATCCTAATTCAACAATCAGCATAGCCTTTGAGATAATCTCAAACATAAAATGCTGGAACTCGGAAATGGAGGTGGAAAACAAAGCTACCCCTCGCAGTACTAATAGGAAGAAGATTAAGTGGACTAAACCACCGAGCAATATCTATAAAGTTAATATAGATGGCTCGGTTAAGCCCACGGGCTCTTGCCAAGTGGGAGGAGTCATTTATGACTCAACGAGGGGTTTACTAGATGTATTATTTCAAAATACATCAAGAGGTACGATTTTACAGACAGAGGCAGAAGCAATCATTGTAGGCATCCAGCATGGAAGAAGTAAAGGGATCCGGAAGGATATCATTGAAAGTGATAACCAGACTATTATCAAAGCTATAAGCAAGAAGATCATTACTCCATGGGAAGTCATCCATCAAGTTGAGAAGATCATCATTATGGCTCAAGAGTTCGAGTTTATACAATTTAAACATTGTTATAGAGAAGCCAACCATGTAGCTGACTTCGTAGCTAGAGAAGGTATCGATTGTATTAGATCTACATCTCCTCTTACTAAGGAGTTGTACACCATCATCCTAAGGGATGATCCTGGTTGTTTGTTACGATTTTCGTAGCAAACTCCTACTGTTTGCACACTGTAAAAAAAACATACTTAAAGCATCTTCACCCATACAAATAAGCAACATTATTTCCTAATTTCCGAATGGGTCAAAGGCTAATAATCGACCATGCAGATTTTGTGGAATTTATCCAATGAATAGACTTTTAAGGCTCAAATTGGCTTCAAGTATAGAATCATATATAAAGGTAGGCATGAGGTGTGTATGGCACCACATTTTAACTGTTAAAATTAAAACGTTTTTTGCTGTTAAAAAAATAAACAGCTAAAATGTGTGTATGGCAACTCAAAATGAACAATAAACAGCTAAAATTTGTGTTTAAAAAAAAAGCTACTTGTGATAGCTTATTTTGGTGTTTTTTTTATTTGGTTTGAAAAGTACCATAATACCCCTAATAATAGCCAAATAAACACCACTTTTTTTTACAAATAAACACTTTTTCGTCCCATACGGAGTTTATATTTTTTCATAAATTTTTAACTATTTTTACCAACAGTTTATAAATTTTACCCTGTTTATAATTTTAGTCAGTTTATTAACCCCGTCCCATACGAACCCTTGGTCAAACATGATTAACAAAAAGTGTTGCCTCAAACATCTTTAAGATATGCACACAAATCAAATAATTAATACGACCTCAATAAAGAGCCTAGATCAAGTTCCAGAGATTAAGCAGAAAGCGAGTGTCTCACAACATAATAAATTAAAGAACTGATATTAGATTTGTCCATTAGGCTCAGAACCCCACAAGGCTTTTGTCTAGGAACTTAATCATGCAAACTCATTCAAGAATTTCATTCTAGACATGCTATTTATCTCAACACTTGACACATTAAGACTAGGGCAAATATTAGCATCCTAAACAATTTTCCCGTCATTGTGGCCTTACAGACATGTTCAGGGTACACTTGTCATCAACCTAATTTATCAAAATACGTCTAAAAGCCAAAAGAAAGACTCAAGAAGGTAATATAATATCCTAAGGGACATTAACGATAAATATAAGGCAATGACTTTAGCAGGTAGGTGGGGGGGGGGGGTTGGGGTTCCACTGATCGACAGCTGGCCAAACTTAGAGAGAGAGAGAGAGAGAGAGAGAGAGAGAGAGAGAGAGAGAGAGAGTCTGCAGAGGAGAGAGATGACTGGAGAGAGAGATGAGTGACAAAAGAAAAGTAAAGTTACAGAGGAGAAAGAGAGGGATTAATGGGGATAGGATAGAGAGAGATAGAAGAGTGACAGTGAGAGGGCATTAATATAATTTGAATTAAATATTAAGTTTCAAATAAAAACCATCGAAGAAAAAGCAATTGAGCGGGGGTTTATTTGCAGGTTGCCATGTAAGCAGTTAGTTTTAACTAGAAACCCAAAGTAAAACGACCTGACACATATTGAAATCGACTCAAGAGTTATCGGAGAAACAGATTCACTATTGACTTCAGATAGAAAATGGGCAAGTTTGCTTTCGATAAAGCTTATGCGAGAGATGTCTCCCTCAAATCTGAAGCAAATTTACCCATTTTCTATATGAAGTCGATGGTTAATCTGTTTCTCCGATAACTCTTGTCCAATCGATTCCAATATGTATCATGTCATTTTGCTTTGGGTGTCCAGTTAAAACTAACTGCTTACACGTCAACCTATAAATAAACCCCCGCCCAATTGCTTATTCTTCGAGGGTTTTTATCTGAAACATAAGATTTAATTCAAATTATATTAATACCTCCTTACTCTCACTCTTCCCCCCTCTATCTCTCTCTGCCTTATCCCCTATGTCCTCTCTCCTCTGCGACTATACTGTTTCTTTTTTCACTCCTCTCTCTCTCTCTCTCTCTCTCTCTCTCTCTCTCTCCCTCCCTCCCTCCCTCCCTCCCCTCATTTAATGCACCAGTTCTCCTTTCTCTTTTTACCGTCTGGGCTTAGGGGGAGGACGACACTAGAACCAAGGAAACATTGAACAACATGCAAGACAGGAAACAAGCCATAGAGTGGAAAGTTGATATATATATTGTTCATTCATCAATAAAAAAACAAAGCGGTTCACCAAGCTTCTTCGAGGGCTCCTCAAGTTCGATTTCACCTCATCTACTCCAAACCCGGCCTCCACTCGCCTCGAATTGACCTGGAAAAGCCATCACAACGAAGGTGAAGGACGAAGGCACCAAACGGTGCTCCGGCGGCGATTCACACCAGAGGCGCATGCCGAATTCGAGCTCCCATGGAGATCTTGTCACTTTTGAAGGCAAAGAGATAGAAGACAGAGAAAACAAAGAATAAATAAGCTCTTGAATGGAGCTCTTCGATGGAGAGAGATGGAGAGAGGCAAGAGAGAAAGGAGTTTGGATGGGTGACAGTGATGGGCAATAAATGCCCTGCATGTTGATTCTCTCTCTCTCCACTGGTTGTAGCAAGGGAGGTAACGGGGGATTTTGAGGGGGAAGGGTTAGATTTTACAATTTGTTTGGATAGTAGATAGGGGGTGCATAGGGATCCGGGGTTTTTGGGTTATTTTAGCAAATTCCTCATTTATAAAATTGAGTAAGGTTTTATCATATAGATTAATTTTATGAGTTTGAGCTTATATATATGAGTAACACTTATGAAATGATATCATCCGATGTTATTACTTTGACTTTATATGATATTAGATTTGGTTTAGTCTATGTATTTATGAATTTTATTTTATATTGATCAAATGTAGGGTGTCAATTTTATCAAATCAGAAAAAAAAAAGAAATAACTAGCTAAAAAATCAAAATTCTAAAACTATTTAGGGAAGTAGCCAAACTTTGAAACTATTTAGGGAAATAGCCAAAGTGTTGACTTTTTGACTTTTTAATTATATAAAGTTATATCTATTTATGCTAAATTACGAATATTATCCGAAATTTCTTAGATTTTAAAATATTACTACGAACTTAATACTGATTGTTTATAAAATGACTTTTGGTGGTACTAACTACCATAATCTACTAACTATATTATGAATAATAAGTTTTCTGTGGTTTTAAGCCCACCACCCTCTGCAACTAGAACTTCAAGCTAAAGAGGTTTGACCCATACCTGAACGTAGTTACTCTGGACCACCGACGTTCCTTAGCTTCCGGCTTTCTAGAGGTGGCTAACCTTTAACCAGGCCTCCCTTAGTTCAGATTGAGCACAGATCTGTTTCGTTTCCTACCTCATACCGTAGTCTCTAGCTCTTGGTTTTGATTTTGAGAGAGTGAAGAGATTAGAATCAAGAAAACAGAATATTCAGAACATAGTGTTCAATTAAGTAGCTTTCCCTTTCTTAAAAATAAACTTTATTGAATCTGGGAAATATTACAACACACAAGCACTCCTAATTTAGAACTTAAACACACTTAACACTCATATCAGAAGATCCATTGAAAGGTTTTGAACTTTAGAGTGATGGAAACACCAATCTACTCAAATTCAAAACGTTTATACTTCTCTTTCTGATTTACAAACTCTCTTCTCTCTGAGCATATGTTTTCTCTCTCTGGAATTCGGTGTCCCCTCAGAAGTCTGAGAATGACTCTATTTATAGAGCTGAGTAGAGAGCATTGGATGCCTTCCAACGTCTCTTTCACAAATGGCAGACAAATGGGCCCCTACACACTCAGAAAATAATAAAAGCACACAGTGCTGACTCAACTCACATGCTGAACAGTAAAAGAAAACAATAAAAGCAAAGAAAATAGTCGTCCAGGTTCTGGACCCCTTCGTCTCCCATATTGGCTTCCAGGTCATCATCATTGTAATCTTGAACTAGATCTAGAATATTATCAAACTCTAGATCTTGATCGTTGTCTAAATCGAGATCAAGCATTAATCCTTCAGTGTATTCTCGATCCCATGCAATTAGTAAATCAATCATTCTCTCATGACCTCTTTTATCTAAAAAGTGATCGGCTTCTATTTCTGCTAAGTAGAGCTCGATGGATTCGGACCTGTTTATGGCTTGCTGCATTAATGGCTTGAGTTGTGGGGATACAATGAAGGTTGTATTTCCAACTCTGAATATCCCACAGTCAGTGTGTCTATACTTGGTGATGTTGTAGTAGATGTAAAAGAATCCTTTTGCTCTTGCCTCCCATGAATACCTTACTACGTCGATTCTTCTCTCCACTACTAGATCTTTTACGTACCAGTAGTCTTCACTTAATAGTAGGAAGATTAAATAATGTGGTAACCGGGTTTTTCCCTAGCTAACATCCATGTAGGCACTGATAACACGACAACAATTTATTTCCTCTATCTTCTCGAACTTTGTTGCTCTGAAGAAGACCTCCTTCTGGAGTTTAGTGAAGTACTTGTACAAGACGCTCTGTTCCTCTTCTTTTGGACATGGTCACTTGTAATTGTAGAGTCCATTACACATTCCATATTTCCATGATTTTAAGTAGTCTGCATCTTCGTCTAGCACGATGGGTAATGATAATCCCCCAATCTGGCGCCATTGTTTACACAAAAATGGTTACACCATTCTCTAATCCTTGCTGGAGTGTCGTGATCTCTCAAAGTTACCATCCAGTAGAAGTTTTCGAAATCTCTCATTCTCCATCTTCTATAGATGTCTTCCTGGATTTCAATAGGTAGCTGGAGAACTTTTATTATTATCTCTAGGATTACATTCTTATAACCACTCTGTGTCTCGTTTGTAAGAGTCCACGACGGAATCTATTTTCAGTAAATCTTCCAAAATCAACAGAAATATGAAAACTTGGAGGGGAAACCCAACCATGGTATCCTTGTATTTCTCCTAAGATATTAATATCGCATGGGTGGAACACCCAATGCGGATTTTCCCACCGAGTTTGAGTTCTCTGATCCATCAGCTAACTCTCTTGTTAAGCTGTCAACTAGAGAATTTTTCGATCCCTGCACATGTTCAATGGTAAAAGTGAATTGATTAAGGGCTAATTGCCAACACAGGAGTCTCCCATGCGCTTTCATATTATCAAGATTATTATTTATGAAACCCAATATTCCTGTAAAATCTGTTCTGACTGTAAAAGGTTTAGGAGCTAAGAAGATTATAAACTTCTGGATTCCACGATAAATTGGAAGAATCTCCTTTTCCATGACAGTGTAATTATATTTAGATTTGTTGAAGCTGCCACTGCTGTACCTGCAAAGCTTATTATCTTTCTTTAGTTTCAAAACAACTCCCTAATGATAATCACTAGCGTCTGTTTCAAGAACTAACTCATCATCTTCAATAGGTAAAGTCAATATTGGAAGTTTTTCATATCTTCTTTTCAGCTCTTGGACTATCTTAGTATCAAAATGAGTTCAGTTCCAGACTTGATCTTTCTTTAATTTAACATGTAGAGGTTTTCTTAATTTGGCTAGATCTTTAATAAAATCAGAAGCATAAGTAAGACATCCTAGAAATCTTTCTAGTTGTTTCCCGTCATTGATTTCATCAGGAAAATTTTCTACCTTTTCTAAGATATGTTCTTGTAAGACAATTTGACCTGCTTTAATCTTTAATCCTAGGAACTCAATTTCAGGCTCAGCATAAATGCATTTTTTCTGTCCTAAAATGATTCCATGGTTAATACATTTTTGAGTTATAGCTTTCAAGTCATGCTTATGTTGTTATATAGTTTTAGAGAAGATTAAGATATCATCAATGTAAACTAGGCAACAATGTTTAAATTCTTTGAATACATTATCCATTCTTCTTTGAAATATCTGTGGTGCATTTTTTAAAACAAAAGGCATGACTATCCATTCATAGTGACCTTGTGGAGCACTAAATGCAGTAAGTGAAATACTTTTTTCATCCATTCTTACCTGCCAATAACCACTTTTACAATCCATTTTAGAGAACCAAGTACCTCCCTGTATTCTATTAAATAAAACTGTCTTATTAGGGATATAATATCCATCAACAACAGTATTATCATTAAGCTTTTTATAATTGATAACCATTCTAGCTTTTCCTCTTTTTTCTTCAGCATGATTCCTGACCATAAAGGCAGGACTAGAATGAGGACTTTTACTTTCTCGAATTAAACCTTTCTTTAAGAGTTCATCAATTTCTTCTTTAAATTCTTGTTGATCCTTATACGTGTAAACCATTTGTTTTACTCCAATGACAGCTTTTGGATCTAATAGTTCTATGGTAGCAAATGATTTATCTTTTTTTTTTCCCCAAAATTTTAAAGGATTTTCAGAATATAATTCCTTACACATTTTTTCTTGTTGCTTAAGGATTTTTTCTTTTAGTGTTACCTCGCTTATAGAGAGTGCGAATTCTCTTTGTGTAGGAAGAATATATTCCTCACCATGCTTAGTGCGCGTAAATTCTATTGCTTGGTGTGTATAAGCTTGTTTAATCTTTTTAACCCAAGCCTCTTCTCCATTGATGTTGAAGACCATCATGTTTAGGTGCTGAGTTGCCAGAACATGGAGTCTTTGGAAATTATTTCCAATTAACATATCACGTGATGGCTGATCAGTTGCCTAGATTGTAGGAATTACACATTGGACTCCTCCTATCATGATAGGTACATCAGAAGCTAATTCTGAATGAACCATGATACTATCATAAGCTATTCTAACTTGAATTGGTCTACGGGATTTCTGCCAAATAAACTCAGGAAATAATGCCTTCTTACCAAAGCATACTGAACATCCGCTGTCTACAAAGGCACATAACTCATATTTATTGAACCCTTCTAAGCAAATACTTATTGGGATATAAATGCTATTGGGGTTGACAATTCTATAATTTTTCTTTAGTGACTCTTTGCTGACATGTTCAAGACTTTCTTCTACTTTCATATTATCTTCATAGAGATGTTTGAGATCTAGTACTTCCATTCTCATTCCTAATTCGTCTTCAAATAAAGAATCCGTGAGAGATTCTTTGAACTCCTTAGCCCTTGGATCATTTTCATAGATAGGTTCACTAATGGTTTTAGTGGAATACCCTATTAGCTTTCCTTTTGGCTCAGAACTAGATGATCCTTCTTGATTTTCTCTAACCTTTTGAACTATTGGGGGAATTGATGTTATTGATTCCCTAAATGGGCTAGAACCTATGTCTAGACTATGTCTAGCTTGTTCTTTCAAAATTTTATTTTCTAACATCTTGTTTAATGCTGCTATCATGCTTGCTATGTCTTCGTCTACCACAAACAATTTATCTTTTCTGCTTGTAGTAGCTCCCTGATTCCTTGGAGTAATACTAAGATTAGGATTGAATATAAAGCTAGTGTTTCTGGATAAACTTGGACATCTAGAGAGACTGACTGGTGGTTTAGCATTCGTATGGATTCTACCTTCCTCATCTATGGTTAAAACTTTGTCACTGCTAGTGGCTGTAGAATTTTCATATGCATTTACCCAAATGGTTTTGAGTCTTATTTGATCAGGTTTTAGCTTAACAGGCACAACCTTTTTACTTGGACCTACAACCTCCTGTTTCTCAGCTTCTACTATATGGCATTTTCATGGAGGATTTGTAGTATTCTCAAGTTTATAAACTACCTTCCACTTCAATTATAAAAGACATGTTTCCTTATGTATACTAATACCTTCTGTTAACAATTTTATAGCTAAGAATTTAGATGCATAATGATCCTCTAGACTAACGTAATAGTTAGGTCTACAGATCCAAGAAACTGCTCATTGACTCAAATTACAAACTATTCCACTAATGCATTCATCACTAAACTTTTTATGCCTAATGTCACAAACAAAATTAATGCATTGCACATCTTTTCCATAATCTTGTAATGGAGTTATAATTACTTTGATACCACATATGAAAATATATTTAATTTTTTTTTATCTTTGTTATGTTTTTGAATGTTTGCCCAATTGATTAAATTTACTTCAGTTGCTTGATTTTCATTATTCTCAACAGTTACATCTCCAGACTTTTCTTCGCAAACATATTTAGCATATTTAGAGAATAATGATTTTTTAACAAACTTTTCTTTAGAGGTGATCGGGAAATCAACCCATGATCTAGTCATTTCTTCAACTTGTTCCTCATCTATAGAGGTTTCAGCTTGCTGAAGTTGAGCTAAGGTGGTCATTTCATATTCATCAGAGAACTCACTAGGACATTCTCCTTCCATCATTTCATTAATTTCTTCACCTTCTATTGACTCAGTTTCAGATTCTATATCTTCTTCAAGCTTTTCTTCTATTATTTCTACTATCCCTTTGTTATTTCTTAGGGCTAGATCTACTACTTCATCTTTAGATAGCTTGATATAATCCAAACTTCCTAATAGGGCTGTTCATTTTCGATTCGAACCAAAATTTTGGGCCGAACCGAACCGAAAAAACCTGAACCTAACCGAACCTATGTGTTTCGGTTTAGGTTTTCGGTTTAGGGAATTTTTATTTTCGGTTTTAGGTTCGGTTTAGGCTCGGTTCGGTTAAACCGATTGAAAACCGATATTTTTTTAATTTAGCCTTCCCACTTCCCAGACGGCAGTTCCCAGTTCCCACTTTCCCAACCCAATTCGTCTTCGTCCCTTAGGGTTTGGTCTGAAATCTCCCATCAGCCGTCGTCTCGCCTCGCAGCCTCGCTTGTCGCTTCCCAGCCGTGGCCGGTGGCCGGCTCAGCCGCTCCGGTAAGTTCGTCCTCTCTCTCTCTCTCACTCTAGTCTCGTCTCTCCTCCTCTCCCGTTATCGATTTATTGTGCGTGACCACCGGCTGCTGCTTCTCTGCTTCTTCAGGCTTCATCGCTTCAATTTATCGCTTCCGAGTTCCGACCAGTCTTCACTTGTCACTTCATAGCCGCGACCAGTGGCCGGCTCCGCCGCTCCGGTAAGTTCGTCCTCCCTCTCTCTCACTCTTGTCTTGTCTCTCATTCTCTCCCGTTCTCGATTTTTTGTGCGTGACCACTGACCACCGGCTGCTGCTTGCCTGCTTCTTCAGGCACTTCCTGTTACTTCTTGATTTCTCTTGTCTCATTCAGTGATTCAGGCTTCAGTTCAGGACTTCAGATCCGCCGTGAGCCTTGAATTGTCTCGTTCATCATCATCACGAGGTCTCAGGTCAGCCACTCAGCCATGAACCTTCAATTTTCTTATTTATTTCTTTGATTGAATATGAAAATCTGAAATTGTGTAATTTAGATAATAGATGATCTGCTGAAGTCTTATATTGAATCAGAATAGTGTAAGGTTTGGGTAGATTAGTAGATGACTTGGAAATCATCGTGATTTAGAAATCAGATTGATTGATGCAATGATTTTTCTTCATTGAATTCAGATTGATTATCAAACCGGTAAAGTTGAATTTGGAAATCGAAACCACGGATAGGCTTTCAAGCAATGTAAGTAAATATAGTGATTGTATTGTATGTGTGATGTCTAATTGTTTTGATTGGAGAATGGAGATTTTCACTTTCAAATTATTTGATTTTCAATTTTATAATGTCTATTGTATCAATTTCACTATTTGTATTTTGTAAGTGTGAAACTGTGAAAGTGAAACTAGGAAGTATGATGAATGGTGTTATCTAATTTTGTATTTGTTATATAGATGTCGAGCTCCAAATCCAAAAGGCGTAGAACGCCCAGCAATGACCCCAACAATGAGATCGATCAGCTTAATCAACCGGAGTCAATAGACTTGCGTTCACATGGATCGGAAAATTACTTGGGAGAGGATGAGGTTGAATACAATGAGGAAGATGAAGAGAATCCTTTAGATACAGAGGACCCTCGTCTCTTTTCTGAAAGTGAAGGAAAGATGGAAGAGGTCCAAGAGGATGCGAAGGAAGATAGGAAGTATTTCAAGCAGTCAACGAAACGTGCTAATTTCTGGTCGCAGTATAAGTCTTACAAAGACAAAGAAGGGCATATACGGGTTGAATGTGTTTATTGCAATAAAACTTTCGCAACTGATCCGATCAAGAATGGCACGAGCAACTTGAAAAGCCATTACAATGGTTCGAGGGCTTGTAAAATGAATCCGAAGAACAAGACCAAAGGTACTCAATCTAAACTTGTTTTAGATAAAATTGATGATAGTGGAAGTTGCAAGATGAGAGCTTGGGTGCTAGACCAGAAAACAAGTAGATTGAAATTGGGGAAATGTATTATTGGGAATGGGGTACCATTCTCATTTGTTGAGAAGTATGACTTTAAGGACTTTGTAGCATCTGTATGCCCTGAATTTAAGATGCCTTCGCGTTCTACTATAACGCGTGATTGCTTTAAGATATATGATGATGAAAAGGAGAAATTGAGAGTTTATTTAATGAAGAATTATCAGAGGGTTTGTTTCACTACTGATACATGGACCTCTATTCAGAATATTAGCTATATGACTTTGACGGCTCATTTTATTGATAATGATTGGAATCTGCAGAAAAGAATTCTGAATTTTTGTCCAATTAGTAGTCATAAGGGGGAAGATCTTGCTAGAGCAATTGAAGATTGTCTTAGACCTTGGGGTTTACTTGAGAAGGTGTTTGTCATCACTTTGGATAATGCAAGTGCTAATGATGTTGCATGTAATACTTTGCAAGAGCTTCTGTTAGCTAATGATTGTGTCATTTATGGGGGCAAGTTTATGCGAATGAGATGCACTGCTCACATTGCCAATCTTATTGTCCAAGATGGTTTGAAGATTCATGACAAGTGCATTGATAAAGTCAGAAGAGTTGTTCGTTTTGTAAGGAGCTCTCCAGCTAGATTGCGCATGTTTAAAGAAGAAGGTGAGAAATTGGGAGTTCAGTGTAAGTCTTCTCTAATCTTGGATGTTTCTACTAGATGGAATTCAACATACATGATGTTGGATGTTGCTATGAAGTATAAGCAAGTGTTTCCTAGGTTGGATACCCAAAAAGATGCAAATGGTGATTTAATTGGCCGCATTACAGCAGAAGAGTGGGCTAAGATTGAGAAGATGAGGGATTTCTTGGAAGTGTTTTATGAATTCACAAACACTGTGTCTGGTACCTCTTATGTGATAGTGAGCAATGTGTTCTTTTTTATTGCTCAAATTGTGGTTATACTAAATGAAAGGGCTGGAGGTGAAGATCCTTTTTTCAAAGCAATGGCACAAAAAATGAAAGAGAAGTGTGACAAGTATTGGGGTAAAGTAGAGGAGATGAATGGGTTCATGTTTGTTGGTATCATTCTGGATCCAAAGAGAAAGTTTGACGGATTGAGATTGCAGCTGCATGACATATATGGGCGAAAGACCGGAGAGGAGTTGGCCATCCATATGAAGAATGTTGCAAAAGAGTTATTTGATGAGTATCGGAACATCTACTCTCTTCCATCTTCAGAAGTTGTCACTGGACAAGAGCAGAATAGTAGGGTGTGTTCAAGAAGTTCAACACCAAGCATCTTGAAAAGCTTAGATTCTCGATTAGAACAGCTTGATGAATCTGATGGGGCAATATACGCAACTGAGTTTGATCGATACTTTCATAAGCTACGAGTACGTCCTAGTGAATGTGAAGATGTCTTCAGATGGTGGAAGCTGAATGAACATAGATTTCCTATTATGGCATGACTAGCACGTGATGTATTAGCCATTCCGGTCACTTCGGTTGCATCAGAATCAACCTTTAGCACCGGCGGGCGTACTCTTGATCGGTTTTGAAGCTCATTAGGCCTTCAGGTGAAGTCTTTACCTTGAAAATTCAGTTTTGTTTACTTTACATATAAATTTTCTCTTATAGTTATATGCACCTTTTCTTGTGTATGTGAATAGACGGTTGAAGCACTTATTTGCACACAAAACTGGATTCGTGCAACTCGAGCTATCGAAGAGGTTGATCTAGATGAAATACAAACATTAAGAGAGACGGAGGAAATAGAAGATGGTACTTCTTTTTATTACCTTATTGGCTTATTAGTATTATTTACATTTTTCAATGCACACAATACTTGAAGTATTTGTTTGTTTACTAACTTCATTATTTTGTTTATCTTTTCCTCTTTTAGAGTTGGAACAATTAAGGATATCTTGAAGTCTTGAAGACCGGCTTAGCCAACGCCCAAAAACACTTGGTTCCTTTTGTTTATCTTCTCGACTTTTGTTGGATTTTCGTATTGCCTATGTTCTTATCTTTTGAAGGATAAAACTCTATAAGTCAATCTCTGCATGAATTTGAATTGTCACTTGTTTTAGGTTGCCCATGTGCATTTTGTTGAATGAACAATGAAATATGAATCTAAATTTATCATGTTTCATACTTTCATGTTTGCACTTTCTTTTATTTTTTATTTGCTATTTGCACATTTTATGTTCATTTCTGTGCAGCTGTACAACTACTATTTGCAGCCACTGTTATACATTTGTGATGTACAAAGCATGAAAGCAATAGGTACAAAGCATGAAAGCATGAATTCAATTTTAAAAGGGTAATGTGTAATTGGCAATTGCTTTGCTATGTGCTACTGCTACTGTCGATGAACAGCACAACAGTCCTAGACTCCCAACATTGTTGTACAATGTACAATTTTTTTTTAATGATCAAATAAAATCGAAAAAAAAAAAGTCAAATAAAATCGGTTCACTTAGGTTTATAACCAAACCGAACCTAAACCAAACCGGTCGAAAACCGAACCAAACCTATTAGTTTCGGTTCGATTATCGGTTTACGTTTTTTGAAATTTTGGTTTTCGGTTCGGTTCGGTTTGGCCAGGTTCGGATCGGTTTTAAGCCGATGAACAACCCTACTTCCTAAGGCTTCTGCTAGTCTATTGTTTTTCTTATTTTTGCATTCATTAGCATAATGACCGAATTCTTCGCATGCCCAACACTTGCAGTTTTTCTTTTTCTCAGGACAGAACGATGCTTTCTGGAAAAACCTTCTGTTTTTAGATAATGGTTTTTTATAATACTTCTTATAATATTTTTCACCTCTTTGTTTATTGAAACTTTTTCTCTTATAGTTTCCTTTTCCCTAATAATCTCTATTGTTACATCCCCATTTTGTTGACGTCTCCCAACAAGTTAAGAATTGTTTTTTCATTCTTTGGGTGCTTCTCACATCTCGACATTTTTTCTCAACCCATTTTCTAACATAGGAAATTCTATTACAAAGGGTATCTTTATCTCCATTTTTAATTAACTCTCGATACTTTTCACTTATTTGTTCATTAATTTGGGCAGGAAGTTTATCAAAGAACATTTGCAGATTAGTGTTGTTTTCTCCTATCTTATAATAATCTCTCTCGAATTCTGTTATGTAATTATCAACATATTTCATGTTACAGATTTCAAGATTATTTAAGGTTCTTTTCCATTTTGAAACTTCCTTATCTTCATCTTCTTTTTCTCCAATGAATTCGTCTTCTATTAAATCACATATTAACGTGAACATCGTTACTGGGCTTGCCAAATTCCTAAGCTCTTGTTTTGGTTTATCACCAATAGCTCCATTCCAGTCGGCAATACATCCATAGAAACTATGTTCTATGTAATTAAGGAATTGAGAAGAGTTCCATCCTACGTTCATGTTTAATACACTACATACTTTTCTTCCAGAACTCTATGATTTCACGCCTATTCCTTACACCATCTAGGTTTAATTTATAACCTGTTTCACTTATGGGTTCTAGATTAATTTCTCTTTGATTTGGTCCATGGCTTGGCATAATGCTTACTCCAAATCTTTCCTTCTTTTCCAGAAATTCTTTAGGCTTTAACCTAGGTCTGTAATTACTAGTTGAACCATGTTCATACCGTCTGTAATGTCTTCTAGCTTCATTTTGTTCTACTGGTTCATTCTCCTTCAGCCTTCATTGTCTTAAAATTTCATTTAACCTTTTTTGCATTTTAGATATGGGAATGTTTTCCATGTCTTTTAGGTTAATTAATCTCATTTGCTGGTACATAGCTTCTTCATCTGAGTTCTTTTCAGACTCGTCGTCGCTCATGACTTCTTGGTTCATAAAGTTGGTTTCAATGGTTTTTTGTTTCTGTAATTTCAGCTTTCATTCTGGGTCATCCAACTTAGTGCTAAATCTGTTTATTTGTCGAATTGGATGTTGATTCATTTTTAGGATTTTGATTTTTGTCTTGGTTTTCTTCTTCTACCGTTGCCTTGTTCCTTATAATATTATCTAATTTAGTAGAAAACTTCTTTTTGGATTTTTTAAATGGATAACTGTATTTAAAATGATCTCCTTTCTTAATTTCACCACCTGATGTTAGGCTTATCTGATGGCTACTTTCGTTAATGGCTTTTAGATTTGTTAAGTGATGTACTTCGCCTGTTTCTTTTACAGTCTTAAATATTTTACTGCTAATCTCGATATATAATGATTCTAATTTTTTAACTTCGATTTTTAGATCTATAAGTTGGTCTGAAATGGCATTCAAAATTGCTCCAAAATACTTATCACTTACATCTAAATGTAAAGCATGAGGATAAGTCTTATGTGGGCAATTAGTAGACACCTCCAGATTGCCTTATAGATAAATACAAATTATTTTTAATTAACTTGACTCTGATACCAAATTGCAAAATCACACAGAAATATGAAAGTACTAAAGAATATTAAAGCGGAAATTAGAAAGACAATAACATAAACTAAGGATATAACTTAAACTTATTAAAAGCTAGGGTTTATTTTTTATAAATTTTTAGTCTTTATGGGGCAAAGTTTACAATTGCATAAAAGTGAATAGTGACTTTTGGCTATTCTCCAAAATATTTTGGAGATTTGGCTATTGTCCAAATATCTTTGGAATTTTTGGCTAAATTCCAAGTTTACTAGAAAAAAAATTGGGCATTTTTGTTCATATAAGGTGTTGATTTCATACACAATAGATAAATTGGGGCTCTTCAAAATAGTATCCTACAACTATCTCTTTGGCCCAACTTTCTATTTGAGCCTAATATTGTTGGGTTAAATCAAGTGAATGAAGACTTGTTGCATCAAAGAAACCCTATGAATCTTCTTTTCTACTCTATTCGAATCATCATCTCCTTCCATAGCTGCTAGTGCAAGGTCTTCCATATTTTTCTCATTCTTCATAAATTCGTCCATTTTTTTTTAACAATTTCCCTGGAAGACTAATCGACATTCAACCTTCCATCTTGAAGAAGGTATCTTTCTTGCACACCTTCCGCGAGGGGAACCAGGTTGTTGATAGGTTGGCGCACATCGGTTTCTCTTCGTCGTTTGTCGTCGTTTGTCGCCGAGCGAGCTCCTGCTGAAATTGTCGACGTTGTCCATTTGGACGCTCTTGGACGATGAATAAACCGCGGTTGACCATCCCCAAATCCTTGCCTTGTATCAAAAAAAAAAAAACCCCACCCTCCGCCATACACACGATGTCGTCGTCGACCACCACTTTGACCCCATCTTACTTGTGCAATCCAAGAAGCTGCTACACTTCCAATACGGACCGGCACTCACTGGATTCGAATGCTAGTTAATGAAACAAAGCCATCCATTATCCATAAGACAAAATCCACCACGGTGGCCCACCCAATTGTCAACTAAGGTGCCACATCAGGGTGGTGGACGTTGGTATTCCAAACATTTTCATGAAGATTTTGATTTAAAATTCAAACCTCATCAAAATCAATAATTGAATCTTAAAAAAAAAGTAACCAGCCAATTACAAACATAACCTAATTAGCAACATGAAAAGAAGTAAGTTCCTCCAACAGATTACTCAGCCCCTTGTAAGAAGAACCTCCTTCCTCCACAGCCTTCCAAGCCTTCTCCTTCAACTCCGCAACTCTCTTCCTCATCTCCTCCGCCTCCTCCCCGACCATCACCCTTCTCACTGCCGCCTCCACCGCCTCCCTCCTAACACCCGCCCCCTCTGCCTTCCTATCGTAGTACTCCTCCACCCCGACCGGAACCCCGACCCTTAGAACCTCCGTTATCAGCTTCTCATTCATAAACTGCTCAGCGAACCCTGGCCATGTAACCATCGCAACCCCAGCTGATATCCCCTCCAGCGTCGAGTTCCACCCGCAGTGCGTCACGAACCCACCCGTGGCCTCATGGTCCAAGATCATGACTTGCGGGGCCCACCCTCTTATGACGAGTCCCTTGTCTCTAGTCCTCGCCTCAAACCCGCTCGGTAGCCATTCTTTTCCAGTGGGGCGATCTGCATCGTTGACTGCCTTACCAGGCCTTCTTATGACCCAGATGAAATGCTGGCCAGAGGACTCAAGTCCCATGGCAATCTCGTGGAGCTGGGCGACGGGCATGCAAGTGATGGAGCCGAAGCAGACAAAGATGACGGAGTTGGGGGGCTTTGTGTTGAGCCATTGAAGGCAGGCGTGCTCATCTATGTCTGCTTTCTTTCCTCTCGTAGCCTTCTCCTCTATGTTCCTGTACGTGTGACCACCAATCCGACAGGTTAATCGATTACAACAAAAGAATAGGATTGTTATTCTACATTGGAAATTATCCACAAGTTTTAAACGGTTATAAAAAGCAAATTATGCACAAGTTTCAAGGGTTATTGACGACGTTAAAAGTTTTTTTTAAATGATATGTACAATGCAATCCAACCCCTTCAATTCAAATTTTAAATATATTTATATATAAATTTTAAGTTTAAAAATATTAAAATACAATATATTTAAGGATGACTTAACAAAAAGAGATCAGGGTGGTTTTCTCTAAGTTTTCTTATTTTTTTTAACGGTTTTTCTATCTTATACCCCAAGGGCATATAATAAGATCCTAAATTGGGAAAGATTCCCTACAAAAAAGCAAGCAATCCTAAAAAACTATTTTAAAAAATGGCTAAACTCGTTTTAGGGCCTTATCCTATATATACTCTTGGGGTATAGGATAGAAAAATCGTTTTTTTAATTCAAAATTCATAAAGGCTATTGACAAGACGACGTAAGACTATTGACAATATAATATATTTTTTTTTTGAAAAGTATTCACAAATCAGACTGAGATACTAATCAACTCTGAAAGGTATACATCCCTGATCTCCTGGGATAAAATCTGCAAAAGCAAACACCAAGGTGGGCTAGGCATTAGGAAAGCGGAAGAGCTCAATGAGAGCCTCCAAATGAAACTTCTCTGGAAAATCTACACAAATGAAAACAACATCTGGGTACGAGTTATCAAAGAGAAGTACCTAACAAATCAAAGAATCCAACAAAGAACAAACCAGGACACCTCCTGGCAATTTGGAAGACTTCTCTCCATCCGGAAAAAATTTGACAAAGGACTCTTATGGCTAGTAGGGAATGGTCAATCTATCAATGTTTGGAATGATCCTTGGATCCCAAACATAAGGCTAACAAATTTTCTAAATAACCATGATCCAAATATGAAGGTTAGTGATCTCATCTTAAATGACAAAACATGGAATACCCAACTAATTAGCAACATGTTTCCATCTAACATTCAGAATGAAATTCTCAAAATCTATATCCCAGATTGGCAGGTCCAAGATAAGCTTATATGGAAACCTGACCCCTTTGGAAACTTCTCCACAAAATCGGCCAAGACCATATTAAGAAATGAAGAACAAGTAATAGGAAACCACAAATGGATTTGGAACCTATGTCTACCACCAAGACAAAAAAATTTTCTTTGGAAAGTCATGTCAGATGGCCTCCCAACGAAAGAACGCCTAAATAGATACTTTAATAGAGTTCCGAGTCAATGTTGCCTATGCAATCAAACAAGTGAAGACTTACATCATCTCCTCTTAAGATGTCAATATACGAGAGAAGTAATCGCCCATTACGAACAAATGACAAAGGCTTATTTTCAACTCCCTAACAGACATGGTAACCTAATCAACATAGAAAAAGTCAAAGAGGACAACAGTAATTTTAATGATATAGTCTTCATATGGCTGGCCATTTGGGAGGCTAGAAACAATCACATCTTTAAAACAAAACATATAACCCCTCCGAACATAGTAGCTGAAACTGCTATCTCTGCCATTAAAGACTGGAATTATGCAAAACAGGAAATCATCAAGCCAGGAAGAAAGAATAAGAGATCAAGAGCAAAGTGGACCAAACCCCAAACATCTATCTATAAAATTAATATAGATGGCTCTGTGAAACCCACAGGCGCCTGTCAGGTGGGGGGAGTTATCCGAGACTCTCAGGGTCATATTAAGGATATTTTTTACCAGGTAACGGAAAGAGGAAGTATCCTCCAAACTGAAGCCTATGCTATTCAAATAGGAATGGAGCACGCCCGAAGTTTAGGTATAAAGAGAATTGTCATTGAAGGAGACAACCAAGAGATTATAAAAGCAATCAAGGAAGGGAAGAACACAAAGTGGGAAGTCTTACGTCAAGTACATCACATCAATCGGCAAAGAGAGCACTTTGATCATGTCGAATTCAAACACTGCTACAGAGAAGCTAACAAGGTTGCAGACTATATAGCTAGAACTGGTATCATTACGAATAGGAATACCATCCCTTTTAACAGGGAGCTTTGTACCATCATCCGTCAGGATGATCCAGGGAGTCAATTACATTTTATGTAATTCTCCCTATTGTTTGCCTGCTGTAAAAAAAAAAAATAAAAAAATATCCATCAATAGCCTAGTTCCTTGCCGCCGAGCACCATAAGTTTGCGAGAGTTCAACCTGTTTGTTCTTTAGATTATTGTTTTAGGTTTTTAAAAATAAGAATCTGAAAATAATAAGTGTCATATTATTGCGAGAATACTGTCATTCTTTTAGGTTTATGCTCTACTCCGGGTAAAAATATGCTCGATTTTGATTTGCACATATAGGGCAAATGCTTCTAATACCGCTTCTTTTTGTTTTTAGATTTTTAGAAATTGAAATTTGCAACTTAAATGACTTCGATACAGTTTTAGGGTTTTTTTTAGTGAAGCTGAGTAGCTTAATGTGTGAGTGAGATGTATTGGTGTGTTGGAATTGTTTATAAATACTTGTAACCGTGTCCTGAATAAAGTCAATTAGAACTTTCCCTTCAAAATAACAAACTCTCTCTTTAATTGCTCTCCAACTGTAACATGGTATCAGCCTAGGGTTTTGATCCTCTTCCGCTTCTTCAAGCTTCGGCTTCGCTTCTCCCATGGCGTTCAAAGTTGCTAATGATCCTCGCTTCCCCCCACCCAGCCCGATCGATCCTTTGAGTGAGCTCTATCTTCACAATTCCGATCATCCCAATCTTGTTCTGTCCACGAGTCTCCTGGATGGTCGCAATTATCACCAATGGAGGCGATCTTCCGAAATTTCTCTTCTTGCGAAGAATAAACTCGGCTTTGTCCCCGGCACCTGCAGATCTTCCTTTGACAATCCCGTTCTGGCGATGCAGTAGGAGCGCTGTAACAATATGGTCCTTTCTTGGATCTATCACTCCGTGATCAAGGACATCGCTGAATCAATCCTCTTTTGCAGATCTGCGTCGTAAGTTTGGAAGGAACTAGCTTCGTGTTTTGGTAAGCCAAATCGCACTCGTCTTTTCAAGTACAGCGAGATCTGAGTTCTTCTGTTCAAGGAAACTTATCAGTTTATGCTTATTTTATTGCTTGCAAGAAACTTTGGGATGAATATATGGTTCTTCTTGAGGATAAGGCATGTTCATGTGGTTCCAAGGCTATTGTTTATGAAATTCTTCATGATCAGCAAGCCATTCAGTTTCTCATGGGGCTCAATGAGTCCTACTCTGGTGTTCGAGGCAATATTCTCCTGATTAATCCTCCACCGACGCTTGATGAGGTGTATCAGATGATTCTTCAGGAGGAGGAACAACGCACTCTTGGTGTTCCTGATGCTAAGGTTGGTGTTGATTCCACCGCTCTTGCCTCTCAGCAATCCAAATAAGTTCCTCTAGCTCGCAAAAGGCTCCTCGTAACAACAATTCGAATCAGAAAGCGTATGGAAGCAAGCGCAACAACCTGCTTTGTGAGCACTGCAAACAGACCAATCATACGATTGATTGTTGCTGGAAACTTCATAGATATCCTCCTAATTTTCAACCTCGCAATGCTCATACTGCTGCAACCACATCGTCTGAGATGGCTTCCTCAGGTTCTGGTGCAGGCTCTGTTGCCGATGCTCCTTATTCTCTCACTGCTGATCAATATGGACAATCGATATCTCTCCTGGGTAAGGTTTCGTCACAACAACCATCTGAATCTTGTGCATTTTTGACATTTCTCATTTAACTTTGTTCATTCTCCTCATACTGCCACCACTATCACCTTGCCGAATGGTTACAAATCTTCTGTTAAACATCTTGGTACTTCCAACTTATCACCCAAGCTGTCAGTACCAATGTACCACATGTGCCAGAATTTTGTTTCAACCTTTTGTCAATTAGCAAACTCACCAAAGCTCTTCAAACCAATGTTTTGTTTATTCCTCATGAATGTTACATTCAGGACCCTTTGATGAAGAGGCAAATTTTACTTGGTAAGGAGGATAGGGGCTTGTATGTGCTGGATTCTTCAGTCAAGACTTCTACTACTGCTTCTTCTGTTGGATCTTCATCTGTTGCTTCTTCTGTTTTCAAGTATTTCAATAAGAGCCTTGATCTTTGGCATTGTCGGCTTGGTCATGCTGCTTACGACCAGCTTAAACACATTCTTTTTCTTTCTCATCATACTATGTCTTTTTACATTTGTAAAGTCTGTCCAAAGGCAAAACAACATAGGAAATCTTTTCATTCTTCTTCTAGTCGTGCTGTTGCTCCTTTTGACATGATCCATGTAGATACTTGGGGTCCTTACAAGACTCCCACCTATAATGGATTTCGTTTTTTCCTTACTACTGTTGACGATTACTAGAGATGTACTTGGTTGTTCTTGTTATCTCATAAGAGTAATTTTCTTACTGTCATCAAGTCTTTTCATATGCTTGTTGTTACTCAATTCAATTCTCATATTAAGATAATCCGATCTGATAATGCACCTGAGTTTGGAGATGTTTTTGCCAAGCAATTTTATGATGATCAGGGAATCACTCACCAAACCTCTTGTGTTGAGTAACCCCAACAAAATGGAATTGTTGAACGCAAACACAAACACCTTCTTGAGGTAGCCCGAGCCTTGTCTTTTCAATCTAATCTCCCACCCCAATATTGGGGCCATTGCGTTCTCACTGCCACATTTCTTATTAATAGAACTCATCTTGCTTCTCTACACCACAAATCACCTTATGAAGTTCTATTCAATAAGCCTCCTGATTACACCTTCTTGAAGTCTTTTGGCTGCCTTGCCTTTGCTAATACCCTTAAACGAGGATGAGATAAATTCCAATCTCGTGCCTCTCCCTGTGTCTTCATTGGTTACTCCTTTGGTAAGAAGGCATATGTTGCTTTGGACCTTCAAACCAAGAATGTGTTTCATTCTCGAGATATGGTGTTTCATGAACACCATTTCCCTTTCTTTTACATCTCTTCCTTTCACCATTCCTTTACTTTGCCAGCTCTTGTCCATGATTACCCTGATCATATATTTTTGCCAGTAGAAACTCCTCCTCCTCTTGTGCTCCCTTCTTCATCTGATGACAGTCTTATTACACAGTCTTCTTCATCAAGTTCTGAAGCTCCTCTTTCACCATCTCCTCCCTTTGCTCCTGTTCCTTTGCGCCGATCCTCTGGGCAGCATCACCTTCCTTCATACTTGACTGATTATGATTGCACATACAAGCCTCCATCATCTACCCCATCAGTAAATTTAGTAACCTCTAATCTCCTTCCTCCTTCCCATTTCTCATTCATTTCTTCCTTAACCTCCTTTTCTGAACTCTCCTCTTATATTGAAGCTTCCACTGATCCAAATTGGATTTTGGCAATGAAGAAAGAGGTTGAGGCTTTACATGCCAATGACACTTAGCCTTTCCTGAGAAAACTCTGCTTTAAGCCTTTCTTCAGAGTTCTAGCTAGCCCGGGATTTGGTTCCCTTACCCATGGGCAAGAAACCCATTGGTTGCAAATGAGTTTTCAAAGTGAAATTGAAATATGATGGATCTCTAGAACGGTATAAAGGAAGACTTATGGCAAAGGGGTTTAATCAGAAGTATGAAATTGGCTTTCATGAGACATTTTCTCCTGTGGTAAAGATGCAAACAGTGCGTTGTCTCATCTCTGTTGCAGCCTCTAGGAAGTGGCTTATTCACCAATTGGAAGTGAATAATGCTTTTCTCCATGGGAATCTCTATGAGGATGTGTATATGAAAATGCCAGAGCCCAGAAGGCATTCCTAATCCGAATCAATTGGTTTTCAAGCTCAAAAAGTCCCTCTATGGACTTAAGCAAGCATCACGACAATGGTTTCACAGGTTATCTTCTTCCTTGGAGTCACTTGGCTTTAGACAGTCCAAAAATGATTACTCCTTATTCATTTTAGATTGGGACAATCACTTTACTCTTGTGGGGATTTATGTGGATGATCTCCTTATTATGGGGATTTCTCGTCTCAAAGCCTATCTAGATAGAGAGTTCAGTATTAAGGATATCGTCCAATTGCATTATTTTCTTAGTTTGGAAGCATCTTATCTTGATCATGGGATTGCTTTGACTCAAAGGAAATTCACCCATGAACTTTTGCGTGAGATTGATCTCTCTGATTTGAGTGCAGTGTGCACTCCTTTTCCGCTGCATTGCAAGCTCCTTCCTGACAGTGGCTCTCCTCTGAGTGATCCTTCTCTATACAGAAGGCTCATTGGCAAGTTAAATTTCCTCACTCATACTTGACCAGACTTAAGCTTTGTAGTTCAGACGTTAAGTCAATTCATGCAGTGTCCTTGCATAAATTGACTATGATGCCTAGCTTGGTTCACACTTTGAGGTATGTGTTGGGCACTGCTGGGTGTGGCATTCTCCTGAACGGGTCTGATTGTCCTTCCTTGAATGCTTATTCAGATTCTGACTGGGTGTCTTGCCCTATCACCAGATGCTCTGTAACTGGTCACATTCTCTTGCTTGGTACCTCCCCTATCAGTTGGAAGTCAAAGAAGCAATCCATCGTCTTTCGTAGTTCTGCTGAAGCTGAATACAGAGCTATGGCTCAAGCATTTGTAGAGGTCACTTGGATAGTTATGCTTATCCAAGGGATTGGTATTCCTTCATTGCAACCGGTTACTCTTCATTGTGATAATAGTTCTGCACTTCAAATTGCTCGAAATCATGTGTTTCATGAGTGCACAAAACACATTGAAATGGATTGTCACTTCACCCGGGATAAGGTCCTTGAAGGGTTGTTGCAACTGTCATATATTCCGACTACTCAATAACTCGCTGATGTGTTTACCAAGACATTACCTTCTGCTCAGCAAAATCGCCTTCTCTCCAAGCTTGGATTTTTAAAAGTAGCTGAGTAGCTTAGTGTGTGAGTGAGATTTATTGGTGTGTTGGAACTGTCTATAAATACTTGTAACCGTGTACTGAATAAAATCAATTAGAACTTTCCCTCCAAAATAACAAACTCTCTCTTCCATTGCTCTCCAACTGTAACATATATCATGTGGTCTTATCGAAATGAGGGAGGGCTTGGTAGTTGCTTCCTTAGGCGGAGATTTGCCGAAGGTGCTACAGAATCCACAGGGGGGCTACCTAGCTTCGAAGACGTAGATCTTCAATCGCGTACGTAAGATCAATTCTAATTTAGATTTACAATGGAATACTGATTTAATGACATGATTTCTAGATTAGATGATTTTACAAATTACAATGGAATATGACATGATTTCTAGATTAGATGATTTTACAAATTACAATGGAATACTAAGGGCTTTGTTTGGTTGAACAAATGAATTAAGTAACTTCTTACTTCCCATTTTGCAACATACCTAGTCCCTAGGGAAATAAAATTCCCCCATTATGTAGGAATTGGAATTCCCATAAAGCCAAATTCATGTGTTTTTAAGTATTCAAAAAGACAACCAAATACCTATATCTATATATCTATATATAAACTCTTAAAACAGAAGAGTTTCAGCCTCCGTGTCACACCCACCTTAATTCTCTCATTTTAACTAATTTATTTTTTCCTTTTTTCTTTTTTTTTTTTTTTTAAAAAAAATTCCAATTGATTTTCATCTTTAAAAAAATCAATCTACATCTATATATCTATATATATCTATATATCTATATATATATATATTCTAAAAACGGAAGAGTTTAAGCTTACGTGTCACACCTACCTTAATTCTCTCATTTCAACCAATTTTTTTTTTTTTTCAAATTTTCCAATTGATTTTCATCTTTAAAAAATCATGTATATAAACTCTTAAAACAGAAGAGTTTACTTAATTCTCATTGTATAATACATTAATTTTATTATATCTTACTTTTACGAGCTTATTGATATATTTTCTTATTAAAATTTTAATTTTTAAAAATCGCGTCTTGGCGTGGGAACTATACTAGTTTATCTTATTTCTTAAGTTTTTAAACTTCGAGAGTTTTTTTAATTGTTAACCAAACGAACTCTAATTTAGAAATTAGATTTACAATGGACTTCTAATTTAGATTTGGATGAATTTGTGTAAGTTTTTCATTTGCTATCCTTTAGATTCGTAAATAATTTCTTGAATATAGAAAGATTTCGTGTGCAATTCACCATCTCATCGATCAATAGGGGGACTCTACAAATTTGGTTATCTCAAGACTGATCTACTTTAGCCGATCAGATTATCCCGGCTCCGCTCATGCATGAATAGTCCGATCAAGAAGATTCATTCCTTAAAAAAAAAAAAAAAAAACATGCATGCATCCACCCAATTTCCCATAGAATGTGATTCCATGTGAGAATCAAATTAATGAGTTGGACAAAATCAACAATGAATTCGATGAGTGGATCGCCTCATTAGGAAGTTTTAGAAGGCAGGCAATGAATATTGAATTAAATTAAAAAGAGATTAATGAATGGAGATATGCATGCAATGCAACTCACCGATTGCACAATGAAACGGGGCCGATGCTCCATGCCCTCCTCCCCTCAACTCTCCGGTAATGGTCGGCGAACTCCGACTCCAGCTCCTCGAAGCTGTTCATTATGACGCCGTAGCTCCTCCCCTCCGCCTCCACTCCCTCTCTTGCTATTCTCATCATCGCGCTCTCCCTCCCCCTCGCCGCCTCCTTCCACTGCGGCGACACCTTCCTCATCGTCATCCTCACCTCCTTCGGCGCTTCCGGGACCACAAACTCCTCCTCCCCCTTGGTTATTATCGCCTCCAGGTTCCTCCTCATCGCGTCCAGGGCCGAGATCCCGAAGTACCCGCACCCGTGGAACGACACCCTCGGTATCCCCAGCCTCGCGGCGACGTCTACCGTCATGGGGACAATCCGGTCCGACACCAGGCAGGAGGGCCTCAGCTGCGACAGGAGGCGCTCCAGCGGGGCGGCCAGGAGCTCCACGCCCTGGAGGAACTTGTCGATGTCGTCGTCTTCGACGATGTGCTCGAAGTTCTCGATGCCGGCTGGGAGGCCGACTTGCTCGCCCGGGAATGGGAGGATCTCGAGGTGGATGGTGGGGGAGTTGGCGAAGACGGCGGCGTTGGCCGGGGTGGTGATGACGGTGGCCTTGACGCCGCGGGCGGCGAAGAGGCGGGCGATGTCGAGGAGAGGGAGCATGTGGCCGTGCGCCAGCAGGGGGAAGAATGCCACGTGGAGTCTTGCTGGGTTATGCGTTTGCTCTGCAATGCCCATGGCTGTGTTTTTTTCTTAGGCTCCCAAATTCAGAATGATTTTTTGGGTCAAGGTGGGATGAGTTTGTTTATGTACCGAGTATTATTTTATAGAGGATTTTTCATTTTTTATTTTGGATTAATTTGGTAAATATCCATTCCATTTACCCTATATTTAATTAAATGTCTATTTACCTGTAAATCTAAATCCTTGTCTTAGCCGAAACTAAACTCAAAACCGTCCCAAATGAACAAATCTGAAAAAAGGAGGGCTTCGATAACCTTTGTTTCTGCCCCTCGAATGGTTTATTTGGTGATTTATGTCTTCTTTAGAAGTCTAATCATTTAAACAATGAATCTTTCGAGATTTCACACTGGAGATAGATTTATCCTTTCTCAATATACAAATAATGCACTAAATACTACAGTACTATTTTCCATCATCTTTGTATGCTCCATCTCTTCGAAATGAAAAAGATAATTTTTGACATTTTCTAGTTGGGGATTTAAATGACATTTTATGTGTAAATGATAAACTTGGTGGTAACCCTCCAACAAAAAATAGATTCTTGAGATTAGCGGAGTTCATAACAACACATAATCTGGTAGATTTATCTCTTTTGGAAATAAATTCACCTGGTGGAAAAGGTCTCTCGATGCAGACAATATCTTTGAGAAATGTACTTTATTGATTTCTTATTCATAATAGCATTTACAATATTTACCCGAATTTGGCAACAAAGAACCATGCCTTCACAAGTTCGGATCATTGACAAATTTCGCGTGAACTCTGTGACAACCAACGCCCCAAGCTCCAACAATTCAGATTCGAACTTGCCTCGACCAAAAGATCGGACTACGAGACTATTATCAAACAAGCTTGGCGCATGAACACGGCTGGCTCCTCTATCTTCAGATGAGTTAAAAAAAGCTACAAGAACTTAAAAGAAAAAGCAAAATCTGGTGTCAATGATCGGTTGGTAATATTCGCCATCAGATTGCAATGATCGAATTTGAACATCAGAATCTTCAGCAATTGCTTCTCTCACAATATGACCATAATTTAGATGAAAAACAAAAACGATTACTACAAAAACATACATGTCTCATCAACTACCATAAAACTTATTGGGGTCAACGAGCTAAGAGATTCCATCTTAAAGCTATAAATACTAACACCAGATATTTTCATTGAGTGACAACTAGAAAGAGAAGTACAAATATTATAAAATCCCTTCACTCCAGTGATGGGACCACCCTCATCTCTGATGATGAATACCACAATGTTCTAAAAAACGCTTGGCGAATGCTTAGCGGTAGGGTGGGGCCAAGGGTCTAGGCGGTGTCTAGACGGATTTCATGGAGGGTCTTTATGGTCTAGGTGAATCTTGACGACCTTGATGACCTTGGCGGAGGGGCGAGGTCAAGGTTTCAGGCGGGGGTCTAGGCGGGCCTTAAAGGGTTTTTTAGAACAGTGATTAGGAAGAAGATCAAATCTGAATATACTAAACGATTTGTGGTTTTGAGACGCCCCCATAGATTTAGTATGGCCACAAACATTATTGACTCCGAGAATGAATGGCTCACTCGTCAGATCACTAACATCGAAATCAAACAAGCTGTTTTCAGTATGGCCAGTGATTAGTCCCCGAGCTCGGATGGCTTCTCTCCTGGTTTCTACGAAAAACACTAGCACATTATAGGACTCACTATCTTATAAGTTATTACAAGTTTTTTTTTCTTAGTGGGAAAATCCAGAAACAAATAAATCACACTTTCATAGCTCTTATCCCCAAGTGCAACAATCCTTCTACAATTAACCATTATAGACCTATCAGCATCTGCTCGACCATCTATAAGATTATCTCCAAGGTAATCACGACTAGGTTAAAAACAATTTTCCCAAAACTCATTCACCCCTTTTAGAGTGCGTTTATTTCAGAAAGGGCCATACAAGACAACATCCTTATCACCAATGCGATTATCCACCCATTTCATAAGAAGAAAGGGAAACAGGGTTGGTTGGCTGTTAAATTTGACATGGAGAAAGCCTTTGACATGGTTGATTAGGACTTTCTTTTGGGTATCTTCAACAAATTCGGTTTCTCTGCCTGTTTTATCTCATGGATTGCGGAATGTTTTACCACAATAACATACTTAGTTTTGATTAATAATGAAACCCACTTATGTCTTCAAACCCATGAAAGACCTACGCCAGGATGATCCCTTTTCCCCATATCGTTTCCTACTCATCTTTGAAGTCTTGTCTCATGGTCTTCAGGTTGAGTCTCAAAAGCCTAACAACCAGCTAGGTATCTCTATAACACGTCCCAGGACAAAAATCCCCTTCCTTGCCTTTACTGATGACATCATTGTCTTCGCTAACGCCTCAAAATCTGGTTGTGATCAAATCAACAAAATCATGACAGACTACTATAAAATCCCTGCCCAAAAAGTAAACCTTCAAAAATCGCTTTTCCAAAGCACAACCCATGTCAACTCTCATGCTAAGAACATGATCCATAATGAGTTAGGTATCCCTTTTACGATTAATTTAAGAAAATATTTGGGTTGCCCTGTCATCATTGGGAGGGTCACTAAATCTACTTTCAACGGCATTATTGTCTCCGCTAAAACACAATTATCTAAATGGATAGTGAACTCACTTTCACAGGAAGGACGATGTACCCTTATCAGAACAAATTTGACTGCTAAGCCACTATATCTAATGCAATGTTTTATGTTACCATCCTTTATCCATAAGGATCTCGACCGAATTAATAGGAATTTCCTCTGGAATAAGAGCCCTAAACACATACCCCTTATTAGCTAGCAGAAGGTTTGCAAATCACGGCATAATGGCGATCTGGGTTTGCGGACCTCTGAGGATATGAACACGATATTACAATTAAAGTTACTTTGGAAAATCATTGGTGAGCCCTCCGATCCTTGGGTAAAGCTTGTGACCAATCAATATCTTCAGCAACAACTTTATTAGAATTAATACAAACGTCGTGGTAAATCGTCCCGGCAATGGGCAAAACTCACAAACTTACTAGGTACCTTCAAAAAAGGATTGTGTTGGTCCATTATTGATGGAGATTCTATAAATTTTTTGGCATGATGTTTGGATTGGTAACGAGTCCAATGTATGTCATGCCAAAGACCCTTCACTCCTAAACCAAACGCTCAAAGTAAGCCATTTCATAAACCAAAACAGAACCTAGAAAGTTTATGAAGTACTGAACTATATAGCCAGATGAGTGATCAATTAGAGAACAATATTATCCATAATATTCTTCAAACCCCAATTCCTAAAAATATAACCCAAGATAGACTTTATTGACGTTGGAGTAAAAATGGCTGGTTTTCGACCAAATTTGCTTATGACATGCTACATCATATGAGAAACCATGCCCGATCTGATCTTCACTGGATTTGGGAACTAGATTTATTACCCAAAATAAAAAGCTTTCTTTGGCATGTCTTCAAGGATGGAATTCCTACAACAGTGCAGCTTGCCAGTAAGGGTATAGGTGTTCCTACAAACTGCCCACTTTGTAGTATGCATTACGAAGATATCGAGCATTTACTACAAAACTGCCCTGTTTCATGGGCAACAATACAGATATCCCTTAAAATTGCAGGGAAAATCAACTCTCTACAAGAGAACCATACATACATAAAAGATATCATACAATCTCTTATCAATGCTCTAGGCCTTCAGGATTTCACTACTCTCCCTTCCTGTTGGTGGAGCATTTGTTACTTCCGCAATAAAGCCCTCTTTGATAACATCCTTCCAAACCCCAGAATTATTATTTCATACACCTGTGACCAAATTGAAAACTGGAAACAAGCAACGCAACTGGAACTTGGATTTAACCCGAGCGCCAAACTATGAGTGAAAAAAATCATCATCATCAAAATGATAACACAACTAAAAGACGCTTATGCAAATGGACAAAACCGCAACAAAACTGGCATAAATTAATCTTTGATGGATTTAATTAACTCAAATTCTGGCCATTATGACTTCATTATTCGAAATCATTCTGGCTCTATTATCCATCTTGGGGAAGGTCCCTCTCCCTTCAACTTTTGTCATTGGGACCGAGGGTTTCGCCCTATGATTTAGTATCAATAAGACCAAGGAACATAAAATCTCTAATCTTATCATCGAAGGGGACAACATGAGCGTTATCAACAACCTCTTCAAGGGCTGCTCATGCTTGAGAGAAATCTAAATGATAATTTCTAACTCCATCTTCTCCCTACAACATTTTTCGCTGTCTAGATATGACACATCTATAGAGAGGCTAATCGAGTAGCTGATCGTGTTACCCATATGGGCCTTGCTTTCTCTAACTCTACTCCTTCCGATGACATAGAGTTGCCTTAATTTTCTCATCAATCAAGATGTTCTTGGTTAGGTTGGATTCGTTCTTTCCTGCCAAGTTCTTTTCGGTTCCAAAAAAAAAAACAAATGTCTCTTTTTATAACCTTATTTAGTAAATGACCATAAATAACATTTTTTTCCCTTTCTTCCAATTTTGAATTTTATTATTTCCATTTCTTCCCATTTTTAATTTAACCATTGTCTTTCTACCCATTTTTAATTTGACCACTGAACATTAACATGTCAAGGCAAATGACTTTGGTAACAGATGTGTGGTGATAAAAAAAAATAGCAAGGGTTTTTTTTACGAGATCAGTGTTACCACCTTTATCAATGGTGAAACTGTTGGTGTAATTATTTTTTGGTGATAGCTTTGTTTCTACAACTTTTTTTTATTACGAGATCACTGTCGCCACCCTTATCAATAGTGACACTGTTGGTGATACATGTGGTGACAACTTTTTTTTTGACAGCTTTGTTTTTAAAGTTTTTTTTTTCGAAGTCACTGTCAGCAACAAAGTCATTCTCACCACCTTTATCAATGGTGACCCTGTTGCTGACACATGTGATAATTTTTTTTGGTCACAACTTTGTTTTTATAGTTTTTTTCACGAGGTCACTTTCACCACTCCTTATCAATGATGACACTGTTGGTGACACATGTGGTGACAACCTTTTTTTTAACGAGGTCAGTGTCACTAATATGTTACTGTGTTTGTTTTTGATAAGAAGTAAGAATAACAAAGCTTCTATTGGATGGAACACATAGCGGACATTTTCAATCTCAACACATATGTATGCTGCTTTTATGTTTACACCAGCTTGGGGGAAGTAGAGCTCTCAATCCTTATCTGAGGCATGTCCACAAACTATCTCGAGACAAGTGCTGCATGCATTTTTTTCATTACAAAGCGAGGATTTGGGGTGTGTCAATAACGGTTGTACCACCAACTAAGGTTGTCCTTTCATACAAGCGCTTGAAACTCTTAATCAGAACTCCAAATAAAAAATTCGAAGCCTAGACCCAAATGTGCAACACGATCTGTCGCCTTGTTGTCTTTCCTGAATATGTGAGAGACGGAAGCCACCTCAAAAGGTCAAAGATGCAGGAGGGATTTCGTGATAAGCACTTCGATCTCCCATGGACTCTTCCATACGCCTTTGATCGCATTAATAATCGCCAGACAGTCACCTTCCACTTCAAGTCTTCTGATCCCCCTCTCCTAGGCTTCCACCAGGCCAAGAAGCAAACCAACTACCTCGGATTGCAATGTCGATACCTTCCCACATCTTTTGGCATCACAAGTAATCATCCTCCCTTCTTCATCTCGAATAACAAAACCCGTAGACACAAAACCATAAGGGGTCTACCATCAAAATTGAGTTTCAAAAACCCTTATATATTTTGGGTTTCCTCCATCGTATGTTGTTTCATGGGCTTGGGTTATTAGTGGGTTTGCTTGGTCTGGTTTTTGTGTCCTCATCATTTAAGTCATATTGCTTGGCTTTTTTCTAGTTTTTCATGTGTTGTTTGATCATTACTATCAACTCATCTATTGTTCTTATACTTTGTTTTTCAAAATAGAATCTTGTTTCTTTTTGTCCAGATGCTCCACAAAGTGAAAGCTTAGGTGACTTTTTGTTCAGGTTTTAGTTGTAGTATTTCTGTGGTAACGATATTTATGCTTTTATTGCTCTTGCCAGTGTTTCTAATTAGTCTCTCTATGTTTTTATCCGTTATTCCTATTATTCTTAAGGTTATTGGGCATTCCATCAGTAGATGCATTGCGTCTTCCTCCATGGTGTTACAAAATGCACATTTCATAGGTGTGTCTATTCCTTTATTCCCGAGTCTGATTTTTGTCAGTAATCTATCCAACACCATTTTCAATAAAAAATATTCTCAACTTGGGCAGATAGTCGACTTTCCATATCCAGTTGAACATATATGTTTCATTACTGTTAGTGTTTGTGATATGCTCCATCAAGCTTGATATTGTAAAGCACTCATTTAATTAGGGTTTTCAATATAGTCTATCCTCTATTTCCAATGTTGGAAGGGGGACATTTGTAATTTTCTCTACTTTTTCTTGGTCATTAACTTGGTTTACTAGTCGGTGAACCACAAGGTTTTTGTCATCATCCAACCATTTGTCCTTCCAAAACCTTATTGTTTTTCCGTTCCCTATTCGCCAACTGAGTCCTGGACATAAATCATCTTTTAATTCTATTAATTTTTCCCATTGCCACATTGTGTGATGGGGCAAAATCGATACTTGTTCCCTGTCAAAAATAATATTTATAATCCAATCTAGCAAACTAGTATAGTTCACAAGTAATGGGTCAAACCCACAAAGAGATCCTCTTTAGGCGTGTTCTTATGCTAACTAAAGTAAATAAATAACAAGATTAAGAAGAATAAAATAATGCAAATGGAATAAAGAGAGAAATGGTTGCGAATTGGTTACCAATGGAAGTAGAGCGCTTCACCTGCAATTCTCAACAATGATTGGTGTTCAAGGCCATTAGCCTGATTTCTAGTTATTATATATAATGACACTCCATTCGATTATGCTAATCCCTTACACCTATATGCAACCTTAGCCCCGCTTAGATTTAGCATACAAATTCCCAAAGTCTTGGCAGAATGGTAGTACTAACCCTCCTAAGCTACTAGTTTGATGTTAAGATCTGTCACTTACTTAACTCTAACAACCTAGGAACCGATATTTAACCAAGTTGTCATTACCCTACACAACCAAGATCTGCTTTGCGGGGATCACTTACTTGTAAGTGTTTGCTACTAAGGTATAATTATTCTCATGAATCAATTACAACCTAGTAAGATGCAATTCTGTCAAGGTGAACCATCAAGAGAGAATTAACAGTCAACAATATGAGCATAAAGGTAATGAAATAACCAAAGGAATAACTAAGAAATCAAAACTTTATAATTCAACCAACCATGTCTTCGAATTGCATGTGAAACAATGAGTTTAGTTGCTCATAATTTAATTGCGAATAACCTTAAAGATGAATAAGTAAACTGATGAATAAAACCTAATGAAAAACACTTAAATAAATCTAGTAGTTAGCCTCACTAAACCCTAGAAAGTATAATAAATTGCCTAATTAAAAGATATAGTTTCGGATCGGTGTTTGTTGAATCTAACAAACCGGCGGGCGCCGATCAGATAGCGGTGGGCGCTGCTTTTCCTGTGTTGTGTTTTCTTCTTTGTCTTCATCTCTCTTCCTCTTGGTTCCTCTTGTTTCCCTTCTTAGCCTCTCTTAAGCTCCAAACCAACCTCTTCTAGCCTTCTTTAGTCCATAGCCCCTCTTCAAGCTCAGAATGTAAAATTGCATAATAAGCACAAAATAGCGTAGATTCCAAAATCGAATGCCCAAATGAGTAACAATGAAAATTAACTAATAAACATGCAATAAAACTACTCTAAATGCACCTAATTAAACTACATGTCTAAAATATGCATTATCGATGTGTTTTTCTTTTTCTTGTAATCCCATATTTTGTCACCTTTCATGTACCTTTTTTGTTTACTATCTTGACCAATTGGTTGTGAGGTTCCACTAAATTTTTTCATAAGAGCTTCATTTGTAGTACTTTGTTCATATCCATTGTCTTATAGAGTCCCAAGTCTCCTAATTTTCTGGGTTTGCATATTCTATCACATTCTATCAATGGTTTGTATTTTGTGATCCTTATTCCAAAAGAAACATTTGTTTAGTTTGTCTATGTACTTAATTGTGTACATTTGCTGGGAGCATAAAGTTTTGCATGACATAGTTTGATTTGGCCATTAGATTTGCTTTTAAAAGTTCAGTTCTTTCTTGTTATGATAGTGTGTTAGTTTCCATTTTGTTAGTTGTGCTTTTGTTTTTCCTATTACCTCTTCAAAATTATCTTTATTAACTCTTCCATTTATAATAGAACATCCCAAATATTCTCCAAATCCACTTGGTTCATAATGTGTAAGGTCACTACTAGAAAAACACTATATAGCCTAAAAGTTTTTGGCTACCAACTACTTCGAGGGTACCATCGTCATCTTCTTCCAATTTTGCAAACTCTAACCCTTAATTTGTAGGTAGCGTGGGTATGTTGGATATAGTGTAACAACTAACCATTAAACTAGTTGGTGTGCAAGTATTTTGGAATTGATTTGCGCCTTTTTGTTTTAGATGGTTGGGGCAATATATATAGGTTAAACTAATTAGTTGGGTTATAACTTATGAGGTTTGGTACCTTTAGTGCTGCGAGGACATGTTTATTTTTGTGGTAATGGTTGAACTTGCATTTTGTACATGATTTAATTATGAAATTTAGGTTTCTTCAAACATTTAATGTTTATGTTTATTTATTGTTATTTAAAGTAAAATCTATGTTTTATGTATGCATAAATTGAAGAATAAAAAAGAATTTGATGCTAATTAATTTAACCTCAAATTTGGCTACAAAAGTTATAAGGTTTATAAAATTTAACTTGAAATTTAGGAACCAAAATATTAAATATAACCTACAAATTGATTATAAAACGAGTTGATAAAATGCCCTCGAAAACATATTACCCTTGAAAATGCCCTCGAATTTGACATCAAGATACATTTCGAGGCGTAAAGGATGGAGGTTAAATGTGGTCTCGAATATTAAAAATCGTGGTTAAATTGGAGGCTATTTTACTCTCACACTTACACTTAAATTATTTTGAGGTTATGAATCGATACTATTTAGCCTCGAAGTTGGTACCCTCGAAAATACCTACCAATTTCATTTGAAGGCTAATAGCATTAAATTTAGTTTCGAAATAGTTCGATACTAATGGTCTCGAACTTACCCTCGAAATTATTTGGAGGCTATTTTACTCTCGAAAACAAAAATTTGAGGTTAATATTCGAGGTCACATTTAACCTCCCTCCTCTACGCCTCGAAATGTGTTTTGAGGTCGAATTCGAGGCTATGGTTGAGGCTACATTCAAGGTTAGTTTCAGGAGTATAGACGCATTTTCTAGTATTGTACTTTGGATCCTTTGTTTTTGGTTGTTTGAGACCCCTTTTGTGACTTGGAACGCAGATTTCTTGAAGTTAATTTACCTTTTGCTGATCAGAAAATATTTATCGATTACTTTTTTCACTTTTGCACATGATTCCTGTGATGCTTTGGCAAAAATCATAATGTCATCTGCGAATGAGAGTAAAGGGATTCATGTTCCATTTGGGGTCATCTCAAAAATCATAAGTTTGTTGTTTCATTACATTGTTGTTGTAATTTTCTTGCTAGGATTTTTGCCCCAGTAATGAAAAGATAGGGGAAATTGGATCAACTTGCCTTAGCCCGCTTTGTGGTTGAAATGTCTCTGTGGGCAATGAGAAAGAGATTATTTGAATGCATTCGTTGATCCAACCCATGAATTTTCAGCAAAAAACCAAAATTTTCCATGACTGCAAATAGAAAGCTCTAGTCCACTCTTTCATAGGTCTTTTACATGTCTAGTTTTATTGTTATACATCCTTGTCTACCTTTCCTTGTTCTAAAGAATGAAATATTTCGTGAGCTATAAGTATATTATATTTAATTGCTCGATCCGATACGAATGCTCCTTGTAGAGGGTGAACTTTTTCTTAGTATTGTTTTTATCCTTTCCGCTAGTATTTTTTGCTATAGCTATATATAGTACGGAGTAGAGACTAATTGGTCTATACTTGTTTGTTGTTGGCCATGGTGCTTCCTGATTTGGGTTTTGATTTGCATCTGGGCTAGACTTATTTGGATTTGATCATATTAGTTTGAAAATGAGAAGCATTTTTTTTATTTCCCATGTTGTCCCAGTTTGATATGTATTTGACTAACTTGAATTGTACAGTTTAGCCTTTGGTTCAAGTAGTCGGGTTTACAACTAAGTTAGTTGCAATTTGGTAGCAACCAGGGAGGATTTGTGCCTTAAGTTAGTTTTAGTCTTTGGAGTCTTTTGTATTTTTTTGGCCCCCTGGATTTGAGAAACACCATAGACTAGGGGTGTGCAGAAAAACCCAAAACCGAAAACACGACATGAAAACACGACACGAAAAAACCCGAAACCGAAAAAACACGACACAAAAATGACACGAACCGCTAAAACACGACATTAAACGGTTCGTGTTCGGATCGGGCATATCCCCTTGTCGGGTACCCGACACGAACCGTTTAATTTTTTTTTATTTTTTTATAGGTATTGTAAAATTATAGTACTAGTATATTTAAAGTAGGTAGAGTATCAGTAAAGTCCGCTAGCCTAGTTGGTATAAGCTCAACGCCTAAACATGCCTTCAATACAACCATCCAAAGTTCGACTCCCACTAATTGGGTTTTTGCACTTTCATTTTTTCCTCCCCATGTATCTTCCTTTTGCATTTTTTTTAAATGTTTTAAAACTTAAATTATTAAATTAAAGCAAGTACGGAGTAATTGCATAATTGATTTGCAACTCAAATTCAGATCCCCTCTTTCTCTCTCTCTACCAGTATCGACAATTTCAAATCCCCTTCTCTCTCTCTCTCTCTATCTCTCTCTCTCTCCCAGTATCGACAAACCCTAAATGTTCAAAGCAAACTGGCAAATCGAGTGTTTACTGTCAAATCTTCTCTAGATCCGGCGACGTCTCTACCCCCAATGCTGTCTCCTTCGTTTTTCACCATCTTCAACGGTGAGTCTTCTCCAAATCTGGCTTCGAGTGGGGTTTTTCGGCAACACCAAGCTCCTTCCTCTGTCTATCAAATCGAGTGTTTACTGGCAAATCTTCTCTAGATCCGGCGACGTTCTACCTCCAACGTTGTCTCCTTCGTTTTTCACCATCTTCAACGGTGAGTCTTCTCCAAATCCGGCTTCAAGTGGGGTTTTTCGGCAAATCTTCTCCAAATCGCAGATCCAGTGAGGTTTTTCTCCATCTTCAGTGACGAGTCCTCCTTCAGATCCACCGACGTTTAGTTCTGTATGCTTTTTATCTTTTAGATCTGGCCGCCTACCAAGTGTTCGACAAAATGTTTTGATTTTTGGTTTAGTTTTATGTAGTGATAATTATCGAAATGGTTGATGGTGGGTGTAGTATTTCAATTGTTGATGAAATATTGATCGATCTACTCGTAATCGTGTCATGTCGAGTACCTGGGTATCCGACACGGAACCGAATACCCTAACCATGTCGGGTACCCGGGTTTAGACGGTTCGTGTACGGTTCGGGGAATTTGGGCTTAACGGTTCCGGGTACCCGACACGATTAACCGGTTCGTGTCAGGTACCCGGTTATGAACACCCCTACCATAGACGACTCACTTCATGAACTTCCTAATTAAGTCTCCCAAAATTTTGACAACACTTCGACCCAATGTATATCGACTCCGTAAGATCGGTGTAGTGGCAAAATAAACTAATTCGTATACAAACTATGGTATAATAAACCAATTTTGATATGGCCGTAAAAAATTCTAATCAATGTGCTATTTTAACAATCGGAGATACAATTTGGGCTTAAAATATAATTAGCATAAAATATAAGGAGACAATATTTAAAATAAAAATCCAATTGTATCCTACTTAGCACGTTCTTCACCTCTCTCTCAATTTCTCATCCATTGATGCAGTGATGCCCATGGAAGATTGGAAACTCATATGCAATTATGATCAACTTTGACACCCTTGTTCTCCAACATACTTAAGCACATAATTAACCATCTCAATTTCAAATAAATTGATTCATTTTTTGGAACTGAATTTTTGGGTTCAAGAACCCTAAGTTTTTTGAACTCGAAATCGAAACTGATTTCCTCCAAAATGTCCGCAAAAACATCCTACAAAACATCAATATCAACATTCTAAGCAAATCCCCCTTGCTCTGAAGTCCAGATTGCATGAACCCTTAAAGAAACGTACAACAACAAACACTACAGGAGGCAGGGTTAGAGAAGAGATTAGTCGACCGAAGTTGCTTCGATCGATTGCTCTGGGACGAAGAATACATGGTTTTCAGTTTTTGGACGAACCAGAGTCGGTTCAATTTTTGGACGAAGAACAGTCTTCCATGGCCATTGAGAAAGGTCAAGAAGGGACGAAGAATACATGGTTATCCATAAATTTTATGTTAATTATATTTCAAGTCCAAAATTCATTTTTATTTGCTAAATCAACACTTTAAATGGAATTTTGGTGGTTATATCAAAATTGGTTTATCAAGCCATAGTTTGTATACGAATTAGTTATTTTTAATGTTCGTATCATACTACCCTTAAATGTTAGGACGCAGCCTAAACATTCCAAGGGTGTGCGGCCAAAATATAAATCGAGAGGGGTATGTTCCGTCCAATAAATAGATCTTCGAGACACATACAAAATGTCAAGAAAACAACCAAGGACATGTTCTAGGCACGCAGGCCTAAGAAGCATACCATAAAAACACCAAAAAGGGCATGTTCTAAGGGTATACAAACCCTAGCGGACGCATTGTAACGGCCCGAGATTATGATTCCCGAGTTACGTTTCGAGGGATAAAACCCCTCGTTAGGATCTTGCGCTCCGAGTACAGGTTGAAGGTTTGAAACCGAAGATTTGTAGTTTAAAGTGGGATTTCGCACCCAAATCCTGAAGGTCCGTTGGAGACCCCGGGGTAAACCCCTGTACCTGTCCTAAGTCTACAACGCGAAAAACCTTTTATCATGCAAAGGACATAAGTTCTGAAAACGATACAACAAGTGTCACCGCAAGGCCGGGTCAAACAGAGTATAAGTAGGAAGAAATCCCCAAAAGTGTAAATCTGGTGAAGTCAGAGTTTCAAGCACTCGCTCTCCGCCATACGAATGGACCCTGTCATAACAGCACGAATTCAAAAAGTGGAACGGGTACTTGAATCTAAAAAAAAAAAGGGGGATCTGGGTCAATCATCAGGCCACTCATGCGGGTGTGTAAACACACTTTGAGAGGCATATAATGAGCATCCTATTCCTGAGATGAAATGTGTAATCAAAAGCGGAACTTAAACAGACAAGCATACGAATAATTAAGTACGGACATAAATAAAGAGGCGCAGTTACAAGAAATGCCAAATAGCATGTCCCTCTAGGCTCCTAAGGAATCCTATAGCAACTCCCTTCTAAGGGAGCTACCTCACCCACGGTGTAGGCCATCCCTACGTAAGGAGCCTACTAACTATGAAGGGAAGGCAAACAACGACACCCATACAAGGCCTAAAGCTCTGAGAGTCCTATGGCCACTTATTACCAAAAAGCCTACGTCACCCATCAAGTGCAAGCAACTTTCTATAATAAGCCCCACTAAGATGACAAAAATAGAGAAAATGGTCTCATCCGATAAACACCTATAACGGCCGTTTCTAACAAAGACATATAGCAAGTCATATGCTTTCCATTTTAGATCCTAAGCGTAATTCTAAGTCGTATGGTGCATGAACACTAGCCTACTATATAACACACAGTGCATAGAGCGCCCATCATGAGTAAGTTCAAAGAACTTACCTAGAGAAGCGCAGAATCCAAGCAATACAGCAATCAAGCAAATCCAGTCAGATCAGAGATCACCTAGTGACAAGAGGAAAACCTGTCGTTGTTCTTGCCAAAGAATACTCAGACTCACAACTAGTATAGTGTGTAAGTAAGAGGTCGATCCACAGGGAAATCTATTCAATTCGAGTGTCAATTCTAATCGCTAGTAAGAATATGAGGGGTTTTTGGTGTGAAAAAGATCCGCCTTTTATCAAAGCGGAAGCAGGCAAACAAAGTAAATTGATTGTAGAATGCAATGGAGAGAAATAGGTTCACCTACAATTTATCACTTCGATTGATGAATTAGATCCTTGTTTCAGCCTCTAGTTCTTGTCTTTTCCTATCAATGTCCTTGTCCAGATCTTAGGTAGATTACTAGTCCTACGAGTCCTAGCAACCCTTATCTCTAAATAACCCTAACACGGTTAAGATTCAAGCTAGAGATAGCATTAAGAGTATGAATTAACCAAGGTACACATAATATCAAGCTACGAGTCGATATTCAACATGTATTCAACTTCCTACACATCCAATTAGTCCAACGAGTCCTAAAGGGATATGATTGCCACTTGGGTTAAGGTTCGCTATGAGGAATCTGCAAAACCCTAGCAATTGAATGAATCTACTCTAACTAGTTGATCAGGCCAGAGAGAATAAAACACATTCAAGGAATTACGCACAAAGAAGTCAAAAAATTGGAATAGGAATAAGAACTAGAATAAGAAACTCACAATTCAACAATCAAAGATCCAAACTGTAGGCGAAACCTTGAGAGTTTAGTTGCTCATGCTCAACGGCGCTCTCAACAATTGAATAAAGTGCATAAGGTCTGTGGACAAAATAAACTAGAAAAGTCTTATAAAGGCCTCTAAGAGTCGGCCAATGAATAGACCAAAAACCCTAATAAAAATCCATTCAGAACGGCGTGTTTCTATGAGGGCCGCGGGACTGCCAGGCCAGGCCGCGGGGCGGCCGGCGATCTGCGAAGACCTCCGTTTTCCCTTCGAGCCGCGGGGCAGCTAGCCAAACTGCGGGGCGGCCGGCGATTATTCCGAGCTTCTTCTTCCGAGACTTCACCAGCTCTTATGCATCTTCCTTAGCTTGTTTTCGCTCTTTTCCAATTCATTTCACCTTCAATCTACTATACCTGAAATAAACCATAAAATCATGTAGATTCCGCCTCTTCTAACTCAACAAATGATTATGTAAATTCAACTAAATATATGCAATATTCACAACTAAACTATGCTAAATGCAATCTATTATGCAATACTAAATATGCTCTATTAAATTCCCCCACACTTGAACCTTTGCTTGTCCTCAAACAATAGAAAACTCAACTCTGCAGCCCCACAGAATAGCAATTCATCTATCCACACCTCAATATTCTTTAAGCGCATGAAAAACTAGCAAACGCAATAGATTAACAACATCATAGCACATAATTGGAGTAATCACTGAAATCAGGCAACCATATCCATTCTAGACCTCACAAAGGATATGTGTTTGACTCTCGCTCAAGTGTTTAGGGTTAAATGTTTACGCTCAAAACTCATTCTTCAAAAACTTAGTTACAAGAGTCTTGCACCAGTTTTCTAATTCTCCACCGCTGGTGACTCTACACACAACAAAAAACATGAGGTCTTTCAATTGGGTTGTAATGGGGCCAAGGTAAAACATATAAGGTATGGAACAATTTAGGTCATGTGGTGCTCATAATCCGAGAACCAAGGAAGCAACCAAATCATAAAACCACTCATAAACTCCTCATACCATATCTCTATAATGCCAAACAACAGCAATCTCAACCATAAAACTTTACAAACCATACTCAACTCATTCCTTTATTCTTTATTCTTTTTCTTTTTTTTTCTTTTTTTTTTCTTTTTTTTTCTTTTTTTTTTTCTTTTTTCTTTTTTTTTTCATTCATGCTATATCAAATGATTTTCCTTGACTTTTTTCCCCAAGTGAATTTTATCCTCCTTAGGTCCCAAGTAATGAATATGCTAGTAAGAATCAAACATCTCATAAATACACCTCAATCATACAATCTACCACTAAAAACCATCATCCACAATATAGATATTCACCAACTATTCCTAAATTCCCGGATGGGGTCAGGCTATCATTGGCTATGGAAAAATCTTTTTGAGCTACAAAAGAATAGGCAATTAGGCTCAAATTGGCTTCAAGCAGAGGATAATATGTAAGGTGTGAATAGAGTGAAATAGGGCTAATAAAGATGCCTCAATTATGTTTAAGTCATGTGCAGAAATCATAATATGCAGCCTTGTAAAAGATATCTAAATGCAAGCCAAAGAGGAAGCAATTTAAAAGAGTACACACAACAAGCAAGAGGACTCAATAAAGTGCAGTCCTAAATAGGCTAAAATAAGCTCACCAGGTCATGTCTAGAACTTCAAGATCACCCAAAAATTCAAGATTTTATGTGCTCAATCATTAATCAATTATGCCCACCAAATAGTATAGAAAACATATATCGAAGGTTTCAACAATCCAAGCACATAATGGGGCATAAATCTCAATAGATAGAATAGAGGACAAACGACATCCATATGGGGAAATAAGACCTACTCCTAGTAATGCAAGAACTAAACTCTTTTTTTTTTCATTTTTCATTTTTTTTAATAAAGTAACAATAGCAGAAACTAAACATGCATACAACAAATAGAAATAAACATGCAAACTTAATAATCAAAATGCAGTGCAAACTTAGAACCAAAATACAAACGTGACATGCAATTCTTCTCCCCCACACTGAAATCTGACATTGTCCTCAATGCAGAAAAGAGAACAAAAACATCAAAATAAAAAGAAAAGGGAAAACAAAAGAAACAACTGACATGCTCACTGATGAGGTGGTGATGGCGGCGGGTAAGGTGGAAACTGGGATACGCATATCGATAGAAGTCCTCCTGCATCTGCCACATCTGCTCCTGCATCCGTCTGATCGCTGCCTGGCTCTCAGAGACATCCTCCAGCTGAGAAGTCAAGCCACGTACATCCCGACGAATGTCGCCGACATCCACGTACAGCTGCTGTTGCCGCTCCCACATCACGTCCTCGCGCTGGGACATCTGCTGCTGGTGCTCCCACATGGCGTCCTGACGACGCGACATCATCTGTTGATGCTCTCACATGGTGTCCTGACGGAGACACATATCTGCCATCCTCTACTCCAGCGCGTAGTAGCTCGGACCAGCACCAGCTGTGCCAGAAGGTCCAGCACCACTACCTCCGATATCCGTCTGAACTCCATGAGCATCACCATCATCCTCCTGCTCACCATCAGGAGCACCTCCATCATCATCCTCAGAATCGTCATCCATCTCATCCCCCATGTAAAAATTAGCTGATGTAGGGCCAAAAGGGAGATGTCGGGGCAATCTCAACTAAATCTTCCCCTGATGGCCTGTCCGCCAGACCCACATCGGTGACTTGCCCTCCAAGTGGCCAGCTTTCCTCAGCTGGGCTTCATCATATAGAAATGAGCCATGCAGAACATCAGGGACAATGCTCACATCGATGCATGCTCAAGATATGAGGGTGATAAGACCCCCAAAGCTAATTGTTGCCTTGTTGCGCTTGTCTATGATGTCCTTGCAGTTAATCAGAAACATATCCACCCAACCTGGAATCACTGGGCTCTTTGGCGTAAGACACCACAAAAATGACATATCTTAAGTGAGATCTTGTTGACCTCAGCCTGTGCAAAGAATGTGTTCGCCAGAACCTTGTGAATCAGCCGTAATGCTGGATGGCGAATGCTCGAATTGTACTGGCCCTTCTTGGCCTCAAAAGGCACCCTAGTAGATGCCATCCAAAAATCCATAGGGCCCTCTCCCTTACACTGAAATACCCTCGTATTTCCGTTTATTTAATTTTAGAATTTAATTAAATAAAAGTCGGAATTATTTCCTTTTTCCTATTATTTTAACGTGTCAAGTTCGTAAGATAATTACTTCACATTTTATAATGTGAAATGTGGGAAATTAATTTATTTAAATTATTTAAATAAATTAAATAAATTAAAGTTTTACAAATAATATTTATATATTATTTATGGGTAAATTAGTGGATAACTAGGTTTATATATATGTATATGTTATTTATATATGTACGTGAATAGTATAAATATACACTATATATACAAGTGTACAGCATGTACACATGTGGATTCAGTACCAATCCAGCCCAATTGAGGGATCTCGCAACAGCAGCCCAAAACTGCACACGGAGACGGAAGAGAAGGAAATCATAACAAAAATTCTATCTTTAACTTAGTGATAACTAGTAATCTTTGGTCAGATTTTTCAACCTCAAATCTCTATCTTTAGGGGATTTGGATTAGATCAAATTGAAAGGAACGCTGCATACTTCTATTCCAGTTAACCCTCTCGCCATCAACAATTCCCATTCATCCTCTACAAACCCTCAAACAGAGACCGAAGAGCACAGTCCACCAACTATCTCCGATCACCCTCGACCGCGATTCCGGCGACACCAGGGCTTAAGGCCGCCACCACTGGTCTCCTCCAACACCCAGGCAACCACCGTGAAGGCGCCATAGCAGCAGATCACCGGGAGGTATACGAAAACGCGATCGGAAGTTGCTGCAGACAGTGTTCGACAAGCCTACTTTCAGGCTTCGCCAACACCATCACCGTGGTCCAAAGGCAACGACGTTGACTGCATTAGAAAGTTTGCAACACTCTCTATCGAACCCTTTCATTCTTTCATAGCTTCTTCGAGGCAATCGCACCACAGCCACGAACTTGACTGGTGAGCACTGTTTTTGTAGTTCAGAAAAACGTGATTTATGTTCGTTTTTCTTTCTTTCCTTCAATCCAAGGGCTGTTATCTGACCAAAATTATTCCTTTTCAGATTCATATCATATCAAGGGATCATAGGCTCGAAACTTGGACGTTCCGAGTCCCGTTTGGGTAAGATCCGCTCTATTCATCGCTAATTGTCGAGTTTCGAAGAAGTATGCGATGTTTAATCTAACCTACCTACTGTTTTGGAACAGTTTGCAGCCTTTATATCTCCTAAGATTGTGGGTTACAGAATCGGTTTGGCTTTTGGGAAAAGCAAGGGTAAGTTTTGAACTTTTTAAAAGTTACGGTGCCGTTTCCGTAATTTCTGAAAAGTTACTAATACCCTATTTAATTCTGTAAAATCTCAGGTCCTTTATCAGATTATTTTGCTCAACCACGAATAAGCATTTCGTCGGATTAAGGCAAGTAGTTTGGTTCAATCAGTGCATTTCTGCAAATTTAGTGCCTTTTACGCAATTATTGCTTTCTGTGTCCGTTATAAGTTCTATGCTATGAGTTTGTGATAAATATGCAAGTTAGTTCAGTTTGTTGCTATTTATCAATTCCTTAATCTCACATAGCATGTCAACTCGGGTAATTATAATTTGATCCTATGGTTTGAGAAAATTACATTAAATGCCCGAACTTCCTAAAAAGCACGATTTGTCCATTTTGTTCCTTCATGCTAGTTAAGTATGGTATATTATTGGTTTTGAATATCCATACTTGTCAGTTATATTATTTCGTGCACTTTATATATCTAAAGTGTACATTATGCCTTTTGTGGTCACCTAGGATGTAATCATGGATTGGTATTTATACCGTTTGTGTTATTATTATTATTGTTGTTGTTATTATTGTTATTATGATGTGTGTCTTAAATAATGGAAAAAGGGTAAAGTCAGGTCAAGGTTCGGTTATACCTTGCTCTATAAATGTCTCATGAGATGCCCCTTCGAAATTGCAAATCTCTCGAATAGGTACATCTACCTAAGGGTAGTAGGTCATCCGCCCAGTATATGCGGCCGAGGCCGGTATCACTTGTCCTAAGTAAACGATAATGTTGTGTATATTGTGTTATTACTATTATTGCGTTGTACATTACTTACTAATAGGTGACCCACTTTCAGGGACGTTATATCATATTCTATCCGTACTCGGAATATGATTCCCTAGGATCTCCGGATCCGCATCCCATTCAAACACTCGGTCCTTTTCGGATCATCCTGTTATTTTATTTTATATTAATCAAACGAGTCAGGTTCCACATAAATATTTACTCCTAATTCGTATTTTAGTCTACAATCACCAATACCCTTTTATGGTCAATGGGGGTAGACGGAGTCTTGAACATTTTTACTTTCTGCTACTTGCTAGTCGTAAAAAGACTAATCGTCCTATTTTTCTCCTTTGGACGGTTGGGGTCCCTGGTCTGCATACTACACCTCAGCCGTCGACCCACAGGTTTAAGTAAACGGTCTTGAGGCGCTGAAGAATAAAAGATTGCATTGTTTTCAGTTTATTTGTGTTTTTGAATTAAGGTACAAACTTTTAGAATTTATGGGATTTATTTTATTCATTCCGTTGCTACTATTTCAATATTATTTCCGCTGTCGTTATTTCATTATTTTGGTTATTGTACTTGGACCCCTTTGTTTTGGGTAACTTATTTTATTTTCGAATATTACTTTATATTTAAGTCTTCCGCTTATTTAATATTTGTATTTTATCATCTTGTTTATGGGAGCATGGTTGCATGTCCCTATAAGCCTAAGGCGGTTACAAAGACATTAAAGTCTGCGTAATTGCTGGCGCTGCAACATCTCTTCAGTGTATTAAGAAGGGGTGTTACATACACACATCAAGCCAACTAGCAGTAGGTGCAGCAGTAACACCAAAAATCTGCCCCAATCTCTCTTTCGATATCGTGAAATCCCTCCCAAGCAATCAAAAATCAATAGATGTACGCCCCACACTCAAAGTTTCTAAAAATTCTTTACATAAGCTTGAATATGTAGGGGCATTCTTCCCTAAAAATTGTCCAAATCCCCCATGCTCTAACAATTGCCTAGTACATACATCCATCTGTAATAACCGAAGTGTAGGCTCATGAAAAAATTTTGTGACAAAGAAATTCCAAGTGTTGAGAGCATTCCACTTCTCCTTCTGACTTCTATTAATTCCATGTGGTCTAGACATTGCTAATTCGAGCTAAGGAAATCACCCAACAAGAATGAAAGGGAAGAAAACTCACAAATGGCGAGTCACTGCAGAGGCCGCGGGGCAGCCGAGAAGGGCGATGGGGCGGCTGGCGACAGAGGTGGCCGCGGGGCGGCTTGTCTGGCGACGGGGCGGCCGGAGATTTGCCGGATCTGTGAACTCCGACGTCAGATCTGCTCTCCGACGTCCTAAACTCTCTTACTCTGTTGTGGATCCGAAAGAAATCCCTTTGAAAATCCTTGGGATGGGCGATTTGTGTGTAGATCTAGGAGAGATAGGGGCTATGGTGGATTTTGTGAAGAAATAATGTGAGAGAAGAGGATATATGTGGAGATTTATGTGAAAGAAGAAAGCTTGGAGTAAGAGTGTTAATGGAGAATTTGGAGGTTGAAGAAGGTGAAGAAGGAGAGCGTTGTGGCGTGGGGGCAGCTATGAGAAAGAGGGTAAAGAAAAAGGAGTGGTTAGGGTAAAAAGGGTGTAGCAAGTCGGGGCCCACACGGGCCCCTAAGAATTTTTTTATCCGGAAGAGGCTGCGGGGCGGCCATGGTGGGCGTCGGGGCGGCCGGCGATTCCGCGAAGGATTTCGCTCGGCGCCTTGGCCGCGGGGCAGCCCATGCTGGCGACGGGGCGGCCCGTCCTTTTTCGCCCTTTTCCTTTTTCTTTTCCTTCCTGCAGCGTTAGTATCCCAAGCCAACCTAAAACTAAACTAAAAAAACTTAATGCAAAAAGAAAAATAATACATAAACTATTACCTTGGGTTGCCTCCCAAGCAGCGCCTTTGGTTACCGTCGGTGGCTCGACGTTATGACTCCCTAATGATCCTCAGCGCTTGGTTCAGTGAGAACCAACTCATCACCGTCATGTTTGACAAAGCTTTCAAAATATGGTTTCACTCTATAACCATTTACCTTGAATATATCTCCATTTCTCTCATTGAGTAGCTCTACTGCACCATGAGAAAAGACATTAGTGATCACATATGGCCCTGTCCATCTAGAATGAAGCTTACCTGGAAAGATTTGTAGGCGCGATTGAAATAGAAGGACATTTTCCCCAACTTTGAGGTCTTTTCGCAAGATATGTTTATCGTGCCATGCTTTTGTCTTCTCCTTATAGGTGACGGAGTTGTCATAGGCATCCAAACTCAATTCTTCCAACTCCTGCAGCTGTAGTTTCCTGAACTCCCCAACTTCATCAATCTGCATGTTGCACTGCTTCACCGCCCAATATGCTTTATGTTCGACCTCGACAGGAAGATGGCAAGCTTTTCCATAGACTAATCGAAACAGAGACATCCCAATTGGAGTCTTGTAAGCCGTTCGATAAGCCCATAGAGCATCATCATGTCTGACACTCCAATCTTTCCTGTTTGGGGCAACAGTCTTCTCCAAGATAGTCTTTATCTCGCGATTAGACACCTCAGTTTGCCCATTTGTCTGGGGGTGGTATGCAGTAGACACCCTCTGAGTCACATGATATTTCGTTAAGAGCGCACTCACAGTCTTGTTGCAGAAATGGGTCCCTTTATCACCGATTAGTGCTTTTGGAACTCCAAATCTAGATAATAGCTCCTTGAGGAAACCTGCAACTACTTTTGAATCATCAGTTCTGGTGGCCTTCGCCTCCACCCACTTGGAGACGTAGTCCACCGCAAGCAAAATATATAAGTTTCCAAAGGAGTTAGGGAATGGTCCCATGAAGTCAATGACCCAAACATAAAAAATTTCACAAAATATCATGCGAGTTTGTGGCATTTCATTGCTTTTAGAAAGATTCCCAACTATTTGACAACGATCACAGGATTTGCAAAAAGCATATGAATCACGAAATATATGTGGCCAAAAGAATCCTGCATCGAGTACCTTCTAGCTATCTTTTGTGGTCCAAAGTGGCCACCACATTCATGGGAATGACAAAAATTAAGGACAGATTGTACCTCATCGTCGGGAAGACACTGACGTATCACTTGATCTGCGCAATGCTTCCATAGGTATGGGTCATCCCAAACGTAGAAGCGAGAATCGTGGCGTATCTTGTCTTTCCGAGCCTTCGAAAAGTTGGGTGGAAACTCTTGCGACACTAAAAAGTTGACTAAGTTAGCAAACCAAGGGCGTGGAAGAGAACTTACCTTTAGCAAAGATTCAATTTCGGATTCTGCAGGGGCCGCGGGGCGGCCACGGTTGGCAACGGGACGGACGGCGATTGCGAAGAAATCCTCCTCCGAGGACTCGGTCGCGGGGCGGCCTAGGGTGGCCGCGGGGCGGCTTGCGATTGCGAAGATTGAGAGAGTTCTTCGTCAGGAAAACTCCCCACTATGCCTTCTTGTCCATTTTTCCCCTGCACAATACGACTTAGATGGTCAGCAACTAGGTTCTCAGCACCCTTTTTGTCCCTGATTTCAATGTCAAACTCGCTTAAAAGCAAGATCCATCTAATCAGTCTTGGTTTGGCCTCTTTCTTAGTCAAAAGGTAACGAAGTGCTGCATAATCAGTATAAACAATAACTTTTGTACCAAGCAAATAGGATCTAAATTTCTCAAGTGCAAAAACTATAGCAAGAAGTTCCTTCTCTGTGGTTGAGTAATTCCTTTGAGCTCCATTCAGGGTCATAGATGCATAGTATATGACATGAGAGCTTCTCCCTTCTTTTTGTCCAAGCACGGCTCCCACAGCATAGTCACTAGCGTCACACATCAATTCGAACGGATGAGACCAATTTGGTGCTTGTATAATTGGTGCACTAGTAAGACAAGTCTTTAACTCATCAAACGCCGTCCTGCACTTCTCATCAAAAGCAAATGTGGCCTCCTCCTTCAGCAGCTCGCACAAGGGTGAGGTGATCTTTGAAAAGTCCTTAATGAACCCGCGGTAGAATCCTGCATGGCCTAAAAAGGAACGCACTTCACGCACATTAGTAGGATAAGGCAATGATTGAATGATGTCAATCTTTGCCTTATCAACCTCAATCCCTTTATGGGAGACAATGTGACCCAAAACAATGCCTTCCTCAACCATAAAGTGACACTTTTCTGAATTGAGCACTAAGTTAGTGTCAACACATCTTCTAAGCACAAGCGCCAAATGGTTGAGGCAAGCATCAAAACTATCACCATGGACTGTAAAATCATCCATAAAAACCTTAATGAATTGCTCTATATATTCAGAAAAGATACTTACCATACACCGTTGGAATGTCCCAGGAGCGTTGCATAAGCCAAAAGGCATTCTGCGATATGCAAAAGTACCAACCGGACAAGTGAATGTTGTCTTTTCTTGATCCTCTGGTGCGATGGCTATCTGAAAGTACCCTGAATATCCATCTAGAAAGCAATAATATGAACGACTAGCAAGTCTTTCAAGCATTTGATCAATGAATGGTAAGGGAAAGTGATCTTTTCGAGTTACCGCATTCAGCTTACGATAATCGATGCAAACTCTCCAGCCTGATTGGACTCTGGTAGGGACCAACTCACCTTCTTGATTTTCAACCCCTGTAATGCCCCCCTTCTTTGGTACTACCTGCGTTGGACTAACCCATTGACTATCAGAGATGGGATAGATCATACCTGCCTGAAGGAGTTTGAGCACCTCCTTCTTTACTACATCCATCATAGGTGGGTTGAGTCTCCGTTGAGGTTGCTTGAAAGGTTTGGCTCCCTCTTCTAATAAGATTCTGTGCATGCAAGTAGCTGGGCTGATTCCTTTGATATCCGCTATGGTCCATCCCAGAGCTGTCTTATGCTCTTTGAGCACTCCTACCAACCTATCTTCTTGTTCTTTGGTAAGCTTGTTAGAGATGATGACAGGCAAGGTGTCACCTTCCCCCACAAATGCATACTTCAGATGCTCAGGAAGAGGCTTGAGCTCAACTTCAGGTGCCTGTACGATAGAAGGTAAGAGCTTTTCATTTGGAATGGTTAGTGCCATAAAGGTATCTGCTTGTGAGTATATAGGCAGGGAAGACAAGTCTATTATGGTCTCCTGCAGGTTAGTAGACAAAACATAATTCAATGAGAACTCCTCAATAGGAGATTTTAAAGCTACCTACAGGTCATCTACACAACTCATATCAAAGGTATCTTGCATACAAGTATCAATGGCATCCATAAAGCATAAGAAATGATCATCAGAAGGGAATTTCATTGCATCATATATATTGTATTCAACCTTCTCACCATCGAATTCCATAGTCAAAGAACCAGAATACACATCGATTTTTGTTCTAGTAGTCTTTAAAAAGGGTCTTCCTAGGAGAATAGGGGCCTCTTGATTACCATGCTCCATGTCCAAGACAAAGAAATCAGCAGGAAAGATCAAATTGTCAACCATGACTAAAACATCCTCAACTATGCCTCTAGGAAAAGCATTGGATCGGTCCGCTAGTTGGATCACCACTCTAGTCTCATGCAAAGGTCCTAAACCCAATTATTCATACAGAGAATAAGGTAAAACATTAATAGGTGCACCCAAGTCTAACAAAGCTTTATCAAACTTAGTCTCATCTATCACATATGGGATGGTGAACATGCCAGGGTCGCTAAATTTCATAGACATACGCTTTTGAAATACAGCAGACACATGTTCGCTTACCTTAATTTTCTACTTCCCCCTCAACTTTTGATTCCTCTTTATTGTGCAAAGTTCCTTGAGAAATTTGGCATAACGAGGAATACTTTTAATCAGATTGAGTAAGGGGATGTTTACCTCGCACTTACTGAACGTCTCAAAGATCTCTTTGTCATTGTCTGGTCTTTTTGTGTCTCTGAGTGCTTCGGGAAAGGGAGGAACGGGTTTGAAAGAATTAAGAGGAGGGAAATCAGGTCTTACATACCCGTCAGAGGAGTCACTGGAGTGGCCACGGGGCGGCTGGGCTTGGCCGCGGGCCGGCCCGGCGATTTCTGCAGAGTCAGAATCGCCTTGGCCGCGGGGTGGCTCAGGGGTGCCACGGGGCGGGCGGTGATTGCGAGCCTCTTCTTCCTCCTCGTTCGTACATGTTTCAGAATTTTCTATGTTAGCATCGTTATGGGGAGTGGTAATCAGTTCCTTACCATTTCTTAGTGTCACGGCGATGACGTTCTCCTTGGGGTTCACCACCGTTTGAGATGGTAGCTTTCCTGAGTCCTTAGCCTGCATTTCGCTCATTGATTGAGCCAATTGGCTAATTTGCTTCTCCAAATTCTTTTGGTGCTCAGCTTGACTCAGGACGATCTTTGTGAGAGCTTTGATAGGATCCTCATTGGATTGATCAGTAGTTGGTGGAGGTCCTCTCTGTCTGGCATCAAATTATTGCTGAGGTCTGAATTGGGGTCCTCCTTGTGGATTGAAAGGGGCTTGGTTATTACCATAGCCATACCCTTGGTAGCCTGCATTATAGCTGTTATTGAAATGATTGGGATTAGCATAGTTACCATACCTAGGTCGCTGCGTAACAAAGTTCCCCATGGCATTCAACTCTACACTTGGCTCCTGCAGCATTGGACAAGTGTCCGTCGGGTGATAAAGATCAGCGCAAATGCCACATGCCTTAAGTTGTTGTGGGGTTCCTTGTAGCATGAACCTTTTCATCATATCCTTTAATTCAGCCACATCGCTATGTAATGCGGAAGTTGAGGTGTCAACGACGAGTACCCCTCTAGCATGAAGTCCCTTGCTGAATTGTCTAGAGCCATCAGCAAGCTCTGAAAACACCTCCCAAGCAGCATTGGGTGTTTTGTTCAAGATGTTGCCTCCACAGGCAGAGTTCACCGTCTTGCGCTCCTCGTCAAGAAATCCATTGAATAGAAAAAGCACCAAATCTTTCTTTGAGGAACCATGGTGAGGGCAACTAGAGCAAAGCTTCTTGAAGCGCTCAAAGTACTCATAGAGTGTCTCTGTAGCCTGCTGGTCAATGCTGCTGATTTCCTTTTTCAGATTGTTTAACTTGGTCGCAGGAAAGTACTTCTCCAGAAAGAGACGCTTCAACTGAATCCATGTTGTTGCACTACCTGGGGGCAAGTAGTAGAACCACTCATTGGCAGTGTCCTTAAGCGAAAAAGGGAATGCCCTTAACTTGATTTGCTCCTCCGTGACATTGCCTGGTTTCATTCCCACCACGACAGTATGGAACTCAGATAAGTGCTTGTGGGGGTCCTCACCACTCGACCCATGAAATTTAGGTAAGAGATGAACCACCCAGACTTTAGCTCAAAATTGACACCTTCATCTAGTTCAGGGAACACGATAGCCATTGGTTATTGGGCTAAGTTTGGTATTGTGAGCTCCTTCAACGTTCGATTATCATCGTTAGTAGCCATCTCTATACTCTCTTCTTCTCCTTGATCGAAAGGTAACTCGCGAAAGTGATAACGAGCTTCTCGCCTCAATCTAGAGAGAGTCCTCTCAATCTCTGAATCCAAAGACAATAAAGATGAGTTAGTACCACGAGTGTGGACCATATAGGTGGTCCACACCAAGATTAGCAAATAAAAGAACACAAGAATTCAATAAGAGTTCCCCGGCAACGGTGCCAAATTTGACAAGAGGAAAACCTGTCGTTGTTCTTGCCAAAGAGTACTCAAACTCACAACTAGTATAGTGTGTAAGCAAGAGGTCGATCCACAGGGAAATCTATTCAATTCGAGTGTCAATTCTAATCGCTAGTAAGAATATGGGGGGTTTTGGTGTGAAAAAGATCCGACTTTTATCAAAGTGGAAGCAGGGAAACAAAGTAAATTGATTGTAGAATGCAATGGAGAGAAATAGGTTCACCTACAATTTATCACTTCGATTGATGAATTAGATCCTTATTTCAGCCTCTAGTTCTTGTCTTTTCCTATCAATGTCTTTGTCTAGATCTTAGGTAGATTACTAGTCCTACGAGTCCTAGCAACCCTTATCTCTAAATAACTCTAACACGGTTAAGATTCAAGCTAGAAATAGCATTAAGAGTATGAATTAACCAAGGTACACATAATATCAAGCTACGAGTCGATATTCAAAATGTATTCAACTTCCTACACATCTAATTAGTCCTACGAGTCCTAAAGGGATATGATTGCCACTTGGGTTAAGGTTCGCTACGAGGAATCTGCAAAACCCTAGCAATTGAATGAATCTACTCTAACTAGTTGATCAGGCCAGAGAGAATAAAACACATTCAAGGAATTAAGCACAAAGAAGTCAAAACATTTGAATAGGAATAAGAACTAGATTAAGAAACTCACAATTCAACAATCAAAGATCCAAACTGTAGGCGAAACCTTGAGAGTTTAGTTGCTCATGCTCAACGGCGCTCTCAACAATTGAATAAAGTGCATAAGGTCTGTGGATGAAATAAACTAGAAAAGTCTTATAAAGGCCCCTAAGAGTCGGCCAATGAATAGACAAAAAACCCTAATAAAAATCCATTCAGAACGACGTGTTTCTGCGAGGGCCGCGGGGCGGCCGGCGATCAGCGAAGACCTCCGTTTTCCCTTCGAGCAGCGGGGCGGCCAGCCAAACTGCGGGGCGGCCGGCGATTATTCCGACCTTCTTCTTCCGAGACTTCACTAGCTCTTATGCATCTTCCTTAGCTTGTTTTCGCTCTTTTCCAATTCATTTCACCTTCAATCTACTATACCTGATGTTGGAGGGTAAGTTTTGGTGAATTAAATGGATTCATGAATTCAAAAGCAAAACCATCATATTCTTTATAAATTGAGATTTGTGATGATTTTATTAAATTTTGTAAAAGCCAAAACTGGACTTTTTGAATGGGCTTCGGGTACAGGCTTAAAACATGTAAAAGGGCCCAATTAGCCCATCAACTAGCAGTTGTAACTGCTTTACATTGCAGTTAACAAAACAAAATGAAACTGCCAGTACGTGGGATGAAAAGGGGTTTTTTATTTTTAATTAACTCCTCCCATCTCTCCTATAAAGGCTACAAAGTAAATTTCAGGAGGGTTTTTCGTTGGATTTTCCTGGCTCCCTCTTCTGCCGAGCTTCTTCATTCTCCTGGATTTTCCTACTCCTGGAGAAACCTGCAATCAGCACACACAAACAAAAACAACATCAGCAACCCTTGTTCCTGCTGCAGAAAGAAGAAGATTCAAGGTAGTTTTCATGGTTCCAAGATCCCCCTATGCAAAACGATATAACTTTGTAAAGTTATATTTGTTTTAAGCATATGGTATGGGTTTTGGAATCTCAAAATCGCCTAAACCATGGCGAAACTATGGCAAATTTTTTTTGCTAAAATCAGGCTTAAGCAAATGAAGGAAGGCAACAGTGGCCCTTTGGAAAACCTAACAGAGGCCAGACAATAAAAGTTTCTGTGTTCTTTCTAAAAAAAGATGCTTTTGCCTAAACTATCACACAATCCCCAAACCAAAAATCTGGGCATGAAAAATACATACAAGCATGAATTGGGATTTTAAAAATCAGTAACTGGTGATATAAAAAAAATCAGTCAGAAGCTGTAGTAAGCAATTCCAAATCAGCCAATGTTCAACCCAAACGCACAAAGCAAAGACACAATGGCGAAGGAAAAAAAATTAAGCTAACCTCTTTAAGCCGAATTGAGGAGCGCGTACCCCATTCTTTCAATTGTTTGAAGTCGGATTCTCCAGCGCCTCCTTAAGTTTCCTAAGGAATTGAGGTCGTATGCCCCCTTCTTGGCCCTAATAAAAAAAAACGCCCAAAGTCACAGTTTCTACAAAATCAGTCAAATTTCGAAATTGAACACTTGATTGGAAATAGATGTAAGAGGGGATCCAAATTTTGGAGCCTAAATCATCTAACCATTGAAACAAATTGCAGAGTTGAGGTGGGAAATTTTCGAATAAAACCCTAGGACGTACCTAGTTGGAGGCACACAAGCTCAGAATATCTTCAATGCGTTTTGAGTTGTTGAAGCCTGACTTGCCCCGCTCCTCCGATCCGATTACCGAAGATGGAGTTCCAGATCAGTGCGCTGAGGCGTAACCGTTGTCGGAGGCGGCGGCGTTGCCCGTCAGAAGGGGATAGAAGGGGATAAACTGAAGCTGTGAAGTAAAATAAAAAAAATGTCGAAGCTGTATTGGAAAATAGGTTTTACACATGAATTGGGATAGGGTCAACAAAAAAATGGGGGTTTGACTTTGTGTTGAGCTTTGGCCCAATAAGTTGTCTTGCATTATGTTTAGACATATAACAATGAAATCTAAGAAAATATGCATGTATATTTCATACGGCATAAACGCTTAAAAATATACATATATATGTTTAATTGCAAAATTAACCCACTAAAATATAATAATTATAATTGGTATAAATTAAGAATTCGAGTTTGACTAAAACATAAAATTAAACTCGTCAAATATTCTTTGCCAATTAATTCTAGTGGGTTAATCTCAAAATCGGCTTTAGCAAAACGGAGTCAAAACCTCAAATCAAGTTTCACCAAATATAAACTTGGTTTTGTGGTAGAACTACGTAAAGACTTGACGCCATAAAAACGGCTACGTAGGTAACCCGATATTAAATCCTAAAAAATATATCGGGTACAGTCGTCCACCTCTAAATTCACTTTTAAATGAATATGAGGTTAAAACCAAACAAATTAAATTGGTCTTTTCAAAAAAAGAACTACATAAGATTTGATCCCGTTCAAACGGGTATGTAGGAAGCTTGACATAAAGCTACGAGCTCGTCAAGTTCAATCACGATCCTCAAACGATCAAGTTTCTACAACCAAATCAAACTTGGTTTCTAAACGAACTACGAGTGATTTGATTCTCTTCCAAGAGATACGTAGATAACCCGATATTAAATCTCAAAATATGTCGGGTACAGTCGCTAATCCCTAAATTCACTTTTAAAATGAAAATGGGGTTAAAATTAAATCTAAATTAAATACACATGATTTTCCGTGTAAGTGATAGCCGTTGAGTTGGGAAACCCTTCCGAGAAGGTGTGCTCAATTTATTCGGGTGATACACGAGAAAATCTCATGCATATGATAGTGTGATTTATGTTAGGGCTACCCTTCCGAGAAGGTGGGTCCTAATACGATCCAATGATGCATGAAAACCTTAAAGGTGATAAAACACACAAAACTCAAACACTCTGAACTACGTGAGGCTTGATTCTCTTCCAAGAGATACGTAGGCAACCCGTAAAATTCGGGTGCACCTCAAATCACCAAAACCACCCAAGTCTTGGTATCGATACGACTTCGAATCAAGAGGATAACCAAAAGGGGTCGAACTCAAATATTTAAAATCAAATAAAATGTGTTGTACGATTATTGCGCATTTTTGTTCAACATATTTTTGGCACGCACGGTGGGACCCTTTTTGCCTTTTCATCTCTTAGTTGTATTTATACTAATACATGGTTATATCTTTTTGAAAGGTACAAATGGCACATCAAGTGATTGTCAACTTCATCGAGCTTCCAACCACCTTCATGATCAAAGGAGGTCGTTGGATCAAGAAGAGATCGTTCGAAGAACAAATTGACATCACTCGGGACTCGTTATTTGCAAAGGTCTCGATCAACAATGTCTTTGGGGCTCTTCAAGCTCCGGAGAATCAGATCATCGCCAAGTGGGTGTCCAGTTCTCCCGCAACGCTTTCAAGGGAAGGGGGCATGAAGCCAACAACTCTTCCAAGCCATGGGGGTAGGAAGCTCAGGATCACCCAACTCGGCGACAACAAGCTCAACAACCATCCTAACTGGCACAAGATCAAAATGCAGGCGGGCGGTTACAACGGCACAAAGCCAACTAATGAGGTCGCTCAAGGGCCCATCATTCATGTCACCAAAAAGAATGAGGGGTCGATTGCAACGTCTGCACAAACTGTCTTCATTGCCAAGAAGGCACCCGTATCCATGAAGAGAATGAGACACCAGTGTGGATCTCAACGCGACAAGACAAGACCTCTCCTTGTGCTAGCTTGTTCATCAATTTTAGAGCGAGTCAATGCAACCCTTGCAAAAGATCTTCTTAGATCGCAGGGGGCATGTCAAATTCCCTTAGTGGCTTCGCAAAGAGAGATCCTCATTGGTTCTATGCATATCTATCCGAAAGAGGTTGCACAAGTCAACATGACCTCATACTCGGAAGAGACGGAACCCGTAGCCACAAAGGTTAAGTCTTCAAAATCCAAAAAGGGTAAGGAGGTTCAAGAAGCATGTTCAGTCTCTAAAGATAATGCAAGAGAGAAAGACCGGTTGAAGTTAACAAGTTCAAATATTTCAATTGTTAAATCTCAAGCAAACATCTCACGAGATGTACCAAATGTGATGCCGGTATTGACTACCAGCACACAAAGTGTCGAAGAGCAGCTTCAAGAGTTGCAAAGAAAGCTTGATGAGAAAGATGCTCAAATTGCATCACTTCTCGCTCAAATCAATCTTCAAGCTCAATCAAATAGACAAGAGCAATCAAGGCCAAATGGTGAAGGTTCAAGCGGTAGCACATCGATCACTCCACAAGAAATCAAAGAGATGATCGCTAAAGGGATAAAAGAAGCTTATGCATCACAAAATCTAAAAGTGCTTGGATATAGAAAGCCATATCCAGCACACTATGATTCGATGCCATTTCCCTCGGGCTACCAAAGACCGAGCTTTGAAAAGTTTGATGGCCTTCATGGTTCACCCCACGAGCACCTAGCTCATTTTTATTCCGCTTGTGGTGAAACCGCCTTAAACGATGCCTTATTAATCAGGCAATTCGTCCAATCTTTGAAGGGATCGGCATTCACTTGGTACACTCAACTTCAACCAGGGTCGATTCAAACATGGGACGATCTACAAAAAAAGTTCCTAGCTCAATTTGTGAGCTCGAAAGCAAGAGTTTCCATTCTGGACCTTGCAAACACCTATCAAAGGTCTAACGAGCTCGCCAATGACTTCATCGCCAGGTGGAGAAGCTTAAGACTCCAATGCCATGAAAAATTAAGTGAACAAGCTTGTGTTCAAATGTGCACAAACAACTTAATACCGGAATTAGCGGTACATGTTGGAAGTGCCGAGCCTCGTTCATTTGATGATTTGGTATCTAAAGCGTGTAATGTTGAAAAACAACTAGCACGGGGATCCAAATGGCCTCAAGATAGTGAGGCTAACACAACTGATGGCAATGAGGTACAAGATGAAGATGAGTCCATGGCGACTTTCGTCAAACATGATCGAGAGTTCGTTAACAAGAATGGTTCCCAAGCTCAAATAAAAGAGAAAGCCAAGAAACCAGCCAATAGACTCACCCTTCATGAAAGAAGGCAAAAGAAATATCCTTTTGACGACGATGATGTGCAAGGGATATTCGATGAATTGGTGAGTGCTAAACTTTTAACACTCCCGGAGCCGAAAAGGCCAAAAGAGGTTGGCAAAACGAGTGATCCAAAATACTGCTCGTATCATCAACTCGTTAGTCACCCAATCAAGGATTGCTACGTCTTCAAAGACATCATAGAGGAGATGATTAACAAAGGAGAAATTGAAATCGAGGGGGCAACATCCTCGACTCAAGCAGCTTCATCAAATATCATTTCAGTGGTAGATGTGGTAGAGTGCATTCCCTCACTCCGAGTGTCTTCTCAAACAGAAAAAACATCTGCTATGGCTATTGAAGCTGGGGGCAGCCCCACGGTTTCATTGCCTCTTAAAGCATTGGTGAAAGATGACACTTCAAAAGGAGAGTCCTTGAAAGACAAAGACATCGCTCAATGTTGTATGGTCTCATGGATCAATGACATGGACGAAAATGAAGCAGGAGTTAAAAAGATTACTCTTCACTCCAAGAAGCAAATTCTCTCCTCAAAATCAAGAGAGAAATCAAAGGGAAAGAAATCAAGCTTCGGTGAAGCTTCAAAAATGCACAAGAAGCATAGGGTTCAAGTGCAAAAGCTAAAACCCTCTTTCAAGGGTAAAGCTCCACAAAAACTCGTCGAGGAAGCTTGTGTTAAAAATTTCCAAATCTCATACGAAGAGGGTGTTTTAACCGCAAGTGTGATAGAGCCTAGAGTGTCCGCATTTGAAAGGCTCGAGATGGCTTCAAGTGGAACTCCTAACTCTTTGGTGTTTAAAAGGCTTGATCTAGCCTCTACAAGTGAAGCATCGAAATCTTCTGTATTCGAAAGACTTGAGCTAGCCTCAACAAATGAAGCATCCAAATCTTCAGTGTTTCAAAGGCTTGATATGGCTTCGACAAGTGAAGAATCTAAGCCCTCGGTGTTTCAAAGGCTTAATTCAACCTCGATAAATGGAGAATCTAAAGCTCCGGTATTCGAAAGGCTCGGAAAAGTTGATGAGTCTAAAAGCAAGAAAGTCCAAATGAAAAGGACTAAAAGCAAGAGCTCCGGAAGAGACAGTCAAAAGTTCTCGTCCATAAGCTCAACCAAATCATGGACACCTAAAGCCAAGTAAGAGTGTCAAAATGACCCAGTAGTCTCTAAGGCGGAAAAACAAATAGTTCTGCCTAGAACTACGTAAAGACTTGATCCCCAACAAGGGGTACGTAGGAAATTTGGCATCAAAAACAAATATGTGTCAAATTCAGTCGCACAAAAAAAAAAAAAAAGTTTCCGGGTTCGTATATGATAGTCAGGTTATTCGGGAAACCCTTCCTAGAAGGTGGGCTCGAGTGATCTGAATGATGCGGTAAAAAAAAAAGAAAAAAAAAAAGAAATCCCGGTATGCAAATGATAGTCGAGTTTTTTTTGGGAAACCCTTCCTAGAAGGTGTGCTCAAGTAACTCGAGTGATGCATATATAAAAAAAGGACTTGAAATTAGTTCGAAAATCAAACAACCCGGAAGCACATGAAAAATGGGTTCACAAAGAACTACGAGCGGCTTGATCCCTCATAAAGGGGGTACGTAGGCAGTCTAGCTAGTCAAAATGCTAGGTGCAGCCGCAAAAACAAACAAAACATCTTCTGTCCTCAACAAAGAAGAAAAAGAAGTCAAATCCTCTACTTATGTAGTCATATAAATGTTGTATCGACTGCAAAGGGAAAAATCAAGTATAGTCCAGAGACTTGCACATTTTGTGCTTCTATTGGAAATGAGGCAAAAGAAAAGAGAGAAGAAGAAAGAAATTATCTTTCAAAGATGTTCTCACAAAGAGAAATAAACAAAAGGCCTCGGCCTGAATTTTCTGACTTTGATCGTCACGTCCAAATGTGATAATCAATTCAAGTCTCATAAATCAAAATTTCCTTCCAAGGAACTCTAAACCAAAAGTTACTTCCAAGCTTGACTAATCAAATTGTCAATGTTTTCTTCTCTCTCAAAGCAAAAAAAAAAAAAGAGAAGGCCTAAGCCTCTCAAAACCCTTCAACCCTCCCAAACAAAAATTGACCTACATCATCTATATATGTATGGTCGTTCAAAGCCCCCAAAGCTCAAAGAAAAAAAGTCACCAAATACCTTGGTTTCAAATGGTATGGGTATAAATTTCAAAATCATCTCATATGAGATTTTGATAACAAAGCTTCAACCACAAAGGTTACAAAAGCTAAGCTCACGACACCAAGTCGTGAAAACCAAATGTAGTCTAAGACTGAAAATCAAAATGAAATCGGTCCAAAGACAAAAGCTCAAACCTACGACACCAAGTCGTCAAAATCAAATTCTTGTCCCTCACAAGAAAACCGTCAAATCCAAATTCAACATTAAAGTCAAAAATCTCTGACCAAAAGCCAAAAACCAAATTAGCCAAAAGTCAAAAGACCAAACCGGCAAAAGTCAAAGCCAAATATGACTCAAGACAAAAACCTACCGGTTTGAAAGATCAAAAGCCAAACTGGTTAGAAAACCAGAAAAGTATAAAAATCTGGCTTCGAGAGGGAAAATATGTCCGACTCTCACATACCCATACCAGATTACCTCTCATTGGTCATAGTAGAATTGTTTTTCTGTGATCAAATCTTCATAGGAGCAAAATACAAGTTCCAATTTTCTTCAGACCATAAATTAAATCAAAAGCTTCCCCAAGCAATGTCCGCGAGAAACAAGCATGATGCATAAATAGCGCAATAACGAACTTTGAACGCGTTCGATATCTCACACGCACAAAGTTCGGGGGGCAACTGTTGGAGGGTAAATTTTGGTGAATTAAATGGATTCATGAATTCAATAGCAAAACCATCATATTCTTTATAAATTGAGAGTTGTGATGATTTTATTAAATTTTGTAAAAGTCAAAACTGGACTTTGTGAATGGGCTTCGGGTACAGGCTTAAAACATGTAAAAGGGCCCAATTAGCCCATCAACTAGCAGTTGTAACTGCTTTACATTGCAGTTAACAAAACAAAATGAAACTGCATGAAACTGCCAGTACGTGGGATGAAAAGGAGTTTTTTATTTTTAATTAACTCCTCCCATCTCTTCTATAAAAGGCTACAAATTAAATTTCAGGAGGGTTTTTCGTTGGATTTTCCTAGCTCCCTCTTCTGCCGAGCTTCTTCATTCTCCTGGATTTTCCTACTCCTGGAGAAACCTGCAATCAGCACACACAAACAAAAACAACATCAACAACCCTTGTTCCTGCTGCAGAAAGAAGAAGATTCAAGGTAGTTTTCATGGTTCCAAGATCCCCCTATGCAAAACGATATAGCTTTGTAAAGTTATATTTGTTTTAAGCATATGGTATGGGTTTTGGAATCTCAAAATCGCCTAAACCATGGCGAAACTATGGCAAATTTTTTTTGCTAAAATCAGGCTTAAGCAAATGAAGGAAGGCAACAGTGGCCCTTTGGAAAACCTAACAGAGGCCAGACAATAAAAGTTTCTGTGTTCTTTCTAAAAAAAAGATGCTTTTGCCTAAACTATCACACAATCCCCAAACCAAAAATCTGGGCATGAAAAATACATACAAGCATGAATTGGGATTTTAAAAATCAGTAACTGGTGATATAAAAAAAAATCAGTCAGAAGCTGTAGTAAGCAATTCCAAATCAGCCAATGTTCAACCCAAACGCACAAAGCAAAGACACAATGGCGAAGGAAAAAAAAAATTAAGCTAACCTCTTTAAGCCGAATTGAGGAGCGCGTACCCCGTTCTTTCAATTGTTTGAAGTCGGATTCTCCAGCGCCTCCTTAAGTTTCCTAAGGAATTGAGGTCGTATGCCCCCTTCTTGGCCCTAATAAAAAAAAAACACCCAAAGTCACAGTTTATACAAAATCAGTCAAATTTCGAAATTGAACACTTGATTGGAAATAGATGTAAGAGGGGATCCAAATTTTGCAGCCTAAATCATCTAACCATTGAAACAAATTGCAGAGTTGAGGTGGGAAATTTTCGAATAAAACCCTAGGACGTACCTAGTTGGAGGCACACAAGCTCAGAATATCTTCAATGCGTTTTGAGTTGTTGAAGCCTGACTTGCCCCGCTCCTCCGATCCGATTGCCGAAGATGGAGTTCCAGATCAGTGCGCTGAGGCGTAACCGTTGTCGGAGGCGGCGGCGTTGTCCGTCAGAAGGGGATAGAAGGGGATAAACTGAAGCTGTGAAGTAAAATAAAAAAAATGTCGAAGTTGTATTGGAAAATAGGTTTTACACATGAATTGGGATAGGGTCAACAAAAAAATGGGGGTTTGACTTTGTGTTGAGCTTTGGCCCAATAAGTTGTCTTGCATTATGTTTAGACATATAACAATGAAATCTAAGCAAATATGCATGTATATTTCATACGGCATAAACGCTTAAAAATATACATATATATGTTTAATTGCAAAATTAACCCACTAAAATATAATAATTATAATTGGTATAAATTAAGAATTCGAGTTTGACTAAAACATAAAATTAAACTCGTCAAATATTCTTTGCCAATTAATTCTAGTGGGTTAATCTCAAAATCGGCTTCAGCAAAACGGAGTCAAAACCTCAAATCAAGTTTCACCAAATATAAACTTGGTTTTGTGGTAGAACTACGTAAAGACTTGACACCATAAAAACGGCTACGTAGGTAACACGATATTAAATCCTAAAAAATATATCGGGTACAGTTGTCCACCTCTAAATTCACTTTTAAATGAATATGAGGTTAAAACCAAACAAATTAAATTGATCTTTTTAAAAAAAGAACTACATAAGATTTGATCCCGTTCAAACGGGTATGTAGGAAGCTTGACATAAAGCTACGAGCTCGTCAAGTTCAATCACGATCCTCAAACGATCAAGTTTCTACAACCAAATCAAACTTGGTTTCTAAACGAACTACGAGTGATTTGATTCTCTTCCAAGAGATACGTAGGTAACCCGATATTAAATCTCAAAATATGTCGGGTACAGTCGCTAATCCCTAAATTCACTTTTAAAATGAAAATGGGGTTAAAATTAAATCTAAATTAAATACACATGATTTTCCGTGTAAGTGATAGCCGTTGAGTTGGGAAACCCTTCCGAGAAGGTGTGCTCAATTTATTCGGGTGATACACGAGAAAATCTCATGCATATGATAGTGTGATTTATGTTAGGGCTACCCTTCCGAGAAGGTGGGTCCTAATACGATCCAATGATGCATGAAAACCTTAAAGGTGATAAAACACACAAAACTCAAACACTCTGAACTACGTGAGGCTTGATTCTCTTCCAAGAGATACGTAGGCAACCCGTAAAATTCGGGTGCAGCTCAAATCACCAAAACCACCCAAGTCTTGGTATCGATACGACTTCGAATCAAGAGGATAACCAAAAGGGGTCGAACTCAAATATTTAAAATCAAATAAAATGTGTTGTACGATTATTGCGCATTTTTGTTCAACACCTGAAATAAACCATAAAATCATATAGATTCCGCCTCTTCTAACTCAACAAATGATTATGTAAATTCAACTAAATATATGCAATATTCACAACTAAACTATGCTAAATGCAATCTATTATGCAATACTAAATATGCTCTATCACCTAGTAATCCCATAAATAACATAATCAGTTTAAGTCTAATTTACGCAAAGGCACACAAGTCACATATGAAACATATAAGATACACATAAATATGATACCTCAACCGTCAAATCATTATTAACATTATCATCTCATCTTCAGTTCTCATCTCGTCTCATCATATCTCATAAATTAACATCTTTCTCAATTCAATCATAACATCATCCTCATCAGCTCATGACAACCTTCATATCATAATTAGCCAATTTCACATATTACTATCTCATACTCATACTTTTCATCAAGATATATATCATTATCATCACCAGTAACCAATATTTATCCCCCTATAATAAATCACCACAAGTCATGCTATTAGTCACACATATCATGTCGTTAGTCAAACGATCATATTATCATGCTGGTTAGTCATCGAATAAGTCTTACTCACAGGTTAGTTTCAAAACGGTTTCAAATCCGAATTCCACAGTTAAGAATTTCGACTCTTGAAAATACTCGCTAAATTCCTTTTTCAATTATTTATTAATCATTCCCGACCTTGAAATTCATTTTCCAAATTCTCTTCTAAACCGACATGTCCAAATAATTTATGTTAAATCCCAAATATTATTATAGATATAATATTTTAAAACACCATTTAATAAACACCCTTATAGAGTATATTTAAATCCTTTATGAAATAATTCCTACCGATTTGTATTCGATAAAACCAACCCTTTATAAATCTCCCGAAATAATATTTTATCTTTTAAATCCTCAAGTATTATATAATAATTTAAATACCGCTAATTAGTTAAATAATAAACGGATAACCCGAACTGAACCCAAATAAATAATCCCATCCGGTTCAAGCCAAACCCACCATTTAATATGATAAAAGATTGGAGGGCCCCACTAGACCATGTCAGCTGCCTTCTTCCTTCTGAATTCGAATGGAAGCTAAGGCCATGCCATTGCCCAGCCTCGCCTCTGCTCTCTCGCGATCGTCGGCTCGCTCGCACCAGTGCCAGCCAGTTCACCTCTCACCCACGCTTGCTGGTCTCGACCCCGCGCCCGCTGGTGCTCGCGTTCACTCACAGCTGCTCGCCCGCTGCTCTGCCTCGCGATCGCTCGACCACACCTCGCTCGCCGCCAATCGAGCTCGCCGAGGGCTCACGAGACCATCCGACTCCCCGCACTCAGCTCACGCACACTCGACACTCGCCCACAGCCCGACCCAAGTCAAAATCGAATTGAAACAAAGGAAGAAAAAGGCGGAACTCACCGAGGAGGTTCGTGACTTCGGAGCTCTCAATCGGAGGTCTGAGCGTCGTCGGAAGCTCGCGATGACTTATCGGACCTACGTGGGACATTGTTGAGTGTGATGGTGAAGTTCGAGGGTGGTTTCGATCAAAGACGGAAGAAAAACACTTACCGGAATGCGGCTCACGCTCAAACAGGGGATAGAAGGGAATGGGGCTGCTGTGGCTCTCGTGGCGGCTCCGGTGGTGGCTACGCTGCTGCTGGTGGCTCCAAGGAGGTGTCGAAGGTGCTGTCGTGGTTGCTACGCTCTCGAGGAAGAAGGAGGACGGGTGGCAATGGAGCTCGGTGGTTGAGATGGTGATGAAGAAATACGAATGAGCGATGGTGGTGATGGTGTGGAATGGTGAAGCCGTGAGAGTAGGAGTGATGGTGGTGGTGTTAAGCAGGGGGTGGAGGTGTGGTGGTTATGGTGGTGATGGCTTGAAGAAGATGGTGATGGCTTGAAGGGGATGGTGATGGTGAGGAGGTGATGGTGACGATGAGTGTGATGGTGATGAATGATCGTGAGGGTGATGGGGTAAGGGGTGGGTTGAATTTGAAGGGTATGGTGAGGTGAGGGAGTGGTTGAGGATGGAGTGTGGAATTTGTTAAAACCAATACCCGAAAATAAATCCCGAATACGCGAATTTCGAATCCCGCTTTCTCGATCAATTAGATTTTTAAAATCGAAAAGGATATCGCCATCCGATAATTATTTTGAATTTTCGAGGTAAAAGGATGGAAATTATTTGTCAAATTTTATATTCCGGTTGAAATCTGCTAAACGAGTTTTAAAACCGATTAAATTTCATCTTTAATTATCTTTTTTTCCGAAAAATTAGGATTTGAAAATCCGAGCCTTTACATCATCCACCTCTAAAAACAAGTCTCGTCCCCGAGACTAAAATTATTTTAAAACAGGGGAGGAAGTTTGAAATCGGTGAGTCCAATGATCATGCCATTGATCCCGTGAACACCTCATAAGTGCCCCTATGAGATCCTCACAGTACCATTACCGTGATCATAATATCCCCAATAGACGTAGTAAGAATGTAATATGGGCCCCTACCACATCCTTACTCCGACTCCTTGGCCATATCATAACTCAAATACTTGTATCCACTTCGTGGGGCGTTATAATGAAAACTAGGGTCATATTAGTTTCTTAAAATCCATGTTAGTCTCTTTTGAAACACCATTCAAAATTTCAAGTTCGACGTTAATCAAAATCATTTCCATCTTCTCAGTTCATCCTACTATATCCTCCTCTAAGGGCTAATCCCATATTTTCTTCCTAGGTTCAAAGTCAGAATTAAATTTCAATAATTCCGCTTCTATCATTTCTATCATCATGCATCGTATATAGAATAGCAATCATATCTCACGTTTATAGTAGGACATAACACATTAAGGATGGTCGCATACCATTACATATCTAGCACATCATCACATCAACGAGGCTCATCACATCATATCACCAAGGATCTGCACACAACTACCAAGCATAAGCACGAAATCGAAGAGATGCCACTAACCAATCTCACTAACCATCCACCTCTAAAAATCCAACTCATACTAATCATCTCACACCTGTCACTCTCGACCAACTCTTACGCAGAAATCCATCTCGTGCTACTCTCAGCCACGAATTTCCAAGACCGTCATCACCATCACTTATCCTCAAAGACCAACCACTGATTTTACCTACTCATCCCCTAGCATACTAACCCGCCTCACAACACTTCCCCTCAACAATCCTCCCGATCAACTCCTAGCTCTCTCATCCACCTCTAGAACTACGCCAACCGCCTATACTCACACCCACTCTTAAGGTCACCCTCATGGAACTAGTCTAGACCTCAACTACTACCCTCCTATCCTAAACGCTCACACCGCGCACCCACTACCTACCGACACTTCTAGCTAGGACATCTCTCTCAAAATCTCGACATACTACTCCACTCCTCACCTAAGTCTTGCCTGGAAGCTCAATTATACTCGCTGACCACTATCTCCGACTAGTCCCAACTCATTCGACTCTACCCAAGCTAACGCATCATTCCTGTAGCCCATCTCACACAACCAAAGACCCAATTCGAAGACCTCAATCCACCTGCCACTTTTCGACCTTTCTCACCGAAGAGTCTCATGACTCAAGCTAAAGAAGAAAGCACTACCATATATATAACTCATAATCTATTCACCAGGAAATCAGTACACAAAGCATCGAGGCACACCATCATAGAAACAAATTAGTTAGACAATCACTTGCCACCAGTTTAGCATATCAGTCATCGCACACCCATTCATGTCAGCTTCATGCCTATTGCAATATGCCGATTCCAATTGATATAGAAGAATTCACGATTTGAATGGAGAACGACCTTCCTTGAGTCCTCTAAGAGAATCACGTCCGCGACTACCATCTTCGAGATGTGTCCGTCTTTGGTATACCTTTGGCGACGTCTGTATTGTAGTCTATGGGTCATGGTCCCATCACACTTCCACTGCGCCGCTCCGGTGCCACTTAGTCGTCGGTCCCTTCTTGCATGTCGACGCTCATCGAAGGATCGCAAGGGTCAAAAGTTACGAAGATAGGGGAGAGACAAGGGCGGACAACACAACTTCCATAAGGATTCAAACATGGACCACGACTAGAGACAACAAGACCAGAGACAAGATCCCAACCCGAGGGTTACAACGATGCCCTTAGGGTATTCCATGAAGTTATAATTGTGGTACGCAGACAATAATAATCACGAATATCATCACATCATTACACACTAACATGCATCTATCTCAAGGAGTAGCGATCTATGCATTCATAACATGTTCATATCATCCACTTTACACGTTCACAGAAGAAGCTAGCAACCTATCATTTCATTCATTAATCATGCTTGACATACTAAGAACATACATGCACGAACGAACATGGGACATGTGTGGCATAAGTTGCACTAGTTTTAGCAACATCAAAGGACATTATATACATGACTTATCACTCAGTTAGGTACACATAAGCAGGTCGTAATATCATGGAGCCAAGGCAAGCACGCTAGGAGGTACCTATTGCATCACATACATCCATATTCACATAGTAAGACAAAGACGGCACATAGTCATACGAGGGCCTATAAATGGGAGACATATGTCCTACATGATACTAGAATTGCTCATTAAACATGTACACAGTCAACATGGTCTAATTAGATTAATTCAGCATGCTAAGTCATCCAATTCACGTTTTAAACATGCAACGAGAGTTGACCACACTATCATGGACCTAGTTCATAGGGAGACAGTAATCATGGGAATTCAATACATACGGCACATACATCCACTCATAAGTGCAACCATGCAAGGTACCAAGCAAGTCATGCTGAATTATACCAACATAGCATGTCATTAAATCACAAGGAGGCTATCATTATAACTTGGCAGAATTATCTAAGGGCAATCACCGACTCACCACCCCATTTCCCCGTGGTACGCTAGTAAGACTCGCTGGGCACAAGGACATTCACGCCATTTCCGAGAGGTGAGGGTAGAACTCGTGTTTAGACTCTTGTGGCAAGAAGACATGGTTGGCCATTACGAGGATCGAAAGGGATGACTCCATAAGGCAACTCACTTCTATCTCGAAACGATTTAAATCCTCACTCCCACTAACATACTCAGGTAACCCTCACATCTGACACGATTTCCGAAGGTATTTAGTTGACCGACCCAAATTTCCCGTGAAAGTCCCCAACCACAGGTACGAGACTCGATAGAAGCATCGATGGTGGGATACGAAACAAGACTCTAAACAGGGGCAGTGGATGCTTCTCGACCCTTGCTAACATGCCTAGATGTTTTGATGGGGCGGATGACAGAGTCAGAACGTACCATCAGGGGGTTTGAATTATGAAAGGGCTATTTCGACAAGACAGGAATTCCGATTACATAAGAACAAGGTTTTCTCCCACTATCCCGTTTGCACAATTATTCAACACATGATTCAAGTCAAGGCATACTGATTAGTTCGCTATCCTAAGCATAATAGAGCACTCATCATGGAAGCAATCAACAATATTAATATGATCCTCTTCGAGGAGGATCGCCCTCGGGCCCAATTGCATATATGTATATGTATGTGTGTGTGTGTGTGTGTGTGTGTGTGTGTGTGTGTGTGTATATATATATATATATATATATATATATATATATATATATATATATATATATATATAAAATAAACGTAAGCATAGAGACGATCTATGCCGTCCTTCGAGGGACGGCTGACCGGAGGGGCAAAACCTCACAGCCTCCTAACTCAACACTCCAACCTCCGTGATGTTCCTTGGAGTCTTCTAGGCCCATCTGTAAATAAAACCTAGTATTTTGCCTACCGTTCCCCGAATTCTACATCCATAAGGGATGTCTACCGTTTGGGTCTCTACCCACGAGATTATTTTCCCTTTATTCATTTTAGGTTTTTAAGTCTTATTAAATTCATTTTGCCCTTTATAAAATATTTTCCAAAACCATTTGAAAACATTGGGCGATTTTCAAAACCTCTTCAACCTATTGTACTCGGATTGCAAAACCTCAGCTCTGATACCACCTTTGTAACGGCCCGAGATTATGATTCCCGAGTTACGTTTCGAGGGATAAAACCCCTCATTAGGATCTTGCGCTCCGAGTATAGGTTGAAGGTTTGAAACCGAAGATTTGTAGTTTAAAGTAGGATTTCGCACCCAAATCCTGAAGGTCCGTTGGAGACCCCGGGGTAAACCCTTGTACCTGTCCTAAGTCTACAACGCGAAAAACCTTTTATCATGCAAAGGACATAAGTTCTGAAAACAATACAACCAGTGTCACCGCATGGCCGGGTCAAACAGAGTATAAGTAGGAAGAAATCCCAAAAAGTGTAAATCTGGTGAAGTCAGAGTTTCAAGCACCCGCTCTCCGCCATACGAATGGACCCCGCCATAACAGCACGAATTCAAACTGTGGAACGGGTACCTGAATCTAAAAAAAAGAGGGGGATCTGGGTCAATCATCAGGCCACTCATGCACGTGTGTAAACACACTCTTAGAGGCATATAATGAGCATCCTATTCCTGAGATGAAATGCGTAATCCAAAGCAGAACATAAACAGACAAGTATACGAATAATTAAGTACGGACATAAATAAATAGGTGCGCAGTTACAAGAAATGCCAAATAGCATATCCCTCTAGGCTCCTAAGGAATCCTATAGCAACTCCCTTCGAAGGGAGCTACCTCACCCACGGTGCAGGCCATCCCTACGTAAGGAGCCTACTAACTATGAAGGGAAGACAAACAACGACACCCATACAAGGCCTAAGGCTATGAGAGTCCTATGTCGACTTATTACCAAAAAGCCTACCTCACCCATCAAGTGCAAGCAACTTTCTATAATAAGCCCCACTAAGATGACAAAAATAGAGAAAAAGGTCTCATCCGATAAACACCTATAACGGCCGTTTCTAACAAAGACATATAACAAGTCATATGCTTTCAATTTTAGATCCTAAGCGTGATTCCAAGTCGTATGGTGCATGAACACTAGCCTACTATATAACACACAGTGCATAGAGCGCCCATCATGAGTAAGTTCAAAGAACTTACCTAGAGAAGCGCAGAATCCAAGCAATACAGCAATCAAGCAAATCCAGTCAGATCAGAGATCACCTAGTAATCCCATAAATAACATAATCAGTGTCTAATTTACGCAAAGGCACACAAGTCACATATGAAACATATAAGATACGCATAAATATGATACCTCGACCGTCACATCATTATTAACATTATCATCTCATCTTCAGTTCTCATCTCGTCTCATCATATCTCATAAATTAACATCTTTCTCAATTCAATCATAACATCATCCTCATCAGCTCATGACAACCTCCATATCATAATTAGCCAATTTCACATATTACTATCTCATACTCATACTTTTCATAAAGATATATATCATTATCATCACCGGTAACCAATATTTATCCCCCTATAATAAATCACCACAAGTCATGCTATTAGTCACACATATCATGCCGTTAGTCAAACGATCATATTATCATGCTGGTTAGTCATCGAATAAGTCTTACTCACAGGTTAGTTTCAAAACCGTTTCAAATCCGAATTAAACAAGTAAGAATTTCGACTCTTGAAAATACTCGCTAAATTCCTTTTTGAATTATTTATTAATCATTCCCGACCTTGAAATTCATTTTCCAAATTCTCTTCTAAACCGACATGTCCAAATAATTTATGTTAAATCCCAAATATTATTATAGATATAATATTTTAAAACACCATTTAATAAACACCCTTATAGAGTATTTCTAAATCCTTTATGAAATAATTCCTACCGATTAGTATTCGATAAAACCAACCCTTTATAAATCTCCCGAAATAATATTTTATCTTTTAAATCCTCAAGTATTATATAATAATTTAAATACTGCTAAATAGTTAAATAGTAAACGGATAACCCGAACTGAACCCATATAAATAATCCCATCCGGTTCAAGCCAAACCCACCATTTAATATGATAAAAGATTGGAGGGCCCTACTAGACCACGACAGCTGCCTTCTTCCTTCTGAATTCGAATGGAAGCTAAGGCTGCGCCATTGCCCAGCCTCGCCTCTGCTCTCTCGCGGTCGTCGGCTCGCTCGCACCAGCGCCAGCCAGTTCACCTCCCACCCACGCTTGCTGGTCTCGACCCCGCGCCCGCTGGTGCTCGCGTTCGCTCACAGCTGCTCGCCCGCTACTCTGCCTCGCGATCGCTCAGCCATGCCTCGCTCACCGCCAATCGAGCTCGCCGGGGGCTCACGAGACCACCCGACTCCCCGCACTCAGCTCACGCACACTCGACACTCGCCCACAGCCCGACCCAAGTCAAAATCGAATTGAAACAAAGGAAGGAAAAGGCGGAACTCACCGAAGACGTTCGTGACTTCGGAGCTCTCGATCGGAGGTCTGAGAGTCGTTGGAGGCTCACGATGACTTGTCGGACCTACGCATTTGAGCATTGTTTCTTTGGGAAAATGTACCCCCACCTCTAGGCATTCGAGCATTGTTTCTTTGGGATGTCTCAACATTTTTCTTGGAAGATTCAGGTGCTTGAGGGATGTTCTCATTGGGTGTTGGGTGCTCAGGGGCTTCTGCAGTATCTTGTGAGACATGGCCGCTAGCTTGGGCGCCATGGGCACTTACATGGGCGCCCTCGAGCACACCTTGTTCATTGTCATGGGAATCCAAGACCTTACCTCGGGGGCTAGATTGGGACCTTTGAGCCTCATGTGCTCGGGTGGAATCACTCGAGGGGGCTTGGTGCATAGGGGTCTCGGGCGCACCGTGGGCATCAAGAGCACCCGGTTGAGAACCAAGGTCATTCCTCTGAGCATTCTCGAATAGATCCTCGACACCAAGGGATGAGGAGGTTCCATGAGCCACATCCTTACCCGGCACTCGGGTAGAACTCACATCCAAGTCCACATGCTCAGAGGACACCCGGTCAACCCAAGCGCTCAAGTCACCATCACGAGTGCTTGATTCCACATTTTGGGTGCCAAACATGGTAGATTCCGAATTCAAATTCAAAATGGGAGGAGAAGAGTATTGGGTATTTACCTCATTAAAATTAATTGCATTCTCACCATTTGACATAGGATTAGTTTCCAAAGTCACTTCATTAATTGTAGTCTCATTCATTGAACCAAGGGGAGATGAACCTTGCGGATTCATAAGTGTTGCATTGATTGACTCCGCTCCCTCAATGAATGTCCCATTACCTTCACACTTCGCACCAGACTCCTCCATCGTCGGCCTTAGAACTTCCTTGGACGGAGCTTTCGTCGGAGAGGGAGAGACTCCATCAGCAACTTTTGCAAACTCCTCAAAGAAGTTACCTTTTAACTTGGAATCGCCGATTCTTCCATGCTTAGCTTGATCATCGTCAAAACAAGAGGAACGGGGGGGGGGGGCGGGATTCTTACCATTCTTGCCATGGACAATCGATGAAGTAGGAGGGGGAGCCTTCTTCTTCTTTTGTTCGATGGTAGTCGATGAGTTCTCACCCATATTCGTGCATCCCTTAGTAATAATCTTCGAACCATTGGGATTGAATCTTCAAATCCATTAGCATTTTGCGAGGCTTAGGCTTTCTAGGCCATTTCTTTTCACCTCCACCACCATTGTTAGCCATAGTTGAAGAATCCTCAAGGTATTTGGATGGTCTCCACCACCAAGTCCATTGGACTCCTTAGGTTTCCTACCCATTTTCAAACTTTAAGCATTACAAAGACAAAGAACAAAAGCAAAGCACAAGGAAACAAAGCAAACCGCTGGAATAAACAAACTAAAAACAAAGCCTGAAGAAAACCAAAGACCAAGGCAAAGAAGAAGAATCAAAGAGCAAACTAAAAACGAAAAGACAAAGAAGACAAACCGGAGACAAACCAATCTTAACGGCAAAACAAACCAAGAAACAAACAAAACAAAGAAGAAGAAAGAGGAGGAGAGGAAGCACGAAGATAGCAAGAGAGGGAAGAATATGTAAGAAAGCAAAGGAGAAGGGAGAAGAATTACCTACCACACTACCGAAGGGACTTACCACACCATCTAAGGAGGAAAAGGAGGAGAAGCCATGGCGGATAAAGGGAGAAAGGAGCAAGAAACACCCTCGTCGGGGCTTGGCCGGAGAGGAAGCCTCACTTTGCCGAAAATCGCCAAGAGAGAGAGCTTTCTTTCTTTGGGAGCGCACTGAGAGCTCTTTCTTGACTGAGAGCTCTTTTTTTTTTATGACGAGGAAACAAATCCCGAGCACGTGACCTAGCCGGTAAGAGCCACGTACCAGGTAAACCGGCTTACACCGACCGGCTCGACCCACTGGTAGGGAGGAAGGTAAACCTTGGATGGAAATCCCAAGGAAAAGGGCAGAGGTAGGGATTGAACCGGGACCTCCTCCCCCCCCCCCCCCCGCTCCACACCACTAGGCCACCCCGACTGGGGCGACTGAGAGCACTTTTTTTTTTATGACGAGGAACTCACCTTTGATGGAAAACCCCGAGCACGTGACCCAGCCGGCAAGAGCCAGACTGAGAGCTCTTTCTTTTTTGATGATGAGGAACCCACCTTTGATGGCAAACCCCCGGTCACGTGACTCAGCCAACAAGAGCAACGCACCAGGTAAACCGGTTTGCGTCGACCGGCTCGACCCAGTGGAAAGAAGCAAGGCAAACCTTGAATTTTCATCTAAGGAAAGGGGCGGAGGTAGGGATCGAACCCGACCCCTCATGACATCCCCCTTACTCCCCACCAGTGAGCCACCCCGACTGGGGCGATTGAGAACTCTTTTTTTTTTTGAGAATCCAAACCCCAAAAGGGAATGGTGAGTAAATTCATAGAAAGAAATATAAGCCATAAAAGGCTAGTACAATCAAGCACAAACAATAAACGATCTAAGTATCCCTAGAGGTACACAGACCCCTCGGCAATACATGAAAACAACGGGTATTCCAAGCAGCACGTAGGCAACTCGGTTATACAAGCTACTAACCAAAAGCAAGATCCAAATATCTAAATAGTTTCAATAATACATAATGGAAACATATCTTGTAACAACCGAAAAATATAGGTCAAGATCAAACGAGCCACTACATCAGGGGGAATGAAGTTGTCATCATAAACGTGAGCGTTCCGGGCATGCCATATGAAATAGACCGAAGCAGACAAAGCGTATCTATGGGCTAAGGCACGCGGACCCAATCCCTTTGAGCATCGTCGAAGCCATCTCAAAGATCTTTCCAAGGAGGAGACGACCATAGGAATACCGAACCTCCGACAAACGATGCTCCAAATCTCCCTCGCATATGAACATTGAAAGAACACATGGTCATGTGTCTCAAGATCGGAACCACAAAAACGGCACGAATTATCAACATCAAGGTAGTAAAGCCGATCAAAGGTGGATAACCTCCCAAGTACCGCCAGCCACAAAACAAACATATGCTTGGGGGTGTTCCGCTTGACCCACACCTCACGAACCCACCGAACCTTGGGCAAGCGAACTCGTATGGCATCATAAGCCCTGGAGACGCAGAATCGTCCATCAAGACATCAAGAGCTCATGAGATCAATGGCACAATCCACACCATCAATGGCATCGACCAAGTCACGAGCATGCAAGATAGCCTTAATAAGCGGAGAGTCACGCCTATGCGGAAGCCATACCGGAGCATCAACAACCTCTAAGAACCGGTGATGAATCCACCGGATCCACAAAGACTCCCGACAAGTAAGGATGTGCCAATAATGCTTGATCATAAATCTATCATTCCAATGCCGAAGATCTCTCAAACCCAAGCCTCCTTCGGTTTTAGGAGCAGAAACCTTTGCCCATCTCACCTTGGGATTCTTCCACGAAAAATTCCGACAAAGGGCCTCCAACTTCGAGATGATCATAGCCGGCAAAGGCAAAATGGAGAGCCAAAACGCCTCATTGCCTTGTAGTACCGACGCCAAAAGCTCCTTCCTCCCCGCAAATGATAAGGACTTTTTAGCCCAAGCACCAATGGAATTAGAAATACGATCAAGGAGGGGTTGATAGTGCATTACTCGGGGCTTATGCAGTGTAATAGGAATCCCCAAATAGCGGAAAGGGAATCGGCCTTCAACAAAGCCGGTTGCTGCGACAATAGCAGCCTTCTCCTCGTCCGATATTGAAGTCGTGATGACGGAAGACTTAGCCACATTGACCTTCAATCCGAAGACCTCCTCAAAGGATCGATGACAGCACAATAGTACCTCAACAGATCCCAAGTCACCTCGACAAAATAGCACAATATCATCCGCATAAATGAGGTGAGTGAGCCGGACCTTCTCGCAATGTTGATGGTAAGAGAAGGATGAACGGGCAACCTCCTTCCGGATCATGCGAGAGAGAAACTCCATACAAATGACAAACAACTAAGGCGAAAGCAGATCACCTTGTCGAAGACCACGCTTGCCCTTAAAGAAGCCATGAATACCCCTATGGGTGGTGGTGTATAGTCAAGATTTACACATTTAGGATTTAAGAGTCAAGATTTACACCTTTATGATTTAAGAGGAGGATGATAGTTATATCTTTTAAAATAATTAAAAAATACTTTTGATCAAAAAAATAAAAATAAAAATACTTTCCGTCTCTTAATCTACACGGTTATAAGCAGCAGGTGGTTCATTAATAAACATGACATAATGAAGCGATAAATTTTCGATGCAAGGGGTACAATAAGGACAATGTCAAGTGATAAATGAAACTGCAGTATAATTTTAATTTTTTTTTGATCAGGTAATAATTCGATTGTTAGACAGACCTGACTCATCGAGAGGCCGACAGAGTCGGCAGACGACGAACGGTCAAACAGAAACTACAGGATAATGTTAATGTGTTGGCAAACCGACCTTAAATCTATTTTATGAATAAAATTCCCACGGAATATTCAGAATTTGATCGTCCCCTTCCATTTCGTCCACAGAAAATTCCCTCCACACAAACAAACTCTAAACTACACATAAAAATCCGTGTCCAACCACACTCCCCCACCCCCAATTCCATTCCATGGTCTGCTGAGGCCGAGAGATAGAGAGAGTTCCCCCTCCACCACCCAATCTCATCTCCGCCATGGATTTATCAACCAAGCTCCACTTCGACCTCCGCTCCACCTTCATCACCGGCTCCACCCCCCTCCTCAAGAACCCTCATCTCTCCCTCACCACTCCCCCTTCCTCCTCCTTCCCTTCTTTCAAGGCCTCTCTCAAATCCCCCAAACCTAACCCTAATTCCAGTCTCAATCTCAATCTCAATCTCCCCGGCATCTCCTCCAAGCTATCCGCTGTCGCGCTCGACACCTCCGAGCCCTCCACCGCTCTCGACGATGTCGAATCGCTCTTCTCCCCCTCCGAATTCGACTCCAAGAAGTCCTCCAAGCGCTCCAATGCCGGCGCCTCCTCTGTCTCCTCCGGCGTCCGCCTCGAGAACGTCTGTAAGACCTATAAGGGCGTCACTGTGCTCCGTGATGTCTCCTGGGAGGTGAAGAAGGGCGAGAAGGTCGGCCTCGTCGGCGTTAATGGCGCCGGGAAGACGACGCAGCTTAGGATTATTACGGGCGTCGAGGAGCCTGACTCCGGGAACGTGGTGAAGGCCAAGGAGAACATGAAGATCGCCTTCCTTAACCAGGAGTTTGAGGTTTCGATGAGCCGCACTGTTAGGGAGGAGTTTCAGAGCGCGTTCAAGGAGGAGATGGAGATCGCTGGGAGATTGGAGAAAATTCAGAAGGCGATTGAGAAGTCGGTGGACGATTTGGACCTCATGGGGAGGCTTTTGGATGAGTTTGATTCTTTGCAGAGGAAGGCGCAGGCGGTGGATTTGGATATGGTGGATTCTAAGGTCAGTAGGTTGATGCCTGACCTAGGGTTTTCCACTGAGGATTCAGAGAGGCTTGTGGCTTCTTTTAGTAGCGGGTGGCAGATGAGGATGTCCCTTGGGAAGATACTCCTTCAGGTAACACCTCCATTGATGGTTGTATTTGTCAGCTGTGTGTGAATTGTATATTATTATGGTTTTGAGGATATAGGCTTTTGCTATAATGGTTTTACATGTTTATGATAATGGATGCATATTTGTTTAGAGATGTTGTGGGAGTGAACTGATATTGTATCATGCTAAATCTTCCATTTGGTTTGTTTTCAAGTGGTAATTGAGGGGATTGATGTTGATTCTTCGAACATTAGAGTTCATACTTGATTTTTTGAGTGTTTGGTATGCATTAGGTATTGGGTTGGAACGAGTTCTGGAGTCAACCAAGGTGATACTGATACCAACCCTCGTATGATGTCCATTCCCATAGCCATACTTTGATACCCAACTTCAAAAAAATTGGCCCATTCCCATAACTCCACACACATTCTTCATATTAAATACCAATTCATACCAAACAAACCCTTAAAATTGTCAATGGTGAAGAGTTAATTCATATGTGCTATATCAGTGATGAAGGATTTTTTACACCATTGGTAATCGTGATGAGCGTTATGTTAGTGACGGGGTCTAGTATAGACTATAGAGGGGTTTCACCGTTTCAGATCATAATAATGGTGTTTGTGTAAAAGGCTTCACATATAAGTTCTTAGGTGTTTTCCTTTGTAATGTGCTCCTTGAAGATATTTAGAGGGAATTCTCATTAATCAGCAATGTTCCAAGGGTAAAAAAGATTTTTTTAAAAAAAAAAACAGGCCTTTTTTTTAATACTACGATGATCTTTTGAAAGCTTGATTTATATTCTTTTTCTCCTTCAGGATCCTGATCTGCTACTGTTGGATGAACCTACCAATCACCTTGATCTTGACACAATTGAGTGGCTTGAAGAATATCTGAATAAACAGGACGTTCCAATGGTCATAATATCTCATGACAGAGCCTTCCTTGATCAGCTTTGTACTAAAATTGTGGAGACAGACATGGGTGTTTCAAGAACGTTTGTTGGAAACTATTCTGACTATATTATTTCAAAGGCAGCATGGATTGAAGCTCAGAATGCTGCCTGGGAGAAACAGCAGAAGGAAATTGAAGATGCAAGGGACAAATTATCAGAAGCAAATTCAAGTCAAGCAGCAGGTGCCAAGAAGGTACATTTAATGAACCTTCTAGTACACCAATTCATCTTCTTCCTTTTTATTATTATTAGTATTTATGGATACCAACTCATCTTCTCATAACTACCGTAGTCCTTGGTTAATCTGCTTAGGTATTGCCTTCTGTGTGGTTTATGTAAATTGACTCTAAATCCTTCCTAAGAAAGTCCAATGTTTTGTTAGTTCACTTATAATTTTTAAAGCTTTCCGATTCAGCAGTTATAATTTAAAGTTCTTTATTTTTCTGATTTTTATCTTGGCAGAAATTGGAAAAGCTTCTAGATGAGGAACAGGTTGAGAAACCATTTATACGAAAGCAAATGAAAATCAGGTTCCCTGAGCGTGGGAGAAGCGGAAAATCAGTTGTGACAATCAATAATCTCCAATTTGGCTATGGAGACAATGTTAGTAAATAACTTGTGTTTTCCTTGTGGAATAGCACTGAAGGTGCTTTTCAGAGTAAACCCACTTGACCCCTTTCATATCTTTGTTCTTGGCTTTGCAATGGCAGATGCTGTTTAGACGGGCAGATCTAACTATAGAAAGAGGGGAGAAGATTGCAATTATTGGCCCAAATGGATGCGGTAAAAGCACTTTGCTTAAACTGATTATGGGGTTTGTGAAGCCAGTAAGCGGTGAAGTGATACTTGGGGAACATAATGTTCTCCCAAATTATTTTGAGCAGAACCAGGTTCATATTTAATGGCCATTTATGTTTTTATCCTATTTTGATTGCTGGTTCGTATTCCTCTGAAATTGCTTTCATCTGTTCAGGCAGAAGCACTTGATTTGGACAAAACAGTTATTGAGGCAGTAGCAGATGTTGCAGAGGACTGGAGACTTGATGACATAAAGGGGCTTCTCGGGCGGTGTAATTTTAAGGCTGATATGCTTGATAGAAAGGTCTCCCTTTTGAGTGGTGGGGAGAAGGTAATTTGCTTACAAGAACTGCTCTTTGTATATTTTTCATACAAATTATCTCCTACTGAATCCTTATATAGAGAATATTGCTGTTTTCCTGGTTGTTTAGGCACGTTTGGCATTTTGCAAATTCATGGTTAAGCCTTCGACATTGCTGGTTCTGGATGAGCCAACTAATCATTTAGACATACCCTCGAAGGAGATGCTTGAGGTTAGACTTCTACCTTAAATTCCTCTCCAAGCACCTCTTGACACTTTACAATAATTCCGTAAAAGAAAAAGGTTTTTTGTTTCTTATATCATCTAATCGTCCATGAAATATTTTTATTGTTCTCCCAGGAAGCAATATCAGAATATAGTGGCACTGTTATAACTGTATCTCATGACCGATACTTTATAAAACAAATAGTCAATAGAGTGATTGAAGTTAAGGATGGTCAGTTGGAGGACTACTGCGGTGATTATAATGTGAGTATTCCATCTCAAGCGATAAATTTTAATACACAGTAGATAACACTGGTAGCTGGTCTTATGTGAAGCTCTGACATTAAACTACTGAAATTTTACAGTACTACTTAGAGAAGAACCTAGATGCACGACAGCGGGAGTTGGAACGAGAGGAAGAGCTCGAGGAGAAGTCCACTAAGGTGAAAGCCAAATCCAAGATGTCAAAGGTGGGTGGTTACTCCTCTAGCGTTTATGTAGTAGTGAAGATTGAAAATGACTTAGGGTGTGTTTGGCATGATGTAGCCGGGGCTTTCAAACCTTATCAACACTATTCACATAATAAGCATGTCTTACCAGACATGCCCTTAATTATCGGATAACTTTTATGATGAGATCTGAACATGCCCTTTCAGGCCGAGAAAGAAGCTCGGAAGAAGCAGAAAATGCTCGCTTTCCAGCAGAAGAATGCAAAGTCGAAGGGGATTAAGAACTCGAAGAGATGGAACTGAAGGGGCTTCCTGGCAGTGTGACACTTGCTGGCTGTGTATATATGTCGCAAGCTTAACATGTAAGCAGAGAAATACAGAGAGATAAGTCACTTTTCTGATCCAACTCTCCATTTTTTCCTTGTAAAGGGGAACGATTAAATGCAAAATTTGAATACAAATTACCCTTACAAACACAATGCAAGCAAAGCTCTTAACTGGAAAAACCAAAAGCCACCATTAAAAATTTCACCATCTGTTCCTTCATCCCCGTTATCAGCACCGATATAGAAATGCCTTGAGTCGCAGAGCGATTCACGAAGATTGTCATCGAACTCAGCAAATCCTCTGATGGCTCCTGGGGATTGAATTATGATGCAGAAGATGGTGACGGAGAAAATGCTGCAATGCCAACAATGGTGGGCAAACAACACCGTCACTGTGTTAAGGAAAGAACTCACCTGAAGACTAGTCGTAAAAATCAGAACGCAAGGTTAAGGAAAGAAAAAACGTAATTAAAGCAAAGGTAGAGAGTATTGGGTTGGGCTGGTCCGGCATAGCCCATTAGCAATCAACTAGTTGTTAGCCTTAGGCTTTGATTCATTCTCATTATGAGAGGGTGAGGAGAAATGCATCAACCAACTTTTTAGTGTTAACTTAGCAAACCACCAAAATGTACTTGTAAACAACATTTCACATTTTTTATACAGGTTGACAAACCCTAAAACCCTCCCTAAATCCACCCTTAAATGTTATTAGAACTTTGTTGTAATTTTGTAAAGGAGGCACATATGCTGATACATGGGCATATGCATTTCACAAAATGATTAATTCAGGATATTAAATTTGTAAGTAAATCAACCGAGATCCATAAATAAAATGCAAATTGTACGTTGAAGTAAAGAAGGCAACTAATTACAAAAAACCCTACAACTTGATTAAGGGTTGATCACTCATGAATCATGATAGAGTACTTTTACCATTGAGTTCAAGTAGATGAACTTTTAAGCTAAGGGCCCTCCAGTGGTGAAAACTGAATTACCTTGTTTGCTAGTTCCTGGGCACTTAGCTGATTGAAATACTTATGTTGCCTACCTATATTTGTAGATCTAATTAACATTATTATGCATTACTTGTTTCCATGCAGGATTATATTGACAAGAACATGAGTGTATGTACGTTTTTTTTTTTAAAAAAAAGTAATTAAAACCCATTAAACAATGAAAAGTCAGCTATTAATTACTTTTTCACCCCTAAATAATTACCCTTAATTATTAAGATATTAATTAAGATGTCATGTACTAAGTAATAAGTAGTACTAATCACTTTTAGGATCCAGCAAGAAAGGGAAAGTCCCTTTTTGTTAACATTTCGCTATAGGGGGGGTTAAAGAGAAATCCCATGTTTATCAACTTTGTGTTTTGCTGCTACGGACAATGTTTTATGTGTTTGAAGATGTAAAATTAATGATCCAATTTATTGTCTTATTTCACTACACAATCATGATATTATCCTCCACATATTATATTATGCATATCACAAGGGTGGAGTCAGAAAGTTTTGAACGGGGGTCACCATAGTAGTCGATAATAAGATCGAGAAAAAAAATCGTAAAACACAACGTGTTCGATAGTACAAAATAGTGTCAACCTATGGTTTTGAAAATACTACAAATATATAAAACGAAAATAAGGATAAAAAACGAAAAATAAAGATATAAAACGCAAAAAATAAACATTGCATTATTAACATGTAATAATGTATAACTAGATATAAAAAAATTAAACTTGCGTAACTTCTTACCATATTCTCAAAATAAGTAATATAACCTATGGTTTCGAATGTCTCGAGATGATTTATAATATGTGAATGTCAATTTAAATAAAATATTAAAATATTATAGTATATTGAAATAAAACTAAAGTGATTAATACTGCTGTAATTTTCAAACATTCATAACTTTTTACTCAGATTTCGGATTGGGGCGTATTATATATCAAAATGAAGCTATCGATGAGAAGAATACACCTAGGTAATTTTTCGGATGGGGGTCACGTGACCCCCTAGGACCCCCTAGCTCCGCCTCTGCATATCACAAGGTCCCTACTTTCACATGGATACATTGGAAATCTCTACATATGATCGACAATCCACATTCAATTAAGCTAATTAAGCTCGAATTGGATGCATGGTATTAGTTTCAATATAATCAATTGAAAATTTTTGAGATAATTGCAAAGTCGTAAATTGAATTTAATGTATGTATTACCTCCGTTCAGAAATAGATGTCGTTTGACTTTTTAACACGTTTTTTAATGAGCTAAAAACTAGGGCTGGTAAATAGTACGGAAATTACTGAAAAAACCACGATCTAAGAAGGCCACCTTTTTTAGTGGGGCCCGGGAACTGTCCTGGCGAAATGACTATACTTCCCAACGGACTTACCTGACCCGCGACGAAATAATCGACGCGGCCCAACCTGTGCCGCGGAAAATCACCCTAAGCTAAACACGATGGACTGTTCCCTTATCGAGTTTTTTCTGGACAATTTGGAAACTTGGTTTTTTTACCTGTCGCTCTTGAATGTCTTGTATTCTATTAATGATAGTCTTTCCCTTAATAGAAATTTACACTAAAGACGAACACGGTTTTCGTCCGCGGAGTTCGGCACAGCGAACAATACAGATTTTTTTATTCCACTGGTTCTTTTTCCACGCGTATGATCATTTCTTGTTCTTTCTTCCTTTAAGTGCACCGTTCCGACATCCGCCCTCTTCTCTCCTCCTTTCCAAAAAGTCCCCCTCGTCTCTTATGAGGTTTCTCCTATTTATAGATCCTAGGCAACCTTGTGTGCTATGCCACGTGGTTTTCGACTTTCAACACGTGTTATACTCGTGGGGTGTGGGCATGGTAGCCACGAGTCTGCTCTTTTTCATCCGCGGATGACTGTATTTGAGTGAGTTTTTTGGACCTTTGTCCGCGGATGATGATAATATGATTTTCTTGTTCGTTTTCTGTCAATTGCTTGGCGCTCTTTACTTTATTTTTATATTCTAACAGATGTTTCCAATATTGGTTTAGTCACAGCTCCTCGGGCCGTGTTGATTCCGTCTAGGGGTTGACGCGGATCGATAAAAATGTAAACATCTGTAGCTTTGTTACCGCTATTGTTCTGATTTAGGGTTGATGGGCCTTTCCTCTTTCGGGTTATGGCCCAATTTGGGCCCATTAGGCCCATTTATGTTTGGAAGTCTAAACGTCAGTAATTTTCCTATAAGTTACCCCGTTCCGTTTTCTTTTTCACCCAACATTTGTCTTCTTCTACTTTTCTAGAAATTTAATCCTTATCCTTATCTTGGTTTTCCGGCGGCGGTTTTCTAGGGTTCCGGTTGTTTGCTCGAGGTTTCCGGTGGTTTTCTTCAACTTATTCAAGGTATTTTTTCTTGTTCTAGGCTGTTCTTGAGTTTTCTCTGTTGAGTTTTTTGATTTTCTGACGTTTAGATCGTAGATTTGGGTGTGAAATTGTCCTCGAATGTGTTTTTTGGATGAGATTTTACTTTGTGTGAGTAAAACTTTGTAAAATTTTCTTCTAGTTTCTTTAGAAATGGCTAATCTCAACAAGGAGCGTGATTCGCTAGAAGATTTTGAGAGGGATGAAGGATGGAGGAGTGGCGTTGCTTCATCCTCTCAAGCGCGTCCGTCCCCAGAGACACTTTCTTCCTCTTCTGGGAGTTCCTCTTCCAACTCTGATGATTCCTCGTCGGAGTCATCTTCTTCCACATCCGCGTCTATCCCGGATTGAGTTGGTCCTACTGATAGTCCTATTAAGGTGAGAAGGCGCCGGAAGCGTTCTGACCCTGATTACTATTCTTCACCTTACTCAGTTTCTTCTTCTTCGAAGGAATACGCGGAAGATGAAAATCCAAAGGCTGTGGATGATTCAGGTGCTAGTTCTTCTGTGGACGCGGGGACTTCGTCTATATCTCAGTCGGCGGATCAAGGGTCAGAGGAGGTTTGGATTCCTTATGAGCTTCCTCCAATTGGTTTAGCAGAAAGCCCAAAGGAAATCCGTTCTAAGGAGAACTTGAGTGACCTGGACACCCCAGTATATGACTTAGGGGATCTAAATTCTTGTCTTTTCCTGGGAGATTTCAAACCTCTTCCACCTCCAACCAGTCGTCCACCAGTTGTGCTTGAAAGGGTTCATCCGTGGAGGTCCCATGTGAGTAAATTGAGGGGTTGTACTACTCTTTTAAACTTTGAAGATCTTGACGCTCTCTCGCAAGTCTTCCCATGGCCAGTGGGTGTTGAATTCTGTCTTCCCGAGGAAGGGGGTGGTTGTTTGGACGCTTATGAAGATTGCTTAGTCGTATATGCAGCTAGCTTATCTCAGGGCTTCCGACTTCCTCTACATCCTTTTTTCTCGAAGTTTTTGGAGGAATATAACTTGAGCCCTGCTCAGATCGTTCCTAATGGTTGGATGTTTTTTACCAGTTTTATTATGAGATTCAAGGAGATTGGTGTTGCTCCCTCTTTGAAGTTGATGCTCAGTGTTTTTTCCTTAAAAAAAGGGACTCAAGATTCAAGATTTTACCAATGCAACTCAAGTTGTAGGTATATGGAGAGGTTGTCTAGTAAGCCGAATTGGAAATATAAGTGGTTTTTGGTCCGCGACAGATCTGGGCAAGGCTTTAACTGTCGAACGGTCCCAGGGCCTTTTTGCTCTGTGTCAAAACCGAAAATTTCCAATCTTTCTCAGTTCAAGCTATCATTTTCTCATATTCCTAGATTTCCGTGGGATAAAATGTTATCTGTGTTTCGTCTTGAGATGGCTGGCTTGAGCATGCCTCATCCGCGACTAGGTGGCTTCTTTGTTTATTAATTTGCGTTTTTATGTTTTATCTTTCTTAAATGGATAACTTATCAGGAAATGTATTTTGTGTTTAGACAAAATGGATCTGGATGCACTTTTGAAGCGGCATAAAGCCAAATCTGGGAAGAAGAAGAAATCTAGTTCGGTAGCCAATGATCCTCCTGTTCCTCCTCAGGCCTTAGAAGTGACATCAAATGTTGATGTAAGTGTCGCGGACGAGACTGGAGCTTTAGTTGAATCTTCATCACTGGTTCCTGCATCTAGAGAGAAACGCACTTGTCCGTCCGCGCCCGAGTCTTCGAAATCTAAAAAGAGGAAGATTGCCATCGTTGTTGGGCCCTCAGTTTCAGATAAAAAGGGGCTCTTTTAGGAGGGTGTGGCGACCCTTCGTGAATTTCCTATCTCAGGCTTTGATCCGGTTGACCTACAAGGTCTTACTTTTCCAGCCAAGAAGCGTTGTCTCCCAGAGCAAGGATATGTTAAACGCCTGGACCCCGTCACCCTTTCCACTAACTTCGATCGTATTATTCAGTGGGTAAGTTAAAATCCTTTTCTTGTTTTTCCTTGTCTTTCTTAACGCGTTCTATCTTCAAATTTTCTTACTCTTACCCTGATTTTTATAGTTGAGGGTAATTCAACCGGATGTTGAGAGACGTATGGTATGCGGAGAGGAAGATCTTAAGAAGAAGGATGAAGAAATCAAAAAACTGAATCATCAGCTTCGAATATTGGGGAATACAGTGGGGGATCCAGCCTCAGTGGAAAAGTTTAAGAAAAGGTCGGTTGACCTTCACGAGGAGGTGCAAACTCTGAAAGAGGCTATGGCAGCTTTATAGAAAAAATATGATGATTTAAAAATTTCTTCAAATTCTGTTGTCTCCCGCGTCAAAGAGCTAGAGGCTTCTGATGGGGTTTCGCGGAAGCTTCTTCAAACTAGACAGGCTACCATTGATAAAATGGAGGAGGACTTCTCCATCCTTCGCAAAGAGCTATCCATCACTAAACAGGAGCTTGACACCGTTAAGGCGCGCTCAGATCAAGACGTGGCCCTGCAATGGCTTCAGAGTCCTGAAAGTTTAAACTACCTATCCTCTGAGTGGATCAAAACCGAGGTCGGTCTCTCCTTCCTGTCATCTGTGGCGAAAGCTTGTCTTCAGACTTCAAAAGGTTCTAGTATTCTGAAAGACAAGTGCTTTAGTTATTTTCGGAAGGGAATGGTTGCATGGATCAACCAGAGTGTTACGCGTTCATCAAACAACCCAGGTGTTCCTTTGGAAAAATTTGAGCCTAGCTTGGAGAGTGCTGACTGGGGGCTTTCAAAGGAGGAGATGGACGCGGAAGATTCTTATTCCGAAGATGACGATGATGAGAACGCGGAGGAAGAAGTTGAGAAGACAGCCACTCCTTAAAAGACTTTGGTTTTTGGTTTTTTGTGTGGGATGAAACTTTTTTAAGGATATTGGGAACCTGTATATGGTTTCCTGATTTTTGGTACATCATTGAGATACTTCTTTTGTTTTAAAAACGGGTTGAAGATCTCTCTGGTCAAAACATTGGTATTGCTTGCATGTTTAATCTGTAGTAAATATTTATATATTTATATTCCAAATTCTCCAAGTGTTGAATGGGTTAGTCCTGGTGTTCGAAATTCCTCACCACTTGTCTTTATTCTTTAGGATGAATTTTTCTTCTTAAGGCCCTAATCTCCATCTTTTTTGCTGTCTCCTGAGTTGCGTTAATCGGTCGTGCCATTGCAAGTATCATGTCTCCAGGAAACTTTAATCCTTGGGCCTTTTTTCAAAAGATTGAGAATGCGGAACAACTTTCTCGGCTAGTGAGTTTCTTTTAATTTTGTTTTAAATGAAGTTTGAGCTTCCTAAACTTAGGCCTTGATTTGGTTAACATGTAGGTTATGCCTCCCCAGTTTGAGGCTGAGTATGGACCTCTTCCGCCTCGATGGGCTTTTCTTTCGTCGTATCTCGTCCGCGACTTTCCTGTGGCCGTATCTTGGAGTGAGAACGGTCTTTTCCAAATTGACAATGGTTGGGATGAATTCCTTATGCTTCATCACCTGGGAATAGGAAGTGCCATGATGTTTTTTCATAAGGGCAATGTTTCCTTTCAAGTTTGTCCGCGTCGTGAAGTCGAGGATGAACACAAGGCTACTTCGGACTCAATTTCTTCATCGTGCAGTTCTAATTGAGTTATTTCCGCGTTATACCTTTGGAGTTTTTCAAGCTTGTCTCTTGATATAAGCTTTTTCGTGAAATAAAATAAAGAAAAAAGGGAATTCATGATTTCCTTAATATTCTCATGTGTTTTCTCAAACTGAAATAAAAGGAGGGATCCTTTATTATTAATAATAGAAACTGTGTACAGAAACCTTTCACAGGGGCTGGATCCCTCTAAGCTTGTTACATTGTTGACGCGGAGAATTTATTGGGAGATCAAGGATGGCCTATCTCTCCATTTTCTTCGCTGTCCGGGCTGACGACGTCGACTTCAAAGATAGAATCACCCATGTAGGTGAAAATCAACGCAGACCCGACATTGACTCGATTTGCTTGTGTGAAGTCGTGCCACCCTTGGGTTAACCAGAAAAGGCCATCTTCATCTTTGTCTACCTTCACCTCGTGTTCCTGGTTGGAGCGGGACCAGAGCCTAGCCTGAGTATGAGCGTCTTCGTCGATTAGAACATACATGAGGGGGAGGCGAAGGGTTTGAAGTTGTTCCTCCCTCATAATGACTCTGTAAAAAGCCCTAGGCTGTGGATTTGGATCCATCTTGTTTTTAGGATTGCTCATTACTCATGGATACTTTGAGCATGTTTTATACTCGTCTTATGAGGTTTTTCTGTCTTTGGTTTCGTCGCTTTTTACCAACAAGTAATTTCAATTTCCCTTATTGTAATTTTACTTTTACTGATCTTGGGAAAAGGTTCAACATCTGGTTAACTTTTTCTCGGAAAAAGTGGGACGCGTGCCCTTGGTGGTCGTGTCACCCGTTGCATGTCATGCATGTGTTCCTCTTTTTTCTTGTTTGACTGTTCCCTTGTGACTGATAAGTAAAGGGATTTTTACTGTTTTTTTTTTCTCTAATCTCATCGAGATGCGGGATCTATTATAGTTCCTCCCCTGTCATTTAGGGCAGACGGGGTTGTCGGGCCAGAAACCCGATGGGCTTTCTTTCAAGCAATCGATTATCCAGAACAGTTCTTGCAATTGGTGAGCTAACTATATTGAAAATCTTTAGAGAGCTTACTTTTAACTAACACTTCTTTATTTTTTAGTTACTTCCACTTCGGTTTGAGGAGGAGTATGCAGACGCTATTCCTGGTCAGGTTTTACTTTCATCTTATCTACTGCGCAACTTCCTTGTTTGCATAGAGCGGCGTAACAGTGGTCTTCTCTACCTTGGCCGCGGATGGAAAGACTTTGTAGATTCTCACGGCTTTGAGCAGGGGGCCTCTATGATTTTCACTCATATGGGTGAGGCTCATTTCGAAGTTCAGGTGGTGGATCCGCGTGGGGGAAATAATGATGATCATGCTCCTCATGAAACAATTTCGAATGGCTTTTAAGATATCCTAGTCCTAGAGGAATAAGGTTTTAGATTCCTCCATTTGTTTTAGTTGTAATGCCGATGTTTATCCAGCCCTTGACAATTGTTTCTGAGGATCCCCCTGTTTATGTATGTTGATTTTTAGTCTTTCGAGGTCTATTTGTCATGATGTTCTCCTCACGGGATTTCTGAGAAATCCAGTAACAGTGTTTACTGTTTACCTCATGCATGATGCCTGTGGTTTTTGTCTCCATGATTTGACCTTTCAAATTTATTTGCTCCATATTTCTGTTCTTTGACACATGTCCAAATTCGTGCTATATAAAAAGAGTATGAGGAAAAAACCGCTAGACTCGTTGTGTGCTTTTATGATGCCTTCTTCCACTGGTTCACCTTGGTCCTTTTTTGAGAGGATTAGCTTTCCTGAGCAACTTCTCCGTCTGGTTAGCTTTTTTCTTTATATTGCTGATTTTTCTTTCTATTGAGTTAGTTTATCTATTAACACCCTTTTAAAAAATTTTGTTAGTCCTTGCCTCTATGTTTCGAGGATAGACTTGGGCCAGATCTTCCTAGGAGCGTACTCTTGTCAACCAGGATTCTTCGTGATTTCCCAGTGGAGGTTATGCGCGGAGATTATAGGGTTCAATTTTTGAGGGGCGGCTGGAATGACTTTGCCGAGACTCACAGCGTCCATATTGGTTCCTCTTTAACTTTTATTCATAAAGGGGGGAATCGCTTCGACGTCCAGATCTTAGACGCGGTAGGGGATGAGGTGGATGCAGAGTGGGCCCTCTCGGAGTCAGAAGGTCCTCCTTCAAATGGATTTCGTTTAAGTCAGGGCAGAACTCGTATTATCCCTGCTCGTGCTCCGCGGATATAAGTTAATGGATGCTTGTTTTTTCTTTATATGGAATCGCCAACCCCTTTAATCATGGTGTCATGTTTTATCCTTGATTGCTTTTTGCTTTAATTATGTATCAATCGCTATGATTTCCTTCGAAAATTATGAAACTTTTGGGAGTCCCAAAAAACATTTTTGTAATGTTTTTAATAGTGATCCATCGTGGAGTTTGGATCTCGGAATGTTTAGCTATGTTTTGTGAGCTGGCGCGGTGACAAGCTCTAGTGTTCCGATTTTAATAATGAAATATCACTTCTGAGAATGCAGATTCAAACAGAGGCCTGACGCGGATCCAAGCTCCAGCGTCTTAGGTCTTTATATGAAATACCGTCTCTGAGAATGCGGATTCGATCAGAGGCCTGACGCGGAGCCAAGCTCCAGCGTCTAAGGACTTATTATGAAATACCGTCTCTGAGAATGCGGATTCGATCAGAGGATTGACGTGGAGCCAAGCTCCAGCGTCTAAGGACTTTTTATTCAAAGTTTCATCTCTGAGAATGCAGATTCGATCAGAGGCCTGACGCGGAGCCAAGCTCCAGCGTCTAAGGACTTATTATTCAAAGTTTCATCTCTGAGAATGCAGATTCGATCAGAGGCCTGACGCGGAGCCCAGCTCCAGCGTCATAGGTCTTTATATGAAATACCGTCTCTGAGAATGTGGATTCGATCAGAGGCCTGACGCGGAGCCAAGCTCCAGCGTCTAAGGACTTTTTATTCAAAGTTTCATCTCTGAGAATGCAGATTCGATTAGAGGCCTGACGCGGAGCCAAGCTCCAGTGTCTAAGGACTTATTATTCAAAGTTTCATCTCTGAGAATGCAGATTCGATCAGAGGCCTGACGCGGAGCCCAGCTCCAGCGTCATAGGTCTTTATATGAAATACCGTCTCTGAGAATGCGGATTCGATCAGAGGCCTGACGCGGAGCCAAGCTCCAGCGTCTAAGGACTTATTATGAAATACTGTCTCTGAGAATGCGGATTCGATCAGAGACCTGACGCGGAGCCAAGCTCCAGCGTCTAAGGACTTATTATTCAAAGTTTCATCTCTGAGAATGCAGATTCGATCAGAGGCCTGACGCGGAGCCCAGCTCCAGCGTCTTAGGTCTTTATATGAAATACCGTCTCTGAGAATGCGGATTCGATCAGAGGCATGGCGCGGAGCCAAGCTCCACCGTCTAAGGACTTATTATGAAATACCGTCTCTGAGAATGCGGATTCGATCAGAGACCTGACGCGGAGCCAAGCTCCAGCGTCTAAGGACTTATTATGAAATACCGTCTCTGAGAATGCGGATTCGATCAGAGACCTGACGCGGAGCCAAGCTCCAGCGTCTTAGGACTTATTATAAAATTACTTAGATGCAAATCGCGATAAAAAAGCGCCCTCTAACCGCTTTATTTCACTTTTGCGGGGGCGACTAAATTTTATATTCATGTAGCTACTTGGTGATTACACAAAGTACTTTTTTAGATTATCCGCATTCCAGGTCTTATTCAGAATGATACCTTCAGGGGTGCTGAGTTTGTATGCGCCTTCTTGAACTTCTTTAATGATCACATAAGGCCCTTCCCAGTTAGGGTCTAGTTTTCCTCCAGAAGTAGCTTGTCGTAGCACCAAATCCCCCTCCTTGAGATGCCGCGGAAAGACTCGTCTATCTCGATACTTGGAGAGTCTCCTCTTGTATTCTTGCTCTTTTAAAGCTGCCGTCATTCTGCGCTCTTCAATGAGATGGAGCTCAAACTCCAATGCTTCGTCATTAGTGTCTTGATCGTATGCCATTATTCGAGCAGAAGGAATCAATCTCTCAATTGGAATAACCGCGTCCATACCAAAGACTAAAGAAAACGGGGTTTCCCCAGTCGGAGTCTTTGCTGACGTACGGTAGGACCAAAGTACCAGAGGTAAAAGTTCCGCCCACCTTCCTTTCGCTGTGTTGCCAAGTTTTTTCTGTATTCCATACAACAGTTGTCGATTGGTCGTTTCTGCCTGTCCGTTTGTCTGCGGATGAGCCACAGATGAGATTTTAAGATTAATGCCAAGACCGACGCAGAAATCTCTGATTGTTTCACAATCAAATTGTGGTCCATGATCTGTAATTATTGAGTCAGGTACTCCAAAGCGGCAGACAATATTTTTCCATAGAAATTTCCTCACCTTCTCCGCGGTTATCAATCCCATTGCTTCGGCCTCTACCCATTTCGTGAAATAATCCACCAAGACCAAAACATATTTTAACTGACCAGGAGCAGTGGGAAATGGACCTAGAATGTCCATTCCCCAGACGGAAAATGGGCAAGCACCGATTATACTCTTCATTGTCTCAGAAGGTCGGTGATTCAAGTTCCCAAACCTTTGACACGCATCACATTTCTGGATATAACTTTGAACGTCATGCTTCATGGTTGGCCAATAATATCCTATCCTGGTTGCTTTGGCCACGACAGCCCTCCACCCTTGGTGATGTGAGCAAACTCCATCATGCAATTCTTCTACTACAAGACTTCCTTCTTTTGATGATATGCACAATAAGTCTGGCAGGCAATACCCCCTTTTGTACAGCTTTCCTTCCCTGATGGTGAATCGAGAGGATTTAACAAGTATCTTCTTAGCGGCGGTTCTTTCTTCAGGTAGAATACCCTTGCCCAAATAGTCCGCGATTGGTGCTCTCCAGTCTTCCATCTCAATTTCTTGTACCTGATAGACTTCTTGAATAAGTCTTCGGTTGCTCATCCTTTCAAGAACCACTTCTCTTCCTACTTCCTCAGGCATTACAACTCCCAACCGTGCTAACGCGTCTGCCTGCTGGTTATCATCCCTAGGAACAGCCGTTAAACAAAAACTTAAGAAAGCCTTGGATAGCGCTCGGGCCTTTCTCTGATAATCAGGCATTAATCTAGTTTTTGCCTCATATTCCTCTGTTATTTGCCGCGTCACTACTTCTGAATCGGTGTAAACTGATACCTGCCTAGCACCTTTAATCAAAGCTATCTCTAGTCCAGCTAGCAGGGCTTCGTATTCGGCTTCATTATTTGTAGCCTCGAAGTCCAACTTATAAGCATAATTGTACTGCCGTTCATCAGGTGCTGTTAATGTAACCCCTGCTCCGCACCCATCCTTATTAGTTGCACCATCTACTCTGAGTGTCCACTCACTTCTTTCTGCTTGAGAACTCAATTCGAAACTTGTTTCACTGATGAAATCAGCTAGAGCCTGAGCGAGGGTTGCTTTCCGCGGAGTATATTCTATTTCAAATTCTATGAGTTCGACTGCCCACTTCATTATTCTTTCTGACAAACATGGTGAGTGGAGGATTTGTCGCATCGGCAAATCCGTCATAACTCGGATAGGATGGTCCTGGAAATAAGGCCTCAACCTTCTTGCCGCAAATATTAAGCACAGAATCATTTTCTCCACTGGTTCATATCTTGTCTCAGCGTCCTGCAGAACACGACTGATGTAGTAGACTGGGAATTTTTCTTCTCGCGTCAAGACTGCACTGATGGTGACACTTTTTTACTGATAAATACAGATGGAGGACCTCTTACCTCTCAGGTTGATGAAGGGTAGGAAGCGATGACAGAAAAAGTTTCAAGTTTCCAAAAGCTTCCTGTAATTCGGGAGTCCACCGTATCGGCCCCTTTTTCTTGAGCAGAGCAAAGAAAGGTAATGACTTATCCGCCAAGCAGGAGCAAAAACGGCTCAAATAGTTTACCGCTCCATTTAAAGATTGTAAATCTTTAATCGTTCTCGGCGGTTGAAGATTCTAAATTGCTGTGACTTTTTCAGGATTTACATCAATTCCTCTATGGCTAACCATAAATCCGAGGAATTTCCCAGAATCAACCCCAAAGACACACTTTTCCGCGTTCAAATTCAAACCTCCTTTTCGAAGAGAATCAAAAGTCTCCTGTAGATCCGCTGCGTGATCTTCCGCTCTTTCACTTTTGACTACGATATCATCAACATAAATCGATACATTCCTGCCAATTTGATTACGAAAGATCCGGTCAACTGTTCTCTGAAATGTCGCTCCAGCATTCCTGAGTCCGAAAGGCATGACGCGGTAACAAAAAATCCCCTGATTGGTGATGAAAGTTGTAGCTTTCTTGTCTGAAGGGTTCAGGTTTATCTGATTATATCCTGAGTAAGCATCCAGAAAACTAAGGACTTTGTTTCCCGCGGTCCCATCGACGAGTTCATCTATGGATGGTAGTGGATAACCGTCTTTCGGGCAAGATTTGTTAAGATCAGAAAAATCAATGCACATTCTCCACTTCCCATTAGATTTCTTCACCAGAACTACGTTCGAGAGCCATTCAGAGTCTTCCACTTCCTCTATGAAGCCTGCTTCTAAAAGCTTATCAGTTTCCTCTTTTGCCGCGGCAACTTTTTCCGGAGCCATTTTTCTCCTCTTCTGTACTATAGGTTTCGTTCCTGGACGAATCCTCAAGGTATGTAAAGCTATCGCAGATGGGACACCTAGTAGATCTCGTGGACTCCATGCAAAAATGTCTCTCGATTTTGCTATGATTTCTAAGACTCTAACTCTTTCTACTGTCTCAAGTGCTGGCCCCAAATAGATTTTCTCCTCTGGGTTTGGGAAGGGCGTAAACGCAATTCTTTCATCCGCGGTAGGTACCTTTACTTCTGTCGGCCTAACCTCAAGTTCCGCTTCTGAAAGTTCGGCTGAGTCATTGTCTCCGACCACGGACTCACAATTCTCACTTATACACATTACTTCTTTATTCTTCTTGATGGAGGTTAAATAACAGCTTCTACTTTCTGGTTGTTGTCCGCGAACCTCACCAATTCCTCCTCCAGGCAAAGGGAATTTTCCTAAAAAGTGGTAGATTGAGACTACCATTTGGAATTTATAGAGCGAGACGCGGCCCAATAAAGCATTGTATACAGTGGGAATTTTTACCACTGTAAACACAATATTTTCCATACGTCTGTTTGGGGAAGTCCCCAAAACAACCGCAAGCTCGATTGTGCCTGCCACTTGCACTTCTCCTCCCGAAAATGTGATCAGCGTTCCTGAATATGGTTTTAGGGTCGCTGCAGAAATTCCCATTTGAGAAAATGCCTCCCATGACAGGATGTCAACAGATGATCCAGTATCGATAAATACTCTCTTTACTGTCTTGGCGGCTATCTGTGCGTGAATGACCAACGGGTCGGAGTGTGGCATCCTTACTTCCTCGGCGTCCTTTGGAGTAAAGGAAATATTCTCATGTTGCGTAAGAGAAATTCTTCTACTTGACGCGGATGGTGGCTGTCTTCCTTCTCTTTCATAATTTCTTTTTTCCTGCCTACTGGACCCGGCCATGGACAAGCCTCCTGCGAGGGTGTTAATGAAGCCTTCTGGTTCTGGTATTCAGCCTGCTTCGGTCCTTTGGGCTTCTCTCTGGTTGACGGATCTCTGGGCCGCGGGCGTATAATTGTACCTTCCTCCGCGTCCTCTTCTTCCTCTCCCTCTTCCCCGGTTGTGGAAAGGGAGATCTCTTCGCTGATCTTGTTGCCTGTCAAACCGTTCCTGTAGATTACGAGATTCGTCAAACCTAGGATTCCGGTCCTCCCATCGCGGTCTGTAGTCGGGCCGATTCTCCCTTCTTGGTGGAGATCTCATGTCGCGGCTTCCGTGTCGATTTTCTTTTGGATGATGGGAACGCGGATGATCTTCCCTGCGGCGGGATCCCTGTCCTCTCTCTAAGTTCATATGCACTTCATCATGGAGGGGAGGGAAACCTATTGCTTCTGAATGATGTCTAGGAGGCTTGGCTTTTTCTTTTTTGAATTTTCCAGCCAATTTCCCAAAAAGACCTGAATTCCCAGTATTTGCTTTGGAGCTAGACGCGGCTGCTTCTTCTGCCTCAATCTGTCTTGAAACCCGCTCTCTTAAGTTATCGTAACTAGTTGGCTTCTTTCGAAACAAATATGTCTTGAAATCTCCCTCAGCTAAATTGCCCATAAGTATGATGATAGCTGATTCATGATTGAAGTTGGGAATTTGAACTACCATGCTGGTGAATCGAGTGAAAAAGTGCCCCAAGGATTCCCCAGCTCCTTGTCTGATGGAATTCAGGTCGAGCATAGTCTTCTTTCTTGATCGCGCACTCCCAAAGTGGGACGTGAAAATGTGGGACATCTGGGCAAAATTGGCCACGGACCCCTTTGGAAGGTTTGTGAACCAAGTTAGCGCAATCTTCGTTAAGGTTGAAGGGAATGTTCTGCACAACATGGCATCATTATACTCGTTTATCCCCATTGCAGTAGAAAAATGACAAAGATGGTCTTCAGGATCAGTTGTTCCATCGTATTTCATGAGGTTCACATCTCTCCACCGCTTTGGTACTGCCGCGGAGCAAATCTCTTGAGTAAACACTGATGGGAAACCCGCTGGTGCATTTTCGTTTCTTTTTTCTACAGAGTCAGATTTTGTAGAGGTAGAAACGTCTGTTGATTTGTCCCCGCGTCGATGTTTGTTCTCTCGATGCCAGTGATCATTCTGCCATGTCTGGTGCGGTATTTCCTGATTCTGGAAGCCGTAGTTCCAGTTGCTGGGATTATCATATGCAGTGTTACGTCTATCAAAATTTCCATACTGCTCTTCTGGTCGATAATTCCCTTGTTGACGCGGATTCTGCCCCCACTGATCATAATAAAAGTACTAAGACTGCTCCTGCTGAAAAGGGTTTGGTTGTTCGTGTCGCGCTTCATAATACCAGAAGTTCTGCGGGATGAATCCTCTGTCCAGTCCATACTGATTGCCGTAATAATGAGGAGGAGTTCTGAGGTTCTGTTCTCCCATCTCGCCATCAGGAATAGTTGGCGGTGTCAGCGGGATATACATGCTAGAGGCCTCTTGATCTTGGTGAACCCCTTGACTCATGTCCTGAGTTGGATTGTTCTGGCTATCACTCATCTTCCTGCTGTCGTGAAACTGTCGTTTTAAAAAATTTCGATGTTAAATATCTGAAAACTTGTATTTATAACTTTAGACGCGGACCTCAACTATTTCGAAGGTTTGAGGATTTTTGTTCATTCTTAAAAAGGAAACCCCTTAGTGTGAGGGGGTTCCCACAGACGGCGCCAGTGAAAAAACCACGATCTAAGAAGGCCACCTTTTTTAGTGGGGCCCGGGAACTGTCCTGGAAAAATGACTATACTTCCCAACGGACTTACCTGACCCGCGACGAAATAATCGACGCGGCCCAACCTGTGCCGCGGGAAATCACCCTAAGCTAAACACGATGGGCTGTTCCCTTATCGAGTTTTTTCTGGACAATTTGGAAACTTGGGTTGTTTACCTATCGCTCTTGAATATCTTGTATTCTATTAACGATAGTCTTTCCCTTAATAGAAATTTACACTAAAGACGAACACGGTTTTCGTCCGCGGAGTTCGGCACAGCGAACAATACAGATTTTTTATTCCACTGGTTCTTTTTCCACGCGTATGATCATTTCTTGTTCTTTCTTCCTTTAAGTGCACCGTTCCGACATCCGCCCTCTTCTCTCCTCCTTTCCAAAAAGTCCCCCTCGTCTCTTATGAGGTTTCTCCTATTTATAGATCCTAGGCAACCTTGTGTGCTATGCCACGTGGTTTTCGACTTTCAACACGTGTTATACTCGTGGGGTGTGGGCATGGTAGCCACGTGTCTGCTCTTTTTCATCCGCGGATGACCGTATTTGAGTGAGTTTTTTGGACCTTTGTCCGCGGATGATGATAATATGATTTTCTTGTTCGTTTTCTGTCAATTGGTTGGCGCTCTTTACTTTATTTTTATATTCTAATAGATGTTTCCAATATTGGTTTAGTCAATTACCATACCAATCACGTACCAACCACAAACCGACTATGTTGGTAACCACACTTGTGGTAACCAACATGGTGGTAACCATCTTGGTGGTAACCACGTGAACGTGGTACGGTAATGGTAATGAAATCTGAATACCATGGTTACCAAGTATATATATTATTTTTTTTTATTTAATGTTTTGTTGTTATTACCTTTAAGTTTTAAGTTTTTATTTTATATTTTGTGTTTTGATTTTGACCTAAATTGGTCATTTCTACTTTTTCTACTAGAAACAGTAGGAACATTTTGAATGTTTGAAAACTTTGAACTTGCAGGAACATTTTGAATGTTTGAACAATTGAACTTGGTTTGTTTCAAGACTTTGAACTTTGTTGGCTTGAATTGGTGTGTACTTTAGGTCGTGAACTTGATTTATTTGAACTTTTAATAGGTGGTAGCCATATTATTTTTGGTAACCATATTTTTTCGTTCGATAACTTTGATGACTACTGGAAGGTAGCAAGGAGTTTAAAAAAAATACAAACAAAATTACAGCTTGGTAACCATGGTAATTTACTGATGGTAACCACAAGTCGTGGTTATCGCATACCACAAGTCGTAGTTACCACATATGCGGTAACCACGACTTGTGGTTGGTACGTGGTAACCATATTTTTTCGTTCGATAACTTTGATGACTACTGGAAGGTAGCCAAAGAGTTTCAAAAAAATACAAACAGAATTACAGCTTGGTAACCATGGTAATTTACCGATGGTAACCACAAGTCGTGGTTACCACATATGCGGTAACCACAACTTGTGGTTGGTACGTGGTATGAAAATTTTTGTACCACTAGTTTGTGGTTGGTACGTGGTAATCACCATTTTTTAGTGGTTACCGTACCATGCCAACCCTACTAAAAACTATATAAAATATTAACCTTTTAAACAATTTTTTTTAATAATATGACACCTATTATTAATAAGATTTATATTATATTAAAAAAGTACTATAAAAATTAATATTTTATATAGTTTTTAACTCCTTATAAAACGTGCTAAAAAGTCAAACGACATCTATTTCTGAATGGAGATAGTATATGACTAGTTATTTGTCATTTTAGATTAAAATAACTTTCTAATATATTTTTTTGATAAGATAAGAGTGAAGTTAATTAATAACTTCTTTAGATATTGTCTAGTAAATCGAGAAGTCAAAACATTAGTTGGTGAATAAACTGCCATAATACATGCATGATGATCAAACTGTAGAGATTGTGATAAGAACAAATCTTAACAATATCTTATAATTATTGTAACAAATCCGAATAATATAGATTTATATTATTTTCCTAATATGTTCCCGTAGTTAAAGCGAGATATATCGAAAGGTGAAAACTCGATAAATATGAAATAAATCATAAAATAAATAAAAGTTTTTTTTTGTTGTTGAAGGAGATCTGGTTGATCAAATAGCTATAGGTTGAATTGAAACTTAAAGATGGCAGTGGTGGGCATGAGAGGCATGCGTTTGTTGGAGCTACAGAGCAAGAGCGATCGACACAAGCGCATGCACGTAGTGGCTGACACAACGAAGACCAGTTGGTAGCGTTGTAGGGCAGCCGGGAGCAGATCGATCGGAGTAGAGCCACGATGGTTGATTTGGCTAAAACCAAAGTTTTGTTTGCTTGAAAGCGAATTTGTATAGCCGAAGCCATAAAGAGGTTGCCCGTAGGTGATAGGATGGTCCGAAGGCGGTTTTGTGGTACCCGTAGGCGGCTTTGTGGTGGCCGAAGTCAAGGGTTGGCTGCCCATATTCGGTTAGACTGTGGTCGAAGCCTTGTTTGGGTTGCTTGAAGGCGGTTTTAGGTTTGTCCGTAAGTGGTTTTGTGGTTGTCGAAGCCAATGGTGTGTTGTCCGTAGGCGGTTAGAGGATGGCCGAAGCCTTGTTTGGGTTGCCCAAAGACGGTTTTTGTGGTGGCCTAAGCCATGTTGGAGTTGGGCAGAAACATTTTGTGAGGATCAAAGCCGTTCGGCTAAGAGCTCGGATACCATGTATGGAAAAAAATCACACTTTGATTTTCATTATTAGACAAAACTAATAAAAATAACTCAACCTTTAAAGGGGTGTTAAAAAAATATCCCTACCTTTCAACAGTAAGAAAAATAACCCAATCTTTCGGAGATGTGGTAACAAAGTATCCCGAATCCCCGATTGTTTTTACAATTATAAATATGGGCAAAAACGATGACATATAATTGACGAAATTAAAATTTTGGTAAATTTTGAATGATATTGACATATAATTGACTTGTTTTAATGAGAATGAGATCATTTAACCAATTTTATGTCGTTGTTTTGGCCTAATTTATGGTCGCAAAAAGGCTTCGGGACATTTTGTTACCATCTCCCCAAAGGTCGGGTTACTTTTCTTGCAGTTAAAAGGTGAATATATTTTTTTAACACCCCTCCAAAGGTTGGATTATTTTAATTAGTTTCACCTTATTATTAATAACTATTTATAGAAGTTATAAGGGATTGTGATAAGAACAAATCTTAACAATATCTCATAATTATTCTAACAAATCCTAATAATATATATTTATATTATTTTCCTAATAAAAAACAAATTTTCAATAGATTTATATATTTTTGGTGATAAAGATGAGCATTGATGATGGTGTTGAGCTGAGGCCGGGTGATCTGTTAGTGTATGGGTGGGACAAGGGTAGAGACACTTGTGTTGTGGTAGGGGCGTCGCCGTTCACGACCAGAGCCAATGACTCCTTTGTACTTGGCAAGGTAGTCTCCCAAGCAACGGAAAGGAAGGAGAGAAAGTATACAGATATTTGTGCGGCTAAGGGGTACTGCTTCATGGCATTTGCGTTCTCCACCTTTGGGGAGTTGGTGGGTGGTGCTATCGGTTTTCTAAAGCGGGTTCAGTTGGTTACGAATAGTCATGATAGTGGGTCTATTAAGGGCGATTTTATCTTTCATAGAGTTGGTTTTACTATTCAGAAAGGTGTTGGAGCCCAATTTGTTACGAGGCTTCCAACCAACTTTGTGTAATTTGGTTTTACTATAATAATAATAATAGTAATAAAATAATAATAATAATAATAATAATAATAGTAATAATAATAGTAATAATAATAATAATAATAATAATAATAATAATAATAATAATAATAATAATAATAATAATAATAATAATAATAATAATAAGATCTTACGTCCTTCTGGCATCAGTGCTGTTGGCCCTACTTTTGATGATTCTTGTCGTTCTTTTAATGAGGTCACGGGTTCTGATCTTCTACGCGATCCTAGTGAAATCGCTGCCCCTAAACTTATGAAGAAATTGGCAGATATATATTTCACGAAGGTTGCTGCTACATCAGACTCTGTTTTCTCATTGACTCCGCGACAAGTGGCATTATGGAAGTCTCAGCAGGGTGCTCACTCATCTAATTGGCTGCGTGCAGTTCCTATTTTTGGGTTGGGACAGACTATGAATGGAAGGACCTATCGTAATGTACTTAGCTATCGATTGGGAGTTCCATTGTTCACAGTGTCCAGGCCGTGTCCCGCTTGTTCTCGGGTTTTTGATGGTGATGTCTACGGTGACCATGTTGTGTCTTGCGCTGGTTCCGTGGGCATTAAACATCGACATAACCTCGTTCGGGACACCTTATTGGATATCTGCTATAGGTCTGGGATTTCTGCCGGTAAGGATGTTGATATCGGTTTGGTTGATGGGCGTGATAAGCCCATTCGTCCGGCGGATTTACTCCTTTATTCCTGGGACAGAGGGCGGGATGTATGTGTCGATCTGACGGGATCCTCCCCTTCGACTCAGTCTGGGATGTCTAACTTTGCGCCCAGCCGTGCTGTTGCTGATGCTGCTCAGCGTAAGTATGTCAAGTATCGGGATTCGTGCATGGCAGCTGGTTATGGTTTCTTACCCTTCTTATTCTCTTCATTGGGGGAGTTAGATACGGATGCTGTTTCTCTACTGAAGCGGATTCAGAAATTCTCGGTATCTCAGGATGTTGGGACTCGTGTTGCATCTTATATTTTTACTAGAGTTAGTTTTGTTATCGCTAAGGGAGTGGGCGCCCAGATAGTATCTCGGTTGCCCACTAATTTCTTGTAAATCTATTTATAATAATAATAATAATAATAATAATAATAATAATAATAATAATAATAATGATAATAATAATAATAAATAATAATAATAATAAATAATAATAATAATAATAATAATTTCTATATTATATAAATAAAGGTTATAAATCAATTTGGGGTGTAAGGGTGAAAAAGGCATTATTTATTAATGTAATTCAATTTGAGTTTAGGGTCTATTTGATGAAGTATGTTGAATGTTCATAATTTTTTTTTCTAGCGTTGAATGTTTTCTAGCGTTGTATGTATTTTACGTCTCACCGTCTGTCGACTTTGTCGGCCTCTCGAAGTGTCAGATTTGTCTGTCCCTTGAATTATTTCCTTAAAAAAAGTCGATTGACAAAATTATCATCGATAAACTATTTATCAAATATACTCTAATAATTTTTACTAGTTATTGTTTGAAATTATATTTGGATTCATTAGTGTGAAATAATTATAAAAGTTTTTTTTATTAAGTAATAATTCGAGATCAGGCAAGCCTGATTCTCGAGAGGCCGACAAATCGGCAGACGGAAAACCACCTAAACATACAATAAAAATATAAAACGGTGATATGCAACAAGCAAAAATAACTTTACAACAAGAACGAACTAAGAAGAACTCCTCCCAACAGTTGCGGACGACGGCGAAGAGCAAAGCCAAGCACCATTGAAACAGTAGCACCGCGGGGCAGCGGTACAACAGGAATCTATCTCCTGTGGGAAGTACAGACGAAACTCCAAGGAAGCTCCTTCCCGGGTATGGAGTCGCCCTGAAGGCACCATCTCGACCCCAACCAGTCCCGACTCCAAACTTCATGCCCCCAACCAAGCAAAAGACCTCATAGAAACGCTTAAAGTAGAGCCACACACTGCTAGTGCAAAAATGCCAAAAGATTTAGCTAACCAGAATTTAGTCAAATCCTTAAGGGATTTCGTCAAGCCCTTTCGGAATTTATTTGAAGCCCTTGCGGGATTTAGTTTAAACCGTTGCAAGATTAGCCTTGGGCCCAAAGTACTTGTTTTCGGGCCCAAATTACCCAAGCAAATTAACCTTGCCAAGCAAGGAAGAACAGGCTCGAGTCGGGCATATTGACGTCGACGCAACCAAGGGTTTATTCAGAGGCGCCACCACCGAGAAAGCAGCCTCCACTGATGGCGGGGCTGGGACGGAGAAGGTAGGCAAAAGACCAGTAGACCACCATCGAACCACCAAGCCCGACGCCGATGGAACGAACCCCGCCCGACGGAGAGAACTCCACTGAAGCCAGAGGAGATGTTGAATTTGGAAAAGAAAGGCATCGAGAATGGCGCAAGAGGAAAGCCCCAACCACCGGCGTCAACACCCAACCCGTTGGGGGACCATACCATGATTTGTCATGGAGAGGAGGCGTGAGATCCAACCGAAGGTGGAGCAGAGTGAAACGAGAGGTCTGTGCAACCGGAAACAGACCACCATCGAGGAGGGTGGAGTCCCGGAGGGGTGAATTTGGGAGGCGTAGACATCCGAAGAGGAGGCTCAACGGATGCGGTGGTTGGGAAAGCGAAGGATGAACCTTCGAGTTTCAGATATATATGAACTCGAATTCTGATCTAATGAAAAAAAAAAATCTCCACCTATAACAATTTTATCTTGACAAATTAATGAAATTCCCCCCAAAAAAATGAAATGGTGCTATATCCTCCTACCGTTATGTATGCAAGAATGTAGACATATTAATTTACAAGAGAAGAAACAAGAGGGAGGTTCTGACGGAATGAAATGCTTATTTTATGTCTTTTGGGTTGATGTGCTAGTAATGTCAAGTCTTATTATTGTTTCTTTAACTTGTAGTATGAAATAATTACCTAGCTAGTTGGAGATTGATGATGATCAAATTAATTAGCTATGAAGAAATAATGCCCAACATGTGTCCACAATAATGGACTGTGACTTTTAGTGCCTATTAACCATATAATGGCAAAGGGTGCAGAAAATTGATACCAATATCTTTCATCACCAAAACAATCATGCTAAAAACCAAAAGGTTTACACAAGGAGTTTTGATTTCATACCATCAATATGATTTGCCAAAAGAAAATATATTGTTTCATATCACCCATTTAGTTTACACTTTACAAGGCCAATCAAACTTTGGGGTCCAAAGTTGTTTGTTTAATTGTTGGCCTATCATTTTATTTTTTTCTTACATATTTATTCCAAAAATTAAATTGGTCAGAGCGCTCTCTAATTACAAATCCAACGATGTGAGAGGTCGGACTATTCCCGATTGATTACTACTTAGCCCTTTCTATTTTATTAAAAGCATTTCGAGATGCGTGGAAAGCACCATCTCACCTTTCAGACAAAAAAATACAAATCCAACGATTATCTTAACCATTAATTTTCTTTAACCATGAAAATTTAATTAAATTTTAAGAAACTCGATCAGATATTAGGAAATAGGAGTTATATTAGATTTCAGAAATTTTGATTATAAGATTATCAGGATACACTCTTAACTAGACCTGTCAAAACACAATCCGACCTGGTCGACCCGACTCGAATGTCCGGAAAATTTCCCACCCGAATCCGGGAATTTTTACCCAGAATTTTTTTCCAACCTGGACCCAAAAACCCGAAAATTTTAATTCTGGGTAATCCGGGTTCCTGTAACGGCCCGGGATTATGATTCTCGGGTTACGTTTCGAGGGATGAAACCCCTCGTTGGGATCTTGCGCCCCGAGTATAGGTTGAAGATTTGAAATCAACATATGTGCTTTAAAGATGGGATTTCGCACTCAAACACCGAGAGGGGTCGTTGGAATCCCCGGGGTAAGTCCCATGTACCTGCCCTATGGCCTAAGTCGTAAAATCCCTTTATCATGCAAACCAGCAAAATTCTGAAACCATATATAAGGTTGCCACGACAGAGTCAGGTCAAAACGTAATCCAAATATTCAAATCCAAACCTTTAATAATTTAGTGAAGTCAGAGTCTCAACTCTCTCTTTCCGCCATGTCAAAACCCCGCGGTCATGGAGCCAAATCAGCATCATTATACATATATGACATAACTAAAAAAAATACAAGGCGTGGGATCAGACTGAGGCCCAGACACATGACTAGGTCCTACTGTAATCATACCATATACGCTATTCCTAATATCATGCTTCTAATGCAGGACAGGAATTTAAATCACGCAAGGATATATATATATATATATATATTTGCTTAAAGTGAAAATGGGGGCTAGAAAACGCGCGTCCCGTTTTTTTTTTAAAAAAAAACAACTAAACCGCTGTGAACCGGAAAAAAAGGAGAAAAATAACAAAAGAGAACCGGCCCAAGTGTGTCTTCCCCTCTTTCCTCCCATTCAGACCTGCCTCTTCCCTCTTACTCCGTCGTTCTTCGCTCTCGCCCTCTTCCTCTCTCCCCGAAGATCCTCTCGCCAGCAACACCCACTAGACCACCGGACTCCGGCGCTGCATCTCCACTCCGGCGTCCTTTGATCCGAGCACACCGCTGGATCTATACTCATTCGATCCTAGGGTTTGCATCTTTTCCCTTCGCCCTTTCTATTCGGATCAAGTACCGTCCCTGCTCGCGAGGAGCCTCGTTTCGTTGCCCGCTCCGCTCGGACCGCTACTGGTAAGTTCCTTTCCATCACCCATCCATCTCTAATCTCCTAATCTTCCTTCTTCTTTTGATTACATCTCTCTGCCATTTCATTTGCTTGAAAAAACAGAGTTTGGAATAGGTCCTTTTTTGTTGCTTTGTTTGCTAGGGTTCTCCACTGCTCTTGATTTTTCTTGTTCTAGTTGTTAGGGTTTTCCCTTCATCTTCTGTTTACTTGTTTTTTGCTACATTTGAACTGAATCCTTCACTTCGCCTTCTGCATTTATCTATAATTTGAGCTATGTCGGTGCCAATTTCATGGTTTCCAATCGATTCTCATAATCTAAAATTCCCATTATTTTTTCTCCTAGTGTCAAAACTGTACAACCTTTGCTGTTTGGTGGTTTTTTAGGTTGAAATTCCCATTATTCCGAGGCAATAGGGAGTTAATCTTGCTCTTCAGTCGTGTGCACATTGCTTCAGTCAACCAATGTATTGTTTCAGGAAGATGGCGATTAACTGAGATGATGTTGAACTCTTCTTTGATAATCTGAAAGTGAATAGCTGGTCTCTTCTTTCATAGGTATCAGTGTCAAATTTCGTTTGCAGTGTAGTGCCTTTTCGCTATCATTCCCTATTTCCCTTGAAAGTTCTGGATGTGTAAGATTGTAGGGGTTTCCTTGTTAGCCACCTGCTGATATGTAATGAAGACAAATTGGTTTGGTTCCTTTTGAAGTTGCAGATGTTTTGGTTCAATATGCAACCAGTTCTTGTGAGTTGGATTGAGGTGCATCGAATTTCAGCTATATCGGTGCCAATTTGATCTCCAAGTTCTCCAATTTTTTATTAGCTAGATCACAAATCCCTCTTTACTGCTCAGAATCTTCATGATTTGCATTCAAAATTTTATAGTGAATTATTATAACTTGCAATGCACGGGCTTGGTGATGGTCCTTATTGGTTGATCACCTATTCCTAATTCCTTTCTTTGTCTACCATTTACATGTTGTGCTTTGTGGGTGCTGGCTCCATTGCTGGTAACAACTAACAACACCTCAATTACATCCTCTTTGCACACTTTACAGTAGTTTCGTTTTTCGACAGCTGAACTCGACTCCCCACTGTCTCTGTAGGATTCAAGATCTTCACATTCAGTGACTACAACCTTCATTTTGTGTTCTATTTCTTTTATGTTAATCTGCAAATTTCGTCTGCCTTCCTCTTGGCCCCATTCTTTTCGAATGTTTCGACTGCAAGAGGCTTCTTTGTATTTTCTGCTGTTATTTATGCTGATGATTTGCAAAATTTGTTTAAATAGATTACGTGTTTCATGATTTAGCTTTTCGTTTAAGGAATTATGTTTGCTTGGGAGGTTTTGTGCTTGATTTGTCCGATCTGGCATGATTTGTATGTGGTTTCGATCTGGAGGCCTTGTTGTCGGTGGAGGATCGGTCGGTTTTAGAATCTCTATACGCTCTTTTACTTTGCTCAAATCAGATCTGAAGCACTGAAAAATTGTTTATTGATCAACATCCACTTAGAATTTTATTTCCTGTCATTGTATATGAATTTTCTGATGTTTGCTTTCAAGAGGCCAAACTTTTATCACTGTTTGATCATTTCATGGCATATATTGAACAAGCACATTTCATTGATGTAATCTGTGGAATTTCGATGAATTGCACTAGTCATTTTGAAGATTTGCAATTATGACTTGAAATTGATTTTTGATGGTTGGAATTTCAGCCTGAAATTATGTTTTGCAATTAGGGATCTTGCACTTTATCATTTGCTAAGTAGTTGAATATTATATGATAGGGTAGAAGTATTTGATTCTTATCTCTATTCTTATACTTAATAAGCTTTAAAAGCCTATTAGCTCAATGGTAGAGCAATGTGCTAATGCACATAGATGTGAGTTCGACTCCTACATAGGCTAAATTGCTTAATTTTAATATTTTGTACTATTTTCTGATAAAAGTGCAATTCACAATCTTAATTGTGCACATCACAATTTTATTCTTGCACTTTATCATTTTATTTAGGCACTTTATAATATTATTCGTGCACTTCATAATCTAATTCATACACTTCATCATTTTGTTCTTGCACTTTATCATTTTATTTACACACTTTATAATCTTAAGTGTGCACTTTGGTACTATAGCAAGCCATGGGAGGAGGAAGGAGATGCTGAAATTAAAAAAACCTCCCCATACTTTCATTTCTATAATTATTGCCTTATTTTAATTGTAAAAATTACAAATTTTAGCCCGTAATTTTTATCAGGTTTAAATTCTATAAGATGCATCTTCAATATTCTAAAGTGCATAAATAAATAATAAATCAAAGTGCACTTTATCATTTTATGTGTGCACTTTACAATCTTATTCTCGCACTTTATCATTTTATCCATGCACTTTATAATCTTAAATGTGCACTTCATAATCTAATTCATACACTTCATCATTTTATTCTTGCACTTTATCATTTTATTTATGCACTTATAATCTTAATTGTGTACTTCACAGTCTTATTCATGCACTTCATATTTTTATTCACACATCATTTTATTCTTGCACTTATCATTTTATAATATTATCATTTTATTCTTACACTTTATCATTTTATTTATGCACTTTATAATCTTAATTGTGCACTTCATAATATTATTCATTCACTTCATCATTTTATTCTTGCACTTTATAATCTTAGTTGTGCACTTCATAATCTTATTCATACACTTCATGATTTTATTCTTGCACTTTATCATTTTATTTATGCACTTTATAATCCTAATTGTGCAATTCATAATGTTATTCATACACAACCTAACGTTATAATTGCATAACATAATGTTATATTATTATTCATACACATCGTTATTTTATTCTTGCACTTTATCATTTTATTTATGCAATTTATAATCTTAAATGTGCACTTCATACTCTTATTCATGCACTATATATTATTATATATTCATACACTTCATCATTTTATTCTTGCACTTTATCATCTTATGTATGCACTTTATCAGCTTATTTATGCACTTTATCATTTTATTTTTGCACGTTATAATCTTATTCATTAACGAGAACAAAAATAAGAAAATCATAAATAGCCTATGCGGGATTTGAACCCACACCTTTGAGCATGACACATCGCTCTACCATTTTGAGCTAATAGACTTTAAATCACGTCACTTTTTTTACACTTAGTAATTTTAACAAAAAAAAAATGTCCTCTTAGAGTTGGTTAAAAGCACACCCCTTTAAATTTACTACCTATTATGAACCATCTAAAGCCTCCGTTTGTATAATCAGGAGAGATTAAGGGTATAACTATGCTGCATTATGACAAAGCTATCAAATGTAATAGCGGAAGATAACATGGTTATAGCGGGGGAAGTGCCTAAAAATAGGAATAGGGGAATATGGGAAGTTAAAAGAAACTAACTAAAAATCTATATACATGTACTAAAACCGATGCATTGGTGCCTGCGTGGCGGCCTGTGAGTGAATCTGCCTACGTGGCGGCGTGTGAGTGCGTCTCGTAAAGTTTTCTCTCGTCAAAAAGGAAATATATCTATTTAATTGGATAGAATCTTATAAAAGAGTAAATACTCCGTATTATATAAGGAAAAAACTATATTAATATAATACAATTTATTTGTGCATAAATATTAATTAGTAAACTAACGTAATAAATATATATACTACATACAATATTTAATTAAAAAAAAGAATATTAAAATATTTTAAAAATCAACTATCTATTTAATTACATGAGATTTAATTAACGATATATTAGGAAAAAAAACCTTTTACCTTATAAATATGAATTTTATTTATATTTTGAGAGAATACAAATAAAAAATAATTAGATTATATTATTTTTTGGTGGAGAACATAATTTATACTTAGATTATTATTTTTTATTGGAATTTATTTATATTATTTGTAATATTGCATTAACATATTGTCCGTGCACGGGACGGGGCCTACACTAGTTGTAAGATAAAGGTAATAATTAAAATTGACAAATTAGAAACTTAGAAATATATCATATATTTTGTAGGTTAACTGCAAATTCGTAAGAATCACAACTAGAGACCTTACCAGAATTTCCTGGTTGTAGCTATCACTTGCAACATCCAACTTCTTCAACTGGAAATTTAGGCTTAGCTTCTGAGCCCTAAAATGTTTCATTAAAATTTAAATATAAATTATTTTTTATTTTAAAAAATAATATATGTAAAATTAGTTTGGCAGGTTATATATAATCTAAATATCTTTTAATTAGATTCTCTTAAAATATAAATAAAATTCACATTTATAAGGTACTATGTAAAAGTTTTTTTTTCTAATCTATGGTTAATTAAATCTCATGTAATTTAATTAAATAGTTGATTTTTAAAAATATTTTATTTTTATTTTTTTATTAAATATTTAGTATTTATTTATTACATTAGTTTACTAAAATATCTATATACGGATGGATTGTGACTACATATATGGCTATATAATATTTTAATTATTTATTTTGGCCTCAAAAAATAATATAGATAGATATAAAATAACAATTATTAAATGATTGGTTTTGATATAAATAATTCTTTCCACCAAAAATAATCTAAATATAAATAAAATAGCACCTATCAAATATTAAATATTTATCTATTAATATTTTTGGTAAGTATGACTATAAAAATTAGTTTTATTAATTATTTTTATTACTACTACTACGTTTAATTATATTGATATAGTTTTTTCCTTATATAATATTTACTCTTTTATAAGATATTCCATCTATCTAATTATATGTGTTAATGGTAAAATAAAATAATTATTTTTATTAGATTTCCTTTGTGAGTGCGTCTCGCAAAGTTTTCTCCCGTCAAAAAGGAAATATATCTATTTAATTGGATAGAATCTTATAAAAGAGTAAATACTCCGTATTATATAAGGAAAAAACTATATTAATATAATACAATCTATTTGTGCATAAATATTAATTAGTAAACTAACGTAATAAATATATATACTACATACAATATTTAATTAAAAAAAAAGAATATTAAAATATTTTAAAAATCAACTATCTATTTAATTACATGAGATTTAATTAACGATATATTAGGAAAAAAAACCTTTTACCTTATAAATATGAATTTTATTTATATTTTGAGAGAATACAAATAAAAAATAATTAGATTATATTATTTTTTGGTGGAGAACATAATTTATACTTAGATTATTATTTTTTATTGGAATTTATTTATATTATTTGTAATATTGCATTAACATATTGTCCGTGCATGGGACGGGGCCTACACTAGTTGTAAGATAAAGGTAATAATTAAAATTGACAAATTAGAAACTTAGAAATATATCATATATTTTGTAGGTTAACTGCAAATTCGTAAGAATCACAACTAGAGACCTTACCAGAATTTCCTGGTTGTAGCTATCACTTGCAACATCCAACTTCTTCAACTGGAAATTTAGGCTTAGCTTCTGAGCCCTAAAATGTTTCATTAAAATTTAATCTACTAGACAGTACACCTACAAATAGTATATAAGTTTTATATTTAAAAGAACTTAAAGGCATATAAAACAACATCCCAAGAAAAGCAAAGCCTTTCACATAATAAACATATCCATCGAAAAATTGCAGCATTAAGCAACATTCCAACAAATTTATTAATAGAATTTCAGGAATCAATAACAAGCACTGTTGTCACTCTTTTAAGAGAAAGAATGCGACATAGAGAACAGTCTTTTAGCATGGTGAAGAACTTCTAAAGAAGAAAGAAAGAATGCGGCATAGAGAAGAGTCTTTTAACATGGTGAAAATCAAGACATTTTAGCCCTTCAACCCTAAACCCCAAATCCAGGCCTCTTAATGTTTCTCTTATTTCTGAAGCATCAAATCACTTTCCTTCTATCAGATCCAAACAGTAAGTTCAATCAAATATGAAATCTATCACATGATTCAAGCACCACCAAAACCCTAATCAAGCCCACATCACAATAAAGCCAAATCTGGAAGACAAGCTTATTTGGTAAATCAGATGTGATCTACACAAGCTTAAATTGCCCACAGAAGACATTCTCCCAATAATATGTGATATACAGCTTAAATTAAACGCAGATCTTCAAAAAAGAATCCTCCCGAAATCAGAAATGTCAATGCACAAATAGCTAGTTGAAAAAAGACAGAGATTCAATAATCAGAAAGTTAGATTGGAATAATCAAATTGCATCGCATCAGGTTCCCGGCTCCAACAAGCAGAGAGTTCAAAATTTCCCAATTTGCGGAAAAAGAAAGAAAGAGAAAACAAGTGATTAACCGATACTGCAAGTGTGTAAGGGATCGATGCCGAGAAATTGCTGGAGATCAAGAAGATGAACTTCGCAGAGACAGAGATTGAAATGGATCTGATCAGCTGATGCCGAGAAACTACTGTTGGCGAGCGCGAGGAGGCAGTTGGTGCGGGAGCTACTGCAGGCCGGATCTTCTGGCGGTGGTGAATGCCGGCGAGGAGAGGCGGCAGTGGCGAGTGCGAGAGAAAGGAAAGAGCGGCGGTGGTCAGGTACTTGATCGAAGAGCGAGCGAGCCCCAAAACCCATGAGAAGGCCCATTTTCACTTTAAGGATAATTTTCATTTTAAGCCCCATTTTCATTTGAACCCTTACCTATATATATGCAGAAAGCGATTAATGGGCCCACATAGAATGCTAAATGCCATGTCCCGCTAGGCTCCTAAGGACTCCTGTAGCAACTCACCATCAAAAGAGCTACCTCACCTCAAGGTACAGGCCAACCCCACGTGATGAGCCTACTAACTGTGAAGGGTAGAAGAGCGATGACAACTATATAAGGCCTAAGGCTCTAAGAGTCCTATGGCACTTACTATCAAAAAGCCTACCGCATCATCTAGAGCGGACAAATTTCTGTACCAAAAAGCCTACCACATCATCGAATGCAAGCAACTTTCTGTACCATAAAGCCTACCGCATCATCGAGTGCCAACAACTTTATATAATAAGCGCCAACTAAGATGACAAGGATAAAGATAAAGATCAAATCTGGTAATACCTATAACGGCCGTTCTGTCTACATACGCATACAGAATAAGAATGCTCATTCGTTCGTGCAACCTAACATGATACTACATGGCATGCTCTTATACATATGCAACACCTAGTATATCCTATGATTACATGCACATGGGAATCAATCTGATTAAGCTCTAGGAACTTACATGGTAGTGCAGAACAACAAAATAGTAGACCAGACACACAGTAGTCGCAATCACAGAGTGTCAACTAGATTCATATCAGAATATCACGAGTCTACTTCTACAACTATTCTAATACATGTATCACACACATCAGACAACTAGATAGATAACCAGACTTGCATCAATCATATTTTCCAATCCATATCATGACCAATCATCTCGTAACATCATTCGCCAACTCATCAGGTAATAATAACTTCCACAACATACTTAGCCAACTTCGCATACTTATCATACCATACTCATATATACTATACCTCATCGCAAAGTCTCAATATAACTCATCAAGTACCATCTCAACTCATCATCTCAACATCTCATCATGCGTTAACTTACCATTATATCATATAAAAACATATAGTAACATGTATCATCACCTCATATATAGATTATATTCATGCTTTTATCTTTAAGAACATATCATGCTTTCATATAGCAACGCACCATTATCTCATAATTTATATTATATCATATCACAACACCTCATAACATGCTTCTTAATCAGCATATAACACATCATAACAATATCACACATTATAATTGGCATTTAACACTCATATAAGTTATCAAATTATCCCACAAGTTAGACAAGGTAAGCCACTTCCCAAGATCTCCCAAAACTCTCTTAAAATCTCAAGTTGGCTTAAATAATTATTTAGAACATTTTTCCAATCATACTTGACCCAAATACACTTATAAAACATCACCCATTTTTAAAACGACTCGTTATTTATTTTATCAAAATACTCTCGATAAGGTTAAGGTATTCCCAAAAATCCTCTTTTAACTTTATTAAATCCATTATGACCTTTGAAATTATTTTCCAAATTCCTTTCCCTTTAGAATTCAAATCTCATAATATTACATGAAAAAGCACCGTAATGATATGATACCTTCAAATCTCAATAATAATATTATATCCTTTTTAAATCCCCAAAATAACATTGTATAATGTATAATATTCTAAACCGGCCTGTTATTTTAATTACCAAAAACCTCCCTTATTTTGTTAGAAATCCAAAACCAAACCCTTTTGTAAAGATCCAAATTTTATAAAAGCAAGTCCAATCTCATTTCTTTTAAAAACCAGATCAGTCCGGCCCAAATGCCCCCAGCCCAACACTTTCTCCTTCTGATTTCGAAAAGTAAGAAATAAAAGAAGGGGCCCACGCGCTGACGGGGCAAGGCGAGGGGGCCTACGCGCGTCTTCTTCCTTCTCATGTCTGTTTCTGCTCGAACAGGGAACCCACCGGCACTGTGCTTCCTCTCCCGACTGCCCCACCCTCACCACACTCGCTCTCGCTTCCTCGGCTCCATCACCCTTACTCAGCTCGCCTCCCTCGATTTTGCATCGCAACCCACTCGAGCTCTCTCACTCTCACTGTTTTTGCTCTCTTGGCCCTCAACTCTCCTCGCCGGACCCGCTCCTGCTCTCCTACCCTCACACTATCTCTCCGATAACCAAGGACAGGTATAATGAAACCGAAAATGAATCCGAGGAAAGGGGAAAAGAACGCTCATCGAGAGGGGTATTTGAGATCGTCGGAGGTCTTTTGGGCTCGTCGGAGGCTTGAGGCTGCGACTCTCGGTCTAGGAAGAAGGGAGAGGTAAAAAAAGGGGGACCTTTACAAGGTTTTGGATCAGAAATCGAAGGATTGAAGGCTTACCGAAGTGTTCGAACCCAAAACAGGGGAGAAGAGATAGCGGCCTTGGTGGCGGGGAGCTCTCAGCTGCTACTCGGCTCGTCGGACGTCGAAGGAACTGGGTGTTGGATTGCTGCTCGGAGGAAGAAGTTGCTTTTCTCAGGAAAGAGGGGCAAGGCGCGCGGGAGACACTCAGACAGCGCTCGGGTCGTGCCTAGTGGTGCTCGGGAGGAAGAAGTGGCGCTCGGGAGGTGCTCGGATGCGCTCCGATGGTGCTCGGCTTGACTCAAAAGCTGCTGCTTGGAAAAGGAGGGAGGAACAAGGATGAGCAAGTGAGGTTGTGGCTGGTTCGACAACCCAGGATTCAAAGGGGTGTTTTGGTTTGTTGAGAGATGAAAAGGGGCAGATGGGAGAAGATATGAGGGGTGATTTGTGGTCTGACTTGAGGTAAGGATAGGTCTCTCTTTTTCTTGAAATCAAGGGTCTTGTTAGATACACCGCAAATTGTAGTTAAGGATTTGCACGTCCTTATTGACGTGCATGCACGTCGTTAACAACGTGCAAGTGTGGAACTGTGCACGTCGACTAGCAAACTAGGGTTTGCACGTCGAAAATAACGTGCATTATTTGCATGTCCTTAACAACGTGCAATATTTGCACAATCTTAACGACGTGCAAATAAGTCACGTTATTTTCGACGTGAAGACCCTAGTTAGGGTTTCGCGTTTAGGGTTTAGGGTTTTGGGTTTATGGTTTTCCGAGGGTTTTTTAGCGTTAATTTAAAAAAATTAAAGGGTTTAGCTAGTGGAGTTTAAGGATTTAGGGTTTAATTGAACGGCAAGCAATAATTGTTAAGGTTTTTATTCGGATAATATGTGAATAATGTTACAAGGAACGGAAAAAAAAAGGTTTACATCCATAATTATAATAAACTGGTGGAATAAAATCTAGGAAAAGTGTAAAGAGCGACCAGACTCGACACGTAAGGCTCGAAATCTCTCAAACTGAGTTTGAAACGAAGCATCCCATCCTTCGACGCTCGGTTGATGGTGTGCGACCCATTCTGGCCCAGGCGGCGGAATAGGAGCGTTAGGACGCAACCGGATCTATGAGAACGAAAAATTAGAGTTAGAGTATTGACATATAGATGAAAAGCAAGAATAGGTAATAAAATAAGACGTTTGAAGTCGTACCGCGGCAAAATTGTCTTGGTTTCCGATGCAGGCTAAACCAAGGGTTGTTGATTGAGGGTTGTTAGCAGCTGTCGGCTAGGTCATGGGGAGACATGTGAACGGATGATGCCAAGCTAGGACAACGAGAGGAATCTGATATACCGTTGCAAATACTAAACCCATGATGGGTAGCTTTATCCACCGTCTTCTATCACCATGCACAGGTCCCGCCCAACTTTGGTAGTCGACGAACTGCTGGAATGGGTACCCTCCCATATAACAATCGGCGTAGAGATGGGCGTGATCCTCCAAGTGATTGCATAATAAAGTTTTGAGTTCCGGGAAAGCAGACTCGCCGATCGGTGATGTCAATGACGCCAAAGCACGGTAGCCACAATGACCATCTCCGATAGTGTCCCTCACACCCTCAATATGACCGAGCATGAAGGGATCAACGTTGTTTTGATTCCAGTTGAACCCTCCTAACACATCATCACGTCCACGTCGAGCTGAGGTCGCTTGTGGACGATGTCGAGCAGCACGTGCTTCTTCTCTCTCAAATATTTCCCTTAACTCCTCGTATGGCAACGGGTTGGTTCTGCAGGCATTCCTCGACCCCGAGGCCTCCCTTTCCGTCGAACGCTTGCAGATGAGGGTAGGTGGAGCTCATCGTCGCATACGTCGTTGGAAGCCGTGTATGAAGATGACAGCTCATACGGTAGTGGGGTGTCGTTGATGTCAGTCCATGATAAATCCATCCAGAACGGGTGGATGTCCTCGACGGGTATCGGAGTACCGGAACTGACGTATGCCTGAATCTCATGGACACAAGGGATCCCGTAACAAACCCTCCAATGTCGGTTTGTGCATTCCGACACATTGAAGATGCGATGAAGATGCAGTAAGTATTGCCTGAGCATATGTTTGATGTCATATCATATTGTAATGGGAGATATGAATTAAGGTGTACCTATTTGTTGTACGGGTGCCGAGATGGAAGACATTATCTACATAGCATCGTACGATGTTCTTGCTGTACGGAAGCCACACCGCCTCTAAATACGCCACCACACCTGGGAATGGGTGCCATGCTGCATGTAGCGCCCGACGACGGCGGTTGAATGATTCCTCCGAGCTCGATTGGAACAACCCCCAACAGTTGCCCTTGAAGATGCCAGCGTGGTTTAAATTCTTTGTGATCTTTAGAGCTGCTTTCTCACATCTTCTCATCACGTGTAACCCGTAAAGAAGATGCTGGACGTTGGGGAAGACAACATTTAGCGCCGCCAAGAGACCTAGCTCTCGATCAGTCATAATAGCTTGAGGTTGAACCGTCCCAAGCAAGATCTGAAGCTGACGCAACACCCAGGCATATGTGTCTTCGTTCTCGTGCGACATGAAGGCATAGGCGATCGATGCAGTAAGTATTGCCTGAGGGTGTGATCCTGACCACCTCGCACAATGGAATCCCATATCTGCAAGTGTAAATATGTTAAATGTACAATACTTTATAATTGGTTATATGTGCAATAATGTAATCGTAATTAAGTAACTTACGCATTTGTTTGTACGTGCTGTCCAATACGATGACGTAATGGAACCTTCGGAGTAGCCGTATCCCGTCAGGATGCGCTAGGAAGAGGTCGCTCAAGACATTGTCATCATCCAGATGTCGTCTGAACTCGTAGTAGTACCCTCTTTCCGGCAGACGAGGCAGGGTATCTTGGGTCATCGTCCGACTACCCCTTTCTTCGGCAACCATCCTGTTGAGTGTGTTGGTAAGGGAACGCGATGACGTTACGCTTGTCTCATCTAACTGCCTCAATCCGTACCCAATGGCTTTTCAAGGAGTACCAATTTCCTTCATCCACCTAGCCATCTTCTTTTCCCCCTCTGTCATCTTTCAAGCGATGGCGTGACCCTTCAAGCTCGTGGGAAGCCCGTGGTTATGAACACCGTGGGTTACCATCAAAACCTAGTGACCCGGCGGAGCTTCGTGCTCGTGTAGAGAGAATGGAAAACCATTTATCTTCGATTGCGTGCTTCGGAGCTTCCTCCCGCGTGGTCGGTACTCCCCATACTGCTCGCAAGCAAGGAGAACCCCGCCTGGACGGTTCGACGCCCCCGTCCAAGACCGCTTGATTACTAAAATCATGCAGTGTCTCAGACCCAAGTCCTTGAAATGCATAACCATTTCGTTACGGTCATTCCAAACCCTTGGGTTCGAGAACTCAGAGGTGAAGTCTCGAAACTGTAATAACATTGGTGGAAATATAAACAAAACGCAAGGCATACAAAATATATTCACTATATGAAACGTATCCGTACTTGGCAAACTTGGAGACAACGATTTCCTTGCGACTCGGCCATATCGAACTACGTGGAATTTGTTTTGTTTTGGAGGATGCGGATTCAAGCTATCCCGCTCCACTTCAGATAGGCAGTTAGGCGTCAAAAGAACGCTAGGATTTTGCATTTCGCACGTCGTTAAGCACGTGGATTTTGCACGTCGTTAAGGACGTGCATACTATGCACATCATTAAGGACATGTATATTATGCACGTCCTTAACGACGTGCAAACCCTAACCCAAAGATGCCGGACAAACCCTCCCTAGCCCTAGCCAACCCTAGACAAACCCTAAACCCTAACTACCCTTCCGATACAATCAAAACAGATAACAATTGATACAAGAGATTCATTCTTGACGTTTTCGTTTAATATGACTCAAAAGAAATGAGAGGAGTCTAGATTAGCCATTTCGTTGAGGATCTACTCAAGATAGAAATATAGAGATAGATACAAAAGCCGTAACATAAAAATATAATATAAAGATAGATACTACAAAAGCTGTAAAAGTATACATGTACATCAATGTCCAGGTGGATGGCGTACAACCTCATCCAAAATCTCAGCAACCTCGTCTAAAATTTGTTGAATCCGATGGTCGGTAGCCAGGGCCCGTATATAGCCCTCTATCTCCCGCATCCGGGTTGCTACCTCCGGAGGGATGGCTGGAGGCTGAGGGAGGTCCACCCATGGATCCAGGGTGATCGGATGGACGGGCGCCGGAGGGTCCGGATGGGGTGGTGTGGTGGGCAGCACGTACGGCCGGCTCTGCGATGCGTACCAAGCCAGGTAATCAGTACTGACGCCGGCCTGACAGTCCTCGTTGGTGCGTCTGTGATCAGCGAGCTGGTAGAAGCGACCCTCGTCTAGTAAGTCCTGCCACCTGTCGTGCGCACGGTCAAACACAGCGACGTACTTGGGCGTCAAGGTGGCGCCGCGGGTGACCTGACTCGGCTCGATGACGGTCAGCGGGACCCCCTGGACTCATCCGAACTGCCGAAGGCACCTACCGGGGATATATGGCTCGTCCTCCCCGCAGAATCTAATGGTGCCTCGATAGGTGGACTGACGGTACTCGCTGTCAAAGTCCAGATCACGCCCTAAGGGCATTCACTCACCCTATAATTAAAAAAATCAAGCGTAATTGACATTTACGAAATATATATCATAAAATTAGAGCTTCGAATACATACATCGGCGACGGTAAGGCGGTCGACCTCATCCCGCATCTTCTTCACCTTCTTCTACTTGGCCTCTGCGTTCGCTCGGAGAGGCGCCTTCAGAGCGATGAACTTCGCATACCAGCGTCGATCGGCCTTCCTAGCCGGATCGCTGGACAGCTCACCTCGGAAGCGAGGGAAGTACGCCCATATCCAAGCCTTGACACAAAAAAAAAACAATTTCGTTAGCATATAATATAAATATTAGAAAAATATAACTAAAATTCAGCGGTCTCGTACCTGCTCGGGTAGCCTCGCCTAGGCCCCTGTAGAGACAGGCAAGGGTACCTGCACCCCAGGCAATGGTGGCCGTCCGGGGGATGTCCCAAACCAGGCCGAACATCTTCCATAAGATGCGGCTCTGCGACTTGTCCACAAATAGAGTCGCGACGATGGGGGTGGCGAGGTAACTGATGTGCAGAAACCGACGCTGAGCAGGGTCATCCTCTGGTTGTCCCCCTCCCGTATGCGTGCGGAGTCGAATCTGCTCAGGATTAGCCGCGGCGTCACGGTCATCAGCGGGCGCGGGGTCGAAGAGCGGCCCGTGTCTCGCAATCCACTAGTCCGTCACCCAGGTAGCTGGCGGCCCGCCAGCATGTCTGTATGAGCGCACTGCCGCTGCGGTCAACTGATAGTACTCAGCGACCGTGTAGATCAGCTCCACCGGGGCCAGGTGTGAAAAACACGGAAGACCCTCAATCCGAACCCCCATGAGGCAGGCGACGTCGTGCAGCGTGATGGTCATCTCGCCCCACGGAAAATGGAAGGAGTTGGTCTCCAGGTGTCAATGCTTTATGAACGCGGTCACCATGTACTCGTCCACACCCTCCTAATGGAGGGCCCGCAGCTGGGGGATGGCCGATGGAATCAGATCCTGCCACCAGGTTCTCGGGCCCTCGAAGATATAGGGGTCAAACGGGGCCAGATGAGTTGCCCGATGGTGGAACTTCAGCAAAGGCAGCTCCACAGTCGGCTCCCTCCACACCCGATACACTCGGTGGTGCCTGTAAGACACCAGCAGATCACCCGGCGACAAGAATGGGTCGACCTGTGCAGCCGGTGCAGCACCCTGCGCAGGGAAGGGCACGGGCTCTGGCTGCCCCCACTCATGGCCCTTCTGTGGCCCCTCCTGCCCCTCGAGCTGCCTCTCATGCCTGTCGCCTACCTCCTCCGTGACGTCAGGGATGCTGTCATCCGCCGAAGCCAAAGAAATCGCCGGTGGTATGTGGGAGGATGTAGAAGCCTCGGCGTCGTGGGTGCCGGATGTAGAAGCCTCAGGGACGCCGGACGTAGATGTCTCGGGGATGGTGGGGGGGGTAGACGAGCAGCCGGTCGACCCACGTGGGCCCGACGATACGCAACTACATCAGTGACGCAGCTACTGAGTGTAAAGGCATCCTCCAACGAAGGCTGCAGCCCATCTGTCGGATCGCCAGAAGGATGGAAATCTGGCAGACCCCCCCAGAAGCTGTCATCCTCGTCGCCCGGGGGGTCCCCATCGACTGCTTGTAGCCCTCTGCAGACATCAGCAGATCATCTACTGTATATTACTTCTGTCTGTGAGATCTACAGCTGCCTAGGATCCGCTGACGTGCTTCCTCGTGGATCGATCCTGACTTCCCACTGCTGCATCAGGAGGAGGTCGTGTAATTATTTGCGTGGGCACGAATCTAGTTTGATTTATATTTGTATATTTTAAACTTGATTTTCTCATACAACAAATTGGCGCCGTTGCCGGGGAAGCAATCATTCACGTCTTAGGTAGTTAAATCTCACGTCTACTTTGAGTTACTTCACAGGTGTATGCGCCGTTCTGGTCAACCACCTGAGTTTGATGGCTTAGACAAACCGGAACGCCTTCTACACATCCAAGCTAAACTAAAAAGAGCCATGGCGGCCGCAGAAATACAAGAACAGCTGATTGAGAGGCTTAGGAGGGAAATAGCCACCAAAGACACTGCTCTCACCACTGAGAGAGCAGCCAGGGAACAGGAAGCTGAGCGTGCGAGGCAAGCAGAAGCTGAGCTTGCCCTATACCCAACCACTGCAGAGGATTATATATGCACCCGACTCTTGTGGTGCCTGAATCAGCTATTCTAATCCCTGAGAATAACTATGAAATTCGCACTCCCTTCCTGATTGAAATTTAACATAATGCTTTTCATGGTAGATTTAATGAATGCCCTCTTCAACACATTACCAACTTTACTGACATGTGTCGTACTCTTGCTGAAGGTACCACCTTGGAGTACATCTTGATGAAGGCTTTCCGTTGGTCTCTGGCTGGTCCTGCATTGAAGTGGCTAGAAGGACTGAAGCCGCGATCCCTCACAACATGGGCTCAAGTAAAGCAGGAATTTCTCAATAAATTCTTTCCTCCTGCCAAGACAGCGCTCCTTCGCCAAAAGATCACATCTTTCAAACAGCAGCCTGGAGAGCCGCTAGCAAAGGCATGGGAACGCTATAAGGATCTACTGCGATCCTGTCCTACACATGGACAATAACCTTGCATCGTTCAGGAGATCTTCTTCAATTCTCTTGACTTGGCTGCTAAGGATAGGATCAACACATATACTCATTATGAGTATCTGACAATGCCACCAGCTGACGCATGGTCTGCCCTCGACAAGCTGACCAACTATGAGAACAAATATGGGACTCCAATCAACTATGAGGAGAACTCCTATGCCAGGCCAGCACCATCCATGCCTCTCTATGAGCCGTCTAAGGAGATGGACCCAGATGTCAGGGAGCAGTACTACAGAGACCAGAATCGCAAGCTCCTCAAGCAAGTCAAGTATCTCTCTGTCAACCAGCCTTGCATCAAATGCGGATCACAGCGGCACACCACTACTGAGTGACCACACATAGAGCAAGTCCGGATGGCGGAGACCCAGGCAGAGTTAGCTTACGCAGGGGGTCCCAATCCCTATATGGGGGATCAAAGGTTCTATCAACCACAATGGAACCAAGGTCCTCCTAGGAACCCCCCGCCATACAGAGCTCCAGGACATCCAGAAAGGGACCAAAAGAAGGATGATTTACAACTCATCCTTGATGAGATGCGCTGGAATAAAGGCACCATCAACAACCAGTTCCAGAACATCAATGCAAAATTTGGAGAGCGGGATATCTGGAAGAGGAACATTGAGACTCAAATGGGTCAATTCGCGGCGCAGATTCCACGACCATCCGGGCAACTCCCTGGGCAAATAGAACCAAATCCTAAGGGGAAGACCGGACACGTCGCAGTTATAAAGCTCAGGAGCGGGCATCAATTACACGAGCCAGAGGTCGGAAAGCATCAAGACAAAGCAGAGCAGCAACTCGACAACGAGCAGCAGCAACTCAATGTCGACCAACCCTTGGTCGATATCGACAAGAATCTCCTCGACACAGGGGAGAAGCCAAGCTCAGACTCCACTGCACAGCCCAGCAACTCGAGATCGACAACTCTTGTCGATATCGAGCAACCCCTGGTCGATGTCGAGGAGAAATTGGCCGATGTCGAGGACTCTGCAACACCTCCGACGTCTGTTCTGGCTCCAAAGCAGAAGAAGACATTGCATTTCCCTTATAAAGCATGGAAGGATCCAACTGCAGGTAAGTTTAAACGTTTTGTTAATATGCTTCGAGAACTGAATGTCTCTATTCCTTTTACAGAACCTCTACAAGAGATGCCTGCATATGTCAAATTCCTGAAGGAAATCCTGAGCAACAAGCGATCACTCTTAGAAATCGCCGGCGAATGCAAAATGCTCCACTTTCCTGAAAAAAGACCTGATCCTGGTAAGTTTTCTGTTACTGTAGGACTTGGTCAATATAAATATGAGTCCTTGTGTGATTTAGGAGCAAGTGTGAGTATCATGCCCTTATCAATCTGGCGGAAAGTGAAGATAGGATGTATAGAGCATGTGGATGCCAAGCTATACATGGCAAACAATACAGTAGTCATCCCTACAGGTATGGTTGAGAATGTCCCCGTCCAGGTTGGTAAATTCTTTATTCCAGCAGATTTCCTTATTATAGACTGTGCTGAAGATCCTACGACTCCTATTATTCTTGGTAGACCATTTCTAGCTACTGCAGATGCCAAGATTAGTGTCAAACAGCGATTGCTCACCTTCACCATAGGCGACGAGGTCTTAGATTTCTCCTTTGGCCCTGCAAAGGAGGAAATTTCATGGCTGGAGGTAAAAAGCATCAGCAACCACGGGATCAAGCAAACAACGGAGGAAAGCACCAGAGGCCAACTCGATATCGACAAGCTGTCCTCGATATCGACCAAAGCTGTACTCGATGTCGACCAAGCTTCTTCGACATCGACTTCCCCTGCTGAGCACCAGACTTTCCAAGAGCCTAAGTATGGGGTCCCTGTACTCGATATCGACCAGTTCTGCTCGATATCGACTAACCCTAAGCCCGAAGTTTTCTATTTTGGGCCCGAGAAGGTAAGTTCAGGTATAAATTCTACTCATCCTCAGTCCATTAAGAAATTTATAAATAATTTAAGGGGAGGTAAGGCCCCGTGGCGAGAAAATCTGCGGAAACTGAGAGCTGGAAAGAAAAAGAAGGGAGAAAAAGGAGACTATGCAAGCAACCACCTATCAGCTGAGCTTGCATACTGCAATCAGGACCTAGATGATCCACGAGAAGGGCCAAGCACAACCGGGCTCCATATTGAGGGTCCTTAAGCACAAACGGAGAAGTCGGCCTAGCGACTCTAAAATCTAGAGCATGTACATACAACTTTTTGAATTTTGGGAGTTTGGAACTTTTTTTTGGTTTTTGTTTTTGGTTTTTTAGTTTAGAATACTTCATGTGGAAAGTCTTGTCTTTGTGTGAAATCTAACATTTTCAGGTCGGCAAGCATAAAAGGATTGCGAAAGGTGGAATAAGAAGTCCCTGAAAAACAGTCGGAATCGACGAAGGCCAAGTCGAGAACAACCAAAGAGGAGCAGCCCGGTTTACTCAATATCGATGAAGGCCAACTCGATATCGACCAAGTCACCTGACTCCTCAACTTCAGCATTCCACTAGACGCAGACAGCCTACTTGATATCGAGTACTGTACTCGATATCGACCAAACTCAGTTCCTCGACATGCCCTGTTTTGCCTTCCTCGACGCGTTATTTGGTGAGTTCCTTCCTTTACCTTTGTTTTATATTTATTTTATACAGTGGGAACACTGCATATTTTAAGTATGGGGTGGGGGAAGAACTCATTATCATTATTATATGTTTTATTCTTGTTTTTGGTTTTACATGGCGAATTTTGAGTAAATTTTAAAAAAAATTTGTGCATAAGGCTAAACTCAAAATTCTATGAAATATCTCCCATTGCTTGTAAATTGTCTAAAGAAATAGTGTCATGGAAGCTAATATTGAACTCGACGATGCAAAATTGGATTCATTAGAAATATAGCATGAAATTGCCTAGTAAAGTGAAGTCACAATGAAGTGCATTATTTTCTTGAAAACCATGAAAGGAGGTAAAATTTGAAGTTGGTTTTGGCATATTGCATGATAAGAGGATGGAGGACTTTATATTTCCATATAATGCTCATCTATTGATATCCTAGCCTTACCTATGCTTATGCATCACAAAAGCCATATTATGCCTTATTTCATATATTGCTCCACATGATCTAAATATTTTCCATTCTTTACCTTATTTCCTATCCGGGGATTATGTTGAGAATGATGTCACATTATGGAGATTGTTATATGGTTGTTGTGGTTATCATTATTGGAGTTTAGAAGGATTGTTTGAAATATAAGGAAAATTTAATGAGTGAAAGAAAATCCGATCAAAGCACTAAGTATCCGGGGCCATTCATGACCCCGGATACACAAGGTGAGGAGTCCAAAGCACTAAGTATCCGGGGCCATTTATGACACCCATGTTTGCGACTCGCGAGAAGGCAATGCTGAGGATAGAGAGGTAAAAACATTATTATTGATAAAAAGCAAATTTGAAAGGTGATGATTCTTATGAAGAAGGGATGTGGTAAGAAAGTTTGGAAATACTCCATTTCCCCGGAACATTTAGCACCACATTGCCAAAAATTGCCCACCTTTAGCCTTTTACCAAATCTACTCCTTATTGAGCTTAATTAAAGTCCTCTTGATTATTGTTGCTTTGTCACATAAATTGTTTTTGCATTACCCTCCTTTTATGAGTAGAAGTTGCTTTTATTTGCACATGCATGGATTTGTGGCACAAGTACCTTTTTGATGATGGAAATTGATTGCAGGGTTATATGGCAATGAATCTATGATGTTGAGAGTTTAATTTCTTCCCCTGAATGACCATCCAAGTTATTGCTTGGGGACAAGCAAGCTTAAGTATGGGGTGATTTGATGTCAACTAAAATAGCCATGTTGAGATGCACATTTTAGCTCTATATTCTATACACTTTGCATATTTCGGGATGGGAATATGTCGAATTTATGTAGTATATGCTTATTTGCAAGAAATGGAGATCTACATAAGTTTTGGTTTAATATTACAGAATTTGGAGATATTCCAGGACAAAACCAAGAAACAAAGACGGAGACTAAACTTTACTCGATATCGAACACTTTTCCTGGATATCGACAAGAATGGTGAAGCAGAGCACTGGTCGAGTAGGCATTGATCGAGACACTGAGAGAAGAAGGCAACTCGATTCAAGACATTCCTCGATATCGAGTAAGTTACTCGATATTGACAAAGAATGTGAACCAAGGCTGATCGAGGACAAGCAGATCGAGCAGCTGAGAGGCAAAGCCAACTCGACTCCAGGACCCTACTCGATATCGAGTAGTTTACTCGATATCGACAAACCTTGAAGCCATGCCCAGAGTCGAGGAAGACCACCTGATCGAGAAGTCGAGAAGAAGCCATACCGAGTCACACTTCCTCGATATCGAGTACTCTATTCGATATCGACAAAGATCAGAGCCCATGTCCGAGCCAGGTCGGGGAGCAGTTACTCGAGCAAGCCAAGCCAGCCGAAGTCGACGACAACCCTACTCGATATCGAGTAGTTTACTCGATATCGAGGAGATCTTTTCTGGGCCGCGTTACGCGGTTGGGCTGTCCGACACGGTTTGGGTTTGCTTGGGACGAAAGGAATCCGATTCTATCCAAGATCTATTAAGTTCTATCCATGAAGAAGAAGATTTATCCACACATGAAGATATTTAGCCTTTTTAGATATATTTCCCTTTAAGATAAATATGCCTTTTATTTATGTTTTATCTTTAGATATAGATAAAGATTTCTATCCTTGATTAGCAAGGATTAGAAACCTATAAACAAGGCCTTAGGGGGCTGATTTCTATTCATTCAATTTCAGAGAGAACAAGTGAGTAGTAGTAGAGAGAGAGAGAGTTTGTGGCGAGCAAGGTGGAAAGGCGAAAGCGGATTTGGCTTGTTCGGTTGTAAGCTTTCTTTTTTGTTTTATTCAATGCAAGTTATTTTCTTTTATTATTTGATGTCTTTCTTGATGATGAAGAGCGAGTAGTCCACCCACTTCTAGGGTCGGGGTGAGCCCGACGGTAGCCATGTAAGATGATACGGTAAAGGTTTGAGCTTTTTATGCAATTCGTCTTCTATCCCAATGAGCATGATTCTTTTGCGAAAGTTGAAGGTGATCCTTGTTTGTGTTATTGAAGCGAAAGTGATCTTAATGCAACTTGGATTAATTATGTGAAAAGGGTTAGTCACAATTAGGGTTTATGCGAAAGCCTCTATATTCCTACTTGTTAATAACGAAAGTTATTTGATGAAAAACATGATCTTTTATGCCTTTATGTGTTACTTTGCATGGTTATCGTTGTGGTGTTGATACCCTGGCCTTGGAAGACTTTAGTTTATTGAATTTATTCCATCGAAATCTGCGCTCTGTGTTCGAAAAGTTTGCGATTGAAGTTTCTGTTCTTTGTCGATCTTGGGGAATTCTTGTCGATATCGAGTAAGGTTTACTCGACATCGAGGAGGGTTTTACTCGACATTGTTATCTTCTGCTGGTCTTGGTTTCTGTTGGTCGATTTTTGTTTCTGGAGTCGATATAGTTCCTCGATATCGAGTTACTCTTGTCAATATCGAGTAGCTTCTGTGCTTTCGTTTTCTTTTCTGCTTTTATTTGTTATTTCTGTCTGTGAGATCTACAACTGCCTAGGATCCGCTGACATGCTTCCTCGTGGATCGATCCTGACTTCCCACTGCTGTATCAGGAGGAGATCTTGTAATTATTTGCGTGGGCACGAATCTGGTTTGATTTATATTTTTATATTTTAAACTTGATTTCCTCCTACAACATCATTGTTCACATTCAAGACATTTTTGCTCTCAATCATTCAAGAAATTTGAATTCTCATCATCACTATCTTCGGATTCACTAAACCTTCCAATGAGATTTCGATCAGATTACCTGGTTTCATTGATTTCCCATTCGATTCAACTACACTCTCCACTTTCTCGATCATTGTCAAACTCCGAATTTGACCCTTCCATCGCTCTTCATTCCAATATCATCAATCTCATCTTTAATTCTTCCGTAATGTCACCGAAAGTCACCTTACCATAGACTTAATGATATCAACAACCCTGTGGGCAAGCCATCAGACTTTAACTTATTCGTTGGTGACAATGAAAAAAATAAATTAGGAGTCACTTGTTTAACGATTGACCTACCATGGCTACTCAAACTCCGAAACAACGACTTTGAGGCATGCGTTAAGAAGCTGGCTCACCTTCTTCTTCTACTTTCGCTTCTACGACCACTTGTTGATTCCGTAAGGAAAGGTTCTATTGTCCTATATATGTCACCCCTCCCAACTTCTTGCAACTGGCATGCATTCTATGCTCTTAAGCATCCAAAGCTATGTAGGCAACTCCCTTCAATGTTGATGTACTTCTTCAAATGCTTGCCAATGAAAAACATTGATGCAATCAAATGAATTTGAGAAGAAGATGATTGTGGTGTTAACACAATACATTCTCAATGGCCTGGCTATATTGTTGACAATCCCAAACCCTGAGATAAAGTTCCTCATCCATAATGCATGAATCGTGGCCTTAAAGCATCCCACAAATTTAGTCTCCATAGTGGAAGTAGCAATGACAGACTACTCTCCACTTTTCCATGATACCGCCCTACCATTTAGTAGGAAAAAGTAGTCAAATGTCAATTTCCTACTATCGACGCATTTGGCAAAATTTGAATCTGAATACCTAATGACCACAAGGTTTTGGATCTCTTATATGTAAGCATGTGGTCTTTAGTGGCTTGCAAATACCTAAGAACCTTCTTAGCAGCTTTCCAGTGTTCCAGTCCGGGGTTACTTTGTCGTCGACCCAACATTCCTAAAGCGAAGTTGATATCAGGTTGAGCACAAGTTTTTGTCGTATATTTGAGAAGAAAAAAAATAAAAATTCATCGTCTTTGAAAAAATAATAAAAGGAAGAAAAAAAAAGTGGTGAAAGTTTGGGTGGAGGATAAAATTCACACTCGGTCTCTTTTTGGACTGCGTTGTGAAGGATAAAATTCACAAAACATAAGGTTTTGGTGTGGATGATAAAATTCATGCACCCATAGTGTGTTGAGAAGAACAAAATTTATTCGACCTTGGCTTAACTAATTTTCGGTGCATACTAGTTTGCTCTAACTTCCATTCCCCACATGTGACTTTCATTGGATTTGGTTCGTGTTAAATTGGATGCTAAAATTCATGCACCCATAGTGTGTCGAGAAGAATAAAATTTATTCGACCTTGGCTTAACTAATTTTCGGTGCACACTATTTTACTCTAAATTCCCTTCCTCACATGTGACTTTCATTGGATTTGGTTCGTGTTAAATTCGATTTCGAACACCTCTTGATTGTTTGGGGCGTGTCTAACTTGAAGTTAATTGTTTTTCATAACCTTTGTTTTGTGATTTATTGTGTATTTGGAAACTAGGAACATTATCTATCATTCATCAAAACATCGCAATCCAAAGTCGAACCCCGATGCATGCCACCTAGGTGCACATCTGCGTGCCCCGACCTGCTCGCTCGTGCGGTCGACACTGCGCATCCGCGCGCTTCTGTTTATGTCTTTGTTTTGTTTTTGTGTTTTTCTTTGTTTTGTTTCTTATTAAGTTATTTCTTTTCACATGATCTACTCGGGTTATTAGTGTTATTGCTCGTAGGACACATATATTACTTCAAGGAGTAATGTTACTATAAGGAGTCATACTGCAGCCTGACTCCACGAACCCGGAGACCTACCATCAAGGAGTATAGAGGCACATTGGATCCGACAACTTATAGGGGAAAAATACCCAATTGACATTGACACATTGGAGGTCGATATATCATTGGCACATGTCGATGGTGGTTTGACATGAAAGATTGTAGGATGTAGGATGGATATCACTATATTCATTCTTGGATGTTTTTGAAGTTCTCTTTATGACGTCGATATGCTCCACAATGCTACATTCAATGGTGTCAAAATCAAGAAAGAAAAGCTCATGCATTAAAGGCTCAATAAGAACATGAAAGGAATCAACAAACGAAGAAACGTTCGAAAATTACCTCTAGGGACCCTTCTCACGAGAAGACTTCACGGAGATTAGAGCTTCTAGAAACATGTCTACAAACACTGTTTGGGCGCCTTATGGTAAAGAGGGACTCCCAATGGTCACGTACTAAGGTATCAATCATCCCACCTCCAGTGGTTGAAGAAGAGCCCATTGAGGAACATGTTGCCTTAAAGACTACACGACACAACGACCATCAAATAAAGATTCATCTTAGCTCCCAACTCGGAATCATCGCTTCTCAATTGCACTGCAAAGATAATTCAGAGATCTTTCTATCCATAGGTCATACTTGCTCGGATTCTTTCGAGAAGGTTTCTAAAATTGCACTGAAACCTGACTGTGGTGTTTTACCATTCGTACCTATCATGCCTTACTTGGATAACAAGTCTCTTGAGACCATTGTTAAGTCTTGTTGATGTTGAGATATCATGCTTGCCCATTGAAACATAAAAAAAGTGTTGTTTTTTAGGAATACATACCTCGGTAACTTCTAGCAATACCACTACCACATCATCCATGGATTGAATAGAGTCTACTTCTCAGGGACGTTTCCATAACTTCTTCCTCTAATTATTGCATTATACTTCCACTAGCTGCATATAGAGTCCGTGAGTCTATTGTTTATAATGTTGATTTTGTTCATGCGTCTTTTTCATTTAAATAATCATATGTTAATAATAGTTTTTGTTTTCAATTTCATTCCGTTAATAAATCTTCTTTTCCTTGTATGGGCATGTTTAGGAAGAAGAAAAGGGTTGAATATTTGCATGATTACATTCTTGTGGATTTCATATCATCTTACGATTCTTTAATCTCATGTTATTTGTTTTTTTTATATCTTTTTAGGTTTAATATTACTCTAGGTTTTTGTAAACCTAAGTTGTTTATTTTTCTCCACCTTTATGGTTTTCTCGTCATCTTAAGTTTCATGGCTCTTAGAAAGTTTATTTTTCTTTATCTCCATGGATTTCATGTCATACTTGCTGATTTAGAGATTTTTGTTACTTATTGTCTTATTCATCTCTTTTTTATAAGGAGTTATCCATCTACCACTCGCTTCGAGGAAGAATTGAATTTAAGAAGGGGATAATGATGAAATACCCCAATTACACGTTCCCTTTTATGACGTCACTTTGTAAGAGATTATGTAGAACGTCGATCATGGGGGAAGTTTTACGAAGTCTTATCAAGTTTGGGATGTAGTGAGATCTAGGAAAGATCCGCTAACTTGTGAAGGGTTAAGTAAAGGGGTAATAAAAATTCCTTCGATATTTAAGACATATATCAAGTTGGTAAATTTCATAGAGATATGGAAGGTGGTTTGTATCTAAATAGGTCAAACACTCTCTGTAAAATCTTATGATTTTTGGAGTTTATTATCTAATAAAGTTAAGGTTAATTATACTGCAGAGAAGCATAAGAAATATTCCTATTGGAGGAATGATGTATAATTTGAAAGAATGATATATGTGAAAGGGAAATATTTTCAAGCCTCATAAAGAAGTTGGACCTTTTTCCTAAATATCTAAAACAATGTGGGAAGGAAATGCAAATGGACAATAAATTCATTTGGATTTACATTGAACTTGCTGAGTGTTCAATGAAACCTCTCTACATTACAAAAGGTGGTATCAGAGCTACTGTTTTTAATTTATCTTAAAAAGAACTATATTTATAAACAATTTATTAGAGTTTATATTTTAACATAATATCATTATATTTTTCAAAGTAAAAATTATATTCGATGATTTTACTGTGATGACTTATGTTTTAAAGTGTAGACATTGAAAATCATTTAAAGTCAACTCTCAGGTGCTCTAACCTCAATTGAAGTTTATATCTTCTTGATTATTTTGTTACTCTAAATCTCCCGCTTTATTCTTCATCACTAGGTTGGTGGGTATCTTATTTGCATCTGCATAAGGTCCTAGAGTTAAGTTGATGAGAAAGTATCTCTAAAAGTATCACCCATGAATGGTGTGTTTCGATTTGGAAAACGCGGGAAGTTAAATCCTCGCTACGTAGGACCATTTGAGATACTCCAAAAGGTGGGCATTGTTTCTTATCGTCTAGCATTGGCACTTACAACTCATCTAGTACATGACATCTTTCACATATCATTAATTACTACAGAAGTATGTGCATGACCCCTCTCATATTATAAGGATATCAAGGTTCGTCCTACCGGGACTTATGAGGAAGAACCGTACCCATTCATATTCTGGAGCGACGGGAGAAACATCTTCGCACTAAGATTGTTCCATTGGTAAAGGTTCTTCGGTATAAGCACGGAAATGAGGAGATGACATGGGAAACGGATGCAGAAATGAAAAGCAAATTTCCTCAGTTGTTCTTAGTCTAAGTTTCGGGACGAAACTTATTTTTAGGGTGGGAGGAATGAAATAACCCAATTACACTTTCCCTTTTATGACGTCACTTTATAAAAGATTATGTAGAACGTCGATCAGGGGTGAAGTTTTGCGAAGTCTTATCAAGTTTGGGATGTAGTGAGATCTAGAAAAGATCCGCTAACTTGTCAAGGGTTAAGTAAGGGGATTATAAAAATTCCTTGGATATTTAAGACATATATCAAGTTGGTAAATTTCATAGAGATATGGAAGGTGGTTTGTATCTAAATAGGTCAAACATTCTCTGTAAAATCTTATGATTTTTGGAGTTTATTATCTAATAAAGTTAAGGTTAATTATACTGCAGAGAAGCATAAGAAATATTCCTATTGGAGGAATGATGTATAATTTGAAAGAATGATATATGTGAAAGGGAAATATTTTCAAGTCTCATAAAGAAGTTGGACCTTTTTCCTAAATATCTAAAACAATGTGGGAAGGAAATGCAAATGGACAATAAATTCATTTGGATTTACATTGAACTTGCTGAGTGTTCAATGAAACCTCTCTACATTACAAAAGGTGGTATCAGAGCTACTGTTTTTAATTTATCTTAAAAAGAACTATATTTATAAACAATTTATTAGAGTTTATATTTTAACATAATATCATTATATTTTTCAAAGTAAAAATTATATTCGATGATTTTACTGTGATGACTTATGTTTTAAAGTGTAGACATTGAAAATCATTTAAAGTCAACTCTCAGGTGCTCTAACCTCAATTGAAGTTTATATCTTCTTGATTATTTTGTTACTCTAAATCTCCCGCTTTATTCTTCATCACTAGGTTGGTGGGTATCTTATTTGCATCTGCATAAGGTCCTAGAGTTAAGTTGATGAGAAAGTATCTCTAAAAGTATCAACCATGAATGGTGTGCTTCGATTTGGAAAACGCGGGAAGTTAAATCCTCGCTACGTAGGACCATTTGAGATACTCCAAAAGGTGGGCAAAGTTTCTTATCGTCTAGCATTGCCACTTACAACTCATCTAGTACATGACATCTTTCACATATCATTAATTACTACAGAAGTATGTGCATGACCCCTCTCATATTATAAGGATATCAAGGTTCGTCCTACCGAGACTTATGAGGAAGAACCGTACCCATTCATATTCTGGATCGACGGGAGAAACATCTTCGCACTAAGATTGTTCCATTGGTAAAGGTTCTTCGGTATAAGCACGGAAATGAGGAGATGACATGGGAAACTGATGCAAAAATGAAAAGCAAATTTCCTCAGTTGTTCTTAGTCTAAGTTTTGGGACGAAACTTATTTTTAGGGTGGGAGAAATGAAATAACCCAATTACACTTTCTCTTTTATGACGTCACTTTATAAAAGATTATGTAGAACGTCGATCAGGGGTGAAGTTTTGCGAAGTCTTATCAAGTTTGGGATGTAGTGAGATCTAGAAAAGATCCGCTAACTTGTCAAGGGTTAAGTAAAGGGATTATAAAAATTCCTTGGATATTTAAGACATATATCAAGTTGGTAAATTTCATAGAGATATGGAAGGTGGTTTGTATCTAAATAGGTCAAACACTCTCTGTAAAATCTTATGATTTTTGGAGTTTACTATCCAATAAAGTTAAGGTTAATTGTACTGCAGAGAAGCATAAGAAATATTTCTATTGGAGGAATTAAGTATAATTTGAAAGAATGATGTGAAAGGGTAATATTTTCAAGCCTCATACAGAAGTTGGACCTTTTTCCTAAATATCTAAAACAAAGTGGGAAGGAAATGCAAATGGACAATAAATTCATTTGGATTTACATTAAACTGTCTAAGTGTTCAATGAAACCTCTCTACATTACACGTAGAAAAGCTTGAAAGACACGTGCATGATTTTGGTTGGTTGTAACTTTGTGTGTGTGTGTGTGTGTGTGTGTGTGTGTGTGTGTGTGTGTGTGTGTGTGTGTGTGTGTGTGTGTGTGTGTGTGTGTGTGTATATATATATAGTCTCTGTGTACGTAATTTAGGCATCGACAAACATTTTCTTGCTATCCATTGCCTATTATATAGGCCCGTACCCATCTCGACCGGGTTGATTAGCAAGTTGTTTTTGGGTTCAGTGGTGTACGTTAATCTATTGTTGGTGACGTCAATCGGTATCCTACATCTTCAGGAGGAATTAAATCTCTTGTTGGTTAATTATAATCTTCAATATCTGCAAACTTCGAGTCTATAACCAAGGCAAGTGACTTTGTCTCATTTGCTTCTCTTAAAAGACTTAATGTATTTCTTTTAATCAGTGATAATTGTCAATTATCCAGTACATCTATTCGTTGAAAATAAATTGCAAGTCTATTTATTCTTGTAATCTCTGTTCATTCCTTCTCTATTCAAGTCGGTAATATACTTTTCAGGTGTGGACTTCGATTGATTTTTAGACCTAATTTTTATTTATTATGTAAGCTGAACATACGTATAAATTAGTACCTTGGCGGCTAACGAGATAAATTTATATAGTGGGAAAGTACACGGGTTCATTTAATGAATCCTTATAATGTGACACATGTGTGTTACTAATCTATTAACAAAAGGAGTGTTAAGCATGCATGTGTGTAGATGTACGTGATCATAACAAGTCAAGACTCGTTACGTCGTGCTCTATAAGCTTTTCATGAAAAGTTCATTTTGAATATTATCAAAATGATACATTTTACCCAAATGAGTGATAAATAGGCATGTGTCGGTATGACGTTGCTACTGTTATGTCAAGTACAACGTGAATGAGTGATAAACAAATAAGCATTGTTTCCTTGTAATGGGGATTAATTAATCATTGTTTGATATTACTCGAAGTATGGTACGTGTTAACTAAATCTTTCTATTCTTACCCAATCCTTATGAATTATCCGAGTCATGTGTGTCAAGCAAAATATTGTGGAATCAATGTGTAAACTAAAGTCGTGCATTGTAAATATTCTATATAATTTACTACTTTGTAAAATACATATCTTCTTAAACACATACCATATTGCGGACACTGTGTTTTAAGTTGTTATCATTTATTCTGTTTCGTCATTTGCTAGTTCTTCACCGAACTAACCGACCATGTTGTAAAATGGTTGGCTTGTGTGCCCCGTCTGCATACGATATACATCAGTCAAAATTTTGCAGGTTAGGTAAAGTGGCCTTGAAGAGTTGACATTGTTCAAGTAAAGATTTTAAACGTTTTGTTATATAATTAATTTCTATACTTTATGTATGAAATTTCACTTTGTCTTGCAAGATTTCGGAAAATACATATAAAAGCTTTGCACCATGTTTATTGATAAACCGTACTTCAAGTCTTCTGCTATAATATATTATTTTTCGCCTTGTTTATATCAGCATGGTTGCATGTTCCTATAAGCCTGGCCTAAGGTAATTATGAAGACATTCAAATCTAAATAATTACTGGCGCTGCAACATCCCATTTGGATTATAAAAGAGGGTGTTACAGATGATTACATCTAAAATGGTTTTTTATGGGTCATATAAAGAGAAGAACCGAAGAAACAAAGATGAGCACTTATTCATGAAAAATGTCTTTCAAGCGGGATTTTAGCTTGGCAATGTCTCAGTAAAATAGGTCTTTTGAAGTATGTTTTTATCGGATCGAGTCATACTATACCTTTTTTAAAAGAGGACTCAAAGATATACAACTTTTATGTTGAAGAATTTTCCATATTCAGTCTAGAAAATACCTTAATCGAGTCATTTTTACAACAGCAGGATTGAAGAGTCGTAATAGGCGATGTAAATAGAATAGAAAAACTTAGACAATTTTCGCAAACTTTCTGCAGAGTCGATTTCAAGGCCTTGAAATGACTCATGAAACTTGTTCAGCTATACAAAAGCAAACTTGTTAAATGTAAAGTGCGGAAATAAAATCACAAATAACACACGAATTGTTAACGAGGTTCAACACAACTTAGCCTGCGTCCCCACCTAGGGTTCTCAAACCCGTAGGATTCAAAAGCACTATTATTTCACTTCTTATGGATCCTAGATACAACCGAGAAGATCTTTTCTTTTTCTAAACACTCGAAGCCTCACCCGCTTCTATCTAGTAAACTCAGATCCCTTAGAGTCCTAGATAGAAATTAGAAGAACAACCATTCTCTCAACTTGTAGCCTCACCCGCTACTATCTAGTAAACCCAAAACACTCGTGAAATAATAGCCTAGTGAATACGTTTGAGTAGATGTATACTCTTAGTATAACACATTAGACTTGTACAATGAAGCTCTAGAAACTCTCAACCTCTCAAAAGATAAAACAAGAACAACAATGGAGAAAGAGAGAATCAATGGCAGGTGATTACAATGGAGAATACTTTGCTTGTAGATTGAATGTTCGTCGAGTAGTGTTCTTCTTCTTCGTTTGCACCGTCTATTTTATAGGCTGTAGGGGCTGATTTTTTAACGTTTGAATTTGAATTACCAAATCTTTTCTTTCCACAAAATCATCCCACAATCTTCAACAAATCTTCTCCTTATCTACATATCATTTCTAGCCTTGAATAGAAAATTTCAGCCCTTTCTAGAAGATTTTCCAGCCACCAAATCTTCCAGAATCTGCATAAAAAATCTCGGCAACCTTTTCAAATATTTAATATAAAATCTGCACATAAAAATCTTTAACAAATAAATATATAAAATATTCGACGTATCCAGTTCGTCCAATTAGCCCTTGCTGCCAAGACCTTGAAACCAGGGTCTTGTTTTGTTTTTCATAAACCTTTCTCAAAGACCTTTAGGTTAGCTCTCAAGATCTTACAATCAAGGTGGATCTTACAATCAAGGTGTGGTGATTGTTTGATTTTCTTCTGTATCTGGTCCCCTTTTTTGACATCTGTCATATTATATCTAATTGCATTATTATATTTTATTTATTTTCATTATTCAGGACTTTTGTAAATTATGATCATTACCTATCCTTGTGTTTTATCTTAATTAGATAGATTCATTTTAACTCTATATTTATTCTATCCAAACCCAGACCTGGCCCAAGAACCCGACCTGACCCATCCCCAATTTGTTGTTGATTTTACCATGTTTGTATTATTGAAGTGGTGATGGTTTATTGTGTTTAGAGTTAGAAAAATCTGACCCGACCCAAGAAGTCGACTTGACCCATCCGAACCCAAACCCAACCGAAATCCGAAAAACTAGTGTCATGCACAACCCGAATCCGAACCCGAGCCCGACCCATTTTGACCCAATACTTGAATGAACACGAACATAGACAAACCCGACCCGACCCATACCCGAGCCATCCTTGACCTCACCCGACCAAGAGCTTACTCATCATTATAATATCTTTAATTACCTTATTTTTAAACACCCAAATAACGTGAATTACATATAATGATACTTAATATTACTAAATAAATGAAGTTTAATTGTTAATAATTGATAAATAAAAAATAATCATCATTTTATAATAAAATTAAATGTGAACCGACTTCACCCAACCCGAAATCCATTTGACCTAAACTTACCCAACCCGACCCGAACCCGATCAAAACTATAATATATTCGACATATGACCCGACCCCAGATATGACCGAACCTGAATGGCTATACCCGAACCCGACTCGAACAGTCTGATTGCCACCACTAATGGTGTTTGTGTTTGTGTTTTAAAATAGAAGAATTATTGAGCATTGATGGTGGTCAAGGGCGGATCCAGAAATTTTTCCGGGTTGGGGACAATTTTTTATATATAATTTTTATTAGAAATAATTTTTAAAAATATATGAAGAGAATATCTCAAATTTGTAAGAAAAAATATTTTTATTTAATTATAAAATACCAAATAAATTATAAGAATTTTAAAATAATGGAAAATTGACTGAGGAAAAAATAAATGAAAATATGCGCATAGTGGGATCTGAACAAGGGTTGATTGAATTTTATTTAAAATGGGTGGACTCAAACACTAAGCCACTAAAGATACTTGTATTTTACCTTTTAATTTTTTTATATATCACATATGTTCATATATTTTTTCCCGGATCGGGGTGGACGAAGGCACGGTGTCACCCACCCTTGGATTTGCCACTGATGGCGGTAGAAGGATTTTGGATCTGAACTTGTGATCATTGACAAACAAGAGATGAATTAAAGAGGGAAAACCACAAACAAAGACTCCATTAGAGGAGAGAAAACGAGATATGACTTCACACTTACATACAGTTTGCTACAACTAATTTGGCGCTTAGAACCAGCTTTTATAAAGCTTAAGATGCATCCTAACAAACACTCAAGGAAAATTACAATTTTGCTCTTCTAATACCCGCATATGTATCCATAGACCCCGCTCAAGCTGGACTTGCAAGGGGCAAAACAAGTCCAAGCTTGGCCCTCAAAAACGTGTGATGATGAGCACCTAGCGCCTTAGTTAGAGTGTCAGCAAGCTGTAAAGAGGAAGGAACATGGCGAGTGTTGATGAAGCCTTGTTACATCATCTCTCGAATGAAGTGAAATCAATCCGAACATGTTTGGTGCATTCATGAAAGACATGGTTGATGGAAAGTTGTTGAGCAAATTTGTTGTCACAATGCAAACTAATTGGAAGAACAATGGAGATACCCAAATCAGACAAGAGACCCTGCAACCAAACTAATTCACTTACAGCTGTTGACATAGCTTTATACTCATTCTGAGTAGAGGACTTAGAAACAACCTTTTGTTTCTTTGTTTTCCATGAAACAAGAGATGATCCCATGAAAACACAGTAACAAGGAAGTGATATGTCTGTATCAACACAGTTTCCCTAATCTGCATCATTGTAAGCTCGAATCTCTAAAGATGATGATGCAAGGTATGGAAAAGCCATATTGAAACTCCTTTTAAGGTATCTCAAAAGATATAAGACAACATGCCAATAAGGTTTGGGAGGCTTAAGAAGAAATTGACTTAGCTGTTGGACTGTGTATGCAATGTCATAACGACCAGAAAGCTTGATGCCATGTTGCATAGGAAAATCCGTAGCTCTGCAGTTTTTGAGCAATTCTAAGAATGCCAAGGATGTACTTCCTTTGTTCAATAAAATCCCAAAAGAAGATCTTGAAATCTCCATACCCAGAAAACATCTTGCTATGACCAAGTATTTGATGGCAAACTCTCTATGTAAAGCTTATTTGGTAGAAGAGATTTCAACACTGGAATTACCCATAAGAAGCATATCATTAACATAGACAAGAGCAACTGTTATAGAAGGCCCTACTGATTTGACAAACAAAGAGTAATCATGTACTAACTGAACAAATCCCAATTTAACCATGAAATTTATAAGTTAATGATTCCATTCTCTGCTAGCCTGTTTAAGGCCATATAAGGAACAAGTCAATTTGCAAACATGGCCAGTAGGGACCTCATACCCTGGAGGTGGAAGCATATAATCCTCTTCATCAATATAACCATGGAGAAATGCATTATTAACATCAAGTTGATGCAAAACCCAGCCTTTGCTAGCAGCTAGAGCAAGAATGAACCTGAATGTGGAGAGCTTAGCCAATGGAGAAAATGTTTGCTTATAATCATTGTCCTTGATTTGATTGTATCCCTTTTCAACAAGTCTTGCCTTGTATCTTTCAATAGAGCCATTAGGTTAGTACTTTGTTTTGAAAATCCATTTGCACCTTATTGCCTTTTTTCCTGGAGGAAGAGGAGTAACATTACAAGTGTGATTTCCTGTGAGAGCACCAAGCTCCTGTGTCATAGCATATTCTCATTCAGAGACCCCTTCAGCCTGAGCATATGAGTTAGGTTCAAATATGTTGCACATATTGATGAAAGAATGGATGTAATCACTTGACATCAGTTGACAAGGGAACTGAGTTATCATTAACCGATGAGTATGTCTTCGAAGACCATGATGTTGAACATCAGTTAGGTTCAAATAGGTTCAAATCTTGGAGCCTAGCAGGTCGATGAGTATGTCTTCGAAGACCATGATGTTGAACATCAGTTGACAAGGGAACTAAGTTATCATTAAACGATGATGATCCAATGTCTGTATCCTAAGAACTAGAGGTAGCAGAAGGGGATGACTGAGGGGGTTGGACGGGAGATGAATGGGAGGTGGGAGACAATGAGGGAGGAGAACCAATGTCAATATGCTGAGAAGTAGAGGGAGCAAGAAGAGATGACTGAAGAGTTTGTAAGAGAAATGAATGGGAGTCAAGATCATCATCATCAGTGCTAAACCATCGACCTTGAAGGGGAGGCTTAGCAATAACAGATTAATTTCTAAAAGGAAAAACATTATCCTCTAATTTAACATGCTTGCTAATGATCATAGTCTGTCTGTCAAGGTCAAATAGTTTCAATGCCTTTTGGCCAATAGGATATCCCAGAAAAAACACATCTCCTGGCCACAATTCCCAACTTTTCTCGATGATCATTTGGTTGTACAACATAACACAAACATCCAACAACCCTTAATTGATCATATATTGGAGACACCTTGTATAAAGCCTCAAAGGGTGATTTCCACTATAAGATTGATGATGGAATTTTATTATTAATATGTGTTGCACTAAATATGCACTCACCCCCAGAACTTGATAGGAAAACCTTCATGCACTCTAATAGCCCTAACAGTCTCAATTAATTGCCTATGTTTCCTCTCAACTCGCCCATTCTGTTCATAAATTCTTGGTGCAGAACTTTGATGAATGACCCCTCGTGAATTGAACAAATCTACATAACCTTTCTGAGTGAATTTTGTGTCATTACCTGTTCTTATGTTTTGAATTGATGTTTGAAATTGAGTTTGCGCCATATTCAGAAACCCAGTTACAATCCTCAAGACTTGCAACTTATCTTGCATCAAATAAACCCAAGTGGAACGAGTATGATCATCGAGAATGGTAAGAAAGTATCGAGCTCCACACATAGCTAGAGCTCTGTAAGGGCCCCATACATCCAAATGTAACAATTGAAAAGGACATTCAACAAGTGCTTCACTTCTATCAAACTTCAGTCTATGAGACTTACTCATAGAGAAAGTATCACATGAAAACTCATTTACATATCCAAAATGACTGTCTGGAATGTGGTGTAAGTTTGAAAAAGACATGTGGACAAGCCTAGCATGCAACAATTGAACTTTATTATGCTTATTACAACCAGAAGTAACATAATTCAAAGAAATAAAAAACTTCGTGCAAGAACTTCTATAACCAGCAACCTTCAACATGTACATGCCTCTATTCTCCAGCCCTCTGGAAATCACATTTTAGTTGTAGGGTCCTATAGCCAGCAGGACAAAGCATCAAAACTAACTCTCAACTTCTGATCATGAGCAATCTTGAAAACAAAAAATAGATTGTGTCTGAATTGAGAAACCATCAAAATATTCCTTAAAATCAAATTACCACTCAAGCAAACAGTCCTACTTTGCTTAACAATAATGCAATTACCATTAGGCGGACCAAGATTTATAGCTTTATTCAAGTCAATTATCTCAACAAAGATATTACTATCAAAGGCAATATGATCTGTAGCACCTGAATAAAAAATTCACACATCATTCTCAGATTTATTAACACAAATAAGGAATGAAACACTTAAAGTACCTGCAAAGTGAATCATATATGGCTTGGTTAGCTGAACTATCCACAGTATCCATCGGAGCCTTGCCTTTCATCATCTTCAAAATTGCTTGAAGCACTGCATTAACCATGGCTTGATCCAGTTTATGTGTAGGTTGACTAGAATCAAAATAATGACCAAAAGGACTCTCTTGCTAAGTGCTCTCAAACTGAGCAACAAATCTCCTAGATTGTTTAGGCTTGTCCTCTTTCTTTGAACCCCTAAACCATTCTGGGTAGCCAATGAGCTTAAAACAATAATCCTTTGTATAGCCTCGCTCACCACAATGGTCACATTTTCTTTCAAATTTAGCTCGTTTATAATCCTTTCTTCCTTCGTCCGTATGCCTATTCTGGTCGCCAAATATGAACTTGGATAAAGCGTTAGCCTCACCATCAAACTGATCATCCATGCTCTTCATAAGCACACTATTCTGACCTTGAACAACAGATGAACATCTTTAGACCTCTCAATTTGTACTGCCATCTGGTAAACCTTATGAAGCCTTGGAATAGAATCCTAAGACAAAACATGGCCACACAGGTGTTCATACACATCACTTAATCTTAATAAAAACTGCAAGATCTTGGCTTTTTCATCTCTATCAACAATTCGTTTCAATAAACTACAAGCACACTGATTAATACCTCCACAATTCATATGGGAATCGGATCAAGTAGCTAGAGTTCATCCCAAATCCTTTTCAATTTCATATAGTAAGCACCAATAGACATATTGTCTTGCTTGAGATTGCTCAAATCTCTTCGTAATTGAAAAACTAAAGGATTATTAGATTCATAGTATCTATCTTTAATCTCATCTCATAATTCTTTCGGTGTTTATAGAGTTGATCAACCAACACATTACCATGCAATCGATTCTTAACCACTTCTCATGATCCTCATTGTCCTCACTAGGATAAACACAACTCCTTGTGATAAACCCTAGCTTGGCTTTAGCACCTAAGGCCATTCGAATACTTCTACTCCAGCTTGTAAAATTCGCACCATTAAAATGAGTAGCAACTAGATTCATCCCCGGATTATCAGAATTGGACAGAAAATAAGGATTGATATATACATTATTCATACCTTGTGCGACATCACCAAATTGCAGACCAGAATTTTTGAAATTTCATCCCCGGCCTGCTCCATTTCCAGCTCCAGGACCAGGTGGTGTGACAGAGATGAAAGTGCCTCTGCCAGCTCTCTTGCCATCATCACCACCACCCGATCCTTGACCTTGCTGAATTGACAAACCTCAGCCAACCATCTTGGACTCAATACACCAGTGGAAAACAAACGAAGCACAACAACACGAAACCGAAAAAACAAAGCTCTCACACGAAGCACAGAAGAAGCAAATCGTCACTGTACAGCTCTGATACCATTTGAACTTGTGATCATTTGCAAAAAAAAGAGATTAATTAAAGAGGGAAAACCACAAACAAAGACCCCATTATTAGAAGAGAAAACGATATATGAGTTCATACTTCCACATAGTTTGCTACAACTGATTTGGCGCCTAAAACCAGCTTTCATAAAGCTTGAGATGCAACCTAATAAACGCTCACGGAAAATTACAGTTTTGTCCTTCTAATACCCGCATATGTATCCATATTGGGGTTTTTGTTTTTTTAGAGAGAGTTTTTGTGCAAATTTTTTTAACTTATGTCCTTTAAGTATATAAGTTAGAAACAAGGTAATTTCATATTAAAAATTTTGGTAGGAACACGCATCCAAAGAGGAAAATGAAGTTAAACAAAATTTTAATTATTTATATGAGAAAAAAGGAACTCGAACTAAAAAGTCTAAGCAATTTTTACCGTTTCGATTACTTAAAAGTTTGAAAGTGTAAACGGTGTGGTTAGATACACCGCAAATCCTTCTTCTTAAACGCACGTTTAAAACAACGTGCAACTATTTTTAATTAATTAGCACGTTTTTTTAATTAATTAGTCCACTGCAAACCTGCACATTTATTCCGACGTGCAGATTTGTGGTGTATTTAGTTTCTCCGAAGTGTAAATGTTTGATGATTGCATTAGAATCTTTTTTGAAATGGTAAAAAAATTGACTTGCCGCTGTGAAACAGAACAATATACGGCATTAGTTAAACAATTACAATTTATAAAATTGTTTATTATAAACAAATATATCATGATGTTTAGAGTAATTATGGCACCATAGTTTTTCTAGAAATTATGAAGAAAAATGTGCACCCCCAATGGCAATGCAAGTCATTTCCGTGGCCTTTAACTTTATGTCTTTTTATGTCTATTTGGATCGACATATTTTTATTTTTTTTTGTGACGTGGGGGTTCCGAGGTTATCGACTAGTCCCCACAGATTCAGATCCTAGTCTGCAAAGGACGCGAATCGGTTAAGCCAGACGACAAGCCACCAGACAGGCTCACCCAAACCAATGAAGGCTTGAGCACTCACTACTAATACACAAATTGTGTAAGAAGTGGGATTTTAACCCTTGACCTCTTGCAAGGGTCATCTCTCCTTTACCACTAGGGCAATGAGTCATTGGTGGATCGATATATTTTCTTATTATATGTGATTTATTACATTGTAATATGATATTTTATAGTATAAACTATAATATGTAACAATCTAATAAATCCATGATATTGATGCAAGAACTATTACGTACCAATAATCCTTTTATTACGCCGTATTATTTTAATACGTACACGTGGGTTGGTTTTAAAAGGGTGGCCGATAAGTTATGAACCTTTGGTGCGTCAACCATTAGATGTAGACATATCCTGGTGCGTGTGAGGTTAAAATTAACACATCACATAGATTTATTAAATGGACATCAATAATTCTTAAATAGACGTAACTAGTCTTTTTCCAGAACCATGTTCGGGTTTTTTAGTATATTTTCGATCGGACCCAATACTCCTCACCTTGTCGTTCTTCAAAATCTTTGGTTGTCATGGTGAATTCTTTTATCTAGACAATTGATACTTAATACCTGTTCTCATGGCTATCCTATAAATGAACTATAATACGAATATTGTGTGTTATGAACCGTTTTGACTTTTGAGGTCATATTTTTTTTTCCATCGGAGTCCAATGACACTATATCACATTAAATTAAGAATATTTTTTTTATTTTCCTTTTTTTTACAACCATGTTTTATTTCATGAAAATGTTGTGAATTTTCTGCAAATCTTTGTAAAGTGTGTTATTATTCTAATTATTGCCCTAGTTATGTTCTTAGTATGGCTATGAAATACCAATAAAATTGACCAATTCAAGAAAAAGAAGACTGGGTACGACTGAATATTCAAACCATAAAACCTTAAACCCCAACTACCAAGATATGAATAAAAACCATGACTAAATGTTCAAACAATAACACTTTAAGCCGAAAGTATGGATAAGCCAACGAACGTAAATGAACTGTAGAGAAACCATAAAGATTTTCCATATGAAATAAATACTTCTCCTATATAATATTCAATTCAGCATGAATCGATGAAGTGTCTTCGACTTGAATAAATAACGTTCATTGAAGCAATCTCAGAGAGCATCTTCTCGCAATTCAACATGCGCATTGATCATCCTGCAGATTCGGAGGCTAACAGATTACCTAAAATAAGCGGAAAAAGAAAGGCTCGAAGAGCTTTTTCCGCTCTTCGATGAAGTGTCTTCGACTTGAATAAATAACGTTCATTGATCTTGGAGAACATCTTCCACATTGATCATCGTGCAAATTCGGAGGCTGAGCCCCCAGTCTAGCGCCTCTATCGTCGGTGACGTCGCCTGGTCGACGATCTTTGACTCTGGCATGGGTGCCTGGAGCATTTCCTTCACCCCGCATCTTCAAGCTAATCATTCATCCCATCTGTGCACCGGCCAATAAAATTCCAAATGGGTCAGAAGAGTGAAATGACAAAAAAGGCATTTCAATAGATTATATGAACTTCTCAAGGGCTAAGCACAGTAGAAGAATCTGATGGTGATGTGTTAGACATTTCTCCATATCAAGATAGTTTTATCAGATGAATTATTTCTTAAGAGCAAAATTGCTACTAATTTCACGAGGAAAACATTTTTAGATGCAGGCAACTGAAGCAAAAAGAAATGCTAAAATTCAAGTACGCCGAGAAAGTTCCTAACCTGCACGGTCATGAGCATGGACATCCGAGAACACCACCATGATGAGCCCAGCAATACAGATAACCACACCAGCAAATTTCTTGAATCTATACTTCGTCTTCAAGAAAGCACGAGATAGGATAATGACACAGGGTATCGACCAACAATCCAGAAGCGTAACGCTTGTCATGGATGTATACTGATATGCCTTGACCACTGCATAGTATAACAGAACATAATAAACTATATCTAAGTGAGCTGTGTGATAGGAAATAAATTATTGCATACATGCCATTTTCAGTCAAGACCTTTACAAAAACTACTCCAAGAGTGTATGCTTTAGTTATAATATGAACATAAGTGCTTTTTAGAGTTCGACAGCATCAGACCAAATGAAATATCTACAATATGGAAAAAAAGAAATTGAACAGATTTATGATGGAAATGGGTGATTAGTGCCATAGGACTGATGTAGACCAAGTTCAAGACAAGTGTGGTTTGTCTTCAAAATACAACCTGGCTACTTTGCTGAGATGCAAGCTTCTGTTCAAGGCATAGTTGCCACACAATCATGAACCGATGGCAGTACAAGAACAATTCAAAACGCATACCAACAGAACAAGTCAAATTCAATACACATGCTAATAGGGTATTCTCTTACGATCATTGCATCTCTTAAACTCAACCTATCAATGAAACTTAATTCAAAATCTCTCAACCCCAAACTTGCATAACAATTGCCATTATACCCCGAACATCTAATTGATTATAACAGAACAATTCAAAGCCAATACACGTGCAAATAAAATTGAAATCTATCAGTGAAATACCGACAAAGAAAAGGAATCGAATATCGTACCTTGGAAGATTGAGGGGCATCCCCGCTAACTCTCGACCTTTTCTGCAACGTCTTCAATATCGTCATCTATTTCACTATCGGTGTCAGCGTTAGTCGTCTACCCCTTGTTCTCCACACCAGCATTGATGTTAGTGAAAGACTAACCGATTACCTAAAATAAGTGGCAAAAGAAAGGCTAATCGAAGAGATTTCATAGAAGTGGGAGGGAGAATGGACCCCTGAACGGCTGAACATGATACTAGAGGGCAGAGAAAATATCAAGAGCAAGAGAGAGGGAGAGTAGGTAAATCAGTAATCAATTCAAGCAAGATATCGAATCAAACCAGCAAAATTGACGAAATGGAGCCTCAGCATGCACTAATTTAGGGACATAAAAACCCTAATCTCCCTAGAATGGACTGCACTTGGTATCCGATGCCAGAAAACATCATCTCTGGGCAAAAAGCGATGCACGCGGTCACTGTTCCAAAAAAAGGCCTGGGCCTCCGCCTAGACCCTTGATGGTCACCCACCTTTGAGTTTAGCCGCCCGGACCCTTGAAGGTCACCAGCAAGGTCTTGGAGGCCTTGCGGGTTTGGCGAATTAGTGAAAAAACCCATTTTGAGGTTTTAACTCCTAAAATCCCCACATGCCGATCTCTCTCTTGGTTCTCAACCTCTATACGACTTACTCTTCATCCCTCACTCCCATAGTCCTCTTACTCGCGACCTAATTCCCGTTGTTAGCACCTAGACTATTAATTAAAGTTTATTTGTTTATATATGTTATGAATTAAACTTTATTATTTTATATACGTATTGAATATGGCCTAGGATGAAAAATACATCTCAAAATAGTAAATCCGCCTAGACCCCGCACAATCCGCCTAGACCCTTTACCCTATCTAGCCGCCGAGCATCCGCCAAGCATTTTTTGGAACATTGCACGCGGTTGTGGTTGATAGGTGTGTCGTCGGGTGGATCTAGACTGGATGCACTCGATCGGAGTAGGAGCGAATCAACCGGAAGACGAACCGGTAGCATCGATGGTGCTCGCCTTGGAGACGAAAGAAATCAATTGCCTTAGAGGGGACAGATATGACTTTTAAGGTCGTGGGAATCGAAAAAATACGATGAATTCATCAAGGATTAGGTTTTGTAGAACTCAGAGGGGGAGAAGTTGAGGTGAAGAGGGAGATTAGTGTTGTTCTTTTCATCATGAATTTGGGAGCAGTTGTATGGAGATCGTGGGGGAGAAAGAGCTGAAATTTTTTGTTTTTAATTTTGCTCAAAGAAGGACACGTGGCTCATTCTTTTACAAAGAGATTGCTTCTAATTTTATAAGTATAAGGGGTGGATATTTTCGGATATATTTTTTAAAAGCATTAGTCGCAACAAGATCTTATTTCTCAAAGGTAGTTGTATTGATTGTTAAGACACGGAAATGAGATTGAACTTCATATCATTCATTTTGGCCAGAATTTAATTTTTGAAATAAAACTACGATACATAATCTATAAAAGTCAAAAAATATCATACAAAATATCGATGAAATGTTTCAAATATCCTACAAAATACTGTACATAATATCCAAGAGAAAATGAGGCAAAATCTATTAACGTTGAGACGGTTGGACCTTAGAAGGTAGGTCATACGGAGGTATATGTAGGACTATATGTACATTAGATATAAAATGTGCATTTTGTGATCTAAGACAGAAGGGCAATTTGGTAATTTCCCTTCAGGTTCCAACCAGCTCAAATAGGCGGGAAAAGCTGTTCTGTGTTTGTTACAGATTTGGGATTTTCCTTGTTCAACCAAAACACTCTCTTTTTGATGGAGTTCTTGTTAGATTCAATTGAATCTCATTTTGTTGTTTGTTTTTTATCTTGCTAATGATTTCTGTTGGTTCAAATGGTATCAGAGCTTCGGTGAAAATCTGATTTCATTTCCGCTGAGTTTTTCGCCATTGTTGTGGTGTTCTTCGTATTTCTGAAATTGCAGTTTCTTCGTCGATTGATTGCTGATGGCTGGGCGTGGAAATCCAGGGAGTAATGCGCAGAGTCAAGGATCTGGTATTGGACATGGTGGTGGTAGAGGATTTGGTCCCTTTGTGACATTGACGCCACCAGCAGCTGGGAGAGGAATCAATCTCGGAGTCCATGGTGTCCAATTTGGGGATCTTGGTCACGGATTAGGTAATATCCATTACAATCCTTTGTATTTGTCCAATTCTGATCACCCAGGGATGCAGCTGGTATCCACGATATTCAATGGATTGAATTTTACTAGTTGGAGCCGAGGAGTTAATATGGCCTTAGGTGCAAAGGCAAAACTCGGTTTCATAACTGGGAGTTGTATCATGCCTGCAGAAGATAGTGATGACTATGAAAAATGGTTAACAGCAGATTACATGGTGAGATGTTGGTTGATTAATCCAATGACTAGCGAGGTAGCTGACACATTCATGTATGTGCAGTCATCTAGGGAACTATGGAATGATATTAAAGAAAGATTCTATGAATCTAATGATCCACTGATTTTTCAGCTTAGAAGGGATCTTAGTAATCTGAAACAAGAAAACATGTCTATTGGAGTTTATTTTGGAAAACTCAAGAAGATCTGGGATGAATTGCTTTTCCTTGATGCTTTACCACACTGCACATGTGGAGGATATAATCAGTGCAACTGTGGTGTGTTGAAGCATGTAGTTGAAAGAGAGGAAAAGGCAAAGGTCAGGCAATTCCTCATGGGATCGAATGAGGTGTTTGAACCTCTAAGGAGCAATGTGCTATCTAAAGATCATATGCCTAGATTGAACAAGGCCTTTCAAATGGCAACTCAAATAGAGAGATCAAAGGGAGTTACTTCTGTTGTGACGGGAGAGAGCAGTGTGCTTGCTGTGAGCAATCCGAATTTTGTTGAAAGTGAAGCTAATGCTGTGAATAGGTTCAATCAGGGGAGGAAAGAACAGTACAGAACTAATGATCAGTACATGAGTAATGATCAAGGCAAAAATGATTACAAAAGAGGTAAGTATGACAGGAAATGTGATCATTGCAATGAAAAGGGATATACTAAGGAATTCTGCTTCAAGTTAGTTGGATATCCATAATGGTATAGAGGGCCTAGAGAGGATGATAAGCCTAGACAAGGTGGGAGATTTGTTGCTTATCTTAAGGCTCCTCAGTATGACAATCCTATTGATGGGAGTGGCAATGAGTCTAGACCTGATCCAGCTATGGTTAATGATATCTTGAATGAGGTTTTGAAGATGATGAAGGGTAAAAGCAAGATGGAGCAGTATGACAGCTCTGCCAATCAAGCCACCGTGCATTTTGCAGGTACATTAAGTGTGTCCTTTCTTATTGGTGCTAATAAAGCAGATAAGCACACCTGGATTGTTGATTCAGGTGCTACTGATCATATTGTGTTTGATAGATCTGTCTTCTCTCACTTAGAAAATTTTTCAAATATCATTTCACTTGGGTTGCCCGATGGATCTAATATTGATGTGAGTCAGTTTGGGACAGTTTGGTTGAAAGATAATTTGTAGTTGCATAATGTTCTATATGTTCCTCAGTTTAGACATAATCTGCTTTCAGTGTCCAAAGTTCTGCATTTACAGAAGTTGGAATTTAGTTTTAATGGGGCCTCCTGTTGGTTACAGGACCCTACAACTAGCAAAGTATTTGCTCGAGGAACTGAAGAGGGTGGTCTGTACCTGAGCAGGTCACATGGAGATGGACAACAGCACTTGGATAGATACAAGCAGCTTGCTTTGAAACATGTTGAACATGGTTGTAATAAAGTGGTTAGCTTACATACTTTACATGCCAGACTTGGGCATTTATCTGTGTCTAAGAAGAGACATATTGCTGGTTGTAATCAAGATGGTTTGAATGATTTTTCGTGTGAAACTTGTGATCTCACTAAATGTCATAAGCTGCCTTTCTCTAGAAGTGATTCTATTGCTGACAGTTGTTTTAAGTTGATACATATGGATCTTTGGGATCCTTACAGGACACCATCTTTGTGTGGTGCTAGGTATTTTCTAACTATTCTAGATAACCATTCTAGAACTACTTGGGTTTACCTTCTTCAAGACAAGATGCAAGTGTTGAGAGTTATCACTGGATTTCTCAACATGGCTGAGAATCAATTTCAGGTGAAGGTTAAGGTGATCAGAACTGATAATGGGACTGAATTCACACAGAAGGGTTGCTCTAATTTGTTTTTGGAAAAAAGGAATTCTTCATCAAAAGTCAGCTCCTGGTGTTCATGAGCAAAATGGCAGAGTTGAGCGCAAGCATAAGCATTTGATTGAGACTGCTCGAGCTATCAGGCACCATGCTGGCTTGCCTGTGCAGTTTTGGGGTAAGTGTGTCTTAAGTGCAACTCATCTGATTAACAAGATGCCATTCTCTGTGCTTCATTGGAAGTCACCCTTTGAAATTTTGTATCATGAGAGTCCTTCAATTGACAACCTTAGGACTGTTGGTTGTTTGTGTTATGCTATTCAGCCAAATGACTATAGAGATAAGCTTGGCACTATTTCCAGGAAGTGCATTTTCCTTGGATACCCTCCTGGTCAAAAGGCTTTTAAATTGTTTGATCTTTCAAAGAAAGCTATTATTGTGATTTGACATGTTAAATTTGTTGAGGATGTTTTTCCTTTTAGAAGATCTGATTTGCCAGTTCCTTTGCAAAAGCACAGCTCAGTGTCTGACAAGTGTTTTCCTCATACTAATGTGATTACTGAGGATGATTTAGGGATCTTAGTTATGACTGGAAATGACAATCCAGTGGAATCATCTGCCCATGGGAATTCAGGTTATTTGGATAGCACTGATGTGGTTATTGAAGACAGTATGCCTAGTTCTCATCCTGAGCCTATACCTCCAGCTGTGTCTGATCATACTCATGCTTCTGATCAGCATATTATACTTGGTAAACGTGAGATTCATAGACCTTCTTGGTTCAATGACTATATTTGCTCAGGTTTACCCTTAAGACATCACAACACTGATGCTTCTGATTCTAGCAGCCAGACATTTGTAATTTTTTCAACCCAACAGTTTGCTCATCTATCTGCAGATTATGTGCAATCCTTTGTTCATATGTGTGATACATTTTAACCTAGGACATATAATCAAGCTAAAGGCATTCCTCACTGGGAAGAAGCTATGAAATCTGAGCTATCTGCCCTTGAAAGGACCAAGACTTGGTCTGTTACTCCACTGCCTCCTGGTAAAAAGGCTATTGGCTCTAAATGGGTTTTTAAAATCAAATAAAAGCCTGATGGTAGCATTTAGAGATTCAAGGCTAGATTATTGGCAAAGGGTTATAATCAAGTTAAGGACAAGGATTATAAACAGACTTTTTCTCCAGTTGCTAAGCTTGCTACTGTTAGAATTATTCTTTCAATTGCTGCTGTTAAAGGTTGGGTGTTACATCAACTAGATGTCAACAATGGCTTTTTACATGGATATCTAGAGGAGGAAGTCTATATGCAAGCTCCTGCAGGGTATGACATTGAATCTGGGATGGTTTGTAGGCTTAACAGATCTCTATATGGACTCAAGCAAACAAGTAGGCAATGGAATCATGAGTTGACAAAGTTTTTAATCAGGATGGGATACAGTCAATCAAAGCATGATTATTCCTTATTTGTCAAGTCAGTAGGGGCTGAGATTACAATTTCTTTAGTATATGTTGATGATATGCTGTTGATGGGCAATTCTAGTTCTGAGATATGCCACACTAAATCTGTTTTGCACTCTACATTTACAATCAAAGATTTAGGTGTGGCTAGATATTTTCTTGGTATGGAAATTTCGAGATCATCCACTGGCATTCTTCTGAATCAGAGAAAATACATATTAGATATTCTTAAGGATGCTCAGATGGAAGCTTGTAAGGTTGCTGATTTTCCAATGCAACATGGTACCAAACTCTCAGCTTCTATTGGAGATCCTATTGCTCATCCTGATACCTGCAGAAGGTTGGTAGGGAGATTTCTATATCTCACTCTCACGAGACTTGATATTGCCTATACTGTTCAACAGCTAAGTCAGTTCATTCAACATCCCCTTCAACCACACTGGAATGCAGCCATGTACCTTCTCAGATATTTGAAAGGCACCTTCCACCTTGCCCTTTCCTACTCTGCCATGACAGACACCACTCTCACTGCCTATGGTGATGCGGATTGGGGCAATTGCTTGGACACAGGCAGATCACTGTCAGGATATTGCGTCTTCCTTGGCTCCTCCTTAGTCTCTTGGAAGGCTAAGAAGCAAAAGGTGGTCTCTAAATCCTCAACTGAGAGTGAGTACATGAGTATGTCTTCAGCTGCTAGTGAATTAGTGTGGATGCAAGACATTCTTTCTGATTTGCACATCTCTGTTCAATTACCAATCAAGCTACACTGTGACAACCGTGCTGCTCAATGCCTAGCCATGAATCCTGTCTTCCTTGAGAAAACCAAACATGTCCGGATTGATTCCCATTTCATACGGGAAATGGTGCAGCAAGGCTTCATTCAAACCATTCATGTCTCTACCACACTTCAAATTGCTGATGTCCTCACCAAAGCTCTAGGATCTCAGCAACACAAGTTTCTTTGCTCCAAGCTTGGACTTGTGTCTCCCACCACATGTCAAGCTTGAGGGGAGTATGTAGGACTATATGTACATTAGATATAAAATGTGCATTTTGTGATCTAAGACAAAAGGGCAATTTGGTAATTTCCCTTCAGGTTCCAACCAGCTCAAATAGGCGGGAAAAGCTGTTCTGTGTTTGTTACAGATTTGGGATTTTCCTTGTTCAACCAAAACACTCTCTTTTTCATGGAGTTCTTGCTAGATTCAATTGAATCTCATTTTGTTGTTTGTTTTCGATCTTGCTAATGATTTCTGTTGGTTCAAGGTATGATATGCTCGTCTGTAGCTATATCGATAATCTCAGCTAACTACTCTATCGTCGCAAGCACTCCACTGTCGACATAATCTATAAGCAACACATCTAGGGTCTGTCAACGGATGGTGATGTCGATGGGCTGGACACGATGGCCTAAACACCGATCCGTGATCGCTCCTCCATTGTCTGGCATTCTCAAGCGATTGCCTTCTCGAACATCGAACAAAACGTGTCGGGATGGCAATGTTGCAAGTACCATTGGTCGTAGTCGTATGCTCTCGTGGAATATCAGTCATCATTCTACATTTTTTTGTTGACTTACCAACCCCACCAAGCCACCCACAACCTCCACTGAGCCAACTGCCAACACACCAATCACCACCCCACCACCATCAACGCCACTAAACGAAGTGAATGCTCGCCACAGTTCATACCAGTCACGGCCGCACTGGCTACCGCCATGCCGCCCGCCGCCTCGCCATCTATCACTAGCCATCACAGAGGAGCTAGGGAGAGTTAACAGAGAGAGAGAGAGAGAGAGAGAGAGAGGGAGGTGGAGGAGGAGGAGGAGGCCACGCTCGAGGTGCGTTTATAATCTAATCTATCCACACCCCTGGTAAGTTCGTCGCCGAAAGGTGAATGAGGCGATGAACTTTTCTGCGTCTGTCGAGCGAACTACAATCTGACGTAGTGTGGCTTGCCTTCCAACGTCTATCCTATTTTATCTATCATATTTTATTTTATCTAATTGTATTATTATATTTTATTACTTAAGATTTTTGTAAATTAGGATAATTACCTTGTGTAGATAGACTTATTTTTAGAAGTATGAACTCTATCTTTAATTTTCCTATCTAGTTAGGTTTAGCTTTCTGTAAATTTGATTGTAAGATGTCTTTAAAACTCAGTTTTGAGAATAATATTTTATGCACGCATTGTTTTTGTTATTCTCTTGGCTCAATGTGATCTTGTGGCTCAAGGTTGCATCTTGTTCATGGACTCGATCTAGGCTCCCAAAACCCGTTGAGATTGAATAGCGACTAATAATTCGTGGACTTGGGTTGTTTGATCTATTCGATTGAAACAAAAGCACTCGTATGAATCCGAAGATCGAGACCTTACAAATCAAATACGCAAGGAAACAATTCCAAACGTATCATGCACCTATCTTGACCACCTTGCCATGTCTTGCCATCCCCAGTTTCACCGGAATTTAAAGTAAGCAATCTTGTCCATGCCTTTCCATCCCCAGTTTCCCTGCAAGATTTGCCGGCTCTAGAAGCCAATGTCGACAGGACCTTAATTTGTTGACACCAAAAGTAGGATAATGTACCATGCGATTGGCGATACGTTACCATCCCAAAACAAGCCGGTTTCTAATTTGTTTTAACTTATTTTTTTCAGAATTATTAAAAAAAAAAGGATTAGTTGGTGTCAGTATGCTATTTTTAGGTAAAAATGTCTACCAATTCTGAAAGACCACTGTAGAAATAATATCAAATTGGTTAAAATAAATTATACGGACCTTGATACAATTACACTTGGTGCAAAACTATAATTTTACACTTCCAATAATATTTAGCCAGGTGTACAAGATATTTACAGTGATTTATTTAATAATTTTTCAGAAAAGGGAAGATAATTTGAGGAGACTGGAAAAGTTCCAACAATAACCGCATCCACCCTCAAACGCATTCACCCCTCACCGAGCTCGCTCTGCCACCGCATCGAACCAGACCCATCAAGAAGTCTAACACAACATCAACCACCGGCTCCACAATTCCCACTCTCTTTTCGCACCAAGTCCAGCCGCACCATCCCATCTCACCCGACCGGATCCGACAGGAATCACTCCCGCCCACCACCTCTCCCTAAGGCTTGACTCTTGAGCCACCCCCAACAACAACCGCTAAAACCCGAACCCCCTTCACAGTGCGGTACAACAGCAACCGCCTAGTACACCTCCCAACTTCACCCCGCTCCGTTATTCCGAGCCCAGATCTACCTTCCAATCGCAATTATCGCACCCAACCATAAACCCTAACCCCATCAACAATCGCCACCGATAGGAGAAGTTACAGAAATTATACCGCTGGTTCAATTGTGGTCGAAATTGATGTCCATGGAGTCAAATTTGAACTTGAATTTTTTGGGTTCAATTTACTTGGATAGAATGAACACTGAGGAGGAGGAGATGAACGAAATCGGAAGAAGAAGATGAAAAGCCCCCTTTTTTTGGTCACAAGAGGAAAAGCCTTCTGATGTACAGTCTTCCTCCTTTTTACTTTCCCCATTAATTAGTTTTTTTTTAATTAATTAAGTATCCACGTGGATGTTTTTAACTAGAAGTGTAAGAATGGGTGTTTACACCGAGTGTAAACGAAAACTTTTCCAAATTATACTATTAAATTTTGGCTTTTTTTTTTTATTTTTGATAAGGAAATAATTCGAGGCCGGACAGGCCCGGACCTCGAGAGGCCGACAAAGTCGGCAGACGGCACGCCGTCTAAACATACAATATCGTAAAAGAAATACAACATAAAACAACTACCTAATACAACAAAAGAACTACATGAAACAAACCCGGAAACCCCAGACCCTAAGCTAAAAAACGGACACAGCAACGAGAAGAAGGAGACCCGACGTGGAGAAGTGGATAGCGAGCGCATGGGACAGCACAGCTGACACGATGTCTCGCCGCCGGAAAGACGGAAAGCAGTAATCCACGTAGGGCAAAGACGACTCCTTTTGGCTTATTAATTCCATGTTGTAAGAGAAACAATATCATTACTGCAATATTCTTTTTCTTTCCATTTCTTTCAATCTGTCAACCTTTTTTTGCTAGTGATGCCACAACACGTAGAAAGGCACCAAATCCTCCTCTTTTTAAGAGATAAGGAAACAAACAAGAGGTTGGGAATAAAAAAATCTGAAGCCTTTTCTCCTTCTTCATCCTCCCAAAGAGCAATCAACAACCAAAACCTAACCCCCCACCTCCCTTCAATTCTCCTCTTCTTCTGCACTTCAGATCTTCTTAATCCACAAAGAAATTAAAGGAATCATATATATCAGTTGTTACACCTGAACTCATAGAGTTAGTATAATTAAGGCATCTAGCTAGCTAGCCATGTTGCAGAATCATCCCCTCCAACACCAGGGGTTGATAGTTGAAGATCATCAAGCTCTTGGGTTGGTGGGTTTCTTCACAAACCCTAGCAATTCCAACAGCCTGGCCTTCCTTCATCACCCCCATCATGATGATGATCATCACCTTGGTTCTTCCCATGGCCATGCCCATCATCCGCCCCTGAAACCCTTTGCTTCCATGCTGCAGCCTCCTTCGATTCCGAGCGATGTCGATGTCGAAGATGACGATCATGATACTCCACATAGCCACGGCCACCATGGTGCTACTACCACTGATCTATGCCAAGCCCTTTTAATTTCATGTTCTAATCCAAACCCTAAAGGTATTCTTCATCATCATCATCACCATCAAGATCCTTCCTCTCTCATGGGAGCCCTACCCCACCACATACCATGGTAATGGCTCTACATCTTTCATTCCATTCTATATATTTATATAATATATTTCGTTACATATGGTATCAGAGCCAATGACCGAGGTTCGATATTCTAATGACCGAATTAGGGAGTGGAGATCCGACGACGGAGGCGAGTGTTTGGGGAGCAAGAGGCCTTCATTCAGCGGAGAAAATGAACAAATTAGCGTCGACATCGAAGATCATCATCATCATCATGATAATAATAATAATGTGGATATAGGCCTAGGGAATGAGGAGATGATGGAGAAGAAGAGCTTGTTAGGGGTTTCGGCGTTGCAAATGAAGAAGATGAAGGGAAGAAGGAAGGTAAGGGAGCCAAAGTTTTCCTTCAAGACCCTCAGCGTCGACGTCGACGTGCTTGACGATGGCTACAAGTGGAGGAAGTATGGTCAGAAAGTTGTCAAGAACACTCAACACCCTAGGTAATTAAACTTACTGCTAATTTTCAGAGGTATATGGACTAGATTCTTTCTTTTTGAAATCTCAAACATCTCTGAATGTGAATGTTAAATCAGGAAATTCCATGCAGGTTTAATTATTAGATTCTTCAAGAAATGGAACATTATATCAGCTGATATGATTCAAGTCAGTTTAATTTAATTACTTGGAAAATAGAACTCGAATAATCCAACTTACTGGCCGGTATGATTATGTCATGTATGAGCTAGGTATATATAGGGGTATATAAGGGTAATTAATTACTAATTTGTACTCATTTTCATTGATGAATCTTTAGTACAACACAACAATCCCTAACTCATATATACGGTAATCCCTAATATCCCATAAATGGCATATTTATTGGTTAGAAAAAGGCCCATCTAATTGTTTTTTTTTTTTTTGTTTGGTGGAATAGTAGCTATATAGCTTGTTGTTTCCGGCCATATTGATCATTTGTTGATTGTAATTATCACATTTGGGTCTTCAAATTCAACAAATGTATTATAAAATCCAATTTTTCTTCATCTTTTTCATTCTTTTGATACAGAAATGGGTTTGAAACTTTGAATTACCCTGACAAGCTAATGATTGTTGATTTATGTGGATTATTATTTCATTAATACTTTTTCACATTTAGCTTACATGTGAAAGAAAAAAGGCTGCAAATCTTATAGTATATAGCATATCTTATTCATTACATATGTGTACGTACGTACATATATTCTCATCTTACACACATCATATATAAGAAGAAAACAAAAAGACTATGATTATGATCACAGTGTATTATTGTCTTTTGGTGGCCTTTTAGGATTAAATCAGGATTTAAAATTTAGCAGAAAATCTGTAAAATTATGTTAATTTATTCAATTACTGCATGATGATATGTGAAAAAGGTTTTCAACAAAAACATAGTACATCATTGTTGTTATAAATATATAGCTATATTAAAAGGGGTAATTCATTAAATTAATGAAGTATCGATCTTTAATCAACTTTAATTAATGAGTAATAATTCAGAGATTAACAGACAGGCAACATGATGATTTGAAAATCTGAGTGTTGATATATATATATATATATATATATATATATATATATATATATATATATATATAGTGAAAATGAAATCATGGAAGCTTATCTTTCTGCACTAAATGTAAAAATGCAAGTGGGTCAAGAGTAATTGATTAAGGGGTGGACCTCAATGTCCTTGCAGCTAGCTGGTGCAATTTACTGATTCCCATTTGATGAATTTGAGTTGGTGTATGTTCAATTTTTGCTGACACTATGCACACCAAATTGTAAGGCTATATATATAGTAATTGATTGGCAACTCATGTCGATCAGAGTTGTATACAAGCCCGATTATATACAAGTTTAAATCAATTAAATGAAAAAAATAATAATCAATATATGTTTATATGATTGGATATGAATGCAGAAGCTACTACAGGTGCACCCAAGACAAGTGCAGGGTGAAGAAGAGGGTGGAGAGGCTGGCTGAGGATCCAAGGATGGTTATCACAAGCTATGAAGGGCGACACATCCATTCTCCGTCTCATGACAACCCGGATGAGGAGTACTCAAACAAGGCCCTTCCGATCCTCAACAACTTCTTCTGGTAGCCAAATGTAAGAATCCATGAACGCAAGTTGGTTGTTTTCGAGGATGCAAAAGGGATAGCACTATCTATCTAGTTCACTTGAAATGAACTTGTTATGTGCCTTTTTTGGGGGGGTTTCAAGGGAGGAAAAAGGCTTTATATAAGACTATATGATATATATGACAAGAGAGAGATGCATAACCATAACTTTGGGTTAATTTTGTGTGGCTTTTGTAATGTATGTACTTGTTCAGTTGTTCATATTTAGTGCATTTTCTTTGGATAGCGCGGTATGAGCACATCCATATATGCATCTCAGTCATATATATATTGAGAATTGTTCTTGATATCATAACATGTAACATCTCAGTCATATATGCATCTCTGAACCTTGTTAGTTGTTACTTACCGAAAACTTAAATATCAAGGCTCAGCCATCAGTATGTACGACATGAGAGGTTGAACAAGGACTCAACTACAAGATGAACCAGTTTTAGTTTTCAAGTATTTTCAATTTTTATAGTCTATAAATAATAACCTCAAAACACTAGATTTCTTAGAATTTAGTGTTTACTCAAAATTTTCAACACACAAAGAAACTTGTATGGTTACATGTTTCATGTGCCGTGTTTTTGGGCCTTCAGACCCAAAATTAGTTGAGAGCCCAATAAGTGCAAAGGCCCAATAACGAGTAGCTCAGAAAAAGCGGGCAGCGGAGGCGTTGTTAACTCGTCACCCAACTTGACTCGTTTCAGTGACTGAGCGCGCTCGGGAGTTGAGCGGTAGAGCTGCCAATGGGCACCCCTTTGAGCTTCCCCAACTGAAGGTACGCCGATCGCCGCTTGATCAGAGCACAAGCTAGATAGGTTTCTTCTTGCTCATTTCGAAATTCCTGTTTATATTGGAGTCCTGTTCGTTTCTGATAGAATCTGCTCAAACCCTAAGTTGTGCTTTGTTTTCTCTGCTGTTTGAGCTTCTGAAGGTGCACTGATCGGTTTGATCAGAGCAAACTGGGGTGGAATCTTCTTTTTTTTTGTATTCAAATTTGTGTCTTTCTCGTTTAGCAGCGTACTTTCTTTACTGATCTTGGTAGATTCCGCTTAAACCCTAATTTCTGTTTGGCTTCTTTGCGTCTCATGCTTAGCTGTTGATTTTTATGGTTTTACGAAGATATTGGGGGTGGGGTGGGAAGAAATGTGGGTATTTAACAAGAAATATGGGATAATCAATGAACGGATCCAATTATTGCACAGCGATGTGATGAACAAGCTGTAGGCGGGAAAGTTTGAGGGATAAGGGCTTAGAGGTTTTCAGATTATTGAAATGTAAATGAGAAGTTGAATTATGTTTAATTCTGTTTGCGTGTATAGTTTCCATTCAGAGCTTAGTTTTGTTCGCATTTCTCGCCGGTTATGGAGATCAGAAGTGCTAGGTTGAATGTGGATGCCCAGGAGGGAGTGTGTGTCATTAGAGGCTATGGTGGACTGCTTCTTCTAATTACTGTGTTGTTCTGGTCTACAATGATTGGATTTGGTACTAACTTGAGGATTTATTTGCAAATCTGATTCAGGTTCGGACAAGTAACAACATTTATTGACCAGGAAATTTGATGATATTGTTGACCTTAAGATGGTAACCTTTTGAAATTTGAAAAAATTAATCCCGTTCTGGTTTTGAATTTTTTATTTCCTTTTTAAGAATAGCTCTGCTTGTTGCTATGCAAAGGATGCGCCTGCTGGTGAACTGCCTTCCAAGCCTGCCTCTCCTTTCCATGTTCGATTTGCAGAGCTCAGTAAAGAAAGTGTTGTTTCTGAGTCAAACACCATAATGGATGACATTGCTGCACTAAAGACGGTAATCTCTTGGATCATGTAAAGTTTCATCTAGCCCTGGTTTTGGACTTTTATACATTTTCAGTTATATAATCCGTTGCTACACAAATAGATGGGTCTTTACATTCATTTTTCTCCTCTCCCCTCATTTCCATTAAATTGGCGCCTTTATGATCTACTTACCTGTGTGTTGATGTACAAAGGATGAATCTGCTGCCAAACTGCCTTCGGATCCTGGCTCCCTTCCCCGTGTCCCACCCGCTCAGCTAATTAAAGAAATTGTTGGTGCTAGGGATGACATTGTTGATTTGCAAAGTTTCATCTAATTGTGGTTTTGGATTGATTTTATTACTCTTAATTCCTTAAAGTTTAATTCAATTACTACATGACTAGATGCCCCCTTTTACATTCATTTTTCCTTCTCCCCATGAAAATGGCGCCTTAAAGGTCTTCTTATCCCGTGTGTTGCTATGCTTTGGAAAGGATGAATCTGCTGATGAACTGCCTTCCAATCCTGGCTCTGCCTCCCATGTCCCACCCCCTGAGCTTAGTAAGGAAGGCATTGCTGCTGAGTCGAAAACCATAATGGACGATGATGAAGCCAAGAACACTATCTCAATGGATCAACCAACTTGTGGTGTGCAGCAGCTGGTTGATGAATGGAAACACCGTTGTCCGAAGGATGAATCTGCTGGCAAGGTGCATTCGGAACCTGGCTCTCTTTTGCATGTTGCACCCGCTGAACTTAGTAAAGAAAGCCTTGTTGCTAAGCTGAAGACCATAATGGATGATGCTGAGTCCACGAACATTATCTCAATTGGTAATTCAGCTTATGGCTGGCGGCTGGTGGAAGAATTGGAACGAGGAGGTGAAGCTGAGCCTAGTGAAGTGACCACTTCTCAAAGTTCAAAGACAATGTTGGACATCGAAAGTGCTACCTCAAATGGTCAAGTGACTAATGCCCTGCATCTAGTGGAAGAACTGCATCATCAAAATGATGAGACTAATGCCCTGCATCTAGTGGAAGAACTGCATCATCAAAATGATGAGACTGGGCATAGTGTCCCACCTGCTGAGCTTATCAACATATTCTTTGATTTAAATGTCAAACCAATATCAGAGTGTGATGAGGTTGAGAGTATTACTTCAAATGGTCCAACAACTCATCTTGTGCAGTTAATGGAAGATACTGTGCTTAACATCCCATCTGCTGAGGTTAGTGAAAAGCTTATGGGCAATGATGAAATTGAGAATACTGGGCACGCACCTAAGGACCCACATCTAGTTGGGTACTTGTGTCCACGAGGAGATGAAGCTGAGGTTCGTAAGAATTCTGCTGCACTTGTTTCTGAAACTGAACTACAATTAGACACTGTTAACCATAGCAAAGGATTAATGGTTGACGCAAAAATAGCCGAAGAGCTTCACAAACAGATGGTAGATTCTGAGGCTCAGAAACGTGAAAAGACCAATCTGAAATTGACCCTCAATAAAAAGAGGAGTGAAATAGCTGGGGAGTTGGAATCCTTGGAGGCACAAATGGATGCAAAGCTCAAGAAGATCAGCGAAATGGACCAACAAGAAGAGGTAATAAACACTGAAATCGCTAACTTGGAGTCTCGGTGTACTGAATGCAAGTGCAGGCATGATAAGTTCATTGACCTTTTCAATCTTATTGTTGAGAGCCAACTACCTCTGCGATCTCACAGAGAGATCGTGCTCTTATTGAACAAGGAGGACAAGGCAGCTCAGAAGTTCCTCTCAAAGGCGTTAGAGTTGCAAATCCAGATTGATGCCCAAGCCAACCTGAAACTAACCCTCCAGGAAGAGAGAACTAAATTAGCAAAACTGGTGGAAGCCCTAACGGTGCAAAAGGATCAGAAGCTCAAAGAAGCTGATGAAGTGGACAAACTCAAGGTGGCTGCAGATTCTGAAATCACCCCTCGCACTGTGTCCCAGAGTACGCGTGTATACTCCCGTTCTTGTCGAAAAAGAAAAACCCGCAATAGACAGTTAGCAGAGGAGCTTTCTCCACCTGAAGTGTCACTCAAGCGCACGGCTCTGAACACCTTTGGTTCTTCTTCGCAAGAATGTGTCCATAATGGTATGCCAGGTATGGTGACTGACCCTTAGCAAAAATCTATACAGATTCCCTCCTGGTTATATCCCTTTTTGATGAGCAATTCTTGGAGGAATTGAGTAGCTTTGTCTTCTAATTGCAGCATGTAAATCTCTCTTGCTGTTCTTTTAACTATCCTAACTAATAGGAGGGATGGACAACGGGCTCATTTAGTCTTAGCGCTGTAGACGTTAACACGCCGGTAAACCTATCTGGTTGGCCACTTTTGTTTCTTGTTTATGTAATTGGGCCCATTTGATGTCTGTGTGTATGTGGGTTTATTGGCTTCTGAAGGCTTTCAGCGTAGAAATGCCATGTGCTCCAATGGACTAAATAGCCATTCTAATTTGATGTTTGTGTGTATATGTAGTTTATGGACCAACTGCTATCCATTGCCATTCTAAGGAGATGTTAACTAATTTTAAACTACTCTAGAATCTTGTTAGACATAGGGTGTGTATGGGCACCAAAATTAACAGGTTAAAATTATTAGTTTTGAGCTGTTAAAAAATTAAGTTGGTTTAAATGGTGTATTGACATCAAAATAAGTCACAGATAGGTTAAAATAATTGGTTTTAAAAAAAGCTGGAGATTATAACTTATTTTGGAGGGTTTTTTCCATAATTACTATTTTACCCCTTCTCTTTTATTTTATTTGGTTTGAAAGTACCACAATACCCCTAATAAAAACTAAATAAAATCCACTTTTTACAAATAAACTGTTTTTCGCCTCATACGGAGTTTATATTTTTTCATAAATTTTTAACTACCTTTACCAACAGTTTATAAATTTTACCCTGTTTATAATTTTAGTCAGTTTATTAACTCCGTCTCATACGAACCCCACACACACACACACACACACACACACACACACATATATATATATATATATATATATATATATATATATATATATATATATATAGAGAGAGAGAGAGAGAGAGAGAGAGAGAGAGAGAGAGGATAGATCATGGGTGTGTTTGGTAAAATGGTAGCTGTTGGAGGAGCTGAAGCTGTTGGGTAGCTGAAGTTGTTGGATTATTTGACTTAAATATAGCTTAATAAGCTAGTACAGTGTTTGGTAAACCTAGCTGTTAGGGTAGCTGTTAAAAACTTGTGAATAAAAAACCAAAAGCTCCGAAAAGCTTGGGTGAATAGCTGTTGAAAAGCTTAGATTTCAAAAGCTTTCAAAAGCTAATTAAACTAAAATCTTATATTTATTTCATTTAAGACTATAGAATATCAAAACCAAAAGCTCCGAAAAGCTACTTGCTTTTGCCAAACATACCCCATATGTACTCAGCCCTTAACGTGTATCATGTGAACAAATCTGGGCCATTGAATTAAGAAGATCAACGGATGAGATTAAAAGTAATTTCTGATTATTCGATGGTATTGGGAGATTATTCAGTGGAATGAAATTATTCGGTTGTATTGGGCGATTATTTGGTAGAATAAAATTTACATTTTTTGCACTATTTTTACAGATGAATAATTATGTGAAAACAGACGAATAATCATGAACAAATAGATGAATAATTTCTGAGTACATGATACACGTTAAGAGTTGAGTACACCGGAACTAAACCCTATATATATATATATATATATATAGGATGGTTCAGGGGTACTCAAGGCTTATTGTGTATAATGAGAACACATCTGGGCTGTTGATTAGATGAAATGGATGGATGAGATTAAAAGGCAATTTTAGCTTTTTTTTATTAAAAATCAGTGGGACCCACGTTTTTTTCTAGCCCACTTGCTGAATTGGGAGCGTGTGTGATGCACTCTCTTGAAATTATTCGATGTTATATCTGGATTATTCGATCGTATCGACGGATTATGTAATCCTATCGACGGATTATGCGATCGTATCCACTTGCCACATGATGGGTGGTTATTTTTTTCTTCAAATTATTTGATAATATCACTGGATTATTCGATCGTATTAATGGATTATTCAACAATATCGATGGATTATTCTAATCGACTAGCAACATGAAAACAACATAAACTATTTAGCAAAAATTATTCGATGGTATCGTTTGATTATTCGATGGTAACACATAATTATTCGATAGTATAGATGCATTTTTCATTTATACGACCACCAACATTTAAAAAAAAACTCATCTCCTTACGCACAAAATCGGTTCATACAGGTGAATAATTTGGTTCATACCCCTGAATAATTCGATTTTTCTCCCGAATACCTCCAAGATTGAATAATGAACCGACAATTTAGGAAATTGCAAGCAACAATCAAATTGAAATTACAGCAACATGCATTTGAATTTGAACAATCAACCTTCAAAAATGAAATTGCAGATCTGGTCGTCTCTTCCGCCATGGGCATTGCAGATCTGGTCGTCTCTTCCGCCATGGGCATCGAAGAATCCGACGCTGCTGCCATGGGCATCGAAGAATCCGTTCGTCTCTTCCGCCATGGGAGCCAGAAGAGAGGAGCCTAGATCTGAAGAGGGGAACCCAGATCTGGGCAGCAAACCGCCGCTACCGCCATGGGATACTCCGATCTGAGCCAGAAGAGAGGAGGCATCCGACCAGCACACCATCACCGTTAAAAATCGCCGCCGAAATCGCCATCGATTTGCCCCGATCCGCACCTCACGGCTCCGCCTTCGTGGTCCGCCTTTTCCACCCGCCTTCGTCGCACCTCATGGATCCGCCTTCGAATGCAGGAAAGAGACTCGCCGCCGCCGCCGTCGTTGGGGTCCCGATCGCCTCTCCTTCTCTTTCTCTGATGGACTCACGAGCCACCCGAGGAGGCTGTTTTGGGACGCACGTCGCCGTCCACTCCGTCATCGTCCCTCCGTCTTTCCACCTGCGAATCGCCCTCACGCCTCCGCTTCGCGTTCGCCTCAGCCCCGGATCTCCCTCTCGCCTCCAGATCTCCTCGGCTCTCTACTGCCAATTTATGTTAATGGCAGGGTTAGGGTTTTGAGTATTGCCTCACGCGCTCAATTGATGAGAGTCTTTTAATTTGTCAAAAAACAAAATCACAATTAATTAATTTTTTTTGAATAATCTCAGCCCTCCATTCTACCTTAATCAACGGCCTAGATGTGTTCTCATTATACACAATAAGGGTTGTTCTCATATGATCTATCCTCTCTCTCTCTCTCTCTCTCTCTCTCTCTCTCTATATATATATATATATATATATATATATATATATATATATATAGGTTCAACTAGAAATGTGGAATATTTAACAATTCATGCTGAAACAGAGCCTTCAAAACCCGCAACAATAATGTGGAGTTGCTTACAAGTAGAAGGGCGGTCATCCCTTTAAATGGGGTATACAATACCTGATTCAAATGTAGAATGACTTACCTAATCGATTTTGAATAAGAAAATACATTCAATAATGGCAACTAAACTTTTGCATACATTTTTGTTGTTTTTTTTTTTTGGTTTCATGGGGGAGTGAATGAATTTGGTAATAATGTTTTTATAAAGACGTATAATAATTAGGATTACAAATTTGTGTATCACCAAAACTATTTGGATCCAGTGAAATTTAAGGAAAAACTCAAGTGTCACCCACACATCCACTTGACTAATTGTCCTGATCGAATCCAAATAGTGGTCGATCGAGACCAAACTTAAATCACATCTATGATGAAACTTGCATCCATGTGTTTGGGGCAAACAATCCTCAGCCTCTAAATTATGAATGAAAACACCTATTCTTTTTCAACACATCCTACATCTATCTCAAAACACAAGGGTCGCGTTCAAGATAATTCATTACCTACCACACCCACAAGTTGTACCTTTGGATTTCGCTGTCATTTACATCTCAAATTAGAGCATAGCCACACTCAATAGGGTGACCCCCCAAAAAAACAAGTAGTAGAAAGGAGTGGGTTTTAGGGAACAAAGATATTTTAGATGATGGGTGCCTTTGTTCTATCTCCTTGCCACCTTTTAGGGAACAAATTCCCCTTTTCAATGTTTGGGAGAGATTAAGGCACTCTATTTTGACTTTGAGCTACACATTTGCCCCCTCTCCCCACTCCATCTTTGCCTTGCCTTGCCTTTGCCCAAACCCTCTCATTTCTACAGCTTACATCCCTCAATTTACCTCTTAATTATTGGTCTCTTTTTTAAATTTCGTTTTCGAATTTGGGTTCATCAAATAACTAATTGCTTATTAACCGAAAATTGGTGCACTATTTCTCTTATTGTCAATTGGTTTTAAGATAAAACCTTTCTCACTTGTATGGTATGATAAAATTTAACAATGAATTGGTGTAAGGTGGATGGAAGATTTGTCTAAGGTTTTACCTATAGGCCGGTTTGAATGGATGCTTTTTTTATTATTAGGTAAAAATTCGAATGCAACTAGTCACTTTTCGACACCATCCTCATGGATGAGGGCAGTAAGATCTTGATCAAGAGATAAGGAGGGGCTATTGGTAATGTGGGCAAGGTGAGCAACCTTATCAGTCACACTATTACCTTTGCGAAGTGTGTGAAAGAAAGATACTTCGTTGAACCTCATAAGAATAATGCAGATGTATGTCATGCGTATGTGAAAGAAAGATACTTTGAGTTTTAGCATGCCAACAAGTGGTTTCTCCCATTTAGATATTTTCTTATTTTTCCGGATGTCTAGCAGAATGCTAATTGGGAGTTTCAATGAAAATTTAGATGAAAAAGAATTCATGTAACCTAAAAATTAAATAGGAGTAAGGAAAAGCTAAATGGGCAATTACATGGAAAGAAGGGTTGGTCCACCCCGTAGAGAATACGGGGACCACCGTTGAGGAACTAAACACGTGGTCCAACTATGACCCGCACGTTCATTCCCTGGTTTCAAAGACTGCATTTCATTTACTCTAATAACTAGCGTAGATCCCGTCTCGCGTACGGAGAATGTGTTAATCTAAATGCACTCACGCGCCGCCACGTATCCTAATGCACTCACGCGCTGCCACGTAGGCATCAATGCATCGGTTTTAGTATATGTACTAGTGTAATACCCGTGCCTTGAAGGCCCGGGATGTTTTAAAATTATGAATATGACAATTATTATAGTCGGTACTGACATAACAACAATAATTAAAAAAATTCTAAGTTATATAAAGGAATAAACAAATAATAGTTTACTCAAATGATTAATACTAATTAATTATGATGACAAATATGTCTGGATTTAAAATAAAAGTGTATCTACCACATAACTCAACAACAAAAATGAAACATATAAAATTATATAGCATATTTGCCCAAACGATGGTTGTGGCTCCATGCACGTCATCTATTGAAGCATTATAACAAAATTTATCGAAAAAATAAATCACAAAAGGAAACATGATTAGAGCATTATAGTTGTGAGAGACTTATAAAGTGTTTAGTTGAAAATACACATATGAAAATGGATGGAAGAAGTACCATACTAATAATATATTACGTTGGCCATTATATCAATATATTAAAGAATGGATAAAAGAGAGATTGAATGGAAAAAGCGACGACAGTGAAATAAACTTAAATAATAATAAGTGTCACTTATACGAAGGGTGAAGAAAGGGCACCATACTAATCCCATAAATGCCGGCAAACAAAAGAATGAACCTGATGATATAATAGAACAATATTTTAGTCATGTAACCATCCAAAGTCTTTTACTCCCTCCGTCTATTAACTTTTCAAACATATCAACTGAATTCTGTTTTTCAAGTGGATGAACGCTTACCAATTCATCAATAAAAATCAACTCATACCATGAAATTTCGGTCATCGTTCCTTATGAAATATCATCCAAAGTTGGATAAGTCGAACCTTAAGCTTGTAGAAAGACCGACTTGACTGAATGTCCTTGATAAACTTTGCATTAGTTGCCATCCTACAATAAAAAAAACGAAATATAATGTTCATGAGGAGAAGAAGACACCCTTATTATTCACTTCTAAGTGCCATAAAACATATAGAAACTTTAAAGATGTTATAAAATTGAATTTATAATTAAGGGGAATCAACAAATGATATCAACATCACTTAAAAAAAATTCACATCAAATAACCAAGTAATTTTAATTAATTAATTTTAATTAATGATCCATTTAAGGTGTCATATATCGTCATTTTATCTCCAACCAATTAAACTCTTAAGCTGAGAAAACATTTCGAGAAAGACTCTATAAATCTCAATGAATTGACATAAGAAATCTAAAACTTTTTTTTTTAAGCGAATAAGAAATCTAATCTAAAACTAAATAATATTTTGAAAAATGTTTCTCGTAAACTTAACTTATCCCCCAAAGTGTGTATGTTAGAAAAACCAATTAAATATTTTCTTCTTCTTTTTTAATATGTTAAAATGTGCATGGTTATATGTAAAGTCCAAGTCTTTTTTCCCCTAATCTATATCGTTAAATATTCAATAGATATTAAGTAGATATTCAGTAGTCTTATGCTTAAGTTGAGAAAATATTAAGTATAAATTACTGCCTACGGTATTAATTTGTTACATAAAAATTAAATTATAAAAGGTGAACATTAATTATTTGTTAAAAGTCCTAATTTTAAGGGGAAATAAATAAAAGGGGAATATTTATTAATTAGTAAAAATCAATTAATTATGAAGGTGAGACCATAATTCATGAGCAGTTGCCACATAAGCCTACTAATAAGCAAAAGACTATTATCGTCACTGCTCTCACCCTGTGAGGGTGAGAGCAGTGACAATATTGGTCAAGGTACTTGATTAAACCGAAGTTTGATATTGAGTAAATTCCATACTCCTTTATACAATCAAATTTTTTGATGAGAGATTTCTTAATGGACGCGTGAACCTTATTACCCTGAGAACAAATAGAGTAAATTGAATTAAATTGAATACGTACACTAAGAGGATATAAAATGAAGAAATTATGAAGGACAAACACCTTTTCATCGACACAAATTAGATCCTTTGAAATCAGCTCTTGTTGTTTGTCAAAATTGATGTTGTCGAACATGCACACAACTCGAACTCGGATATTGCCTTTGATGTTTGTTGGATTAAGCTCGCCGTCGTATGTGACATTCTTTATTGTTGCCTATTTAAAACAGGAAAGAAGAATAGATGATCAAAATCCTGCAATGTTTAAGGTTTAAACATTATTAGTATTCGAAAAATAAAACATAAAAGATAGATGGTTGACAGAGAGGGGGAAATAGATAGGAATATAGGATACAGTGGAATAGGAAGGAGGGGAAGCGAGCTATCTGTGACATTCGATTCTGATTATATAGAGTAGTGTTGCTAGTTAGGTTAGGGTGAATGAGAGGTAAACGGTTTAAACAAATCTCAACAGATCTGATTGAATAAATTGTTTTAATTATTTTAACAAAAAGTAACAGAATTGAGATAAAGATTGGTTAAGTGGGTAATTGAATTAATAACGAATCCCCAATTGCTTAAAAAAAAAGTAAAAGACTTGGTTTAATTAAAATCTCTGCAGATTTCTTCATTTTAATTATTTAAAAAAAAGTAACAAAATTGGTTTAAAAATTTCAGGAGATCTATAAAGTTTAATAATTTTAATTAAAACGGTTTAAAAAAAATTTAAAAATCTCTGCAGATCTGAATTTAGGATAAAAGTGTAATCTTTTGGTTAAAAAAAAGAGATAAAGATTGATTAATTGGGTAATTGAAGCAATAACAGATGGAATTAAAAAAAACGTTACAGCGAATAGTTTGTAATTGATATAAAAATATATGCAGATCTGTAAATTTTAATTAAAACGGTTTTAGTTAGCTAGATATACAATCTTTTAATTAAGAAAGATATAAGTATTTCATAATTCAAATGGTTTAAACAAAATTTTAGAGGATAATCGATTTTGAATATATATAAAGTCGATTCTAAATAAATGTGTATTATTTTAGTTAATCAAAATCTCGGCATATATTAAATAAGAGAAAGTTTAGAGGATAAATGTGTAATATTTTGGTTAAACAAAATTATTTGAACTTTTATTTTTATTTATTATTTATGGTTGCATATAGGAGATTTATCTTTGTAGATCCGATTTTGCTTGGTTGTTTTGCTTTATTTTGGTGATTCATCTTCTCAAGTTTAAATTTCTTATGACTGAATTCAGAATGTTCGCGTGCAGAAGGAGAGGAAGATTTGATTCCCCGTTCAGATTAGTATTCACCTACAGCAGTAACTCTGAATTTGCAGAAGGAGATTGATGGAGAAAGAGATTAAGAAGTTTCAGAATAAGGAGGAAATATTAAGAAACAGATTAAGGGGTTGCGGGATAATGATGAAAAGATGAAGAAAGAACTTCAGAAATCGCAGGATGAGGAGAAGCTTGGAGTGAATTGATCGGCTAAGTTTTGATTAGCTATGGATAATTGTGTGGTTTAGATGCTGCATTCATTCAGTTTTGAAGGTTTAGATGATGCATTCATTCTGTTTTTTGAAAAAAAACCTTAAACGTGATAAACTTTTGATTAGCTATGGATAATTGTGTGGTTTAGATGCTGCATTAATCCAGATTTGTTTTCAAAAAAACCTTAAACGTGAGAAGAATTTTAAACAATTTGAGAAGTAATTTGGGATTTATCCTAAATTTCCAACTTTAAATATATGGCCGCCACGTGTCCTAAATTGCAAGTGTTTTAGTATTATATTAGATATTAGATATATAGATATATAGATAGATGATACAGTTGCATTTAAATAATTTTCTTATGCGATGCCTAAATTTGAATCGTTTTACTTGAATACATGCTTTATTTTTGAGTCTAAATTATCCGATATTTTCGAGTAGAGTTGTTGGATCGGATTCAGGTATATTTATTCAGACTCGGTCATATGTCAAGTATACGATGTGTTCGGTCGGTTCATGCATGTCAGACAAATTTCGGATCGAGTATATTTAGATCAAATTGATTTTGGGTTCGGGTCGGATCAAGTCGAGTCACATTTAATTTTATTATAAAATAATGATTATTTTTTTTGTATATCTTAATTATTGATGATTAAATTTTATTTATTTAGTTATATTATATCTAATTATATGTGAAGTGTTTAAAAATAGAAAAATAAAAATTATAAGGATGAATTGAGTCTTGTTTGAGTCGAATCAGTTTTGTTTTTCTATGTACGTGACCATTCGAACATCGAATTAAAATAAGTCCCCCTCAAGTTCAAATTTGTTCATAACACTTGATTTTTTAGTTTTGGTTGGGTGAGTCGGGCCGAATTTTGCTAGCAATATTTCCAAATATGCACAACTGAAAAATCAAGAAAGTGACGACACACATTCATATACAAAGCAATAATAGTTTTCCCTTAATTAAAATAAAAGCTGGTCACGAATTATTTGATGTTGATAGCATGAATATTGCTTATTGCTTAATTAATTGTACAACTAGCAAATTGATTTGAAAATTATGCTCTCTCCCAATCGTCATCCGATATTTATACACATTTTTTTCAAAACAAAAATTAAAAATTGTATAAAATATTGGCCAAAATGCATAAAACCACCCTTTATTCATCCTTATTTTCAATTAACCACTCCTTATTAAAAAAAAATTCACTTCACCACCCGTTATAACAAACTATTTGCATGTAACCACTCATCCTCCTATTTTTCTTTAAATTAAACTTCTATTAAATTCAACTTGAATGTCAAAGAAGAACGTTTCGGCTATATACACCGCAAATCCCCACGTCCTTAAGGACGTGCAAGAGGGGTGAGAGCCACCCGAAGCCGGACGTGCTTGCACGTCCTTATTTTTTTTTTGAAAACGTGCTTGCACGTGGTTAAGCACGTGCTGCACGTCCTTAGGGACATGCAAGCCCGTCTTCTAAAAGGCGAAGAGGACGTGCCTCTTCGTCTTCATTCCGTCTTCGTCAGAGAAATCGAGAGCGAGAGCCCCTGCCGGAGAGAAATCGAGAGCGAGAGAGAGATTGTCGGAGAGGGAAATCGAGAGAGAGAGAGAGAGGTCGCCGGAGAGAGAGAGAGAGAGAGAAAGAGATCGAGACAGAGAGATGGAGCCGGAGAGAGAGGAGGTGGTGGAACCGACGGCGGCGCTGGTGGCTGAGGAGGTTGGTGGTGTGGGTGGAGCCCTGGGGGATGGGGTGGCGGTGGAGCAGGTGGCCGGGAGTGGTGGTGGGGCGGCGCCCATGGAGGTTGAGGAGGGTGGTGGTGGTGACGGTGGTGGCGGTGGAGACGGTGGTGACGGTGGTGCTGGTGATGGTGATGGCGGCGTAGTGGCGGAGGCGGAACCGCCGCGGAAGCGGCGGACTATTGAGGTTTCGCCGGTCCCAACCCCACCGGTATGTTGTTTGATTTATTCATTTTGTTTGATTTATTTTTATAGTTTTATATTATAGTTTAGATTTTAATATATAATATAATTTGATAGATTATAATTAGTTTAGTATATAGTTTGATAGATAATATATAATTTGATAGATTATATAGTTTTAGTATATAGTTTGAAAGATAGTATATAGTTTATATATTTTGATAGTTTTAATGGAAAAACAAAAAAAAAACGATTATTATATATTACAAGATATTAAAACTTATTACAATATATTAAAAGACATTAAAATAAATGAAAATAAAAATATTAAAATTTAATAAAATAAATTAAAATAAATTATAATTGAAAGACAATAAAAACATTAAAATATAATAAAATAAATAGAAATAAATTTAAATTTAAAGAAAATAAAAACATTAAAATATAATAAATTATAATAAAATACATAAAAATAAATTTAAATTTAAAGGAAATAAAAACATTAAAATATAATAACTTATAATAAAATACAAAAAAATAAATTGAAATTGAAAGAAAATAAAAACATTAAAATATAATAAAATATAATAAAATACATATAAATAAATTAAATTTAAAGAAAATAAAAAAATTAAAATATAATAAAATATAATAAAATACATATAAATAAATTTAAATTTAAAGAAAATAAAAAAATTAAAATATAATAAAATATAATAAAATTCATAGAAATAAATTTATATTTAAAGAAAATAAAAACATTAAAATATAATAAAATACATAGAAATAAATATAAATGGAAAGAAAATAAAATCATTACAATATATTAAATTATAATATAATAAATTATAATAAAATACATTTCATAATAATAGGCAGGGAGGCTCATGAGGGGGGACGGTACCCTCCGGCCTGTTACGTTCGCCGACCGGGCAGCGGTCAACCAGATTCCAAGGAGGACGGTACCCGACAGTTCGACATCCACAGTCGACGATCTGCTCGCGTCTGCAGAGCGGTTGCAGCAGTCGATGGGGACCCCCCCGGCCGACGAGAACGACACCTTCTGGGCGGGTATGCCAGGTTGGGATCCTTCTGGCGATGCGATGATGGGGTTGCAGCCTTCTTTAGAGCCCCATGAGGTTTTGAGTAGCTGCATCACCGACGTAGTCGCTGGGCGACGGGCTGACATGGGTAGACGTCCTACTCGTGTTCCACCCACCATCCCGGAGGCTTCTACTTCAGCTGTGCCAGAGGCTTCTACATCTGGCACACACGAGCCCGAGCCTTCGACCTCCGCCACACCAGCGACGATCTCCTTGGCCTCTGCAGATGATGTGATCCCTGACGTCGTTGAGGAGGCTGACGACGGTCAGGAGGGGCAGGCTCAGGGCCAGGGGGGCCCACAGGTAGAGCCCGAGCCCATCCCTGCGCAGGCTGCCGCACCGGCTGCGCAGGTCGACCCTTTGTTGCCGCCGGGAGATCTGCTACTGTCTTACAGGCATCACCGGGCGTACCAGGTGTGGAGAGATCCTACGGTGGAGCTGCCGCTGCTGAAGTTCCACCACCGGGCGACTCACTTGGTGCCTTTCGAGCCCTACATATTTGAGGGACCGGGGACCTGGGTGCAGGATCTGCTCCCATCCGGCGTCCCCTAGCTGAGGTCACTCCACTGGCAGTGTGTCGACGAGTTCACCTGCACGGCATTTTTGGAGCATTGGCACCCGGAGACCAGCTCCTTCCACTTTCCATGGGGCGAGATGACCATCACGCTGCATGATGTTGCCTGTTTGATGGGACTTCGGATTGATGGCCAGCCCTGCACGTCACATCTGCCCGCGGCAGCTCTGGTCTCCGCCATCGCGGAGTACTACCAGCTCACCCCTGCGACTCTGAAGTCGTACAGACACGCTGGCGGTCCTCTAGTGACTGGGTTTACTCGCCTGTGGCAGGAGAGACACGGGCCGCTCGTCGACCCCGCCCCCGCCGATGACCCAGAGGCCGCGGCTGATCCTGAGCAGATTCGGCTGCGCACGCATGTTGGAGGGGGGCAGCCCGAGGATGACCCTGCACAGAGTCTGTTTCTGCACAGGACCTACATGGGCATTGCTCTCGCCGCGACTTTGTTTGTGGACAAGTCGTAGAGCCGGATCCCATGGAAGGTATTGGGCCTTGTTTGGGACATCCCACGTACGGCCACCCTTGCATTGGCTGCTGGTGCCCTCGCATGTCTGTACAGGGGCCTAGGCGAGGCTACCCGCTCAGGCGCGAAGGGCATAGACAGCTGCACGCCGATCCTACAGGTACGAGACCGTTGAATTAGAGTTTTTATTTTACAAATATTTAAATTATATGCTAACGAAATACTTTTTTTGTGTCAAGGCTTGGATATGGGCGTACTTCCCTCGCTTCCGAGGTGAGTTCTCCAGCGACCCGGCTAGGAAGGATGACCCTCGCTTCTACGCGAAGTTCATCGGTCCGAAGCAGCCACCGCGGATGAAGGACGACGCGAAGCTGACGAAGATACGGGAGCTGCGGGACGAGGTGGACCGTCTTACCGTCGATGATGTATGTATTCGAGACTCTATCTATATCACTTATAATTCTTAGCTGTGAATTAAATCTGATTTGTTTAATTGTAGGTTCGGTGGATGCCTTTTAGGCGTGATCTGGACTTCGACGGCCAGTACCGTCAGTCCACCTATCGGGGCACCATCACCTTCTGCGGGGAGGAGGAGCCGTATATGCCCGATAGGTGCCTCCGGCAGTTCGGACGGGTCCAGGGGATCCCGCAGGCCGTCATCGCGCCGGTTCAGGTCTGCCGCGACACGACCCTGAAGAACTCGAAGTACATCGCCGTGTTCGCCCCGGGCCACAACAGGTGGCAGGACCTGCAGGACGAGGGTCGCTTCTACAGGCTGGCCGATCACAGGCGCACCAGCGAGGATTGCCAGGCCGGTTTCACTGCAGATTACTTGCCTTGGTACGCGTCGCAGAGCCGGCCGTACGTGCTGCCGACCACGCCACCGCATCCCGACCCGCCGGCGCCCGTCCACCCGATCGGCTTGGACCCATGGGTGAACCTCCCTCAGCCTCCCGTCATCCGTCCGGCGCTGTTAGCCCGCTTTCGTGAGGTCGAGGGCTATTTGAGGGCCCTGGCGGACGACCCTCGCATTGACCAGCTAGTGGACGAGCTGACGGAGATTTTGGATCATGTTGTACGTCATCCACCTAGCCAGTGATGTACTTTTGCAGTTTGTATGTTGATATTATACATTTATATTTCGGATTTTGTATCTATCTCTATATTTCTATTAGACTCTTCTCATTTCTTCAGAGTCATATTGAACGTAAACATCAAAAACGAAAACGTTAATATGATAAGGTTGCCCGATAACGAAAACGAAAACATTTATATTTCGGATTTTGTATCTACCTTCAAGATTGGCTAGGGTTTAAGGGTTTTGGCTAGGGTTTAAGGGTTTTGGGTAGGGTTTTAGGGTTTTGGGTAGGGTTTTAGGGTAAGGAAACTGCACGTCCTTAGGGACGTGCAGTTTCCTTACCCTAAACCCTAACCCTACTCAAACCCTAAAACCCTAGCCAAACCCTAAACCCTAGCACGTCCTTAAGGACGTGCTAGGGTTTTGCTTACAATTAACGCAACAGTGCCTATTTGAAGCGATGGAGGACAGCTTGATTCCGCACTCCAAAACAAAGTCCGACTTCTTACAATTGAAGCGAAGGAGGACATCTAGAATCGTTATGGCCGAGCCGCAAAGCAATCCTCGTCTCCAAGTATCTCAGGTACGCACACGTTTCGTAGAGTCAACATATTTCATATTCGTTCCGTTTTGTTCATATTTTCAATTATATGAATACAGTTTAGAGACTTACCAATACGCTCGCCACGATGGTCGCCGAAGAAAGAGGTAGTCGGACGATGACCCAGGATACCTTGCACCATCTGCGGGAAAGAAGGTACTACTACGACTTCAGAAGACACCCGGATGACGACAACGTCTTGAGCGACCTCTTCCTCGCGCATCCCGACGGGATACGCCTTCTCCGAAGGTTCCATTACGTCATCATAATGGACAGCACATACAAAACAAATGCGTAAGTTACTTAATTACGATTACATTATTGCACATATAGCCAATTATAAAGTATTTTATATGTAACATATTTACACCTACAGATATGGGATTCCTTTGTGCGAGGTGGTCGGGTTCACACCCTCAGACAATACTTACTGCATCGCCTATGCCTTCATGTCGGAAGAGAACGAAGACACATACGCCTAGGTGTTGCGACAGCTTCAGATCTTGCTTGGGAGCGTTCAGCCTCAAGCTATCATGACTGATCGAGAGCTAGGTCTCTTGGCGGTGCTGAATGTTGTCTTCCCCAATGTCCAGCATCTCCTTTGTTGGTTACACGTGACGAGAAGATGCGAGGAAGCAGCTCTGAAGATCACGAAGAATTTAAACCACGCTGGCATCTTTAAGGGCAACTGTTGGGGGCTGTTCGAATCGAGGTCGGAGGAATCATTCAACCGACGTCGTCGGGCACTACGAGCTGCATGGCACCCATTCCCAGGTGTGGTGGCGTATTTGGAGTCGGTTTGGCTTCCATACAGCAGGAGCATTGTTCGGTGCTACGTAGATAATGTCTTCCATCTCGGCACCCGTACGACAAACAGGTATAACCTTACTTCATATCTTCCATTACAATATGATATAATATCGAATATTTAGTGGTATGCACTTCAATGTGTACAGAGTTGAGGGTCAACACAAGGTTCTGAAGGAGGCACTTCACTCATCGACTGGTGACTTCCGCATCATGATCGATGCAATCCATAGAGTCAATGATTGTCAACTGCATGAGCTGCAAACTGCTTTGGAGATCGACCGCTTCAAATGGCCAACAACGGTGTATAAAGTCAACCTTTTCGATGAGGTAAAGACTTTAATCTCCAAAAAGTGCTTCGATTATCTGTACAAGATGTGGCAGGACGTCGTGAACCAAAAGGTTCCTCCGGTATGCACTGGCCGACATTGGAGGGTTTGTTACGGGATCCCTTGTGTCCATGAGATTCAGGCATACGTCAACTCCGGTACTCCGATACCCGCCGAGGACATCCACCCGTTCTGGATGGATTTGACATGGACTGACCTCGACGACACCCCACTGCCGTATGAGCTGTCATCTTCATACACGGCTTCCAACGATGTATGCGAGGATGAGCTGCACCCACCCTCATCAGCAAGCGTCCGAAGGAAGGGGAGGCCTCGGGGGTCGAGGAATGCCTGCCGCACCAACCCGTTGCCATACGAGGAGGTAAGGGAAAGGTTTGAGAGAGAAGAAGCGCGCGCTGCTCGAAATGCTGCTCGGCCTCGTCCACAAGCGACCTCAGCTCGACGTGGACGTGATGATGTGTTCGGAGGGTTCAACTGGGGTCGAAACAACGTTGATCCCTTCATGTTCGGTCATGTTGAGACGGTGAGGGACATTGTTGGAGATGGTCATTGTGGCTACCGTGCTTTGGCGGCTTTGACATCACCGATCGACGAGACTGCTTTCCCGGAACTCAAAACGTTACTATGCAATCACTTGGAGGATCACGCCGATCTGTACGTCGGTTGTTATACGGGAGAGTACCCATTTCAGCAGTTCGTCGACTACCAGAGATGGGCCGGAGCCACACATGGTGATAGGAGACGGTGGATAGAGCTACCCATCATGGGTTTAGTATTTGCGACGGTATATCAGATTCCTCTCGTCGTCCTAGCTTGGCATCATCCGTTCACATGTCTCCCCATGATCTCGCCGACATCTGCTAACAACCCTCCCCAATCAGCAACTCTTGGTGTAGCCTACATCGGAAACCAAGACCATTTTGCCACGGTACGACTTCAAACGTCTTTTTTATTACCTATTCATGCTTTTCATACATATGTCAATACTCTAACTCTAAATTTTTGTTCTCATAGATCTGGTTGCGTCCTAACGCTCCTCTTCCGCCGCCTCCACTAGAATGGGTCGAACATCATCATCCGAGCGTCGAAGGATGGGATGCTCCATTTCAAGCTCAGATTGAGAGATTTAGAGCCTTGCGTGCCGAGTGCGGCCGTCCTTTACTATTTTCCTAGATTGTATTCCACAACTTTATTAAAATTATGAATGTAAACCTTTTTTTCCGTTCCTTGTAACGTTATTCGCATATTATCCGAATGAAAACCTTAACAATTCTTGTGTTCTGTTTAATTTGACCCTAAATCCTTCAAATCCACTAGCTAAACACTTCAATTTTATCAATTAACATTACAAAACCGTCGGAAAACCTAAACCCTAACCCTAACCCTAAACCCTAAACGCAAAACCCTAACTAGGGTTTGCACGTCCTTAACAACGTGCAAGTATTGCACGTTGTTAAGGACATGCAAGACTTAAATAGTGGACGTGCACAGTCCCAGACTTGCACGTCCTTAAGGACGTGCAAATCCTTAATCCGGATTTGCGGTGTATATAGTGACACCCAAGAAGAAAATACCCCCAAATTTGGTTTTATAGTTTATTATTATTATTATTATCTATACAAAATTACCATTAATATATGCAAGTTGTGCAACTACAATCGAGTCTTTTGAGCTTCAAATTGAACTAGCCTTGGACTTAAGATTTTATGTTATGACTCGAAGGTCAATTAAGCGGAGGCTTGGGCTTTCATGGAGAATTTGAGATGAAAGGGAGAATCTGAGATGAGGGAAGAAGGTGGGAAGAAGACGATCAGATAGGAGGGATAGAACGACAGAGAGAGAAATTAGACAAGAAGGTAAAGAGTAAGTACATATATTTCATTATTCATTTGATGACTAATTAAAAGGTATAAGGATATATTTATATTCTAAAATACCCTAATCTAATATAATACCTAATATATGAGATCATGCAATTTTACTAACACAAAGTAATGTACTAACTTAATTATTGACCGTAATCAGGGTTGTGCCAATTTTTATTTTTATTTTTTTTGGGGGGGGGGGGGGGGGGCTGTTCTAAAAACAAAGGCTAAAAATAAAAAGCAACTTTACCAACTAACCTGAATTCGGAGATATATGTGAATAAGAGCCGCATTATAAATCTAAACTGAGTAATGATGAATGGATTATAGCATACTGAAAAGGGTGAAAGCACCAATTAGAAGTAGGGATGGCAATGGGGCGGGGACTCCCCGTTCCCCGCGGGGAATCCCCGTGATGGGGACGGGGACAGGGATTTTAAACGGGGATGGGGGGCAAAGTGATTTCCCGCGCGGGGACGGGGATGGGGACGGGGATAGTAGTCCCCACCCCGATCCCCGCCCCGCCCCGTCCCCGTTGGGGATCCCCGCGGGGATCCCCGATAGAGAGTATGAAATCCCCGTTGTTGTTTATATTTTACCTATGTTTAAATAAATTTTTATTTTTAAACTTTTACCTTATAATTTACATTTATAAGATATTATATGTAATATTTATGTCATATTTTTTACATAACTTTAATAATATCTTATAGTTTTCTATTAAATGGGGGGAACCCATGAGTTTTAAACGGGGAACCCGACGGGGAAACCCGCGGGGAACACAAACGGGGAAAATTTAGCGGGGACGGGGATTCCCCGATGGGGACGGGGACCCGACGGGGATGGGGACGGGGGACATTTTTTATCCCCGCACGGGGACGGGGACGGGGACGGGGGGAATTTTCACAAACGGGGACGGGGACGGGGAGGGTACTCCCCGCCCCGAACCCGCCCCGTTGCCCCCTAATTAGAAGAGAGAGGGAGCAACCGAGCAGAGAGTGTGAAAGAATAGTAAGGGAAGCCGGAACTAATAATCGGAATCAATCTCATCTTCTCGTTGGAATTTTTCACACTTTTAATTAATGAAATTTGAGAAATTAAAAAGAATTGCACGCTTGCTAGTTCGATTGATGAAGTATGTAGAATAGGAAGAAGATGAATCGCTCCTTGTCCTTTCACTAATGTTGAAAATATGAAAGACGTATTTGGTATTACGGTCCGTAATTAATCCCATAACAAGAGTCGTGAAAAAAACCTACTTAGCCACCAACAACAATTAACTCGTTAGAACGTGCACGTATAACTCGTTACATTGGAAGGTATAATTAATTCTTACTAGTGGTAGATCCAGGAAATTTTGTAAGGGGGGTTGAAATGAAACCTAAAAAACTATTCTGTAAAATCACAAGGGCTGCTAGTTCAAACCCTTCAAGCAACCCCTATCTATGAGCCTATTTGTTATCAAAACCTTGAAGCTGCCTATTGAAAAACTAGTATATAAATCTCACCAACAACTCTCAAGCCCTTCAACTGCATTCTTTAAAAAGAAAAAAGGAAACCGAAAAAGGAGAAAACACATACCTGATTTGTTAAAAGCTAACAAGGTGACAATGGCTTTATATTGGATATTCAACAACAAAGCCTTGCTTTCTTACATTGCGCTCACATTTCTAGCAACCGAAAACGCAATGCCTCAAGTAATCGAATTGTCCATATTATATGTTATGAATATATTAACACTGATATATTATCAAGCACAACCACAAATAATTACTCTATTGAACAAATAAGGTTTTATTTCATTGCCCTCTTTATTCATGACATGTTTAGGCCCTTTAAATTGAACAAATGACATAGGTCCTATAAGCTCTCAATCAACACCATATATATTTACAAAGCCTAAACAAAATTTCACAAAATTTATTCTCAAAATCAAACCTAACTTCACAAAATTTATTTCTCTCAAATTAAAAACCCTAATCAAAATTCCCTCAAATTGATTATCAAATCAACAAATTCTAATCTAAATTGATTCTCACTCAACTAATTGAACTTAAAAACAATAAAATTAATTGAAATTTCCCCCAAATTTATTCTCAAATCCACAAATTGTAATCTTAATTGATTTCTCCTAAATCAAAAACCCTAATCAAATTTCCCCCAAATTGATTATCAAATCCACACATTCTAATCTAAATTGATTCTCATTCAATCAATTGAACTTGAAAACAATAAAATTAAAAGGAATAGGAAGAAAACTAACCTTTTAAGTTATTTCTGGAAGGAATGAAGGAGGAGAACAATGGAGATTGAACAAATGACCTCTTGCTCTAGCGGTAAGGGTGAGGTATCCCAAAGGAGAGGTCTCGGGTTCGAATCTCACTTGGTGCATTTAGGCCATATTAATTCCCACAAGCGCGTACGACCAAGCGGTGTATACTAATCCGTAGGGCCAAGCCGAAGTGGTGAAGTGGTCTATGTGCAGGTAGGTGAGGTTACGACCGCTGATCGCACTTTGCGTAAGTGGTACTGAGCCTCCTCAAAAAATCCCGCAAGGGGTTTCTGGGGTATGGGGCCGCGAAGCGGTGGGGCCAGTCACTATAAAAAGTTTACCCTACCAAAGTTTTAACCATTCCGGAATGGCTCACCGGAAAGGACTTGTGGGTAGTACCCATAGGTCACCGGTTCGAACCCCGGAATGACCGCTCTTTATTTACCAATACAAAAGAACAATGGAGATTGAAGAGGCGGCCGGCTGTGCGGGAATGCGCCAGGGACAAGCAGACAGCGGAGTGGCTTCCGGCTGGTTTACGGTGGTCGCCGGTGACAGGATCAGTCGGAGGTCGGCTGGGACTCGGCCGGTGGTCGCCAGGGCAGGTATGTAAAACTTCCCCATTAACGAAAAGAGGGTCTGTGAAAAAAAAGGGGCGGGTCTGTAAAACAATAAAATTAAAAGGAAGAGGAAGAGGAAGAAAAGAGGGTCTGTGAAAAAAAAAGGGGTGGGTCGGTAAAAAAAAGGAAAGGGTCTGTGGAAAAAAAATGCAAAAGATGGAGATAATAAGACTCGAACCTGGGATCGATAGCCTTCCCCGGAGAATCTTCTCGTGCCCTTTTCATTGAGCCAAGATGACTTTGTGATTATATTCTACCGAATTTATATATATTACAAACTAACAGACATATAAATATATACTCCGAGTATATACCTTTTTTTACAATAGGGGGGCTTCAACCACCCCGAGCCCCCCCACAGATCCGCCACTGATTCTTACTACACTTTTTTTTATAAGGAAACAAAGAAAACCCTAGATATGCATCCTTACATAAAATAATATATGTATATTATTTTATCTAAGTTCTCTTTTCATACTCATGATATCTTCTTCTTCTTTTATCCGCTTGATCAACGTCATCATAGGCGGAGCAAGGCGGGGCAAGCGGGAGCATTCCCCCCTCCCCCCTTCATCCGACAAATTACCTATATTTCTTCTACTCGTCGATAGCTTCATTTTGTTATATTATAAGCTTGATTCCGATAACCGAGTAAGAAGTTATGAACGTTTAAAAGTTAAACACAGATTAATTATTTCAAATGTCTTTTAATAAATTATCATGATGCTTTGATATTTTACTTAGTTTGATATTTTGCTAATGTAATTCAACCTAAGAGCTTCGAAACAAGAGGTTATATATATTACTAAATTCGATAATTATATAAGAAATTATGCAAGTTTAAATTTTGTATATCTTGTTATACGTTATTGCATGATAAGAGAACAACAAGTTGCATATGACTATGGGTTTGAAACGATATTTTTAGACGAAAATAATGTTATAGATTAAAATGATATCGTTTTCCTTTTATAGAGAAAAATAACTATATAACAACTAATGACATAGTTTTAAACTAAAACACTACAATTTTGAATAAAAAAACATTGTGTTTTGAATTAAAAAAAACCTTGTATTGAACTAAAATATATCACCGTTTAATGTAAATTGAATATATAGTTATGCTTCTCTAAACAATAGAAAAATCTACCGAAAAATGAATTAACAATTTGTATAAAACTTCGCTTCTCCTTCGATAAATTTCCGACTCCGTCCCTGAACACCATGTTTTTCTTCTTCTTAACAACCATATAGCTTTGCTTTATATGCTTTATTTTTTTGCCTTGCTCCATTATGTTTATTCCTAGAGATAAACCTTGATACTATCGCTTCCAATTCTCTTAACTATTTGATCGTTGTTCTGCACAAACACTTCACATATATTAAGCACCTAGGAAGTTTGTCAATTGATAACCTATAGAAGACCCGAAAAACACCAAGTCCTCCAACAGTATGAAATTATAAAAAATAAAATTAAAAATTTATATATCTTTTACCATTAACCTTAAAAAATCGTACATAAGGATAACATGCACCAATTGTTGGACTACAACCCAGCTAGCTCAAATATATTCCAAATTGTAATAAATAAGGATTAATCAGCACTACCGAGCAAGTGAAGCTGTACAAGTTCTAAACTGATGTCGTAACACACGTACATTGATTGAATAAGGGATCGTTTGATATTTATATCTAGATATCAGATATCGAATATCAGCCCGATATCTGATATCTAGTGTTTGATAGGGCTAGATATCGATATCACTTTAACTGATATCGATATATTCATAATATATCACTTGATATCAAGTGATATCTGATATCTGTGTTCGGTAATAGTCAGATATCGATATCAGTTGATATTTAGAGATCAAATATGACCTATTTTGATATACTCATTTTTTGGGAGGTATCACTTGATATCGATATCGCCCGATATCGATATCTTGATACCGATACCGATATCAAAGATATCACCCGATATCGATGTATCGATACCGATATCGATATCTAAATATCGTTACCAAATGACCCCTAAGTGTTTTCAAGCATATAAATACGCGTACTACACATCCTTTTTTTTCTTTTAATTTCTTTTTAATACTGCGTGCGTAGTATATAAAAGACGTGATAATTGGTAAGTGTATGTCAATGAAATCCAGTACAATAGCTGACCTAGTTTTTTAGAGAGAGGGAGGAAACCAAAAATTCTGAATGGGTGAAATCTTGGTTGTCTTTCCCTTGTTCAAGCAACGTACAAGCACAGGTTTGAATCAATTTGATAGTAAGAAAAGCTCTCTTGTGGGAGCTCCGAACTCCTCCTTCGGGAGGTCCAAACCCCTCATTCGGGAGTCATAAATCTCCTTCGGGAGCTCTAAATCTCCTTCGGGAGCCACCGGTTTCGTTGTCCTCTCTCTCGCCTCCGGTGGTGGTTCTCTCCACCATTGGTGGTGGTGATTTTCCCCTTGCCGACTGGTTTTAGTTTCGATCTGATTGAATTTGTTGGGGTGTTGGGAGTTTGTGGGTTCTTCTTTCCCCCTCCTCTCTCCCTTTCTTCAATTTCTTCAATTTCAAGCGTTTGGCCAGCCATGGCTAAATTCCCATCCTCCTCCGGTCTGTTCTTGCCTCGATCCTACGATCGCTGGTGGTTTTCAGGCTTCTCTCCCCTCCACGGCCTCGTACTCGGCTTCTCGATGGTGGTTTCAAGCTCGTTCTCGACGGATTTTCTGCCCGTCGGGCGCCTGTGTCTATCCGCCGCCGGATCGGTTGCCCCCGGTTGTTGGCGGCGCCGAGTTCTCTCCTCCTCCGCCGGGGGTCTCTCCTCCGCTGTTGGCGCGCCGGCCTGGTTCGGGCTCCGCCTCTAACACCGCCCGCTCTCCTCCCTTTCTCCTGGTCTGATCGGCGGTGATCTTGTGAATTGATCGGCCTTGCGTTTTGTTGAGGGCAACGCTTTGCAGCGTTTCTTTGGGCCCGATCGGACTTGGTGGATGGGTTTTTTGTTGCTTTGGTCCCAAGGTCAATCCTTGGGCTCTAAGCTGGTCCGAAACAAGGGAAATCTAAGGGAAAAATATTTGTTATTAATAAAATAAATATAATATAATACAATATAATTTTTATTTATATATAAATGATAACAATTGTCGGTTTTATTTATATATAAATAAAACCATAAAAAATAGTCCGAAAGGACTTGTTTAATATCCCGAAAGGGCTCGAAACACCGCTCGAAAGAGCTTGGATTAAATCCCATTTGGGCTTGACCAGTCCGTTGTGACCGGTCTTTCGCGGTTTGCTTTGTTGGAGTGGTGTGCGTCTCTGTTTTGGTGCGGCTGGGGGTTCTTCTTCTATGTTGGGGTCTTGGCAGTCGGAGTCGGGTCTGGCTGGGATCGAGGTAGTGTGTACGGGGCGACTCCGTGTATGGGAAGGAGCTTCCTGGAGGTTCGTCTTCACTACCCACAGGGATTCCTGATGTATCGTCGGCCAGCGGTGCTGTTTGAGTTCGGTGCTTGGCTTTCGTCCGTAGTCTACGTCCCCTTCGTCTTAGATTTAGTTTTCCTTGGTTCGTTTTCTTGTAGGGTACGTGTCCACTTGTTGTATTGCTCCGCTTTTTGTTTTCATTTGTATGTATTGACGGGTATCCGTCTGCCGACTTGTCGGCCTTCGAGATTCAGGTATATCTGATCTCGAATTATTTCCTAATCGAAAAAAAAAAAGCTGACCTAGTTTTGTACCGGAAAATATGACACACGTCTAGATAGAAGTATTACTACTACTACAAAACAACGATCCAATATTATATTCTCATTTCAGATCAAGAATTGGGTCAAGGTGTAAACATCAATTTCATTTTTTTTTTACTACGAAAGAAGTAGAAAGATTAACATATTGCCATCAGGATCATCCAATAAATTTTGGGGGCTCGGGTCATAATTTTATATGTATTTTTAAAAAAAAATTTATATCTTAAGGATGAGTATGTTAAAAAAATTTAGATAATTTTTGTTGATATTTAAGGAAAATTATAGAAAACTCTTTAAAATAAGAATTTTTAAGAAAATAACTAGTAAAATTTATATTAAAAATTTTATACAAAATGTTTTAATCCATAGTATAGATTAAGTACGCAAGCTATATTTATCAATCTTTTACTCTATAAAATTTATAGTTATACAATATTAAAACTAATTTATATATTGCACGTTTAAATTTGTGTCATTTGTTTTTAAACACAAAACCCTAGTGTTTTTCTATATATATAGGGGCATTTGCAAAACTAACCTAAAAACCGGGTACCCTTTGCACCCCCTATCCACTATCCATAAAAATTACAAAATCTAACCTCCTTCCTCAAAATCTCCCGATTACCTCACCTGTTGCACCCAGTGGAGAGAGAGAGCAACAGGACATTAATTGTCCATCACTGTCACCCATCCAAGCCTTTTCTCTCTTTGCCTCTCCCCACCTTTCTCCATTGAAGAGCTCCATTGAAGAGCTTATTTATTCTTTGATTTCTCAGTCTTCTATCTCTCTGCCTTCGAGGGTGACGGGATCTCCATAAGAGCTCGAATTCAGCCTGCACCGCTGGTGTGAATCGCCGTCGGAGCATCGCTTTGATGCCTTCATGCTTCACTTTTGTTCTGATGGTTTTTCCAAGTCAATTTGAGGCGAGTGGAGGCCGGGTTTGGAGTAAAGGAGGTACAATCGAAGTGGAGGAGCCCTCACAGAGGCTTGGTGAACCGCTTTGTTTTTATTTATTTATGAATGAACAATATATCAACTTTCCACTCTCTAGTTTCTTACTGGACACCCTTTGCTACTCTACTGGACACCCAATGATTTCCTACTAGACACCCTATGGTTGTTTTCTGTCTTGCGTGTTGTTCAATGTTTCTCTGGTTCTAGTGTCGCCCTCCCCCCTAAGCACAGACGGTAAAAAGAGAGAGGACAGAGGGGATAAGACAGAGATAGAGGGGGGAAGAGTGACGGTAAAGGGGCATTAATATAATTTGAATTAAATCTTAAGTTTTAGAGAAAAACCATCGAAGCATTAATATAATTTGAATTAAATCTTAAGTTTCAGAGAAAAATCATCGAAACATTAATATAATTTGAATTAAATCTTAAGTTTCAAAGAAAAACCATCGAAGAAGAAGTAAGTGGGCTGGGGCTTATTTGCAGTTTGACGTGTAAGTAGTTAGTTTTAACTGGACACCAAAAGCAAAACGACATGCCACATATTGGAACCGACTGGACAAGAGTTATTGGAGAAGCAGATTCACCATCGACTTTGGATAAAAAAAATGGGTAAGTTTGTTTTCGATAAAAAAAAAGATAGAGAGAGAGAGAGAGGAAAGCAAGAGAAAGTCTACAGAGGAGAGAGAAAGTCTGCAAAGGAGAGAGAGGACATGAGAAAGAGAGAGGAGTGAAAAAGATAAGTAAAGTTGCAGAGGAGAGAGAGAGATTAGTGAGGATAGGACAGAGAAAGATGGAAGAGTGACAGTGAGGCCGGGGGCATTAACATAATTTGAATTAAATATTAAGTTTCAGATAAAAATCATCGAAGAAGAAGCAATTGGGCGGGGGTTTATTTGCAGGTTGACGTGTAAGCAGCTAGTTTTAACTGGACACCCAAAGCAAAACGACATGACACATATTGGAATGGACTGGACAGGAGTTATCGAAGAAGCAGATTCACCATCGACTTCAGATAGAAAATGGGTAAATTTGCTTCAGATTTGAGGGAGACACCTCTTGCATAACCTTTGTCAAAAGCAAGCTTGCCCATTTTCTATCTGAAGTCGATGGTTAATCTGTTTCTCCGATAACTCTTGTCCAGTCGATTCCAATATGTGTCATGTCGTTTTGCTTTGGGTGTCCAGTTAAAACTAACTGCTTATACGTCAACCTGCAAATACACCCCCGTCCAATTGCTTATTCGAAATTAAAAAGCAACAGTAAAGTCGCAGATGAGAGAGGACTTTTCCATCTCTCTCTGTCCTATCCTCATTGATCTCTCTCTCCCCTCTGTAACTTTACTTTTCTTTTTTCACTCCTCTTTCTCTCTCCTCTATCCTCTCTCAATTGCTTTTTCTTTCTCTCTCTCTGCATCTCTCCTCTGCAGATGGGACTTGCTTCTCTCTCTCTCTCTCTCTCTCTCTCTCTCTCTCTCTCTCTCTCTCTCTCTCTCACTCTCAGTCTGATTCTGCTAGGTATCGCACAGTGGAAGGTTGCACCCCCCCTCCCTTACCTGCTACAGGTTGCAAGAGTTCCCCCAATATCCGGTTTCACCCAATTTAAAATCGGGTTGGGTTAACCCCGCAATAAAACTGGTTTTTTGGGTTATTTTGTGATATTCCCTCTATATATGTATATATATAATTTTCTAAAACTCCTTTAAACATTTTATTTCATTCAATTCAATTAATATAAATATAGCTATGGCCATGTGAATATTTTTTTCTTGAATGTCCATGTTAATAAAACTAAAATTGTTATAAAATTAAACTAAAAGATTAGCTGTATTTAAATTTGGATTAATAATTTAATACTCTATGACTTGATGAAATTTATTGAGGCCTCGAAATTAGTTACATAATAGATGAAGAGAAATAGGTGGGGCGGCGTAACCAATAGAAAAAAAAAAGGTTAGAATGTTGAGAGTTGTGCTAAATCTGGGATTTGAACCCGTGACTGTAAGAAAACATGCATGCCCCGTATTAATTCAACAACCACCACGGCAGTCATAAAGACACTTGTGTTAATTTTAAAAATGTTTTATTATATACACTAAAATTAGTAAAAAAATGAGGCCCGGTAAGATCGGAGGTCCGCGGCAGTAGCCCACCTTGCCCTCCCATGGCCGGGCCTGATTGCCATAATGTCAAACATCATAGGAAAAAAAAAAGCAAACCAAATAAGGAGAAATGAGGAAGAACTATGCTGGAAGAGTCAATAAACTCACACAATGTCTCGACGTTGGAGAAATTGAAAAAAATGGCACATCAAGGAAAAAGGACATTGTCTGAAAAATATGGATCAACGACGTTGCATTTATATTGTTAGTTTTATTTGGAATTCGTTTTACCCACAAATGTTTTTGTAATTTTGAATTCAATATTTTTTAACAAATATTTATTTTACCCACAAAAATAAGCTTTCTAACGTATGTAATACTCTGTTAATTAAAATATGTCATTTTAGAAATTTACACATTTTAAGAAACCAAATAAAAACACATTTATACCCCTAATAATTTTGTTTACAGTAGGAAAAATTAGGACGTCTTTAACTAAGCAAAGATCATATATGATCATCTCAATGAATGATGTTACAAAGTTCCTTATTAAAAGAGAGTGTACTTACAAATCCAACTATCTTTTGCGATAAAGTCGCCACAATGATTTGAATGTCTACAGCAATGTATAACTCTGCTGTTGCTAAATTCTCTTCTCAGAATCTGGATCCTTTCGACCGTTCGCATGATCTCCCACACACCATTAATTACATCATCTCGACTCTCTCAATCGCTTCTACTTGAATCCTCAAATCATAGTTACTTGATTTGTAGCTACTTGAATCCGCTCGATCGGTCGCAACTACTTGAATCCTTATCTCGGATCTCTCAATCGCTTCTATTTAAATCCTCATATCGAGCGTCCTTTTACTTGAGAGATAATCTAAAATTGCAGCCACAGTTGAATCCTCAAATCGCCTCCTTCACTGTTCATATCTCTCGTCTTTGTTCGTCTTCGCGACCATCTCGGCTCTCTTTGTTCGTCTCCCTTTGTGGTCCCTGTTCGCTGCCCTCTGTCATCTCTCGTCTCCCTCTGTGGTCTCGGTTGCCTCTCATCTTGTCTCTATTGTCGCATGCATCTCGGGTCGCAATTGCAATCAGCCCTAGGTAAGTTAACATCTCCATTCGGAAGCAGCTGGACATTCATTTCGTTTTTATGTTAATTTAGAGATTAGGAAAATTCTTGATTTGGGTTTACTGTTAAAGGTAGCGTTTTAAGGCTTGATTTGGTTTTACTGTGAAAGGTAGTGTTCTAAGGCTTGATTTGGCTTTACTGTGAAAGGTAGTGTTCTAAGGCTTGTTTGGCTTTGCTGTGAAAGGTAGTGTTCTAAGGTTTGATAGATATATAGATTGATTATCTCTTGCAAAAGAAATTGTAATTTGCTGATGAGATTTTTTAATCTGTTGTTAACCGAGTTTAAGTCATTCTCCATGTTAATTTTTTGGATGAATTTGGACCATTGAGAGTTTACAATAGATCCAAATGCGCAAAAAAAAAAACAACTAAAATCAAACATAATACACACAAAACTCAATTTGAATATCACTAAGGAACACTAAAACACCGATTCCCAATATTTGGACTTTTCTCTAGATTGGAAATTAAAGCAACATATGAACAAGAATTGGACATTAGTACATAGATTAGAGGAAGTAGAGACTTCCTATTTTGAAACCAAACTTTAATTCGTTTAGGTTCAATTTGCTATTGTTGCTCATATCTTTGCATTTCTTGCAATGCCTATTCCCGCCCTCTTGAAGCAATGAGCTCTTGTTCTGCATAGAAAAGCTGATGATGATATTTATTCCCCGTAGCTTATGTGGAAAAAAATGATCATTAAGAATGATGGTTTAATATTAGATATGTGCATATGTTTGAACTACATTTGTTGCTCCAGTAGTTGACTATTTAAAAAGTTAAGTAAAAAACTGAAATGCAGAAGAATGTTTGCAATTGATCCTCTACAGAAGGTTAGCCATCAAGTTTTTACATTGTCTCAAGTGAAGAATGTTTGGGATCAATTGCATTTTGCATCTTTTTATCCATCAATTATGATGACATATAATTTGTGTTACTTCACTTTGACAAATGTGCCTTCCGAGGACCATTAGCACAATATTTCAAAGCATGATACATGTTAGACAATTACTTTTTCATGATTGAAAATATATATTTGATACCATGTTCTCGTTAAAAGGAAATAGTTTTATAGGGTACATTCAATTCAATAAACGTTCTCGTTAAAAAGAAAATATATTTTTTGAAATGCCCTTTCAAAATAATATTTTTCTGATTGGGTTCATCTAAAGTGTCTTAATATTCCTAATGAAGGTCATTCCCGAAGAAGCTCGCAAGTTGAATCTTCGTTCAAAATGTGTTAATAAAACTCCATCTGGTGAAACCCTTGTCAAACCAGAACTTCAAAAGGTATACAATAGTGTGTTAAGCTGCGTTTATGTAGCCAAGCTTAGACAATTTCTACCTTCATCTATAGAATACTTAATTATTTGTTGAAATCCAAAATCAATATGTTTCCCGGGAATACTTCCAGAAATTCTTGAGGAGCTCATTTATGTTCGAAATAGAGCCAAATTAAAGCTGATCTGAAGGTTCAGTCAACATTTTATTTTTATTTTCACCTAGCTAATTGTTAGAATTTATCTCTGCACATATTAATGTTGGCCTCTTATTATTTCGTCTCAATTTAGGAAGCAAAAGATCCTCTTGAAAAGGTTGCTCTAGATGGACGTCAACTAGCCTTAAAGTTATACTTGCTTGTGCAGTTTCTATTGTCTCTCTGTAATTATTTGTATTAGATTGTAACTTTTTGAGCTATTAAGCTTTATTAGTGCCTGACTGCTCTGCATCTATCATTAGCTTCAAATTCACTTTTTCTGTTGTTTCTATTGTGTGTTTGTGCTTTCAGGTTGTCTGTTGAAAAGAGTTGCAGAGCCAAGCTTGCACAATCCGATGCTTTGAGTTCCATTATCTAAATCCTGGATAACCAGCATAAAGACTTCCATGAAGCAGCCATAGTATACTGTATACTGGACATATATATACATATTTGAGTAATTTTGATGTTTATACATGTATTGAACGTACTTCAAATGAAGGACGACAATGTTTAAATTTTTGTTACGCAACAGTTAAAAGGTACATAGACAGCGATTAAAGGGCACATAAACAATGTTTCAGTAATATTAACACAATGGGTAAAAGGTACATAGACAACGGTCTTAGTGTAGGCAACGTTTCAATTGTATTTAGACAACGACTAAAATGGAATTTAGATACCGGTTATATGGTACATACACAACGACTATGGTGTACCTAGACAACAATGAGATTGTATATAGACAACAGTGTAATTGTATTTAGACAATGGTTAAAACAGAATTTGGACAGCGGGGATATATGTCATAAACAATGGTTATATGACACATAGACAACGGTTATGGCACTACTACAAATGTAGTCATTGATGACATTTAAAAGATGGCGTTTTTCATAAAATGTCATTAAAAATACCTTTTATGGCGTTTAAATATAAAAATGCTATAAATTTTTAGAAAGCAATTTATTTATGGCGTTTTATAAACGCCGTAAAATCTATGGCGTTTATAAAACGTCATGGTTTTTAATTGTAAAATTTATGAAGTAATTTACGGCGTTTTAAAAATGCCATAAATTTTATGGGGTTTAAAAAAGGTCATAAAAATAGGGGTAATTTTTCCATTCCGAAATTTCGGACAAAAATTAAAGCGGGAAACAAAATAAAACCCTAAATCCACCCCTTTTCTATCGAGAGATCTATTCTCTCCCCCGTACTTCATGCCTCGCCTCTGCTCTTTCTCTCCAGATCTATCGTCTCTCTCGTCGGCATGCTTTTCCATGGCAGCTTCCTCGCCCAAACTGAAGCCACCATAGACGTCCGCCACCTCGCCGGGTCCTGCTCCTCCTTTGCCTTCTCCGTCGGGACTCGCTCCCGCTTGTTTCCACCGGCGTTGTTCCTCGCGATGCCTCCTTGTTCGCAACGAACGGTCAGCTCTCTCTCTCTCTCTCTCTCTCTCTCTCTCTCTCTCTCTCTCTCTCTCTCTCTCTCTCTCTCTCTCTCTCTCCGTGTGTGTGTTTGTCCCTCTCTCTGATTTGCTTTCGGTGGTGCTCCATCTTCATTCGATTTAGGGCTTAATTCGTTGTCGCGGTCACATATTTGAGGGCGCCACTCATTGCTGCCTGAGCAATAGGTGTTCCAAGTTCTCTTCTAACACCCCACCCCCTCACCTCTTCCTCGTCGCGCAGTATTCGCCCTTTGTTGGTTCGCCCACTGATCATTCTCATCGCCATTTGAAAAGGAGGGATAGGCCAACTAGCCGTTCAGAACTGCTTCTATCTTCGCCGTCTTCGGTCAATTAGGGTTCTCAGGTTCGTAAGATGCTTCTCTCTTCACCCTCTTGAATGAATCAATTGGTGATTGTGTTCTAGGGTTTGCAAGTTGTTCCCTGATTTTGTGTTCGCCCTCTAATTTCGATCAGTCATATTGCAATACATCCTTGTTCAGTATATTCTCTCTTAAGTGATTTCGTATTTTCCCTCGATAGTTGGCAATTTTGTGTTATGTCTCTTGATCGATTTTGGTATCTCTTGCTCGGTCTTTGAAATTAATCTACTGAATTGCATGCCTATTTTGTTATGACAACGTCTACAAAATAAGGAAGAAGTAACATGACCTGTGATACGCTAGCTTTTAGTCTAGTGTAACCTAGCTTGCATTGTGTATGATCTTGAGTTATTGGCTATTGTTAATCGTCAAACCCTGTATTTGTTTCCCTGTTTACAAGTTGTGGTTGAATATCTACCACATCTGAATCACATCCTATGATCGATGAGATACACATTGAATATTCTAGGACAAAATAAAGGTTAGGGACAAAGGACTCCTAAAAGAGTACCAAAGATGCTTTACCCTTGTTAGTTGCTTACACTTAAGGTTATTTTTAGGGTCGCGTTGTTTGCTGGAGTGGGATGAGCAGATTCAGAGCCACTAAGCCAGTAATATTGTTACTGAAAAGGTTTATCATATTTTTTTTAATAAAGTTATGGAAGATCCTAATGGTAGATGTAAATCACAACCAGAATTTCCGTGGAGGTTAGTGGGAACAACCTTGGTTTAGTTGGACAATGCCAACTTTATACAAATTTGGATCCTATGTAGCATTTTTTTTTTCTTTTTGTAAAATTGTAGGCTATGCTTTTAAGCAATGCAATCAAACTTTGGAAGGATGCATTTGTAATCAAATTTTCTTTGTTCAGGGTAAGCTATCGTTGGATTACAAACTTCGATGCGTTAGGTTGTTATGCAATGCTACTTATGCCCGGGTTTATTCAAGTTTGCGTCTGAATATTCTTATGCTTCTTTATGTGATATTTCTATTGTTTATTCACTCTTATAGGATTAAATTGTTTCTATATGTATTTACGTGACCTTTGATCTCTTTGCAGTGGGGTATTGTTATTTCTTCTCCAGTCAGGTCAAAAGAAGTATAGTTTATGGTGACAAACCTAGAAATAGGTACTATTCATGGAGCTTACAAATTCTTCTGCATTAGGATTGAATGTTGTTTAAGCATCTTGTCATTGATTTCTAGCATGAATTGTTGATTTATAATTATCTGCAGGCTTGATCTCTATCTTCCCAAGGATACTAGTGGACCTAAGCCAGTTGTTGCATTCATAACCGGTGGAGCCTGGATTATTGGGTGAGAATCCAACCATTCCTCATATATTTTGTACTTTTGACGTATTTCTTTATCAATATGGATCACTAAAGATGTTATTAATAATATGTGATAAAGTATGGTGATCTATTTGTTATAACTCCATTAGCTAATTCCTTAGATCTTATACACTTAAGAGTATTTCATTTCTTATGCAGCTACAAGGCATGGGGTTCTCTTTTAGGGCGACAACTGTCCGAAAGAGATATCATCGTAGCATACAGGTGGTGTGTGATCAGTGTCTCAGTCTTGAGTAAATTTTCTTAAACTTCTGAAGAAACACAGCTTTTCTACTATGGTTTAGCATTCATTTAAAGCTGTGTTTCTGAAGAAACACAGCTTGTTCCTCAATGAGCTAGAGGCTTTAGGTGGGGTTGGTTGGCTAATGGAGAATGTGAGTTCAAAGAATGTTAGTTCATGGAATGGACCGCTTGATACTCTTAGTGCTGGCATTCGTCAAATGGGTCTATCTGGATGGAAGCCTGAAGAATGTAGTGCTATTGGAAATGAACTTTCTGCATGGAAGTCTAAAGGCCTTTCAGAAAATGAAGGTATAGTAGTGTCTACATTTTTCCTGTAAGGTTGCTTAATGGTTTTTTTTTATCTCAACATGATAACTTTTTCTGCATATAAATTCTCACATAGAAGGAGGTGAAGAAGCAAAGAAAATTTGGGCACTGAGGCTTAAAGCTACGTTAGATAGATCACGGAGGCTGACTGAAGAATATTCTGAAGCTCTTCTTGACTGCATACTCCCCAAGAAAGTCCAGGTCGACAATTCATTTTTTCCCATTGTCTTTTTTTGTTGTCTAATACTTGAAGTAAAGTAGATTCTCGAAAGACGTCTTATTGTTCCCTTTTTTCATCATCATGGGGCATTGGGGCCTATGGCTATGTACATTGGCAAATGTTAAGTTCAGCAACTGATTCTGTTGGTGTGTATGATTTGAATGCCTTAGCTTTCATAGCGATTTGCAGATTCTTGGAAAAACTTTACATATTCTAGAGAACAGTGTGAGGACATTTACTGAAGCCGAGATTCGTGCAGGGTTAGTCGACAACATCTACTGCAATATAGTCTCTATGCTAATGCTATGATGCTATCTGCAAGTTTTTCTTAAATTATACACTATGGATAGTGAAAACTGAAAAGAAACTAATTTTGTGCTTTTTGCCGATTTTTTGTGTACAGTGTGATCTTTCAAGTCTTCAAACTCTCTAAGCTTCTTCTCTAAGCAACACGGAAAACTCTGGGATCACGGGGATGGGATGTTCTTGTTTCAGGATCCGGCCAAGTAACTCTAGTTCAGGTATTTATCATGTCAAGTTTTTTTCCATAAAGTCACACGTCGTACACTCGTACTCTATGACTCAGGTTGTCAACATTGTGCCTGGTTGATGTTAGGTTGACAACATTGTGCCCGGTTCACTTCCATCATCCGCTAAAGGACCTATTATTCTGGTTGTCAACAGAGCCGATGGAGACGAAGAGGTTTGAGATCTATCTCGAAGCTCTAAGATCTCTTACCCGAACGCTCTCTCATTCATCCTTCTGTTGGCAGGTGACTACAGCTGGTGGCAACATAGTTGGTGTTATACTTTTGCAGGAGCTGCCCCACCTGTCCCACCTTGGCGTGCGGGCCCGTCAAGTGAGTTACACTCTTAGACGCTATGCCTCATCCCTTTCTTATAATGAGGATGGTTCAAGCTAAACGAATTTGATCGTCCATCTGCAGGAAAAAGTCGTCTTTGTGACATGTGACGACGATGACACCATTGATGATATACGGAAACTTAAAGGGCAGTTTGTGAGGTATTGTTTCAAATGTAGATGATCATTTCTTGATTCTTTCTTGGATTTCTCCTCTTTATATCTGCTGAATTGTTCTATACATGTCGAATCTCTTAGGTTGGAGGCAACCCCAGGAGGAGTCAGCATTTAACCATCGAAACAAAATGATGCTAGTCACGAATCATCTGCTGAAAGTCGGCAAGATGCAAATTCACCTCAAGCTCAAACAACCAAAATAACAAAGTTCGAAAAGGTTTCATCTCATCTTTTTATCTGGTTTGAGTACTTACCAAAAGCATATGAAGTTAGAGATATTTTATTTGTAAAAAACCCTTATGCATGGGTTTGAACTTTCAAGAGATGATTGTAGTTATTTTAGTAACTCATCGAGCAGTGTAATGGTTATATTTTGATTGTATTTTTTTTAAATAAATACCATTCCATGGCGTTTTTAAAACGTCATGGATTGTGCAACTTTTGAATTTTTTTTTAATTTTTAAAAGATATCTATGGCGTTTTTTTTAAACGCCATGTTTTGTTTTTTTATGGCGTTTTGACAAACGCCATGAAAAGGTTGACTAAAAGACGGCGTCGGCTTCAACGGCGTTGAGGCATGGCGTTGAAAAACGCCATGTTTACGCTTTTATGGCGTTTTTTAAACGTCATAAAAGGGTATATATGTACTAGTTGGTGTACCTAGACAATAATTAGATTGTACATAAACAACGGTTATATGACACATAAACAATGGTCATATGACACATAAACAATGGTTATATGACACATAAACAACGGTCATAACCGTTCAATATTGATTGTTCCCAATTTAGGAGTCGCATGGACAACGGTGATGGAGCATCTTTGACAACGGTTATAACCGTTGTCTTATTGAACCGTTGTCATAGGTCCAACCGTTGTTTTACCTAAAAACGCACTGACATAGACAACAGTGTAATAACCGTTGTCTATGTTGATAAATAACCGTTGTGTAAGACCTTTTTTGTGCTAGTGATTACCTAAGTCTTCAATTATTTTGACTACATCCAGACTATCCCCTTCAACTATGATGTTCGTGATACCCTTCCCGAGTACTAATTATAAGCTCATACATATCGCCTAATTATTATAAGAACAATTTTGAAAAGTGGACACAAAAATATCTAAAATTACATCTTTTTTCTTAGTTTTATATATTTCAATGGATAAAACTAAGTTACATAATGAAAAAAAAAAACTTACTGACAAACATGTTTTCATCTCCCAAAAGTATGTTAAAGTGTATTGCTTGCTTTTTCTCTTAACGTCTTCTTGGATTTTAAAGCTCGATGCATTTGCTTTTGGAGTAGACCCAAATACCTAAATACGAAGAGTATTAGTTAATTAAACAATAAAACTTTGCTTTAAAATCTAAACCTTATAATAATGTTACACACATTTTTCAATATATTTTCTTCACGGTGCATGCTCAGTTATGAGGAGACATTTTCGTATGATATCAGCATCCTTGCAAGTCAGATTTGTTTTTATCTGTATTTTAATTTTTGTTTTCATGGGTTGCCTAACTAAATTAATTTAAATTTATCTTTTAAAATTCGTGCATTATCAACTTGTTCCACGGCACAATTTTTTAAGTATATTATATTTTGAATTAAAAATACGATTTAGTATCGTTCCAATTTTATCATATGTCTCCGAAGAGACTAAAAATACGATTTAGTAGAATACAAATCACCCTTTTGCTTTTGTCATAAACTATGGGAAATCGTTAATTAATCAAATGGTATCCTACGTACATAAACAGAAGTATATATATATTTTTTTTTTTAAAAATGGATTCAATTTAACTTTTATTTTAATATTTTTTATTAATATAAAAGCTAGTTTTTGTGTTTATCCGTTTCTTCTTAAAGGATCTGTTTAATGTTAGTGCTTTAATTAGCTTTATTTATTAAATGTCCACTGAGCATTCTACCTCCTGCTCCCACTTAGTGGCGGAGTCAGGATTCTCGGCCAGGGAGTGCTAAAAAAATTTCGTGAATTTTTTTTTGGTGTATACTTATTAAGAATATTTTTTGAAAGAAAATATTTAAAAATTACTAAAATTTTGATTTTGTAAAAGTTTTCTTTGTATTTACATAGTTGAGAGTAATAAAAAAAAGAAGAGAAACAAAAAATATAGGAAAAAATCACGAAAAATTATTTTTAAAACAATATGGAAAGAAAAGGTTAAATGTATAATTTAAACATAAATATGATATTCTTTTAATGAAATAGTTGGTAGAAACAAAAAATATAGAGAAATTAAAAAGAATTAATGATATGTTATTAAGAATATTTTTTGAAAGAAAATATTTAAAAATTACTAAAATTTTGATTTTTTAAAAGTTTTCTTTGTATATACCTAGTTGAGAGTAATAACAAAAAAAAATAGAAGAGAAACAAAAAATATAGGAAAAAATCACAAAAAATTATTTTTAAAACAATATTGAAAGAAAAGGTTAAATGTATAATTTAAACATAAATATGACATTCTTTTAATGAAATAGTTGGTAGAAACAAAAAATATAAAGAAATTAAAAAGAATTAATGATATGGTAAAATAAATAAAAAGTTAAAGAGTTGATATTTGAACCCAAGACCTTTTGATTTTATTTTTTCTTCTTTCCTTCCTTTACCACATGAGCTATTTAGCACTCTTGTCTCAAATACCATTTAAATATCTTATATTTAGCACTCTTTTCTGCTAGGGGGGTGCTCGAGCACCCCCAAGCACCCCTTGGCTCCGCCACTGCTCCCACTTCTCGAAAGATCGCCAATCACCAAGCGAATTTTGGCATCCAAGTATTTAATAGCAAATTCTTCTTATATAAATCTCTTCAATTTCATCATACATATACATATTCCCCTTGTAATATATCACAAATGTATAATGTGTTTTCATTTATCAGCACATATTTTCGCATATAGTCCTTTGTAAATATATCACGAATGTATAATATGTTGTTATAAACATTACATTTATCGGCATATTTATTTACGAAAACATCGTCTGTTAGCATATAAAATCTCTACCAATAATGCTGATAACCACACATTTATAACATCATATATATCAGGAGTTGTCATCGTATGTGAATACAGATAAAATCATACATATTATATATAAGCATATGGGAAGTCAGAGATTATCGTGTATATATATATATATATATATATATATATATATATATATATATATATATATATATATATATATATATATATATATATATATATATATATATATATATATATATATATATATATATATCAGCATAGGTTAGTCAAATCTCATCATGCTTACGAAATTGCTCTCTTGCCAGATCAAGTGGTAATGTCAACACACGTTCTTATAGTTGTTTGTGGGGGAGAATGGATGAATGTTGACAACAATTTATTTTTCGTTGGTGATACAACAACCAAGTCTTTCCTAGTAGATGATTCAGTTACATTGGGTTCACTGGCTATGAGAGTGTTCAACAAATTCAACATTGATCATAACATTTATAATCTAGAATTCAGCCACTTGCGTGCCCGTGCGAGATTTTAAAAACACCTTTTATTGTCAACTGTGATGCCAATTTACTGGAATTTTTTATATTAAGTAAGCTCGAATGAGTGAATTTTGTTATTGAATTATATGTCATTAAAAGAAAGAAGGATGGAATATTGTCTATCATACAACCAAAAACTAACATTGACATACCTGAAGCAGAAGATCGACCAAGAAAGCAGGAAGACTTTTGAATCTGACGATTATTTCAAAGACTCATGTGTTGTTGAAGACAAGAAAGCTGACAACGAGTATATGTCATTGGAGGATTATGAGTATTATTATGAAGATGATGTTGATATTCATGTAGATGATAAAGAGGGCTTATTCCATTTCATGAATATGCTGACGTTGATGGAGAAAATAGTGAACTGACACCATAGGGGCAAACATTACACATCCAGATGAAGGAGAGAATGATGATTCAAATACCAGTGAGGAAGACTAGAAAATTTGGAGAGAAAGCTACAATTCAATAAAGAGAAAAGGAAATACAATAGAAGAATACAATTCCGATATTTCTTCCAATGCTGAAATTGAGAGTTTTGGTAGCTATAACTCGGCAGCTGACAGGACAATGTATGTCGGGAAGATATTTGCAAATAAACAAGCATTGAAGGATGCTCTATATCTCATGTCAATGACTGAAATATTTGGGTTGAGGTCAAGAAATCTACTCCGTAGTATTTCAGAGCCAAATGCATAGATGTCAACTGTGGTTGAAGATTGCATTCAAAAAAGCTCTATTCAGAAACCCTTGAAGTCATATTATACAGTGAAACACACACATGTAGCTGGGAGATTAGATCTAGCGATTGCAGAAAAGCTTCTTAAAATATTGCTGCTAACTTCATAAAATCAACGCATATCATAAAAAAAATCATATTTTTCAATATTATTCTTACAAATGTGGATATAGACTGATTACTTTATTATGTTGACAGATCATACAATCCAGCACATATTAAAATCCAATAAGTCAAAGTCTTGTGTTAACACCTCAGTAATTCTAAACATCTCCCCAAATTGGTTCTCATTCCGGCAAACTAGCCTTCTCAACTTTGTCACCTCCATAACCCTATCAAATCATCGTTATATAGCTAATGAGTTTAATACCTCTATTGTTTCAGCAATGTTGCACCTTGATTTGGGGGCATAAGTTAAATAAATATTGGAAATTAAACGATTCTTAAATCTCAATGCATTAACCATAAGAAATCTATTTTAAATGACAAAAAATAATTAATATTTTTAAAAAATATTTTTCAATATGGATGCTTAACCGCCTACCACTATGTTCGAAGTATATAAGTTAGAAAAACTATTTAATTATTTAGCTATTTTTTTTTTTAAAAAAAAAGATTTTTCTAGTTTATCAATTAAACTCAATTAAAAATCTTTCTTAATTAAAAATTAGATAAGTAAATTAACTCTAGAATACAACTATACTCAAAACCAGTTTTTCTTTACAAAAATTAAAATTTTGTTATTTAATGATGTGGCAATATGTCATTAATTTTTCGAACACTTGACTGTCATGACAAAAAGTCAGCCAAAAAATTATCTCATATTGAAACTGGTTTAATATGGAATAATTTTGTATATCTTTTTTCAGGTCAATGGGGGCACCCGCAAACGCATTCTGGATGTGCACACCCGCAAACACATCCTGGGTGCGCAAGGGGGTGGCACGCCCGCGAAAGAAATCCGCGTGTTGCCACACGTGTGAAGTAAGTTTTTAAAAAAAACATAAATAATAAATAAAAGAAAATAATAGTAATTTTTAAATTTTGTGTTAATATTAATTCATGGATAATAGTTCGTATTATTTTAGCTTATTTTTCTTACAAATAAAAACTAAACATTGAGAACAAATCAAAATTCAATGCAATAGATTTTGGGAAAAAATTTGGTTGGATCATTTTTAATAAAATGTATATTAAACAAATAGTTTTTCAGAAATATTTAAACTAATATAACATTAGTGTTGTCCCCAATAATCTAACATAATATCATTTTTGTAGAATTTTTTTTTTAAAATCAAGATTAAAGCACATTATAGTTATCACATATATATACTACTAGAACTACTAACTCTGTCTTAAATATAGATCGTTTGACTTTTTAATGTGTTTTTTAAGGAGCTAAAAACCATATAACGTAACTCCAATTTCAAAATATCTTAACTGGATTTGGAAGCTAAATCTACCTCCTAAAATAAGAAACTTTATGTGAAAAATAATGGTAGATGGTCTTCCTACCACTCAAAAGGTTTAATAAATACGTTAACCGAGTTCCCAGCCAGTGTAGTCTTTGCAATCAAGCGAAAGAAGATGCAGAACACTTAATGAGAAGTTGACTATTCACTAGGAAAATAATTGACCATTTTGAGCTACAAACAGGAAAATACTTCCAACATATGAATATAAATGAATCCCACCCTTTTAATATAGATGAAATCCGACTTGGAAACAAGAATTTTGGGGAACTAGTCTTTATTTGGCAAACTTTTTGGGAAATCAGAAATGAACTTATCTTTAGGAATAAAGCTCCGGCCCCAATAGAAAATATCCTTCGAAAAATCACTGCAAACATATATGATTGGACCCAAACTGAAAAAGATAATCATAGGAATAAAGCAACAATCAAGAGAATTGAAGCTAAATGGAGCAGACCACCGGGGGCTGTCTACAAAATCAATGTGGATGGCTCTGTTAATCCCACAGGCGCTTGCCATATGGGATGGGTTGGTCGGGACTCCCTGAGCCATGTCATTGACATGTTTTACAAGGAAAATGTCTAAACCTCAGTCATTTAAACTGAAGGTATCGCTATTCAGACATGTATCGAGCAAACAATTAGGAAAGAACTTCGAAGAGTAATAATAGAAGGGGACAATCTACACATCATCAAAGTCATCACAAGCAGCAATAATGTCAGATGGGAGAGCACATTGAAAAGATCAAGCAAATGGAATCTGCTTTCGACCTTGTTGAATACAGACAATGCTACCGAGAAGCGAATCAAATAGTCGACTTTATAGCTCGGAAAGGTATCATTTGTAATAGCTCTACTATCCATTTTGATATGAAACTTTGTACCATCATCCTTAAGGATGATCAAGGAGTCAGATTACAGCTTGTGTAATCGCTCATAATTCTTGCCTACTGTAAAAAAAAATAAAGAGCTAAAACCATATAAAATATTAAAATTTTTAATTAATTTTTAAAATAATATTATACTTATTAATAATAAGATTAATAAGTATAATATTATTTTTAAAATTTTAATATTTTATACTACCTTCGTTTTTTAATATAAATCCTTTTAGATTTTGCACGTTTTTTAAGTACCTAAAAAATAAGGTAAAATATTAACTTTTTTGATCAAATTTTTTTAATAATTATATATTTATTAGTAAAAAGTATGAAATTATTTTAAAAAAATTGATAAAAAGTTAATATTTTCTTATAACTTTTAGGTTCTTAGAAAACGTGAAAATCTAAAATGACTTATATTAAGAAACGAAAGGAGTATAGTTTTTAGAGAGAATTGTACAAAACGACCCTAAACTTGGAAAAGTTTGCAAAGGTTAACCCTCCCCCCTAAAAAAATTGCATGCCCAGCCGGTGAAAAAGGGGAAATGTAATCGGGACAGAGGAGAGAGAGAGAGAGAGAGAGAGAGAGGAACCGGGAGAAGTTAATGAGGGGAGAGAGAGAGTGGGGAGAGAGGAAGATTAAAAAACTGTCAAAGCAACTGTCGAGACCTCCAATTTGGGGTTTCGACACCTCCGCTCTTTACCCCGCTTCGCAGCGTCAATCTCCTTCTGGTTCCTCCAGTCTCAGTCTTTCTCGTCCTATTTCCGATTACTTTACTTCGGGTTCGTTCATCCTGGATCCCTCGGTGCCTCATTCCATTCGCCTGGCACCGCATCAAGTTCGCCTTTGTCTTAGATTTTGGGGTTTTGTCGACCTGTCTCCGACGCTTTGACGTCGAGTTTGTCTTCATCCTAGGACATTGTTGCCTCACTCCCGGCCTTGCCTGCCCCTTTTCATCAGCGTGGAGAGCAGGGTTCCTCTGGTTGGCTTCTGGTCGCTTCCGTACGACTAACCACAAAAAAAAAATCGGGATGGTATTTATATATAAATCTGCTTATATTCTTATTTATATGGTTGGATTTATATATTTCTCATCCTTTGAGTAAACCCGCCTTTAGTTGTTGCAGGAGGATGTGTCTAGTAAATAAAGTAAATAAAACTAAATAAAAGCAAACCGCTCTTTACCCCGCTTCGCAGCGTCGATCTCCTTCTGGTTCCTCCAGTCTTAGTCTTTCTCGTCCTATTTCCGATTACCTTACTTCGGGTTCGTTCATCCTGGATCCCTCGGTGCCTCATTCCATTTGCCTGGCACCGCATCAAGTTCGCCTTTGTCTTGGACTTTGGGGTTTTGTCGATTTGTCTCCGACGCTTTGACTTCGAGTTTGTCTTCATCCTAGGACATCGTTGCCTCACTCCCGACCTTGCCTGCCCCTTTTCATCAGCGTGGAGAGCAGGGTTCCTCCGGTTGGCTTCTGGTCGCTTCCGTACGACTAACCACACAAAAAAATCGGGATGGTGTTTATATATAAATCTGCTTATATTCTTATTTATATGGTTGGATTTATATATTTCTCATCCTTTGAGTAAACCCGCCTTTAGTTGTTGCAGGAGGATGTGTCTAGTAAATAAAGTAAATAAAACTAAATAAAAGCAAACCGACTCTTGTCCAAGCAAATAAATACAAGACTTCCTCCCGTTGTAGTAGAAGGTTGTCAAGATCGATCCACGAGGAAGCGTGTCAGTGCCCGCCTTTTCAGTTCCTTAAATCAACACGAACTCGACCAGAAGAGTACTCGATATCGAGTAGGGTACTCGATCTCCACCACACCGTCGACTAACTGCAAAACAAAAACAAACAGAACGCAAAACGAGGCAAAAACAAGCAATGTCGAGTAACACAGAGTACTCGACGTCAACTTGACCTACTCGACGTCGAGTAGAATTCAGGTGATGTCGAGTGCTTTGCAGTGTAAAAATGTGACCTTTGCAATGACAGAAATAAAACAGAAGCAACACAAAAATTGTGGGAAATTCAATAAACTAAAAGGCTTCTAGAATCGGGGTATCAACGCCACAACGATAACCGTATAAAATAATGCATAAGGTATAAACGATCATGCCTTTTCATCAAATAACTGTCGTTATTAACAAATAGGAATATAGAGGCTTTCACATAAACCCTAATTGTTACTAACCCGTTTTCACATAATTAATCCAAGTTGTATTAAGATCACTTTTGCTTCAATAACACAAACAAGGATCACCTTTAACTTTCGCAAAAGAATCATGCTCGTAGGGATAGAAAACGAAATCGCATCAAAAGATTGTACCTTTATGGCACTACCTTACATGGCTACCGTCGGGCTCACCCCGACCCTAAAAGTTGGGTGACTACTCGCTTCTCATCATGAACAAACTCATCAATAATTTCAAGAAACTAAATTGCATTAAATAAACTCAAATAAAACGTACAACCGATCGAAGCCAAAACGTCTCTCGACAACTCCAACTTGCTCTCGGCCTAAGCTCTCTACTCGCTATCTCCCCCTATGTATTGCTTTGTGGCTTGGCTTGGATGATTCTAAAATCCAACCCCTAAAGCCCTATTTATAGTTTTCCATGTAGCTATTCCAGGAAGAAATAACTATATCTAAATCTAAAACTTTTTATCTAATAACATAAGATAAAATATTATGATAAAGGAAATAAATCTATAAAGGAAACTAGAACTAATATGGATAGATTCCTTCCATCTTGATAGATCTTCACTTGGTGTGGATAGAATGCACGTGCCTTGGTGTAAAAGCAAGCTAATCAACTCGGATTCCACTCGATTTCGGACTCGGACTCGTCAATGGGCTACTCGACGTCGACCAGGTTACTCGACATCGAGTAGGGTCTTCTCCTCCTCTGATGCGGGACCATCTTCTACAGCTCCAAACACACCTATCATTTTAGGAGAAGGACCTATGACTCGAGCCCGAGATAAGAACCTTCAGAGAGACTCATTTCTATTTGTGAGTCATGCTTTGTTCTCGACCACAGTTCAACTCCCGGAGCCAACATTGAAGACTTACATGTGCATTAGAATACAAGATGAGGCCGAGCCTCCTTAGACTTGTTAGGCCGATTCTTGTTAAGTGTTGGACTCCCTTATATTACTATATTTAGTATTAGTTTTACTTAAGTTATTTTAGGAAACTCTAGATGTTATTTTATTTAATTACTTAAAGTATTTCTTTTATCTTCTTTTATCAAGAACTCGACCCAACATCCCCTTGTGGCCTATATATGCCGAGCTCTCCCTTTGTATTAAGTGGGAACTTAATGAATTAGCATTCTCTCATATTGTGTGAAACACTTTGAGTGCAAGTTGATCGATTAGAAGCGGTGCTCATCGATTGCAAATTGGTTATCGTCTCAGCTTAGTTTGCTTTGTGTTTATCAACTTGGCATCAGAGCTTTGGTTTCCGACATCAAAGATTGAGTCTTTTATTTTCTTAAACTCAAAAACCCAAAAAAAGAGTCATTTTCTTGTTTTGGTATTTTACTTCTTGTTCTTTATTTGATTATTGCACTAATCTTTTGTTTGTGATTGTTTGTGGTTGCATAGCCTAAACACATGCCTAGCCGAGATCGTGGAGTCGACCAAAGTGTGCGCAGCTCTTGTGTACACCCTAGCCGACGGCATCCCCTTGTCCCCATAGTCGAGTAAGCTTGGTCGACAGCCCCACAAACACCACAAGAAACCCTAGTTTGTCTATCTTTTTTTATCTTTGGGATATTTGTTTTATCTATTTTATTTGCCTTAATTAAAAATCAGATTTTTATGATAGTTAATTCCTTTTATCTATCACATATATCTTTAAGGCTAAGATAGATCTACTTACCAAATTTATCCAAAGTTGTCTATATATTTATCTTTAGGGATACAAACTTTATCCTTTCACCTTTTATTATTCAGATTTTCGAGTCCTTCATAGCATAGTAGAGTCTTTCTTGCATTAGGTCAAAAAAAAAAAATCAATTTCGAAAATTCTTCAAAAAAAAAAAGAGATTGAACTTGGACCTAGGAGGATAAAATTCACTAGGGCAAAAGTAAGTAAAAAAAAAAAAGAGTATTGTTCATCTAGTGCAAGAAAGCTCCCAAGGACCTATTTTGGTGAATCTCTCAAGAACTAGTTGACATTACCTATCTTCCATACACATTACCTCCACAAAACACAAAATTGAAACCCTACCTTGCAACTACAACATCCTAACTTAAGGTTTTCAATCAAAAGAGGTAAATTTCCTAGTTTTCTTTTATTTCTTTTATTTTCCAGTTTTGTCAATTACTCTTCTCTTGTGTCAAGTACTGTTGGTTTGAATTCTCTTATTGTCGAGCAATTTTCTCCTGATTTCGAGTGCTTTGTTGCTTGTGTCGAGTACTGATCTTGTCGATCGAGTGCTCCTTGTTGCTTTGTCGAGTTGATTTCCTAGTTGTCGAGTGTTCTCAGCCCACGTCGAGTTCGCTCTTCTTGTGTCGAGTGCTTTTGCTTGCTTTGTGAAGGGTGTCGAGTACTCTCCTTTGATTGTCGAGTGCTCTTAGTCCCTTGTTTCATTCATTCTATTATATATACTTTGATTTTTAGTTTTTTGCTTGAGTGTTGATTTGCCCAAGGCGGATTGCCCCAACAAGCGTGACATACCAATTAGAGAGGGAGTGTGAGCGAAACACATTGTGAGCTTGTTTATATTTTACTAATCTTTTACATAGTTCTGTGTTTGTCTTTTCTTTGTGATGTCTCAGCACGGAAACAACGATGCCAACAATGGCGATAACGACGCCAACTCCAGCACCACCGTTACCCCTGAAATATTCAACACTATGATGAACAACATGAACGCCCACATAGCTAGCATGGCTACCGTCGCTGGAGTCGTGGCTACATTGACTACAAAGGTGGCGGCATTGGAGTCTAGGCCGAGTGGTTCTAATACCATGGGTGGCCGAGGTGAGCAAAGGCGTGACGAAGTGCCTCGCGATGAAAGGGAAGTAATTCATCCTAACCCTAATCCTAATCCCAACATTGATAATCCTTTATTTGATGAGAACGACTCTCCACGAGGGGAGAGGTATGGTAGAAATAATAGATTTGCTAATGCGCAGGGACAGGGTAGAGGAAGAGGGAGAGGCCGAGCCCAGCAGGAGGACTACTACTATTCGGAGCGCGACGACGACTTCCAAGAAGAGGAGTATTGGGAGCCACGTCATCGTAGGAACGATAGAGGAGGTCAATACCAATACAGAGAGCCTAAAAATCCTGACGAGGACAACATAGGTAAGGTAAAGGTAAAGATTCCTCCTTTTGCAGGTAAAACTGATCCAGATACTTACATTGATTGGGAAACTAAGATGGATCAAATTTGGAATTGTCATAACTTCTCTGAGCCTAAAAAGGTGCAATTAGCTTCTTTAGAATTTCAAGGGTTTGCTTTAATTTGGTGGGATAATCTGAATAAAGAAAGAAGAAGAGCCCTTGATGCGCCTATCGCTTCTTGGAACCAACTAAAGGCACTAATGAGAAGTAGGTTTGTTCCTCAACACTATGCTAGAGAGCTTAGACAACGTTTAGAAAACCTTAAACAAGGTAACAAAACTATTGAGGAAACCTTTAATGCAATGCAAGAAACCATGGCTAGGGCTAATGTAGTTGAACCCTATGAAGATACAAATGCTAGGTTTCTTAGAATATTGCACCCCGCTTTGGCTCATGATATTGATTGTTTTCCTTATTTTATGCCTACTGAGCTTTTACACTTAACAATAAAGGTAGAAATAGGAGCACGCTATAGGAGCCAAAGGAGGATGTTGAGTGGCCAGCAGCAGGGATGGCGCCAAAGCCGACCTCAATAGCCCCAATGGCGTGGTGATGGTGGCGCACGAGATCGACCAAGCCAGCCCCAAGGAAGAGGAGAAAGTCGAGCACCCCAGCAGCCCCTCGACAAGGGAAAGTCGCCAATGTTTGGACGTGATTCGTTTGGGGTATCTACTGGCCCCAAAGGGAGTAATCCTAACCCTTCTACCACTAGATCTAGAGATATTGTATGCTTTAAATGCCAAGGTAGAGGTCATTATATGAAGGATTGCCCTAATAAGAAAACTCTCATGATAAATCACCTAGGATAATATGAATCTGAAAATTCTTGTGATGAACATGATGAGCATGCTAATGATGATAACGATCAAAACCTTAACCTTATATGCTATGATGATGATGATGGTGTCGAATGTGAACATGGAGAGTCTTTGATTGTTAGAAGAGTATTAAGTGTTGTTCCTACTCCCAGTGATGACAATCAACGTGAAAACTTGTTTCATACTCGCTCTTTAGTTAAAGGAAAGGTTGTTAATGTGATCATTGATGGTGGTAGTTCTTGTAATCTAGCTAGTCAAGAAATGGTTGATAAATTGCAACTATCTACCGTCCAACACCCTAGACCTTATAATTGCATTGGATGAATGACTGTGGAAATCTGAAAGTAAATAGGCAAGTTAAGGTGCATTTTAAACTAGGACATTATAAAGATGATGTTTTATGTGATATTGTGCCTATGCAAGCTTCTCATATTTTATTGGGTCGTCCTTGGCAATCTGATCGTAAGGTCATACATGATGGGTTTACTAATCGCTACTCCTTTACTTTTCAGGGAACGAACGTCGTTCTCAAGCCTATGTCGTCTACACAAGTGGCTGATGAGATTGAGAAGCGCAAGGTAAGTAAAGGTGAGTTAGATAAGGCATCTCAGTCGAGCCAAGTGGGTTCACATACTCGGCCTAAGGAAGTGTTTTTGGGTTCCAAGAGCACGTTCATAGACAAGTTTGTGGATGGGGAAACAACCCTCATGCTTCTATGCAAAGGGTTGAATATGTTGAGTGAGGAGCTTAGAGCTACCCTCCCTCCTCACATCCTATCTCTTCTTGAAGAGTATAAGGATGTATTCCCCGATGCCATACCAGCAGGTCTACCCCCAATTCGTGGAATTGAGCATCAAATTGATCTTATTCCAGGGGCTGCCTTGCCTAATAGGCCTGCTTATCGTATAAATCCCACTGAGACCCAAGAGGTCCAATCCCAAGTCCAGAAACTGTTGGATAAGGGATATATTAGAGAAAGCTTAAGTCCTTGTGTTGTGCCTGTGTTATTAGTCCCTAAGAAAGATGGTTCATGGAGAATGTGTGTAGATTGTAGGGCTATTAACAATATTACTGTCAAATATTGTCATCCTATTCCACGCTTAGATGATATGCTAGATGAATTGCATGGTGCTTCTATATTCTCAAAATAGATCTTAGGAGTGGCTATCATCAAATTAGAATGAAGGAAGGCGATCAATGGAAAGCAGCATTTAAAACTAAGCTTGGGTTATATGAGTGGTTGGTTATGCCTTTTGGTTTAACTAATGCTCCAAGTACTTTTATGAGATTAATGAATCATGTGCTTAGGAACTTTATAGAGAAATTTGTTGTTGTCTATTTTGATGATATTCTTATTTATAGCAAATCTCCTGATGACCATAAAGCACATCTTAAAGAAGTACTTCAAACCTTAAGAAATGAACACTTATATGCTAATTTAAAGAAATATGAGCTACGTAATGAACAAGTGTCTTTTCTTGATTTTGTAGTGAGCTCGAATGGACTGCGTGTCGATGAGGCAAAGATCAAAGCCATACAAGAGTGGCCGACGCCGACTACCATTGGCCATGTGCGCAGCTTCCAAGGCTTGGCGAGCTTCTATAGGCGTTTCGTGCGCGACTTCAGCACCATCTCACCCCCTCTCACGAAGCTCACGAAAAAGCGGTGCGAGTTCAAGTGGGAAGCAGCTCAGGAAGAGGCATTCAACACGCTCAAGGACAAGCTCACCCACGCACCCCTATTCGCACTTCCGGACTTCTCTCGGCCGTTTGAAGTCGAGTGTGATGCTAGCGGAGTTGGAATTGGTTGAGTTCTCATGCAAGAAGGTAAACCTATTGCTTTCTTTTCTGAGAAACTTAAAGGTGCTTGTATTAATTACTCTACATATGATAAAGAGTTGTATGCATTGTATAGAGTTCTTAAGACTTGGTCTCATTACCTGTGGCCTAGAGTGTTTATTCTTAGGACTGATCATGAATCATTAAAACACTTTAAAAGCCAAGATAAACTTGATAGGAGACATGGTAGATGGATGGAGTTCATTGAAACATTTCCTTATGTGATTAAATATAAGAAAGGCAAAGACAATGTGGTTGCTGATGCTTTATCTAGAAGACATGTTCTTTTAACCACTTTGGATTCTAGAGTCTTAGGCTTTATTTACATTAAGGAATTGTATGAAAATGATCTAGATTTTGGTGAGTACTTTCGAAAATGCAAGGAACATGGCCTTAACGAAAATTTCGATATACATGATGGTTTCTTATTTCGAAAGAATCAAGTGTGCATTCCTAGATGTTCTCTGCGATTACTACTTGTTAGTGAAGCCCATAGTGGTGGATTAATGGGACATTTTGGGAGAGATAAAGCTTATCATACTTTAAAAACACACTTTTATTGGCCACATATGCTTAGGGATGTAGAACATTGCCTAAAAAGATGTATTGATTGCTTAAAGGCCAAATCTAAGCTTATGTCTCATGGCTTATACACGCCACTACCCACACCCTCAGCCCCTTGGGAAGACATTTCTATGGACTCTATTGTTGGGTTGCCTAGAACTCAGAAGGGGAGGGATTCTATATTTGTAGTGGTTGATAGGTTCTCTAAAATGGCTCACTTTATTGCATGTCATAAAACTGATGATGCTACCAATGTTTCTAATCTATTCTTTAGAGAAGTAGTTAGGTTGCATGGCATGCCAAAAACAATTGTTAGTGATAGGGATGTGAAATTCGTAAGTCATTTTTGGCGAACTTTATGGAATAAATTGGGAACTAGATTGCTATTCTCTACTTCTAGCCACCCCCAAACTGATGGCCAAAATGAGGTGACTAATAGAACTCTTACAAATGTCCTAAGAGCCATAATTAGGAAGAATTTGAAACTTTGGGAAGAAGTCTTACCTCATGTGGAGTTTGTTTATAATAGAACTATGCATTCTGCGACAAAAATCACTTCATTTGAATGTGTCTATGGTGTTAATCCGCTAACCCCTTTTGATCTTACCCCATATCCTATGAGAGAGAAAGAATCATTTGAAGCAGGTAAGCATGTCGAGTTCGTTAAGGAGCTACATGAACGGACACGTCAAAAGCTTATGCAAAAGGCTGAGTACAACGCTAATAAGGCCACTAAGGGACGCCGATTGGTCACTTTCTAGCCTGGGGATCTTGTGTGGGTGCACCTGAGGAAGGAGAGGTTTCCAGAAGCACGGAAGAGCAAGCTTTCACCTCGAGGTAATGGACCGTTAAAAGTGATTAGAAGAGTGGGCGACAATGCCTACCAACTGGAGCTTCCTGGAGATTATTGCGTGAGCGCAACTTTCAACGTCGCTGATCTAATCCCTTACTTTGTTGTGGATGAAGACTTGGATTCGTGGTCGAATCCTTTCCAAGAAGGGGAGGTTGATGCGGGACCATCTTCTAAAGCTCCAGACCCACCTATCATCTTAGGAGAAGGACCTATGACTCGAGCCCGAGCTAAGAAGCTTCAGAGAGACTCATTCCTATTTGTGAGTCATGCTTTGTTCTCGACCACGGTTCAACTCCCGGAGCCAACATTGAAGACTTACATGTGCATTGGAATACAAGATGAGGTCGAGCCTCCTTAGACTTGTTAGGCCGATTCTTGTTAAGTGTTGGACTCCCTTATGTTACTATTTTTAGTATTAGTTTTACTTAAGTTATTTTAGGAAACTCTAGATGTTATTTTATTTAATTACTTAAAGTATTTCTTTTATCTTCTTTTATCAAGAACTCGGCCCAACAGCCCCTTGTGGCCTATATATGCCGAGCTCTCCCTTTGTATTCAGTGGGAACTTAATGAATTAGAATTCTCTCATATTGTGTGAAACACTTTGAGTGCAAGTCGATCGATTAGAAGCGGAGCTCATCGATTGCAAATTGGTTATCGTCTCAGCTTGGTTTGCTTTGTGTTCATCAATTTCGCAAGACTTGGTGATCCTAGTATCCATGAGCCCCCTCCTTGTGCCTCCAAGTTGTCCGATTGGTTGTTTAGGGTTGTAGAGGCGAGTTATATAGTCATTGGTATTGGTTCCTACCCTCTGAGGAGGCCTGGGGTCTTTATCTTGTTCTATATAGATCGACTCAGTCCTTACCGGTCGTGTCTTTTCAATTCTTGCACCTAAATTTCGAGTCTTGCTTATTTCTTTCGAGTCTTTGTTTGTTTATTTCATAGTCGATATCGAGTTAGTCTTGTTCTTGAGTTTCTTGCTGCGTCTTGTCTTGTTCTTGGTCGACATCGAGAGCTTTCTTGGTGTTCTTGGTCTTTCTTGCTTCCGTTCTTTCATTTCTTGTTTGATTGTCGAAGATCGGGCCATCCTGCGGCTAACCCCGTATCATCCTCGGTTGCACTTGAGCTCGGGCAGCTTCTGGACTCGACATGTTGTACTCAACATCGAGTAGGCTTACTCGAGGTCGACTAGGTTCGGGCTCCTCGAGTGCTCCTGCTCGATTTCGTGTGACTTTCTGGCTCCGGGTGTACTCAACATCGATTAGATCTAGTCGAAGTCGAGTAGGTCTGCCAGCTTTCAACAATCTGCTCCGTTCTTGAAACGCACTTTCCCGAGTCTTCGTTTGTCGGATTGACACATATGAGTATGCGTTGGAAACCTTTTTTCGAGGGCTACAACTCTCATGAAGACATCAGAACTTGATTCCGAATGATGAATGGTGAAAAATGGCGTTTTCTCCGGCTGCACCATCATTAGTTTCTTCATGACTTTCCTTTAAGCTCCAAAGTACGCCCGATTTCTGCGAAATTAAACAGAAACTAGTGTAGACTCCATAATTCGGAAAATAAGTGTAAACTATGTAGAATCTGTACTATTCTAACCCCAAATGCATGAAATGTTAACAGAAATCGATATAAAAGTAAGTATAAAACATGGCAAATTAGGCTCACAACAAACACCACATACTTAATCTTGCTTGTCCTTAAGCAATACTTTTAATGGTCATTCAGGGGAAGAGTTCAAACTCTGAACATCTTAGATTTATTGCCATATAACCCTGCAAATAATTACCATCCTCGAAAAGGTACCAATGTCACAAATCCATGCATGTGCAATAAAAAGCAACATCTACTCACAAAAGGAGGGTTATGCAAAACAATTCATAAGTGACAAAGCATTAATAATGAAGAGGACTTTAATTTAAGCTCAATAAGGAGTAGATTGGTAAAAGGCTAAAGGTGGGCAATTTTTGGCCATGTGGTGCTAATGATATGGGGAAATGGAGTACTTTCCAAACTTTCATACCACATTCCTTCTTCCTTTGATTTCTCACCTTTTGCTCATCGCTCATTTCTTTTTTTTTTTCAATATTATGCTTTTACCTCTGTAACTTCAGCACTGCCTTCTCGCGAGTCGCAAACATGGGTGTTATGAATGGCCCCGATTACTTAGTGCTTCGGACTTCTCACCTTGGTGTCCCATCCCGCGGAACTATTATCTCGACGCAGGTAGGGTCGATCTACCTTTATCTCCTGAGGTGATCGGATTTTCTTTCACTCATTAAATTTTCCATAAACTTTTCAATTTCATGCCAAACTCCAAATATGATAACAACACAAATTCCATATAATAATCTCCATAATGTAGCTTTTATTCACAACATAATCCCCAGATAGGAAATAAGGTAAAGAATGGGCAATATTCAGATCATGTGGAGCAATATATGAAATAAGGCATAATATGGCTTTTGTGATGCATAAGCATAGGTAAAGCTAGAATATAACAATATGAGCATTATATGGAAATATAAAGTCCTCAATCCTCTTATAATGCAATATGTCAAAAGCAATATCAATCTTACCTCCTTTCATGGTGTTTTTTTTATAAAAATATGCACTTCATTGTGGCTTCCCTTGACTATGCAATTTCATGCTATATCTCTAATGAATTTAATTTTGCATCGTCGAGTTCAATTTTAAGCTTCCATGACACTAATCAAAATTTTCAATGGGTGTCATTTTTTATAAACTTTGGGAAACATGCATAAAAGCACATAGATTGATAATATGAATTCCAAAATAGCCATGTATGAGCAATTCGAAAAATAAACTTAAAATATGCACACATAATGTCAAATAAAATCAAATATGCATGAAGTAAGCCCTTCCCCCACCCCATACTTAAACATTATAGTGTCCTCGCTATATAAATACAAGGGTAAAGAAAGAAACTCACTAGACAGGTGTGCTGGTCGTCGGAATTGAGTGCAATGTTGCTGCAGAAGTGGTCGACATCGAGTGAAGGTGGTCGATATCGAGTAGATGTCGTCGACTTCGACTATAATTACTCGACTTCGACTACAGTGAAGCCTCCAGGGTGGTTTTCCTCGACCACATGCTCCTTTTGCTCGAGATGAGTGGTCGACGTCGAGTAGGCTGCTCGACGTCGAGTACTTCTGCTGCTTCTTTGTACCTGCAAAAATCGTTAGAAAAGAAATACCCACAATAGAAGAACTTAAAAACAATGTCCAAAAACCATAAACCAAAAACCAAAAACCAATGTCCAAAAATTCAAAAACTAAGTGTTTTATTTACAAGCTCTATACTTTATAGTCGCTAGGCTGACTTTCTCCGTGAAAGCTCAAGGTGGCATCTGCAGGGCCCATGTAGCTTGGGCTTCAAACAAGACTCCATTGGAAACCCTGCACAATCGCACATACCAAGGCAAACCTCTCCCATGTATAGATAAATCTTTAATTGAAATAGGAGAAGAGATGTCCGTACCTTGGCTTACCGTTGAAAAATCGGAATTGGGGACCTCGGGATCTGGTCGACTTTGAGGACATGTACTCGAAGTCGAGTACTTACCTTCGTCTGGTGGCTTGCTCGTCAAAGAGGAGGGAGTCGAGGAGGAAGAGGGTTGGTTGACGTTGAGTAGACTACTCGATGTCGAGTACTGCTCTGCTTCGGGTGGTCCACTCGATGAAGGCGCAGTCGGTGGAGAGCTCGGGTTCTGTTCGACGTCGACTAGATTACTAGACGTCGAGTACTCCTGGTCGACATCGACCCCATACTTGAATCCTGGCAAGGCATCCGAAAAGAAGTTAGTCAATATCGACTTACCTTGGTCGATGTCGAGTAGGTCCTCTGTATCGTCGTTCAGGATGGCCATGATCTCCTCCACATGTGCTTCCATATCCCTCTTTTCCAGCTCCTCGGGGGTAATATTTCTTACCTTAGGCTCCCCGCAAGTAATGTACCTGGCTGATATTGATTTGACCTCTTCCATGGGACCTGTATGCCTTTCAGTTTTGTTAAAAGAATACTCAATTACCACATCGCTGATGTTGAAAGTGAGTACTGCCTTCCTTACGCTTATGTTGGCATCCACTGTCGCCAAGAAGGGCCTTCCTAGAAGGATTGGACAAGCAGGGTCCTCTGCCATATCAATAACTAAGAAATCAGCAGGGACAAAGAACTTACATACTTCACCAGTACATTGTCCACCATGCCTGTTGGGATTACCACAATGTTGTTCGCCATGTATAACTTTGCATCCACAGGCTCTAGAGCACCTATCTTTGTAACACCCCCTTTTTAATCCCAAGGGAACGTTACAACGCCAGTGAATCCGCAGACTTTAATGTCTTTGAATTCACCTAAGGCTTATAGGGACATGCAACCATGCTCCCATAAACAAGATGATACTTCAAGCAGTTGAATAAATTAAGGCGGAAGTCAATTAAATATCAAAGTTTGGAATATTCAATCACAACAACCTAGCTAATATACCAAAAACCATAAAGTGTAAATATACTTCAAAGTGACTAAAACCAGCATAGCATTTCGGAAACTTTAATTGTATAAAACTGTAGTTTGAAAGTCCATTGATGATATCCTCTCTTCAGCTCTTTCCTGCTCCGCTGCTCTCACTAGACCTGTGGAATATGGCCTGGTGTTTCGTGAGAACGAAGGACACCAGCCATCCAATAAATAGGATGGTTAGTACAATTAAGACTAGCAAATCATGGGGAAATGTTCAGACTTTAACCATGCAGTGACCATAAAACGGTATGTCATAGGTTAAGGGAAAGACATGAATATTTAAAGTGGAAACTGGTAAAAAGGCAAAATTCCAAACATGACTCAGATCATCGTGAGGATCGATGATACGATAAGATAAGGAATTATACCTCGAGTAAAAGTGAAGTATAATATAACTGAATTGATCACCTATTAATAATTTCAATAATAACAATAATGTATATATGTAAATATAACACAATATAGAAATGTAGTGACACGGGTCCAGACTCAACTAGGACTGCGACCTGAGACTTTGAAGTCTAATAGGGACACGGGTCCAGACTCAACTAGGACTGCGACCTGAGACTTTGAAGTCTAATAGGGACACGGGTCTAGACTCAACTAGGACTGCGACCTGAGACTTTGAAGTCTAAAAGGGACACGGGTCCAGACTCAACTAGGACTGCGACCTGAGACTTTGAAGTCTAATAGGGACACGGGTCCAGACTCAACTAGGACTGCTACCTGAGACTTTGAAGTCTAAAAGGGACACGGGTCCAGACTCAACTAGGACTGCGACCTGAGACTGTTTGAAGTCTAGATATTCCATGGAACCTTTTAGATTGGGCTTTACACTATTCCCAACCTGCGAGATAACCCTCGCAACTGACTTTAAGTCAATCCGCACCACGTGAGATGCACATATTAAGTATAACAACTTTAATATTTAATACTAGGTGATCATAATAAGAACATTAAATCAACAAGGATGTACAAGCACGGATATTTCAAAGGATCTTAATATCACATGCTATTAATTTGCATGAAGGAAACAAACAGAATTTCATGCACTTCGGAAGATGAAAATGGGCAATTTTTATTTATCTCGAGTTATAAACCAAATAACACATTTAATACACATATAACTATCATTCATTTAATAATTGCCCATTAATTTATACTCATGCTAATTTATGAATAAAAAGATAAATTACATCAAGCAGACGGGTATGCAATTTATCGAAATTGGCAAGGAAATTGGCCATAGGGCCGCATTCGACACGGAGGAATTTAAAAGACGCATCAAAATAATCACGAAACACGCAAAGGGCGTTTGAACGAAATCACTTGCCTTGACTTTCGATGATCATCTGATGACAACCAGGCGAGATTTTAGCACCTATCGAATCCAACGGAAAAAGGAATATTAATATTGATATTTTATGAAATTAACTTTACTTAATTCAATTTAAAATTGAATTAATTCTATAAAGTTAAATATTATATACCAATATGAATTCCTCGAGGAGCGGGATCCGGCGTGAGTACTTCGAGATTTCTTGGTGTCGCTGAAACGGGCAAGAATCGAACAATTTAGAAACATTGGCCACTTAACTTAATAACTAATTAAATTAGGGCCAAAAACGGAAATAGTATAAAATAAGGGAGGCTTTTGTAATTAAAACAAAAGAGATTAAAAACCCCATTTGTTTCTTCTTCACTCACGTACAGAGGAGGCAGGACAAAGCGACGAAGCTCCTCGGCGATGACTGAAAACGGCAACGGCGATGGCTCGACGCGGCGATTGGCGACGGTGGTGACGAAGGGCAGCAGCGGTGATGGTGACGGTGCAGCAGCGGCACTCGGACAGGGATCGAAGGCAGCGCGATGGTGGTCGTGGCGGAGGCAATCGATTGAGCTCGATCGATTCGCTGTTCACAGGCGCGCTTCTGGCAAGGCTCCGACTGCAGGGGTACAATCGGCGTAGGCAATGGCTGGCTGTGGTCGGCTCCGGACTCCGGTCGCCAGCGGTGGTGGACTGCTAGCGAGGTGCGGTGATGGTGGTGGTCGGGGATGTCGATCACGGCTCTCGGAAGGATTAGGAGAGGAGACTGTGATGTTTGTTTGACTGATGAAGAATAACGAGGGCCTTCCCTCTATTTATAAGGTTGAAATTGAATGGGATGGTGATGAAAGGAGATCACGCAGCTTCCATATCTCAGATTCGGTTGATTTGGATTGGGGGTAAGCTTGTTTGGACTTATCTGAAAGAAGTTACACACTTGGAGAAGAAGGAAAAGGTAAAAGAAAAAGAATTACATCTTTTGTCATTGTTTTACCGTAGCCAATCCAAAGAGAAAAAAAATGGGCCTTCTTGGCTCTTGGACCACTATACTTTGGGCTAACTTTTGGGCTGAAAATTCTGAGCATCTAAATACACAAATTAGGTCAACAATAGGCCCTTTTATTGGGTTGCCTCTTGTAGAAATGAAATATGAATTTGATTATATATATGAAAATCTATATAGCAATATATATTTAGCGGAGAGAAATATTATTTAATTTAACTTTATAAATTAAATAAATTAAATAGCAAGAAAGTTTAGAGGATAAAGTTAGAATAATATAATTATTCTAATTTATATTAATATCTTATGTGAATTTATTGTCTTCCTAAATTCACATAGTATAGTATAATATTATCTAAAGAAATATCCCAAAAATAATTTGGGGTATTTCATACCTCCCTCCTTAAAAATAAGTTTCGTTCCGAAACTTAGAAAAAGAAAAAGGAAAGAGAAATGAGTTGAAGATAGGATAGTAACCTCGAAATAGATGAGAGAATATAGATTGATCAAAGCAGAGCTAGGTGTATTTAACAATAGTTCATGAATGGGTAGAATTTAAGCATGTTTCGCTTAATGTACCTATCGAATATGTGAGCGATGAGAATTACATCTAAAGTAACTCATTGCTTTCTGAACTCCTTAATGGCAATGTTTGAAACTTTTAACCCTATGAAAACAGTGTATCTCAATAACTATAAATATCTAAAATAAGGATAATAAAATTTCGAAAGACATTCTTTAATAATCACACTCGTTGCTCGGGATAAGTGAACTCGCATCTCATAAGAAACGGGGTTAACTAGCTTGTCATTGGCTTTCGTCTCAGCCCCATCTGGCTTCCTTTTCTAGGTTGTCAAATGGCCCGGCCGGGTGGCTTTGAAGGCAACCATTGTGACAAAACTAGTCAGTTTTATTCATATGAGTTGAGTTATAGGTCTTCGTCTCCTGGTTTATCGATATGAACGTTGTCCGGTTCTTCAGCACATGCGTCCTTGCGTCCTTGTCTTCATAAATTGTGAATATCTATATTTAAAATTAATATTCTCAAACTTTTACCAATGAGAGTTTGGTTGCTCGATCATGGAAAGAAGAGATGAGATATATAACCCATGATCGTTTAATACTATCGAGATTTAGAAAGGACGAACCTACATGCATAAAGAGTTACTAATTATCCCCATAAAGGACCTTACGTATGACATATCGATTGTTAATCACTGATTTCACATGCGGGTATTAGTCCTGCTTATACAGAAGTGAAACAGAGGAGCCCTTCTAAAGTCTATAGGGAGCACTTCCCGACTCTTTTTCGATATCTATAAAAACACGGGCTGACCAAATTGATATGGAATCAGAAGTATCAACATACTAAAGCTGACTGTATAACATGAGAGGAGTATTAGTAGGGAAGTGTGCGAAGCTTATATGGTATTCAACGTTAGAATATTGCCAATTCGCACACCAATTCCTCACTTTGACTCGAACCTATAAGGTTGTAAAGACGAATCCAAAATTGACTAGTTATAATAATAATACCGAAAAGTTAATTCCTAGATATGGAGTTCATCGGAACACTCGCACAATGACTCACTTTATTGAAATGCTAGAACAGTTTAACATAAAGAAATTACTAAACAGCTTGACATTGCACAATTTTTTTCTTTTCAGTGTAGCTTACTCCTGTTCGTCAGCCTCCGTAATGGCATCTAAAGTGTAAAGCTTAGGACCTTGATTAGACGTCTCTTCCATTGGGGCCTTGTTCTTATTCTGCATTTTAGGTTTCGACGCAACTTGCATGTTATGACCCCATGGTGGAGGTGGGTTTGTTGCTGAGTTTGGAGCTCGCGGTGCATTTGCTGAAGCTTGTTGTGACCGAGCTTGATCATTATCCGAGTTTCTACAAAACTTCTCCATATGCCCATACCTTCCACATCCTCTACAAACTCGGGCGTTCTCCTCACATGCAGGCCTCTTATGGCCCGACTTACCACAGTTGTAGCAAATTACTGGCTGACCACTTCTCGCAGAGATAATATCCTGACCTGGTTGGGTGCGGCCACTTGCCGACCCCCCATCAGATGCAGAAGGAGCTGGCCTCTTCGAGCAAGAATATTGCTGACGATCTCTCCTTCGATCGTACATCTCCTGAGTCCTTCTGCTTTCCTCAAGGGTAGCCTCAACTCTGTACGCTGTGTCAATATAAGCATCAAGAGTCTCGTTTTTGTAAGCCAACATCTGCAGCTTCAACTCTGGGTACATCCATTCATGAAAATAATCAACCTTGTGCTTCTCAGTTTGTACCAGTTCCTCAGCGTAGGGCAGCAGCTCATAAAACTTGTTCACCAGTTGAGCTAATTTCATCCTCTGGGTGTTAGGGTAGAGGAACTCTCTCTTCTTTTCTACCCTCAGCGACGAAGAGAAGTAATGGTCGGTGACAAGCTTCTTGAAGATCTCCCAAGAAGGATCACTGGCCCAAGTGTGGTAGGCAGTTTCCCATCACTGTCCAGCTACGCCCTTCAGGTACAAAGCAACAATATGTACCTTCGTGTCATCGGAGCAGTGGATACCTCGGAAAACTTTCTCAATGTGCGTGAACCATTGGACCACTTTGAACGGCTCACCGGTTCCATCATAGTTGTCCACCTTGCTAGCATTGACCGATTTTAGGACATTGCTGTAGGTGTCCATCGGTCCAGTTGGGTGGTTAGGCGGAGGGTTAGGTGTCACCCGATCTCTATTTGTTGTACACCCGTTAAGAGGTGGACGCCTATGCTCTCCCACTACCTCAGCCACAGCTTCTCTTACCATTCCTTTCAAAGCTTGCATCAACTCCTCGTTCAGCATGTTACCAGCCGAGGCGTGCTGCCTCTGGCTGTCATGAGAAACCCTAGGCTGGCTTTGGCCGCCATTCTGTGAGTGATCCTCCGACTCATCCACCTGCTCCATTCGTGGGTTCGAAATATGATTCTCCACTCGATGAGAGTTAGGTGGCGGCATGATGGGCTCAGTAGCGGCTTTGGTACGTCCTCTAGTATTCATGATCTGAAGGTAGGAGATACTATATTAATCAACTCGACGAGATAATCCAGAAAGCGAGATTTAGAACAAGAATAAAGAGTATAACCTTAGTCTATGGCAGGAGCAGGAGCTTGAGCAGGACTATCGGACAATCATTTTAAAATCATTTCCAAAATTGCTTACGTTTTTAAATATAACTTAGTTTTGATAGAACCATTTGAAATTCACTTTAGAAATCATTTTTGAAATTCGAATTAAAATGTTTTAAAAACCTACAGCTCTGATACCACCTTCTGTAACACCCCCTTTTTAATCCCAAGGGAACGTTACAACGCTAGTGAATCTGCAGACTTTAATGTCTTTGAATTCACCTAAGGCTTATAGGGACATGCAACCATGCTCCCATAAACAAGATGATACTTCAAGCAGTTGAATAAATTAAGGCGGAAGTCAATTAAATATCAAAGTTTGGAATATTCAATCACAACAACATAGCTAATATACCAAAAACCATAAAGTGTAAATATACTTCAAAGTGACTAAAACCAGCGTAAAATTTCGGAAACTTTAATTGTATAAAACTGTAGTTTGAAAGTCCATTGATGAAAGTCCTCTCTTCAGCTCTTTCCTGCTCCGCTGCTCTCACTAGACCTGTGGAATATGGCCTGGTGATTCGTGAGAACGAAGGACACCAGCCATCCAATAAATAGAATGGTTAGTACAATTAAGACTAGCAAATGATGGGGAAAATGTTCAGACTTTAACCATGCAGTGACCATAAAACAATATGTCATAGGTTAAGGGAAAGACACGAATATTTAAAGTGGAAACTGGTAAAAAGGCAAAATTCCAAACATGACTCAGATGATCGTGAGGATCGATGATACGATAAGATAAGGAATTATACCTCGAGTAAAAGTGAAGTATAATATAACTGAATTGATCACCTATTAATAATTTCAATAATAACAATAATGTATATATGTAAATATAACACAATATAGAAACATAGTGACACGGGTCCAGACTCAACTAGGACTGCGACCTGAGGCTTTGAAGTCTAATAGGGACACGGGTCCAGACTCAACTAGGACTGCGACCTGAGACTTTGAAGTCTAATAGAGACACGGGTCTAGACTCAACTAGGACTGCAACCTGAGACTTTGAAGTCTAAAAGGGACACGGGTCCAGACTCAACTAGGACTGCGACCTGAGACTTTGAAGTCTAATAGGGACACGGGTCCAGACTCAACTAGGACTGCGACCTGAGACTTTGAAGTCTAAAAGGGACACGGGTCCAGACTCAACTAGGACTGCGACCTGAGACTGTTTGAAGTCTAGATATTCCATGGAACCTTTTAGATTGGGCTTTACACTATTCCCAACCTGCGAGATAACCCTCGCAACTGACTTTAAGTCAATCCGCACCACGTGAGATGCACATATTAAGTATAACAACTTTAATATTTAATACTAGGTGATCATAACAAGAACATTAAATCAACAAGGATGTACAAGCACGGATATTTCAAAGGATCTTAATATCACATGCTATTAATTTGCATGAAGGAAACAAACAGAATTTCATGCACTTCGGAAGATGAAAATGGGCAATTTTTATTTATCTCGAGTTATAAAACAAATAACACATTTAATACACATATCACTATCATTAAATTAATAATTGCCCATTAATTTATACTCATGCCAATTTATGAATAAAAAGATAAATTACATCAAGCAGACGGGTATGCAATTTATCGAAATTGGCAAGGAAATTGGCCATAGGGCCGCATTCGACACGGAGGAATTTAAAAGGCACATCAAAATAATCACGAAACACGCAAAGGGCGTTTGAACGAAATCACTTGCCTTGACTTTCGATGATCAGCTGATGACAACCAGGCGAGATTTTAGCACCTATCGAATCCAACGGAAAAAGGAATATTAATATTGATATTTTACGAAATTAACTTTACTTAATTCAATTTAAAATTGAATTAATTCTATAAAGTTAAATATTATATACCAATATGAATTCCTCGAGGAGCGGGATCCGGCGTGAGTGCTTCGAGATTTCTTGGTGTCGCTGAAACGGGCAAGAATCGAACAATTTAGAAACATTGGCCACTTAACTTAATAACTAATTAAATTAGGGCCAAAAACGGAAATAGTATAAAACAAGAGAGGCTTTTATAATTAAAACAAAAGAGATAAAAAACCCCATTTGTTTCTTCTTCACTCACGTACAGAGGAGGCAGGACAAAACGACGAAGCTCCTCGGCGATGACTGAAAACGGAAACGGAGATGGCTTGACGCGGAGATTGGCGACGGTGGTGACGAAGGGCAGCAACGGTGATGGTGACGGTGCAGCAGCGGCACTCGGACAGGGATCGAAGGCAGCGCGATGGTGGTCGTGGCGGAGGCAATCGATTGAGCTCGATCGATTCGCTGTTCACAGGCGTGCTTCCGGCAAGGCTCCGACTGCAGGGGTGCAATCGGCGTAGGCAATGGCTGGCTGTGGTCGGCTCCGGACTCCGGTCGCCAGCGGTGGTGGACTGCTAGCGAGGTGCGGTGATGGTGGTGGTCGGGGATGTCGATCACGGCTCTCGGAAGGATTAGGAGAGGAGACTGTGATGTGTGTTTGACTGATGAAGAATAACGAGGGCCCTCCCTCTATTTATAAGGTTGAAATTGAATGGGATGGTGATGAAAGGAGATCACGCAGCTTCCATATCTCAGATTCGGTTGATTTGGATTGGGGGTAAGCTTGTTTGGACTTATCTGAAAGAAGTTACACCCTTGGAGAAGTAGGAAAAGGTAAAAGAAAAAGAATTCCATCTTTTGTCATTGTTTTACCGTAGCCAATCCAAAGAGAAAAAAAAATGGGCCTTTTTGGCTTTTGGACCACTATACTTTGGGCTTACTTTTGGGCTGAAAATTCTGAGCATCTAAATACACAAATTAGGTCAATAATAGGCCCTTTTATTGGGTTGCCTCTTTTAGAAATGAAATATGAATTTGATTATATATATGAAAATCTATATAGCAATATATATTTAGCGGAGAGAAATATTATTTAATTTAACTTTATAAATTAAATAAATTAAATAGCAAGAAAGTTTAGAGGATAAAGTTAGAATAATATAATTATTCTAATTTATATTAATTCATTGTCTTCCTAAATTCACATAGTATAGTATAATATTATCTAAAGAAATATCCCAAAAATAATTTGGGGTATTTCAATCTTAACTTTGGACCAGATTGATAAAGGCATTATACTCACACTAGCCCCCAAGTCACATAAGGCATTAAATTTATATTGACCAAATCCAATGGTTATAGCACTCCTCTGCGAACTCAGCCATCGACCGCTTTTTGCTTAGAATCTCCTTGAGGAACTTGACGTAGGATGGCATCTCGTTAAGGGCTTCTGTGAAAGGGATTGTAACGTTGAGCCTTTGAAGCATCTTCAAGAACCGCTGGAACTTCTTCTCTACTGGATCCTTTGGAGATTTTGTTGGGAATGGCAACTTTTTCTTCGTCGGAGGTGCAGAAGGGTGGTCGACAGGGGCAGAAGGCTAGTCGACGTCGAATAGGGGGTCCTCGACGTCGAGTAGGTTGGTCGATTTCTGGGCAGGCCTCTCGTTCTGGTCGATGTCGAGTAGGGGCTCCTCGACGTCGACTAGGTTCTGATCGACGTCGGCTGGACTGGTCGATGTCGAGTAGTCCGCTGCATCCTTTTTCTCCGTGTTTTGATTGGGCATCTGTGTCTGTCGCCCACTCCTTAGGTTCATGGCAGCCACCTGTCCTGTAGATTTACCTTTAGGGTTAGGTTCAGAGGATCCAATGAGCGTACCTGATTGCTTGGGGACGGATGTTGCCAGTTGTCCAATCTGGGTCTCCATAGATTTCCGCTAGATATCGATTTCCCCAAGCCTTGAGTTGACGTCGTGCAACTGCGTGTGGATGGAATTGATGGAATGTTTGCTTTCTGCATGGTTCCTCCGCATCTCCTCAAGTATCAGTTGCATGTCATCTTTCTTACCGTCTCTGTCAGGGTGATCAGAAGCTCTGTAAGGCGGGGGATTTTGATGCTGGGGCTGGCGATAATAGCTCCAGTTCTGGTTCTGATGTTGTCCTGAGTACTGTCCCCATGCATACCTTACCTCTTCATGGGATTCCGCCAGTTGTACTTGATCGACATGGGGGCACGCAATAGTGTTGTGCCTCACAGACCCACATTCCAAACAAGGCTGATTTTTAGACAAGAATTTGACTTGTTTGGTAAGACAACGTACCTGGTCATTGTGGAACTGGTCCTTGACGTCCGGATCAATCTTCTTTGGGGGCACATATAGAGGCATAGATGGGGCAGGCCTTTCATACCTTTCTTCAGCAGAGGCCGCAGAAGTCTCATATGTATTGTCGTAGTTGGCCAACGTCTCAAAGGTCTCCCAAGCACGTGGTGGGGTGTACTCGAGATACCTATATGCAGTGTAGTTGTTGATCCGATCCTTAGTAGGCGCATCCAGGCAGTTGAAAATGATTTCCTGGATGACGTAGGGTGGCTGTCCGTGCGTAGGACAGGATTTCAGCAGCCTTTTGTAGCGCTCCCAGACCTGTGCAAGCGGTTCTCCTGGCTTTTGTTTGAAAGCCATGATTTGTTGTCTGAGCACGGCTGTCTTTGCAGGAGGAAAGAACTTGTTGAGGAAGAGGTCATGTAGTTCGTTCCAAGTGCGAATTGATTGTGTTGGCAATCCTTCAAGCCACTGTGAGGCTATTTCTGCAATGGACCAACGAAAATCCTTTAGTTTGAGATATTCTAGATTAGCACCATTAGCAATTGCTTCACATAAATCTAGAAAAGTAGTAACGTGCTCTAAAGGACATTCATTGGGTCTTCCCCTAAATTGACTCCTCCTAATTTCAGTAATAAAAGACGGACGAATTTCATAATTAACAGGAGGAAGAACAATCGGTGATTCTGGAACTTCTAGAGTAGGATGTAGATACTCCTTTGCGTTGGCTGGGACATGCCCAATCTGCTCCTCAAGTTCCATTCTTGTGTTGACCTCGAAATCTACCCTTGCCTCCCACCGCTGCTGGTTCTGTGTATATTCCACCTCTCGTCGGGCGTGTTCTGCTTCTCTGGCGGTGAGTTCCTCAATCCGTAGGCGGAGTTGCTCAAGCTCATGTGCTGGTGTGAGCTCGACCACGTTCTCGTTGTTGGGTGGAGTCGCAACGAGTCTTCTCCTAAGAAACAATAATAAAAAGACACAAGTAAGAAACAATAATAAAAAGAAACAAGTAAAACGGAACTAAAAGCAAAAAGAAGAGTAAAAGGAACTAAAAAGGGCGCAATTGATTGCTTCCCCAGCAACGGCGTCAATTTGTTGTTACAAGAGGATGTGTCTAGTAAATAAAGAAAATAAAACTAAATAAAAGCAAACCGACTCCTGTCCAAGCAAATAAATACAAGAGTTCCTCTCGTTGTAGTAGAAGGTAGTCAGGATCGATCCACGAGGAAGCGTGTCAGCGCCCGCCTTTTCAGTTCCTTAAATCAACACGAACTCGACTAGAAGATTACTCAATATCGAGTAGGGTACTCGATCTCGACCACGCCGTCGACTAACTGCAAAACAGAAACAAACAGAACGCAAAACGAGGCAAAAACAAGCAATGTCGAGTAACACAAAGTACTCGATGTTGACTAGACCAACTCGACGTTGAGTAGAATTCAAGTGATGTCGAGTGCTTTGCAGTGTAAAAACGTGACCTTTGCAATGACAGAAATAAAACAGAAGCAACACAAAAATTGTGGGAAATTCAATAAACTAAAAGGCTTCCAGAATCGGGATATCAACGCCACAACGATAACCATATAAAATAATGCATAAGGTATAAAAGCTCATGCCTTTTCATCAAATAACTATCGTTATTAACAAATATGAATATAGAGGCTTTCGCATAAACCCTAATTGTTACTAACCCTTTTTCACATAATTAATCCAAGTTGTATTAAGATCACTTTCGCTTCAATAACAGAAACAAGGATTACCTTCAACTTTCGCAAAAGAATCATGCTCGTAGGGATAGAAAACGAAATCGCATCAAAAGATTATACGTTTATCGCATTACCTTATATGGCTACCGTCGGGCTCACCGCAACCCTAGAAGTTGGGTGACTACTCGCTTCTCATCATGAATAATTGACGGGATGAAAATCGTTGATTCCCAATCAAATAGTTCCCACTCTCACAAATTAGTATAATTGGCAAGAAAGGGGTCGAATCCTCGGGAGATTTAAGATTTCACAATGCAATTTGATCACCAACAAGTAACAAAAGTGGGAAAAGATGCGACTTTTAAATAAGAACAAGTAAAGTAAAGTAAAGATGGAATTTTGTTGTAAAATCAAGAGTAGAGAACGGTTCCACCCACGAATTCTTTGACATTGGTTGGCTTATCGATCATCGAATTCTTTTCAAGCTATTAACTTTCCTACAAATTCCTCTTGTCTTGGTTTATATGGATTGAAAGTCCTACGAGTCCAATCAATCCCTTACACCTCAATGCAATCATAACACGGTTAAGATTTAACAAAGAGATAGCAAAACATCCCAAGAACTTGAGCACATAAATAACACCAATTAAACACGGAAAATCGATGTTTAAGATATATGTCAACTTCCTACATAATCATGCTTCAAACACGGAATTCACAATCTTATGCATGCTACTATAGAAATAACGCAAATACGAAAGCATTAAATCTTAGCACGAAATCAATATTATCAAGTCGGCCAAGCAAGATAACATCAATAACATAACAATAAGCACAAGGAAGTTGAAGGAATTAAAATAGAGGAAAGATAACTTGAATTAAAAACTCACAATTCACCAACCAAGTCTCCGAAAACGTAGGCGAAACACTAGGAAAATTAGCCGCTCATGGCTTACCTAAGCTCTCTTCTCTTCTATGGTGATTGCTCCAATTGAAAACTTAATTAAACTAACCCTAGAACATCCTATTTATAAGCCTAATGTCTTCCATAAAAGGTAGATAAAAGATAGAAACTTCCTAAACAAACTAGATAAAAGATAGAACTTTCCTAAATTAATTCAGCGTCGGATTCCGCTGACAGCGAGAAATTCCGCTGGCAGCGAATGGCCTTGATTGAGCTCCTGTTGGATTTTCGCTACCAACTCGCTGGCACACTCGCTGGCAGCGACTTTCATGCCTTAGAATTTTCTCGAGCTTCTCCGAGTCCTTCCTTTCCGCTGGAGCGAGCCGCTGAATCCGCTGCCGCGAGACGCGCCTTCCACTGCCGCGAGAGCTCAAACTCGCTGGGGCGAGTTCTTCCTTCCGCAGCCGCGAGTAGCCGAAGCTTCGTCGTCCTGGTGATTCTCGCTGGCAGCGGATTTTTCTGTGGCAGCGGACGTTTCGCTGCAGCGAGATTAGTCGCTAGCAGCGGACGCTGCTTGCCCTTCCTCTCTCGCTGGCTCTCTCTTCCCGCGGGCTCTCTCTCGCTGGCTTGCTCTTCTCGCTGGCTTGCTGGGCTCCAGGCTTCTGGTTCCACTCGCTGGCAGCGACTGCATCATTCGCTGGCAGCGACTGATGCCCAGAAGCTCGATTCTTCATTGTTCTTCCCTCTTTCTTTCTTTCTCTTCTCCTTTCTTTCTCTTCTTAGCTTGATTTCTTGACTTCACTTGGCCATGTTTAACAACTTTCCCTTGCTTTCCACCATGTCGGATCTACGATTCTGCACAATTCAACCGAAATAGCGTAGATTCCGAACTTTTCCACAAAAAGAGTTTTATCTAAATTAACACTAAAACATGCATATTCTACAATGTAAATGCAACTAAATTATCCTATAATGCCCATTAGAAATGTGCATTATCAAACTCCCCCACACTTAACCTTTTGCTTGTCCTCAAGCAATGCAAAATATAGAAGAGCAAAACCATCATCCCACACATATAATCTTCAAGCACTAACCTTGTCAAAAGCAACATCAAAGTGGAGGAGCCATGAACATGAAACCTAACATCCTAGCAAGTATATGAACGATTCAAAATAAGGCACATATCATCCAACCTCACCGGGATTATGTGTTTGCTCTCACTCTCATTGTGTTTAGGCTTAATAATATATCTCTCGACTCAATCCGAAATGCAAAGAGCTACATAGAAATTGACACATATATCACATATTCTCCACCGCGGATGCCATCACTCACAAGCAACATCAAGAGGTCTTTTATCAAGGTTGTAATGGGGCTTGGTAAGGAATTAAGGGCAAGGAGAATTATGGTCATGTGGTGCTCAAAATCCGGGAATCAAGATCCTAGATAATCAAACATCAACCATCCACTCTCTCAAAAACATCATCTTAAACTCAAGTTCTCACAACAACTTTACAAAAGACATTCATTTCTCAACCATAGATTATTTCCAACTCTCACATTCATAATGAAAATAAAAAGCTCAAACTCATGCTCTTTTTTTTTTCTTTTCTTCTTCTTTTTTTTTTCTTTTTTTTTTCATTCATTCATTTTTTTTTTCTTTAGAGCCAAAACAATTATGCACAATGTGAGGAATAAAACTAAAATTACATACTCATCCTAACTTGTAACTTTCTTAACAATAATCTCTTTTCCACTCAACTAGATCAATCATTCACCAATTCTAATCCTAATTCCCGGATAGGGTAAGGCTCATTATTGGCTAGGATAAATTTTGTGGAGCTTCAAAGAAAAGGCTAAGGCTCAAATTTGCTACAAGAAAAGGACACATATGTAGGGTGGATATGGATAATAATATGGCTAAGAAAATCATGCCTCTATCATTTGAAACTCATAAGCAATAGACATATAAATTCGGCCTCAAATATAGATAACAATGTCAATCTCAAGAGGTAAGTGCATAAGGAGAGTATAATATCACACATGAAAGCAAAAGGGAATAAATATGAAAATCCCTTATAAGGCCAAAATTTCTCACTAGGACAAGCTTTGTTGTATTTCAATAATGCCAATAAGAATCATACTTGCTCAATTAAACTAACAAGTCATGCTCCAATAAAAAATTAACACAAGTATGTGACAAGATTAGCCAATTCAAACATATCATGGGATTTATAGGTCAAGCTCAAAAACTCAAATAAAATAGAGGACAATTAAGGCAAGATGGGTATTTGAATAATACATGAATGCAATGCATGGTATTTTTGGGTTTTTGAATTTTTTCATTTTTTTTCTTTTTCTAATGTAATATAAATACTATAAATAAACATGATATGCATATGAAAATTTTAAATATGACCTAACTAATGCAATATGTACACTAAACCCCTCCCCCACACTTGAATATTTCATTGTCCCTAATGAAATAAAGACAACAAAAATTAAACAATTGAAATAGGTGAGGGAGAAGGAAACTCACGAGCTCAATGTGGTGGTGGAAATTGGGTTTGCCACCCAAAGGGTGCCCAAGCGTTGAATTGGGCCATGATCTCCTCATGATTCTTTCGTTGTTGCTCCATGAGAATGCTATGGTTCTCCGCAATTTGTCAGTCCGTGGCATCTTGACGCTCGGTGATTTGACGGAAGGCACTCTCAAAATAGCCATGAGAGGGAAATCCATCATAAGACTCGCCATGGTACCCTCCATGTGAAGAACTAGCTCCCCCGCCATAAGACACTTGTGGATGGAATGTCTCCACTGGCATTTCCAGCTCATACTCCATCTCCGTAGGTTCTTCATAAGGCTTCTCATAAGCATCTCCTTCGTGAGCGTGCGGAGGTGGGCCCAATGGTACGGCGTCGGGTGGAATATATAAATCAGCGGGGGACGGACCGGTGGGTAGTGGGCGAGGGAGTACCAAAGTGTGGGACTTATTTACCCCGGCATACCAAATGAAGCTCCCCCCATAATCACTTTCCCTGACGATGTTAGCCTTCTTTAGCGAAGCCAAATTGAGCCTATAGTTGTCCGCACAAGGGACATAGGCATTCAAATCAATGTCAAGCTCCAATGCAAGCAAGGTAATTAAGCCTCCAAAGCCAATCTTCACCTCTTCCTTCCTTGAATGCTTTTTAGTAGCCTCGCTACAAGCGGAAAAGAAGAGATCTACCCAATCCGGGGTCTCATGTGCTTCGGGCAATAAGCAAGTCATCCATGCCCAACTTCCTTTGGAAACCTTGTTGATCTCGGCGTGCCCGAAAAAGGTGTTGTTCAAGACCTTATGGCAGAGTCTAAGAGAAGGGTGGACGATGCTATAATTGTAGTCATTGCCGGAGGTTATGACCTTTTGTGTGACTTCAAACCATCGTTGTTGCGGGGTGGAGCTACGAGGCAATTCAGACCAACGGGCGGAGGGATTGCCCGTGATCCCAAACACATTCTTCAATTCTTCAAAGGTCATAGCTTGATTTGCCCCACCAAATCGAAAAGTAAAACCATCCTCACTAGCCATTGCAAAGGTAGCCAAAAACTCCCTAACCAAATCCGGATAAGTGCGGACACACTTGTCTACCAAGCCATCAATATCTCCAATCCCCATAAATGTCCGCACACTCTCCTTGAGTCCCAATAATCTCAATGTGGGGATATCAAAAAATTTCGTCGAAATATACCGACGAGCATCAAGATCGTCCCACCTAGTCCTTTGAGCTCTATTCAATCCTCTAGGCCTAACCATCGGAGGAGAAACCATAATAATTAAAATCAAAGGATGAAGATCGAGAGCTCACAAAGAAGTCGACTCACTGTAGGATTTTCGCTGGCAGCGAATGGAATCCCGCTGGCAGCGACTCGAGTCAGGCCGGGGACTCTGCGCGCGGAGGTGAGGTGACTCGCTGGCAGCGAAGTGGCTCGCTGCAGCGACTTGGGTACACCGATGAGCTCCGGACTTGCTGCGTGATGGGTAAGAATCGCTGGCAGCGAGTAGAATTTCGCTGCAGCGACTTGGATCAGCTTTCGGGCTCGGCGGCTCTGCAGTGTCGCTGGTGGCGGCTGTGGTGGCGGCTCCTATTCGGCGGGAGCGAGTCGGAGCTTCCGAAACTCCGGCGTCGTTGTCCGGACGTCGGATTCCCAAAATTTCTTCACGAAAGTTTCCCAACTCGGCCCGATCTACGCAATGATGTATAAAAGAAAGGGATTTGGGTGATTTTGTGGTGATGAGGTGGTTGAAGGGTGGTCGGAATGTGATGAATGTGGTGTGGTTGCGTAGATCGGTTCGTCGGGAGTCGGAATCCGGTGCCGGAATTTGATTTCGGGGTGGCGGAGATGATGGTGTAGCTATGGAGGTGGGAAGCTTGGAGGTTCTTCAATGGAGCTTCAATGGGGTTTTTGGAAGGAGGAGGGAGATGGTGAAAATGGAAAGTGGGGGATGATGAATATTAAAAAATGGGTAAAAAGGAAAGTGGTTAAAAGGTAAGTGGGTAAAAAGGGGTAAAAGGGATTCTCAAATATTTTATTCTTTTTTTTTTTTTTTAGAAAATCCGGATGGGGCCCAGGTCGTCTTGGAAGGACGAAGAAACTCGCTGCCAGCGGGTCGGGTTCGCTGGCAGCGAATGATGTTGCTGTGCCTGGATGCTCCTCGGTCACTGATGGCTGCTCTCGCTGGTTGCGAATTGGGTTCGCTGGCAGCGAAATCCGCCCAGTGCTTCCTTTTTCCAACTTCTTCTCTTAACCCTGCAAGGTTAGCTCCCCACACTTCTCCGAAAGAAAAAATCTATCTAATGAAATAAGGAAATTTCTAGCCTAATTAGATAAATAAATAAACTAAAACTAATTAACTAATTATGAATTTGAAATTGCAAGGCAAAAAAAAACTTACCTCGGGTTGCCTCCCGAGAAGCGCCCTTGTTTTATGTCATAGGCTCGACGGTACGACCCCTCAATGGGTCTCCTTTGTAGGCTCTTGGAGGTTCATCTCCTCCATGATCTTGTCGGAGAAGCCATCATAGTAGCGTTTTAGCCGGTGGCCATTTACCTTGAACATGTGTGCATTCTCCTCATCCTTGATTTCTACCGCTCCATGTGGATATATGTGCATGATGGTATAGGGACCTCTCCATCTTGAGCGTAGCTTTCCCGGAAAAAGATTAAGGCGAGATTGGTAGAGAAGTACCTTGTCGCCTACCTTAAAGTCCTTTCTCAAGATGTGCTTGTCATGCCATGCTTTGGTCTTTTCTTTGTAAGTGATGGCATTGTCATATGCATCCCAACGAATCTCCTCTAATTCTTGAACTTGGAGCTTGCGGAATTCGCCAACCTCATCTATTCTCATGTTGCATTCTTTCACCGCCCAATAGGCCTTGTGTTGGAGTTCTACCGGAAGATGACATGCTTTTCCATAAACCAAGCGGTAAGGAGACATACCTATTGGTGTTTTGTAGGCCGTGCGATATGCCCAAAGAGCATCATCTAGCCGTTGGCTCCAATCTTTTCGGTTTGGTGCAACCGTCTTCTCCAAGATTCTCTTGATCTCTCTATTTGACACTTCGGCTTGCCCATTGGTTTGAGGGTGATAGGCGGTGGATACCCTATGTGTGACATGATATTTCTTCAAGAGAGCGGCCACCGTCTTGTTGCAAAAGTGGGTACCTCGATCACTAATTAATGCACGTGGAATACCAAATCTAGTGAACAAATCCTTAAGGAATCCTGAAACCACTTTAGAATCGTCAGTTTTGGTGGCCTTCGCCTCCACCCATTTGGAGACGTAGTCCACCGCAAGTAAGATATAAAGATTCCCAAAGGAACTAGGAAAAGGTCCCATGAAATCAATCCCCCAAACATCAAAAATTTCACAAAACATCATCCTAGTTTGAGGCATCTCATTCCTAGTTGCAATATTCCCCATGCGTTGGCACCGATCACAAGATTTACAAAAAACATATGCATCACGAAAAATCGTGGGCCAATAGAATCCCGAATCAAGTACCTTCTTAGCCGTTTTGTTTGGTCCAAAGTGTCCTCCACATGCATAAGAATGACAAAAGCTTAGGACGGACATTACCTCATTATCCGGAAGGCATCGCCGAATGATTTGATAAGCACAATGCTTCCAAAGAAACGGATCGTCCCAAACATAGAATCGGGCGTTGTGGCGAATCTTGTCTTTCTTGTACTTGGGAAAGTTTGGGGGAAACTCCTTCGTGACAAGAAAATTGACTATGTCCGCGAACCATGGCCGAGGAACGTTGGCTGCCATCAAAGACAAAGGAGTAAAGGAGTCCGGACATACCTTCTGGGCAGAATCCGCTGGCAGCGAGTCAGGTTCGCTGGCAGCAAATGGAGTCAGAATGTGAGCTGGTGCCGGCGACTGGAGAGGTTTGCTGATGACTTGACTCGCTGGTAGCGGGTTGGGTTCGCTGTCAGCGAGTCGGATCCGCTGGCTAACAGGAGCGTTCGCTGTCAGCGAGTCTTCAGCACAACTTGAAACGAAGTGTAGAGTTTCGTCCGGAAATTCTCCAAGTGCTTTTAGCTTCTCCCCCACACTATTCGGGTGCACAATGCGGCTAAGGTGATCGGCCACATAGTTTTCCGCACCCTTCTTGTCTTTGATTTCGATGTCGAACTCGCTCAAAAGCAAGATCCACCGAATAAGCCTTGGTTTAGCGCCCTTCTTCTTCATGAGGTACCTAAGGGCTGCATGATCGGAGTAAATTATTACCTTTGCGCCTAGCAAGTATGCGCGGAACTTGTCCAAGGCGAACACCACGGCCAGTAGCTCCTTCTCCGTGGTTGTATAGTTCCGTTGGGCTCCATTTAGCATCATTGAAGCATAGTAGATGACGTGTGAGACTTTGTCAATCCTTTGTCCAAGAACCGCTCCGACGGCGTAGTCGCTAGCATCACACATTAGCTCGAATGGGAGGGTCCACACCGGGGCTTGAATGATTGGTGCGGTAACAAGACGACTTCTCAACTCGTGGAAAGCCTCCTTACACTTCTCATCAAACTCAAATGTGGTGTCCTTCTTGAGGAGTTCACAAAGAGGTGTGGCGATCTTGGAAAAATCCTTGATGAATCGGCGATAAAATCCTGCATGACCAAGGAAAGAGCGAACTTCGCGCACATTAGTAGGGCAAGGCAAAGATTGAATGATGTCAATCTTTGCCTTGTCAACCTCAATTCCCTTTCGGGAGACGATGTGACCTAAAACAATCCCTTGCTCAACCATAAAGTGGCATTTTTCGGAATTCAAAACCAAATTTGTTTCAACACATCTTTTTAAAACCAATGCCAAATGGTCTAAGCAAGAGTTGAAGTCATCGCCATGAACGGTAAAATCATCCATAAAAACTTCAATGAACTTTTCAATATACTCGGAGAAAATACTTACCATACACCTTTGGAATGTACCCGGAGCATTGCATAGCCCAAAAGGCATTCGGCGATATGCAAAAGTGCCAAAAGGACATGTGAATGTTGTTTTTTCTTGGTCCTCCGGTGCGATGGCAATTTGAAAGTAGCCCGAGTAGCCATCCAAGAAACAATAGTAAGCTCTTCCGGCGAGGCGCTCCACCATTTGGTCAATAAATGGGAGAGGGAAGTGGTCCTTGCGAGTCTCCGCGTTCAATTTGCGATAGTCGATGCAAACTCTCCATCCGGTTTGGACTCGCGTGGGCACTAGCTCTCCTTCTTTGTTCTCTACGACCGTGATGCCTCCTTTCTTTGGAACCACCTGCGTAGGACTAACCCATTTACTATCGGAGATAGGATAGATCATACCGGCTTGTAGTAGCTTTAGAACTTCCTTCTTGACCACCTCCATCATTGGTGGGTTGAGTCTCCTTTGGGGTTGTCTTGATGGTTTGGCTCCTTCCTCCAAGAGTATGCGATGCATGCACATGGTTGGGCTTATTCCTTTGATGTCTGCAATTGTCCATCCAAGGGCCATCTTGTGTTCCCTAAGCACCGCTATCAACCTCTCCTCTTGCTCAAGAGTGAGCTTATTTGATATGATGACCGGCAAGGTATCTCCATCACCCAAGAAGGCATACTTGAGGTGATCCGGCAATGGTTTAAGCTCTATCACGGGTGCCTGAACAATAGAAGGTAAAAGCCTCTCGCTTGGGAGGGTTAGTGTTAAGGCATCATTTCTTTGGTGAGTATGTTGTGCCTCTAATGCTCCCAAAACTTCATGCAAGTAAGGTGAAATAGAATATTCAAGTTTAAGCTCATCTAGAGGGGTTTCTAAAGCTACTTGCAATTCATCTTTTCTATTAAGCTCAAAAACATCTTCCACACAAGGTTCAATAGTATCAATAGCAAATAGAGAGTGTTCATCATGAGGATACTTCATTGCATCAAATATGCAATACTCTACCTTTTCTCCATCGAACTCCATAGTAAGTGAACCGGCATAAACATCAATCTTTGTTCGGGCGGTCCTTAGGAAGGGTCTACCCAAGAGGATAGGCGCCTCCGCTACTCCATGCTCCATGTCCAAAACAAAGAAATCTGCGGGAAAGATTAGCTTGTCCACCATAACTAAAACATCTTCTACAAACCCCCTAGGATAGATTTGAGAACGATTTGCCAATTGGATCACAACTCTTGTTTCTTGCAAAGCACCAAGACCAAGCGATTTATAGAGGGAGTATGAGATAACATTGATGGATGCTCCTAAATCTAGCAAAGCATGATTAAATTTAGCATCTCCAATTGTGCAAGGAATAGTAAACATACCCGGATCGCTACACTTTTCGGGCATACGCCTTTCTAACATAGCGGAGACATGTTCACTTACTTGAACTTTTTGCTTCCCCTTCAACTTTTGATTCCTCTTGACCGTGCATAATTCCTTCAAAAACTTTGCATAACGAGGAATAGCTTTAACTAGGTTGAGTAGGGGGATGTTTACCTCACACTTGGCGAATGTTTTGAAGAGTTTGGTGTTGCTCTCCGGCTTCCTTGGATTCCTCAAAGCCTCCGGAAAGGGTGCCACCGGCTTAAAATCGTCAAGAGGAGGTTTGGAATCGGCAACAGCGTGTCCGGACTTGGGGACGTCAGTTTTCAGGGCAGAATCTGCTGTCAGCGAATCATGTTTCGCTGGTAGTGAGTCAGGTTCGCTGGCAGCGAATGGGATCCCGCTGGCAGCGACTGGGATCGTACCTGGTTTAGCAGATGCATTCACCCCATTCGCTGCCGGCGAGTCTGGTTTCGCTGTCAGCGGAATTTGCACAGAACTTGTCCCCTCCTTGTTTTCTTCGTAGCCTTCTTCCATGATCTCTTCTAAGGCTTCTTTCTCACCCCTAGGTGCGACAAACAGTTCCTTACCGCTCCTTAGGGTGATGGCTCTCACGTTCTCCCTTGGGTTGACCACCACTTGTGGTGGTAGCTTGCCCGGGTCCTTTGCTTGTAGTTCTCCAATTGCTTGAGCCATTTGGCCCATCATCTTCTCTTGTGCATTCATCTTCTCCGTTTGAGCTTTAAGGGTTTCTAGAATGAGCTTGTATGGATCCTCACCTTGTTGATTAGCTTGAGGAGCCCCCCTTTGACGATTATCATAGGGTGCTCTATATTGGGGTCCTCCTTGTTGATAGGGAGGTTGTTGTTGTTGATTGAACCGGCCACCATAACCTTGTTGTTGAAAACTAGAATTATAGAGATTATTACCATAGTTGCGGCGTGGACCGTAGTCTCCCATAGCATTGACCTCCATAGCTCCATCTTGTACGTCGGGACATTGATCCATAGGATGGGATGTATCTCCACACAACCCACATGCTTTGAGTTGTTGTTGACTTCTTGGTAAAGTTAGCTTCTTTAGGGCCTCTCTAATCTCCTTAAGCTCGTTTTGCATGCTTGATGTGGGAGAGTCCAAGTGTAAGACTCCTCTAGCTCCATGAGACCTTCGATATTGTTGAGAAGCATTAGCAAGCTCCTCAAATATCTCCATAGCTTCCTCCGGTGTTTTGTTTAGGATGTTCCCTCCACTAGCCGAGTTAACCATTCCACGATCGTGATCGAGTAGCCCCTCATAAAGATATAGGACCAAATCGTCCTCCGAAAAGCCATGATAGGGACAACTAGCTTTTAGCTTCTTGAATCTCTCCACATATTCGTAGAGAGTCTCCGTGGCCGATTGCTCAATGCTTGATATCTCCTTCTTCAAAATATTGTGTCTAGTGGCAGGGAAGTATTTGCGCAAGAAGGCCTTTTTCATCTCCATCCATGTAGTAATGCTCTCCGTGGGTAAATAATAGAGCCAATCGTTGGCCGCATCCTTCAAAGTGAATGGGAAGGCCCTTAGCATCATTTGATCCTCCGTGATGCCTTGAGGTCTCAAACGATCGCATATTCCGTGAAACTCCGCAAGGTGCTTGTTTGGGTCCTCTCCACTCATGCCATGGAACATTGGCAAAAGATGGACCCATGGTGACTTGAATTCAAACTTGGTGCCCTCCGGGATTGTTGGGAGCCTAATAACCAATGGTTGTGTTTGTAAATTTGGCTCCTTTAGCTCCTTCAAAGTGCGTCTTTGTGGAACCACGAGCACATTGCCGTCGTTTGGCGGTGGTTGATTGTTGTTTCCGTTGTTGTCGCCCATCTCTTCTTCGTTTTCCGGGTCGGATGAGTGCTCTCTTCGCAACCTAGAAGCCGTTCTTTCAATTTCTGGATCAAAAGGTAAGAGATTGGAATTAGTAGAACGGGTGTGGACCATGCGAGTGGTCCACACAAAAACTACACAAAGAAATCTAATTAAATCTCCCCGGCAACGGCGCCAAAAACTTGACGGGATGAAAATCGTTGATTCCCAATCAAATAGTTCCCACTCTCACAAATTAGTATAATTGGCAAGAAAGGGGTCGAATCCTCGGGAGATTTAAGATTTCACAATGCAATTTGATCACCAACAAGTAACAAAAGTGGGAAAAGATGCGACTTTTAAATAAGAACAAGTAAAGTAAAGTAAAGATGGAATTTTGTTGTAAAATCAAGAGTAGAGAACGGTTCCACCCACGAATTCTTTGACATTGGTTGGCTTATCGATCATCGAATTCTTTTCAAGCTATTAACTTTCCTACAAATTCCTCTCGTCTTGGTTTATATGGATTGAAAGTCCTACGAGTCCAATCAATCCCTTACACCTCAATGCAATCATAACACGGTTAAGATTTAACAAAGAGATAGCACAACATCCCAAGAACTTGAGCACATAAATAACACCAATTAAACACGGAAAATCGATGTTTAAGATATATGTCAACTTCCTACATAATCATGCTTCAAACACGGAATTCACAATCTTATGCATGCTACTATAGAAATAACGCAAATACGAAAGCATTAAATCTTAGCACGAAATCAATATTATCAAGTCGGCCAAGCAAGATAACATCAATAACATAACAATAAGCACAAGGAAGTTGAAGGAATTAAAATAGAGGAAAGATAACTTGAATTAAAAACTCACAATTCACCAACCAAGTCTCCGAAAACGTAGGCGAAACACTAGGAAAATTAGCCGCTCATGGCTTACCTAAGCTCTCTTCTCTTCTATGGTGATTGCTCCAATTGAAAACTTAATTAAACTAACCCTAGAACATCCTATTTATAAGCCTAATGTCTTCCATAAAAGGTAGATAAAAGATAGAAACTTCCTAAACAAACTAGATAAAAGATAGAACTTTCCTAAATTAATTCAGCGTCGGATTCCGCTGGCAGCGAGAAATTCCGCTGGCAGCGAATGGCCTTGATTGAGCTCCTGTTGGATTTTCGCTACCAACTCGCTGGCACACTCGCTGGCAGCGACTTTCATGCCTTAGAATTTTCTCGAGCTTCTCCGAGTCCTTCCTTTCCGCTGGAGCGAGCCGCTGAATCCGCTGCCGCGAGACGCGCCTTCCGCTGCCGCGAGAGCTCAAACTCGCTGGGGCGAGTTCTTCCTTCCGCAGCCGCGAGTAGCCGAAGCTTCGTCATCCTGGTGATTCTCGCTGGCAGCGGATTTTTCCGCGGCAGCGGACGTTTCGCTGCAGCGAGATTAGTCGCTAGCAGCGGACGCTGCTTGCCCTTCCTCTCTCGCTGGCTCCTCCTCTCGCTGGCTCTCTCTTCCCGCGGGCTCTCTCTCGCTGGCTTGCTCTTCTCGCTGGCTTGCTGGGCTCCAGGCTTCTGGTTCCACTCGCTGGCAGCGACTGCATCATTCGCTGGCAGCGACTGATGCCCAGAAGCTCGATTCTTCATTGTTCTTCCCTCTTTCTTTCTCTTCTCCTTTCTTTCTCTTCTTAGCTTGATTTCTTGACTTCACTTGGCCATTTTTAACAACTTTCCCTTGCTTTCCACCATGTCGGATCTATGATTCTGCACAATTCAACCGAAATAGCGTAGATTCCGAACTTTTTCACAAAAAGAGTTTTATCTAAATTAACACTAAAACATGCATATTCTACAATGTAAATGCAACTAAATTATCCTATAATGCCCATTAGAAATGTGCATTATCAATAATCTCATCAATAATATCAAGAAACTAAATTGCATTAAATAAACTCAAATAAAACCTACAACCGATCGAAGCCAAAACGTCTCTCGACAACTCCAACTTGCTCTCGGCCTAAGCTCTCTACTCGCTATCTCTCCCTGTGTATTGCTTTGTGGCTTGGCTTGGATGATTCTAAAATCCAACCCCTAAAGCCTTATTTATAGTGATCCCTGTAGCTATTCTAGGAAGAAACAACTATATCTAAATCTAAAACTTTCTATCTAATAACATAAGATAAAATATTATGATAAAGGAAATAAATCTATAAAGGAAACTAGGACTAATGTGGATAGATTCCTTCCATCTTGATAGATCTTCACTTGGTGTGGATAGAATGCACGTGCCTTGGTGTAGAAGCAAGCTAATCAACTCGGATTCCACTCGATTTCAGACTCAGACTCGTCACTGGGCTACTCGATGTCGACCAGGTTACTCGACATCGAGTAGGGTCTTCCCCTCCTCAGTTGCACTTGAGCTTGGGCAGCTTCTGGACTCGACATGGTGTAATCAACATCGAGTATGCTTACTCGACGTCGACTAGGTTCGGGCTCCTCGAGTGCTCCTACTCGATTTCGTGTGACTTTTTGGCTCCGGGTGTACTCGACTTAGACTAGATCTAGTCGAGGTCGAGTAGGTCTGTCAGCTTTCGACATTCTGCTCCGTTCTTGAAACGCACTTTCCCGAGTCCTCATTTGTCAGATTGGCACGTATGAGTATGCGTTGGAAACCTCTTTTCGAGGGCTACAACTCTCAGGAAGACATCAGAACTTGATTCCGAATGATGAATGGTGAAAATGGCATTTTCTCTAGCTGCACCATCCTTAGATTCTTCATGACTTTCCTTTAAGCTCCAAAGTGCGTGCGATTTCTGCAAAATTAAACAGAAACTAGTGTAGACTCCATAATTCGGCAAATAAGTGTAAACTAAGTAGAATCTGTACTATTCTAACCCCAAATGCATGAAATGTTAACAGAAATCGATATAAAAGTAAGTATAAAACATGACAAATTAGGCTCACAACAAACACCCCATACTTAAGCTTGCTTGTCCTCAAGCAATACTTTTAATGGTAATTCAGGAGAAGAGTTCAAACTCTCAACATCTTAGATTCATTGCCATATAACCCTGCAATCAATTACCATCATCGAAAAGGTACTAATGTCACAAATCCATGCATGTGCAATAGAAAGCAACATCTACTCACAAAAGAAGAGTTATGCAAAACAATTCATAAGTGACAAAGCATTAATAATCAAGAGGACTTTAATTTATGCTCAATAAGGAGTAGATTGGTAAAAGGCTAAAGGTGGGCAATTTTTGGCCATGTGGTGCTAATGATCTGGGGAAATGGAGTACTTTCCAAACTTTCTTACCACATTCCTTCTTCCTTTGATTTCTCACCTTTCTCTCATCGCTCATTGCTTTTTTTTTCAATATTATGCTTTTACCTCTGTAACTTCAGCACTGCCTTCTCGCGATTCGCAAACATGGGTGTTATGAATGGCCCCGGATACTTAGTGCTTCGGACTCCTCGCCTTGGTGTCCCATCCTGCGGAACTATTATCTCGACGCAGGTAGGGTCGATCTACCTTTGTCTCCTGAGGTTATTCATTGTTGATCTTGTTGTAGGGTTTGTTTCTGTTTTGTTTCGTTGCGTCTATTTTCTATTTATACGGTATGTTTAGCCGATTCTCGCCTACCGACACGTCGGCCTCTCGTGAATTCAGGCTTGCCTGATCTCGAATCTTTACCTAATAAAAAAAACATGCACTTATTTTGATAATTGTTAATGTGGAGACATAGACGTTCGTAGTGGGGCATGCAAATTAGTGCCTATAGTGTCTTCCTTTTTCCAAAAAAAATAAAAATGATGGTTGTTGTGGTGAGCTTTACTTTCTACACCATCAAAATATCGCTATATACACGGTGGCTGTTACGATTTCAATAACCGTAAGAATATCTGCTAACACAGTTTTGAAAACCGTGAGAAATTAACCCGACCACGATTTCACAAACTATGAGAGATGTTCCCTTTTCAATTACCAATTGGATAAGGTGTAAAGATTGCAAAAAAAAAATCTTTCGGTTTGGAAGCTGTAGTAGTAGAAGTATTATTTTTTTTTTAAAAAAAAAGCATTTTATTAGTTTTGTTTAGGATAATATTCCTAGGCTTATGAAACCGTGACTGACACCGTGTATTATGCGATATTTTCACCGTGCCAATAGTAACCACCTTTAAGATCAATAACTTTGGAAGGTTTCAATTTAGGTGAGGGAACATCATTACTTCACACTTTCTCATGAGATGTATCTTTCCCATTTCTGGGTTTCTGCTTCTGTCTCCTCGATAGCGAGATGCCGCAGAAGTCTTTTAACTTCTCCGTGTTATCGTTATTCGCAGTTATGCCCTGAGACTTCATCAATTTCGTCATTGGTTCACACTTTCTCATGAGATGTATCTTTCTCATTTTTTGCTAATAAAAATAGGATAGTAAAAATCATGTATTTTATTTCTTAATCAGAAATTATATAATATTTTTGTAATCAACAAACCGTACAAAACACATGTTATAGACTAGTTGAAATGATTAGGGGTGGAATTGGTACAATACCAATTAGTTTTTGTCGTTACGATGTTCCAACCGATTATAATTGGTAATCCTAAAATCCAAACCATTACCAACCGCTGAAGAGGTTGTACCAACTTAATTGGTTACCAATTAAGTTGGTTGGTACGTGTTGGTAATGATATTTTACCATGTTTTGGGTGTTGATGAAAAAGCATGCAAATAATCAAAGACAATACAACTTAAATAAAATTTAAAATTTATAAGCACCAAAGAAATATAAAGAGTTAAATAGTCTCGATAATATTCAAAATAACATGTCCACTAGCTTCCGAATAAAATTTAGGTTTTAGTCTAAACCGAAGCCGAGCTAGCTAGTATTCCTCCCTTGATTAAAAACAATTTATAAAAATAACAAATATAAAAAGAAATCAAGTTAATAGGTAATACAAGTATCAAAAACAAAATAACAAATAAAAAAGAAATAGGTAATACGGAGTACTTATTAACTTGAATAACAACAAACAATAACAAACGGCAAGTCTTAGAACCCAAAAAAATACTTCAACTTAATGTAATCCTAAAACAATTAAAATATAATTAAAAAAACGTAAATGTATATTGGTAGTAGTTGGTTGGTAATTACCGTACCAACCAATTGCAAATCGGTTGGTAATGGTAATCCCAACTTTTCTGTTTCGATTACCATTACCGTACCGACTTCTGACAATTAGTTCGGTTGGCACGTGTTGGTATGATTTTCGTGGGAAATGTTCCCCAACCCTAGAAATGATGACATGCTTTTTTTGTGAAAGAAGATTATTTTTCTTGATAGACTGGTTTATTGCTTTCCAATTAAGGAAGGATTGTTGCATCTCTAAAAGTGTGTTTACTGGGAAAAATATTGACTGTGGAAGCGGAGGAGAACACAACGACGACGAGCATCAAATGAAGAAGAATTAACGTAGTATTGCCTTGAGTCTTAATGTGGTAATACACATACTTCCACGAGTAGAGTTTTATGCGATACACCTGGGTTCTTTGTAGTGTTTTGATTATGTTTGTTATAGTTTGGTTATTTTGAAAGGTTTGCTTAGGATTATTTTAAAGGTCACGAATTGTTAGTAACACTTTGGATTTTGTTGATGAAGTGGTAAATGTCATTATAATTAATAACAAAAATTAAAGTAAACTTATTCAAAATCCTCCTCAAGGCAAAGAGAGGTGATGGTTTGAATAAATGGCGTACTGCCTTGACTCTTAAATTTGGTAATAGGGATACTTCAATGTGTAGAGTTTTATGTTTTTTTTTTGATACAAGGGAAGATTTTGGAAGACGTCAGATCCTGCTGACACATCTCCCAATAGCGTCTTGTCGGACGAGGGAAAGAAACTCCGGATGAGAAATGAGAGCTTCATGGTCCATGGAGTGTCTGGGATGAGCAACCTTGTCCGCAACACGGTTAATTTCCTGGAAGACGCGAGAACAAGATGTCCAATCAAATTGGTGAAGAAGAAGCTAGATGTCCGTAACAATCATCTCAATCTCCCAAGGGCAGTGCCAGACACCAGAAACAGTCTTGATAATGGTGAGATTGTCACCCTCGACCTCAATACATCGCAAACCTAAATCTCTAGAAGCCACCGACCCCGAGTGGAGCGCCAAGGCTTCAGCCATCAGCGGAGAGATGGAATCACACTGCAAAGAACCAGAAGATACAACCATCCCGGTGTGTTCACGAATAACAAAGCCAGTTGAGGCCACGCCTGAGGAAAGTCTAGAACCATCAAAATTGATCTTGAAGTGGTTGACTACTGGTTTCGACCATCTAATATTTTTCTTTCGTCTGGGTGTCGGTTATTGTTGAGTCATTGTAGTTTCCATGTCTTCCCAAAATAATGTTTTGGAGTCTTCTACTTGTTGCAGTAGTTGTCGTAGATATGATTCTTGCTTCCTGATCTCTACGTAGTTTTCGTCATTGAAAACAATCTTGTTCCTCATTGTCCATAATCCCCACCAAATTGTGGCTAAGGAAGTTTTTTGTAGTTTGTTGAGTTTGGAGAATATGTCGTTTGTGATTTGTCTTATCGTTCGATCTACTTTGGTTACCGTTTGTATGATTTGTCCGATTCTATTGTCAAATTTTTTTACCATCTGAAGTGTGTGGCTTCAACAAGTGAACAAGTGTTCTGAGTCTTCAATCGAGTGGTTACAAAATGCATGGCATGGGGACATCAACTCCTTTTTCAATTAGTCTTTTTGTCGTTGGGGTACCATTCATCACAAGCTTCCAAAGAAAGTTCTTGACTTTTGGTAGGCATTCTAGTCCCCATATCCATGCAATGTCACTTTGTAGGTTTCTTTGATGGCCCGTAATCTCATCCAGTGCAGCCGAAGTCGAAAAACATAAATTGCGGCTTGTTTTCCAATAAATACGATCCTCGATCTCAAAAATTGGGATTTTAATATTGATGATTTTTTCCACAATGTTGGAAGGGAGCACTTGTTGTAGTAGGTCAATTTTCCATTGCTTATCTCCACCTATGTACGTTTCTACTTTGTCTTCCTCGTCAATGGAACAGTTTGGTACTTTGTGATTTATGAGTTTTTCCCCTTCCATCCACTCATCTTTCCAAAATTTTATCGTCCTTCCATTTCCTACTTGCCAGGTTAGGCCGTCTAGGAATTAACTTTTTAATTCCATTAGTTTCATCCATTGCCACGAAGTCTGTAACTTTTTTTCGTATTCCCATAGAGTCAGGTCCTTCATATATTTTTCTTTGATGACTTTTACCCATAGGTTTGTTGGTTCTGCCAATATTTTCCATAACAACTTCATCTGTAAAGCTTTGTTGATGTCTTTAGATTTGTGGAGTCCTATTCCACCTTGTTTCTTAGGTTTACATATTTTTTCCCAGCCAATCAATGGTTTATAATTGTAGTCTTTGTTCCAGAAAAAGAATCGATTGATTTGGTCGAGTTCCTTATGGATTTCTGAAGGTAACATAAAACTTTGCATCATATAGTGTGGTTTCATGGTTAAATTTGATTTGATCAAGACCGATCGTCCTTGTTGTGATAATGCATTTTCTCTCTATTTCGTCAATTGGGTTCTTGTTTTTCCTATAGTTTCTTCGAAGGTGTCCCTATTAACTCTACTGTTAATAATAGGACAACCAAGATATTTGTCAAGTTATGTGTTACTTATGATATGTAAGATACTTTGGATTTGAAGTTTTTGCTGATTTGGAACACATGAAGTGACTTGAAATGCTGATTTGTTTAAATGCACCTTTTGTCCTGAAATACAACAGTAGTCATCAATTATTTGTTTCACTTTTTTGCATGATTCTGTGCTTGCTTTTGCAAAGATCATAATGTCGTCTGCAAATGAGAGGAAGGGAATTTTGGTTCCTGATCTAGTTATGTCAAAGCCTATTGTTTTCTTGGATACATCACATGTACTTTGTAATTTTCTTGCTAGGATTTCAGCACTTATAATGAAGAGGTGTGGTGAGATCGGATCCCCTTGTCTGAGCCCGCGGTTGGGCCTGAAAATATCTATAGGCCCATCATTGACTAAGACATAGAAGGAAACCGTTTTGATACATTCTTCAATCCATGTAATAAATTGGTTGCAAAATCTAAATTTGGTCATAACTTGGATCATAAAGTCCCATTCGACTCTGTCATATGCTTTTTCCATGTCGAGTTTAACTGTCATCCAACCTTCATTTCCTTTTCTTCCCGTAAAGGAGTGCAAGATCTCATGTGCTAACAGGACATTGTCTTGAATGGCTCTGTTAGACACGAAAGCTCCTTGTAGAGGATGAATGATTTTCCCGAGTACAATTTTCATTCTGTCGGCAATAATCTTTGCTATTATCTTGTAAATAGTGGAGCATAGACTAATTGGTCTATACTGGTTTGTTGTGTGTGGGTTGTCACATTTTGGTATAAGTGATATGAAGGTTTGGTTGATCTGTTTTAGCATTCTTCCCGATGAGAAGAAGCCTTTAACTGCTTTGATGACATCTCTTCCTACAATGTCCCAATACTTTTGATAAAATTATGCTATCATTACATCTGGTCCTGGGGATTTTTTTTTCCCAATGGAGAAGGTTGCTCGTTTGATTTCACTGTTGCTCACCGGTTTGGTCAGCATTTCATTGTCCTCCGTCGTGATCTCCGTATCAATGAGCTGGAGATATTCATTAAGTTTTACCATGTTTATACTTCCTTTCTTGAATCTTTTATCAAAGTCATTTTTAATTTCTCTCGCTACATTTTCTTCTCCTACGATGACTGTGCCATCGGTCGTTGTTATTTCCCTTATTGTTTTCCTGTTTCTTCTCTCTGTCGCTACTCTATGGAAGTAGCCTGAATTACTGTCAGCTAGTTTAAGATTTTTAGTTTTAGCTCTCTGGTTCCAGTAGACCTTATGATACTCCAGTAATTTTTATTTTTTCCTGAGTAATCGTACTTGTGTAGTTTTTGTTTAGTTATCTTGTGTCGTGGCATTGTGCTTTTTTATTTGGACTAATTTTTCATCAACGTCCTTAAGTTGCCTAAATATGTTCCCAAAGGACCTCTTGTTCCACTCTTCTGTGAGCCTTTTAAGGGCTTGTGTTTTCTGAGTAAGCTTAAACATGTGTGATCCAGTTGAGTTTGTTCTCCAAGCTTGTTTGACAATGTTTTTGTAGTCTTTTCTTGTCAACCAGATTTTTTTCAAATTTGAAAGGTTTTCCTTTGTAATTGCTGTCTATTTGAAGATCAAGTGAGATCGGACAGTGATCTGAAGATGAGAAGGCGTGGTTTGTCGTCGAAATTTGTGGGAACCAATGAAGAATTTGAGTTTGTACGAGTGCCCTATCAAGTTTTTCACAAATATTGTTTATGTCTGTTTTGTTTTTCCGCCATGTGAAGTTGTTTCCCAAAGTTGGTAAATCACTGAACTTACAAATGTTTTTGAATTATAGGAGTCTGTTAAATATGCTAGGGTTAGGTGGGCAACCACCTTGTTTTTCGGAAGCAGATTGGATTTCATTTAGGTCTCCCAGTAGGATACAAGGGAGTCGTAGGTCATTAATGCGGTCTCTTAGTTCTCGCCAGAATTCATCCTTTTCTCTTTCACTTGGAGGGCCATATGCAAAGCATAAAGCAAAAACAACGTTTTGAATTGGAATTGTAACTTTGATTGAGAGGAATTGACGACTTTTTGAAATCAATTCAATGTTTTCATTGTGTAATTGGTAACTTTTCCAGAGCACACAAATACCTCCCGATCTCCCTGTTGCAGGGATCCACTCCATGTTGTCAAATCCTGGTTTCTTCCAAATTCTTTCCTCTGGTGGTCTTCCTGTTCTAGTTTCCATTAATGCTATCATTTGAATTTTGTGTATTTTGCAAAATGTATCTATTTCGGTCCATAAGTTCGTTCGTAAAATGCCACATGAATTCCATGCGCTAATCTTCATTAGGACTAATTTTGGAGGTTAGGTCTAGTCTCGTCAACATATATTTGGTCAACATTTGCTCATTTCTGGTTCAATAGCTTAACCCACCTGAAATCGTTGGAAACAAAAAGGAGCAAAAACTCCTACAGAAAACGCCCAGACTTAGAAATGTTTAAAATTCAACTAAGTTTAGACCACAACTGGATTCAATTAACCTATCATAGGCCTTACATCGAGATGTTTCACCGTCTAAAGGGTTCATCTTACATGTGGATTCAGTCAAGTTCAATCGAGATTCGACAAGTACTTTCTTTTCACTTATGTGTCGATGCTTGGATCTCATTTCTTGTTGTTCATAGTGTGAAAACATACACAATCTTTGAAGACGGGACCGTCTTTTGCTAAAGAGTGGGGCCAGTTCTTCGAGATCAGCCATATTTTGATCCATTTCCCATTTGTCAAGGAGCTTAAGGTTCATCAGGGATTCAATTTCTAGTTGTTCTCTTTTTGTAGTTCCTTACAGGTTGCATTTGTACACCATATGTCTCCTGTAACAATCACAAAAGGCATCCATTTTGTATCGTTGTTCAATTTTAACTTGTGCGGAGATTGCCCGAGGTGCATCCATCCTTCATCTGCAAGTTGCAGGAGAAAACCAACCAAGTAAAAAGTTCCAAGGAGATAGAATAAACAAGTAGCTTAGACATTTACTTATTTGGATCAGGACAAGTTTATCAATTGAGTTATAACACGGATTGTCACACAACATATCACATGGTAAAGTAAACAAAGGGTACATCAGGTCAGACAGAATTTCATGGATTCTCACAATTTCAAGATCGAAGAAAGGTTTTCCAATGGTATCCCAATCAATGCCAAAGGTACAAAAATAAACACATAAACTAAGGTTCCTCCACACATAGTTCTTTATAGCAACAAGCCAACAACACATAAAATTGTTTGTTCGTCTAGCGTTGTCTCCAATTTGGTCACTACAGATCCATGAATCATCGTGTCGAGCTTTTCCTTTCGGTAAGATTTTTGTTTTTCATCAACGTGTCTTTTTTGTTCGAAGCAGGCTTCATGTTTAAAGCTCAGTTCAATGCCCTTCCAAAAGGAGATCATTTCTTTACCAATAGAAATTTCAGAAGTCTTTGTAGTGATGAGATCTATGGGCCGTTTCATTTTCCCACAATTGCAATATGTAAGAGATTTCAATTCATCCTTTTCAGGTTTTGTAATCTCAGCAAACAAATCGGCTATCCTTTGATATAGAGCAAGAGAGATTAAGGGATATAACCTGGCTAGATGATTTCTATCTTGTTATTGTTTGGCGCCATTTTCTTCATCCCTGTCAACACAGACCAACATCTAAGCGGTATTTTGTTCATAGATTAAACAATCATTGGTTCGGCTTACCAGTTCACAAGTAGTTGGGCCTTTTGGACAAGGGAAGCCCTGTCTATTCCAATTATCCGTGGAAATAGAATAGACAAACCAGAGGCTCTTAGTTCGAGCTAGTTTCTTCTTCTTTCTTTTTTCATTTCTCAGTTAGTGTTCTTTCCTCCCACTAGAACATTAGTACAATTCTATTAAGAGAAATATGATGTTTTTCGTTCGAATCTAAAACAAATGAAAACAAGTGGAATAGATCTATTGTAATTAGGACAGGGGTTCAGAGTACTTCCATTACCGACCTGAGAGGGGAATTGAGATAAAGGGTTCTCCGTCAACGATCCGAGGCAGCACCATTCGGCTATTGGTCTAGTGTCGATGTAATGAATTTTGTTCATTTCCAGGTTCAGCCCTTTCATTCTCAATGGGAGGTCTGGAAAGCGGGGTCCCTGCTTGGCGATTTTATCCAAATTTTCTTCCTTAATAAAATATATGGAGACAAAAAAGAAGAAAGAAACGAATCTGAAAGTGTGTTCATACCTGCAATCGTCCTTTTCTGTGTACATTCTCGAGGTTTTAGTTCCATTTTCAGAGTTCCGTGGTTTCTTCATTTGCATGAACACAGGTCTCCATGGTCCAAGACTTTCGATTCCAAATTTTCTGATCTCTTTGTTGTTTTCAAGGATGTTAACTATTTTTTCGAAGGATTTTTGCTCAATTTTCATTGTAGGGAGATAGCCAATCATCCAGAAATTTGTTATGTTATTTCTTTTATATGGGTTTCGACAAGCAAAATGGAGAATCAAGTAAACCGAAAAATCGTAAGGGTACAACAATTTGACAAGGGTGCTGCAGTCAGCAAGAAACCTCAACAGATTCATCCAAATCGAAAAGTGAAGAGTTAATATGAGAGCAACGGAGAGGACAGAGCAAGATGGTACATACCGGACCTCAGAAAGCGACCCTAACCAGTCAGGTAGCCCCAGACGCAAGCCAACCCAAACACGGAGAAGCCACCAGAAAAGCCGACGCCACCACCAGCCCCGCCCAAGCCACAGCGAGAACCATTTTTCTTCAATCTTCCTCACTTTGCTTTTCACCTTATCTTGCCCCGTTATGAGCCTTTTCTTCTTCTTTATTCTCCCTTTTTTATGGACATTTCTACACTGAGTCAGATTGGGGAGGAAGGCGATCTTCGAATGATATGGGGTTAGCCGCAGGATGGCCTGATCTTTGACAATCAAACAAGAATTAACAAAAACGGAAGCAAAAGACTCAAGAACACCAAAACTTGATGAAACAAGATGCAAGACTCGAAATTGATAGTAAAGACACGACCGATAAGGACTGATTCGAACTAAAATAGAACGAGATAAACACCCCAGGCCTTCTAAGAGGGTAGGAACCAAGTATCAACGACTACAAAGCCCGCCTCTACAACCTTACACAACCAAGCGAACAACTTGGAGACACAAGGAGGGGACTTGTAATTACCAGGATCACCAAGCTCTCGCGAGGTTGATGAACTCGAAGCAAACCAAGCAAGATCTAAAACCAATTTGCAATCGATGAGCAACGCTACGAATCGATTGACTTTCTCACAGACGTGTTTCACACAAATTGTATTTTTCTAATTCAAAAGAGGCGTGAATTGTTCTACAAGAGAGAAGCCGATTAATATAACCTAGTCTAGGGTTGATTTTCTAATAACAATAAATAAAAATAATTAATTAAAATATCCCTAAAATAGCATAATTAAATAAAGGTTCTAAAATACACATAAAAGAAACCAAACTCGGCAAAGAAGGTCTCGGTGCCTACCTGCACGCCCGCGCACCCACATGCACGCCCGCGCACTCGGTTGCACTCCTGTCAAAACAGTGACATCTTGCAAAGACGTTGATTTTCGGCCAAGCTCTTGGTCGAATCTGGAAAAACCTTCAAGAGCAAAGTTGTAGATCTCTTCGTCTTCGTTCCGACAAGCTATGGCACGAACCAATCCGATCAATATTGAATCCGAACAACTCGTTTTACAGAGACGTTGCAAAGCTGTCAAATGTTGAACGAATCTAAAAATGAACAACCCATCAAGCTTGCACCTTTGGACCTTCTCCCATGGTGGAGCCTTCTTCTTCCTCTTGAGGATGACATCATTCTCACGAGCTCGAATCTTAGTTCCATCCCTAAGTATAGGCGTGTTCGAAGGTGTCTTGGAGGGTTCCGCATCATAGACGCTTTGAGCTTGAATCGAATACCTTCATTGAAAGAATTTTCTGAGGTCTTTTTGTGGAGATTTTGGGGGTTTTTCCCAGCGGCGATAGAGAGGGGATTGAGGTCGGATCTTGGTCTCGCTGGCTCTTCCATTAGTAGGATTGTTCGGATCTGGAGCTTTGGGGTGAGAGCGGCGACTGGGGTTCCAAGATGGGGTCGGGGTCTGAGGTACCAGGTTGGAGGCGTCGATTTGGTTGGAGGCAGCAAGGGAGGCTAGGGTTTTTTGCTCTCTTCTCTCTCTTCATTTTTAGAAGCAAAAGGAGATGATGAGGATTGAGGAGGAGGATGATGTAGAGTTTTATGTGATATATTTGAGAGCTTTGTCGTGTTTTGATTGCGTTTGTTATATTTTGGTTGTGGTAGGCTTACTTAGGATTATTTTAAAGGTAACAATTAGTAAGCCAACACTTCGGATTGTGTTGGTGAAGTCTTAAGTGTTCTTATTAATAATAAAAGTAGACTTATTCAAAATCCTCCTCAAGGTGATGAGAGATGGTGATTTTCATCATGCACTATTTGTGTGTAGTTAGAGGGTTTCCACTTTAAATGATTTTTTCATGTTTTATGTGTTTTATTCCGCCTAACATAGTTAGTAATGCTAACACAACCTCCTGAAGAGGTCCTACTATAAAAATTTAAGAAAAAACAATAAGAAGTTGCAAATCCCTAGAATATTGTCAATTAATATTCGTTACCCGCTCTATTGCGCGTTTTGTTAATAAATTATATTTTATTATATTAATTATATTAAAATATTATATTAGATTATTAATTGACGTGATTGAAAAAAATAAAATCAAATTGGCGTGACTCACAAAAATAAAATCATATATAAATATATTATATTCAATTTGATCTAAAAGATAGAATAGTTGACTAAATATTCCTTCTTCATCTTTTATATTAATTTCCAATTTGATCTAAGATATAAAATAATTGACCAAATATTGGATAGATTATTTGATATAAAAAGATAAGTTTTCTAACTAATTAAGATACAATGTTGAATATTTATAAAAATAAGTGGGACCTTTAATTGAGTTGACAAAATTATATTGGTTTATTAAGTGTCCTGGCTCAAAAAGATAACACCATATTAACCCAGAATATGAGGTGCGAATTGTTAACTACTTCATCTGTTAATTAAAACTTGTCGTTTACTATTCATGCACGCTTTTTTAGAATGATAAAAACTATATAAAATATTAGAAAAAAAATTACATTTGTTTTTATAAATTCATACTTAATTGTAATAAGTATGAAATTATTAAAAAAGTTAATATTTTATATATTCCGTAGTTTTGAACACCTAAAAAGTGTGTTATCCCCCGTGTGATGACTACTTAACCTATTTTTCTAATTAATAAAAGCGCGTCTAGATGCGCAGAGAGCTCCGCCTCTCCTTTCGACCAAAAACCTAAAAAGGTATGCGTAAATAGTAAAACGTCAAATTTTAATTCGTGAATGGAGTATTAAACTAATATCTATATCAATTTTTGTAATAGCAAACTATTTCCATTCTTCCTAGTCCCCCGCAAGTTCCACAATACTCCTGCACTATAGATGTTGATTTCTCAAGGTTTGAGTAATATTGGGTTTACTACTAAAAAGCTAGCTAGTTTTGTTGCATTCAACAAAGCGGTGGATGCATGTTGTCCTCGTAATTTTTTTAATTTTTTTTTACAATAGGCAAGAATTAGGAGCGATTACACAAGCTATAATCTGGCTCCTTGATCATCCTTAAGGGTGATGGTACAAAATTTCCTATTAAAAGGGATAGTAGAGCTATTACAAATAATACCCTTCCGAGCTATAAAGTCGGCTACTTGATTCACTTCTCAGTAGCAGTGTGTGTATTTAACAAGGTCAAAAGCATATTCCAGTTGCTTGATCTTTTCAATGTGATGTATAATTTCCCATCTGACATTATTGCTTCTTGTGAGTGCTTTGATGAGTTGTAGATTGTCTTCTTCTATTATTACTCTTCGAAGTCCTTTCCTAATTGCTTGCTCCATACCTATCTTAATAGTGATAGCTTCAGTTTGAATGACTGAGGTGAAATACCCCAAATTATTTTTGGGCTATTTCTTATTTTTATTTAATTAAATAAGTCTATATTATATCAAACTATAATATATATCTTGTGAATTCGGTCATTTAATAAATTCACATAAGATATATGGTATGAATTAGAATAATTAAATTATTCTAAAGAGAAATAATATATGATGGATTTAATTACATAAATCCTCTAAATACCCTTATTATTTAATTTATGAGATTAAATTAAATAATATCCATTCCGCTAAGGTTGAGAAATTTGTCATCTATTTTCGTCTTTATCCACTTCTTTTATTTATTTTTCTTAAAATCTATCTTCTACCCGTTATCTCTATCTTAATTCATTCTTAATTTCAAAGGATCAAAAATCTATATTTTATCTAACCTAATTCCACCGTACAGATACACGTCTAATCCTAGGGTTCCACAAACCAACCCAACATCACACGCCTCACCGCCTCCCACCTTCCTCTTCCCATTCCTCCCGTGAAGCGCAACCCTCCTCTCCCATGTACTCCAACGGCGCCCCCGACCTCCGTAGTCCACCACCGCCAGCAGCCGAGCCCAACCACCGCCGGACCACCGCACCGCCTCTTCCTCTCTCCAATCGATCGCGAACAGTGAAACACCGGTGACCTTGAGCCACGAGCCATCACCGTCGGACCATCGCACTCGCCTCCAACCGCTGCATAGCCACCACAATCCCAGCCTCGCCGGAGAACGCCCCGGGCCGCCAAAGAGTGCTGCTGTTGTGCCTCCGCTCACCACTGCCGAGCCCTCGCTTCCCGCGTCTCGGTTTTCCGCCGCCAACCATAGTCCGAGCGCCGCCTCTTTCCGTCGACAATCACCGTACGAGCCGTCTCCGATTTCCGCAGGCCATCGCCGCTCTAATCGCCGCCTCAAATCTCCGCCTTGCCGCTAGCCATCGCCGCCGAGGAAGAGCTTCCTCTCTGTGCGAATCCTCCATTGAAGCAAAGCGGAGGTTTTCAATCTCTTTTATAAAAATTGCAGAAACTCCCCTCTTATTTAATCTATTCTCGTTTTGGCCCTGAGTTAATTATTTATTAAGTTAGGCAGCCATTATTTCTAAACTTTTCGATTCATGCCCGTTTCAGCGACACCAAGAAATCTCGAAGCACCCATGTCGGATCCTGTTTCCCGAGGAATTCATATTGGTATAGATTTTTAACTTTATAGAATTAATTCAATTTCAAATTGAGTTAAGTAAAGTTAATTATATAAAATACCAATATTAAATATTCCTTTTTCCGTTGGATTAAATAGGTACTAAAATCTCGCCTTGTTGTCGTCAGTCGATCATCGAAGGTTAAGGCAAGTGATTTCGTTCAATGCCTTTTGCATGTTTCGTGATTTTCCTTTGACGTGCCTTTTAAATTCTTCCGTGTCGAATGCGGCCCTGTGGCCAATTTCCTTGCCAATTTCGAGAAATTGCATACCCGTCTGCTTGATGTAATTTATCATTTTTAATCATAAATTGGCATGAGTTAAATTAATGGGCAATTATTAAAGTAATTATAGTGTTATAGTATTAAATGTGAATTGTTTGTTTATAACTCGAGATAAGTAAAGGTTGCCCATTTTCTTCTTCCTAAAGTGCATGATATTCTGCTTGTTCTTTCATGCAAACTAGTGGCATGTGATAGTAAGACCCTTTGAATTATCCATGTTTGTCCCTGTATGATTTAATGTCGTTATTATGATCACCTAGTATAAATTGTTTATATATGATAAGATAGGTACCATGTGATGCTTAGTTATGATATGTTAAAATGCGCACCACGTGATGCGAGTGGCTTTATGCCTTTGACAAGTTATGCAGTAGACTGACTTGCAGGTTGTGGTTCGTTAAGCCACCGCCTTACAAGGTTTCATGAAACACCATCCAGGAATGCATTCTCTGGGGGATGATAAAACAACGATCTGATGTAGGTCGTGGTCCTTGTTAAAGGCCCGACTGGTACCACGTAGTATTATTATTATTATCGTTATCTTTATTATCGACTGTTAAATAGGTGATCATTTCAGTTATTATACTTATCTGCCTCGAGTATAATTCCATTTCTTATCTTATAATCGATCGATACGATCATCCGAGTCATGTGTGAATTTTTATCATTTTCATTCAGTTTCTACTATAAATATTCGTGTCATTCCCTTAACTTGAGACATACCGTTTTATGGTCACTGTAAGGTTAAAGTCTGGACATTTTCCCTATCATTTGCTAGTCTTTATTGTACTAACCATCCTATTTATTGGATGGCTGGTGTCCTTCGTTCTCACGAAACACCAGACCATATTCCACAGGTCTAGTGCAAGCAGCGGAGCAGGAGAGAGTTGAAGAGCAGACTGTCATTTTATTACAAGTTTTGAACCTTTAAAAGTTTCCGCATCGCTACTTTAATTTCAGTTATTCATACTTTATGATTTTGGTATCCGTATTATTACTACGATCAGATATTTTGAACTAATAAATTATATTTACTTTCGCTTATTTTATTGAAATTATCATCTTGTTTATGGGAGCATGGTTGCATGTCCCTATAAGCCTCATGATGCGGGGTTAGCCGCTGTTTTCCCGACCTTCTTGACGTTGTGGACTCGGACTCACAAGAACACAAAGAAATGGCACAAGTGAGACAAGAAAAACGCAGCAAAGGGGGATTAAACCTTGGGAGCAAGGCTGGACCAAATGAAAAGGAAAAACAGAATAAAACAAAGGGAAATGAAAGGGAAAGATAGGAGGAATCAACCTTGATGAACAACAAGAAGACCCATGGGGACAATGCACCAAGAACCAACTTGAATGACACCAAAACCAACCCTATACAACCTTACACAACCATGGCTGGCCATGGAAGCTCAAGGAGGAGGTTCGTGCTCATCTCGGAATCACCAATCTTCGGGAAATTGACAAAACCAAGAACAACCGAATTGAATACAACACACATGCACACAAGGCATGAAGCTCTCACCTTTGGAGAGTGAAACAACTAGGTTTTCATTAACAAGATTCAAAAGTGTCTTCAAATGAGAGTTTACAAGCCTTAAATAGGAGAGAAAATCAGCCCAAAAGCAAGGGCCCAAAAACACAAGTTCTACTAAACCCAAACAAAGGCCCCAAACTCTAAGTCCAAAACAAGCAAGCAAATGAAATGTTAAGTATGGGTGGTGGCTGAATCACCCTTAGTCAAACCCGAGAATGGTGCGGTTTCAAGCAATGTGATGATGTCATCCTCGGGCTCCTTTGGTAGCACCAACTTCATATGGTGGATGATGAAAGCGTTAAGCTCATCTCTTATCTTCTTAGCTCGTGACCTTGTGATAGGTCCATGTCCATCTCCGAAACAAGGTGCATTGGGTGGTTCTTGGGATGGTCCTCCATCATTCTCCCCTTCTTGGAAAGGATTCGACCTCGAATCCATGTCTTCATCCTCATCTAGGTAGGGGGTGAGATCGGCGACATTGAATGTTGCACTAACTCCATAGTCACCAGGTAGATCAATCTGGTAGGCATTGTCCCCGAATCGTTGCCAAACCTTAAATGGACCATCTCCTCGAGGAGCGATCTTAGACTTGCGCTTGTTGGGAAAGCGCTCCTTTCGCAAATGCACCCAAACTAGATCACCGGGCTGAAAAATCATCTTGCGACGCCCCTTGTTGGCTCGTTGGGCATTCTCTTCGGCCTTTTGAATTAGCCGGAAACGAGTACGCTCATAAAGCTCCCGAATGAACTCAACCTGTTTTCCTGCATCAAAGTCTTCTTTCTCCCTCATGGGACATGGGGTAAGATCCAAAGGGGTTAGTGGGTTAGTACCATAAACACACTCAAATGGTGTAAGCTTAGTAGATGAATGCACAGTCCGGTTATAAGCAAACTCCACATGAGGCAAAGCATCCTCCCACAACCTCAAATTGTTCCTAATGATGGCCCTAAGGATGGTAGTAAGGGTCCTATTGGTTACCTCCGTTTGCCCATCAGTTTGTGGGTGACTAGAGGTGGAAAACAGCAACTTCGTCCCTAGTTTACCCCAAAGAGTCCTCCAAAAGTGGCTAAGAAATTTCACATCCCGATCGCTCACTATAGTCTTAGGTACTCCATGAAGCCTAACAATCTCTCTAAAGAAAAGGTTAGCTACGTTAGAGGCATCATCTGTCTTATGGCAAGCGATAAAGTGAGCCATCTTAGAGAAACGATCAACAACCACAAAGATCGAATCCCTCCCCTTCTTAGTCCTAGGTAACCCAACAATAAAGTCCATGGATATGTCCTCCCAAGGGGCTGCAGGAATGGGTAATGGACAATACAAGCCGTGGGGTTGTAACCTAGATTTAGCCTTCAAACAATCAACACATCTCTTAACCAAATGTTCTACGTCTCGAAGCATGCGAGGCCAAAAGAAATGTGTGTGTAGCATATGATAGGTCTTATCCCTCCCAAAATGGCCCATCAATCTGCCTCTATGGGCTTCCTCAACCAATAAGAGCCTAAGTGAACAACGGGGAATGCAAACCTTATCAATCTTGAAAAGAAATCCATCAAACAAGTAGTACTTATCTAAGGATCCTTTAGCCACACAATGATTGTAGATCTCTCCAAAATCAGGGTCATCTACATAAAGCTCCTTAATATATGCAAAGCCTAAGATCCTTGAGTCTAATGTAGACAACAACATGTATCTCCTCGAAAGGGCATCTGCCACAACATTATCTTTTCCTTTCTTATACTTAATGACATAAGGGAATGTTTCTATAAACTCCATCCAACGACCATGCCTCCTATCCAACTTGTCTTGGCTCTTAAAATGCTTTAAGGACTCATGATCAGTGTGCAAAATAAACTCCCTAGGCCAAAGATAATGTTGCCATGTCTTAAGAACTCTAAATAATGCATACAACTCTTTATCATAAGTAGAGTAATTAAGACAAGCTCCTTTCAATTTTTTTGAAAAAATAGGCAATGGGCTTCCCTTCTTGCATGAGAACTCCACCAATGCCTATGCCCGATGCATCACACTCCACTTCAAAGGGCCGCTTGAAATCCGGAAGTGCTAAGACCGGGGCCTGCGTGAGATGCTCCTTTAGGGCGTTGAACGCCTTCTCTTGGGCCTTTTCCCATGTGAATGGGTGATGCTTCTTGGTAATCTCGGTTAGAGGGGCTGCAATGGTGCTGAAATCCCTCACGAACCGGCGATAGAAGCTAGCTAATCCAAGGAAGCTCCGAACATGGCCAATTGATGTAGGAGTAGGCCATTCTTGGATTGCTTTGATCTTGCTCTCGTCCACCTTCAATCCATGTGAGCTGACCACAAAACCAAGAAAAGTAACACAATTAGCGCAAAGCTCACATTTCTCCAAATTAGCATAAAGGTGCTCATGACGAAGAGTAGATAGCACTTCTCGTAAATGTAACTCATGCTCTTCTAGGGATCTACTATACACAAGTATATCATCAAAATAAACCACAACAAATTTCCCTATGAAATGCCTAAGAACATGATTCATAAGACGCATGAAAGTGCTAGGGGCGTTGGTAAGCCCAAAAACCATAACCAACCACTCATAAAGACCGAACTTGGTCTTAAAGGCTGTCTTCCACTCATCCCCTTCCCTCATACGAATTTGATGGTACCCACTTTTTAGATCAATCTTAGAAAAGGTAGTGGCTCCATATAACTCGTCTAACATGTCATCTAAGCGGGGTATTGGGTGGCGGTACTTCACCGTGATGTTGTTGATGGCTCGACAATCCACACACATCCTCCACGAACCATCCTTCTTTGGCACTAGAAGTACGGGCATAGCACATGGGCTAAGGCTCTCCCTCACATAACCCTTATCCAACAACTCTTGAACTTGGGATTGGATCTCTTGGGTTTCCTTAGGGTTCATCCTATAGACTGGGCGGTTAGGTAAGGTGGCTCCCGGAACAAGGTCTATTTGGTGCTCAATGCCTCTAATAGGCGGTAGACCTGCTGGAATGTCTTTGAGAAACACATCCTTAAACTCCTCAAGTAGCCCCAAAATCCTCTTAGGTAGGGTAGCCTTAAGATCATCACTCAACAAAGAAAGCTCCTTACATAACAACATAAGAGTGGTCTCGGGGTCAAGGTACTCCTTAAGGTCTTGCTTAGAGGCTAGAAGAACTCCCTTATTCTCCCACACTCCCTTAGGTTGGCTTTGCTCACTAGACGATGATGGGTGTGGTGTGGTCTTGGGCTGCGGACACTCGGTTTTCTCCTGCCCCTTCTTCTCCCCCTTTCCCCGTTTCTTCTCATACTCATCGGCAACTTGGGTTGGGGTCATGGGCTTGAGAACAACATTCTTCCCCTTAAACACAAAAGAATGACGATTAGTGAAACCATCATGAATGACCTTCCTATCATATTGCCACGGACGACCCAAAAGAATATGACAAGCTTGCATAGGCACTACATCACATAAAACACTATCCTCATAATGTCCTAGTGTTATGGCAACCTTAACTTGCTTGTTCACTTTCAATTCACCACAATCATTCATCCAATGTAATTTGTAGGGTCTAGGGTGACTTAATGTTGGAAGTTGTAATTTTTGAACCATTTCAATGCTAGCAAGATTACAACAACTTCCTCCATCTATTATCATATTGCACACCTTTTTCTTAACGAGGCAACGAGTATGGAACAAGTTTTCTCTTTGGTTATCATCACAAGAAGGCATAGCATGTAAAGCTCTTCTAACAATCAAAGATTCACCATGTTCAAAATCAATCCCATCATCATTATTATCATCACAAGCATGCAAATTCACATCATCATCACACACAACATTATCATCACAATCAGATTCAGATTCATATTGCCCTAAATGATTAATCATGAGGGTTTTCTTGTTAGGACAATCTTTCATCATATGACCTCTTCCTTGACACTTAAAGCATACAATATCTCTAGTTCTAGAAGAGGGGTTAGAGTTACTCCCTTGTGGGGCTGCAGAAACCCCATTAGAGGGCCGAAATGATGATGAAGGTGCATTTGTAGGGTAGCCTTTGCGATGACCACCTTGCTCTCCTTGATGATTGAAGTTGGCTCCCTTTTCTTTTCCTTGCACCGCTTCCCTCCCATAGGGCTGGTACCCTCGGCTTTGAGTTGGTGCTTTCCATGAGGTAGTAGGGTAGCCATTCGAGGTCCTTCCTCCTTGATTCCTAGCTTTGAGCTTTCTTTCCACTTTGATTGCTAGGTGTAGCAAATCTGTCATGGACTCATAAGGATAGCAATCTACTTCGTTAGCTAGGGAAGGGTTGAGAACTCTTAGGTACCTCACCGTTGTGGCTTCATCGTCCTCAACCACATTGGCTCTTACCATTGCCACTTGCATGGCATTGTATGTTTCCTCCGCACTCATGGAGCCTTGCCTCAAATTTTCCAACCTTTGTCTTAGCTCCCGGGTGTGTTGTTGAGGAATGAATCGAGACCTCATCAAGGCCTTCATTTGGTCCCAAGTGACCACGGCTGGATCTAGAACTCGCCTCCTTTCTTTCACAAGAGTATCCCACCAAATTAGTGCATAACCGGTAAATTCAAGGGCTGCGAGTTGTACCTTTTTCTCTTCCGGGAAATTGTGGCAGCTCCAAATTTGCTCAATTTTTGTCTCCCAATCCAAATAAAGGTCGGCATCACACTTTCCTTCAAAAGCTGGAATTTTGACCTTTATTTTGCCTATTCCATCTTGCTCTTGTTCACGAGCTCTCCGTTGTTGGTATCCAGGGCCTCGGGGTGGTTCCCAATCCTCCTCTTGCTCTTCAAAGTAGCCATATTGCCTTCTTGGAGGCCTGCGATAATCATGTAAAGGAGGATCATTGTTAGGACCAAAACGTCTACCTTCTCGTGGGGGAACCGGGCCTTGTTGAGGGCCAATTGGCGGGGTGGTGAAGGGTTGCCCCCGCTCTTGGTGGGGCTCGTTTGGCACATGTTGGGGTGGTGTACGAGTCTCCAAAGCCACCATTCAAGCCGTGAGCTGGCCAATGTTGTCCGCCATGGTTTTAAGCATGTTGAACAACTCCGGGGATATTGGCTCGGACCCGCTTCCATTAGAATGGTCCGAAGGTGAAAGATCTGCGTTAGACATTCTCAAATACACTAACAAACTTGTACTAGAAAGCAAAAATCAGCCTCACAAGTGTTTCACTCCTCTCCGAGTGTTGCAATCGAGCTTCAAATTTTCCTTGGTAGAGTCAATAATCAACCACAAGATTAGCAAACTTTAAAGAGCACAACGAACACAAGGGCTGATCTTAATACCAAACACGCAGATTCTAGGTGCGGCTAGAGACTCAATGAATAGAATTATGGCTAAACAAACACCCGAAACAATTATGACCGATCGACACAATGAGCTTTTTTTTTTTACTAAGAATAAGTGTTTTACCAAGTTTTACAAGGTTCAACCCCTTATCTTATTCTCATGTATCAATATCGTGCAATGGCGCTCAAATATGCAAAGGGGGTGCAATTTAGGCTCGAAATTCAGTAGGTAGTGGCTGCGAAGGGTGGATGTAATGTGTTCAATGAATAGGTTTCCAACACAATGAGCAAGCTAACACAATGCAAACAAGGTTTGATTTCAACAAGCAAGCACAACCAGCCAAATAAGCTTTGCTTTGTTTTTCCAAGCAACACTAAGATGAAGTGCAAATGTTATAGTATGAATATCAACTAAAACACTTCAACACACATGCATAAGATGCATAAGATGTCACTCTTTTTCTTTTTCTTTTTTTTTTTTCAGAAAAACCGAATTTGATTTTTTTTTTAATTTCGGTTTTCCTTTTCTCTCTCAACACAAATATGAAAAGATAAATAATAAAATCTGAAAAGATAACCAAATGACAATGCTTCTTGGAAAAGCAAACTTTAGACAACTTTTTGGAGAAACAATAAATTGGACAGCTTTATGGGGAACACAAGGTCTGATTTTTTTTTATTTTTTGTGGAAGTTCCAAGGACAAGCTTCTTGAGGAAGCACAAGGGATCAGCTGGTGGCTGAGATGGGGGCTGTGGTGGTGCACTGGTGGGGCTGTGGTGGTGTTAGGGTGGCCGAAAAGGAGAAATTGCATGCACAAGCGCCAATACCACAAAATCAACACAATAGAATAAGATCAAGACATTGAACAAGGAACTTCTTGTAAAACTTACCAAGAGAAAGTGATTCTTGGTTTGATCGTTCTTGTTTCAACAACGCCAAGTGAACCTATGCTCTGATGCCAATTTGATGCGGGGTTAGCCGCTGTTTTCCCGACCTTCTTGACGTTGTGGACTCGGACTCACAAGAACACAAAGAAATGGCACAAGTGAGACAAGAAAAACGCAGCAAAGGGGGATTAAACCTTGGGAGCAAGGCTGGACCAAATGAAAAGGAAAAACAGAATAAAACAAAGGGAAATGAAAGGGAAAGATAGGAGGAATCAACCTTGATGAACAACAAGAAGACCCATGGGGACAATGCACCAAGAACCAACTTGAATGACACCAAAACCAACCCTATACAACCTTACACAACCATGGCTGGCCATGGAAGCTCAAGGAGGAGGTTCGTGCTCATCTCGGAATCACCAATCTTCGGGAAATTGACAAAACCAAGAACAACCGAACTGAATACAACACACATGCACACAAGGCATGAAGCTCTCACATTTGGAGAGTGAAACAACTAGGTTTTCATTAACAAGATTCAAAAGTGTCTTCAAATGAGAGTTTACAAGCCTTAAATAGGAGAGAAAATCAGCCCAAAAGCAAGGGCCCAAAAACACAAGTTCTACTAAACCCAAACAAAGGCCCAAAACTCTAAGTCCAAAACAAGCAAGCAAATGAAATGCTAAGTATGGGTGGTGGCTGAATCACCCTTAGTCAAACCCGAGAATGGTGCGGTTTCAAGCAATGTGATGATGTCATCCTCGGGCTCCTTTGGTAGCACCAACTTCATACGGTGGATGATGAAAGCGTTAAGCTTCTTTCTTATCTTCTTAGCTCGTGACCTTGTGATAGGTCCATGTCCATCTCCGAAACAAGGTGCATTGGGTGGTTCTTGGAATGGTCCTCCATCACCTCAGGTGAATTCAAAGACATTAAAGTCCGCGGATTCACTGGCGCTGCAACACTCCTTTGGGATCTAAAAGGGGGTGTTAAAACACCCCCTTCTCCAGCTTATCCACAATCTCCTTTTAGATCCCAAAGGAGTGGTGCAAAAGGGGGTGTTGTAACACCCCCTTTTAGATCCCAAAGGAGTGTTGCAGCGTCAGTGAATACGCGGACTTTAATGTCTTTGAATTCACCTGAGGCTTATAGGGACATGCAACCATGCTCCCATAAACAAGATGATAATTTAAATAAAATAAGCGGAAGTAAATATAATTTATTAGTTCAAAATATCTGATCGTAGTAATAATAAGGATACCAAAATCATAAAGTATGAATAACTGAAATTAAAGTAGCGATGCGGAAACTTTTAAAGGTTCAAAACTTGTAATAAAATGACAGTCTGCTCTTCAACTCTCTCCTGCTCCGCTGCTTGCACTAGACCTGTGGAATATGGTCTGGTGTTTCGTGAGAACGAAGGACACCAGCCATCCAATAAATAGGATGGTTAGTACAATAAAGACTAGCAAATGATAGGGAAAATGTTCAGACTTTAACCTTACAGTGACCATAAAACGGTATGTCTCAGGTTAAGGGAATGACACGAATATTTATAGTAGAAACTGAATGAAAATGATAAAAATTCACACATGACTCGGATGATCGTATCGATCGATTATAAGATAAGAAATGGAATTATACTCAAGGCAGATAAGTATAATAACTGAAATGATCACCTATTTAACAGTCGATAATAAAGATAATGATAATAATAATAATACTACGTGGTACCAGTCGGGCCTTTAACAAGGACCACGACCTACATCAGATCGTTGTTTTATCATCCCGCAGAGAATGCATTCCGGGATGGTGTTTCATGAAACCTTGTAAGGTGGTGGCTTAACGAACCACAACCTGCAAGTCAGTCTACTGCATAACTTGCCAAAGGCATAAAGCCACTCGCATCACCTGGTGCGCATTTTAACATATCACAACTAAGCATCACATGGTGCCTATCTTATCATATATAAACAATTTATACTAGGTGATCATAATAACGACATTAAATCATACAGGGACAAGCATGGATAATTCAAAGGGTCTTACTATCACATGCCACTATTTTGCATGAAAGAACAAGCAGAATATCATGCACTTTAGGAAGAAGAAAATGGGCAATCTTTACTTATCTCGAGTTATAAACCAACAATTCACATTTAATACTATAACACTATAATTACTTTAATAATTGCCCATTAATTTAACATGCCAATTTATGATTAAAAATGATAAATTACATCAAGTAGACGGGTATGCAATTTATCGAAATTGGCAAGGTAATTGGCCAGAGGGCCGCATTCGACACGGAAGAATTTAAAAGGCACGTCAAAGGAAAATCACGAAACATGCAAAAGGCATTGAACGAAATCACTTGCCTTAACCTTCGATGATCGACTGACGACAACAAGGCGAGATTTTAGTACCTATTGAATCCAACGGAAAAAGGAATATTTAATATTGGTATTTTATACAATTAACTTTACTTAACTCAATTTGAAATTGAATTAATTCTATAAAGTTAAAAATATATACCAATACTCGGGAAACAGGATCCGACATGGGTGTTTCGAGATTTCTTGATGTCACTGAAACGGGCAAGAATCGAATAGTTTAGAAATAATGGCTGCCTAACTTAATAAATAATTAACTCATGGCCAAAACGAGAATAGATTAAATAAGAGGGGAGTTTCTGCAATTTTTATAAAAGAGATTGAAAACCTCCGCTTTGCTTCAATGGAGGATTCGCACAGAGAGGAAGCTCTTCCTCGGCGGCGATGGCTAGCGGCAAGGCGGAGATTTGAGGCGGCGATTAGAGCGGCGATGGCTTGCGGAAACCGGAGACGGCTCGTACGGTGATTGTCGACGGCAAGAGGCGGCGCTCGGACTATGGTTGGCGGCGAAAAACCGAGACGCGGGCAGCGAGGGCTCGGCAGTGGTGAGCGGAGGCACAGCAGCAGCACTCGGTGGCGGCCCGGGGCGTTCTCCAGCGAGGCTGGGTCTGTGGTGGCTATGCAGCGGTCGGAGGCGAGTGCGATGGTCCGACGGTGATGGCTCGTGGCTCAAGGTCACCGGTGTTTCACTGTTCGCGATCGATTGGAGAGAGGAGGAGGCGGTGCGGTGGTCAGGCGGTGGTTGGGCTCGGCTGCTGGCGGTGGTGGACTACGGAGGTCGGGGGCGCCGTTGGAGTACAGGGGAGAGGAGGGTTGCGCTTCACGGGAGGAATGGGAAGAGGAAGGTGGGAGGCGGTGAGGCGTGTGATGTTGGGTTGGTTTGTGGAACCCTAGGATTAGACGTGTATCTGTACGGTGGAATTAGGTTAGATAAAATATAGATTTTTGATCCTTTGAAATTAAGAATCAATTAAGATAGAGATAACGGGTAGAAGATAGATTTTAAGAAAAATAAATAAAAGAAGTGGATAAAGACGAAAATAGATGACAAATTTCTCAACCATAGCGGAATGGATATTATTTAATTTAATCTCATAAATTAAATAATAAGGGTATTTAGAGGATTTATGTAATTAAATCCATCATATATTATTTCTCTTTAGAATAATTTAATTATTCTAATTCATACCATATATCTTATGTGAATTTATTAAATGACCAAATTCACAAGATATATACTATAGTTTGATATAATATAGACTTATTTAATTAAATAAAAATAAGAAATAGCCCAAAAATAATTTGGGGTATTTCATACCTCCCCACTAAAAATAAGTTTCGTCCCGAAACTTAGAAAAGAACGAGAAATGAATTGCAGATAGGGTAGTAACCTCGTAATAGATCAGAGGATATAGATTGATCACAACAAAGCTAGGTGTATCTAATAATGGTTCCCGAATAGGTAGACTTTAGGCACGCTTCGCTTAATGAACTTATCGAATACATGAGCGATGAGTATTACATTTAAAGTAACTCATTGCTTTTCGAACTCCTCAATGGCAAAGTTTAAAATTTTCAATCCTATGAAAACAGTGTATCTGTATAGTTGTAAGTATCTAAAATAAGGATAATAAAATTTTGAAATACATCTTCTAATATTCGCACTCGTTGCTCGAGATAAGTGAACTCGCATCACATAAGAAACAAGGTTAACTAGATTGTCATTGGCTTTCGTCTCAGCCCCATCTGGCTTCCTTTTCCAGGTTACTAAATGGCCCGGGTGGCTTTGAAGGCAACCATTGTGACAAATCTAGCCAACCTTATTCATACGAGATGAGTTACGAGTCTTCGTCTTCTAGTTTATCGACGGGAACGCTGTCCGTTTCTTCAGCACTTGCGTCCTTGTCTTCTTCATAAACATAAATCGCGCATATCTATATACTATTCTCAAGCTTTTTACCAATGACAGTTCGGTTTCTCGATCATGGAAAGGAAAGATGAGATATATGACTCATGATCGTTTAATACTATCAAGATTTAGGAAAGGTGAACCCACCTACATAAAGAGTTACTAATTATCCTCCTGAAGGACCTTACGTATGACATATCGATCATTAATCACTGATTTCACATGCGGGCATGATTCCTGCTTATACAGAAGCAAAACAAAAGAGCCCTTCTAGAGTCTATAGGGAGCACTTCCCGACTCTTTTTCGATATCTATAAAAACACGGGTTGGCCAGCGTGATATGGAATCAGAAGCATCAACATACTAGAGCTGATTGTATAACATGAAAGGAATATGAGTAAGAAAGTGTGCAAAGCTTATGTGGTATTCAACGTTAGAATATCACCAATTTGCACACCAATTCCCCACTTTGACTCGAACATGTAAGGTTGTAAAGATGAAACCAAAATATTAACCCAAGGAAGTATGACAAAAGGTCTCTAATAAGCTTCTCTTATTTATTAATATCCGAATAAATGAGGTAATGGAATCACTGTGCGACTCGCGCTAGGTAGAAAACAACTGAGGAAAGCATTTACTCAGTTCTCCTTTAGTTTCCCAAGTCATATCCTCAGTCCCGTGCTTTGACCAAAGCACCTTGACGAGCGGAACTACCTTGGTGCGAAGTTGCGTCTCTCGTCACTCTAGAATCCGCACCGGCTCTTCCTTGTAGGTTCCGGTGGGGCGGACCTCAATGTCCTCATAGCTCAAGACATGGGTCGGGTTGGGCACGTACTTCAGTAGCAGTGATACATGGAAGACGGCATGTATTGGATGAGCTGACGAAGGCAGAGCAAGGCGGTAGGCAACATTGCCTACACGCTGTAGAATCTCAAATAACCCGACATATCGAGGGTTCAGCTTCCCTCGCTTTCTGAACCGGAAGACTCCCTTCATGGATGACACTTTCACGAACACCTTGTCGCCCACCTCAAAGTTGACCTTTCTACACCTAGGGTCAGCATAAGACTTTTGGCGACTCTGAGCGGTCAACTTTAGTTGCCTAATCATAGCGACTTCTTCAGCTGTCTTCTTTAACAGCTCCGGACCTATATGGATAACATCAGTCGCATCATCCCAACACACCGCCGATCGACACTTCCGTCTATAGAGGGCTTCAAAAGGAGCCATCTTTATGGATGTATGCCAGTTGTTGTTATAGGTGAACTCGATCAGACTCAAACTGCTTTCCCAATCTGTCGGCCTATCCAGGACACAAGCTCTTAGCATATCCTCAAGTGTCTGGATGGTTCTCTCTGACTGACCATCTGTCTGAGGGTGAAAAGCAATACTAAAATTCAGCTGAGTTACAAGTCTCTCATGTAACTTCTTCCAAAACTCTGAGATGAATCATCCATCACGATCAGAGACAATGGACAAGGGAACACCGTGAAGACGGACTATGTGCTGAAGATACAACTCTGCTAGCTTTGTCGGCTTCCAGTTAGACCGAATAACAATAAAGTGTGCACATTTTTTTTTTAGTCGATCAATAATCACCCAAATGGCATCCTTCTTCCCTTGACCCTTAGGGAGCTCCATAACGAAATCCCTCGAGATATGTTCCTACTTCCATGTGGGTACTGAAAGTGGTTGGAGCTTCCCACCAGATATCTGGTGCTCAATCTTGACCTGCTGGCATACCAAGCATCTGGCCATGTGCTCAGTCACTTCATTCTTCATACCAGACCACCAATAGTTATGTCTCAGATCCTTATACATCTTACTAGCTCCAGGATGCACCGAATAGCCGGATGAAAGAGCTTCCTGAAGGATGGTTTGTCGGATCTAAGGGACATTGGGGACGTAGATGCGATTCCCAAACCATAAAGATCCATCCTCCCTTACGACAAAGCCTGGGGCTTTACCATCGAAAAAGTCAACGGTGATCTGCAGTAACACAACATCCTTTGTCTACTTCGCCCTTATCTCCACTAGCAGATCTCACTGAACCTCCATCATACACAGCTGTCCTCGATTCCTTTCAAACCAAACTTCAACATCTAACTTGAGAAGATTCCTTTTCATAACATGACTTGTTGTCAAAAGCTAATCATAGCCTCATGCTGAGATTTGTGGTTCACAACATCAGCTACGACATTACTAAGATGATAGAGAAGCTCAATGTCATAATCCTTAATCAGTTCTAACCAGCGTGTCTATCTCATGTTAAACTCCTTCTGAGTGAGCACATACTTGAGGCTTTTGTGGTCGGTGTATATCTAGCAACGAACTCCATTCAGATAATGGCGCTAGATTTTTAGAACAAATACCACAACAGCTAGTTCCAGATCATGCACAAGGTAGTCCTCCTCGTACGGCTTCAACTGTCGTGATGCCTAAGCTATCACCTTCCCATCTTACATCAATACACAACTCAAACCTTGCTTGGAAGCATCACTGTAAATCATATAATCCTCTGACTCCTTAGGGAGTGCCGGAATAGGTGATGATGTCAACCGCTTCTTGAGCTCCTGAAAGCTCGCTTCGCACTTGTCATTCCGAACGAGTTCCTCGGATTTACGCAGAAGTAAGGCCAGTGGTTTGGGCCAATTTGGAAAACCTTCCACGAACCTCCTATAGTAACCTGCTAGTCCCAGAAAACTGCAGATCTCCTTGACATTCTTTGGCGGATTCCACTTTTCCACAACCGCTATCTTTTGGGGGTCGACCATTACCCCTTTCTCTGAGATGAGGTGGCCTAGGAATGCCACCTGCTTCATCCAAAAGTCACACGTAGACAAGTTTGCGTATAACTGATGCTCTCACAATGTTATCAAAATAGTTCTCAAGTGCTCAGAGTGAGCCTCCTCACTTGATGAGTAGATTAAGATGTCGTTGATGAAGACTACGACGAACTTATCCAACTACTGGTGAAAACAACGATTCATCAGATCCATAAAGAATGTTGGGGCATTTGTTAAGCCAAAGGGCATCACCACGAAATTTTAGTTCCCAAAACGTGTCCTGAAAGCAGTATTTGGAATATCCTCGTCACAAACTCGAAGCTGATGGTAACCAGATCGAAGATCAATCTTGGAGAATACCTTTGCTCCCTGAAGCTGATCTAACAAGTCATCGATGCGTGGGAGCGGATGCTTGTTCTTGATCGTCACCTTGTTTAGCTCTTGATAATCAATACAGAGACGGAAAGAGCTGTCTTTCTTCTTCACAAACAGCACGGGAGCACCCCAAGGTGAAGCACTGAGTCGAATATAACCCTTCTCTAACAACTCTTCAAGCTGACTCTTTAATTGTTACTTCTCCACTGGAGCCATGCGATATGGGGCTTTGGAAATAGGAGCGGTTCTTGGCTCTAAGTCAATGGTGAACCCAATGAACCGCTTCAGAGGTAAACTAGGAATCTCATCGGAAAAAACATCAGAAAATTCTCGAACTACAGGAATATCGGAGATAGAGACTGGGTCGGACGGTTGATCCTGTAGATAGCATAAGAATCTGGCACAACCTTGACGTAACAATCTGGTTGCCTATATCACATTAATAACACGGCCATCCTCCTCGGGGATGCGCCCACGAAATCTGCACACAACCCTACTGTCCAACGAAATGGTCACGATTCTCCGTCCATAATCAATGATTGCACTATGGCGAGTAAGTCAATCTATACCAAGAATGATGTTCTGAGGAAGGATCGGAAGCAGAACAAGATCGGCAAGGTATTCATCGCCACCTATCGCGATGGGGAAGTGGAATAACATTTGCCTACCTCGAACTCTATCCCCACTAGGGAATTTCACAATAAAGGAATCATCTAGAGTCACGGATTCTAATCCGAGTCTTTCAGCAGTTTGATCGGCTAGAAAAGAATGAGAAACACCTGGATAAAAAGAATATTAATTGGCTCGGCCCGGAGATAGATAATACCTTGAGCCATAGGAGAAGTAGTGTCGTCCATCCTACGCATTTCATATAGTCGTGAACCCTGCTGAGATGGCCCAACGACATTCTTCCCTTTGTTCACAATCGGTTGTGAACCTGCAGGAATCTGGGTATTCTGCTGGTATTTCTGATGAGATCTTAATCCTTGTCATCTTTTGCAAAGACATACAACTCGATGAGTTTATCCAATTCGGAGCTATGCTTCTGTGAGGCTGCACTTCTCTCTGACTCTACATGCTCACACATCTCTTTCAGCTCATCCCTAGCACGATCACAGAGTTTTCTCCAGCTTATCCACAATCCACTTCTTATTCTTGTATGTTTCCTCAGCCTCCCTTATGTAGAGCCTCTGCCTCGCTCTCCTTTCTTGCAAAGCCTGGAATGCTTTCTCATCTGCTAGGGTTTCCAAAAAGGATCTCTTCTTTGACTCCTCTTCACTGGGACTTTGAGATGGTTCCATGTCGTACACTCGGACGAGATTCTAGAGGTACTTTCTCCTCTGGTCATCCAGAGGAGCTGGCATGGCTCTCTTTTCCCTTGTTGTCTTTTCCTCGCTGTAAAATCGAAGAGTTCCCAAATTATTTTCCTTGTACCACTCGTGGATGAGTTTCTTGCCATATTTTGTGACTGCAGCTCCTCCAGGAGAGTCAACCAGGACATTTTTCCCCTTGGATAGCTCAACTGTAGCTTTTTCCACGACCGTCACCGTTGTGCTGGAGTCCGACGCAGTGTCAGATTTGTTGGTGAGGTCAATGCATTGGGGGTAACCCGTGACGTGCAGTCTTGAGATCTTGCGAACATTAGACATCTATTGAGGAGGTGAGGAGTCATCAGTACTCGAGTGAGATAATCCGGAAAGCGAGATTTAGAGCAAGAATAAAGAACTATAAGCTTAGTCTATGGCGGGAGCAGGAGCGTGAGCAGGACTATCGGACCATTATTTTAAAATTATTTCATAAACTGCTTACTTTTTGTAAATGGAACCTTGTTTTGATTAAAACATTTGAAATTCACTTTAGAAATTATTTTGAAATCCGAATGAAAACGTTTTAAAACCTCGCTCTGATACCACCTTCTGTAACACCCCCTTTTAGATCCCAAAGGAGTGTTGCAGCGCCAGTGAATCCGCGGACTTTAATGTCTTTGAATTCACCTGAGGCTTATAGGGACATGCAACCATGCTCCCATAAACAAGATGATAATTTAAATAAAATAAGCGGAAGTAAATATAATTTATTAGTTCAAAATATCTGATCGTAGTAATAATAAGGATACCAAAATCATAAAGTATGAATAACTGAAATTAAAGTAGCGATGCGGAAACTTTTAAAGGTTCAAAACTTGTAATAAAATGACAGTCTGCTCTTCAACTCTCTCCTGCTCCGCTGCTTGCACTAGACCTGTGGAATATGGTCTGGTGTTTCGTGAGAACGAAGGACACCAGCCATCCAATAAATAGGATGGTTAGTACAATAAAGACTAGCAAATGATAGGGAAAATGTTCAGACTTTAACCTTACAGTGACCATAAAACGGTATGTCTCAAGTTAAGGGAATGACACGAATATTTATAGTAGAAACTGAATGAAAATGATAAAAATTCACACATGACTCGGATGATCGTATCGATCGATTATAAGATAAGAAATGGAATTATACTCGAGGCAGATAAGTATAATAACTGAAATGATCACCTATTTAACAGTCGATAATAAAGATAATGATAATAATAATAATACTACGTGGTACCAGTCGGGCCTTTAACAAGGACCACGACCTACATCAGATCGTTGTTTTATCATCCCGCAGAGAATGCATTCCGGGATGGTGTTTCATGAAACCTTGTAAGGCGGTGGCTTAACGAACCACAACCTGCAAGTCAGTCTACTGCATAACTTGCCAAAGGCATAAAGCCACTCGCATCACCTGGTGCGCATTTTAACATATCACAACTAAGCATCACATGGTGCCTATCTTATCATATATAAACAATTTATACTAGGTGATCATAATAACGACATTAAATGATACAGGGACAAGCATGGATAATTCAAAGGGTCTTACTATCACATGCCACTAGTTTGCATGAAAGAACAAGCAGAATATCATGCACTTTAGGAAGAAGAAAATGGGCAACCTTTACTTATCTCGAGTTATAAACAAACAATTCACATTTAATACTATAACACTATAATTACTTTAATAATTGCCCATTAATTTAACTCATACCAATTTATGATTAAAAATGATAAATTACATCAAGCAGACGGGTATGCAATTTATCGAAATTGGCAAGGAAATTGGCCACATGGCCGCATTCGACACAGAAGAATTTAAAAGGCACGTCAAAGGAAAATCACGAAACATGCAAAAGGCATTGAACGAAATCACTTGCCTTAACCTTCGATGATCGACTGACGACAACAAGGCGAGATTTTAGTACCTATTGAATCCAACGGAAAAAGGAATATTTAATATTGGTATTTTATATAATTAACTTTACTTAACTCAATTTGAAATTGAATTAATTCTATAAAGTTAAAAATCTATACCAATATGAATTCCTCGGGAAACAGGATCCGACATGGGTGCTTCGAGATTTCTTGGTGTCGCTGAAACGGGCAAGAATCGAATAGTTTAGAAATAATGTCTGCCTAACTTAATAAATAATTAACTCAGGGCCAAAACGAGAATAGATTAAATAAGAGGGGAGTTTCTGCAATTTTTATAAAAGAGATTGAAAACCTCCGCTTTGCTTCAATGGAGGATTCGCACAGAGAGGAAGCTCTTCCTCGGCGGCGATGGCTAGCGGCAAGGCGGAGATTTGAGGCGGCGATTAGAGCGGCGATGGCCTGCGGAAACCGGAGACGGCTCGTACGGTGATTGTCGACGGCAAGAGGCGGCGCTCGGACTATGGTTGGCGGCGGAAAACCGAGACGCGGGCAGCGAAGGCTCGGCAGTGGTGAGCGGAGGCACAGCAGCAGCACTCGGTGGCGGCCCGGGGCGTTCTCCGGCGAGGCTGGGACTGTGGTGGCTATGCAGCGGTCGGAGGTGAGTGCGATGGTCCGACGGTGATGGCTCGTGGCTCAAGGTCACCGGTGTTTCACTATTCGCGATCGATTGGAGAGAGGAGGAGGCAGTGCAGTGGTCCGGCGGTGGTTGGGCTCGGCTGTTGGCGGTGGTGGACTACGGAGGTCGGGGGCGCCGTTGGAGTACAGGGGAGAGGAGGGTTGCGCTTCATGGGAGGAATGGGAAGAGGAAGGTGGGAGGCGGTGAGGCGTGTGATGTTGGGTTGGTTTGTGGAACCCTAGGATTAGACGTGTATCTGTACGGTGGAATTAGGTTAGATAAAATATAGATTTTTGATCCTTTGAAATTAAGAATCAATTAAGATAGAGATAACGGGTAGAAGATAGATTTTAAGAAAAATAAATAAAAGAAGTGGATAAAGACGAAAATAGATGACAAATTTCTCAACCTTAGCGGAATGGATATTATTTAATTTAATCTCATAAATTAAATAATAAGGGTATTTAGAGGATTTATGTAATTAAATCCATCATATATTATTTCTCTTTAGAATAATTTAATTATTCTAATTCATACCATATATCTTATGTGAATTTATTAAATGACCAAATTCACAAGATATATACTATAGTTTGATATAATATAGACTTATTTAATTAAATAAAAATAAGAAATAGCCCAAAAATAATTTGGGGTATTTCATGAGGCTTTGACGGTTTCCTTGTAAAACATGTCAATGACATGGCCCGGGAGTCCCGAGCAACCCCTCCCACATGGCAAGCGCATGTGGGATTAACAGAGTCATCCACATTGATTTTGTAGACAACCCTTGGTGGTCTTCTCCATTTAGCTTCAATTCTCTTGTTTGTTGTGTTATTTCATGATTATTTTTTTCAATTTGGGTCCAATCATAGATGTTTGCATTGATTCTTCGAATGATATTTTCTATTGGGGTCGGAGCTTTATTCCTAAAGATAAGTTCGTTTCTGATTTCCCAAATAGTTTGCCAAATAAAGATTAGCTCCTCAAAATTCTTGTTTCCAAGTCGAATTTCATCTATATTAAAAGGCTGGGATTCATTTATATTCATATGTTGGAAGTATTTTCCTGTTTGTAGCTCAAAACGGTCAAATATTTTCCTAGTGAATAGACAACTTCTCATTAAGTGATTCACATCTTCTTCCGCTTGATTGCAAAGACTACACTGGTTGGGAACTCGGTTAACGTAGTTATTAAGCCTTTGAGTGGTAGGAAGACCATCTACCGTAAATTTCCACATAAAGCTTCTTATTCTATGAGGTAGATTTAGCTTCCAAATCCAGTTAAGATCTTTTAAAATTTGAGTTACGTTATTTGTCATGTGTTTGACCGATTTCGTAGTGAAATTTCCACTTGGGTCAAGCTTCCAGATAAGTTTGTATGGTGTATCATAGTTAGGGATTTTTATATCTATAATTTTACAAGAGACTTTCGGTCGCGGGGGAGCGAAAGGGGGGGTACTAGAGGAATATTCCAACGTTTTGTGAGTTAAAAAGCTGGTTTACTTTCATTTCCGAATCATGGTTCCCTCTAAATTTTTCAAGATCTTGATTTGGGACCCAAGGGTGAGACTAAAAATTTATATTATTTCCGTTCCCAATCAACCAAAAGAGACCTTGTTCAAATTTATTTCTTAAGGAAAGAAGTCGACCAAATTTCCATAAAGTAAAATGATTTTAGTGGTTTCTAATATTTTCCTTTTGAAGATACTTTTCATTTATAATCTGAACTCATATATTGTTCTCGTTTGTGTAGAGCTTCTAAAGAAGTTTCATTTGCAAGCTTATATTGAGTTCATTTGCTTTCTTAATACCCAGGCCTCCTCGACATTTGCTTTTACATATGTTATCCCAACGTACAAGCGATGTGTACCTTTCTAATTGAAGCTTATTCCAGAAGAAGTTTTTGTTGATCTAGTCAATTTGTTCTATGATTCCTTTCGGTAGAAGAAAACTTTGCATTAGGTAATTTGTTTTGGAGCTAAGATTTGATTTGATAAGCACCGTTCTTCCTGATTGTGAGATGGTGGAAGCCTTCCATTTGGAGAGTTGCCTTTTTAGATTTTGGACAGTATTTTCAAAGACATAGTTTTTTATTCTCCCATTTATATGAGGAATACCTAAGTATTTCTCAAGTGTTCTCGCACGAGATGGAAACCCTCATGTTTTGTGCAAGATCTCTTGCTAAAGTCTGAGATACATTAGCTAAACATTGAATTGAGCTTTTTGAAAAGTTTATGGTTAATCCTGATAGGTTTTAGTAGTTATTTAGCATATTTTGAATAGTGCTTGTTTAGCATGTTATCCTTATATGAATGTCTAAAAAAACACACTCGAGTGGGACAATAACACTTTTTTGTACAAGTCTGATCTTTGTTGGCAAACTTTTTTGACTTAGCTTCCACATTAAAAAAAATTAAAATATATATGAATCTTTCATATCCACTCTAATTTCATCTTATACCAATGTTGAGTTATTGGTGATAAAATTCATCGCAATTGCTTTGGTGAAGCAACCTCCTCGGTTTAGCCACCAATAGATTTGGTCGTGAATATCATTGTTAATATTGTTTTGATTTTTTTTTTAACAAATTATGAATTCTGACTCTAAAACTTTGAAATCGGCTAATCCAAATACCTTATTCGAGTAAATCCAATACTATCTGAAATCATTTGATTGATCTAAAATCTGATTTACCAAAACCATTTTCATCCAAATCCAAACCAAACCACCCAATTGACAAGTTTAAATGAGCCCTAACAATTGAGTGCAACTTAATAAATACATTAGGATGAGGAGAGGGAATTGAATTTATGGCCTCGTGTAGGAGAGGACACTTGAATTGGATGTTAGAGTCAAGTATTTATGGAAAGGCAATAAATGAATGAAACTAAGACCAAGCTTGGTTGATGAGACATGTGAAGGTGCCACATTACTCTTTGCCCATACATATTTAATTATTTTACCAGTGTTTGGTTAGTGGTATACTATATAGTATGCATAAACAAGTAAACAAACATGTTGGGGCACTTCAAACTACTTTAATCAGGGAAGATATTAAACACTTCTTATTAAGGGCCTGTTTGTTTGGAGGAAGGGAAAGGAAAGGTAAGGAAACATTTCAAGAGAAAGGAAAGGAAAGGAAAATGGTTAAACTCCAATTTTGTTTGGTTAATTTAATAGGGGAATCATTGCTTTCTTCGTTACCTTTTTACGTGTTTGGTTGATTTAGGGAAACAATAAGATCTTTGTATATTTTTTTTAATTGTTTCATAAAATTATTGCAAAATCATATAACAAGGATGAACATATATAATAAACTCATATGAAATCACTTGAACTCCACCAAGTTAGAATTCCACAATGTCAGAAATCCACATAGCCAGAAACACCACTTCGCAAAAACAGAAGAAGCTACAACTACGTTCAAAAAGACATAAAGAAGATAGACTACATGAAGTCAGAAACACCGCTTTGCAGTAAAACAAAAGCTACAACCACATATATAAAAGCTACAACCACATATATAAAATCCACACGGTCAGTTCCTCTTCTTGAGCAAGTCGGTCACATTATTTCCTCAAATTGTTGTTGGTCTGAAAGAATATATGAAGTTTATGTTCCTCTCCCATCAATATCGTTGCTACCTAAAAGTGAAGAGGAAATTTGAGAGTTAAAAAAATTGCAGCAAAAATGATCAAACAACAACCTAAATCAATGCAGGAGATTACAAGTAAGAACAATAAATGATCAAACAGCAACCTAAATCAGTAATGGTATGACAGGCTCTAGATTTGTCACACTGCTAGAACATTACTCACACTGCCAGAACATTACTTACACTGCCAGAAAAAATAGCAGCGTCAATTTGGAAAATGCACACAGGCCTAGAACCAAGAAAATCTCAACTGTCAGCAGAGAAACTTGCAGAATTTCAAGCATGGTAAGAAGTCTTGCCCGCTAGTATGACTGCAAGTTGCGAAAAATAACATTTCTGAGATAATAAGGTACTGTTTATACTAACAGATTCTTGTCCAAAATGAATAACATAGTCCTGCTAGCCTTGTGCATTTTTGCCAATTTAGTTAGTTGTGTCCCTACTTCATTCATTTGGTATTGGTTTGAGGTGCATAATCATTCGGAAACCATTTCTCTTTGTTAGCTGATCACACAAAAGCGAGATATCTCAAAATTTTTCCATGCATTTTCAGTTTAACTACAATCTGAGTTGCTAAATATTATGCCAGACTCTGGACTTCTGAATCTGGCAGCCAGACTCAGAAATCCTAATTCAGTCATCAAAAATACCAACCGAATTTATCTGGGGGAGCAAATATATATGTCGAGTAACCAATCAAACCTCAAAAGAAGCGTATAACAACCTTACCTTAGAAAGAGAATAGAAAGAAGATTTGATCTGCTGTACCGTGTGATGAATGATAAATCAATAGACAACACTACTGAAGAATTTTCTCTTAAAAATCAACCCAAAAAGCTCAGAACCACTGAGCCAGTCAGTAAAATAAAACTTATTGCTAACTGCCCATTACCCTCCAAATCAGTAGTGAGTGCTTCATTCTTATATTAGTGCTTCATTGCACATCACTGCCGATATAAGAATGAAAATCCTCCATTGACATTGGTTCAAGTTGAGTTTAACCATTTTATCATATTATAAACTTTAATATGTGAGATCAATTGATAGTATAAACTGCAGATATATAAGAATAAATTTGAAGATATGATAATTAGATTCACCCATCTCATAAGCCGAAAAAAGCATCTCAAATTCTCAATATATTTCATTTCCAAAAGAGAGCAATAAAACAAAGCTCAGACCAAAAAAAAATGCATCAATTTGAGCAAGCTATTTATATTTGTGATTAGCAAATATGACAGTACAAATGGATTGATACATAAAGTAAATGGAGAGATAGGCAGCAATTCTTACTGAAATGCATGTTGCGACAAAGCCAACCTTGACAAGAGGCTTATCTAAGCTTCCCTTGTGCACTCCTGACTTGCTAGCCTGAAAGTGCCCAAAAGAACCTGTATAAGCCAGTTTTCACATCAAGATTTTGTTCTTCAGAATATAAATCACACTCAAATAGTCACATTAGATAACATAAAGACCATATTCATCCCAACATTCAAACCCAAAGATTAGATTACATGCTTTAGCTTAGCTAATACATATGCTAATTTTTTATCTGTAAGATAGTGATTAGCTAATACATATGCTAATTCATTTTGAGTTACCCAGTGGAACAAATACTCCCCAATTCATAGGTTAAGAAGCAAAACTCCTCTAGAAGACTGAGTTATATTTTCTACGGTAGAACAAATACTCCCCAACCCAGACTCTGTTTTTATCTCTTGTGACACTATCTCAGATGGGACAACCTACGTTATGTATATAAAAAGCTTGGTATCCTGTTTGAATATGGTAAAAAAGGATTGGAAATTTGGAAACCTAAATCAATTGTGAAAATGACACACCACCTACTCTTATTTGAAAAAAATATATAGTCTCAAGTTATTCATTGCAAGTAAGTGATTGAAACATAGCAGACTTGGCTTCTGAATTAGTTGATTTAATCAAGTTATTCGTGCAACAAGGACAGCAGAGAGAGGACAACAAATTACCAACAAATTCCAGTTCACTACTTGCAAAAAATAAATCAGCAGAGGACAACAAATTACCAATAAATTCCAATTCATTACTTCAAAAAAAAAATCCAGTTCACACAGCATAGAGATGACATTTACCTGAAATCTCAAATGGAGAGAAGCAAAAATCTAGAAGAAACACCGAATGTGAGAAGCAATCAGACCCTAATTCCTCCCTGTATAAAGTAGAAATTTTAGGGTTTTAGGAAAGGGAAGCTATCTGTAAAATTAAATAACAATAATCAAAGATTAGCATAATCACAATGTGAACGATATTACCAGCTGTGATTTAACCAAGAGCAACAAATGAGAGAGGGGAGAGATCGAAGATGGAGAGAGACGATAAGCCAACGAGGGGATGAACCAAGAGCAACAGAGAGAGACAGAAGCCACGACCAACTGAGAGATCGAAACCAAGAGCAACTGAGAGAGAGATCAAAATCAAGTGCAACCGAGAGAGATTGAAACCAAGAGCAACTGAGAGACGATATTACCTGTGATTTAACCAAGAGCAACGGAGAGAGATCGAAGCCTAAAATTGAGACAGCGATAAGCCTAGTGAGACAGACGAGGGGATGAACGATTAGGAGAAACGAGGGAGCAACGCCATTGGAGAGAGGATTGCGAGGTCGAAGGCTCCTAGCGAGCTTGAGGAAGAACGTCGCCTGACTCGCCCATCGGGGGATCTCCAGATAGAGAGACGGTAGATTGGGACGAGAATCCCTCATTTTTCCAGGGGTAACAGGTCGGGTGAACCGATTAACCATAAAAAAGAAATCAAACCTTTGTAGATGATAAACAAAGAAGTCCAAAGGTAAACGGGCTTTATCATTCCTTTGTTGGGCCAAAATTTGAGATAACAAACAGGCCCTAAATTTAAAAAAAAATGTAAAATATAATTACAAGTTTCCTTATACGCAGCGAGCACTATTATCACCCTCTGTTGTCGGTTGAGTCACCATAATTTACCTCCTTTCACAATCTCTGTCGGATCGAGGTGAGGGACGTCCGAAATGAGCGATTTCACTCTCGCACTGGTATCAGCCTATGTTGTTGGTTGAGTCACCATAATTTACCTCATTTCACAATCTCCATTGGATCGATGTGAGGGACGCCCGAAATGAGCGATTTCACCCTCACACTGGTATCAGTCTCTGTTGTCGGTTGAGTCACCATAATTTACCTCTTTTCACAATCTCTGTCAGATCGAGATGAGAGACGCCCAAAATAAGCGATTTCACCTTTTGGTGCATGATAGAGAGTTTATTTCTCAAAAATTAGTACCCATTTTTTCAAATCCTAGAGAAATGTGGGAAAAAAAAAAACAATTTGGACCGAGAAAGAAGATATAGGAAACAATGTGAGACAATAACAATTAACAAGGCCAACTTTGCACAAAATGATGGAACTCATTCCCACTAAATATTTACACCATTGGAACATCCCTAACTTTCCAAAAACAAACAAGACCTGTATATGAACTAACTGATCACAACACTTTTGTGGTTCTCTTTCTTTCTTTCTTTTAGGATGAATACATACACTAATTTGTTACAAACATGGCTGAAAACATTTCTTTTTCTCACCAGATGGGTAAGTATACAGATCGATTTTTCGCTGGTTTGAAAACTTCGGCCACCTGTCTCCTGTCGATATTCGAGTGTGAAGGTTTATTCATCTATAGCTTGCCCGTTTCGGGGTCCTCCTTTATGGTCATGTCTAAACCGTCAACCGAGCTGAAGCTCCCGGTCACAGTGAAGCTCATGTCATCCATAGCAATGCTTGATGCTGAATCTAATCCTGACCCGGCTTGGATCTCCTTGAACATTGCCATCACCTGTATCATCGTTGGCCGTCTCCATTGTCGATCATCCAAGCACGCGCAAGCTACCTTCAAGTGTTGTAGAAGCTCGATCTCCAACGTCGGATCCTCCTTCATTAGCTCGGGATCAAACACATCGCTTATTCTTGCCCTGGCGTGCATCTTCACCCACCCAACAAGATTGTTGTCCCCGAAATCAGCCGAGTCCGTGGGCTGCTTCCCCGTCAGCAGCTCAAGGAGCACGACACCGTAGCTGTAGACGTCACCTTTTGTCGAGCACCGGAAGCTCTGGTAGTACTCCGGGGGCACGTACCCGGGGGTTCCGGCCAGCGTGCTGACACTCAAGTGTGTGTCCATCGCGCTCATTAGCCTCGCCATCCCGAAATCCGAGACCCGAGCATCCAAGTTCTCATCGAGCAACACATTGCTTGACTTCATGTCTCGGTGGATAATGTGAGGGATGCAGTTGTGGTGCAGGAATGCCAGCCCTCTCGCAGCCCCGATAGCGATCTTCCGCCTCGCGGACCAATTGAGCTTGATCCCAGCCGCTTTCCGGCTATGCAGGACGTCGTCGAGACTCCCGTATTGCATATACTCGTACACCAATAGCCTCTCCTCTTTCACTTTGCAGTAGCCCAAGAGCGGCACCAGATTCCTGTGCTTGATCTTACCGATGGTTTCCATCTCGGCTGTGAACTCCCTATCGCCCTGCCCGCTTATCTGTATCAGTTTCTTGATTGCGACAACGCTCCCGTCCTTGAGCTTGGCCTTGTACACATCCCCGAAGCCACCAGAGCCGATCAAGGTGTCGTCGTGGAAGCCATTGGTGGCCTCAAGAAGATCGGCAAAGGTCAGCTTCTGTAAGGGCTTCTCGAAGGCGGCAAGGTTGATGCTCAGGGCTTCCCGGGCGCTCGTGAGCTTCCAGTTCTCTTGATGAGCGCCCGAGACTGATGATTCGTACCCATCCTCGCCAGATTCCCGCTTCTTCCTCCTCTTCTTCAGCTCCACAAACAATATGAAAACCCCGAAAATGCAGAACAAGGACAACAACAACCCCATTGCCACACTACCCGCTAAGCTCCCTCGCCTCCGCTGCTTCTGATGCCCTGACCCGGCTGCAGCCGATGCAGATCCACACTTCGGGAGAGGATACCCGCAAAGGCCCGAGTTGTTGTAGAACCTGTAGGGTGGAAACGTCTCGAACTGACCCGAATCAGGAATCATCCCCGTCAGTTTATTGTTAGACAAATCGATCTCGATGAGCAATGTAAGCCCTGCGAGCGATGGAGGGATTTGGCCCGAGAGGCTGTTATATGAGAGGTCCATGACGCCCACGTACTTGAGCCCTCCAAGCTCGCTAGGGATCGGTCCGGAGAGGTGGTTGTGAGCCAAATCCAATATAGACAGGTAGAACATCGAACCGAGCTCCTTGGGTATGCTGCCCTCTAACATGTTGTAAGAGAGGTCAAGGAAGATCATTGACCCATTGTGCTGAAAGGTAGGCTGCGTGTTGCCCCTGTAGATCCTTGTGAAGTTGCACGAGTGCCGGGTAGGGATCCGGTCCAACGAATCCTGCCTGATCCCGGCAAACTCGAGCAAGTTCCCAGCGCCGGGACACTCCTTGCTGCTACCGTCGTTCTTCAAGTAGACATACTTCTTGCCAACAACAAGGCCAACCACCATATTGCCCGACTGCTTCGAAAGCGTATTCGGGATGGTGCCATTGAGCAGATTGTTGTTCAAATCCAACCACAACAGGCTCTTGCAATCTCCCAACTCCGGAGGAATGTGGCCGTAAAATGAGTTGTTGGAGAGCTTGAGGATGGCGAGATTCGCCAGGCCGCCTATCCAGGAAGGGATGACACCGCTCAACTGGTTGCTGGAGAGGGAAATCCAGTTGAGGTTGGTGCAATTCCGCAACCCGGACGGGATCGCCCCGGTCAACTTGTTGTAATCAAGGATGAGATTCTCCAGTGAACGAGTGTACATGATCTCCTGTGGGATCTCCCCCTCGAGCTGGTTCATCCACATGATCAAATCTTTAAGGTTGGAAAGCAACCCTAACCCTGGAGGGATCCTGCCAGTGAGGTAATTGAAGCTGAGATCGATTGAAACAAGCTGCGAGCAGTTCCCCAAATCGGATGGGACTGACCCAGTCAACAGATTGTCTTGAAGGTAGAGCTCCTTCAATTGGGTTTTCTGATTTAGGCATAACCCAGATGGGATTTGGCCTGAGATGTTGTTTGAGCTCAAATCCAAGCTCTCCAGCCCAGATGGGATTGAAGCAGGAAGAACACCCAGCAACATGTTTGAAGCCAATGACAGTTTCTTCAACCCAGGCATTTTCATGAACATTTCAATTGACAAATCCCCAGAGAAGTTGTTGGTGGAGACATCAAATAGGGCAAGGGAAGTGCAAGATTCGAGTCCAGTTGGGAGATTACCAGACAAATGGTTGGAGGAGAGGTCAACCTCCAGTAGATTAGGGCAAGCACCACCAAGCAAGCCTCCCTCAATCCCACCTTCAAGCCGATTCTGTGACATGTAAAGGAACTCCAGATTGGAGGTTGGGAGAGCAGGAATTTGACCTGAGAACTGGTTGTTTGAGATGTTGAGGTAGCTGAGCTTCCCACACCCGCCAATCTCATCTCCAATGGGCCCACTGAACTTGTTGGAGGACAAATCGAGATGCCTCAGGCGAGTGCAAGCCCCCAATCCGGGCATTGGGGACGAGAAGTTGTTACCGGAGACATCCAAGTACTCGAGCGAATCACATCCGCTGACAGAGAAATCCCCTTGTAGTCTGTTGTCCTTGATACTCAACCTGGTCAAATGGGAGCACCCTTCAAGAATCCACTGCAGAATCCCACCGCCGACCAGCTGATTCGATGAGAGGTCGAGGATTTGAACCGAGAGGGAGTAGATGAAGGAGGTGGAGAGCGACTGAGAGGAGTCCAAGAGGTTGGATGAGAGGTTGAGGGAGGTGAGGGCAGAGCAGGCGGAGAAAGCGGAGATGGCGGAGGGGGAGAGTGGGAGGGAGTTGAGGGAGAGGTCGAGGCGGGCGAGGGCGGAGGAGCAGGCGGAGAAGCGCTGAATTTGGCCGGAGAGGTTGGTGGATTTGAGGGAGAGGGAGGCGAGGTGGGGGAGGGGGAGGAGGTGGGATGAAACAGAGGAGAAGACAGGGGAGAGAGGGAGGGAGGAGAGATCGATTGAGGTCACCCGGGGCTCGGAGGAGCAAGACACGCCGGTGAATTTACAGGGGTTGCCGGTGGGTTGCCAGTTGGAGAGGGATTCGGGGCTGGGGAGGGAGGATTTGAAGGCGAGGAGGGATTGGGCGTCCGTGGAGATGGAGTCGCCATTGATGGTGCTCGTCAAGAAAAAGACAAGGACGGAGAGACTGAGGAGGGAGTTGGTTAATACCATGTTGTAGCTGCTATGAATTTGAGAGGGTTAGGGTTAGGGCAGTTCCGCCATTAGAGAGCACAGGGAGGGAGCTCTGTTTTGAAACAGGGGAGGGGGGAAAGTTCAGAGGAGAGAGGAAGAAGGGGTATATATGAAGAGGAAGAAGAAGAAACAGCTGTGGCTGCTCACATGCCATGTGACTCTCTCTCTCTCTCTATCTATAATCTATCTCTGTGCTGGTTGCTTGTTCTTCTTCAACTCTCTCTCCAGATTTGAGATTTCTCCTCTGAAACTGCAAAAGGGGGTTTGTGAATTGAGTAATTTAATGATGAAATTTATATTTTAGGGGGGTAATTAATAAATTGAGAATGAAATGGACAAATAATTAGAGCTGATTTTGTCTGTATAGGTTGCAGCGTTCGTGTGAATGGTGATGGTGCCATCTCTCTCTCTCTCTCTTTGACTTTAGCAGCAGAAATTACGTATTTAGTCCTCCATCACTCCTTAACTTTTTCTTTATTATATTCTCCTCACTCAGTTTTCGGAGCTGTTTCATTTTTAAGTCTTTATTTTTTAAATTGTTCCAAGCTTCGAGAATTTTTTTATTTTATTTTATGAGCTCCTTCCTATTTAGTATTTACAATTACTAGGCATGAACCGTGCTTTGCACGGTGGAATTGTTGTTGTAATTACTTGAATAATATTTATATAAAAAAAATAGAGCAAAAACAAAATTAGAAAAAAAATACAAAGCTCAGCTCTAAATTAATACAAATTCCTACTGAATCTGAGTATCTATGTATTTTTTTTTGGGATACAAGTATTTATAATATGTAGATAATAGTAGTAATGGACTTTCATGTAGTTGGTCATTGGATTTGCTTCCTCTGCTCAGTTGTTCAGTTGTCCTCTCTGCAAAGAGGATATTCAACTACATGTCTATGACTTTACTTCTTAAATCAGCGTAGCTAACGGCTCAAATTTGACTAAAAATCAGCCTTCCCAGCCTGCATTCCTTCTAATTCTTTCTTCATACTCCATCTTGAATCTTGCTCTCAAGCGTTGCACACACGTTCTTCTCTAATACTGAGCCTTCTAGCTCTATGATTCTCTGTTTGAGTCCTACAATCTCCACCCTTAATGTCCGTGGCTTCGTTTGTTATCGACCTGATTTCATCTTCCAGGTCGCTTTTCTGGTTATTCAAGGCTTCTACTTCTGATTCAAGGCCCTGCACCTTCTCTGCTATGCTGTTTTTCTCTTCTAGAATTCTCCTCTGATCTGCTCTACGACTCACAAGCTTTTCAGTCAGGGTTTCTATCTAGGTCAGGTTTTCTGAAACCTCCTGAGACTTCCTCTCCAACTCATAATTCATCTTTGCTTTCAGAGTTGCCAATGTCATAGTTCCTTCTGGAAACTGTTTAAGTGATCAAAAAGCTCCTTCATGAGCAGACGCTTCACCGTTCTTGTTGGTCAGCTGCTCCTCCAGCTCACTCTTTTGGGCACGTCTTGTCTCGGCTTCTTTCTCCATTTTCTTGAGCTGTGCTGTCAAAGCTTTCATATTGGACTTAGATTCTCGTTCAATATCCTCGAGTTTCTTCAGCACATCAGAATACTGATCTTGTCTCTCTTTCAATGTCGCCTCCAGTTGTCATATCTGGGCCTTCAACTGTGAGGTTTCGTCACTCAACACCACAACTTCCTTTGCTTTGATCCCCAACTCCTCTTCTGACTCCTTTCTCCAATTGTTTTCATTCATGAGATGCAATATTTCATCAGCCCATCTCTGACTTGACTTTCAAATCATCAATGGTCTTTTCGGCATCTTGTAGCTTGCTCAGAGTTGTTGCACATTCCGTACTCAGAGCTTCCTTCTCTACATTTGATGCAGCAAGCTTCATCCCGAAGTTATCTATTTCATGAGCTACCTTCCCCTCCCCCTGATGTTATGATCCAATGCCAAACATAGCCCTATACCTTTACCACATCATTCCATTGTATGCATACCTCCTGAAATTATTTGGTTGTCAAAAAGAGTGTATTTTTTTCTTTTAAAAGTAAAATAATCAAATGGAGAATGGGGGATAATTAACTCCTGCAGTTGTTTTGAGGCCAACTTCAAATTGCTTGTATGTGTTGAGAATGTAACATTGTCCGATATAGAGTCTGTACCAAAAAAAAAGGAAACAAAGTCAGCAGGGGGATATCTAAAAATGCATATAAGTGTGATTAGGCTGAAAGATGACTGATAACATAACATGTCTGATCATATCATATGGAAAGGATACAAGCAACGTCCCTCCTTGTAATATTAGAAACTTACAATGATGCTTAAATTCAAGACTTCAATACAGCAGCAGCAACAGACCTGTTGTGTTGGAGGGGTAATTCCAAAAGGCAGCTCCCATTGGTAGCTGAGCACTGATTCCTAGGTGCAGATAAAAAAAATTGATAAAGAAATGGAGAAGCCTTACTTGTCAAATAAAGCAGCTCACTAAGAAACATATATCTAGTGTTGACATTCATCTCCCTCACCTCCTTGGAACTATTCAGTGCGGTTAAAACTCAATTGATTAAGCTCAAAGGGAAAGATACAAACAAAAGGTTGAAGCAACTAATTTGAATCATGAAATCCTTTTATTAAATGTTTCAAGACCCAATGTAGAGTAGAAATTTTTGTTCAATTAGGATTGATAGGATATGCAATGCAAGTTTAGTAGTGATGAGTTCCCTTCCATGCTGTCCGAAATTGTTGAAAACAAGGAGTTATGTCATACATCAGCTAGTGTTGTTCCTAAGCATATAATGAAAAATTGAAGATCGAACCTAATATACAAACTCAGAATGACATACGAGTATGAAAAGGATGAAAAGTGGCAAGAAATTGGAAATATCCAGTGCAGTTGAAACTCAATGGATTAAGCTCAAGGGAAAATGGGAGATTGTGGATGCATAAGAAACTTTAAAAAATGAAATAGTAGTAAATGGACTGAAAAAAAAAACCATGCCCATGCTAATCATTCTCCCTTTCTAGGAACCGTTTACATTTGCAGGGCAATGACTTATTCTGTGCTCTTATTCTTCCCGATATTAGAGTCGTGCAATCCACATCCACCACATAAACATAGGGGTAGAGACATCAATGATTCTTAGTTTTCTATTTGTTTTGATTCCATCGCTATTTTTGTAACTCTATTCCAGGAAAAAAAAAAACAAATACAATGGCAAAATAGGAGCACCCTACCCAGAAAAATTAGATCCAAAATCACAATCGAAAGAAACACAATCTATTCATATATTCAAATAGTAAGATAAACTAAAAATTATTAAATTAAAAAAATGTAAGACTGGGCAAACATAAAATAGTGGAAAGAGGGGGCAAACATGGAAAATTCATGAGCCATGGCTTCTCCTCCTCCAATTCCACAGCAAAATTAGTTGGTTCATCAAGATCAAGACTTTCCATTACCATTGTCTTCTTCTTTGGTTTGGTCTCTTTCTTCAGCTTGCTCTTTGCATCTTCTTCGCCTGAACTCTCTGACATTACAAACAGTGGCTGACAATCCACGGAGGAGCCCTCCTCCTCCTCCTCCTCCTCCTCCTCCTCTCCCTTCTTCTTAAGGCTTAGCCTAGCTGCCTCAGATACCATTGCTATAAAAATCAAAATTTAGAAAATCATTGACATAAGAAGGAAAGAGACACTATTCGAAGATGAGAACAAGGGCTCTCACAAATCAATAAGACACACTTAATAAACTACACACAAAAATCAGCAAGACTTAAACTGTATAAACCATACACACGCAAATTAGATCATGTTCCTTTTTAATTAGGAGCTAGTAGTGTTTAGCCAAGTGTAAAATATTTTTTCACCAATTTCTATCCATATATGAAATTTAAAGAATACCTTGTTTTTCTCCAAATCAATATGTTTCATGAAAATGAATAAAGTTCATTGTTTTATCTAAAAGATATAGGGAACTTTAGCAACTAAGTCCACACATGTTTTTGTGGCATATTGCCTAATAAACATACAAGGCATGTTACAACTAACACCACGAATATGTAAAAGTTGTGAAAGATATACTTTTAGATCTGAGACAAAAGTAGGGAGACAAAAGTAGGGACATAAGTATGAAGGACATCCTGCAATCTAAGGGTGCCCTTAAGAGAGAAATAATACTCACCTGCTTTCTGTTGGAAACATGAAATTGTTGACTGCCAAAGCACAAAAGTTTGACAGCTGAAAGACAACATAAGACAAACATGTATCGAGTTCAATGAACTGGAAACCAAAAATAACTTTTTAACAGATTGTATATCCAAAAGAGGTCAAAGTGTCTATGAAAGAGAGGAACCACAAAGTAACAAGAAACCAAACAACATACTAATGAAGAAAAAAAGAAAGACCTACCTGACTGATAATTTATAGAGCTTGCACAGAGTATAAGAAGTCAAGAACACCACCAAGAGGGTATAATTGATCACACAGTTGGGAGGAAAGTTTGTCAGTCACAAGCAACTTATAATAAGTAATGTCGTTTTAAGCTGAAAAAATTTATGACATCTCTTTCATTTGGAAAAAGCAAAGAAGTTTGTAGTCTATTCTCGGATTTTAGCAAGTCTTGTTAAAGCTTAATGTGAAATCCTACATGCAATTACATAATCTATACATGGTTCCGCACATATATATTCAACTACATTACAAGCTAACTGTGAATATCATATACAAATGAATTGTGTGATGGTTTGGAGATTAACAATATGACTTATACATTATCTAAACTAAGTGTGTGTTGATCACAGTTTCTTCACTGGATACAAAATAAGAAACATACAAGGAAACTTGAAAGGAACAAGCTGGGATTATTTTTTCTCAACCATAAAATTTGAGCTGCCAATTTAAGGGCTCACATTCAAGTCATAGCTAGAAGTATGCTTGATCGTTTTAAACATCTGATTTAGTTGGGATTTACCCTTCTATTCGATTATCACCAGATGTGAATCCAAGCAACTGAAACCTTTGCCCAACATAACTATCCTGAAATTGTATCGTCTCTCATATTAGAGCTTCATCTGAACAAAGATCTAAAGTTAATTGCAATAAATAAGTGTACAAGAATTGTATAAAAGAGGAAAATTTTGATACTTGGGTACACAGATGCTTTGTAATAATTGTTATTCACTACGATTTTTTTTTTCTGTAACACTATATAGATTTTTATTTTTTTATGGATACGAGTATACGACTATAAAGACTTCTGCTGCAGAAAGAGACTTCACTCTTGGGAAATTATGGGACAAAAACACCAAATAGTCACACAGCTGTCACCAAATTCCCAATCCAATGAGCTACTAAATTATCTGGCTCAAGAAAAAAAAGGGGGGAACCGAGGCTCACTCAAAAAAAAAAAAAATTAACAGCTACTGTATTTAAAGCTAAGGCCAGAGAGTGAACTACACTGCAGATGTGATCTATTGATGGGGATCTGAACAAATCAGTATATTGAATTACTGAGGAGAAGAAAGGGACAAGAATGAAGCAACTTTCTGACCTCATTTCAAATGATTAAGCAAGTGATAGTGATACATACATAAATACCCGGCGACTGACTATAGCAATTACACAGAGTAGCTAAGCATACAAGGTGGTAACGATATGATCAGCAAAATGCCACCACATACTTGAAATCAAAGACATGAAATTCAAAATTAAGACCAAATTGAAACTAAAAGTAGGGACAAAAAAGGTAAAAGAATAAAAATATATAAATAATAAGCTTAGGTCAAATTTAAATCACGAGGCTTACATATCAAATTAAGAGAAGGAACAAGAGGAAACCACAGAACTTGGCGGCTTTGACATCGTCTTCCTTCATCAGCTTCGAGAACTTCTCGTGGCAGTATTCAAGTGTGGCATTTCGACCAAACTCGGATGGAAGGTTCTGAACGTCGAAATGGGACCTCATTATCTCCACGCTCTCCTCGTTGTTGGGGCGAACAAACTGCACCTTTTGGAACGTCTTTGCGTCTAGGAAATACTTCGCCGCCTGGTTGAAATCACACAAAAGAATTAAGATGCAGTCTATACAAGAGTTGAAGCTATTCATTGGAGAGTGACCAAGTTACTAACCTTCTAGAAAGTCTCGAAAAGCCTCGGAGGATTGTAGAAAAAAGCGATAGCAAGCCTCTCCAGATAGTGATTCTATAAGATGTTAATTTCCATAATATTTACTGTCATAAAACTGTGGTGCTCAACTCTTAGGCTCTGGACCTCCTCATGTGCAGACTTAGCTGCTACATAAAGCTGCTTCTTAAGCCTTTGGACCTCATTCATGGCAGACGATAGAGCCACACTGTTTGCAGCATGTTGCTTCTGGAGAGACTCTAGCTCGGACTGCCATGACCGGTCTCTTTCCTGTGATATTTTACGAAGCTCGTGGAGTCTAGCCTCCTAGGATTCAGAGAGCTCAATCAGCTGCTGCTGTGACTCTTCTAGCTTAGCTGACAAGGATGAGGGTAATAATCTACTTTGAAGTAAGCAACTACAGGGAGGAAAATACAGTCAAAATATCAAATAGCAGTAAAAAATGTGAAATTTATGTATGCTGAGGGTATTAATCTCCTTTCAACATCAATAGCAGTCAAAACTAATATTCCCATATCTGCTTTCTTCAAAGCTGGTGCTTTGTGAACATTGTCTCCGGTCATTCCCAGAACATGCTTCGACTTTACAATTTCGCATTTTTATTTTGGATTGTAACCACATGTGAGCTTGTGTTAGATGGAATAAGGATAAACCGCCTAAATATATTGTATGACATTGAAATCCTAGAGCTCCATAATAGAAGATATCACCTGATTTGTCTAGGTTGGTACCAAAGCCATTAGGATATAACAAACTCAGTAAGGAACATAAGTCTACTGCTGGAACTCATCTCCCTCTGATTTGTTGTAGCCTCTCTTAACCACCCCTTAAATTCAAAATTACAGAAAACCACCCTTTAAATGGTATTCGTTTACAACTCACCACCCATTCAACTATTTTCGTTACTTTATCATTAAATATATTATATTTTAATATTTTTAAACTCAAATTTGATTGTAAATATATTCAAATTTTGAATTTAAGGGCCCAAATATATTTTAGGGATCATTGTATTTATTTTTAAAAATAATAATCAATAAAGCCTAGAGTTATTATCTTAATTTATGTTTGAAAATGTTTATAAATTTTTAAAAAATTATGTAAATTACTCTTATTTAAAATATAAATAAATAAGAGTAATTTTCATAGTACCTGAATAAGACCAATGGGCATTTCATTGTTGGTATGTGTTTTGATTACGTGACCTGCGCACCCTCCACCCAAAGACGAGTTTCCTGGACAATCAGGTCACTCTTTCCTTGGTTATAGAGTTCTGCTTGCCGCAAAATCTCATAACCAATTGCCCTATTTATAGCTGAGAAGGAGTTCAAATTTTTTATTTCAACCTGCCAACAAAAGGGGATGCAAAAGAATGTCACTGAGCAACACAACCCAAATGAATTTTCAGGTTTATGGACAAAATTATTGAGCATAAAAATTCTTTTGAAATCAACCGAATGGTAATGATGGAAAATGAGCAACTTGATCAATGCAATATTTAGTTTTGAGTAATGAGAACAACAATTTTTTTATTAAACAAAACTACCTTTGTGCCCAATTCTGATTGCCCAATTGGTCGTATTGATACATTCACATCACAATGAAGTGAACCCTCCTGCATATTACCGTTGCTAATCCCTAGGTACCTCACTAACCTCTGCAATTCAGCCCCATACTCTGCAGCCTCTATACCAGTTCTCATATCAGGTTCAGACACAATCTCAAGAAGTGGAACACCTGCTCTATTCAAATCAACCTGCCAAAGCAAGAATCGGAAGGAAAAAAATTGAACCAAGGTAGCAACCAACAGAAGACACCCTTGTAAAAGGCTAAGCATGCGAGATACTATAAAATAACAACTTCATTGCTGGAAACAAGAGATGGCAATCTCAAAGTGAAAAGAATTTATTAGGAAAGTGAGAGTGGGATCTCAAGTAGTTATAGATAGTGCATTACACTTGTTCTTGCTTAATATATTATGTTCTTGTTTTTAGTTGATTATAAGATATATTATGCTGACCCCCCAGACCCTGCTTTATCGCGGGATATACTGGGTTGTTGTTGTTGTATAAGATATATTATGCTTAGTTAGTAAAATCAAAATTAAGCCACTAACAAAGCCTGATATTTCAGGAACCCATAAGAATCAAATCAAACATGAAATTAAGGTAAACTATATTATATATAGAATGAGTCTTGTAGAGGATTAACCTTGAATCACTTCTGTAAAGTCAAAAGATTAGCCATCGATATAAATGAATTTATTGAGGTCCTTTCTCTTTTCCTACATGCCTTCCAAATAGAGGTCATTCATTACAAAAACAGAATGCAGAAATAATATATGAATCAAAGCAGATCAGGTATACCAGCATCTATTTTGGAATTTGGACTCCAAAAGAATAGGCAGCTCGATTAAATCTACCAGCAACAAAAATAAAGTACAGTTGAGACCTATGGAATAAAAGCCAGCATTCAGCCAAAGGAATGAAATCCTATCCAGTACAAATTCACAATAACAAAAATAGGGAAAGTGGTAGTAGCTACAAGTGCTTCATTCTAATAATAAGAACAAGAGCAACCCACTTGATCATTAAGGAGCATGTATATGTCAAATTAAAGGGCACATGAATCCTAAAAGATTAAATACATACCTGAGAAAGTATCCTGCTTCGAAGACCGATTTTATCAAATCAGCTAGGCTTGTAAGAGATTCCCTAATAAAGATCGTTCACCTACGACAAATTCCATACCACAATTACTATAGTTACAGGCCATATTCAAGCCATTCCAAGTGAGAAAAAATTATGACAGATAGCTTAGAACTGAATAATCTAAAGTCTAACAACATTCATACAAATCTAAGCATCTAGTTGAAACAATTTACTGTCTTTAGAACTACAGGATTTGCAGCTGATCTGCTCTCCTATTTCTCTGTTTTCTTCCGTTCTCGACATCTACGAAGATCGATCAATGGAGGCAAGATCGATGGCCATATATATGGAATTCAACAATAAATTGTCAAGTCCAGCCGGACCTCTGTGCTTAATCCCACAATGAGCAAAATCCGCAAATTTTAAGCAAGTAATTCACACTTTGAGGGGAGTAGGAGATTGGAGTTTATATGGTTGTAGAAGATGCTCACCTGGGGTCGGAATGAAGCCCCAACCATGCTGTCCAATTTCAAATTGAGAGAGAGACTGGGGGCGATGCAATGAAGAACATGGGATTCCAAATAAAAGTGAGATTCAATTCAGGAAACAACTGCAACTAAATCAAAAAATTAGGGTTCAAGGCGTTAGGGTAAACAATAACTACAATTTGGAGTAAACAAAACCCAATCAGTGGAAGAAACGAAATGCGCGAAATCGAACTGACCTCCGGTGTCGCATAAGAGAGGGGCTGGAGGAGAAACACAGGATTCAATGGAGGAGAGCAGAGAGCAGAGAGGCGGCATATGTAGCAGCGTAGGTACGATTTCAAAGGCGGCAACATGAAAGAGAAATGAAGACGAGGGAGCACAGAAGGAAGGAGAACCGCAAGGGCCACGAGGGAGGGAAGAGAGCAGCTGAGGCGGTAGGATGACGGGAACGACGACCGTAGGGAAGGCGACACGAGGAGGGGAAGAAAGCGGCAAAGTCAGTGGAAGGAGGGTTAATTTTGGCCGTAGATAAAAACATAATATAACATATAAACGGTTTGGATTGTTTTTACTCTTTCTCGTTATAGTAATATAGATATGGATATAAAAGGAGATTTTGACACTAAGCTCGACAAATCATGAAGTGGAGAACGCGCCTCACGCGCCCCCAAATCCCCTTGTCAAAAAACCCACCCTCAACCCTAATTCTCAAACCCGAAATCAATTCATCCTCGGCTGATTTCCTCACCGATTTGAGTCTTCCTCCGCCCAATCCTTCAGATCTATGCATAATCAAGGTTGTATTCAAGGATTCGCATGATCTTGTGTGTCCTTGCCTCCTCTGTGGTGTGAAGAAAAAGCTTTCACCATGGATCTCTGCGTTCCGTAGGCGAAGAAGGAAGATATCGGTGGCTGGGTGGAGATCTAATGCACCAGTTAGAAAGAATTTCAAAAAGAGAAAGAAATCTCTTGCGGATGGGATTTGGAGGCGTAGAAATGGTTGTGGTTGGATGCGGCATTCTCTCTGTCCGGCGAGGCGGTGGCGTCTTGTCTGGTTTTGGCGCCGGCGATTGGGGCGTCGTCGATGCTGGTCGGGCCCCTGGTACCTTCTTTATCTCCCTTCTGACCTAATATGGATTTGTGCAAAAAATCTCACCTTCTGGGTGAACAAAACCATAGAGGAACCTTGTGTTCCTCTACCGTCTACATCCCGAAAGGGCCCTCAAAACCTTGTGGTTCTGCTCTCACATGGTGGGAGTTTTCTCCCTTCTTGTGGTGGTGGAATTCCCTTAACATCTGTAGGTGAACTGTACTCTTGGAACGAAACCGCGATAGGGGCTCATGCTCCTTCGCTCTTCAGACCCAGACAGGATGCTCAAAACAGGCTGGAAAATCAGACCGCTATAGGGTCTCAGATCAAACTGGTGTTTGAGGCTTTGGCCTCTTCACCCCCTACCTTATGCAAGAGCTCAGATCTAGTTGTGGTCGTTGTGATTGATAAACGCCTTTCCATCTTAATTGATGTTAGATCTGAGTATATCCGGGTAACTCTATTTTCTCCTTATACTCGTTCTCAAGGTAAATCTCATATATATCAAGATTTCATCCCTGATGATGCAATTATGGGGTTCCTGATGTTAAGACTCTTAAAATTCATTCTCTGCTTGTTGGGGGTGGATGGATATAGGTTTAATTATGATGCTGAGCAGCTAATTGATAGTCTTGTTAAACTGTTAGTGAAAACCTCCATAAGGGTACTAATTTGTTTTGCAAAATCAAGTCTCACTGAATTGTCTGATGCTTCTACTGTTGCTCCTCTTGCTCCTTATCTTAAGGTGGTTGAGTTTGAGCAGCTAGGAGTATGGGACCCTATTACATCCGCCCCCAAAGATTGTGTAAATGATTTTCATGAAGTATTTTTTACAACTCCCCTGCTGAAGGGTAATTGCAAAAAAACTAGTATAAGGGAACATCTTTACAAATCTATCAAATCTAATTGTGTATCAATGATAGCTAACGCATTGTTTTGCTCTTATCTTCTGTCAAACTCTCTCATGGAAAACACGCTGAGTAAACATGTTTGTAGCACTGTGACCGAGGAGTATTCCTCGTCATCCCGCTCCGCCCGAAAGGGCCCTGGCCAAACTACGATATTGGTGAATCCCTTGGAAGCGACAACTGGTTTATGGAGCTCTGTGTTGGCTGCGGCCTTCCAGGTTTGGTCATCCCGTTCCCTGTTATCATTTCATAGGAACTTAAATTGTTATGTAACACACTATGGTATGAAGCGGGTGGGTTTGATGTATAAGATGTGGCATAAGAGTCCTTATGTTTATGTACAATTGTCCGATAAAAGCATCCATCTCTATAGACTCTTGTCCTCGAGTCCATATTGGGTTGAAGTGGTTGTGTTTAAGAACTTTGAGAATCAACAATCTGCCGTGTGGTTTTCTTGCCCAAATAGCTATTGTGTATTGGTCGTAGATTATGTGCTGCCTTCATGGCTGTTTTGTGATGAATGTATGAATCAAAAACTTGCTTTGCTTGTGAGTAGGTGTATAGCACATACTGAAATTCTAACAGTTTGCCCGAAGCCTAATTGTGAAACCCTTTGTCTCTCACATGGACAACCTATCTCCTATTGCCCAGCTGCTGATGTGGTGAGTGTAAGATCTAGTGATGGTGCACTTATGAACACTAGAAACATGTATTCTCTGCTAGATTTGCTTTTATGTAATCAATGTGGAATAATAGCTAGTTTGCTTAATGTTGGCTCCGCCATTCATGTAACCGTCTCGACTTGTGTATTTGGGTCGAGTTTCATATGTAAGTCGTGCAGGACTAATGACAGTGCCGTGTTTGTAGGCTCTTATTGTGAATCAAACTTTTACTGCATAGGGTTTATATATAGGTTTTTAAGTGAAAATCCTCTTATGAAGTCAATGAGGCAATTAACTACATTATGTAACTTTGGTGTTGTAGATTGTATGATTTGGCACTTCATTCACAAAAAAGGAAAAATGATGAGAGTAAAATAGGTTTTGCAGCCTACCTGTGCAAAGATAAAGAGGGTAGCATAAGATCTAACTCTTTAAAGGGCAATAGGGCTCTCTCAGCCAGTAGGGAAAGGGAAGATCATAGTTTAAAATGAAGGTCGGATCTTGGAATGTAAGGGGGATAGGAAAACCAAATTTCTGGGCGGAGCTAGGTACATTTCGTAATATACAAAGAATTCAAGTAATGTCGGTTATGGAAACTAAGTCAGAAAAAATCCCGGAGGAAAAACATTGGCGATCAGCCGGGTTTGATGAAGCATTCTGGGTCCATGCAGTTGGAAAATCTGGAGGAATAGGGGTGATGTGGAAATCTCAGTTATTGACTCATGAGACAATTTCAATAGATCATTACAGTCAACGTTTTATTTGCGCTAATTACTATAACTCAAATCTTAACTTTAAGTGCCAAATACTTTTCGTCTATGCCCCGGCTCAGGAGCGAGACAAAACCCAGTTTTGGGAAGAAATAGTAGAATTTGTATCAAGGTCGAGGATACCGAGTATTGTTATCGGAGATCTGAACGATATTGTTTCCAACGAGGATAAGAGTGGTGGAGTAGAAGTCTCCTTAGGACGACTTCACAGAATGAATGAGGTCAAAAGTAGGTGTGAACTGTTCGAAATACCGTTCTGTGGAAATAGATTTACATGGAGAAAAAAGAAGGAAGGACCGGATAATAATCATGAGCGCTTGGATAGAGCACTGGTCCAAAATGAGATCCTGGAACAATTTCCGAATATACATTTAGTCCACCATGCATTCTCTTCATCTGATCATTGTCCAATCACAATGAATTTTAGCATAGGAATGACCCCGTCTGTAGCCCCATTCAAATTTGAAAATATGTGGCTAAAAAGAAAAGATTTACGAAATATTGTCAAACAAGCGTGGCGAGCTAATTGTGGAGGATCTGCGATGTATCAGTTAGTATTTAAAACAAAAATTCTAAAAGCAAAAATTAAAACTTGGAACAAAAAGACCTTTGGTAACATCTTTCGACAATTAGAGGAGATAGAAGATGAGCTAATTACTATTCAGGGAAAACTCAGTTGTAGTTTTGATTCCAAGGCTGCATTGAAACAGAAAAACTTAATTCAGAAAAAGGAAGCTTTAATTAAATTTCATAAAACCTTCTGGAGTCAGAGGGCAAAATCCAAACACATAAAACTAGCGGATACAAACTCGGGTTATTTTCACAAAATTGCAACAGGAAGGCGGAATAGAAAAATCATAAGACAAATCACTTCGGCGGAAGGTACCCTCATCACTGGAGAGGATAACATTAAGACAGAAATCCAAAATGATTTTGAAAAACGCTTTAGGAAGGAAGGTAGTGTAAGTCGAGATTGGAATAATTGTTTGGATCTTATAACCCCGGAAATCAATGATGAAGATAATGACGAACTTATCAAGCCTATTCTAAATAGTGAAGTAAAGAATGCAGTCTTTAGTTTGGGAAGGAATAAGTCCCCAGGACCAGATGGTTTTTCAGCAGAGTTTTATAAAAGTTTTTGGGACATTGTCGGTCCTTCGGTTATCAGAAGAGTAAAGAGTTTCTTTCTGTCCGAAAAAATTCTCCGTCAAATTAACCATACCTTTATCACGCTATTACCTAAAGTGGACAATCCTACTTCAACAAATAATTATAGACCAATCAGTTTATGCTCGACTATATATAAAATCATATCAAAGATTCTGACTGAAAGATTGAAAAAGGTCATGGGAAAACTGATCCACCCTTTACAAGGAGCCTTTGTAGCAGACAGAGCTATTCAGGACAATGTGTTGATAGCGCATGAAGTTTTCCATTCTTTCAAAACCCGCAAGGGTGCTGAAGGATGGATGGCGATTAAACTCGATATGGAAAAGGCATATGATAGACTTAACTGGGATTTCATATTAGAAATCTTGCGAAGATTTGGATTTCACATGAAATTCATTAATTGGGTAAAAGAGTGTATCACATCGGTATCATTCTCGGTTCTAGTAAATAGTTCTCCAACTAAGATCTTTCTACCTACTAGAGGAATCCGTCAAGGGGATCCTATTTCCCCGTTTCTATTTATATTAGGAGCAGAAGTACTAGCGAGACAATTGCATCGAGAATCCATGTTACCAATGAGTAAAATTGGCTTTAAATTTGGACATCTTGGCCCAACGGTTCCTTTCCTAGCGTTTGCAGATGATACAATTATCTTTGCTAAAGCAACTTTGGCTGCAAGCCAGAAGGTAAAAGAAATAATAGAAGATTATTGTAAGGTATCTGGTCAAAAGGTAAATTTCCATAAATCTTCCTTTCAAACTACAGGTGGAGTGCCTAGCTCAAGAATCCAGTTATTGGAAAATTCGTTACTAACACCCCATACTAGAGCAATGGAGAAATATTTGGGATGCCCTATTATTAATGGGAAAGTAAATAAACATACTTTCGAAGAGATTATTAGTAGAACAAAAAATCAACTTGCCAAATGGAAAGCAAACTCCTTATCCCAACAAGGCAGATCAGTCCTTATAAACTCAAACCTGTCAGCAAAACCGCTTTACGCAATGCAAAGTTTCATGCTTCCAGCTTCAATTCACAAAGAACTGGATCAAATAAACAGAAATTTTTTCTGGAATAAGGATCTCCAATATAAACCGCTCATCAGTTGGGACAAGATATGCAGACCAAAAAAGAAAGGTGGACTGAGCATACGAAAATCGCTGGTAATGAATGAGGCTCTCCAGATGAAGCTATTATGGAAAACACTAGCGGAACCAAACAATATATGGGTACAAATTATTAGACACAAATACCTAAAAGAAAATGATATATTAAACTATACGAGGACTAAAAATTCGTCTTGGCAATGGAGGAATGCTTCCTCTTTAATAGACAAATTTAAGGAAGGACTAGTCTGGTCAATTGGAGATGGCAACTCAGTAAAATTTTGGAAAGATTCTTGGATCTCACAAAAGCCCTTAATCCAATGTGTTGTTAATACACAAATAGTGGATGAAAATGTTTTAGTAAGCGAATTTATTCGAGAAGGGAAATGGTGGAAAGAAAAGTTATCTGAAATACTAGATGAAGGTTGGGTAAAGTGTATTCTAGATATCCCTCTCCCGATTCATAGGATGTCTGATAGACTCTATTGGCGACATGATAAACAAGGATGGTTTACAACCTCCAGTGCGGTAAGATTCCTGTCAAACCAGGATTCATTTGAAGACAATCCATCTTATTGGATTTGGAAGGTAAACACAATACCAAGAATTAGGGATTTTCTATGGCTAATTTCTCAGAATGGGTTACCAACAAAGGATAGACTAAGTAGAAGGGGAGCGTCTATTCCAAATGAATGTATTTTTTGTGGGATGCATGGGGAAGATGAAGTTCACTTGTTTGTTAAATGTCCATTTGGGCAAAATCCGCTACTACAAACGAATAAATGTTCTGGGGTAATAAATAATCTCGATCCGAACCAGCTAGCGGGGAATTTCATTATGGCAAAATTGGGAGAAAGTTTAAGCAAGGAAGAGAAAGAAGATATGGCAATAAAGTGGTGGGCTATTTGGTTTTTTAGGAATCAAATGACCTTCAGAGGAACGGGGATGCCATCACACGTGGAGATCCTTTCTTTTATCAATTCAGTTAAAGAAGGATGGAAAAGGGCTAAAAGAGAGGAAGAGGAAGAAGAATGTATGAAGAGTGGAGTGTCAACTAAAAAAAGTCGTAGAGTGAGTAGGAAAAATGTGAAATGGAGAAAACCGGGTAGTGGCTATCTGAAGATTAATTTTGATGGGGCGGTTAATGGGCTAGGGGAAGCTAGTGCCGGATTTATCATTAGGAATTCAGAAGGAAACGTCACCAACTTAGGCTACAGAGAGGTTGGGATTAAAAATCCGATTTTAGCAGAAGCAATTGCCCTGAGAGAAGGAGTACTATGCGCTAAAGCCAATAACTATAACAAACTAATAATAGAAGGAGATTCGTTAATTATTATGGATCATCTTAAGGAGAAGGGTATCTGTCCTTGGGAAATTGAATTACTTATGGGTGATATCAAAGGTCTTCTGAGGTCTTTTCATGATATCTCCTTTTCCTTTGTGCCCCGTGAGGGTAACAGGACGGCTGACAAGGTTGCACACCTTGGTCGTCTTGTTAACGGGTTGGCACTGGAAATACACCCAGATCTTCTTGATCTCATCCGTCAGGATGCTCTCGGTTAGGTCTTCCAACCGAATTCTTACCTAATCAAAAAAAAATATATAGATATGGATATAGATATAGATTTATCTTCCCCATACTACTCTACCTGTTCAGTTTTTTGGGTAATTAATTTAATCCTCAAAGTGGGATGAAAATTCTCTATTTTCAATTTATATCATAAATCATCCGATCAATATATATCGTCTTTAAGTTGTAAGTGATTAATGATTATAATCAAGTTAAACATGTCAATTATACAACTTCAAAGTTTAACTGCAATTTTGGAACTATTTCATGATATTGTTTCCCCTTTTTTTAGTTTTGTTTTTATCGTTTGTGTTCTTTTTTTTCTTTGTCTATGTATCTATATCAGTCTTGTCTTATTTATTTGTTTATCTTTATTTTGTCTAATTCTTTGTAATTTCTAGGTCACTTTTAAACATACTCTCACATAATTAAGAAAAGCAAAATTTCACCTAGTAGCTAGTAGCTACAATGTTTGGCTTTTTTTCGCATGGTGTTCAAATTTTTCAAGAAGTTTGTGTGGTAATCATGAGGTTTTAACCAATTTTATGTGGTGATCACGAGATTTGGACAGATTTCTCATGTTAACTAAATTGGTTAAAAATATTGTAGAATTTAGGTAAAATCACAATATAATCATAAAAATATTTTTTTCACACAACAACCCAATTTTGGTTTTTTATTTTTAAAAAATTAACTACAACCATTTTAAATGATTTATAGTGCTACACATTAATTGCATAATAAATGAGTAACTTATACAAAAGAACAAAAAAAATGAAGTTTTTTTAATAAAAAAAACCTTTAAATTTTGGAAAAAAAATATACATATATAGTTACCCAATGTAGTTGGTTGTTTCAAAGAGTCTTTAATAACCTTTCTAATGTTTTAAAAAGATTACATGCATGATATATAGTATATAATTAATAAAAAGTTTCTTTTAAGCAAAATATTTTAGGATATTTTAGAACAAATATAAATGAATGGTGATTTAAAATATGTACTTAATTTGCAGATTTGAAGATAAATTAAGGCAAATTTGCAAAAATAACCCTTTTTGGGGAAATCTTTGTATGCCTAACCCAATCCGAAAAAAATTTGCAAAAAACTGGATATCCGGGTTCAAGGTACAACCGGTAGCCGATAATTGAGGGAAGCTAGGAAAGAGAAAAAAAAAAGAAAGAGGGGAAAGGAGGAAGAAGGGTCTCATTCCTCTCCAATGGCGGACGCAGGTAACTGAGGGGGAGACTGAGAGAGAGATCGAGACAAAGTGGAGGGGGCGCTCCGGCGAGCTCGGGTGCCATGGTTGAGGCAACCACAAGAAGGGAGAAGGAAGAGGGTCGGGGGCGGCGGCTAGGGTTCCGATGTCGGCCCGTCGTCTGAGGGCGGAATTGAAGGCATCGACCCGTCGTCTTTGTCGCTTTGAAGTCCAACCTTCTTCATCTCAGGCTCCATCAATTCAATTTGTTACGCCTAATAGTCTCCCACCTCCCCACTGGTAAATCATCAATCCAGTTCCCCCTTTGTCTTATTGCTGTTTGTTTTCCTCTTCTTTTCGTTTTATTTGGATTGAATTTGAAATTGCCTTTGCTTGTTGTTGCTTTGTCCATCTCCCCCGCACCTTCCTCCTCTGCTGCTATCATTATATGGTCTCATAAAGTTGTAGAATTTCTTCCTTTCAATTTTGTAATGGCCAATTTAGGTATCTTTAAATTGATGTAGTGAAGTGCTTGTTCTTCTTCATAGAGCTAGAAATTGATAGTCGGTGCTTGTTGTTGCTTTGTTCACAGAGCTAGAAATTGATGCAGTAAAGTGCTTGTTCTTCTTCATTTTGTGTGTTTAAATTGTGCTGCTCTGGTTGATTGAACTTGTCCTTTTATAAAACTACATTGTGCTTACATATGGCTGAACTGCTATATCTATTGCGTACTTATGTTGCTGCTCACTTATCCCTTGTATATGCTGTACGTATGTTGCTGAACTGACAACTCCATGGTAGCACAAATAACTGGATTTTAATGTTTATATAGCATGATTTTGTTAATTACTCCAAGCATGTTCAGTTACGAGTTAAGACCCCATGAAACATGAATTGTAGGATCAAGGGACTGAATAGTTGGCATTTTGAAAGGAGTTATTTATGATTAAAGACTGTAAACTTCCTTCCTCTCAGATTTTGAGGATACATAACCTCAGAGGGATTTGCCTGACAATAAAAAAAGGTCAGACATGAAATCTCTAACAACATTGTCTTGGAAAATAATAAAAGGTTATCATAGGCTTTATGAATCTGTTTGTCACAAATCGGTGGCTTGTGCAAACTATATATCTTAGTTTTCTGTAATATCTTCACTAGATACTCATCCTCCATATTGTTGTTGGTTCTATGAGTGATTGTATATGTCCATTTTTTCTTTCTTTATCCTATTCTTTTAGGGGGAATAAGATCTCATCTTAGATCATTGTAGCTATTGATTTGTTTGTTTTTCTTTTAATAAACCTTGTTTTACTCTATACAATATCTTTTCTTATCTGTCCACCCTTTGGTTTCTTACTGGACATCATTCAGTTGTCTACTGGACACGTTTTAGGTTTTTTCTCTCTTCCGGGCTATGGTTGTCTACTGGACACCCTGTGGCTATCTACTGGACATCCTGTGGTTGTCTACTGGACACAATTTGGTTTAAAGAAGTGTTGAATTTGACAATTGGGTGATGCGTTGATTCATTTTAAAGAAGTGTTAATTTTCATCGTGATATGTTTTAAATTAGCTTAGCTTGATGTATTGATACTGAGTATTTGGTTCAAAATTGTAGATTTCCATTTTGGATTTTAATGTCTAATTTTTTACTTATCTTGCTACATGAATGTTAGATCAGTGGAGCATCTTTCTAGCATGAATAAATGGGAGAGCATTGTCACTTATTTGTAATGGCCAAGTTAGGCATGTTTTGACAGAAATATTCTTCACATATAGCCTATTAGCTCAATGGGAGAGCATTGTCGTCATACACAAAGATGTGGGTTCAATTCCCACATAGGCTATTGAGGAATGAGGGATTTTTCCTTTGCCGAGAGAGACTTAGCAACCTTTCTACATTCTTCATCAGAGTTTCCTCCCCCCGACAAATCATATCCATCAAAGCCATATTTTTTCTCTGTTTGCATATGCAGCTGCAGTTCATGAATACAAGCTTTGTTCAGCTTAATCTGACTCTGAAGATCGGGAAACATCGTTCTGTCCCAACTTCGAATGGCTTCCTTCACATTTTTCAGCTTCTGTGAAAGTATGAATTGCTTAGAACCAACTACCTCCTCATGCCAAGCACACGCAACTAAGGATTTAAATGCATTCTCTTTACACCAGAAATTTTTGAAATGAAATGGATATTTTCTGCACACAACCTCATCCTTGAGCGTCACTAATGCAGGACTATGATCGGAACATCCAGGAGTGTCAAATTAGGCTTTAGAATTTTCAATATTATCCAGCCACTTGTCATGTATAGGGTATATGTGATATGGGTATTATTAGTATATATACCCTTGATTGTAATTGGGGAAATCATTCAATGAATAATCAAAACCCTTCCCCTTTTCCTCTACCTTCTTCTCTTTCTCTTAATCTTTCTTCTTCCCCTATCCTCCTCAAATCCACCATTGAAAGCCCTAGCTTTCTCTATCCTCAAGAAGGAATCGCAAAACCGAGTCTGCAAGTCCTCGAGTTGGCAAAGGTAAAATCGGGTTCTTCTGAGACACCTTCTATTGATTACATTTCTGCAAACCTGAGTGAACTGGTTGAGCTTTTGATTGAATTGATGGAAATTAGGTTAGCCAATGCCAAGAAGATTAGTCGGACTGATTTGAGAATGGATTCAACTGTTAGTCTGAGAAACCAAATTAGTGCCCACAAGGTGTTTGCTAAAATGACAGATTATACAGTTGTGTTGTTTGAGTCCAAAAAGTGTCTTGGGCAGTTAAGGTCAGATCAAAATCTTGCGTTGGATGAACAATGTTGCTATCTTGATCTAGCTAGTGGCATGGTTTTAGTTTATGATCCGGGTGGAGATTTTGATGTCCTAGATTGTGAGATTGGTGGATGTCGAGTAATCGACATGGGTTCGACTGGTGTTGTGGATTATAACTCGTCTACTGATGCTCTGTTTAGCCTCCAATGCTTCAAAGATCGGTTAATTTTGATGCCCTTTGACAGGGGAAGGTCCACTGCAATCCCTATTGGTCTAGGAGGGGTGGGTGTGGACACGTATATAGACAAGCGTTTGATTATGGTTTTTGATCCGGGTGGAGACCTTGCGTTCCTGTTTGTGTTGCCTGAGGGCTTGGGTGTTTGTATAAATAGCAAGAAGCAAGAGCAATGGCAACAAAGGCAGCTGTGTAATGTGATGTGGGAAAGCAAATGAAGAGGTGATGTTTGTTGTTGTGGCAAGTGCAGGTTCTGTTTGAGGTGCCTGCTGAAATTTTTTTAAGTAAGCACTGAACCATTGCCGAGTAGTACTGAATATATGTGGGTATTTGGAGATGACATCAGTGTTGCTATCGGTTGATATCGTGACAACGCAGCTTCAACAAAGTACCTGTTTGCGGTTCATGGGTTTCCTATAGATATTGGCGGGATGATGGTGGTGGATCAACTGCAAGCTAGTAAGGCCTGAGCAATTTTTGTTATTTGTGGTCCAATATCATTTTGTGCAGTGCATTTGGCTCTAATAAGGTAACGTTGGGCTGCATGACATCATATATCACGAAGGTTTTGTACTGATTTTTGCTGCCAGTGGAAAGAAGCTTGACTGCAATTGCTATCATAATGGGCCAAGGCCTGTAGCAGTGTTTCTTGTTGCAGTTTACAGGAAAGCTCATCACACACTCATTGTTAGTTGATATTTCAAATTTTAGTAGTTTTAGTTTGGTGTATTTTCATGTAAGCTTTGCATTTTCATGTAAGCTTTGAGGACAAAGCTTCTCTAGGAGGGAGGTAATGTCATGTACATGGGTATTAGCTAGTTTTAGTATAAATACCCTTATATTAGTTGTAATTGGGATATCAATTGAATAATGAAATACAAAGTATCCTTTTCTCCCTTAACCCTATCTCTCTCTTTCCTTACCCGTTTCTTTCTCTCATCAGTACCTTCTTCTTCCCTAATCCCTTTCCTCCTAAACCTTCATCTTCTTCCCTTAATCCCTCCTTTTCCCTTTCAATTTCCCTTGTTCTTGGTTATGATCCACTAGGGACATAACACCACTCTTCATTCACTAGGACACGATCAAGTTGTCTCTCAAGCTTATCTTCCCCTTTTTTCCTGTTTGACCATGTGAGTCTAGCTCCGGTTTACTCCATATCCACCAACTGACATGTCTGCATAACACCCTCCAATTCCTCAAAATGATCCTGAACAGCTGTTGCAACACAAGGCCATTTTCATATAATTCCAGTATACAGTAAAGGCCATTTTTGCGCAATTTTAGTTTCTGTCATAGCCTATTTGATGATGTACCATTGAATAATATTCGCATCACTGTCCTGTCACCCGTGAACTATTTTACATGACACCTGAATTGTTTTACATGACCTGTCAATTTTTGTACATGACATCTGAAATGTTTTACATGACATCTGACACCCTATGGTTGACAGTTGACACCCTATGGGTGTATACTAGACACCCTGTGGTTTTGTACTGGACATAATTTGGTTACAGAACTTGATTTGGTGCTCTGTGGACATAATTTCTTGCTACGCACGGGATTATCAATTTCCAAATATTTTATCGTTTTATAAGTTTTTAAGTCAGTTTGAGGGATAAAGTCAATCAAAAGTAAAATTTATACTATTATTTACTTAATTTAGTTTTTTATACTTGAATTTTTTTTTATGTAATTCTAAGAAGCTTTATGTCTCTTCCTAATATTTTTTTGAATAAATGATCTAAAAATCTTGCTTTACTTTATATAATGTAAAATATAAATATAAAAACGTTACTTCATGCACTACCATGTTTCCTACTAATATTTTTGAAAATTTTATTTATAAGATAAAATTTTAAAATTAGAATTTTTTAAATCTCATTCTATAATTTGTGATGAATAAGACTTTAAATTGTGTATATATAAATATATAAACTAAAAACCTTTTTAAAATAAAAAGTATAATTTTTTGTCGTCGTCAATTTTTATCTCATTCATGTAAATAGAAAAGTTTACTTTACTCACATTTCCTGCTAATATTTTTTAATAATTTATTGATAAGATAAAATTTTAATTAGACATTTTATCTCACTCTATAATTTGTGATGAATTAAGACTTTAAGTTATATACACACACACAAACTAAAACACTTTTTTTTTTAAAATAAAAGTATTTTTTTTGTTCTCGTCATTTTTATTATCTCATTTTGATTGTACATTAATACTCCTAAAATATTAATTTTATTATGGAAAAAGATGTATTTTTAATTGAAATTAAATGAGCAAAAAAGCTTCTCAAATTTTTTATCTCATTTTGAATGTGCATTAATACTCCTAAAATACTAATTTTATTATGGAAAAAGATGTATTTTTAATTGACATTAAATGAGTAAAAAAACTTCTTTTACTTGTAGGTAGGGTATAGATAAGAGATTGCAGGAGGTCTCGACTCGTGGAGTAGCCCGGGCGAAGGTTTGATCAAGATTAATACGAATAGAGCGGTCTATTGCCCTCTAATATTTCTAAAAAGACCACCCGCTGAGAAATAGAGCGGGTGGTCTTCTAAGAAATATTAGAGGGGAATGGATTTGTGAGTTCGTCCACAATGTTGGGTCGTGCTCGGTACCGATGACGGAATTATGGGGCGTCCTCAACGAGGGATTTCGACCGATAATCATCGAGTCAAACTCCCAACTTTTCATTGGTCTTTTGAATTCGAGGGTCAACAAGAGTCATCCACTTTACAACCTGGTCTCCCAATGTCAAGGCTTTATTACTAGAGAACGGAATATCCAATTCTGTCATTTTTACCTTGAGGCAAATGTGGTCACTGGTTGTCTTGCAGCTATCACTTTTGCTTTTTCTCTATAGATTTTCATATTGTTTGCCCTACATGAGGGGATGTCTTTACTGTTATTGGATGATGTAGGGAGTCGGGCTATTCTGCGATTGCTGACTATTTAGCCCTTTTTTAATATATTAATTAAAAAAACCTTTGGGGGGAAATATGAATTGGATGTAATTTACCCACTCTGATCATAAAAAGCACTTAATGTATGTTTTAGGGTAAATTATGGAAAACCACTATAATATGCAACATTCACACAAAATCATCTATAAAAAAAATTCCAGATAGCCACCTTGAATTTGAAAAATATTATTTTAAATAACCACCCATGATATTTTTGTTTAAAACATACTTTAAAATGTTACACGTTCATTCTTTTGTTAGATGTTTATGTAATTATGTTAATTAATTTATTGTAATACAAGGCTATATTAAACAAATTAATAAAATTAGATTTTAATTCTGTTTACACATGTCTACACCTATAAATGGTTGTAGCATCAAAGATGATGGTTATTTGAAAGAAAAATAAATTTAAAAGTGTTTTTTGAATATTTTTTTATGTTATGAATAAATTTGTGAAAAGTCACATTTTATTTTTTAATGAAAGAGTTTTTTGTTTTCATCGTATCATCTCACAAAGGCACGCTAGCCTCTCTCTCTATATAAAAGAAAAACGGAACCCGTATGAGCTTAGCTCAACCGTTTACAAGGGTGACATTTGGAGTAAGGACTAAGGATCGAGTCTCACCAGCGGCAGTATGGGAGCAACCTCTCAAATGAGGGGGCTCCTTGTACACATCGAACATTGATCACAAACCCTTGTTACTGATTGAGTCACCATAACGAGGGACGTCCGGGATGAGTGATTTCACCTTTTTGGAGCAAGCAAGCAAGCAAAACGGATATACTATAAAAGAGATTTAAGAATTAAATAGGTGATTAGAGGAAGTAGAAAATAAAAAAGGGGAATTAGGGTAATAGATGTTGAGGTATAAACCTCCAGTTCATCGTCAGTTCAATCAATCATGATGATCATGATCAAGCTAGAGTCCATGATGTCTTCATAGTCTTGTGTATAGGTGATCACAACTTGTGTAACCGACTTCCTTTCTCTATAAATAGGACAGTGAGCTTTGTAACAGGACATGATGATGATCAATATGAAATTCCACATTCTCCATTTCTTTCTTCTGTGTTTCTCTGCTCTTCCATGGTTACAGAGCTAAGTTCCTTTATTGATCAATCATTAAACCTTGCTTGAATTCCACAATGTCGCACAAATTTGACATGGTATCAGAGCATTGAGCTCTCTAATTCTCGTCAATTTCTATGCCGCTGGCAAGGGTCATATATGTGAATAATCATTTCAGCATATACTCTGAGAGAGGGCCAGTAGTAACCCAGACGTGTTATTTTAGATGCCACGGCTCTCCACCCTTTTTGGTTTCCACAGAGGCCCGCGTGTAGCTCTCAGACGAGATTGAGGCCCTCTTGGTCCGACACACAGATGAGATCTGGGAGGTTAAACCCCCTTTTGTATAGTCGACCATCTCTGACACGAAAATGGGCCGCTCTTCTTCTGATGCTCTGGTTGTCTTGTAACTCGCCTGCTAAGGCCCCTTCAGTTATGTACTCTAGGAGAGGTATTCGCCAGTCTCCGAGGTTGGATATTCTGAAGACCCCATGGTGGATTCCTCAGGCACACTTTTGTTCAATCACCACGCGATCGCTCAACCCTAGGGGAAGGGTGACCCCCATTCTGGCCAAGGTATCAGCACGTTTATTCTGATTGTAAGGGATGGACAAAATGGAACACTTTCCGAAGGCGGAAGTGAGTGTTTGTACGCGTGCCAAATATTCAGGCAACATTCCCGTCTTTGCTTCGTATTCTCCTTTAACTTGTCGAGCGTCCACCTCTGAATTCGTGAAAATCTAGACTTGTCAAGCCCCGTTGATTAGTGTCGCTCAATACCCGTGATTAAAGCTTCATACTCTGCTTCATTGTTGGTAGCTTCGAACAATAGCTGGAAAGATAGATCGGTTATTTCCTCACTTGGGCTCGTGATGGTAACCCCGGCTCCGCATCCTCCTGTTGATACTGATTCGTCGACATTAATGATTAAGTCATCCCCGTCGCGATCCTGAGAATCCGTAATACAGCTTCTACCACAAAATCGGCCAAGGTCTGGGCCAGACAGGATTTTCTGGGTTTGAAATGGACGTCAAATTCGGAAAGCTCCACTTCCCATTTAACCATTCTTCCTGAAAGGGTTGGTGAGTGCAGGATCTGATGGAGGGGTAGGTCGGAAAGCACCTCAATGGTGTGAGCCTGAAAATATGGCCTCAATCTCCGTGCAACAAAAACCACAGACAGAGCCATTTTTTCAATTGGGGTGTATCTGGATTTAGCTGACTGCAAGACCTTGCTAGTGAAATAGATAGGGAGCTTAGATTCCTTAGTAAACACTGTGTTGATAGTTGTGGACCCGACGGCGAGGTATAGCTATAGAGTGTCATGCTCGCGTGGAAAATGAAGAGTGGGCAAGGTGGCCAAATATTCCTTCATACTTTTGAAGGCTTCATCCAAAGCAGTAGGCCATTCGACTAGACCTTTCCTTTTTAGCTGCTCGAATAAGGGCATGGAGTGATCAGCTAATCGCGAACAGAATCTGCTCAAGTAGTTGCGACCCGTTCAATTTCTTAATATCTTTCAACGTATTTGGAGGAGCCATGTCGATGATGGTCTGTACTTTTGAAGGGTTCACGTCTATCCCGTGGTAGTTTATCATGAAACACAGGAATTTTCCGGAATCTACTCCAAAAACACACATTTGTGGATTCAGGCTAACACGATTCCTCCTTAGCGTATCGATGGTTTCCTGTAGGTCCTTGCAGTGGTCCTCCTTTGTAAGGCTTTTGATCATGATATCATCGACGTAAACTACAGTATTTATTCCGATCTATGACACAAATACTTTCTCTATCATTCGTTGGAAGGTGGCACCCGCGTTCTTGAGCCCAAATGGCATTACCTTATAACAAAAGGTTCTCTGGTTGGTGATGAAGGCAGTGCTTTTTTCATCGCGAGGGCTCATTTTGATCTGATTGTAGCCGGAATAGGCACCTAGAAAACTTAGCGTGGCGTGCCCTACTGTGGTGTCTACTAGCTCATCGATAGACGGCAAAGGGTAGCTATCTTTGGGACAAGCTTTGTTTAGATCTTTGAAGTCTACGCACATTCTCCATTTGCCACTGCTCTTTCTAACTAGCACCACATTTGACAACCAAGTTGAATCATTAATCTCGCGAATAAATCCGGCTTGCATAAGCTTGTGTACCACTTGCTTGACTGCTTCTGACTTTTCGGCGACCATCTTCCTCTTTCTTTGGCATACTGGCTTTGCCTCGCATTTGAGCCTCAAGGAATGCTCCGCAGTTTCTCGCGGGAGCCCTTTCAGGTCTTGCGGCGACCATGCAAAGACATCACGTGATTCTCTCAACATATTCTTGAGGCGCTCTAAAGCGGGGCCAGTCAAACTGTGACCATGATACAGGGCTTCGGTCTTGTTTGGGAAGGGAAAGAAAATGACCTTTTCCTCTACAATCTTGTCAGCTACCTTTTCGGGCCAAACTTCCAGCTCCGCCTGTTATTGTTCGGATGTGGCCTCTTGCTCGTGCTCATCGATTGTTTCTTCTTTTAGAGACCCTTGACCGCTTCCCTTGATCGCGAATATTCGGTTGTGGCCCTTTTTAAGTGAGGATAAGTAGCAAATTCTACTTTCTTCCTGTTCTCCCCGTGCTTCGCCCACCTTTCCATCGGCACATGGAAATTTGACGCTAAAATGATAGATGGAGCATGCTATTTGGAATTTGAATAGACTTACTCGGCCCATGATAGCATCGTAGATGGATGGCAGTCGAACCACTGTGAATTCAATCATGTAGGTTCTTCTATTTGGTGTGGTCCCTAACGTCAGGGCCAATTCGATTGTTCCAGCCACCTCAACCTCGACTCCAGAAAAGGAGACTAGCTTTCCTGAGTAGCGACGCAAAGCGCTTTCAGCGATCCCGAGTTGCTCAAAGGCGTCCCAATAAAGGACGTCCACAGATGAACCTGTATCTATCATCACTCGCTTGAAAATTTTGGTTCCTATCTGCACATGGATGAACATAGAGTCCGAGTGTGGCATCCTAAGGTCGCGAGCGTCCCGAGTGTCGGAAATAGAAAAACTCAGTATTGCGTGCGCAGTGGATGCTTGTTTGACACTGGCTTCGGATGGGGGGCGTCTGGCTTCTCTCTCATAGTTCCTCCTCTCCTGCTTACTGGTGGCAGATGTCGCAGCTCCCCCCGCGATGTTTTTAATGCATCCATCTGGAGATGGAGGTTTCCGACAATCCTGGTTGGAGCGTTCAGGTTGGTTGGACGAGGACCTGGCTTCCCGGGCATTTCTTGCGTCACTCGGGGGAGGTCAGTATCCTCTCACCCCCCACCCCCCCTTTTCTTTTCTGCTCCCCTATTCTGGGGGTAAGTTCCCCTACCTCTTCCCCTAGCTGCATATTGGGGATTGTAGGGCCGCGGTGAAGCGTTAGGTGGTCTATATTGCTGGGGAGGAACCACAAGAGGATGGCGTTGTTGTGGTGTCGTGACTGGGTGACTGAGATTTGTTGGTGGGGCGCAAATCTGAAGGGGCACCTCTTTTTGAGGGAGGGCCTGCGGAATCCCATAAACAGGAGGCAACACTTGGTCGGGATGAGCCATCATAACATTTGTTGGGGCGCCAAGTGGACCTGGTCCCGTCCTTTGGTTGTACTGGACTTCCTGGACTTGAGGTCGTGGTGGGACGACCGAGTACTGCCAGGGAGGATTGTGGTGTTGTTGATCCCTGAAATTTTCTCTTCCTTGGCGCTTTTTAAGGGCCCGGTGGTAGAACGGTCATCTATATTCGATGGGTCGCGAGCTAGAGCTTGCAGCCTCCATGGCGTGGATCTGCTCTGTTACAAGCTCTCGCAGAACATCGTAGTTCTCTGGCACCTTTCAAAATAGGCAGATCTTGAAATCTCCCTCGGTCAGGTTGCCCATTAATATTGTGTTTGCGGACTCTTTATTGAATCTCGGGATTTGTACTACTAGGTTGTTGAATCTACTGAAGAAGTTTCCCAATGACTCATTTGCCTCTTTCTTGATGGAGTTGAGGTCCAACATGGTTCATTTCCTTATGCGAGCGCTGTCGAAATGCGCGATGAATGTGCCTGATAGCTATGCGAAGTTGTTGAAGGAGGATCGAGCCAAATTGGTGAACCATGTCAATGCTACCCCACTCAGCGTAGATGAAAATGAGCGACAATACATAGCATCGTTGTCTTCATTCATTCCCATCGTCGTTTTAAATCGGTTGAGGTGATCATTGAGATCAGTATCTCCCCTATACTTGGCGATGAAGATATCCCTCCATCTTTTGGGAATGGACGCCTCGCATATCTCTTTGCAAAAAGCGGATGGGAAAGATGGTTCACCTTTGCGAGTTTGCCCGAGTGCCTCGGGGGAATTTGAACGCGATGATATTTCCCTGGCATTGAAAACATGAGCGTTCTTGTTGGCGTTTTCGTCGAGCTCCGGACCGGGGTTAAGAGGGCCACCAGCAGGACCCTGTTGTTGATAGTAGACACGGGGGTCGTGCTGGAATGGCACTCCGTTCGCTTGTTGATTGAAGTATGTACTCTGCGGGTAACTCCCCGCGAGGAATTGGTACGGGGGGTAACCACCCCACATTTCGTAGGGAGCAAATGGAGGAGGCTGCGCAGTGTCCTAGGGAGGTTGTTGAGGGACGTTCTCGTTGCCATTGTGTAGGGCTTCCTCGTTGAGGTTGAGACAGTTGGTTTCCTCGATATCATGATGCTGGTTTCCAAACTCTTCCCCAAATAGTGTAAAATTCATGATTCCTGCAAAATTTATTAGCGTTTAAAAGGGAAATAAGTGCTACTATTAATTATTTTAGATAGGATCTATGAAGAGTGAAGAGAGTAAAGACGCAAAAAAGAATGTGATAAAGGAAATTGAAGGAACGTAATGTAAAGAAACGTATTGCTACGCGGAACCTCACGTCGTGAAAGGTTCCCAAAGACGGCGCCAATGACGCGATCGTGGAATTTCATCTATACTTATTACCTCATCATGACGACAAAATGTGTCAAAATACCTGCAAGCCTTAACCGTGAGGGGTGATGATCAGATTATGTATTTATTAGTCCAAGCGATGGGGGTGGTATATTTGGCTCGCGAGGATTTGAGTTGTTCAGTCGTCGGCTTGAGATGAAGTCAGGTGATTTTCTTATTCCAAGAACGTTCTTCTCCGATCAAAGACCTTAAGAACTCAACTCCGGGGGCTTTAGGTCCGGGAGGTAATCAGAGCTCTTATACTTTCTCTCTTGAATCTGATCCTTGTCTTTGGGGTCGGAGGGGGGTATTTATAGGGAGGCCAAGCGAGCAGCTGGCTGACGACCTCGTGGATTAACATAGGACACGTGTAATGCATGCCCTAACGCTAGAGAACTAGGTAATACATGTGATGCTATTAGAGGAGAGGTGCTTGAGCAAGCGAGCTGCTTGCTAGGACTCTGAAGAGCCACGAGGTACTTGTGGGACCTGTCTTGGCTTCTATGCAGGCTTATGTCAAGATCTTAGTCGCGAGGAAATACGGACCGGGGATTTTGAGGGTGTTAAGTTTGGTCAGGGCTTGACTGAGTATTATGCTCGCGATGAATCTTGTAGTAGGGCCAGATGTCTTTTGCGTTAGGTGGCCTATTTATGACGTCATACCCTTGTTTATTAATAAGCCTATTTTCTATGGCATCGTCAATAATGGTTTCAGATTCTTCATTACAATTGTTGATGATTTTACCAAGTCCACCTGGACATTTCTCATGGCTTCCAAATCAAACACTCTTTCTATCATCAGATCATTTGTTTCTCTCATAACTAATAAGTTCAACACTACCATTAAAACTATGAGATCCAACAATGCAGCTGAGTTTTATGACTCTTCATTACTTGCCTTCTTTACTGAGAGAGCCATTGTTCATCAAGCTACATGTGTTGATTCACCTCAACAAAATGGAGTGGTTGAGCGAAAACACAAACACCTTCTTGAGGTAGCTCGTGCCTTGAAATTTCAGTCCAACCTTCCTTTGAAATACTGGGGAGAATGCATTCTTACAGCCACATACCTGATCAATCGTTGGCCTCTTCCAGTTCTTTCCAATAAATCACCTTATGAGATGTTGTTTCACAAACCCCAAGATTATACTCATCTTCGTGTCTTTGGATGCTTGTGTTACATGAGCACTCTCAAACGTGGACGAGATAAATTTCAACCTCGTGCCACTCCTTGTGTATTCTTGGGTTACACATATGGGAAGCGTGCATATACAGTTCTTGATCTCAAAACTAATGTTGTTAGTCATACCAGAGATGTGGTTTTCTATGAACGTCACTTTCCCTTTCATTCTTCATCTCATGTGGTTGATAATGTCACATTACCCTCTCCCATTGACTCATTTCCCTCTTCAATCTTTTTACCACAAGAAACACATTCTGCCTCTGATCCTTCTTCTCCTTCAGTGTCTCAGTCATCTGATTCTTCCTTGCCTTATTTGCCTCAACCACCACCAGTGGATTCTAATGTTGTTGTGTCTAATCCTCCATCTCCCAGGAGGTCCACAAGAACCCACCGTCCACCGGCTCATCTATCTGATTATGTTTGCAATACTTGTTCCTCTTCCCACTCTTTACATCATTATCCCAGAGCTTATTTTGCTTCTGTTATACCCCAAAACACATTTTCCTTTCTTTCACAGACCACCTCTTATGTTGAACGCACTACATACAAAAAAGTTGTTCTTGATTCCAACTGGATTTCAGCAATGAAAAAAGAGATTAGTGCTTTAACTCCTAACAATACTTGGATCCTAGTTCCCTTACATGCATGCAAGAAACCAATTGGTTGTAAATGGGTGTTTAAGGTGAAGTTAAAGGCTGATGGTAGATTGGAGAGGCATAAAGCCAGATTGGTGGCAAAGGGTTTCACTCAAACTACAGGCATAGATTATCATGAAACCTTCTCTCCAGTAGTCAAAATGACCACAATTAGAACTGTAATTGCTATAGCTACTGCACAGAATTGGTCTCTTCATCAAATGGATGTTAACAATGCTTTCTTCCATGGAGATCTCCATGAAGAAGTGTATATGAAGCTTCCTGAAGGGTTCTCTACTGGTCCTAACATGGTTTGCAAGCTTTAAAAGTCTCTTTATGGCCTCAAGCAGGCAAGTCGTCAATGGTTTCAGAAACTTACTTCAGCCTTGGTTTCTCTCAATTTTGTTCAATCAAAATTGGATTATTCTCTATTCACCAAGAGATCAAATGGCCATATTACCATCATTGCCCTTTATGTTGATAATCTTCTTGTGACTGGCTCAGATTCTACTGAAATAGAGAAACTGAAGTCTTACCTTTATCTCACTTTTAGCATCAATGATCTTGGCCTTCTGCATTATTTCCTTGGCATTGAGGTGTCTTATAGCATTGATGGTATTCATCTCTCTCAACACAAATTTAGTCAAGAGCTTGTATTTGAATCTCAGCTTGGTGATATCAAACCGGTGTGCACTCCTCTTCCACAAAACATCAAGCTTCATCCCCTTGATGGTGAGTTAATTTCTGATCCCTTGTATTATAGACAAATGGTTGGTAAGCTTAATTTCCTTACAAACACTAGACCAGGCCTCTCCTTCACTGTGCAATCTCTCAACCATTTTATGCAAGCACCCCGAACTTCTCATCTTACTGCTTTACATCATATCATTCATTACATTGCTGGGACTTTGGATCAAGGGATTGTTCTTAAAGGTTTTGAAAAACCTCAAGTGATAGAATACACCGATTCAGACTGGGCCTCGTGTTCTTGTTCCAGGAAATCGGTTACTGGTTTTGTGATTTTATTGGGACAGTCTCCCGTTAGTTGAAGATCGAAGAAGCAGGGAGTAGTTTCCCGTAGCTCTTCAGAGGCTGAGTATCGTGCAATGGAACAAACTGCAGCTGAAATTACCTAGTTGATTCGTCTATTGGAAGAGCTAGATGTTGCTCATATCAAGCCAGTATCCATGTTCTGTGATAATCAGTCTGCACTGCAGATTGCCAGAAATCCAATCTTTCACGAACGTACTAAACATATTGAAATAGATTGTCATTTCACTAGGGACAAAGTCATGGAGGGTTTACTATGTTCCTACAGCTTCTCAGCTCGCAGATGTGCTCACTAAAATCCTACCTTCTCATCATCAGAATGAGTTACTTGCCAAACTTGGTATGTCTTCCCCTTCCCAAGTTTGAGGGGGGGGGGGGGGGGGGGAGGTTGAGGTATTCCACGTTCTCCATTTCTCTCTTCTGTGTTTCTCTGCTCTTCCATGGTTGTAGAGCTAAGTTCCTTCATTGATCAATCATCAAACCTTGCTTGAATTCCACAATTCCGCACAAACTCGACAATAGAAGATGCAAATTGGAGAACGATATGTTTGTCTCTCTAAAGAATCGAAGTAGGAAGGCAGTTGTGGCGTGCCACGGACTGGTGTGTGTCGTTGTCTTTCTATTTATTACAGATTCCTATCTTTAAATTTTAAATTCCCAATTAATTTATTACTCCTCAATTAACTTACTCCATAATGTACATACATATGTATTCAGGGGCTGGCTTGTTTACAACCGGTGTGGGTGGTTCCAGGGGCTAGGCGCTGAGTCGCCTCCCCTGTGCCGCTTTCTCCGTCACCATCTTCTGTTCGGTCGGATTCCACCGTCGCTCCCTTCGGACGTCAGTTCTTTGTTCAGACTTCGACCAATAATCAAATTGAGAAAGGGCTTTTGTAGATCCGTGTTTCTTGTCCCTTTTTCTTCAATTTCCAGAGCCGAATTCGGACTTTCAACCCCCCAATTTCAATCGACGGGTTCGACAGTCCTTGTGATTCTCGAATCATTTAACCCAAATACGCCGGTTGTCCTGGCTGCCTTTCTTGGTGGTGGTCGAGCGGTGCTTGCCCTCCCGTTTCACACCGCTGACGGCGCCAGGTGGTGGCGGTGCTAGAAGATCAAGGCTCCGTCTGGGAGTACGGCGTACTGTCTTCAAACTTGCAATGGGTCCTTGACCCTAAGGGAAAAAAAAAATCTGAACTATGGCTTTGGGCCCAAGTGACCCTTGGTGGCTCGAAGTGTGGTTTAGGGCCCATGTCTTCGACAAGACCAAAACTACCCATTAAAAATATAAAATCTTATATATATATATAATATATCCCGAAAGGGTTCGATAAAATTTCCGAAAAGGATTCACAAAATTCCCGAAAGGGTCTGATTAAATCCCGAAAGGGTTTTTAGGTGCGTTGTTCTTGGGCGGTTCTCGTCTGCTCTTCTGGTTGGTCTCGGTGGTCCTTTTCTTAGTTGGGGCTCTGGCGTCTCGGAGTTGGGTCTGGCTGGGGTCGAGGCGGTGTGTATCGAGGCGTCTCCGTGATCCGGAAATTTCCTTGGAGGTTCGTCTTCACTGCCCACATGGTCTCCTGATGTACCGCTGGCCAGCGGTCTCGCTGCTAGTGGCGCTTGGCTTCGGTTCATAGTCTATGTTGTCCCCAACTTTTTGGATTAGGTTTGCTTGGTCGCTCGGATTTGTTTGCTTGTATCTGCCTAGTTTGCACCTTTTTTTATTGTCTTTGTATGTTTTGATGGTTCGCTGTCTGCCGACTTTGTCGGCCTTTCGATGTGTCAGGCCTGTCTGGCCCTCGAATTATTACCTTATCAAAAAAAATATATATGTATTCAACTCATTAATTAGTGCCACGAGTACCCATTTTTTTCAAATGGTGGGTAGGGTTAGTGAGGTTGTCCTTCAATAACACAACTTTCTTTCTTTGTTTTTTCTTTTATTTTTACTATTTGTTTTTTCTAGTTGTATTTTTTTTTTGATAAGGTAAAGATTTGGATGGGGTCAGGCCCTGCTAGACCACCATCTAAGAGCATCCTTGCGGATGAGGACGCGCAAAGCAGAATCAGCGAGGAGGTCCTGCGTAGGCACTAGGCGTAGTGTGGACGAGTCGCGCGATTCTGTCCGCAGTCGAGTTAACCTCCCGGAAAACGTGGCGAAAATGCACCCTTGTGAAATGCTGGAGAAGACATAGGGTGTCGGAGATCAGCATCTCGATCTCCCACGGACAGCGCCACAAACCACGCAAACAGTTGATGACAGACAGACTGTCGCCTTCGATCATGATGTTGGATAATTGAAGCTCCTTCGCCTTGGCGATGCCAGCTTTGATCGCTAGAGCCTCAGAAGCCAGAGCTGAGATTGTAAGACCCGGGGTCTTAAGAGGCGCCAGCCCATGCCACCTAGCCTTCTCAGGTCCGTTGTCCTCACTTGGAGCCTGAAAAGGAAGAGCTCTTGTGACATAGGTAGGGCTTGAATCACTTATAAACCACTCCCAACATCCTTATGATATCCGATGTAGGATGGGGGTGTTACAATCTCCCCCACTTAAAGCACTGACGACCCCGTCAGGCCCAAGAGACTGCCCTCCGGGAGGAGCGTACCCGAGCATACTGTCGGAGCACCTCCAAGCCCAGAGTCGGCTCTGATACCATCTGTAAGACCCGGGGTCTTAAGAGGCGCCAGCCCGTGCCACCTAGCCTTCTCAGGTTCGTTGTCCTCACTTGGAGCCTGAAAAGGAAGAGCTCTTGTGACATAGGTAGGGCTTGAATCACTTATAAACCACTCCCAACATCCTTATGATATCCGATGTGGGATGGGGGTGTTACAGAGATGTGCCCACATTTGACCCCACCACAGTCGATGATTGCCCCGTTGTGGTCTTTGATGATGAAACCTGCAGAAGCTTCACCTGAAAGCAGTTTGGATCCGTCAAAATTAATTTTGAAGAAACCCTCCTCGGGTTTGCTCCATCTCAGATTTCTTCTTCTTCGTGGCTCGTTGTTCGAGTTTTCTGGTGGTGGTATGTGGGCTCCTCTTCAAAGGTCAATTTAGAGGCAGCCCAGTTCTGTAGTTGTTATTTGGTATAGTTCTCCATAGTGTGGATGGTTGTTGTATTGATGTTTTCAAATACTTTCCGATTTCGGCTTGTCCATAAGCTCCACCATGTCGTCGCAAGCCTTCCTTTTTGCTCATGGTTGAGCTTATTAAAAATTTCGCATACAATGTCTTTGATCACTTTGTTTCTAGTGTCGATGTCTCGAATCACTTTTTTGATGTTTGAGTCAATTTTTTGGATCAGTTGTAGGGTGTGGGGGCATTCGATAAAGAGATGGATTGGGCTTTCATCCATCCGATCACACAGAGCGCAAGTTAGTGGAAGATGTATACCTTTGTTTGCTAGCCTGGTCTTCGTCGGGATTCCATCTAGTGCAAGTTTCCAAATGAAGTTTTTAACTTTTGGAAATGTGTCTAAGGTCCATATCCATGTCATGTCACTGGTTTCTACTGTGTTTTGCCTTGTGATGTGTGTTAGGGCACTCTCCGTGCTGAACCAACCATTTTTACTTGGTTTCGAGTATAGTCTGTCTTCTATGTTGTGTTCTGGTATGTAGATGTTCTCGATCTTATTGACCACTTCCATTGGAAGAATGTTGGATAGTTCATTAATATTCCATTTCTTGTTAATGTCGATGTATTTTTCCGCCTTGTCATTTTCATTGGTTGTGATGTTGGGATGTTGTCGACCCTGTAGTGGTTCTTCGTCTAGCCAGATATCCTTCCAGAAGTTGATAGTCTTTCCATTTCCTATTTGCCATATTAGCCCTTTGCAAAATTCTTCTTTTAGTTCTATTAGCTTGGCCCATTGCCAAGATGCACTACCTTTTCGGTGGTATTCAAAGAGGTGAGTTTCTTTCAAATACTTTTCTTTGATTACTTGGACCCATGGGTTACATGGCTCTGCTAAGATTTTCCATAATAATTTCATTTGTAGTGCTTGGTTCATATCTTTTGTTTTATGTATTCCTGCACCTCCCAATCGTTTCTGCTTGCAAACCTTGTCCCAACCGATAAGGGGAGTGAAGGTTTGATCTTTGTTCCAAAAGAATCATCTATTTATCTGGTCAAGTTCTTTATGGATTATTGTTGGGAGCATAAAGTTTTGCATGATATAATTTGGCTTAGTTGCCAGGTTTGATCTTATAAGGGTCGCCCTTCCTTCTTGTGAGAGGGAGTTGGCTTTTCATTTCGGGAGTTGTTGCTTGGTTTTGCTTACTGTTTCTTCAAATGTGTTTCGGTTGACACGACCATTGATAATGGGATAACTGAGGTACTTATCAAGTGCTATCTGATTTGTTATATGGATCGTACTTTGGATCAATTGTTTTGCACTGTTCGGGACTTTTGGGGTGGTTTGAAAGACCGATTTGTGGAAATTAACCTTTTGTCCTGATATGGCACAATAGTCATCAATAATATTCTTTACCACTCTACACGAATCTTGATTTGCCTTGGCGAATATCATCATATCGTCCGCGAAGGATAGGAATGGGATTTTCATTCCTGATCTTGATATTTTGAAACCGATGGAATTGTCTGTCTGGTTCGATGTGGCTTGTAGCTTCCTTGCAAGAATTTCTGCTCCTATGATGAATAGATATGGTGAGAGAGGGTCTCCTTGTCTGATCCCTCTCCCTGGTATGAAAGGGTCCGTGGGGCTGTCATTTACCAAAACTGAAAAGGAGACAGTCTGGACACATTGCTCTATCCATTTCCGGAATTTTTGACAGAAGCCAAATTTTTCTAAAACTTTGAAAAGAAAGTCCCATTCTACTCTGTCATATGCTTTTTCCATATCTAGTTTGATGGCAATCCATCCTTCTTTTCCGCGTCTACTTTTAAATGAGTGAAAAATTTCATGGGCTATTAGGACATTGTCTTGGATAGCCCTTTCAGATATAAAGGCCCCTTGGAGGGGCTGAATAATTTTTTTTAACATTGGTTTCATCCTTTTTGCAATGATCTTGGCTATAGCTTTGTAAATCGTTCAGCATAGGCGTATTGGTCTGAAGTGGTTCGTGGTTGCCGGATTGTCACATTTTGGGATCAGGGTGATAAATGTGTGGTTGATTTGTTTTAGGATTATACCGGAGTGGAAGAATCCTTTGAGTGCCTTTATGACTGATGGGCCTACAATATCTCAGTATTTTTGGTAAAATCCTGCTGTCATTCCATCGGGACCTGGGAATTTATCCTTTCCAATCGAGAAGAAGGCATTTTTGATTTCCTGGTTTGATATCTTTTCAGTTAGCTTCGAATTGTCATCGGCAGTGGTTTTTGTGTTGATGAGTGAGAGGTAGTCATTTAGAAGGTTATGGTTGATGGGTTGCATCCTAAACCTTTTTTCAAAGTCGTTTTTTATTTCTCTTGTAATATTTTCTTCTCCTGTGACTAGTGTGCCATCTATTGTTTGTATTTCGTTTATGAATTATCTATTTCGTCTTCCTGATGCCATTCGGTGGAAATATCCTGAGTTTGAGTCAGTCAGTTTAAGGTGTTTGGTTTTTGCTCGTTGGCTCCAATACATTTTGTGGTATGATAAGATTTTTTCTTGTTTATTTATGAGTCTGGTCTGCTTTTGGATATCGTTTCCAGTTTGGGATATTCCATTTCTGTTTTGTAGAGCGATGAGTGAATCATCGATTTCTTTTAATTGACGGAATATATTTCCAAATGTTTTCTTATTCCATTCTTTAGACAATCGCTTAAGTACTTGTGTTTTTTTCACTAGGTTATACATATGTGATCCCGCAACATTTGATCTCCAAGCCTGTTAGACCACGTGGTGGTAATCTTTTCGTGTAGTCCACATTTTTTCAAATTTGAATGGTTGGGTCTTGTATTGTTCTTGGTTATCTAATTCTGTTACAATAGGGCAGTGGTCTGATGATGTAAATGCATGATTTTTCGTCATAATATTGGGGAACCAGGTGAGAATTTGCTCTTATATTAAGGTTCTATCAAGTTTTTCCATAATGTTATTGTTACTGGATCTGTTTTTCCTCCATGTAAAACTGTTGCCAGTCGTACGCACTTCATGTAGTAAGCAATTATCTTTGAATTCTGTTAATATTCTATATCTATTCGGACGTGGTTCCATCCCTCCTTCTTTTTCTGAGCTGTTTTGAATTTCATTTAGATCTCCCATTATCATGAATGGGCATTCCAAAGTTTGGACGTATCGTTGTAGTCCGGTCCAGAAGTTTGATTTTTCGTTCTCATGAGGTGGACCGTATACGAAAACGATGTTGATAGTAATGTTTCTATGTTTATTTTCATACCTGATTACTATGAATCGTTGATCCGTATGCACCATTTCTATTGATTCATTCCGAAGATTATGACTTTTTCCAGTTGTATTAGATGCATACAGTAGATCCTAATTTATATATATAGCCATATTATAGGTTTCGTTTTTTTAATTTCTTTTTTCTGTATATAAGTCAAACTAATTGTCGTCTCAAACTCTCTCAATCGTTTGCCAACTACTCCTTGGTAGATAGGAGTATCGATTATCATAAACATAAATAAATAAATAAATAAATAAATCAGATATTAATACAGTGCTTTGCTCAAAGTCCACCTGAATTTAGGAGTCTCTGTTATCTGAATAGACTATTTTGAAATTTTTAGTAATTTTATCAGGTGTATATATATATAATTATATGCGAACCCTGCTCACTCAAGATTATAATTCTGATAATCAGAATTATAATCTTGAGTAAGCTGGGTTCGCATATAATTTTTTTCAATTTAAAATAATTTTACATACTCTGTATATATATATATATATATATATATATATATATATATAATGAATGTCAACAATGACGGGGCTTTTTTTTGTGAGTTTCCACTGCTCAAATTATCAACTACTCCGTAAGAAAAAGAAATTGAGAAAGCCACAAAAAGAGCACCCTTGCTGCCTTGCAGCATTGTCTTTCAAATGGCCATAAAAAAATGATGAAAAAAGATACTAAACAGAGGCAGTGGGACAACAGGGATTCGAACCTGCGTTTAACTGATTACTTTATTTACTCCTTACCAACTGTGCGAGTAAAACAATTTGATTAGGATTATACCTATATTATATATTGCTCTGGTAACCTAGACCTGTCCCTGATTTCTAGCCTATACCTCCAAAGCATAGATTTTGAAAAATACCCCCTTCGTCTTAAAATATAAGGTCTTTTAGGATTGTACAAAAGTTTTAATAAAACATTCCACTTCTTAAAAAAATATAATAATTCCACTCCACTGCATATTTTAACCAATTAAATTTTTTTAAAAAATAAACAACACACAAATCAATATAAATCATTACTATCCCCTACTAAGAAAACCTAAAAGGTCTTATATTGTGAGACAAAATAGAACTTCTAAAAGATCTTATATTTTTAGATGGAGAGAGTATTTTCCTAATTAAAATATTTTAGCCATATTTTAAATTAGATTATTAGGATTTACTCTTTTTTTATAAAAGATTTTTCTCAATTTAGGTTTGTATCCTATCTCACTAACTCTAGTGATATGGTGCAAATGTTTAAATATACACATTTTGTTACAAATTATGCTACAATGGTTACTTTTGAGTGTTAAAAATGTGCACATTTGCAGATAAGTTATCAAATATAAGCATACACATCCCTCATGTGCAATTTTTTTTATCACTTTTCATCTATTATTATATCTAATATCTAATATCTAATATAATACTAAAACAGTTGCAAAGCATACACGTGGCGGCCTCACATTGAAAGTGCCACATGGCAGCCATTCACTTAACATACCCCCATATATATATTTAAAATAAATATACTTAAATCATTTTTATTAATTAAAATATTCAATTTGTTGACCAAATCATAAAAACTTCTCCAAATTTGCAGATTATTTTTTATCCAAGATTTTTTAATGCCAGAAAATAATAAATCAATATATTATTAATAAATAAATTTAAATAAACTCTTTTGAATGATTGTTACGTGAATTTCATTTTGCTAATTTTTAAAACTTTTTTTTATTAGATATTTGATTATTCTATTGCACCCGTTAAGATTTCCTTATCCAATACTAATCAATAATCAATTCTATTTAATTACTACTATGTACAAACTATGGTAATCAACCGAATATAAAGCTACAATTAAAATTGAAATCAAAGTTGCATAATTTAATATTAGTCAATATTATAAGAAATCAATTTCTTTCTCCGATCAATCTCGATCTATCAATCTCTACTAATTATCTCAATCACTGTCAATTATCCCAATAACTGATTTATTGTTATTTTTTATTAACTAATTCAAGTTTATCTTCTTTTTTCCTAATTTACCATAATAACTATCCTAATGAACGGTTTCTTTTCTTTATTTTTTTAATGATTGAATCAAATGTCAATGGTTAATTGGATTAAGTTTAAGGATCTTCATTTTCTTATTGTACTGGTGAATCTTAATTAATCATAAAATAATAGTCCACCTTAATGAATTCTAATTTTAAAAAACCACACTAATAAGAACTAATCATAATCCCTTTTTTTATGAAAAAATTTATCATCTCTAATTAATTTCTTTCACCTTAGTAGAAAATTTGATTAATCTCAAATACCTTATTTATAATAACATTTTAGAGTTTGAATTTTCAAATAAGAAACTTGATAAAAGATTCTTATTTTATTAAAAAAATATTTTTTAATTTGATTTTAGATTATTAAATTCATCATTGTATTATTCATACTTATACTAACATTTATTTATTAATACTTTAAATAATTGTGTTATCTAATATTCTGGTAGTTGTTAACATAGAAGAAGGTAATTCCTTATTTTACTTATTTGTTGTATATATTATTACCTAATATATATACTTATCTTAATATGTAATACATTTATTTTATAGGTTTCTTACAAATGAAGACAAATCCAAAAATCCGATTTCAAATTTGATTAAATAAGATGCTATAAAATATTAATCAGTAATCAAATCTATTTTATTAATAAAAAATGCAGTGATAAGCCGAATATAAATCTATGCTTAGAATTCAAATGAAAAATGTATAATATTGCTAAATAAAATCTCATTTTAAATTTGATTAAATAAGATGCTAAAAATGATGATTTTATCCAATCAACTAATACTTAACGGGAATCATTTACGTAATCCTAAGTAAATACATATTGGCAAATTTGCAAAAATAGCCCATTTCGGTGAAACCCTTGCACACATAACCCCATCCGGAAAAAAATTGCTAAAATCCGGATATCCGGATTTTTGCCTCAACCGGTAGCAGGTAAGTGGGGGGGGGGGGACTGGACAGTGTGAGTATGACAGCTGGACAACTGAGAGAGGGAGAGAGAGAGAGAGACGGAAAAGCGAGGAAAAGACAGAGAGAGAGTCTGTGTGAGAGAGAGAGAGGGTGAAAATCCTGATCAACATTGAAAAGACAGGTAGAGAGAGGGAGAGAGATGAAGCAGCTGTGTACAGTAAATCGGAGGGAGGCAATTTTTCCCGCCCAGGGATGGCGCCAAAAAAAAAAAAGGTAAAAGGGAGGGAGGAGGGGGAGGGTATATAAGCTTTGAAGAATGTCTGAGGGAAATCATTAGCTTCCATTAATGAATTGCAGGGGAAATGGAACTTGAAGAAGGGGAATGGCCGGCGTTTGATTAGAAGAAAGAGGGTAGGTGTCAAATGATGTGTGGTCTATATAAAGAGATGAGAGAAATTCTGGGCGTCACTTTTATTCACAAAATCTGAAGAAAGAGAGAGAATCCATTGAAGAAGAAGCAAGTGGGCCTGGGTTCAGGTAACGGTTTACTTGTACGAAGCCACTTTTCACTGGACGGTTTTATCGTACCCACTGGACACGTGTTGGAATTAACTGGACAGTCCTCTGATCGGACATAAATGGGTAAGTGTTCTCTCTATGTTTGGTAAGTGTTGTTCATATGTAAATACCGTCGATACAAATTAATTTGTGCCTACCTATGAAATGCAACAGGGGAAAAATCATCAGTTTGTATCACTGTATTGTTTGGAGGATGGTGGGTGTGTGAAGGCGGCACTTGGGTCTTCACGAGAACAAGGAGCCAGAAAGCCATGGTGGTGGACGAAAGGATTGACTACGTAAAGCTGAAGAAACAGGTGATGGACAAGTTTAATGTCGATGGGAGAAATGATGTGGAGCTCACATATGTAAAGCCAAAGAAGGAAGGGTCCAGGCCGTTTGCTATCGGGGATGACGAAGACTTGGAGGCCTACAAGTTTGTAAACGGGCTGTCTGGAGAATGAAATTGGCCTATCGACCTCAATGTCTCCCTGCGACGCAAGGTTGGTGGAGACGTGCCCGAAACACAAGGATCGACAACGGATGACTCAGACGGTGATGGTTTGTCTCCTGCAGGCTTGGAGGATGTTATTGTGCCGTTAACTGGTCCGCCCGTGACCCAAGAAGATCACCCAAATACAGATCTCCCCGTGGGGCTTGACGGAGAAGACGAAGATTTGGGACAAAAAATTGTCGAGGTAAACCAAACGTATGTCCAGGTGGAATCATCGGATGTCCAGTTAACACAAACAGCTGTCCAGGTGGAATCATCGGATGTCCAGTTAACACAAACAGCTGTCCAGTTAAAGGAGACTTCTGACCAGTTAGGGATAAGTGAGGAGTTAGAGTTGGAGTTTGCGAAGAGGGAAAAGAATGCCGACGCAGTGAATAAAGGGAAGCAGATCATATATGTCAGCAGTGACATGGAAGATGGAGCCATTGACCTTGGTAGCTCCTCCGACGAGGATGATGCAATCCCAAAAGTGGTTAAAGTTGAACACGGTAGTTCTGGTCCGACGAAGTCTTGGTCATGGGATTATGAGGCGGAGCGAGCGGTGAGGGAAGTCGAGGAAGCATACGAAAGACGAAAATGGAAGTCGACCACTTCTCCGAAGCCTGCTGAAAGTGAACCAATGGTGGCGGGGAACCCATTGGATACCAGCCAGTGTGGTATTAAGCTCCGGGAGGGACAAACGTTTCGGAGGAAGGAGGATGTGCAGGAACTCGTGGCGTGGGCGGGTCTGACTCGCTGCTTCACGACGAAGGTGAAGAAGTCAACGAAGACCTTGTATGTTGTAGGGTGCGCTGCTCGCAACTGCAAGTGGTCATGTCGGGCTTCGACTTACAGGGGAATGGGGTTATGGAAGATCCGAAAGCTTGTGGACGAGCACACGTGCTCGCTGGACGAGGCGGTCAGCCAAAAACGCAGTGCGTCATACACGCAGCTGGGCCGGCGCATTGTCGAAAGGTATGTGCCCCAATACGCAAAACTTAACTGGACTCTTGCCTAAATTCCACTGGACATATAGATATACACACTGGACACACAACACTAGTAACTGGACACACAACTTTCTTAACTGGACACACAACTATTGTAACTGGACACACAAATATAGTCCCTGGACACACAACTGTCTTAACTGGACACACAACTAACTTAACTGGACACATGTGTGTGAATGGGCATGTTCAGTTTCGGACGGTCGAAGAAGCCCCTCGATCCCGATCAAGTACAGAGGATGATGAAGTCGCAGCTGGGGGTCACATGCAGCTACTGGAAGGCGCGCCGAGCCAAGTTGAGTGCGAGGGACATAGTGTACGGAACGGACGAGGAAAGCTATCGGAGCATGTACTCGTACATGTACATGCTGGAGCAGGCCAACCCTGGGACGTACACGAGGATAGAACGCGACGCGGAGGGGCGATTCAAGTATGCGTTTGTGAGTCTTGGAGCGTGGCGGAGGGCTATCCCCCACCTACGGAAGGTAAGTCCTTCCTTACATTGAACATGACGCTCATTTACTAGAAACATGAAGCCTATACGAATATCACATGACGTCTGTTTGCCTAGACATGACAGCTCTAGCTCATCAAGATGTTTATTCTCCAGGTTATATCGGTGGACGGGAGCTTCTTGAAGGGGAAATTTCGAGGGTGCTTGCTATTTGCTACTGCACAAGACGCTGACCACCACATTTACCCCGTAGGCTTCGCCATGGTTGACGGCGAGAATGATGGGTCTTGGGGGTTCTTCTTCAGGCAGATGTTGTGTGTCGTTGAAGACACGACTGATCTGGTGTGGGTATCGGACCGCCACATGAGCATCCTGAAGGGCATACGGGATAGCTACATCTTCGCGAAGCATGGCATATGCACATATCACTTATTTCAAAACGTCCGTCTCCGGTTCAAGTGCGGGGGCTTGCAAGACGAGTTCATGACGATGTGTAAAGCTTACACGTACGATGAGTTCCAGGTGTTGTACGCGGAGTTCTGTGCACGGGTTCCCGGAGCGGGCCCATATCTGAAGGAGGTCGGGTTCAGCAACTGGGCAAGGGCTTTCTACACTGGGAATAGGTACAACATCACAACCACTAATAACTCCGAGTGCTTGAACTCGGTGTTCAAATATCCTAGAGATTTGCCGCTAACAGCCCTTGTAGATGCCATCCTTGAGACCGTCGGCACGTGGTTCGTCAAACATAGGAAGACAAGCGGCGAGCAGGGGAAAGTCGTGAGCGACTGGGTTGGTAACGCCATCAGAGCAAACTTCGTGCAGTCCCTTTCCATGGGCGTCAGACAGCTGAGTGCACATGAGTATGAGGTACGCAAGGGAACCTCCACATGGCTTGTAAACCTAGTAGGACGTTTATGCAGCTGTAGACGTTTCAACGTCGACCAGTACCCATGCGCGCACGCAATGGCAGCATCCCAAATGCACAGGATGGATGTGTACTCGCTCGTCAACGACTTGTACAAGGTAGACGCGTGGCGTGCGTGCTACAAGGACGTGATCTACCCAGTCCCGTCACGAGAGAATTGGAGGGTGCCCGAGGCAATCGCCAAGGAGACTTGCCTCCCCCCACTTATCAAGGTACGCCCTGGCAGGCCGAAGACATCTAGGTACCCGTCTCAGTGGGAAAGGAAGTTCCCGAAAAGGCGCCGCACATAGTGAAGAAAAAGGTGGTTTGTTGGCATGACGGGTACATATTTTGGCATGACAGATAATGGAGTAGACATGACGGATAGCTATTTTCACATGACAGACATATTTTGCGCATTTTCAAGCCAGTAGGTATTTCACGCGGTTTGTAGGCAGGGCTAACTTATTCGGAAACTTTATCGCTCCCCCTTTTACATTGAAGTATGGACGTCGCCCGTGTTTTGTTATTAAGGCTTGTTGGGCCTGGGTGCAGCTATGTCATTTTGTACTGGACATGCAGTGATATAAACTTGGCAGCAGATATTTTGGACATGACATGTTTTAATTGTGCATTTTCAGTGAAAATGTGGACGACGTAAATATATAACCGTCAACCATCGTACGACCTACATAGTTTCAAAAACAACAAGACATCATAGTTTTAAAACCTGAGCCCTAGGTTTCCCAAAACGACATACTGTCGATGCCAAAGTCAACCAAATGAAATCCTACGAAAGCATAACTGTTCAAGCCACCAACAACATTTGCAGACAACAGTACAAACAACAATGTTCTTGTAAAAAAAGGACGGAGCCAATGACTACTGAGGATCGGGCCTGGGACAGAAGCCACGGTGGTAGATGGCGACACATAGGACTAGGCGGTAAGCATCGATAAAGGCGTCGTCCACCCCTTTGAATGCGCGGTCGCCTGATGCGAGCATCTGCAAGAAACGGAGAGCGTAGGGGCCGGAGTCTCCTCTGTGTCGCAAAAAGTATGTGTCAAACCTAATGCGCACTAATTACAATATAAATCAGAAGATGAACTACGACGACTTACGATTGCTTGTTCTAAGGGATCCCCTTCACACGGTTGTACTTGAACGGCTGGGGCAGTTTCCCTGCATGCTTGGCGTGCAGCTCTTGGTGGCCATCCATCAGCGGGGGAAGGGTGTGCGTGATAGGCTTCAGAAGGCCTGGCAAATGTCGCTCAGGAGTGAGACGAGTGTCCGGATCATACACACGGACAGTCCACTCGGCCAGGTCGATCTCAACCGCTACCCAATGGTTGTCCTTCAGATTCCATGGGGCCAACACACGGTCGACGCTCGCCCAAGGCTTCGGACACCTCTCCGGCAACATACCGCTGAAGTAGTACTCCAACTCCTCGTCGACGGGCATACCGGTTTGTCTCTGCAGCAGGACCCTGAAGTAGGGGTCGACGACTGCGACGCCTGCGTACTTCGACTCGGTGGCTACCTCCTTTCGGAGGATGCCGCATGCTTCGTCGATATGCTGCAAACAAGGAACACGTGTCTAGTCAACCAAAATAATGTCAAGTTATCGGAGAACGGGTGGCCGAAATTTACCTCTGAGCCCACCACTTTCATTGGCGTTTTTAGGTCCCCGAAGAAATCCCTCTCAAGGCGGGTGCCCAGCATTGAACGAGCGGGTTCAGTCCCTTGGGCGTCTTCGGTCGTCATCCACTCGGTGAATGCGTCCACGTCAGCTCTGGTCATCAGGCCCAAGGCCACGGCGTCAACCCCCACAATCACCTTCTTCCCCTTGGCGGCCCGCGGCTTCTTCTGCCCCTTCGTCACGTCCTCAACCACCTCCTTATCCTTCTTCCCCTTGTCGACACGCGGCTTCTTCACCGGCTGAGTAACTTCGTGGCCCTCTAACGTAGCAGGCGCTCGCCTCACCCTTCCGCCCTTACGCTGAAGGGGAAGTACGGCCTCCTCCTGTGCCTGTGCCTCCTATGGGTGATTACATGACACAAGGGTAAAATAACATGACACATAACTGTTTTTGACATGACAGTTTCATTAACACGTCCTACCTCAGGGGTTGCCTTTGTCGTTGGTGCTTCTGGCTCGGAGATGGTTGACTTGTCCCCCGGCCCCTTTGGCCACAGTCTTAGACCCCTCAGCTAAGACCTCATCCTAAGTAGCCGGGTCCTCCTACATGACAACAACAGATTTTTGACATGACGACTAACAATCTTCACATGACACTAGGCGGCAGATGGCTTACCTCAGCGGTTGTGACATTGGTAGTGGCTGCTACTGCCTCAAGCCCGGCAGCCCCTACCATTTCAGTTGGCCCTGTGCTATCAGTCTCACCCTGCGCAAATATGCGAAGGAACTTAGACTCGACACCATTATCAACAGTCACATCGCAGTACGACAGGGATAACTAACCTGTGTGGTGGGTGTTTCTTTGGGGGGTTCTTGTGGATCAGCATCCTTCTCCATTTGGGTCTCCCCATCAACTGGTCCCTTACTCTTACCCATCTCCTACAGATTATGAGTTAGTGTGACCGTCATTCACAAAATTTACATCACGGTTTCAGTTAGGGTACTTACCTCAGAAGTTGTCTTGGTGGTTTCATCTTCACCTGCATCAGTACCTGATTTCTGACCCATTTCCTTAACAGTATCCTCAGCCTACGCAATTATGGGAAAGGTATGTTACCATGACGCCTATATTGTTATACATGACGCATATATTGTTATACATGACGGTTAGGGATACTGACATTACAAATTGAACATCTTACCTCCTTTGGTTGCAACTCAACATCTTCGGTTTCCTCACTGTAAGTTCCATGCATGTCCTGCGAGTGTGTCACCTCGTCCTCACCTCGCTTCTTCCCCCTCACCTCCCTTCTCAGCTCCTGCATCGCTGCCTCAATCCGTTCCATCCTCTCGTTAAACGTTGCCAATAAGATCGTCCCCAGATCATCCATCTTTGACAAAATCCTTGACACATCCACTTCGGAAGCCGTCGTACTTCCCTCACCCTTCGTGCCTGACCCAGATGCTTCCGTCGTGCTCGGCGCATGTTTGGCTTTATACTCCACCACGAGGTCGTCGAAGAACTTATCCGGCTTCTCTGTCGCGTACATGGCGCCAGCAATAACCCCCTTCCTGACCTCCTCGGCGTCCGGGAGAAGGACTGTCCGAACAGCGTCCACCTCGTCGAACATGCCCAACTCTTCCTTCGACTGCTGGATGAGGGAGGCAAGAGAATCGTACATCATGTTGTGCTCTTTCGGCTTATATCTCAGGCACCGAGGGTAGGTTGTGCTTGTGCTTGTGCTTGTGTCAGCAAATTGTCTTGCAACTGGCCGCAGAGCCTCGTACACCCACAACTACAAACAAACAAAATAAACCAGGTGATGACATGTCAACACTTTGCATTTAATCGTGTCCTGTTACCAGGAGGCAGTGTCCAGTTTAAATCAATATTTGTCATGTGAGATTTATGTCCATATCTGGAATGCAAGGGAGAAGCCGCCTAACATGTACGAGGGCCGAGAGCTGCTGACCCCATGCTCGAGCTTGCGCTCAACACACCGGTAGAGGAAATCGTGGGTTCGTTCGTAGCACAGTCGCCCCCACGAGTAACGCAAGAACGCCTCGGTGTCAGACACCATGTTTACAACCCACCCGTGAATAAAGTTACGGGGTTCCTTCGCAAACAGCACCGCCTCCACCAGCAATATGAGCGCGAACTTAAAGCGCCTTGCAGCCGAACGATCTGACTTCATCGCCACTGTGTACTCTGTCTCGAAGGCATCCATCCTCATCTTTTCCTTGCCTAAGAACTCGAAGCAGGCAGCCTTGTCCGCCGCAGTGTCCACGGTCCTCGCCACGTTTGCCGAGCAATTCAGTCCGGTCACTAGCGCGAACTCCGCAATGGAGAACCGGACTATAGACCCCTGGATCATGTACCACGTTTCTTTTTCCTTTTCCGACCGCAGCTGCCGCTGCAGGACGTAGTGGACTAGCTGGGCGGAGAACTCAACTTTGGCCCCGAGCCTCGCAATGCCACCAAACTGGCTTTCACAAAGACGCTTTCAGTCTGACGGGCTCAGGTACTGGTCTAGCTTTGCAAGGACATTGGGCCTGGCATATTGATTGCACCTACATTTAAAATGCTTGTCCTCGGGGACATCATATATCGCCTGCACAGTGGGGTGGAATGTTAGACCGACTCATCTGTAAAACACTCTACCCTTGATCGACACTAGCCAAACCATACCTCGCCTGTTGTCGGTGTCTCCGTTACCCTTCTTTCTCTTGAATCACTCATGTTGTAGTTTGATACCCTGCAGGTTGGGGAGCAATACTTTAGCATTCTTCAAACATTTGCAGATTTTCATCACACAAGTCACAATGCACATGACGTTAAGTTCATATAACATGTCAAGTGAGAATTTTAACATGTCAAGTGACCATTTTCACATGACAGACACCATATCTTTCCTGCACTTATCACAAATGCCAGTAACTTTCTAGCCTCACCATATCTTAGCTTATACTTATCACCTGAGCATTATAACCATTTTATAGCTTCCACAAAATAGAAGCCGCGCAATTTTGCAATTAAACATGACAGCAAACCTATTACACATGGCAACTAAATATTAAAAACATGACAGTTTACAATGTAACAGCATTTACATTCAATAACTTGTTCCTGATTTTTTTTAAACCACATTTAGGTTCACCGATTTCCCTCTATCTATCCTATTTCCCCAATCTCACCAATTTCCCCAATTCCCACATGACAGACACCATATAACATGTCATGTGACAATTTTGACATGTCAAGTGACAATTTTAACATGTCAAGTGACAATTATAACATGTCAAGTGACCATTTTCACATGACAGCCACCATATCTTTCCTGCACTTATCACAAATGCCAGTAACTTTCTAGCCTCACCATATCTTAGCTTATACTTATCACCTGAGCATTATAACCATTTTATAGCTTCCACAAAATAGAAGCCGCGCAATTTTGCAATTAAACATGACAGCAAACCTATTACACATGGCAACTAAATATTAAAAACATGACAGTTTACAATGTAACAGCATTTACATTCAATAACTTGTTCCTGAAATTTTTTACACCATATTTAGGTTCCCCGATTTCCCTCTATCTATCCTATTTCCCCAATCTCACCAATTTCCCCAATTCCCACATTTTCCCCAATTTCACCAATTTCCCAAATATTCACACAATACATGTATCGATTTCCCCTAATTTGCTTCCTCCTTCAAGCCCTTTACCATATCACCACCACAATGGTACTTCCATTCTCTCCCCAACTCGAACACCCCCGTTCCCACATTTCCACCCATTGTTTTCATACTAGACGCCTGTTACATCCCACATGACAGGGGCGGATACTCCACCCGTTATTTCATCCAATTGCAAACCATGGCAAACAAATTAGGGTCTTCAAATGGTCCCTCATCATTTCAATTTCTGCAATCAGTACAAAATCGGTAGGGTTAGGGTTTACTTACTTCAAATCGGTCGGTCTCTCTCTTCTAAACACCCACAGGGTCGTCTTCTACACGCTTCCTTTACTGGCTTGCAATCTGGCGCCGTCTTCTCCTCCGCACTCCCAGGTTCGTCTTCTTCCTTTGCCTTCTTCTCCTCTCTCGTTTTCGTTTCAAAAATGGCGGTTTCGTGCCTTCTCCACTCTCTCCTCTCTCTCTCTCTCTCTCTCTGTTTTCCACAGCCAAGATGTGACAGGTTTTTAAAACTGCCCTCTCTCTCCTCCTCCCTCCCTTCTTTAATGACTCCCAACAACCGGTTTCCACACCTCTTTCCCAACCGGCTACCTTCCCATTTTTTTGAGGGGGGGGGGGGGGTCTAACCCTTGCAATTAGAACCGGTTAGTGGGTTAGGCTAGCAAACCAAACCGGGGCGGGGGTTACTTCCTTTAAATCCCTCATACATATTTCTAAGATTTTTTTACTAGAATGATTGATTTAACCATATAAAATGACAAATGTTAAACTTAAAAACCACATGACACCCATATGCTAATGTCACATCCCTAGTGACTTCAAAATAAATAAATAAATTTCACAAATTATAAATTTGATAAAGATTTTCTTCCATATATTTTAATCCATTTTCACTGAAATATTTGAAATTATCATTTTTAAAAAATTAATATAACTGATTGAAAAATAAAAATATCAGTTTCATAACGAAAAACATACATATAAACTATTATCACCTAAAATTTAATTTTTTTTATCTTTAACGATTTTTTATTAGATATGTGCTAACTCTATTTTTACTAGCTATCTTTCCTAATCAATATAAAATTTAAAATAGTTTGACCGTTTACATTTCCTTATCAATTATTTATAATTTTATGTGTTTTTTTTATCATGAATATGAATCAGTATTCAAATCTATTTTTTACTACAAAAATTGGTGATTAACTGAATATAAAGCTATGCATAGAATTCAAAATGAAAGATGCATAATATTGCTAAATAAATAAGATGCTACAACATATTAATTAGTAATCAAATCTATTTTATTACTAAAAAAATTGGTTATTGGCCGAATATAAAGCTATGCTTAGAATTCAAATGAAAAATGTATAATATTGCTAAATAAAATCTCATTTTAAATTTGATTAAGTAAGATGTTGAAAATGATGATTTTGTGCAATCAACCAATACTTAAGAGGAATCCTTTATGTACTCCTAAGTAAACACATATTTCTATGTTTTTTTACTATAATTATTGATTTAACTATATAAAATGACAAATGTTAAACTAAAATGGCTAGCACAAGTTTAATAGGAAACGAGTAAAAGTTTATTTTATGACTATGCAAATAATATCCTAATATATAAATTAATAAAAAAAATATAAATTTTTGTTATTCAGTAAATATATATAGATTATTGTTTAGCCTTTATTTTGGACATTTAAAATGAACGTAAATTAATTTTATTAAAGATGAAGTTTAAATAGATAATTAACCACCTATAAAACCTAGGTTGTTTTCATAGAGTTAATGAATATAGAAAAAAATTATTACTCTAAATATGAAAATTTGATTTATTTTTAGGATGATTGGTATTTCTTTAGATGGATGGATGTCAGATGGTCGAATCAAAATAATTAAAATTTAAGCTGTTTAATTAGTCGTTAGTGTGATTCTATGTTATTACATCAATATATCTTCTTCGATATTTTTATGTGATTTTCATCCCAGAGTGCTTAAAATTTCATACACCTAGCATTTGTCAAATGTGTAGTCCACCTAACAAAGTATTTGGTTCTACCTTTCAACTTATTACGACAACAAATATTTGTTTAATTTTCAAAGTAACCAATCAAGGTGCTATAAAAAATTAGAAGGTGGAAAAAACACTCTCTACATTAGTGCATGCAATTGTTTCTATCTAGAAAGGTGAGACATTGACGTTTTGCCACATATATTATATACACTATGATGAAATCATTATTTTTTTTTCAAATTAATATTATTTGGTTGTATCATTTTCATATTATTATAATATATCTAATATATATTAAATGAATATATATTAAGATAATATCTTTTAAGCAATATAATATATTTTGCAAATCCCGTGCGTAACGCACTGGTACTATGCTAGTATATATAATAAAGGAGAAGTCGGTTGAGACACATGGCAGCTTCTCCTTAATCATAGTCATATGAACCAATCACAATTTTTTTAAAATAATGAATATATGCATAAGATCAAATTTTATTTTAACTCTATTTAATCAATATATCTATATATGCATAAGATAAAATTTGACCAATTTGATTAGATATGGATATATTTTTAGAAGATATTAACCAAATTTGAATACTATTATTTAAGATAAGATTTAATAATCAATATATACATAAGATAAAATTTTATTCTAACTCTATTTAATCAATACATCTATATATTTATAAGATAAAATTTGACCCAATTTAATTAGATATGGATATATTTTTAGAAGATATTAACCAATTTTAAATACTATTATATAATATAAGATTTTACCTATTTTCTCTATATATGAACATATTTTTAGAAGATAATAACTTTATCAATATATTACACATGGTCTTACTAATTAAATAACTTTACCAACATGAACATATTTTTAGAACATAAAAGGTTTAGACGAAATTGAAATAATACTTAGTCGTGTAAATGTTATCTACTCATGGAATTCAATTTTTGTTGATATGTTTTCCTAATTTTTTTTAAATATGGATATAATTTTGGAAGAGTTTAATCATAATTTTTTATGGAAGATCTATTGCTTTTGCTCTTCTAGAATGGTGCTTTGATGTAATTATAAATTTCTATCCAATTATGTAATTATATATTTTTTATGTTTGGTAATCATATCTATCTATCCATCTATCTATTATATACTATATATAATAAATGATAAGTGGTATGTGACCTATGACATCTTCTCCTTATTTTAATAGTAATAACTAATCAAAATTTTTTATCTCCACCTTAATCAATCTTAATATAATAGTTTTCATAAGTTTTTAGACATAAATATATTTTGGAAAGATTTTACCCAATTTTGTAAGATTGATAATAATTATATAAAAGTTTGATAATACTTTCAGTATATTAATTTGAATCAATTGTAATTTTATTTTAATTGTGTAACCATTCAAAACTGTTAAAATAATTTAACTAGCTCTCTGAACGGGTATTTATACCAAATTTATTTAAATTGTAAAAAACCGCACAAGAGTGCGACACTGAACTAGTTTTTCAATAAAGTAAGAGTCTTTCCTATTTGATTATTTTTAAAAAAGAAATAAAATTAAAACCTAATTAGTTAGAGAATAGTGTATAATATGCACATTTAACCAATGGAATAAAATACCAAAAATTGATGTGTGTTTTTGCACACCTTGTGTAAATTTGCACATTTACACACTTAACCATTGAAGTTACTCAAGTTAGTCTTAGAGTATAGCATAGAAAGACCAATCCTAAAATTTCAATTTTATTTAACCATTAGAGTTAATATTTTAAAAATTGAATTTTCTAATCTAAGTTAAGCCTATATTACAAGGGACATAGATTCGTTCATTTTTCACTCGTTATATATATAGAAATGCAGTGTTATATTTTGGATAAATTGCAGCAAAAAGTAATTATTTTAGCCTTTTCAAATCTTTTAGTGTGCATTCTTCTTTAATTTATTCTTGAAACCCAGCATATCATGGATCACACATCGCTTAGCTATTCTCTACAAACGATGGAGGAAGCACCTCTTCTCAACTTCTTTGTCATCGACCTGGTCATAGATCACGAACCCCCTAAGCACCTTAAGCTTCGATGGTAAGCTAATCCCATGTAAGGTCATTAACGCCCATTTGACAGAATTTTCCCCTATATTTTTCTAAGTCCGCTCCAGGCAGACCATGCCTATGTGTGGATTAGGAATCTGGGTCCGACCTCAGCCCTCCTACCTGTTAAAGCCATCAGCCTCCTTCACTTAAGTGAAGGAAATCCCTGCAAAATAGAAACGTGTCTCTAGGTACAATTTTAGTACCAAAGTCAGCAGGGTTAAGGTTACCATCAATCTTCATAACATGTATCACATTATCATCAACCTTTTCACGTATGAAATGATATCTAACATCAATATGTTTAGTTCTCTCATGATACATGGGATCTCTACACAAGTATAATGCAGGTTGATTGTCTATATGCAACACAGAAGTATAAGTTTTTCCTTCAATCTCACGCAGTATACTCTGCAACCAGATGGCTTCCTTGCAAGCCTCAGTTGCAGCAATATACTCAGCATCAGTTGAAGAGAGAGCAACTATAGGTTGTTGCTGAGATTTCCAGGATATGCAATTGCCAGCCAAGGTATAGACGTAAGAAGTAACAGATTTTCTATTGTCCTTATTACTAGCAAAGTCAGAATCCACATATCCAAACAACTCATCAGAAGAGGTATGCTTAGAATAACATAATCTCAAATTAGCAGATCCAAGCAAATACCTTAACAAATACTTCATAGCAAGCCAGTACTTCTCATCTGGCTCTGACATGTATCTACTTAAGGCACTGATAGAGAAAGCTAGGCCAGGTCTAGTGCATATCATACAATGCATCACAGAACCTACAACAACATCATATGGAATATTTTTCATATTCTTAGCTTCAGAAGTAGATAAAGGAACATGATTTATAGATAAATCAAGATGAGAACCCAAAGGAATAGCATTTGGCTTCACATTGTTAACATGAAATCTTTCCAATAGCTTCAGTACATAGTCTATCTGATAAAGCCAGAGCTTACCTTTCTTCCTGTCTCTTTCAATCTTTATGCCAGTCCTTCATGTCAAAATGCTTTGAGAGCTCCTTCTTGATAGTGACAACATCAGCAGATGACTTAGAAATCAAGAGAATGTCGTCAACATATATAAGAACAGAAAGCACAGAACTAGACTTGGGTTTCTTAAAATATAAGCAAGTATCAAATTTACTTCTTTTAAAACCCAATTGTCTTCTCATACAGGTATCAAACTTAATATTCCAATGCCTGGGAGATTGTTTTAGACCATAAATGGACTTCTTAAGCAAACAAGCAAATTCAGACTTAGGTTTATCAATAAAACCTTTTGGTTGCCTCATATATATAGTCTCATTTAAATCCCCATGCAAGAAGGTTGTTTTCACATCCATCTGCTCAAGTTCATAACCATAAACAACAGACATGGCAAGTAATAATCTCAGAGTCTTATATTTCACCACAGGGGCAAAAATCTCATTATAATCGATCCTCACCTTCTCTTTAAGTGAAACCCTTAGCTACAAGCCTAGCTTTGTACCTTGGGGGATCACTCTTAGAGTTACCTTCTTTAAGTTTGAATACCCACTTACTGTCAATGAACCTGGCAGTCTCAAGTTTCTTCACAAGAGTCCAGGTTTTGTTGGCCATCATGGACTCAATTTCTTCGGACATTTCTTTCTGCTAGTCAGCAGAGTGAGCACATTTCATAGCCTGTTCATAAGTCTCAGGAGTATAGTTGTTAACCACAGCAGAGACAACACAAGCAAACTCAACAATGCTATTGATGAACCTTTTATTTGGAATTTTAGTTCTAAGGGATCTATATCTGGTTAACTGCCAAGTCGTTAAGTCATGCCTTTCATGAGATGAAATGCTAGAAGAGCCAGCACCATACACATCAGACAAGGACATATTAGCAGGTTCTAAAGACTCAGAATGGGGGGAGGCAGCATTAGAACTAGTAGAGATAGAATCATCACCAACTTCATTCTCATCATCATCAAAAGGTTCATCTCGAGCTGCCCCACCCAATTGGTGAGGTTGCACATCATCAACATCAGTGTCTGAGGAGTCCCTTGGAGTACCTTGGGCATCCTCATCAGGATCATTGCCATCCTCATCATCTTCACCATCAGGCACATAGAAGTGGGTTGCAGATGATCTTGTGGGTACCTGCAAAGTTTTCTCAACAGAAGGGGTAAACATATTTTTAAAGTGAAATTCATCCTCAACAAAGACAACATCCCTGCTGACTATAGTTTTATAAGTTCCAGGTTGGATAATAAGAAGATTATAACCTTTAACACCTTCAGGATATCCTAACAAGACACATTTCTAAGACCTAGGGTTGAGTTTACCATCACTCTTGTGAGCATAGGCAACACAACCAAAAGGTCTATGATAGCTCAAGTCAGGTTTCTTATTATACCACATTTCATAAGGAGCTTTAAAGCTAATAGCAGAGGATGTTGTTCTATTTATGAGGTGAGCAGCTGTCACAACAGCTTCACCCCACAAAGAATGCCTCATGCCAGCAGAGATCAACATGCACCTTGCCTTCTTTAGGAGAGTCATGTTCATCCTCTCAGCAGTGCTATTCTGCTAAGGGGTCTCAGGAATGGTAAGATGCATCTTGATCCCTGCATCTTTGCAATAAGAGTCAAATTTGGAATTACAAAATTCCAAACCATTATCTGTTTTTAAACATTTAACAGAGAGACCAGTTTCAACATGGATACTTGTTAACCAATGTTTGAACACCTTAAAAGCCTCATCCTTTGTCTTCATCAAATAAACCCAGACTTTCCTGCTATAGTGGTCAATCAGGGACATGAAATACCTTCTGCCCCCAGAAGATTCAACCTATGCAGGGCCCCTAAGAACTGAATGGACATACTCAAGAGGTTTGTTAGTAATATAAGAAGACTTGTTAAAGCTCTTCCTAGTTTGTTTACCCATCAAGCAATTATCACATAGATCAATAGTAGCAGGTTTAGAATTTAAAATGCCATGCTTATAAAGATAATGAATACTCTTATTTCTTATATGTCCTAATCTATTAGTCAAAGTAACAGATTCAGGAAAGGACATCCAAGCATCAAAAGCAATCAACATAGAGAAGAAGTTCATCTCAGGGGTAGCTTGAACCTCATAGAGGCCATTTTTCTTAGCACATTTGATAAGAATCTTGCCATCCCTTAAGACAGTTCTAATCCCATTGGTACTGTGAACATCACAGCCCAGGGATTCCAATGCACTTTCAGACATGAGATTTCTTCTAAGCTGAGGAACCCATCTAACATTTTTAATGACTCTAATCACACCATCATGCATTTTCATAGCAACAGAACCAATACCATTGATTTCTAAGACAGAGTGATCACCAAGCATAACATCACCACCATCAAGTAATCTCAAATCAGAAAACCAAGACTTATGATGAGTAGCATGCATAGTACATCCAGAGTCAAGAATCCAACAATCAGAGGCATCATTCACAAGCAATGCAAGCACTTCATGGGTATAGTAGGGGTGGGTTTCACACACAGCAGACACAACGGGTTGTTTAGCAGCCTTTTCCTCATCTCTTTTCTTCCTATAGCAATCATTTTCAAAATGGCCAGTTTTAGAACAGTAATGACACTTCAAGATAGACTTATCAATGCCCTTAGTTTTATCAACACCATTTTCAGTTTTAGGTTGCCCTTGTTTATCCTTTTTCTTATTGTTATTCCTTTTGTTACCCTTACCTTTAGACTTAGCCATAAGGACCTCATCCTTGGCTTCAGTCTTAGGCTCAGATTTAACATCATTAGCAGTTTTAAAAACCTTCAGAGACTCATTCTTCTGGATCAGAGACTCAATGATATCCTTTTTAACCAGAGAGGTATTTCCATATTGAATAACATCCTTAAAAGTATCAAACTGACTAGGCAAGGAATTCAACAGAAGCGCACATAATTGAGTTTCATCCAATTTATCACCACATCTTACCAAATCTTGAGTTATAGTCAAGAAACGATCAAAATTATCAGCTAGAGTGCAGGTATTGTTCATTTTAAAGCTAAAAAGCTTGTTAAACAGATTCACACGAGAGGGGAGAGACTTTACCAAGTACAAACCTTCTAGGGCCTCCCATAATTTCTCAGCAGTGGTATGTCCTAGTACCTGTCGTGCTACTTCATCAGAGAGACGAAGCATGATCTCACTGTGAGCCTGAAGATCAGTCTCCATGATTTTTCCTTTCTCAGTTCCATCTGGAAACTTATTCGTTATAGCCACCCAACATTTCTCCTTGATGAGTATGGCTTTCATCTTCACCTACCACATAGCAAAGTCAGTGGTTCCATTGAAAGGTTTCAACCTAATAGAATCAGACATATTTGCAGAATACCAGCAAGAACACAAAGAAAAACCCTAAGGCAGACAAATTGTTATATCACAAATAACAAACACGGAAGCAAAGTTTTCAAGAACAAGCAGTAATTGAAAACAAGAACAGATCCTGTTGCATCACGTAGGGGGGAATGGCACCAGGCGGTACACCCTGTATAGGCCCACCCGCTTCATACGCCAGTTCCCCCTCTCTAAGATCTATGAAGACTCGGCTAGTTTGGGAATAGGACACTCAAGCGCTAGCAACAGAACGCATGCCCTCATACCACATTGAAAAAACAAGATCGAGTCTATATGGTTTCGCAAGAACAAGACGAACATGCAAGATAAAAAGGATAAAGGAAGAACACGAGTTTTTACGAGGTTCGGATCCGCGATCCTACATCCTCGGGGCCTCAAGAGTCACCCCTAATCCACTATCAAAATAAGGGAGAAAGTACAGATCAGACAATCCAAAGAGTACAAGTATAGATCTAAGCAGAAACCAAAACGAAAGACATGAAAGCAAGCAAGAAAAAGAAGAACTTCTTCAAAAATATGAGATCTGAGGATACAGACTCATATCCGAGAGCTAGAACCCAACACCGAGCTATTGCCGGTAGCCAAGAGATCTTTGAACACTAGGGAGTCGTCGGAGAAGAAGAGCTTCGCCGATCAGAGGTGGGAATAACTTGAATAGCAAACCCTAACTCTAGCTTCTCTATGCTCTCTCTCTTTCTTTCTCTGGAGAAAAGGAATAGTGAAGCAGCTCGCGAACGCCAGAGGAGAGCTCACCCTTTTATAGACAAACTTTAGTAGGATCCGGGAGAGATCCACAAGGCTTCCAAGCAACCGGGCTCGAGGTGTTGGGCCGTGTCATATGTCATGGGCTTTAGGCCCAAAGCTCGGCAGTTCTCCCATGTTGGAGATCAAGCCATATAGGCTCAATGCTAACTCACAAGAACTTGGTCCATGTCCTTAGCCATGTTACACTTAGCCTTTCATGTCACATATACATAATACATACATTACATACATATTATAAGGTAAAACTTAGGAAAAATATACAAGTTCTCAACAAGAATAATAAACGGAATGACCATTGATGTGAACTATCCTATAGTTAAGGTCGGATTTATGGACTAGTAAGAAAAACATACTATCAAAGTTTGAGGATCAATAATGCAATTCACACAAAAAGAAGAAGAAGTGGGGAGCAATTCCCAATGGCTGTCAATCGACACCGTTGGTTGATATTGACGGACGAGATCGCCAAGTAGGTACTGTAAAAATGTACGGTGAGTATTTTGTTTACGCTTGGCAGTGAGTACGGACTTAGTAAAAACAGGAGTAAAAGAGGGTCACTGTACTTTTTAGCTCTTTTACCCATCGTCATCCGGAGAGTGTAAAACTGATTATACAGTTTTGGGTAAATCTAAGTACTGCTACTTATTCAGCCCCCAAATTACTAAAATGTCCTTCAATTTTTTTAATTTTTTTATTGGTCCTCAAATTTTATGGTTGTTTTGGAGGGGTTAGTATACCACTATGTACAGTTGCTCACTCACTACGGTTCAGGTGGGCATTTTTTCCGTTATTTTCAGTGAGATTTTACATGGTAAGTAAACTAATTTAATTCTAAAAATATTTTAAAATTTATTATGAGTTTTTTTTTACAAGACTTTATAGACTAAAAATATAGATTAAACATTTACTTTTAATTGGGATTTAAAAAAAAAAGATGTAGCGTATATAATACAGTGTTTAATTTAGAATACATAAGGTACTTGTTAAATGAGCGTTGTAAAATGGTAAGTGAGAGATATAATTAGGGAAATGTTACGATGGACGATGGAGTGATATTTGGCTCAATGTAGAATCATCATTATAAATTGCTTATTGATTTTCAATAATACTTAAGTGAAAAGTGTGATATTTTAGTGTTCCTTAAGATATGTACAAAATCATAAAATATCACACTTAAACAACAAAAGCCAACAATAGTACACCCCCCTTCTCCCTACGATTCTAGAGAGAGGGAGCTCAACTCCTTCCCCAACCGGTGACTTCCTCCGGGGATGCCGAGCTCCGATCGTTGATGCCGTGCTCCGATGGCTCTACCTGATGCACCAACCCCTCCTTCGGGAGTCGTAAAATCTCCTCTGGGAGCCTAAAATCTCCTTCGGGAGCCTCCACCCCGCCTTCTTGGCTAGATGGGTCTCTCGCCTCCTTCCGTTTCTCTCCGGTTGTACCGATTGGTGGTGCCCCTTTCATAAGAGGTGGAATTTGTGAGAGGAAAAAACCCCCTTCCTCTGTGCTAGCAGAGGGAAGGTTTATGTCCTGTCGGCCGAGGCTTTCTCCTCGGGCCTTAGCCGGCCACCACAACACCGCTTGTCGATCATCTTCATCAATTGCTTCAATTGGATGATTTCAATAAAAACTCTCTCTTTTGAGAGGCAGAACCCCTCCTTGCGACGCAATCCCGGCTTCGGCCGGCCTACTTTGGCTTCGGCCGCCTTAACTCGGCTCCAGCCGCCTCTCCCTGCTCCGGCCGCCTCCGTGCTGCCGCCGCCATACCTAGACGCTGACACGATGCTTGTTTTGGCATCGTTTCCGCTTAACCCGACTCCAGCCGCTCCCTTGCCTCCATAGTTCTCTGGTGAAGGTTGCCTTTCATGAAACCCTAAAACCGTGGTTTCTTTTCGAATTTTAATCGATTGCCAAAATTGTGTTGGGGCTTTATTTGATTGTGGGTATTTCTCCCTAGATTTGCATATGCTCGGCCCAATTTTGTGTGTAACTCACCATGTGTGAATCCATGTTCGATGCCTTCTCGGGGTGGCTCATCGATCATGTCCTTGTACACGTTTACACGCCGGCTTGGTTGGCTTGTACTCACATCGGTGGTTTGGGTGGCTGCCCCTACTCCTCGATCTATCTCCGGCCGGTGGTGCCTGGTGGTGGCGCATGAATGTCTCCGTCTCCTTTGCTCACAATTCCTTTGTCGACCTGTGCATCTGCGTTGCGGTCGCCGAAGTTTCTGCCCGGCTCTAGCACCCTTGTGAACCCAATCCCTCTCCGGTATCCCGCCCTTGCACCTCTCTCCGAGTGGTGGCCGGCACCGGGTCTGCGGCTTCATCCATGCCTCTTGTTGCAGGTCTCTCTCTCATGCAAATGGTAATTGGCGGTTCTTGGGCCTGTGTTCTGTTCATTGGGCCCAAATCGCTTTCTTAGGCCCAAATCAGGCACGGAATAACTTAAATTAAAATTACATTAAAATTCTCAGCCGGCTTATTAAATATTTTATGTTTTTTGGCTGGGTTGAAATTTATTTTTAGATTAATTCGATTTAGTAATCGTTATATATATATATATATATATATATATATATATATATATATATATATATATATATATAGAGGATAGATCCTATGTGAGCAAGGTTTATTATGTAATTTGTGAGCAAATTATGACCTTTGGATGAATGAGAAGGGATGGACAAGATTTTGCCAAAAATAATTGTATTTTCTAATTAATTAAAGTGGGACCCACCTACTAATCTTCCTTCCTTTCATGAATGTGGTACGTGCATTAGAATCGACAAAATCAATTTAACCCTTGAAATAGGGTTACTGGGTTAAATATAATTATAACCTCCGCCTCCACTTTCTACAAGCTCTCGGCTCTCATTCGATCGTCATTCGCTCACATCCATTGACGTTTCTCCCATGGCGAAGTATTGATCATGAATGCTTCCTATATTTCTCGGTCATAGAAGATGCAGAAGAAGTTAAGGCGCAATTTACTTTGCCATCTTGCTCTAAGCCGATTTCGAATCCGCCGAATACCGTAGATGATAGATCTTCAGTCCGGTGAAGTTGAACATGGTTACAAATATGTAATCTATCTGAGTTTTGACACTAGAAATGAAAATCCAACCCCCTTCCATGGTGAAATTCATATCTCGCGCTCAAGATATAAGATTCAAGGTGATCGTAGACCATAATTCCCTTCTTTTTTGATTTTCTAATCTATACATCTAGTTTGTATTTTTGTTTTATCGATTTACAAATCCCCCTTCTATTGTTAGTTGTTTTTAGGGTAAAATCGAAGATTATTCATATTATTATTCATAGGATGTTTTTTAATTTATTTATGTATGGAAATTATTCATGTGTATATTATAAATTATTTGTATGGAAACAAATTTGTATGTAAACGAGATATTATTCGTATGTACGTGAAAATTATTCGTGTGTATGTGTACCTTTATTCATACGCAAGTAGTATATTTTTGAGGGTTTTATTTATGCATGGATGGATATGGAGATTATTCATATATATGTTATTCATTTGAATATGCAAGTACGGTGATGTATGATTACAATGATATTATTATAAGTTCGTATTTAAATTTATTCGGTTGTATGAAACACTTTATTCGTATGAAAATGAGATAATATTCGTCACAATAATGAAAATTTGGTAATAATAACTTGGTATAAGGGTACGTGTTACACATGAATAATCTTGTGGTTGCCTATGAATGTCATATAATGTACGAATAATTGTTTAAATTAATACTTGATGGAATTTTTCATATATGGAGAGTGAATAATCAAATAAACTACTTAAAATCAATTATGAATTTATTTATTTTTATTTAGATACGAATAATCTGACCAGTATATATGAATAAGAAAATAATATCATTTTTTTAAGCGTTATTCAAAAACAACTAGGTTGACGAAAAATAAAGATTTTGTATACAAAAATATAATATTTTCCCATCATTCCTTTTTGAAATCCCACTATAACAAATTTATGGAAACAACAAAAATTATGGTAAAATATCTCACCCCACGGTTGGCACACACGCACCTAGTAGGAGAGTATGTTGTTGTTAATGGTGGGACCCATTAATATTAATTATTATTTTGGTTAAATCTCAATCATTCATTTCAATCAATCCAATGATTAATATTTGCTCACAAATTACATGATAAGAGTTGCTCACATAGGAGCCACCCTCTATATATATATATATATATATATATATATATATATATATATATAAGTTTTGGGTATGTATATAAAATTAATTAAAACCGTTTGAAATGGCTTAATCAAAATCCCACTTGGGTTTCTGGTGCTTTTGATACAGGCATGTTGTGTCGCTACGTGTGGCGTGATTGAATTTTCTTCTCCGTTTGATGGGGTTCTGGCAGTCGGAGTCGGGATAGGCTGGGGTCATGATAGTGTGTATCGAGGCGTCTCCGTTCTCCGGAAAATGTTTCCTTGGAGGTTCGTCTTCACTATCCACAGGTGACTCCTGATGTGCCGCTGGCCTACGGTGCTGCTTTAGTTTAGTGCTTGGCTTCGTCCTTCGTCTACGTCCCTGTCATGCTCGGTTTAGTTTTATTTAGTTTCGCTATTTTAGAGCTCTTGCTTGTATTTTGCACCATCTTTGTATTTTTGGGTTTGCTTTGTATTTTTTATGTTTGATTAGACAGTTATCCGTCTGCCGACTTGTCGGCCTTCAAGGTTCAGATATATCTGACCTCGAATTTTTTCCTAATCAAAAAAATAAAAATAAAATATCACACTTTTCACTACGTATTGAATAAAGGGACTACCAAATAAAAAAGCTAATAGAGAAGTTCCAGTGAGTTTTGAAAGGGGATAAATCTATATATGATAAAATAGTAGAACATCTAAACCTAAATGGTTTTTTTTCTCTCTGAATGGTGAAAACTAGAGGTGAGAGTAGCGCCGCTGCCGGAGGGATGCAGATCGACAAAGCTCCCGATCCGCCACCTCCGGGGATCCGGGCCCCAAAGCGAAGGACATGGGAACGACGGTCCCTAAAGCCCCTGACGGTGCACCCTCATGGAGGGACTTGGTGGTGCAAGGGAAATCGGAGAGTCAGAAAGTTGTGCTTGATGCTGGCTTTCTTAGGGAGAAGATCAGCGTGTCATTTCCGAAGGGACCGGGGGGAGATCCGGTTATCACCATTGATCCGAGAGTCATGGAAGCCCTTGCCGGAGCGTGAAGCAACTCCCTGTTAATCCGTGTGCTTGGCCCAAAGATCCCACTGTATGTTATGGATAGGAAATTAAGAGACCTCTGGAGAGGATGTGGTAGAATGCAAGTGATTGACTTGCCGCTTGGAAATTTCATAGTCCGGTTCGGGGAGAAGGAAGACTGTGTCAAAGTCCTCACTGGTGGTCCTTGGTCGGTATTTGGTAGGTGCCTTATCCTGAAGGCGTGGTCACCAGATTTCAAACCTTCAGATGCTATCAAATCGGTCCCCGTCTGGGTTCGGATCCTTGATCTTCCTATGATTCTATACCAGGAAAATGTGTTGTTGAAGGTAGCGGAAGGCCTTGGAAAACCTATCAAGGTCGACCAAAAAACTGTGTACACCAACAAGGGAAACTTTGCACGCGTTTGCGTTGAAGTTAACCGGGAGGCACCACTCAAGGGATCGATCACCATCAATGGCGAGAGTTTCCTTCTTAAGTACGAGGGCATCCTCAAAGTCTGCTTTTACGTGTGGGAGGGTGGGGCATTTTAGCTACCAGTGCCCAAAAGCTGTGGAGAAGGTGGAGACACCCCTGTTACGAAGATCAGTAATGCCGGTGTGGGTGACCAGGGAGTGAGGGAAGAGCCCAAACAGTCAAAAGAAGAAGATAGTCACCATGGTCCTTGGATGGTGGTCAAAAGGCATGGGCGCCCACCCATGCCCAAGAATAAGAGTAGCGGAGAAGGTCGGACCACCGGCGGCGTCCCCCCCCGGTAAGGCGCCAGCTCCGGCCAACCCTGGACCCAACAAGAGGAATTCGACCATTTCGAATAACGGTAGAAAAAATTCCATCATTAATGAGAGTAATGGCAAAGGCACCGTCTCTGAGGAGGTGGGAGATCCCACGCCATCTTATTCGGAGGCTATGGATAGAGGAGGTAAAAATGGGCCAGTTACTTCAACAACTGGTGGGCCGGCCCCATCTAATGGGCCTTCTAAAGCCCAAACCTCCCAAGACATGGCAAAGGTGAACCCGATTGGAAGAAAGAAACTTAAAACTAGTTAGACCCTAAACTTTAAGAAAGAACATCAGAAAGAAGGGTGTTGGAAAAGATTATGAAGGGCAAGAAACCTACCGTGCAGACCAGATTGATGAAACCGACTGATCAGGGGATTTAGACCCAGATAATGACGAATGAGGCTTCGCAGGAAGGGTTGTCGGAGAGGCAATCGACTGATGGCTCGGTCACAAATTGGTCGGATCCTTCTCTCCATGGCCAATCCTCATCTCCGATTGGGGGGAAATTCTAGGCGCTTGTGGCGACGGCTTCCCAGGATGATCAATCCATCGAAGATGACCGAAGAGACCTCCAGATGGAGGAGGAAAATCTGCCGCCCCCGGTGGAAGGGGTTTAAGGGCTCCAAGACCTTCTTTTCTCGCCCTCTCCTCTTTCTTTCCTCCCCTTTTTTCATCTTTATCGGTCTTTAATGGATACAACTAAATTTTTTATTTTGGAATTGTTTCGGTGCAGGAAAAAAAAGCTTTAGACGAGCCATCCGTTTCATTAGGAAGAAGTGTGCTATCGATGTTCTTGTTCTTCTAGAGACGCGGGTCTCGGGTAAACGGGCTGATGATATTTTCCAGAAGTTGAACTTCTTAAAGTGCGTTCGTATTGAAGCGGATGGTTTTGCGGGAGGAGTCTGGTTACTTTGGAACTCTGACAAGTGTGATTTGGAGGTCCACGACTGCCGGACGGACTTCATACATGCCTCCTGGGCGGTGGGTGGTGGCAGAGCTCACCTTGTCGTCGTCTACGCCCCCCCCCCCCCCCCAGCTAGGAGGGCCCCCTTCTGGACCAACCTCATGGACTGTGTCGTTAACATCCAGGGCCTGTTGATAATGGGAGGGGATTTCAATTACATCATCCATCCGGACGAGACGTCAGGAGGCACAGGGGCCTTGCACGCGGACCCTGCCAAGTTTAGAGATATCATCAATCATAATAGTCTGGTGGATCTGGGTTTCATTGGACAAGACTTTACCAAGAGCCAATGTTCTAAAAGGCGCTAGGCGGCCGCTAGGCGGTGGGTGGCCGCCTAGCGCCTAGGCGGTTAGGCGGGTGCCTAGGCGGCGCCTAGGCGGACTTAGAACAAACTTGATTATTTCCTTATATTTTGACGAATAACACTTGTCAATAATTCATATAATGTAATAATAATCCATAATATCACTCATAAACCCAAATTTGTAGTAGTTAACTAACACTAAAGTAAAGAAACGCAAAAGTACATGTCTGACTAACAACTCTAAACCTCCTAAAATCCAAAACTATAAGTTCGACTGAAAAGCAAATGCATCCCGACACGGGGGATAAAAAAACCCTAAGTCAACTAATCATATGCTTAGAAGCGCAAATTGAATAATCGTTGGACTAGGCGGTGCCTAGGCGGGCCCAGGCGGCGCCTAGGCGGGACTAGTCGGGCCCAGGCGGCGCCTAGGCGGGACCAGGCGGTGCCTAGGCGGGACTAGGCGGTTCCTGGACGAATTTCCGCCTAGAGGTCCGCCTAGGCTTAAAAATTCCTAGGTCCCGTCCCGCCTAGGCGCGATTTTTAGAACACTGCCAAGAGCAGGGAGTCTCTCGTGGATAGAGTGATTTCGAAACGCCTTGATAGGGTGCTCCCCAACGTTCCAGGAAGGGTTAGGTGGCCGGATGCAAGGGTGCGCCACCTTCCTCGTTACTCCTCGGACCACTGTCCTCTGTTCCTTGAACTTCAGCCGAGAGTGACTATGGATAGAGCAAGGAGGCCCTTTCGCTTTGAAGCAGGATGGATAACCCATGATAAGTTCCCGGATTTCATCAAGGCAAACTGGAGTCAGGAGTGTCTGGCCCCGGCTGCCCTTGAGAAGCTCGGTATGGATCTTTCTAAATGGAATAAGGAAGTCTTCGGAAAGATACAAGTTAGGAAGGATAATCTCTTAAAGGCCCTCGATTCTATCCAACGGAAACTCGCTAAATGCTTTGATCCTGCTGAAGCGGAATGGGAGGCTAAGGTTCGGCATGATCTCGATCTTACTCTTGAGCAGGAAGAGATACTTTGGTTCCAAAAATCGCGGGAGTAATGGCTTACGTTTGGAGACAAGAACACGAGTTATTTTCATACCTCCACTCTTATTCGTCGGAAGAGAAACAGAGTTGAAGGCCTTAATGTTGATGATGGTAGTTGGGTCGAAGACAGTAAGGAGATGAAGGTTATTGCGCTAAACTACTTCAAGTCTCTATACAGTCTAGACACCGACGACGGACCTGGCCATGCATTCCTTGCGCCTTCCCAACTCTTAATGATGAGGAGTGGGCTGGGATTTCTCGGGGGGCGTCGGAGGCAGAGATCAAGCATGCTTTCTCGGCTATGGGGGCTTACAAGGCCCCTGGTATAGACGGCTTTCAGCCGGTGTTCTTTCAGAAATGCTAGCCTACGGTGGGTTGCTCGGTGGTTGAATTTATTCAGCGTTTCTTCACTGATTCCAAGCTCCCTCAGGAGGTGAATGATACTCTTATCGCCCTTCTTTCGAAAGTTGGCAAACCAGAGTGCTTCCAACAATTCCGACCCATAAGCCTCTGCAATGTGATTTACAAAGCTATCACGAATATCCTTTCGACCAGATTGAAGCCGCTCACGAACCGCCTGCTTGGTCCTACTCAGGGAAGCTTTATCCCGGGCTGCCTCATCTCGGATAATATCGTTATTGCCCAAGAAGTTATTAACTCCATGAGAAGGAAAAAGGGCGCGAAAGGTTGGATCTGTCTGAAACTGGACCTCAAAAAGGCGGATGATCGGCTAAGCTGGGATTTCATTGAAGAAACTCTTATTCTCGCTGGGTTCCCCGACACCTGGATTGGTTGGGTAATGGAATGTATTCGGTCTACTAGGATGCAAATGCTTCGGAATAGCGAAGCGACGGACCAGTTTACACCCTCGAGAGGTATTCGTCAAGGGGATCCTATCTTCCCATACATATTTATTTTATGTATGGAGAGGCTCAATCACCTTATATCGGCTCGGGTGGAAAACGGGGACTGGAAACCTATCCGGATTGCGAGAGGAGGGCATGCTCTCTCTCACCTCTTCTTCGCGGACGATATTCTACTCTTCGCTGAAGCCTCTATGCCCCAGGTGAGACTTATACATGACTGCTTGGAGGAGTACTGATGGGCTTCGGGACAAAAGGTAAGCCTTCAAAAATCTAAAGCCTATGTGTCTAATAATGTGAGCAAGGAGTTACGTGCAAGTCTGTAGTCAGCCAGTGGGATTGAGATGACTGATAACCTAGGTAATTACCTGGGGATTCCGATCCTCCACAAACGCGTGAACACTGGTACGTTCTCCCAAATTTTTGATAAGTTTTCTTCCAAGTTGGCCGGTTGGAAGGCTTCTGTGTTGAATTTTGCAGGACGGACTACTCTTACCCGTGCGGTTCTCTCGGCTATATAGGTCTACACTATGTCGGCTGCCTTGCTCCCGGGTAGCACGTGCAAGAAGATTGATAGGACGTGTAGGGACTTCCTCTGGGGTTCGTCTCCGAATAATAGAAGAATTCACAAAGTGGCCTGGGATGAGGTCACACACCCTATAGAGTAGGGGGTCTTGGGATTAAGAGAATGGAGCAACTCAACACCACACTGGTGGCCAAGATGGGATGGAGGCTCGTGACTAACGACAAAAGTGTGTGGGCGGATATTCTGTCCAGTAAGTATGCGGGAAAAACGCTTGGTCAGTCTGCCAGAGCCTCTAACATTTGGAAAGAGATCAAGAGGGCTACAATGACGGTGCTTCGGCCGCATGTGACCTGGCGGATCGGAGGCGGGAATGGCGTGCGGTTCTGGAAAGATAAGTGGACTGGAGATGAGCCGCTCGAAACTTTGGCAACTGTCCAACCCCCTAAGGAGATGGCCGACTTGCTGGTGAATGATTTCTGGGACCCTTTGAGGGGTTGGCGATGGGATGAACTAGCCGGTTTTCTCCCCGCTCAAGTGCTACAGAAGATCGCCCCCTTGGTGGTTACTAATAGGGAGGGTGCCCTGTACTGGCCGATGAGTGGCGACGGGTCTTATTCGACCAAGAATGGCTATGATGCGATAGGATGGGCCAATATGGTGCAAGCTGGTGAGAGCTTGTTCTTCAAAAGCATTTGGAACCTGGTGGTCTGTGAGAAGATCAGATGTTTTGTCTGGCGTGTAGCGAAGGGTGGAGTGATGACCAATCAAGAGCGCCTCCAACGACACTTGGGCACTTCAGATCTTTGTAAGTGTTGCAATTCTGCTAGCGAGTCCTTGATTCACTTATTTAGGGACTGCGTTACTGTGAGATCCTTTTGGTAGCAGGTAGCCGGGGTGGGGCGAAGAAGCGACTTCTTCGCCCTCCCCTTTGCGGCGTGGCTTTGTGAAAATCTGAATGATGACGAGGACGGGAAAACCATCAAGAGGTGGAGAGAGTTTTTCGCGGTGGCTTTATGGAACATTTGGATCTGGCGGAACCACATCGTCTTTGAAGGGAGAGAAGACCGGGTGTTGTGCACTGAAGTGTGCTGGAGGATGGTGATGGAGACCGCCTCAACAAAGCCCAAGCTGCAAGGTGGACAAAAGGAGAAGAAGAAGAACAACGAGACTGTCCGCTGGTGTTCGCCGGCGGAAGAGTGGGTTAAGCTGAATACGGATGGAGCTGTTAGGAGCTCTGGTGCTGCGTCGACAGGAGGGGTCATCCGAAACGAGCATGGGGAGTGGCTGAAGGGTTTCGCCCTCAACATTGGGGATTGCTCGGTCATTAGTGCTGAGTTATGGGCGATTTTGAGGGGACTGGAAGTGGCCTGGTCTAGCGGGTGCAAGAGGATTGTTTGCGAAACCGACTCTCGAGACTGCGATTCGCTTGATTATCAGTGGTGTTTCCCCGTCTCATGAGTGTGCTCGCCTGGTTTGGTGTTGCCATGGCTTCTTACGTAGGGATTGGTCATTACAATTCCGTCATACCCGTCGCGATGGCAACCGCCTCGCCGATTTTATTACGAATCTTGCTTTCAACTTCAGCTTGGGTTTTGTTCTCTTTGTAGATGGGCCTTCCGGCGCCCTTGACATTCTTCGGTTGGATGCTCCTGGGGCTAACCCGCCCCCCTCCGTTTCTTTGTAATTTCCTTTCGTTTCTAATATATGTGCGAGCGAGAGTCTTGACTCTCGGTTAATCACCAAAAAAAAAGTGAGTTTTGAAAGGTCCAAAACGAAATTAAATACTCCTAGAAGGGTACAAGTGCCATGACTATAAATACTCCTAGAACCCCACCAAAAAAAATGATAATAAATACATACTCCTAGAGGCTAGAAGGGTTCAATGGAGAATTGATGGCAGTCACCCCATGTCAAGCCTGATGTACAAGTGTCATGGCTATATGAATCGAGGATGGGAGATCCTTCTCCGACATGTCTTTAGGGAAGAAAACTTTATCGCTGACTCCCTCGCTCGGGCTGCTCATTCATGGCCTACAAGTGTTCATTTGGTCCTGGATCCGCCTCAGGTTTCTGTTTCGTTAATTGAGGATGATGTAAGGGGAAGGGCTACTCCCTGCTCTATTATTGTGTAGTCCGGACTCAGTTTTTTTTTTCTTCGTTATTTCTATCGAGAGCTTGCTCTCGGTTTATCCACAAAAAAAAAGGGTACAAAATGAAAATGTACTACTTTAATTTTTTCAACAATCGGTCGATATTCTTTCACATTTTAAGAAGCTAAAAATAGTACAAAATATTAACTATTTTATTTACTGATTTTTTTACATAATTTTATTAGTAATTAAGTATAAAATTTATATAAAATAAGTAATAAAAAATAAATATTTTATATAGTTTTTAACTTCGCAAAAAACACGACAAAAATTAAAATACCATATATTGACAAGCATATAGAATTAATTTAATAAGTATAAAATTTATATAAAAAATAAATATTTTATATAATTTTTAACTCCTTAAAAAATACGATAAAAAAAGTAAAATACACCGTCCGTCTCAAAATTTAAGTCGTTTTAAGATTTTATACAAGTTTTAATAAAAACATTCACCTCAATATCATCATTACACTATATTTTTTCATAAATTTTACTCCCTCCATCTCAAAATTTAAGTCATTAATAAGTAAATTAGTTTTGGTTTTGGTCTACAAATGTGATCTTCTAGACTGTAAAAGATTTAACAAAATTAGTTTAAAACAAAAGAGTTAAAAGGATCAACTTTGTGGGTAACAAATTAAATTAAAGGAGGTAATTATAAATTGAATGGCCCATTTGAGATTTGAGAAGCAAAGAAGAAGAAGAAATTAATTAGAGCATCCACAAAGGAGATACCCACTTGGGTGTCTCCATTTAAAAAAAAAAAAAGAAAAATAAAAAAATGTCAGGTAATGATGAAAAATGGGTGTCCAAAATGGTGGGAAAATTTCTTCTGCTGGAAACTTCTCTCCTCTGCTAGCATACTCCCTCTCCATTATTCTGACATTTTCTGAATTTTAATTTATTTTCTTTTTCTCTAAAAATGGAGACACCCACATGAATGTCTTCATTGTGGGTGCTCTTAGTTTTTACTTGTATGTTACTACTTGCTACGTGCGTTTCCCTCTGGGCACCTTACTTGTGGGCCTATCTGGGCCCATCTGATCTTCTCCTCTTCCTGGTTTACAGCATGAAGCCAGTTAGCCTTGAATTGATAAATAAAGAGAGGTCATTCCGGAGTTCGAACCGTGAAGCCAGTTAGCCGGCCAATCCGATTTTCCAGCATTTTTCCACCAATTATGATTATTTTTACATAAGAGGAACAAACTACACGGCATAAAATTATCCACAATTATAAAAATTACACCCAAATTTATGGGCGTTTGTGAATAATTTTTTTCAAAAAAATGTATGCATAGTTTTTATAGAAAAAAAAGTTGTATAAATTCATGTGATTTTTTTAAAAAAAAAATCCTGGACAATTTTTTAATTTATCCATAAACTCGACTTTTATTGGGGATATTTTACTTGTATTGATTTTATACCTCTGATTGGGGATTCGCATTGTTAAGGTTGTAATACTATTAGGATGGGTATAAAATCCTACTCCATGCCTTGTGTTACTTAATGGTCCTAATCGTACCAAAGCAATAGAGAGAGGCTTTTAGCCATTTTAGAGTTAAGCCCTTATTTAGTTTTTTTTAATAAGAAAAATAGAGTTAAGCCCTTATTTAGTTTTTTTTAAAAGAAAAATATGAAGGTTTAGAGGTTATCAACTAATCTTTACGGACCTAATTACTCTATCCGTTTGAAATTATTTGACGTTTGACTTTTCGGCACGTTTTTTAAGGAGTTAAAAACTCTATAAAATATAATTTTTTTAATTAAATTTTTTTCATAATCTTATACTTACTACTTATATGTATGAAATTATATAAAAAAATTTGATTAAAAAAATATATTTTATAGAGTTTTTAGCTCATTAAAAAGCGTACACTATAAAACAAACGACAAATATTTTCAAACGGATGGAGTACTAACTAGACTTTAGAACCTAAAAAAAAAAAAGCAAACTGCTTGAGAGATTCAATCGATACCAAGACAAACTAACATACGAGTGCCCACCCTATTACAAATACCACTAGTAGAATTTAAAGTTAATCCCATATTATTACGGAAGTGAGTAACTCACTCTTACCATTATTAGTCAATGTGCATAGTCCGACAGAGCATTAAACAAGGACATTAATGATTTGATGTTCCATACTTCCATGCTTTCTTTCCTTTTTTTTTTTTTTTTTTTTTTTTTTTTTTTTTTTTTTTTGATTAGGTAAAAATTCGGTTGGAAAACCTAACCGATAGCATCCCGATGGATGAGATCTAGAAGATCTGGATGAGATTCCAGTGCCAACCCGTTAACAAGGCGACCAAGGTGTGCTACCTTGACAGCCGCCTTGTTACCCTCACGGGGCACGTGGGAAAAAGAAATATCTGAAAAGGATTGTAGTAATCCTTTGATATCTCCCAATAAAAGTTCTATTTCCCAAGGACAGTGACCATTATTCTTAAGATGATTAATCAATATCTGAGAATCCCCTTCTATAATCAATTGTTGATACCTTTGCTCCTTTGCATATTGAACTCCTTCTGTTAAGGCTAACGATTCCGCTACAATAGGACTCTGATGTCCAAGATCCTTATATCCGATTTTAATTACCTCTCCTACCCAATTCCTGATTATATATCCAGCGCTTGCTTCTCTGGAACTACTCACTGCTCCATCAAAATTCAGTTTTAGATAATCTCGGTTTGGTTTCCGCCATCTAACATTTTTCCTACTTATTCCCCGGTTTAGACAAGCTTTGTTTCTCGTTAGTATGCAATCTTCATCCATTTCTAACAGCGCTGCTTTTCTCCACCCATCTTTAACGCTTGTAATGAAGGCTTGGATTTCATTCGTGGTCGGCCTTTTACGTCCTCTGAAAGCTACTTGATTCCTGAAGTACCATATTGACCACCATTTGAATGGCATTTCTTCCTTTTCTATTTTATTCAAACAGTCTCCAATTTTAGTTATAATAGTTTTGCCATTTCTGCTTTCATTAGGTATGTCCTTTACTGCTTCCAAACATTTATCTGTGTTTAAGAGGAAATGTTTACTAAATTCACAGGCCATGAAAAGATGAAATTCATCTTCTCCTTGGGCATCACAAAATTCACATTTACTTGGAATAGGTGTTCCCCTTCTACACAATCTGTCTTTCGTGGGTAGTTCATTTTGCGATATCTTCCATAGAAAATTTTTTATTTTAGGCAGCGTATTCACCTTCCAAATCCAATTAGTCAGATCGTCGTTAAACGAATCATGGTTAGACAGCAACTTGGTAGCACTTGCTGTAGTGAACCAACCTTGTGTATCATATTTCCAATATAGTCTATCGTCCATCTGGTGGATAGGAAGGGGCATGTCCATTATTGCCTTTACCCATTTCAAATCCAACACAGAAAGTAGTTTCTCTTCCCACCACTTTCCGTCCTGAATGAATTCGCATACTAGCATGTTAGTATCTACTATCGAAGTATTAGCTATTAGATTCTTTAATGGCTCCTGTGCTATCCATATATCAGTCCAAAATTTAACTGACCTTCCGTTACCGATCGACCAGGCAAGTCCATTTTTAAACTTGCTGATGAGAGATGAAGCGTTCCTCCATTGCCAGGAGGCATTTCTTCCCAGCTCATAATTGAGAATATCTTTTTCTTTTAAGTATTTGTATCTAATAATTTGTACCCATATATTTTCTGGTTCTGCTAAAGTCTTCCACAGGAGTTTCATTTGCAAGGCCTCATTCATAGTCTGAGATTTTCTCATCCCCAATCCTCCCTTTCTTTTTGGTTTGCATATCCTGTCCCAACTTATAAGCGGTTTGTATTGCAGATCTTTGTTCCAGAAAAAATTCCTATTAATTTGATCTAATTCTTTGTGAATTGTTGTGGGTAACATGAAACTTTGCATTGCATAAAGAGGTTTTGCCGATAAATTAGAGTTTATGAGAATTGATCTCCCTTGTTGGGAAAGAGAGTTAGCTTTCCATTTTGTAAGCTGATTTTTCGTATTACTAATTATTTCTTCAAAAGTTTGCTTGTTTACTCTTCCATTACTTATAGGACAACCCAGATATTTCTCCATTGCTCTTGTATGCGGCGCTTGTAGATGGTTTTGCAAAGTGTGAATCCTAGAAGCAGGGACTCCCATGGTTGTTTGGAACGATGATTTATGAAAGTTCACCTTCTGTCCCGAGAGATTACAATATTCGTCTATAATTTGTTTCACTTCCTGACAAGCGGTATTAGAGGCTTTTGTAAAAATTATGATATCATCTGCAAAAGCAAGGAAGGGAACACGAGGGCCATTTCGACCGAATATAAACCCAATTTTGCTCGTTGCACTTGCTGCTTCTTTGTGTAGTTTCCTAGCTAAGATTTCTGCACCTAAGACGAATAAAAAGGGTGATATTGGGTCTCCTTGGCGAATACCACGCGTTGGATAGAAAATATTCGTTGGAGAGCTATTTATTAGAACCGAAAAGGATACAGTTGTGACACACTCTTTGACCCAATTAATGAACGTAGGGTGGAAACCAAATCTTCTTAGGATTTCGAAAGAGAAATCCCAATTTACTCTATCGTAGGCTTTTTCCATATCTAATTTTATAGCCATCCAGCCCTCTACTCCTTTGCGAGACTTAAATGAGTGAAAAATTTCGTGCGCTATTAATACGTTATCCTGAATTGCCCTATCCGCCACAAATGCTCCTTGTAGTGGGTGTATCAGTTTTCCCATAACCTTCTTTAGTCTATCAGTGAGTATTTTCGAAATGATTTTGTATATTGTAGAACACAAACTGATTGGTCTATAGTTATTTGTTGTACTTGGATTGTCTACTTTTGGAAGCAATGTTATAAAAGTGTGATTTATTTGGCGGAGAAGTCTACCTGAAAGGAAGAAACTCTTTACTGCCTTTATGACAGATGGCCCGACGATATCCCAGTACGTTTTGTAAAATTCCGCTGTGAAGCCGTCAGGCCCCGGAGATTTGTTTCTACCCATACTAAAAACCGCCTTCTTTATTTCATTATTTAGAACAGGCTTTATCAAATCCTGATTCTCCTCAGTACTAATTTCATTTGAAATAAGATCTAAGAGACTATCTCTATTACTAGAATTAACATTTTCCTTCCGAAATCGTTTCTCAAAATCAAGTTGGATTTCCTTTTTAATATTCTCTTCCCCTTGGATAAAGGTTCCTTCCGAGGAAGTAATATGCCTAATGATCTTTCTATTACGTCGCCCTGAGGCTATTTTATGAAAATATCCCGAATTTGTATCCGCTAACTTCATATGCTTAGATTTAGCTCGCTGACTCCAATAAGTTTTATGAAATTTAATTAAGGCTTCTTTTTTCAAGATAAGCTTTTTTTGTCTAGCAATTATATCTTCATCGGGTCGAAAGCTGAGTATACCTTGAATTCTGATTAGCTCTTTTTCTGTCTCACTTAGCTGACGGAAGATATTACCAAAAGTTTTCTGGTTCCACATTTTGATTTTTGCCTTGAGAATTTTCAGTTTAAATGTGAGTTGAAACATTGCTGATCCTCCACAGTTTGCACGCCAGGCTTGCTTCACTATGTTTCTCAAATCTTTTCTTTTTAACCACATGTTTTCAAACTTAAATGGTGCAGCCGAGGGTATCCTTCCAGCATTTAATTCAATAGTTATTGGACAATGGTCTGATGAGGAAAACGCATGATGGACATTGTGAATATCCGGAAATTTGACTAGTACCTCACTCTGGATCAGCGCTCTATCCAGACGTTCATGTATATTATCTATTCCATCTTTCTTTTTTCGCCAAGTGAATCGGTTCCCTGAGAATGGGATATCAAACAATTCACATGCACTCTTCACTTCTTCTAGCCTCTGTAGCCTTCCATATGACACATCTGCTCCACCTATTTTATCTTCACTAGACCCAATATTATTCAGGTCTCCGATTACAACACACGGGATGTTAGATCCTATGATATTTTCTTTAATCTCTTCCCAAAATTGATTCTTATCACGTTCTTGCGCAGGGGCATATACGAAAAAAATACGGCATTGGAAGTCTATATCAAGATTGGAGTACTTTACACAAATAAATCGTTGTCCATGGAATTCCACATTAATAATTTCATGAGTTAGCATATGAGATTTCCACATTACCCCAATTCCCCCCGATTTGCCAGTAGCAGGAACCCAACAAGCTTGATCAAACCCTGCAGAAATCCAATTTTTATCTTCTGGAATTTTTTCAGTTTTAGTTTCCATTATTGACATGATTTGCACTCTATGGATATTACAGAAGGTACCTAACTTTGCCCAGAAATTCGGTCTCCCCATTCCCCTAACATTCCATGAACCAATCTTCATTTGTCACTGTTGGATGATATTTCCCCCATAAGTTTTCCTCTTCTGGTATGTACCCAACTCCTACTAGTAAATATATAAGATATCCTGCATCCCCAAAACACTAGTCTGGCTAGATAATAGACAGTTAAATCATAGTCTGGATTGTATAATCCTATTTTCATTAGAAAAAATCGGTTGAGAGATATAAAAAATGGTAGCCCAGCACCACTCAAAGCCTCCAGTTTCTGATGCACATGACTTAGCCCAGAACACAAGCCCCATATGACGTTGGCGCTCACCATGTCCATGAATCTAATGATATTAACTATCCTATTATCTTCATATTTGGTTCCTTGACAAACTTGATAGTTACTCTCTCGCATAGCAAGGTTCTTAACAAACTTATTCTTAGAATTTTTTTCACGTTCTAAGATTATTGTTATGGAAAAATTGTAGGTAAGATTAGTCAAAACATTGGTATATTGATGAAAAAGGATTACCTGATTTTGTAGAATAACCCAACACCAATTAGATTCATGCTTCAAATTCCATATCTCAATATTAAAATTCTTCCAAATTATCATCACAATCCAGTTAAACAGAGTCGTCCTAAAATTACTTGATTCACCAAGCAGGCCATACAGATTAACCATTAATACTTCATTAATGGGTATTCTAGCTAAAAGCTTTGTTTCCAAACGGTGTGGGCATAAGTAGGCTTTCCCACTATTTTTTAGATAGAATCCGCATACACATTTTGCCAAATTCAAGTACTTACAATCGGAAGGAGCTTCACCAGTAGGAACGTGATAGTTATAAACACAACTAGATATATTCCCATTCAAATGGAAATGCAATAGGCAATAGATGTGAACACTAGACCTGATCCAGTACACCTTAACACACACCATAGATACACCCCCCCATCAGCAGTTTATCCAAGATGACAATAGAATTAAACCACTTGATTTTCCCAAAATGGAGCCACCAATCTAAACACAAGAATTCAATACACATTTTGAAGATGAGAAGAGGTTTTCCACAAAACCGAATCCACACATATAGTCTTCCAATTATTTTCGCCAGTAAATAATCAATGCATTGTCCACCAAGGATACACCATGAAGAACAAAGTCTTAACCTGAGAAGCTTAGTCTGCACACACAAGAAAGCCACTAACCAAACGACAGATCGACCATAGAGTTTACTAGATAGCAAACTGATAGACAAGACAATGATGTTCGACATCTTCAACATCTTCTCGAGCTGTTTTTGGTTTGCCTTAGACAAATCCCCCAAAGGAAACGAAATTCCCTCCGGAGGACAGCCATCAGCAGAGATTTTTGGGCCCTTTCGGGAGTTTGTGTTTGGAAGCACGAAAAAATCGGGCTCCAAAAGTTTTTTGCCTTTGTCCAGAGAGGGCGAGGCCATTATGCCACAGAAAACAAAGACAAGATTAGAGAAGTAGTGAGAGAAATTTGCAATAGAAAGAGAGATGAGTAGAGCGTGAGAAAGAATCACACCCCACAGTTTCCTTAAGGAGATTTGAGGGGAACCAAGATCCTTCATTTGGTTCTTAGCACAGCATTTGGTACTAAGCATGATGAAAAACCATACAGATTTTTTGAACAAGTAGAAATGCAATGTGGAAAATCCAATCCCACTAACCCAATTATTCCAAGAGCAAACTGATCCAAATTTCTGATTACACACACAAAGGTCGCACCACCACTCTTTCCTAGTGAAAAGTATACACCTTCCAGCTTTTATAGAATGATAAATATTCAAGGTAATAAAATGTTTTCTTACCCAAATTTGCAAAACAGAGGTAGCAGTTGAATCGAGATCCACCAAACTTTGACAGGCAAATAGAGTATAAATATTAACCTTAAAGACTCCATTAATAGCTCTCTTACAAGACTTGGGTACCAGATGCAGCCGCATAGAACCGGCATGAGAGACACCTATCAGAGAAGAATCAATGGGAGACCCCACAATCGTCGCCACCAGAGAAGTCTCAAAAAGAGAGGAGATATTTCCCTGTACGCCTTCTTGGATTTCCTTCAAAGTGAGCACATCGATCTTAGCTTTCTTCAAAATTTTCTCTATCTGCTTTTGAGAAGCTTTTGGAAGGCCTGGAGGAAGACAAAGAAATCCATCCCCAGAACCACCAGAAGCAGGATTTTTTGGGCCCTTTCGGGAGTTTGTTTGTGGAGGCGCGAGAAACTCGGCCTCCGTGGGTTTTTTGCCTTTGTCCATAGAGGACGAAGCCATTTCAGCAAAGCGAGCAGAAAGAAGGTTAGTAGACAGTAAGAGAGGAAATATTTCCAGATCAAAGAAGAGAAGATAGAGGTAAGGATTCACATAGAACCAATCTACCCTTAAAAAGATGTAGGGAGAACAAAGAAAAGGACAACCGGTGTTGACCTTCACGCCACCATACCTCTGCACGGATGCCGTGTAACAGTGAATGGCCTGAAGTCTCAATCCATCAGAAAGAATGAAAGCTTCCTCCCAACTCCACATCTTAGGGTTTCGTACGGCTAGAAATAGAGGATGAGGCCATGGAGGAGGGCGATTACTCAGCTCCCTATTTCTCGTAGCCAAGCAGGCTCTCAACTCATCAGAAACAGATTGGATCCAGACAGCCCAGCCGTACACCACTTTGCGATTGCCTTTCTTTCCTTGTTTTTTTTTTTTTTTTTTGAATAGATAAAGTTTCGGTTGGAGAGTTTCCTAACCGATTGCATCCCGACGGATGAGATCAATAAGATCATTATGTGATGACAAGGCCGCCCCGTTAACAAGACGGCCAAGGTGTGCAACCTTGTCAGCCGACCTGTTACCCTCACGGGGCACATGCGAGAAAATCATGTTCTCAAATTCTGCACATTGTCTCTTAATGTCTCCTATCAGTAATTCGATTTCCCATGGACAGCTCATATTGTTCGTTTTTAAACAATCAATGACAATTTTAGAATCGCCCTCTATAACTACGTCTTTGTGCTGTATTTGTCTTAATGCCCGTAGTCCCATCTGTAAGGCTATTGTTTCCGCCATTAAAGGCGATTGTTCTCCTAGTATTTTCGCTCCAACCGATAGCATTTTTCCTTCATGATTCCTGATGATAAACCCTGCTGTAGACTGTCCCCCACCTCCCGTTTCCCCATCGAAGTTCATTTTTAAGAACCCAAAATCTGGTTTACGCCATTTAACATTCTTTCTACTAATTTTCCTATTTTTCTGTGCCGCTGAATTAGGTTTTGGATTGTATATGTCATCCTCCTCCGTCAAACACTTTTTCCACTGCTCTTTGATATTGCGGGTAAATTGTTGTATTTCTCGAACGTCCGGCTTTTTGCTCATCCCAAATGTAATTTGGTTTCTATAGAACCATAATGTCCACCATCTCACTGCTATTTCTTCCTTTTGTGTTTTTGAAGCGTGAGACCCTAAATAGGTCATTATTGATTTTCTACTCCACCTATCGTTGACCCCTTGATTTTGAATATAAAAATTGTGTGGTAAAGCTAGATCATTGTTCCGTGTAAACGGGCATTCTATAAACAAGTGTTGCTCGTCTTCAACACCTGAATCGCATAGCACACATCTGTTTGGTATTGGGGTACCTCTTTTGGACAGTCGGTCCTTCGTTGGTAGGCCATTCTGGGCTATTTTCCATAAGAAATTTTTAATTTTTGGCAGCGTATCTACATTCCAAATCCAGCAATTTGGATCGTCCGCAAAGGAATCCACATTGGATAACAAATTGACAGCACTAGACGTTGTAAACCATCCTTTTTTGTCCGGCCACCAGTAAAGTCTATCTGGCATTGGATTTGTCGGTAATGGGTAGTCCATTATTTTTTGAACCCATTTCTGGTCTATTGTATTCAACAATTTTCTTCTATCCCACCGTCCATTCGAGATGAATTCACTTACTTTAACTTTTTCATTTACGAGTTGTTGCCTGCCGACGATTTGTTCTAGTGTCATATTATCAACCCATCTATCTGTCCAGAAGTCCACAGTTGCGCCATCCCCAATTGACCATATTAAGCCAGTTTTGAACTTTGGGATGAGTGCTGCCGCATTTCTCCATTGCCATGATGCTTTTTTAGTTTGTTCATAGTGTAAAATGTCAGAATTTTTTAGATACTTATGTTTTATAATTTGTACCCATATGTTATGTGGTTCTGCAAGTGTTTTCCATAGTAATTTCATCTGTAGTGCTTCGTTCATAGTTTGAGACTTCCTAATTCCCAATCCTCCTTTATTTTTTGGCTTACAAATTCTGTCCCAGCTTATGAGAGGTTTATGCTGAAGATCCTTATTCCAAAAGAAGGAGCGATTTATTTGGTCTAGAGTTTTATGAATCGAGGCAGGCAACATGAAACTTTGCATTGCAAAGAGGGATTTAGATGCTAAATTTGCATTAATTAAAATGGCTCTACCCTGTTGTGAGATAGAGTTGGCCTTCCATTTAGATAACTGGTTCCTAGTTTTTAACACAATTTCCTCAAATGTGGTTTTATTTACCTTTTCGCTTATGATTGGGCAACCTAAATATTTCTCCATAGCCCTTGTGTGAGGGGCTTGAAGGGAATTCTGCAGAAGTTGAATTCTACTACCAGGCACACCTTTAGTAGTTTGGAATGAAGATTTATGGAAGTTAACTTTTTGTCCCGATAGATGGCAATAATCATCTATGATTTCTTTGATTTTTTGGCTTGCCTCTAAAGAAGCTTTAGAGAAAATAATTATGTCATCTGCAAATGCTAGGAAAGGAACGGATGGGCTCCCCCTTCCAAAACTAAACCCAATTTTACTTCCTAGCTGGTGCGATTCCTGGACTAGGCGTCTACTCAGTAATTCCGCTCCCAAGATAAATAAGTAAGGGGAAATAGGGTCTCCCTGTCTAATTCCTCTTGAAGGGCAGAACACCTGGGTCGGAGTATTATTGACAAGGATTGAGAAAGAGGCCGTTGAGACACATTCTTTAATCCAGGTGATAAATTTTGGGTGAAAACCAAATCTCTTCATTATCTCCCAAGAGAAATCCCAATTTACCCTATCGTACGCCTTTTCCATATCTAATTTTATTGCCATCCATCCCTCAGACCCCGTCCTAGTCTTGAAAGAATGGAATATTTCATGGGCTATGAGCACATTGTCCCGAATGGCTCTGTCCGATACGAAGGCTCCTTGCAGGGGGTGAATAATTTTCCCCATTACACTCTTAAGGCGTTCAGTGAGTATTTTAGAAATGATCTTGTATATTGTTGAGCATAGGCTGATTGGTCTATAATTATTAGTTGTAGTTGGGTTATCAGTTTTTGGTAATAATGTAATGAAAGTATGGTTTACTTGCCGTAGCATCCTTCCTGATAAGAAAAAATTTTTTACCGCTCTTGTCACAGCCGGACCAACTATGTCCCAGTATGTTTTATAGAATTCTGATGTGAATCCATCTGGGCCAGGCGATTTATTTTTCCCAAGGCTGACAACCGCCCTTTTAACCTCACTATTTCCGACCGGTTTGATTAATTCTGCATTTTCCCTGTCTGTAATGCATGGTGAAATTAAGTTCATTGTTTCGCTCCATGAATCGTGGTTTGCCCTATCCCTTTTAAACCTTTTTTCAAAATCCCTTTGTATTTCAGTTTTAATGTTTTCCTCTCCCAAAATTTGTGTTCCTTCTATAGTGGTGATTGATCTGATTATTTTCCTATTTCGCCTTCCGGACGCTATTTTATGGAAATATGAGGAATTTGTGTCTGCTAATTTAACATGTTTTGACTTCGCTCGTTGACTCCAATATGTTTTATGGAAGTTGATTAGCGCTTCTTTCTTTTTTAATAGTCTTGTTTGTTTAGTTTCTAGATTGTTGTCTACTTGCCCACTTAATAGAATCTGGACCTCGATTAACTCTTTCTCTACATCCTTAAGTTGTCTGAATATATTGCCAAATGTTTTTTTGTTCCATTCCTTAATTTTCGCTTTTAGAATTTTTGTTTTAAACATAAGTTGGAACATAGCTGAGCCACCGCAGTTGGCCCTCCATGCTTGCTTAACTATATTTCTCAGATCTTTTCTTTTGAGCCACATATTTTCAAATTTGAAAGGCGCTGGTGTCGGTTGGTTACCCATTCGGAGGTCAATAGATATCGGACAATGGTCCGAAGTAGTGAAATCATGGTGCATTATTCTCAACGAAGGACACTGATCGACAATCTCTGTTTGGACAAGCACTCTGTCCAACCTTTCTAGAATGTTATCTTCTCTGGATCTCTTTTTTCTCCATGTAAACCTATTTCCCTCAAAGGGGATGTCAATAAGCTCCCCCCTTTCCTTAAGCTCTGCTATCCTTCTGAACCTTATCATTGAGGGTTCTACCCCCCTTCTTTATCGGCGCTTTCCGCTATTTCATTGAGATCCCCCATGAGGATACACGGAACCGTGGATTCAGCAATCAGTTGAGCTATTTCCTCCCAAAATTGAGGTTTATCCCTTTCTTGTGCTGGACCATAGGCCATAAATATTTTGCATTTAAAGTGTACTTCATAATTATGATATTCAAGGCATAAAAATCTTTCCCTTGTCAATATTATATCAATTGATTCTTGAGTTAACTGATGTGCTTTCCACATAACGCCTATACCTCCCGATTTCCCGCGTCCTGGGACCCAGCAAGCAGAGTCAAACCCCGCATTGCGCCAAAGCTTTTCATCAGGGATATTTTCTGATTTCGTTTCCATTATAGCCATTAGTTGAATATTGTTTACCTTGCTGAACGTGCTCAGTTCAGCCCAGAAATTTGGCCGACCGAATCCTCTAACATTCCATGCTCCTATTTTCATAGCCAACCTAATCCATCACTTCCCTTAGTAAGGTTATACCTCTCTAGAGCATTAGAGAAGAAACCCATTGATAGGCATCGCTGAGTTGTCTGTATGGGTCCCAAGCAGTGTAGTGTGAGTATGATAATACTAACAGTAACTGCTATAACCCCATATTTGAGAGATAATTCTTTATCGATATACCATTCTGTAGGCTGTGATCTATTACACCTCGCGTTCTTAGACCACCAGTGGGTTAGTTTTTCTATTGTGTTTCGTATATACTGCATTTTCATGTTATGGGTAGAAGGCGGAAAATCATAGGAATGTGTCCTACCTCCCGCCCTCGAACACCATTCATCGTTTATTTGCCCATTTAAAAAAGATGCTGGATAACCCAACGGAATGCAGCCCACTCTTAATTTTTGTTTACAGTTATATGAGATCCTCCAATTCCCATTTCTACTGAATACCGCCTCCTCAAGTCTAGATAGTTTTCTTGATATAGGTAGGGTGGTGTGTCTTATTAATTTAATTCTTCTACAATTACTCATCAGTTTAACCCAGTTGTATCTTCTCTTTTTGTTATAGTGCTTTCTTATAAATAGCATTGTTAGGTTTATTGGTTGAGGACAGATTTTGATTATATACAGGTTTATCACCCCTTGATCTAATCGATACACTCTATACTCAGTCCATTTTTTAATCGATTTGTTTCTGAAGACTGTGTAGACATGGATCCTTGACAGCATAATATACTTAACAAAATATTTACATAATTCATAATCCCATACAACTCTTGTTCCAAAGAAGTCTTGCTTAAAGCTACATGAAACTGAATTAACACAAGTGCTAGAATATGAAGCTGCACATACATTAGCCGGACTCAGCATAGGCATGATAGGGCTGGCCGACTCTGAGAACGCACCATCGAAGATGGTGCTCGCAAAAAGTTTTATTTCATGCATCCTGACATAGATGATACTACACCAGTTTGCATAACCAGCAATCAGAAGAGGTTGCTCAAGATAGGTGGTTACCAATTTTACCTGGATCTTAGCATCCCACCACCACAGGATACAAAGATGCAATAACCATAGAAACTCACTCTTCATTTTTGCCCCTCTTACTGCCTCCGCCCATCAGCTTTGAGCAGGCAGTCTCACCTTCCTCGATCCCAAGTTTCCGCTTGCCCGACTCAGACTTGACGGATCCCTCCATGCCCTGCTGCTCAACCCGCTGCTCCACAAGGGAAACAGGGGGAGCAACAAGAGCATAGAGAGAACTAGGAGGGAGATTCTCAGAAGAATAAAAATTTTGCAAATCAAGTTCAGTAGAAGTTGGAATGTTACCCAGAAGGCGCTCAAAATCTTCCTGCGTGAGGTCTGCAGGAATGCCACTAAATACCATTCCACCTTCAGTATCTCCATCCACATCAATCATATCTTCATCGTCGGCTTCGTAGTACTCGGGATCATGGAAATCAGCCTCAATTGCATTTTGATTTGCATCATTTGGGTACACAGTAACAGGGGCTTCCTCTTCATGGTCCTGGAACTCCTCAACCTCATCATACTCTTCAATTTCAGGGACAGGCGGCAGAGGTTCCACAACCACTGATTCAGTGAATGAGGTAGTAGTGCCCTCTCCCACAGTTGAGACGGATTCATCCGAGGATGAATCAGAGCTCAAATCGACATTCTTCCCAAAGGATTCCCACAGCTCCTCCTTGGAGTGCCCGAAGGTTGGAGGAGGAGGCTTCACTCTTCTAGCAACTTGAACCCATTCTCCACCATCATTGGACTGCTCAGCTGAGTTGTCAGACGAAGGGAAGTCCTCAGGGCCGGGTCCCATTACACCATTGCCGCCTGCATTGCATGCTCTTCTACCAGGGCAATCCTCAAACTTATGCTCCTCACTTCCACAGCTCCCACACCCTTGTGGGAAATCCTCAAACCAAACTGGATATGACTCCAATTCACCCCTCTCATTTGGAACAAGGATCCTCTTGGTAGGGATTTTTGTAAGATCAGCACAGACACATACCCTAGGATACCTCAGCCTAGCCCCATTTGGATTGAAAGCCGCCACCCTGATCACATCACCAATTTTGTTTCTCTCCACAATAGCTTTGAGAAGTGATTCACTAACATACTTGATTGGTAGCCCTGGGAATCGTATCCACATATCCAGCTTGGATACCGATTCGGAAAAGGGGTTGAAATCCTGTCTCCATGGTCTAAACAGCAGCAGCTGTCCAAACACATGGAACGGACGCCCTTCCTAGGCCTTGTCTCGATCCTCTTTCACATCAAACTTGAGCTCGAACCAGTTGTTGGCAAGTGGGAACAATTGAAATCCCGCTGAGAGGAACTTCCAGTCTACCTTTATCTTTCGCCTAATTTCCTTTGCCTCAATCGGTTTCCCGATGACAGTAGCGAACAAAGAAGTGTTGTTGAGGGTAGATATGTTAGCTTGCACATCCGCCTGGATCTCCCTTAGCCTCTGCTCATCAATTTTTGCTCTTCTCAGTTGTTTCTCGAGCTTTTTTTGTGAAACTGTTGAACTCCCACCCAGATGAAAAGAGGTTTCATCCAAGTCAGAGTCGACAGTAGGGGTTTGGTTACCCTTTCGGGTGTTTTTTTGGGGGTGACTGAAAGAATCAGCCACCATGGGTTGCTTTCCTTTAGCCGCCGAGGACTCCGCCATGTTAGCAAGGAAAACAAAGTACAGATTAGTATGCAATTGAGGCAATAGAAGTTGAGAGAGGAACAATTTTGTGAGGGTATGAAGAAATCCTTCACACCCTTTGTTTTTTATAGAGATTTGAGGGAGAGAGAAGGAGCGAAGAGAACCGCTGACCTTCGAACCACTGTACGGCGCCATCAGAGATTTGCACCACCTACGCACACTATCGCTCCCCACTCCGGCCGTACGGAGAAAGCAGAGAAACTTGGCTTGCAAGGGCGACCATTCCATCCTAATCGATAAAAAAGGCCATGGAGGAGGCCGACTTATCCAAATCCTATCTCCCCTATCACAATAGATCTTCTTGAACAGGGTAGAGCTCCGAGGAGCAGTCTTCCATCCGTACACCTCTTCGCCTTCGATCTCAACTTTTTTTCTTTGCTTTTTCCCCAAGGATCTCTTCCCAGCAAGAAATCGCTCCTCCTTCCTCCACTTTTTGGGTTGCTTAGGAACGAGATTATCATCATTATTTGTGGGATCAGACTTTTTTCGGAGGAAGATTTGACACAAGGGGGATTTTAGGGGAGATAGGCTTTCAGATCTAGGGTTTTCACCAAACCCTTTGATGAAGAACAGAAATTCGCTCAAGAAGTTGAAGAGGGGGCGCGTCCGGCGCGTTCTCTAAAACCCATTCCGCTCCCCGGGCAGCAACTCAATGCCTTTCTTTCCTTGTTGGTTTACTTCCTCTTTTTACCTTCCACGGTTTTTTTTTTTTTTTGGTTAAAAAAATAAATTTACCTCTCTCCTTTAGTGGGCAGATGGGACAATTTAACGGGCCTACTTAGGGAGACAGAGGTGGGGATGGGCCCATCCCTGAATGTCAAAGTCGGAGTATTGTCTAAAAGAAGTCGACCGTTAAAAATGAATGGGCACACCCTACACTGTTTATACAACCTCAATGTGTTTGAATACATTTTAAGTAACACTTGTAATTTCTATTGATACACTCAAATGTGTTTCCTCTATACAAGGACATAGGTGATGAGAGAGGTTTATAGGTGAATCGACCTTGTCAATCCTTGCAACCCGGTTTGTCAGCAAGGCTCGCGCAGTCGCAAAAAGCACGATTTTACCAAAACGTCAACAGAAAAGGCGTTTGAGTTTGAGACTGAAGACGTACTCTTGAGAGAGTGCTTGCAAGACTTGAGGTGGGTAAAACCATTGCCCTAAGGTTATCTATAAGGTAATACATTGTCAAAGCCTTTAAGATTTTCATGTGAACACCATGTGAATCATTTTCTCACCCAAAAAGGAAAACAATTTCTCTTGTAGTATTATTTATGGGATAGGAGGGAGGGCATATCATTTTCGCACTGTGTCATCAATCCATCAATCCATTATATATATATATATATAGGATGAGGTTAAAGTGAAAAAGGGGCTTAAGATGAAAAATTTGCTTAAAGTGAAAATGGGTTAAAAAGGAATATGTTGGCGCGAGTTTACCATTAAAAAAACTGAACCGTACTGAATCGGGGTAAAAAAAAATAGAAGGAAATCGGCCCCAAAAAAACGCTTGTTTTCTCTCTCTTTCTCCTCCCTATCCATGGAGACCCAGACGCCCTAGAGACTCCCGCATCTCCATCGCCGGAGCGACTCCCGCATCTCCATGCTCCCATGAGGATGATGCCTCCCACCAGGCCGCCAGCAGCGAGCATCCCTCCCGACCTCACCTTCGCCAGAGCCAAATCCCGGAGCCCCAATCTCCGATCTCCCGCCAGCAGCGAGCATCCCTCCCGATCTCACCGCTCCCAGAGCCGAATCCCGGAGCCCCGACCTCCGATCTCGAGACCGGCCTCTCCCCCCAGCAGTAGCGAGCGCCGCTCTCCATCTCTCTGTGCAATTTCTGTGTGCAACGTACCAACTGTTACTTTCGATGTACATCTCCGATAGATTTCCAAGTTGTTGCTCCTCCATTGACCTCCCATTCAAGAACGAGGTTGTCTCATCTTCCTCGATGTAAGTTCCACCCTTTCTGTCTGTGCAATTTATGTGTGCAACGTACCAGATGCACACCAACTGTTTGTCAATTTGCTTCATATAGATTAGATATTGCTTTGTTTCATTGAAAAATAAGCAATGACATACCTTTCCCTATGTTGTCGGTGTAGTCCGTCAGTAGCTTAAATCCCTTTGAATCAATCCCTTTGAATCTATTAGGATTGCAACATGAAATTATTCGGCTTCTACTGCTAGTACCTTATGACCATCCATTTTTTATTGGTTTATCTATGCCCTAACTGCACATCAAGTTCAAATTCATGTTTCATAAGCGGTAATTGGGGAAACTGACATAAATTTCTGATTGAAGTTGCATCATATTAGATTATTAGAGATAACTATTTGTTTGTGTCTTGTCGCTGAACATTTGGTTTGCATTTTGATTGGGAATTTGAATGTGCATCATCTGCATTTGGTAGGAGACAGGTTGCAAAAATCATTGGAGTAGATAGCACTAGAATTCAGCCTGCATTTTTAGACAGGTTGCATTTGAATGTGCATGTATAATTCTTATACTTTCATGTTTGCTTATTGCTGATTTGGTGTTATTTCTGTTGGAATGAGTTTATGAGATTTGTATGTCAAATTTCGCAACTTGTGCACATTGATTTGCTTATTGCTAGTTATTGGGTATTGGGTCTGGATTTGGAGCATTTTAGTGGCTGCTATCCTTGTGTTGTAAGGTGTTTTGTATTGGCGTTTGGTGCTGCTAAATTTGGGTACTCGTGGGTGGTTTTTTGCTGCTCATTTGATGCTGAAATGGTGAATTTGCTGCTGATTGTGGAGGGCTGTCCTGGGTTTCTTTGCTTGATTATTTTTCCCCTCTTATTGATGATATTTGGAGCTTCTAGGCGTGGTTGTTGGAGCTTCTTTAGTCCTGGGTTTCTTCTTACATTACGATGAGAAATTTCTACATCTTCCCTGTCATCACAACACATCAGTCCACAACATCTCCTAGATATTCAGTTTTAAATGTCATTATAGAGGAAGCAACATATGTTCAGAACTAATTATTTAGGTTTCTACTTTCTTTGTTAATCAATCTGAATTGTACTGTCTCTACACTCAATCAATCTGCCAAAGAATACTTTTCTTCCTCACTTTGGTAATCTGCTTTAATAAACTTTCCTTCTGCAATTGATTAGTTACAGGTTAAATGTCGATTTCATATTACAATGCTGCAGCGGCTGCCCTTTACATGGATGGTCACTACTTGGTGGATGCACCTTATCGCTTTGGCACTTAGCACTATATGTATAATGTATTCATCGATTAAGTTAAGGCGTTGATCGATTCCCCAATCTCTATGGGAAAATTGAAACCGGATCTCCCTTTTGAAGTGGTTTGGAAGCATCAAGGGCTCGAGCTCGATCAAATAGTGATATTGTTCAACGGATGCCTGATTCTGAAATTGTTTATTTGTCTAAGGAACTGGATTTGCTACTGCTGTAAGTTCCCAAGCAGACTGGTGTTGATTTTGATCAAGAACGAGCTAGCATTGGAATTAAGTGTGTTGTATTCTACTTAATTTGGTTGATGATTGTAACTAGTGCGTACGTACGTAGTAACTCTTACTAGCATGTTGTGTATGTATTTGTAATGTTAATCCATCTGTCCATCCTTTTTTCTTTATAGAAGAAGTTACGAATTTTTTTTATTGAGACCGAGCACCTTTCCTCTCGTTTTGTATAACAGTAGATGCAAAAAAAAATCATTTGAGTTATAAAAGTGCACTTTTTCAGTTTTGTATTTGCATTTTTTCAAACTAAAATTGCACATTTATGTTCTAAAATTGTACATTCAAACTAAAATCTAATTTGGTTCTTCTTAAACTGAAAATCTAAATTGTGCAATATATACTATTTGATATATAGCAATCGGCTAGGCCGGCCAATTGCTAAAATAAAAACGCGATCTTGCTTAGCTCCTTGATTTCTCTTGTATTGATGCCGAATTTGTAATCGATTAGACTCTGTAACACGTTGAATGACTCGGACGGTGCGAATGGGATCTGACCCTATGCTTGAAATCCTCCCCACGGTAACAAGTTCTGGCGGTGGTTAATTAATTAACAAATTGTTAATTTACTTGTACCGGTCAACAATGGCGGGTATATGATCCCAATTGATCGCACGTTGGCTGACCTCACCAAAGTGAATTGCAATGTAATTAGTTTTTGATCGGAACAAAAGAAAGTCTACGAACCAGAATGTAACCGGAAGCGGGTTGGACTTTATCATTTTATTTACGCAATTTATAATCTTAATTGTATACTTCATAATCTTATTCATGCACTTCATATTATTATTCATACACCATCATTTTATTCTCGCACTTTATAATTTTATTTGCACAACATAATATTATATTTGCACAACTTAAAGTTATATTTGCACAACATAATATTATATGTGCACAGCGTAACATTATGTTATTAGATATGCACAACATAATGTTACATTTGCAAAACATAGTGTTATATTTGCACAACTTAAAGTTATATTTTGCACAATATAATGTTATATTCGCACAACATAATATTATATGTGCACAACGTAACATTATATTATTAGATATGCACAACATAATGTTACATTTGCAAAACATAGTGTTATATTTGCACAACTTAAAGTTATATTTGCACAATATAATGTTATATTCGCACAAGATAATATTATATGTGCACAACGTAACATTATATTATTAGACATGCACAATATAATGTTACATTTGCAAAACATAGTGTTATATTTGCACAACTTAAAGTTATATTTGCACAATATAATGTTATATATGCATTATATCATCTTATTTGTGCACATTATCATTTTATTATTGCACTTTATAATCTTATTCATGAACGGGAACACAAAAAAAGCAACCATAAATAGCTTATGCGGGATTTTGAACTCGAACCTTTGTGCATGGGCACATCACTATACCATTTTTTGAGCTAATAGGCTTTTAATGGCACATGTTGCATTAAAGTACAAAACTGTCATAAAATAGCGGTCCATAAAGAAAATTTTTGGTAGGACACATTATGAAAATGCACATTTGTTAATAATAACATTTATTGTATTATTTGTTCACTTTATATTTTGTAATCTCATCTTTTTCCCTTTTTAAAATAAAGACAAAAATTGTGATGTAACATTCTTGTTGTATTTTTTTAATATTATAGTTGCACCTAACAATATTATTTCAAATAAAAATTACGGGCTAAAATCTGTAATTTTCATAATTGAAATAAGGGCAATATTCGTATGAATGGAAAGTTTGGGGGAGGCGTGTGAAATTTACCTCATAATTAGGGTCATTTAACCATTTTCCCATTTACTCATAAAATTAGGCCCATTTACACCAAAATTAGTCCCATTTATTCATTACTCATTTAATTAGGCCCATTTACCTTTAAATTAGGCTCATTTACATCAAAATTAGACTATTATCACTTTAAGAGGGATTTTCATCTTAAGCCCCATTTTCATTTGAACCTTTACCTATATATATATATGTATGCATTTTTTTTATTAGATAAGAATTCGGTTGGAGAAACCTAACCGATTGCATCCAAGCGGATGAGATCATTAAGATCTGAGTATTGTTCCAGTGTCTGCCCGTTAATAGAACGACCAAGCTGTGCGACCTTGTCAGCCGTCCTATTACCCTCACGGGGCACATAGGAATAGGAGATATCAAGAAAAGACATTAGAATCCCTTTGACATCACCCATGATTAATTCTCTTTCCCAGGTACAAATCCCGCTGTTCTGTAAGTGATTTATTATTATTTGCGAATCACCCTCAACAATTAACTTACTATAGTTATTACTTTTAGCACGAAGTACTCCTTCTCTTAGAGCAATAGCTTCAGCCATAATCGGGCTTTGTTTTCCAATTTCTCTATTCCCTATACTGACCACATTTCCTTCGGAATTCCGAATTATAAAACCAATTGAAGCTTCCCCTAGGTTATTAACTGCACCATCAAAATTGAGTTTCATTACACCCTGTTCTGGTTTCTTCCATTTCACATTCTTCCTACTAACCTTCCCTTTTTTGCCCCCCGTCCCCATTGCTTCCCTATACTCTCCTTCTTTATCTTCGTTTTCAGCTTTTTCCCATCCTTCTTTAACAGCTTTGATAAATGCACTTATCTCTAAATGTGTTGGCGTATCTGCTTCTCTAAAAAAAAATTTATTCCTAAAATACCAGATGGACCACCACTTTATTGCCATATCTTCCTTCTCTTTATTTGTTAGTACTTCTCCTAATTTCGCTATAATAGTATTTCCCTTGCATGAGGTTGTGTTGAGGCTATTTATGATCCTAGAGCATTTGGCAGTCTGTAGTATACTATTTTGGCCAAAGGGGCATTTAGCAAAAAGATGGACTTCATCCTCTCCATTTGCACCACAAAAACAACACTCATTAGGGATAGGCGTCCCTCTCTTACATAATCGATCTCTAGTTGGTAACCCATTTTGGGCTATTTTCCATAGAAAGTTCTTAATCTTTGGTATTGTATTTACCTTCCATATCCATTTGGTTGGGTCATCGCCGAAAGACTCCTGGTTAGTAAGAAATCGAACCGCACTAGCTGTGGTATACCATCCCTGTTTATCATATCTCCAATAAAGCCTATCCGCCATTCTATGGATGGGAAGAGGTATGCTATGAATTTTGTCCGCCCATTCCTTTCCAATAGCATTACACAACTTTTCCTTATTCCAAACGCCATTCTGAATAAATTCACTGACACGGGCTTCTTCATTTTCAACAGGTGTGTTATTAATACACTCAATCAGAGGATTTTCCGAGATCCAAGAGTCCGTCCAGAATTTTACCGTTTCTCCATCCCCAATACTCCAAACCAAACTTTTTTAAATTTATTGATCAACATGGCCACATGTCTCCATTGCCAAGAAGAGTTTCTGTGCTTAACGTAATTTAGAACATCTGTCTGTTTTAGATATTTATATCTAATAATTTGAACCCATATATTATTTGGTTCAGCTAAGGTTTTCCATAGTAACTTCATCTGTAAAGCCTCATTCATTATACCCGTTCTTCTTATGTTTTGGCCTCCTTTGCTTTTTGGCCTACATACCTTATCCCAGCCATAAGAGGTTTATACTGGAGATCTTTGTTCCAGAAGAAATTTCGATTAATGCGATCGAGTTCATCATGAATATATACTGGAAGCATAAAACTTTGCATAGCATACAATGGTTTTGAGGACAAATTTAAATTGATCAAGATCGATCTTCCTTGTTGAGACAGGGAGTTGGCTTTCCAATTAGACAACTGATTTTTTTGTTTTATTGATTATCTCTTCAAATGTGTGTTTATTTACTCTCCCGTTAATTATTGGGCACCCTAGATACTTCTCCATCGCTCTTGTATGTGGCATCTGAAGAGAACTTTCTAACAATTGGATTCTCGTTCCAGGAACTCCCCCTGTAGTTTGGAAAGAGGATTTATGATAGTTAACTTTTTCGCCCGAAGCCCTGCAATAATCCTCAATTACAGATTTAACATTTTGACTAGCCTCTAGAGTGGCTTTTGAAAAGATAATTGTATCATCAGCGAAAGCAAGAAAAGGGATTTTCGGTCCACTTCGACCAAAGATGAATCCAATTTTACTTGATTGGTCCATTGATTCCTTTTGAAGATTTCGTGCCAGAACTTCTGCTCCAAGAATAAATAGGAAAGGTGAAATAGGATCACCTTGTCGAATGCCTCTCATAGGGAAAAATAACTCCGTTGGAGAGCTATTCACCAAAACAGAAAAGGATACTGTTGTTATACATTGTTCTATCCACCTAATAAATCTTTGATGGAATCCAAACCTTTTAAGAATTTCCAAAATAAAGTTCCAGTTAAGTCTGTCATAGGCTTTCTCCATATCAAGTTTGATCGCCATCCATCCCTCCTTGCCCTTTCTCGTCTTAAAAGAGTGGAACACCTCGTGTGCAATTAGCACATTATCTTGAATTGCTCTATCCGCAACAAATGCACCTTGCAATGGATGAACTAACTTACCCATTACTTTCTTCAGTCGTTCCGTAAGGATTTTCGATATAATTTTGTATATCGTAGAACATAAACTAATCGGTCTATAGTTATTAGTTGAAGATGGATTATCCACTTTTGGGAGTAAGGTAATAAACGTGTGATTAATTTGACGGAGGAGTTTTCCGGAATGGAAAAAACCCTTTACAGCTCTGGTCACCGACGGTCCCAAAATATCCCAAAAGGTTTTATAAAATTCTGCTGAAAAGCCACCAGGCCCAGGTGATTTGTTTCGACCTAGACTAAAAACCGCATTTTTTATCTCACTATTTTGCATTGGTTTGATTAACAGCTCGTTATCCTCATCTGTAATTTCCTTCGCAATTGGGTCCAGTGTATTCTCCCATTCACCAGTAGTTTGACTATCCAGTTTGAAACGTTTTTCAAAGTCAGATTGAATTTCCTTCTTGATGTTTTCCTCTCCTATAATAAGGGTTCCTTCCGCTCACTACTAGAATAACGTTCATAGACATCGGGTATAAACCGATGTTAATCAAAAAAAAAAAATTCAACGTGTTAGTGGGTGGTGTTAAAGATCCCAACTTTACCACATCGGTTTATACCCGATGTCTTTAATAATTTATAACATCGTTTTTCATTTTTATAATGATTTGAATACATGAATATACTTTCATATTGATTTATTCACCTAATGTTAAACCATTATTATTTTGCATTTATAGTCATTTGAAGGTATGCAGTATAACACAAAAGTTCACATTAACATCGTTATTTTTTACAAACCTGATGTTATACTTTGATATACACATCAGTTATGAATTATTCAATTTGTGTATACTCTTTTTTCATGTTTAATTTTTTGTATTATTTTATATAAATATAATGAACCATATTGAATATTTTAAAATTCGATGTTATTTATATATTTTCAAATCATTTTTTAAATGAAAAACAATGTTTCGGCATTTTATAACATCGTTTTATATTATAGTTTTGATATATACTAGGTTTTAGAAATCAATTTATATCTTTATGATCGACGTATCTATAAAGATAGACATCATTTTTTTTCTCTCGAGTACGATGTTTTTTCATCGAATACCCCTATTTATCTATATCGTGGCCCTGCCTTGGCTAATAGAAAATTAAACATTGAAAAGAAACATATACATTAAATATTGACAATAGAGTCAAATACAAGAGAACAATTGTTCAAATACAAGATAAAATACATCAATGGACATATTCTAAGTTGCTAGTCATTTACATTACACTACAACACATTAAGAGGTTGTTTGCATTTACAAGAAAACCTTAGACAATACAGTAACTATCTTTCGAGATGTTGCACTGTCTCTCAATTCAAAGGACACATGGCTACTGCCAACACGTGTTCTGTTCTTCTGATTGTTGGTTCCAACAACTCTTTTTGTCAACACAATGTACATTTAAGAACACCTCAAACAACAAAACCCAAAGCAAATAAAATAAAACTACTTGCTAGCTAGTAAAAACAGTACCTCAAAATCTGAAAGTTAATGAATAATATTAGGAGAGGCAACATGGAAAACTCCCAAGTGTGCCCGAAATAGATGTAGCTATGTAATCAGAGTCAAGCAGATTCATCTAGAAGAGCTTCAGCCTCAAATCTGCTCCTTCTAAGGCAAGGGAAAATGTGAAATCCACCACGTCCACCTTCAAGCCATCAATTTGCAAGCAATGTCCTCTAATAAAAGCAAATTACATTTGGATGACGCATCAATTCTTAGCAGCTGGATCATTCAAGCTTAGCCGAGGGAAGGACGAATATTATTTGACTCAAAAAGTAGAAGAATCCAAATTGTTGGTAGGACTTAGGTGTACACTATCATGAGGCAAAAATGATACAAAAATAATAATCACTAAAATAGTCATCCAGAATATATTATACCTGAGATTCAATCATCTCTTCTGTGTAATAACCAACCATTCCTAAATCCTCTTTTTTTATTGTCCAAAATGTTCCTATAATAGGACCAGGAATCCACTAAAGAAATAAGGTGCATTAAAAAACTTTGCACGGGTAATTTTAGGTCTAGTCCTTTCTAAAGGCATGATATTCTTCCATAATTTTTGTTTTTTCCTATTTTTAGTTGACTCATTGTGTCAGGGGTGATTCCATTACTAATAATTTATCTTGAAAACAAAACCACAAATTTTAAGTTAATAAGACATACAAATGTTGCAAGTCCAAGGCAAAAGTCGAGCTGGGAAAAAGTCTCCCCCCTCCCCCCACCCACCCACCCACATACAAAACAACCACCACCACACAGACACACGCACGACATACACAAAGTGACATTTAAGATGATAAAATAAAGAAATTCTCAAAGCTGCTGCAAAAAGATACAGTCCTGAAGATATCTAAGAATACTACCTTCAGGATTAGTATTCTTACCTTCAGGATTAGTAGGATTTGCATTCTCATCTAAATCCTGTAAATCATCAGCAAATGTATTAACCTGGTCACCCTCATCAATATCCTGCAAACCTACAGAAAAAGCTACAGCTCGACTTTTTCCCATCTCTTGGACAAAATTTGTACTTTTTCCCATTAATATTAATAGGACCTTATTAATATCAGTTGAACAATATGACAAAAAAAAATAGTAAAATGGCAATAAAGATTATGGTAATTAGATGGGAATCGGGAAATTATTGTAGATCTATTCCATAGGTCTAAGGTATAATTACACTCTACCAAACAATACAACAAACATACCATATATTGCTCCGATTCAAGCTGGTAGAACAGATAACAAGGGAACCACTTGATGTCTTACTCCTAGCATTTAAGGCCACGACCCTCCCTTGCCAATTAATAACAAGGGAACCACTTGATCCAGCTTTAGTTCACAATGCTGCCCAAAAGATTAAACAACAAGTTAAAAAGAAACAAGATTCAGCACACTTACCACACCATTCATCTGCATAAGTACTAAAAGTATAATTAAAAAAGTGTAAGGATGTTTGAGAACCATAATAACTGAATGAAACAAATCCTCTCACTTGCAAATAAAATGTATTGAAGTCATTGTAGCCATCCATGCATCAAATTAACCTTGTTAATATTTTTATCAATATACCTTTGTTCAAAGAGTTATGCAAAAAAGAACTGACATAATCATTTCAAATTCTAAAGTACAAACAAGACAAGTTGCTTCTAGTTCATAATCAAGGAGAACTTATTTAAAGATATATGTTTTAGACTTGTCAAAAGAAACCCAGATGAGGTCTATATCAGAATACACTGACCACATTATCCACAAAAGCACTGCATAATCATTCATTGACTCAACTAAAAGCCATTTTTAACATGAAAATGCCATGAACAAATGACCCAATAAGCAAAAGTTGAAACACATTTTGACAACGAAACAAAATTAAGCATATACATGATAATTGGGAATAAAATCATCACTAACTGCTTACTCTTACAAAGGATAAATTACAACAGTAAACTCAAAGAAGAAATGAGTAATCTGGCAGCTTCATGAAAGTCCAAGATAGCATTTTTCCCCTCTTTTTTTAACATGAAAGCTCATAATACTTCAAAAAACAAAACCACATACTTCTTATAATGGGGAGCATCTCTGTCTAGACAAGCAACCGTCCCAGCCAAAATGGAAACCTACAAGATCAAAAGCATTAATTGAATTCAGTATGTAAAGCACAAAAACTTAGACATCTTTCAGTAATTGATTGCAGCCTCAAGAGCAAGAGGTATCTTTTCATATCTAAGCAATAATATATTGAATTCCAGTAGTATTAGCAATATCAAATGCGAGAAAAAAACTGAGAAACCCAATAGTTGAAGCAGATGAAAACTCAAGATCGAAATTGAACACAAGACATGCATCTTAATAACACAACCTAAAGCGAAAATTCAAGATCGGAATTTTAAACTCTAGATCGAAACATAATTAACCAAAATGAAAACCCTAGATCTGATTTGAGGAGAAGAAGAAGTACCTTGCCTGTGGAGAAGAGAGATGGCGTCTGGAGCAGCGAAGAGCGAACACTAAACCCTAGATCAAAAAATAATTAATCAAAACGAAAACCCTAGATCTGAATTGAGGAGAAGGGGAACAAGAGAATTGAAAGAGAGAAGAAGTGAAGTACCTTGCAGCGTCGAGAGAAGGTGAGCAGCAACGAAGCGCCTCCGCCTAGCCTCCTCCCTCCGCTACCTCCTCGGCGTCTAGCCCCGCGATGTCGTCTTCCTCCCCATGTCCGGCGCCATCCTCAACACCCGCCTCGAACTCCGCACCATCTCCGTTCTCCTCCGTCGCTCCTCCGCCACCTCCCTCTTCCTCAACTCCTCCTTCCTCACCATCATCCTCTTCGCCATCTCCCTCCTTCCCAAATCACACCCACCTCCAACCTTGATCGCGTGCAATGTACCCCAAATTCTTCGAAATCAGAAAGATCGACGAGAAGAAGACGTAGACACGGTTGACGAAGGAGGTATCGATACAGACGAACTGGGTTTAGGGTTCTTCAATTGGCGATCGCCATGGGCTGTTGAGAGAGAGAGAGATGTCGGTGGATCTGAATGTGAAGGGGTAATTAGAGTTGGGTGAGGGTATTTGGATAACTGTTCGGATACTACGTTTTTTTAGGGAAACAATCTAAATTTCAAATTAGCGCTTCCTTTTACCGGTTTTACTTTAGTAAAATTTTAACCAAGTGATTGTCTTTGGGTTCTTTTCCCCCAAAAAAATCTGAATGCCTGTGTTTTTCGTTAAGTTATTGGTAGTTGGCTTATTTTGCCGCTTAAAATTTTAACTACTGTATTCTGAGCGCTTTAAAAAAATTTTTAAAACAAAATTTTAACATCATCCAAAAAGTTAAATCGATGTTTATAATTTTAATAACATCAATAAATTTTAAACTGATGTTATAAATATTTTTAACATCATGCGTTATTCTGACCGATTTTAAAAATCCGATGTCTATGAACACAATTCTAGTAGTGGCTGAAGTAATATGACGTATAATCTTTCTATTTCGTCTCCCTGTGGCTATTTTATGGAAGTATCCAGAATTTGTATCAGCTAATTTTATATGTTTTAATTTTGCTCTCTGACTCCAATAAGTTTTATGAAACTTTATAAGCGCGTCTTTTTTCTAAGTTAATCTACTCTGCTTGTCTGCTGCAATTGGATCAGATGAGTTACATAATTCTGCTTGAATATGGATTAACTTTTCTTCTATATCTTCTAGTTGTCGAAAAATATTGCCAAAGGTCTTCTTATTCCATTCTTTAATTTTTGCTTTGAGAATTTTTGTTTTGAATGCCAGCTGATACATCGCAGAACCAGGGCAATTTGCTCTCCACGCTTGTTTGACTATTATTCGTAAATCCTTTCGTTTAAGCCACATGTTTTCAAACTTAAAGGGAGCAGCCTGTACCGATTTATCATCTACTAGAGACATTGTAATAGGACAGTGATATGATGAAGAAAATGCATGGTGGGTTAAGTGAATACTAGGAAATAGAGTTAAAATTTCATTCTGGACTAATGCTCTATCCAGACGTTCATAAATATTATCTGGGCCAATCTTTTTCTTCCTCCATGTAAACCTATTTCCACTGAACGGTATGTCAGTCATTTCACAGCAATTTTTAATTTCATTTAATCTAACCAATCTGGATAATGAAATTTCCGCTCCTCCTTTCTTGTCATCTTGTGTAGCAATATCGTTTAAATCTCCTATAACTATAGAGGGACTTGTAGAGGTGGTTATTAACGTTTTTATTTCTTCCCAGAAACCATTTTTTTCTCGTTCCTGGGCAGGTGCATACACAAACAGAATCTGACATTCAACATTTAGGTTTGCGTTATTATAAATTACACTAATGAAACGATTACTGTAATGATTGATTGAAATTGTTTCATGCGTCATGAAATGGGTTTTCCACATCAGGCCAATACCACCAGATTTGCCTACAGCAGGTACCCATAATGCTTCATCAAACCCAGCAGCTCTCCAGCATTTTTCCTCCGGAATTTTATCCGTCTTAGTTTCCATTACAGTCATTATTTTAATTCTATTTATGTTACAAAAAGTACCAAGTTCCGCCCAAAAATTTGGTCTTCCAATACCCCTAACATTCCAAGAGCCTATTCTCATTTCCACCCTAATTTTCTCCTTCCACTGATCGCTTTAGACAACTTCTTTCTCGTGGATTGACTATGTGAAGTAATTCTCAAAAACGATCCTAGAGCATATACCAACAGCCAATACCCTAGTATGAATTGTTTGAGAATACTTAGATTTCATTAGAGAATGGTTTAAATCATTCATATGGAAGATGTGAATAGGCAAATAATACCTAAGAATGTTAATATATATTGTCCAAATTCTTTTCCCATGTAGATAATTTCTTCTCTCTTTCCCACTATTTATTTTGAAACTAATTTGGTAGTACCTTCCTACTCTTATTACTGTGTTATGTGTAAGAACAAGGCTCTTGAATTGTTCATTAACAACCCTATATTTCCAGTTAAATCTCCAAGTAGCCCTATAATTTTCATTATTTTCTATTTTCTTATAGCCTATAAGACTAAGGAGGTTGCTCACCAATACTGTGAACAAAGCCACACAGTCGAAAAGAAAGAGAGCACAGGTGCCGCTTGTGATGCTCTTCTCAACCTGTATGGGTGATCTACTATTGACACAATCAGAATTGGCAAACATTCCGCCCTTACACCACACAGCCACACAAAGCCAGTAGACTACAAGTTTTTTATAGAAGATACAGCTAATGAAAACATAAACATCTTGACACAGTCCTTTCCTGCAACATTGGCTACACATAGCACTTATTCTAATCTCTAGAAAAATAACAGGAAGAGGAAGACGATCATACATCCATACCAAAACATACACAAAGACTTGACACACATTACCAACTTTTACAAGCTTGCTTAAATCCCTACTACTGCACTGCACATACAAACATTCATATTTTAGTCTGATAGATTGAGGGATAGTCTGCCAAATTTCTCTCCACAAATTCCATCCCCCAGGAAAAAGTGAAGAACTATCCTTCCTTAGTCGACTACTCATTCTTGTCCCTCTTGGTACTTCCTCCCATCAGTTTTGAATTAACAGTTTCTCCATCCTCCTCCCCGAGTTTACGTTTGCCAGACTCATATTTGATCGATCCCTCGACCCCTAGCTGCTCCAACCTCAAAGTCACCGAAGGTGAGCCAGAGGGAGCAACAAGGGGGTCCAAGCAATCGGCGTTTGAAAAACCAGATTTGCACAAATTTGGCAAAAGAAATTCAGAGGAGGCAGGGATATCACGAAGCATCTTATCAAAATCAGCTTGAGTGAAGTCAGCAGGAAAGCCAGAGAAGTCAATAGAATTTTCAAAACTAACCTCTTCATCCAGAAACTCTTCCACAATAAAATCATCATTGTCGGCACCGTCATACTCGGGGTCTTGGAAGACAGCTTCAATAAATTCTTGATTCACATCATCTGGGATTTCCACAAGAGGGGCCTCTTCAATCACATTTGCTGGAGCATAGTATTCAGCCTCAATTTCCTCAACATCCGACTCCATGTCATCACCCTCCATCTCCTCTTCAACTCTTGGCTCATCAGTGAAAGCTACATTCTCGGCCTCAGCAATAGCAGGGATAGTGTTCCCAGTGTCAACATTTTCTGTAACTGCTTTGCCAAGGACATCAGGATTCCCAACAACAATAGTGGTAGTGGTAGACTCCTCTCTAGTTTGCACTGAAGAGTCAGTAGCCGAAGAGCCAGAGCCAATCTCCACACTTGCACCAAAACATTTCCACAATTCAGCCTTAGAATGGCCGAAAGATGGAGGTGGAAGTGGACGAGATTTTTTAGGAGCTACAGTCTTCCACTCCCCACCATCATTAGCAGGGCCAGCACCGCCATGGGAGGCTTCAACTGCTTCAGGTTTGTCTCCTGCAATGCCCACAGAAGGAGCACTACACACTCTTCGCTTAGGACAATTCTCAAACGCATGATCAGCCAAGCCACAACAGCCACACCCTTCAGGGAAATCCTCAAACCAAAGGGGGAAAGCTTCAATTTCACCTTTCTCATCAGGCACAAAAATCATCTTACCAGGAATCTTCTTTAGATCCGTATTAATACAAATCTGAGGATAGCGAAGCCTAGCCCCATTAGGATTAAAGGCAGCCACCCTCAAGACCGTACCAATACGGTTCCTTTCAATAATCGATGTAAGAATGGACTCGCTTACGAATTTTGTTGGCAGACTAGGAATACGAACCCACAAATCCATGACAGTCACAGATTCCGCACAAGGATCAAAATCCTGCACCCATGGACGCAGCAACATGAGTTGGTCGGCAATATGGAATGGCCTGCCAGCCCACACTTTATCTCGATCAGCCTTCTCATCAAATTTAAGCTCAAACCAGTGATTTGCCAGCGGCACCAGTTGGAACCCACCACTCAGGAATTTCCAGTCCATCTTGATTCTATTGCGGATGTCTTTTGCTTCAATAGGATTGCCGACTATGGTTGCGAAGAGAGAAGTGTCAGACAAGCATGAAATATTGTCTTGGACTTCCGCCTAGATTTCCTTCAGAGACTCAGCATCGATCTTTGATTTCTTCAAGAGCTTATCAACCTGCTTTTGATTTACTTTTGGAACTCCAGCAGAGGAAAGGGAGATTCCCTCTACTGGACCACCAGAAGCGAAGTTTTGGGGACCCGTGCGGGCAGTTTTGGTTGGAGAGACGAAAGGCTCGTCTTCCAGAGGTTTTTTTCCCTTGTCCATGGCGGACGGGGCCATAGAGAGCCAAACAACAAACCAGAAGTTAGATTGCAAAAAGGAGAGATTTGAGACAAGAAAATAGTAGTGAATGGGCGTAGGAGAGATTTGCACATACCAGAGCCGATTTATAAAGATGTAAGGGAGAGAATGCGAAAGCCAACCGCCGTCAGCTTTCAAGCCACCATACCTCTGCTCTAACAGCGTGCAATAGTGCACGATCAGAGAAAGCCGCCTTCCTATTGGAGAAGAATCATGAACCTTCGCCCGCAAGGATGGATTCCGTACATCTACGAGTAGGGGATTAGGCCAGAGAGGAGGGCGATTACTCCATTCCTTGCTCCAGCAAACCATCCACACACTCACAATATCAAATCTAGCATTTACTCCGCAGATCCCTCCGTACCGTATGTTGATAGGAGGAAATCGAGTATGCAAATTTAAAATATAAATAAATCTCAGCAAACCAGATTCCGTCCCTTGCAAATAATTACAAGACCTCCTCCTGATGTAGCAGCGGGAAGTCAGGATCGATCCACGAGGAAGCGTGTCAGCGGATCCTAGGCAGCGGAGAAATCTCACAGTCAGAAGTCGACAACAGGGTCCTCAATCTCGACTAGGGTAGTCGACAGAAGATCGGACAGTCGAACAGAGTAGCAGACACAGGCACTGGTGGCTCGTCGATCTCGACTAGGCCTACTCGATATCGAGTAGAGTCTGGTCGACTTCGCTTTGTCTTCGTCGAGTACCTGCACAGGAGAAGCTACGACGACTTGGTCGAGGATCAGTAGTCGAGATCGAGTAGTGCTATTCGATCTCGAGTAGACAGAGGATAAAAAAACGAAAGAAAATAAATGCAAAGGCTTTGGGATTTTGAACTAAAACTGTATAAAAAGGACTTCCAAGATTGGGGTTTGCAACAACGATAACCAAGCATGCATAAGGCAGAGATAAACAGATAATCATGTGAATTGCATCAAAGGACAAGCTTTCGCCTTTTCCAACAATTAGACAACTCTTTCAAGAAACCCTAATTGTCTCTACTAATTTTATGTTTACAATCCAAGTGGTTAACATGGATCTCCATTAGATGGGTAATAAACACATAAACAAGTAGGAGATGCTCAAAACTTGATAAAGGTCAAATCTTTACCTCAATTATGCAGGGCTATCGTCGGGCTCGCCCCAACCCTAGAAGTGGGTTGACTACTCGCGCTTCATCGCAAACTCAGACATTGATTGAAAGGAAATAACTTGCATTAAACTAAATTCAAAGACTTTACAATCCCGGTGATCCAACTCTCGTTGAACGCCAAAACCCTAAAACCTCTGAACTCCTAAACCGTCTCTGTGAACTACTTGTCTCTGACTGAAATTGAATGAATAAAACTCCAGCCCCATGGGCTTTATTTATAGCCTTCTAATCCTTGCTAGTCAAGGATAGAAATCTCTATCTATATCTAAAACTATATCTAAAATGCTTAAGGATAAATAAAAGCAACAAGGAAATTAAATCTAAATATATCTAAATGTCTTCAGGTGGATAAATCTCTCTCTTCATGATATATCTTGATAAATTCGGATAGAATCGGCAGTCTTCGGGCCCAAGTAATCCCACACCGAGTAGGATTCGTCAAACCGAGTAACGCGGCTCTGGAAGTCTCCTCGATCTTGACAAAGGTCTTGTCGATCTCGAGTAGGATTGTTGGTCGACTGGGCTTGGCTCGTCGTCTCGGCTAGCTGGTCCTCGACCGGCTCGGACATGGCTCACAAGTGTACTCGATCTCGAGTACCCCTTGTCGATGTCGAGTTGGATGGCCTTGTCGACTAGGTCTTCTCGGGTGGCTCTGCTCGATATGTTGGGGTCTGGGCTTCGGACACCCTACTCGTCGAGGTCGAGTAGGGTGTCCGGCTTCCTGGTCAGGTCGGGTAACTTCTTCTCGACTCTGGGTGGGTGTTCAGAGTCTTGTCAACATCGAGTAGATCCTACTCGATCTCGAGGGCGGTGTGGAGTCGGATTCTTCCTCTTCGGTTTCTCGACATAGGCTCCTCGATCCTGGCTGGTGTCTAGACAAGTCTTTGTCGAGATCGACTAGGGTTAGTCGATGTCGAGTAGCTCTGTGTTCCGGCTCTTGCTTCTTGGTTTTCTCCCGAAATGGTTCCATATTCTGCGATATTAAACAGAAACTTATGTAGATCTCCATTTCTGACAAATAAGCTTATACTGCATAAATCCGACATATTCCCAACCCGAAATATGCAAAATGTAAAAAATATGGACCTAAAATATGCATAAAGACATGGCTACTTTGGAGACATCACCGTACTTCTCGATCCGCTTTCTTCCTCCCCCAAAGATTTCCGAACTGGAAATCCATAAACACAAGCCAAAATTTCTCACGCAATCTTTCAATTGGATCCTTAAACCACTCATTCTCATCATTAATTTTCGATTCAGAAAGGATTTTGGGGAAGATTTGACAGGAGAGAAGCTTAGGATAGGAGATGCATGTAACATTAGGGTTATCGCAAACGGCGATTTCTTTAGAAAGGGGGCTTCGAGAGGGAAAAGGAGAAGGCGCGTGAAGCGCGTTCATTTTCACTCTGGTTTTTTTTATATATATATATATGCCCTTTTTGATTCGGCCTAGTTCCTAACTTTCACAAATGACGTGGCAAGTTAAGATTGCAATATTGAGAGATTAAATACACAATGAGACATAAATGCAACGGACAACCCTACCTGAAGCCTGAAGGGCCATCTAGGTAAAAACTGAAAACTCCAATTTCCAAAAACAAAAAGAGGACTAAAAACACAGTTAAAAAGATGGATTTTTTTTTCAAAGTATTCAAGAAAAATAAATATTTAACAAATTATTCACAGTTTCAAAATATTTACAAAAATATTCATTCTTATCAGACTTAGCAGAGAAATGTGGAATCAAACTGCGTCTTACTAATAAAATCCAAAATTTGAAATAGGAAGAAAAGTGAAAAAAAAAATACCCGAAAGAAACGCGGTTTCAAACCGCGTTTCTAATCCACCCCTTATACTTATTATTTTAGAAGCAGACTCTTTGTAAAAGAATGAGCCACGTGTCCTCTTTGAGCAAAACTAAGAAATTAGCCTTTCTCCCACGTTCTCTCCTCAACCGCTTCAATCCCTGAGTAAAACTAAGAAGCCCTAATTTGCAGTCTTTCTCCCACGTTCTCTCTTCAACTGCTTCTTCTTTTCTACTTCCATGTTCTCCCAATACAGTTCCACTCCCAATTTATTAAAGCCGGCCACTTCACCTTCATCTTCTCCGCCAGTTTTTTCCACAAATTTTTAGGGTTTGGGTTTTCCACAAATTTTTTTAGGGTTTGACTTCTCCCAATTCAAAACCCTCGAATTCCCCCTCAATTTCCTTTGTCCTAGAATATTCTATCGGTCACTCGATCGATTCCCATCGATCATGCCGTTATTCCTTTCAGACGAAGAGCTGCAAACCCTCCGGCACGACGTTGTTGTAGTGGCTGACAAGGCAGACGCCTTCATACGAGACCTCTACGCACAGCTCGAGACCGTCAGGGCTCAGGCCGACGCTGCTTCCATTACCGCCGAGCAGACATGCTCTAAACTTGAGCACAAACACCTTTCGCTCTCATCTGACTACTCCAACCTCGAGTCCCGCCACTCCCATCTCGAAAAGAGCCTCCAAGAACGCTTCTCCGAACTCGCTCAAGTTCAATCCGAGAAGCACCAGCTTCATCTCAAATTGGTGAGTTTATTTATTTAGTATTTCAATGTTTGTTTAGTTTTTTTGGATTCGTAAGGTGAGTGTTTCCTCCATTGACTTTTTTTTTTAAATCCAGTGCTAATACCGTTTCCAATTGGTTGCAATAAAAATCTTTGTTTGTGGTGTACTTTGGAGTAGTTCAATTATTTTGAGATCTTATTCCTTTTCATTGATTACTTTGCATTTGTGTAGTTTAATCAGTTCTGGATGGCATTTCCAGGCTAAATCCAACACGTTCTGGAACAGAGGGTAACATTAAAAGTTAAATGTGTCTGATCGATGACGTTTAAATTGTTTCTAGATGTGGTTATTTCTTATGTAGTTTACTTTGTGAGATACAATACTCATTGTGACTTTTGGCAGTTGATATTTTATGTTCTGGAAAAGAGGATAACATCATCCTAGATGAGTGTCTAATCTTTGACATTTAAACTGTCTCTTTCTGTGCAGGATTTAAATTTGATCAAATTTGATCAAATAACAATCTAAATGGAATACCAAAACATAAGGTTCGTTGTTCTGGATGTTGCTGGTGAAGACAATGTGTGTACGTATTTCACTGTATTCTGTTTATAAATCCTAAATTTTCAATTGTCATTCTATTTCTGAAATTCTGCATCTGTAACTCTGTTTTAAAATTCACTTCTTTAATGGTGTATTTCTGAAATTTATTTATGTATTTCACTTCTTTAATGGTGTATCTCCCTTTGTCTTTCTATAAATTGTATGTTGGATTGTTCTCCAATTAGTTGTATCTGTAGCTATATTCACTCTTGGAATGATGTTGTTTCGCCTTTGCTTTCCTTGGAGAAGACTAGAGTAATTAGGTGTCGGAATCATATTCTCCCTAAATATATTGAGCATGCACCAACTGATTTAACATTCATATCCTTAATTTGAAATATTTATAGTGCACACCAACAGTCAAATATTTAATTACTATTTTCTACTTGAGCAAAGCACAATCCAACTAATTTCATGTTGCCTTCTTCACCTTGTCTGAATAGGTAAATATATAGATGATAGCAAAAGCCAAAGGGTAACAAAAAATAAGACCATACGAGGAAGTCTTACATAAAAATATGAAACCGCCCACAATTTTCCCCTCAAGTTTTCATGCTCATAGCAAAAAGAATTCCTTAAATATCTCCCCCCAATCGGCTTTTTAGGACAAATTAGCATATATTCATGAATAATTAAATGAATATATGTAATGTATTCTAAGAAGCCAATAGCAAGTATCATCCCCTAAACATTTATACCCTCCAATCACCAGCTATGTCGGGCCTAAAAAACACAAAAAATTCACAATTGAGCCTATTCCAACCTGAACTGAATGCCCAGCCCACACCAAAAAATGACGTCTCATATCTTAGTGCTATAACAGCATAACGAGGCACAAGAACACGAGCAGCAACAGCACAACATGCCCGGCCACCACAGGAGTGCACAGCGACAACACCACACACAGCGATAATCGGGCACGAGCGGCAACAGATACGCACAACAGCAACAGTAGAAAACAACCCATGACAGCAGCACCCACAGGGCCACAGCGCTGCTCAGTGCACACGGTTATTAATGATCGCACTCAGCCCGGATGATGAATCTCATCATCCGTATCCAAATCTCCATCCTCCACCAAATCAGGCTCGTTCTCGAAATGGACGGCGTCATTTTCCCCGCAATAGGGGGCTTTAATCCCCGACATTACAGTGAACAGTTCGTCCATCGTTAGAGACAATTTAACATCCCCCGAGACGCGAGATTTTGTGCCCCTTAGTAGATATCCACCCTTCATGACTCCACTCCTTAGTTTCCACCTCATGAGGCCATCCGGAGTTTTACATTCGTTAACTTCAATCTCTCCATCTTGATTTGCGTAGATTCGCACCTCCGCAGCCCAAGAGGTTGCAACCATCCGAGCACAGGCGAGCGACTTGTCATGGCTTGAGGTGTCTCCAGCAGTCAGAACCTCCCTCGACGTATCATCTTCAGCCCCCACCTGAAATGAGTCGTCCCTCCTCACATCTCGATTCTCTCCCTGTGGAGGCGTCAATTCCTCAAGCTGGGCGCCACAAGAAACAGACTGAACATGGACAGTCGTACCTGCAACAACAGCATCTGAACAATCGGCGTCCGCATCCTCACCTCCTTTCTCCTTTTCTATTTCTTCCAGCACAGGCTGAGCATGAGCAGTCCTATGTTCTTGGCTCACGGGAGTCACGTCATCAGTGCTCTTATCGACCAAGCTCCTCACCTTGTGATGCCACCAAATGTAGCTGTTATCTATGAAGTCAAGGTTGACTGACCAATTTTTTTTTATTAATCCCTTAATGAGAGAATTGCAAATAGGGTGTTATTGTGTTAGTATCCCCAACAGAAAACTAATCGATTATGGATAGAGGATGTCTCTAGTCTTATTCTGATTTCCTATAATTTAGTTTATAAAATTCATATCTATTATTTTATTCTACCATTTAGTTTTATTCTAAGTGCAATTTACCTCTAATGGAGGAATAGACTGAATCTCAAGGTCTTTAACCTTAATGGAGGAATTTACCCGTTTCATCACTTACTAATTAAAGAATGACTGAATCTCAAGCTCTAATTCATCTCTGTTTTGTAATTTGTATTCAAAAATCCATTTCTGTAATTCAATTGTTTTCTTTAGCTTCTATAATTGTGTTCTTCAAATCTGTTTATCAAATTTTGCTTGAATTTTGTTGTAAAATTTAGCTTAGTTAATTCTGTTTCAATTCTTTTTTATAAATTCAGCTTAGCTAATTTTGTTGCACTACTCCAAAGGTTTTCTGACAATTTAGCAGATGTGAGATTGAGTGCTTTACGCTGTGCCAAAGCCTGTTATACGGCTAACCCATTAGGAGCAACATCTCATTAATTAAGTAATCTGTAAGATTTTTGGAACTTTTGTTCTTTTATAATGTAAGGCAAGTTGGCACTTTTTTGTATATCACACCTTCATTTATACATGGAAACTTGTATGCTGAACAGCTTCTGTTAAAGGCCGGCCATTGAATTTTCATAACAATGTGAGGCCGGAGGCAGAAGGTGTTGTTTGTGATCTACCCAACTTAAGCTTGAAAAATTTCCATACTGAACTTTTTATACGAACCATTTAACCCCTTTGTGATAAGATGGTAAATTTACTTTTGGATATTCCTTAGGAATCACAGTTCCCGTGTTCCTTTCTGCCTTCTTTCTTATTCCTTTCTTGAATTTAAGTTTTGATTTTACATCATTTTTCCATGGAGGCATCTGTGCAAAAGGTGGCAATGAAGAAGTTACTAGAGGTTTACCACCATTATTGTATCAAGTGTAGTGAAGATCAAATGGAACTCAATCAATTCTTTGAACATATCCCATGCAACATACTGATGCTTATCTATGATAGGACTTCAATCAATTCTTCACATCTTTAAATTTATCTTTTTTTAATGAACATTAGGTCTATGTGCTCACACTACTCCAGATTATTCCTTACCATGGCAAAAACAACGACAATGTGATATGCTTTAGTGATGAAAAACATCAATAGCTGAACAATCTCATTCCTCTCTTCTGACTCTCATGTGTAAAGTTGCTGGTGCTTAATTGTCATGTTCTCTTTGGTTTTCATATGCGAAAATATGTATTCTTCTCAGTTCCTCCTTTTATGTGCAATAGAAGGTTATAAATTGTGACTTGATGGGTTTAATCATCACCCATAAGGTGTTTGATGAAATACATCTAAGTATCTAATATTTCAAATATGGAAATGAATTTAAATTTTTTTTTTAATATTTTGGCCTCTTAGGGTTCATACTTAAACATAGATCACCTCTTTCTAATTGAAGGTCTAAGACATTATAAAAAACACACATAAAATATCAATTTTTTTTATTCTTTAGCTATATAGGGTTTCATTTCAACTTAAGGTTTCTTTATCAAATCCGATTATAATTTTGACCAATTTGAAAGGTGTGACATGATGTGTGTAATAGAGAAAGTATCTTATAGGATTCAAACTCAATCTTCTTAAACAAAAAACTATAAGGTTTCTTTTCTTTGCTTTCAATTAGGACGGATGTTAGGAGAAGTGTGAAAACGGCTGATTTACCATTCTTTGTTAAATTTGAAGTATCGATATCCCAAGAAAAGAAAATTTCGAAGAACATCATGACAAGAAGCATAAGCAATATGTTAGTAGAAAATTGACGTGTCGAAAATTTTGTTTAATACGTCAAACTCGATCAAAAATATTATGAAAAAACCCGAACAAGGTTCGGGAAAAGAACTAGTTATTATTATTTTTTAATTTCTAAATTACATTTTTTAACAAAGTAGCAGGTAAAAGCGCGGGTTCAAACCGCGCTTCACCTTTAAAAAAAAAAGGGAAAAGAAGCACACTGGCGCTCATCCTCCTACAGCAATGGTGGCGGCGCTCATCCTCCTCGCCTCTTGTCTACCTTGGTCCATGCCTCCGCGGCGCCAGCGTCGAGCCTTTCTTCTACCTCAGGGGACTAGCTAGCGGAGAGGGGGTGGGGTGGAGCTTCGTCGTCTTACCTCCGCCGTCGTCAACGGAGCTTCGTCGTCGCCTCCGCCATCGTCAACACCTCCGCCCAAGTGCTTCTCTGCCTTCGTATCCCATGGTGGTGGCGCTCATCTTCCTCAGCCTCTGCACGCTCACAACGAACCTCGAGGCTTCCGCCTACCTCGACACGGGGAGATTTGGGGGTTTCCGGTTGGAATGGGGATGGGGTGGTCTGGTGGGGCAGGAGCTTCGTCGTCACCTTCGAGCACTTTCCAGTCCCTTTGCAGGCAATGGTGGTGGTGGGCATAGACGGATCTAGGTGGGGGCAAGCGGGAGTATACCCCCCTTCCCGTTCATCCGACGAATCAGTTATATTTGTTCTATGTGTCGATAGCTTCGTTTTGATATATTATAAGCTTGAATCCGATAAACGAGTAAAACGTTATGACCGTTTGAAAGTTAAACACAGATTAATTATTTCAAATGTATTTTAATAAAACACAGTAGTTTGATATTTTACTTAATTTGGTATTTTGGCAATATAATTCAACCAAAGAACATCAAAACAAGAGGTTATATTACTAAATTCGATAATTATATAAGAAATTATGCAAGTTTAAAGTTTGTATATCTTGTTACACGTTATTACATGCTTTTTTGATCCGATGTTACACGTTATTGCATGCTAACAGAACAACAAGTTGGATATTTACTTTGTAGGTTTCAAACGACATATTTTTAGACGAAAAAAATATTGTTATTGATTAAAACGATATCATTTTTTCGTTTAATGAGCAAAAAAATATATATAACAACTACTGACACAATTTTAAATTAAAACAGTGCTGTTTTGAAGAAAAAAACATTGTGTTTTGAACTAAAAAAACTTTGTTTAAACTAAAATATCATCTTTTAATCTAAAATATCATAGTTTTAGTTTGCTAAACGTACTATAAAAAAATCTAACGAAGAGTGAATCAACAACCTGTATAAAACTTCGCGCCCCCCCCCCCTTCGATAAATTTCTGGCTCCGTCGCTGGTGGCGGGTGGGTGGGGGGCGGCGAGGAGGAAGCGGGAATGCAGCGGTGCAGATAGGTCGAAGAAGATGAAGGATGGAGCGGGCTTCCACTTCTTTCTTTTTTTTTTAAGGTAAAGCGCGATTTGAACCCGTGCTTTTACCTGCTTCTTTGTTAAAAGTGTAATTTAGAAATTAAAAAATAATAATAATTAGTGACGCAGTTTGAAACCGCGTTTCTTTCGTATATTTTTTTCCACTTTTATTCCGATTTCAAATTTTGGATTTTACTAGTAAAATGCGGTTTGATTTCGCGTTTCTATGCTAAATCTGATGATAGCATGCATTTAGGTAGGCATAATAGGTTGCATTTAGCTTAGTTAAGATGCATTTCATTGATGGATTAAGCACGATTTGCATATTAGTTCTCTATGTTGTCGGAGTCGGAATCTACATGCTTTTATTGATTATTTCAGGTAATAGTGAATCCGAGGAGGAGACATGAGTTGATAACGCATTGGATGAGAATGTCTAGTTGATCGAAGAAGCTTACATGAAGATCTCAAGAGGTCCTGAGAAGAAGAAGCGAACCTAAACGAAGAACAAGTCTGCAGAAGTTGTCGCCAGACATGCTAAACTTGTTTTGCACTTTCTGGAGGCCTCGGTTGTCCGATCGACTATTATAACCATGCGTTGGAAAGCTCTTTCAGAGAGCTACAACTTTCATGTTGACGTCGAGAGCTGATTCAGGACGGATTTTCCGTGAAAGACCAATGCAGCGGCCGCCGCATGGTGTGCAGCGGCAGCCGCCAGGGACGATGCAAGAGGAATCCTGATGCTGCGGCCGCCGCATCTGCCGCCAGCGTTGATGCGCATCGTTTTGATTAAAAAAACCCTAGATGCTTTTTGGTTTTTGTTTATGGCCGACTTTGGGATCTTTAATAAGGCCACTTTTTAGTTATTTTTGGAGGACTTCTATTCTATTCTACGTTCTATCAGACGATTGGAGAGAGAGCGATGTTCGCCATGGGCGGCTAAACTCTCTTCGTTCTACTTGCAATTTGAAGCTTTATTTGGATTGATTGTGAGTTTCTGAATCTTGTTCCTTATTTCCTATATTGGATGCTTCAACTTCTTTGTGCTTGATTGTTTATTGTTTTGTTCTATCTTGTCTGGCCAACTAGTTAGATCAATTCAATTGCCAGGGTTTTGTAGATTCCTGATTGCGAACCTTAACCCAAGTAGCAAACTTGTCCCTTTAGGGCTGATTGAACTAATTGGATAGGTAGGAAGTTGGATGTGTTGTTAAATCCCTCTTTAGGGACTGCAAATACCTTGGTTAATCTCCGAACTTAAAGCTATCAATTGGGTTAAATCCTTCTTTAGGGACTGTTCGATTGATAAGGGTTTCTAGGACTGATTGGACTAGTAACTATATTAGGTCGGGACAAGGGCATTCATAGGAAACCTAAAAGGACAAGAGGAAGTTACAATATTAATTCAACCAAGTAAAGTGGATAGTTGTAGGTAGAGCGATCTTCTCTAAATTATTTTGCATTATTTGTTTTTATTTTATTTTGTTTTCTTTTCAATCTCAATCAACCAAAACCCCCCTTTCTACTTATTGGTAAATACACATTGCTGAGAAATACTTGATTCTCTGTGGGATCGACCTCTTACTTGCTTGCTATACTAGTTTGTAGGTTTGAGTTTTATTTTGATACGGTTTATGCGACTAAAAATCGTCCATCAAATTGGCGCCGTTGCCGGGGAATCAAGTTTATTTTTTTGTTTTGTGTATTTATTAATTTTTGTTTATGTATCTAACTTTGTTGTGAACCTATCTTACAGTTCACAACACCCTTGCTACTAACTTTTTCAAGATGTTGAGATTAGCGCAGTTTGAAGGTGAGAACTTTCACCAATACTTCAGTAGATTGCATGAGTATGTTGACGACCTTGGTTCATGGGGTTATCAATTCAGCATCCGAGAATTGATGGGATGACTGTTGAGACGCGAGCGCTTGCTGAGTACATGAGTAACGGAGGCCTGAAACGGTTAGGAGGATTGTCGGGGTTGTGGGATTTTTTCTGTTATATGGATTACCATGTTTCACAAGAAGAATTGCTCACCATGTCTCCTCCGCCAATGGAGAACTCTGTCACATACCTGGAGGATCCATTCCATAGCCTTACACAGAAGTTGCAAGAGCAAGCTGAGAGCAGTAAGAACTTGGAGAATCAGATGAACAAACTCATTCAAATTTTAACTGCAAAACGTGAGAAGGAAAGGGGCTTAGAAGAAGGAGTTGAAGTCGTAATGAAGGGTGAAAATTCTGAGGAGCGGCAACCGCCGCAGGAGGGCGGCGATCGCCGCACTGCTACTAATGAGCCCCCATCGACGTCTTCTTCCCTTGATTTTGAGAAGCCCACCCCACCACCCCTTGAGTCTTTAAAGGATGCAAGCATGGAAGATTCTATCGAAGTCATTACACTTAGTTCATTCCCTCTTATGTGGTTTCAACACGACAATGACATGCTGAATGAGGAGGAATTGGTTGCAGACAACGATAGTGTCTTCGACGATGGAGGAGAGGGTCTAGTGCTTTCTGACTTGGAATCTCATGAGTCGACGCATGAGGTTACATGTGATATGTCTCCTACTCCATCTGCAACATCCATTCTGAGCTTTCCCATTGATGAACCAAGTCTAGAGCCATCAACTGAGGCGCAAGAGGTAATAAAGGTAAACTTTTGCAATTTGGAAGGTAATGGTGATTATGTTTATCCTTTTGATTGCTATTTTGAGAAGCCACCAGAGGAACTGTGTTGGTGGTATCATATTCCTTCTGCAGAGAGTCATGCTAGACTCTTTGATAGATTGAAAGGGTTCTTGAGTTCCACATTTTATGCTTTCAATTTATTGTGCTATGATGTGCCTTGTAAGATGTGTGCACAGGAATATGATAGGCTACTGAGGGCCTTGAGATTGAGAATAAGTCAAGCCAATGACATTAAAGAAAGGCGCTTCTCGGGAGGCAACCCGAGGTAAGTTTTAGTTATTTCAATTCCTAGTTAGCTAGTTTTCTTTTCAATAAATTAGGTTTTCCATTAGGCATTAGATAGTTGTTTTTAGTTTTTGGATAGACTAAGCTTTTAGGAAAGGCCGCCGAAATCCTCAAATCCGACCTATAGAGACCCATCCACCATACTGTGAGTATTTTATTCATCTCTTCCTCTATTTTTTATGTTTTTGTTGTCTTTTATGTTTCATTGAGGACAATGAAAGGTTTAAGTGTGGGGGAGGGATTGCATTGCATATAGATAGAATTAGCATATCATGTTTACTTATGTTATCATGTTTATTTATGTTTTCATATTTATTTTTACTCATATATCACATTTAAAAAAAATCACAAAAATAGCATGCATTGCTTACATATGATATGTGTTATTCAAATACCCATCTGGCTTAGTTTGTCCTCTTATTTAAATTTCAAGCATGATCATATAAATCCCATGGAGTTTTGGATGTTTTGGCCTTATCTAGATTTGATTTTTGTGGGACATGAGCTAGCAAATATAATTGAGCATGTATGATTGAGCTAAAGTATGATCGAAGTCCTAAAAACATGACCTTGTGAGAATGTTTAGCCTTATTTGCGATATTTTGCTCAATTGTGTGAATTACTCTCCTTGTGTTGCTATCTCTTGGCATTGACTGCAGTATCTATTTTTCAAGACCGACTCACATGTTTGTTGCTTGCGGAGTTTATGTTTATATTTTGAGTCTTTTGTTTGAATTTGTGCATATTTAGTGAATAAGGTGGCAATGGTTGATGCACTTAGTAACCGGGTCTACGCATGACACACATGGGTATGATTCGCGCAAAAAGGTGTTGAAAACTATCCACTAGGAAAGGAAGCTTGATCGTTGAGTAACCAGGTTCATTCATGACACCCATGTTTGCAACTTGCGTCAAAAGATGTTCAAGTGGACTTCATATTAGTAGGTTGAGGTGTTGATAGACCGGGGCCATTCATGACACCCATGTTTGCGTTTCGCGTAAGGAAAGCACCAAGACAAGAGAAAAGAAAAAAAAAGAGAAGAAAAGAAAACAAAAGAAAAAAAAAAGAAGAAAAAAAAGTGTCACATTTTGTTTATTTTCTTTGTTGTGTCCCGCAAGTAATGACATTTCGGTGGAGATTTGGTGATATTTTGGTCAATGTCTATGAGCTTAGTGCATGATTGGTTTGAGTTGAGAGTTGTATCTTAAAACCTAAACACATGAGTGAAACACATATTTCTGGTGAGGTTGGATAATGTCTACTTCTAAGCTTTGATCACTGAAATACATGCTATGACGTTTGTTTGCTTGGTTTATGTTTTCACCTGCTATGATGTTGCTTTTTGATGAGGTTGAAACTTGAAGGGATTTCCTGTGGGATGAGTTGATTCATGTTTATTCTATCATTGCTTGAGGACAAGCAAAAGTTAAGTGTGGGGGAGTTTGATAGCATGCATTTAGGTAGGCATAATATGTTGCATTTAGCTTAGTTAAGATGCATTTCATTGATGGATTAAGCACGATTTGCATATTAGTTCTCTATGTTGTCGGAGTCGGAATCTACACGCTTTTATTGATTATTTCAGGTAATAGTGAATCCGAGGAGGAGACATGAGTTGATAACGCATTGGATGAGAATGTCTAGTTGATCGAAGAAGCTTACATGAAGATCTCAAGAGGTCCTGAGAAGAAGAAGCGAACCTAAACGAAGAACAAGTCTGCAGAAGTTGTCGCCAGACATGCTAAACTTGTTTTGCACTTTCTGGAGGCCTCGGTTGTCCGATCGACAATTATGACCATGCGTTGGAAAGCTCTTTCAGAGAGCTACAACTTTCATGTTGACGTCGAGAGCTGATTCAGGACGGATTTTCCGTGAAAGACCAATGCAGCGGCCGCCGCATGGTGTGCAGCGGCCGCCGCCAGGGACGATGCAAGAGGAATCCTGATGCTGGCGTTGATGCGCATCGTTTTGATTAAAAAAACCCTAGATGCTTTTTGGTTTTTGTTTATGGCCGACTTTGGGATCTTTAATAAGGCCACTTTTTAGTTATTTTTGGAGGACTTCTATTCTATTCTACGTTCTATGAGACGATTGGAGAGAGAGCGATGTTCGCCATGGGCGGCTAAATGTTGTGAGCCTAATTTGCCATATTTTACACTTATTTCTATATCAATTTCTGCATGCATTTCATTCATTTGGGCTAAGATAGTACAGAATCTGTGTAGTTTATGTTTATTTGCCAAATTATGGAATCTACACCAGTTTCTGTTTAATTTCGCAGAATTCGAGGCATTTTACAGCAACTCTAAGGAAGGTCAGAAAAGCTCGGAAAACAACTACAGAAGTCCAAGGTCAAAGAAGTAGCGGAACTAGTCGAATCAAGCTGAGAGCCCAGGTTACTCGATCTCGAGTGGACCTTACTCGATCTCGACGAACATGTCCGAGCACAGGCCTTGTCGACTAGGAGCAGTGTCGAGAGCCAGACCAACCCAGCTCCGGAACCTTACTCGATCTCGACAAAACCTAGTCGAGATCGACGACACCTCAGCGCCACACCCGGAGTCGACGAGAAGAGGAGCTAAGCGAGAAGCCGAGGACGAAGACGCTGAGCAACCCTACTCGATCTCGGGGAGATCTTGTCGAGGTCGAGTAGCCCAGAGCGCCTGTCCGAGTCCATGCCGAGGAGGAGTCCTCGACATCCCCAGCAAGCCATCCTCGACCAGCATCCTAGTCGATCTCGAGGAGCCCTAGTCGAGATCGACGACGCCCAGGAGCCCAGATCCGAGCCTGTCGAGCAGAGTAACCCGAGAAGTCCAGTCGACGATGAATCCTAGTCGAGATCGACGAGCCCTTGTCGAGATCGAGTAGGCCAGCTTCTGGAAACGCGTCGCCGTGAGCAGTCCGAGTCGAGTTGGAGTTACTTGGGCACGAAGGAAGTCGAGTTGGCCGAGATTCTATCCAAATTGATCAAATCTATTCATGGAAGGGAGATTTATCAACATGAAGACATCTTACCTACTTTAGATTTATCTTTTCCTTTTAGATTTATTTCCTTTATTTCTCTTATTTATCATTAAAGCTTTTAGATATAATTTTAGATATAGATAGAAGATTCTATCCTTGATTAGCAAGGAATAGAAGGCTATAAATAAAGCCCTAGGGGCTGGTTTTTCATTCATTCCGATTCAGAAACACAATCAATTTCATTCAAGTAAGTAGGAGTAGAGAGAGAGAGTTTGTAGCAAGCAAGGTGGAGAGGCGAAAGCAGATTTGTCTTGTGGGTTGTATGCCTTCTTTATTTAATTCAATGCAAGTTAGTTTCTTTTGTTACTTGATGTCTTCCTTGATGATGAAGAGCGAGTAGTCCACCCACTTCTGGGGCTGGGTTGAGCCCGACGGTGGCCATGTGAGATGACGCGGTAAAGGTCAGATCTTGTTATGCAATTCGTCTTCTATCCCTATGAACATGATTCTTTTGCGAGAGTTGAAGGTGATCCTTGTTTGTGTTATTGAAGCGAAAGTGATCTTAATGCAACTTGGGTTAATTATGTGAAAAGGGTTAGTAACAATTTGGGTTTATGCGAAAGCCTCTATATGCCTATTTGTTAGTAACGAAAGTTATTTTGATGGAAAGCATGATCTTTTATGCCTTTATGCGTTACTTTGCATGGTTATCGTTGTGGTGTTGATACCCTAGCCTTGGAAGTCCTTATTATATTGATTTATTTCGTCGGAAATCTGAGTTTTGGGTTCGAAATTTGCAATTTAAAGTTTCTGCATTTTTAGTCGATACAGAGGAGAGCTTCGTCGATCTCGAGTAGGACTGTAGTCGAGATCGAGTACGGTCTAGTCTAGGTCGAGTAGAGTTTCTGCTGTTGTCATCGATTTTGCAGTTTCTGTCTTCACTGTTGGTAGTCGATCTCGAGTAGGTAGTTGTCGAGATCGAGTACGTCTGTTGTCTTGCTTTGTTCTTTACTTTCTTTCGCTATTTTCTATCTTTACTTTTGTTTCTGTTTTGCCTTGTCTTTTCTGCTTTTATTTCTGTCTTTTTGTTGCCTGTCTGTGAGATTCTGTTGCTACCTAAGAATTGCTGACGCGCTTCCTCGTGGATTCGATCCTGACAACCTTCTACTACAATGGGAGGAAGTCTTGTATTTATTTGCTGAGACAGGGAAGTCAGTCTGATCTTTATTCTATATTTATTTCATACTTGACCATCCTCCTGCAACAACAAAATTGGCGCCGTTGCCGGGGAAGCTATCAATCGCGCCTTAGGTAGTCAGTTCTCACTTTTTCTTTGAGTTACTTTTCAGGTGTATGCGTCGTTCTGGTCAAACACCTGAGTTTGACGCCTTAGATGAACTGGAACGCCTTTTTCACATCAGAGCTAAACTACAAAGAGCCATGGCAGCCGCTGAAACACAGGAACAGCTGATCGCAAGGCTTACAAGGGAATTGGCCGCTAAAGATGCTGCTATCGCCACTGAGAAAGCAGCAAGGGAGCAAGCAGAAGCTGAGCTTGCCCAGTTCCCAACCACTGCAGAGGATTATATGCATCCAACGCTCGTCGTGCCTGAATCGGCGATTCTAATCCCTGACAACTCTTTTGAAATTCGCACTCAATTTCTTATAGAGCTTAAAAATAATGCCTTTTATGGTAGATTTAATGAGTGTCCTCTTGAACATATTACAAACTTTTCTGACATGTGCCGTACTCTTGCTGAAGGTACAACCCTGGAATATGTCAAGATGAAATCTTTTCACTGGTCTCTCCCTGGGCCTGCGCTGAAATGGCTTGAAGGGCTGAAAGCAAGATCACTCACAACCTGGGCCCAAGTAGAGCAAGAGTTTCTGAACAAATTCTTCCCACCCGCCAAAACAGCACATCTCCGCCAGAAAATCACCGCCTTCAAACAGAAGCAAGGGGAACCGCTGGCAAAGGCATGGGAGCGCTACAAGGAACTTCTGCGATCTTGCCCTACTCATGGACAGCCACCCTACGTCATTCAGGAGATCTTCTTCAACTCTCTTGATCAAGTCACTAAGGACAGAATCAACCATTATACTCGCTATGAGTATCTGACAATGCTGCCAAGTGACGCATGGGGTGTGCTAGAGAAGCTCACCAACTATGACAACAAGTATGGGTCTACTGCAACTTATGAAGAGAACCCCTACGCCAGGCCAGCACCATCCATGCCCCTCTACGAGCCTCCTAAAGAGATTGATCCTGATGTAAGGGAGCAGTACTACAGAGACCAGAATAAGAAGCTCCTTAAGCAAATAAAGTATCTCTCTGTCAACCAACCTTGCATAGAATGCGGATCGCAACGGCACACCACTCCTGAGTGCCCACACACAGAGCAAGTCAGGATGGCAGAGCACCATGAGGAGGTAGCTTACGCAGGGGGTCCCAATCTCTACATGGGGGACCAAAGGTTTCAGCAACCACAATGGAACCAAGGTGTCCCTAGGAACCCCCCGCCCTATAGAGCTCCAGGACATCCGGAAAGGGACCAGAAAAAGGATGATATACAGACAGTCCTGGAGGAAATACGGAGGAACCACTTAGAAACTAGGCAATCCTTCAACTCCGTCTATACTCAGATGCAAGGTGTCAACTCTAGGCTTGGGGAAATTGATATATGGAGAAAATCAGTTGATACACAGATTGGTCAGCTAGCAGCAAGAATCCCCAGACAGTCAGGTGCGCTCCCTGGATCTTCAGAACCAAATCCTAAGGGAAAGACTGGACACATCGCTGCTGTAAAACTCAGAAGCGGCCATCAACTGCAAGAGCCAGAGGTCAGAAAGCAGCAGAACAACGAAGAACAGCTAGTCGACCAGAGCCTAGTCGATCTCGAGGACGGCCTACTCGACCTCGATGAGAAACTTCAGAAACCATTGTCTGCACTGAACAGCAACTCGACTGCACCCAACCTGGTCGAGATCGACAAGGACCTAGTCGATGTCGAGGAGCCCCTAGTTGACATAGAACAGCCTACAGCACCTCCGACATCTGTTCTGGCTCCGAATCAAAAAAAGAAGCTGCCTTTCCCCACAAAATCTCCAAAGGACCCGGCAGAAAAGAAATTTCAGCGCTTCATCAAGATGCTTCAGAAACTCAACGTCACTATCCCCTTCATAGAAGCTCTCAATGAAATGCCATCCTATGTCAAGTTCCTGAAGGAGATTCTGAGCAAAAAGCGATCGATGGCTGAAATTACAGAGGAATGCAGCCATCTGGACATACTGGAGAAGAGGCCGGATCCAGGTAAGTTTGCTATAACTATTGGATTTGGTCCATACAAAATAAATGCCTTATGTGATCTTGGAGCTAGTGTGAGTATAATGCCTTTAACAATTTGGTCCAAGATTAAGATAGGTGCCCTAGAGCCTGTGGATGCTAGACTATATATGGCCAACAACACTGTGGTCATCCCAACAGGCATGGTGGACAATGTGCCAGTACAAGTAGGTAAATTCTTTGTCCCTGCTGATTTTCTAGTTGTTGATATGCAAGAAGATCCTGCTTGTCCAATTATCCTAGGGAGACCCTTCTTGGCGACGGTGGATGCCAACATAAGCGTAAGGAAAGGAGTGCTCACCTTCAACATCAGCGATGAGGTAATTGAGTATTCCTTTAATAAAACTGAAAGGCATACAGGTCCAATGGAAGAGGTCAAATCTATCTCAGCTGGCTACATCACCTGCGGGGAACCCAAGGTCAGGAATATGACCCCTGAGGAGCTGGAAAAAAGGGACATGGAGGCCCAGGTGGAGGAGATCATGGCAATCCTAAAGGAGGACGCAGAAAATCCAATCGACACAAACCAAGGTACGTCGTTATGGATTAATTATTTTTCGGATGCCTTGACAGGAACCAAGTATGGGGTCAAGATCGACCAAGGCTCCTCGACATCGAGGACCCTAGTCGACCTCGACCAAAAACAGAAACCTCCACCAGCACCAGCATCGACGAGCAACAACACTGAAGTGCCAGGCTCCTCGATCTCGAGTAGGGTACTCGAGATCGACCACCCCTCTGTTGTCTCGGCTTCGCCTTCCTTGACGCTGAAGACTCCAGGATCTGAAACCTCATCGAGATCGACTACGCTAGTCGAGATCGACCAAGCTCCTCGGGCACCTGCTTCCTCGACGCTGCAGCCACCAGGAGCAGAAGTCTACTCGAGATCGAGTAGTCTACTCGAGGTCGACGAGCCATCTCCTTCATCGACTTCTGCATCCTCGAGCAGGACACCACCAGGACCTGAAACCTTGTCGAGATCGACTAGCCCTAGTCGAGATCGACCAAACACTGTGGTCCCCGATTCCGTCTTTGCAAAGGTAAGCCAAGGTATGGATCTTTCTTCTCCTATTTCCATTAAAGATCTATCTATACATGGGAGAGGTTTGCCTTGGTATGTGCGCTTATGTAGGATATCCAATGATGAGCCTAAGGAATATGAAGTTGGAGACAAGCTCTATGTCTCTAAATCAAAGGATCATTGGTTCCCTAACAAATTCAACAAAAAGCGGATGGGACCGTTCGTGGTGAACAAGATCCATTCTGGAGGATTACAGCTGATGGACAAGAATGGAGTCCTATTTGAAGCCCAGGCTACATGGGCACTGCAGATGCCACCTTGAGCATACATGGAAAGTCGGCCTAGCGACTATTAAATCTAGAGCTTGTACATAGACTTTTTAGGACTTTTGAGACTTTGTTGCTTTTGCTTGTTTTTTGGTTTTGAACATTTTTTCTATTATGGGTATATGTCTTCCATACTTTTCAGGTCCATGGATAGAACCAAGCAATATTCATACTCGGCCCAGGAGGCATTCTTTCATTCGATATCAAGACGATCTGCACACCTGTCTAGTGAGTTTCTTTCTTTACCCTTATTTTTTTACAGTGAGGACACTGTAATGTTTAAGTATGGGGTGGGGGAAGGGCTTGCATTATGCATATTTGCCATATTTGACATTATTTGTGCATATTTGGAATTTATTGCTTTGAATTGCTACATGGCTATTTTGGAATGCATTATTGATTTATGTGCTCATATGCATGTTTTCCAAAAAGTTTGAAAAAAAAAATGACCCCCATTGAAAATTTTGGTTAATGTCATGGAAGCTTTAATTGAACTCGACGATGCAAAATTGGATTCATTAGAGATATAGCATAAAATTACCTAGTAAAGGGAAGTCACAATGAAGTGCATATTTTCTTGAAAACCATGAAAGGAGGTAAAATTTGAAATTGCTTTTGACATGTTGCATGATAAGATGATGGAGGACTTTATATTTCCATATAATGTGCTCATATGTTATATCCTAGCCTTACCTATGCTTATGCATCACAAAAGCCATATTATGCCTTAGTTCAAATATTGCTCCACATGTTCTAAAATATTTGCCATTCTTTACCTTATCCAGGGATTATGTTGAGAATGATGTTACATTATGGAGAAGTTATATGGTGTTTGTGTTGTTAATTATCATATTTGGAGTTTGGAAGGAAATTGTTTAAAAAATATGGAAAATTTAATGAGTGAAAGAAAATCCAATCACCTCAGGAGATAAAGGTAGATTGACCCTGCTCTCTGAGATAATAGTTTGGAGAGATGGGACACATTGTGAGGAGTCCAAAGCACTAAGTATCCAGGGCCATTCATGACACCCATGTTTGCGACTCGCGAGAAGGCAGTGCTGAGGTTAGAGAGGTAAAAGCATTATATGAATAAAAGCATTATGAAAGGTGATGAATGTTATGGAGAAGGAATGTGGAAATTCAAGTTTGGAAATACTCCATTTCCCCGGATCATTAGCACCACATGGCCAAAAAAATTGCCCACCTTTAGCCTTTTACCAATCTACTCCTTATTTGAGCTTAAATTAAAGTCTTCTTGATTATTAATGCTTTGTCACGTGAATTGTTTTTGCACAACCCTCCTTTTGTGAGTAGATGTTGCTTTTGTATATTTGCACATGCATGGATCTGTGACACTAGTACCTTTTCGAGGATGGTAATTGATTGCAGGGGTTATATGGCAATGAATCTAAGATGTTGAGAGTTTCATTTCTTCCCCTGTATGACAAATAAAAGTATTGCTTGAGGACAAGCAAGCTTAAGTATGGGGTGTTTGTTGTGAGCCTAATTTGCCATGTTTTACAATTATTTCTATATCAATTTCTGCATGCATTTCATTCATTTGGGCTAAGATAGTACAGAATCTGTGTAGTTTATGTTTATTTGCCAAATTATGGAATCTACACCCGTTTCTGTTTAATTTCGCAGAATTCGAGGCATTTTACAGCAACTCTAAGGAAGGTCGGAAAAGCTCAGAAAACAACTACAAAAGTCCAAGGTCAAAGAAGCAGCGGAACCAGTCGAATCAAGCTGAGAGCCCAGGTTACTCGATCTAGAGTGGACCTTACTCGATCTCGACGAACATGTCCGAGCACAGGCCTTGTCGACTAGGAGCAGTGTCGAGAGCCAGACCAACCCAGCTCCGGAACCTTACTCGATCTCGACAAAACCTAGTCGAGATCGACGACACCTCAGCGCCACACCCGGAGTCGACGAGAAGAGGAGCTAAGCGAGAAGCCGAGGACGAAGACGCTGAGCAACCCTACTCGATCTCGGGGAAATCTTGTCGAGGTCGAGTAGCCCAGAGCGCCTGTCCGAGTCCATGCCGAGGAGGAGTCCTCGACATCCCCAGCAAGCCATCCTCGACCACCACCCTAGTCGATCTCGAGGAGCCCTAGTCGAGATCGACGACGCCCAGGAGCCCAGATCCGAGCCTGTCGAGCAGAGTAACCCGAGAAGTCCAGTCGACGATGAATCCTAGTCGAGATCGACGAGCCCTTGTCGAGATCGAGTAGGCCAGCTTCTGGAAACGCGTCGCCGTGAGCAGTCCGAGTCGAGTTGGAGTTACTTGGGCACGAAGGAAGTCGAGTTGGCCGAGATTCTATCCAAATTGATCAAATCTATCCATGGAAGGGAGATCTATCAACATGAAGACATCTTACCTACTTTAGATTTATCTTTTCCTTTTAGATTTATTTCCTTTATTTCTCTTATTTATCATTAAAGCTTTTAGATATAGATAGAAGATTCTATCCTTGATTAGCAAGGAATAGAAGGCTATAAATAAAGCCCTAGGGGCTGGTTTTTCATTCATTCCGATTCAGAAACACAATCAATTTCATTCAAGTAAGTAGGAGTAGAGAGAGAGAGTTTGTAGCAAGCAAGGTGGAGAGGCGAAAGCAGATTTGTCTTGTGGGTTGTAAGCCTTCTTTATTTAATTCAATGCAAGTTAGTTTCTTTTGTTATTTGATGTCTTCCTTGATGATGAAGAGCGAGTAGTCCACCCACTTCTGGGGCTGGGTTGAGCCCGACGGTGGCCATGTGAGATGACGCGGTAAAGGTCAGATCTTGTTATGCAATTCGTCTTCTATCCCTATGAACATGATTCTTTTGCGAGAGTTGAAGGTGATCCTTGTTTGTGTTATTGAAGTGAAAGTGATCTTAATGCAACTTGGGTTAATTATGTGAAAAGGGTTAGTAACAATTTGGGTTTATGCGAAAGCCTCTATATGCCTATTTGTTAGTAACGAAAGTTATTTTGATGGAAAGCATGATCTTTTATGCCTTTATGCGTTACTTTGCATGGTTATCGTTGTGGTGTTGATACCCTAGCCTTGGAAGTCCTTATTATATTGATTTATTTCGTCGGAAATCTGAGTTTTGGGTTCGAAATTTGCAATTTAAAGTTTCTGCATTTTTAGTCGATACAGAGGAGAGCTTCGTCGATCTCGAGTAGGACTGTAGTCGAGATCGAGTACGGTCTAGTCTAGGTCGAGTAGAGTTTCTGCTGTTGTCATCGATTTTGCAGTTTCTGTCTTCACTGTTGGTAGTCGATCTCGAGTAGGTAGTTGTCGAGATCGAGTACGTCTGTTGTCTTGCTTTGTTCTTTACTTTCTTTCGCTATTTTCTATCTTTACTTTTGTTTCTGTTTTGCCTTGTCTTTTCTGCTTTTATTTCTGTCTTTCTGTTGCCTGTCTGTGAGATTCTGTTGCTACCTAAGAACTGCTGACGCGCTTCCTCGTGGATTCGATCCTGACAACCTTCTACTACAACGGGAGGAAGTCTTGTATTTATTTGCTGAGACAGGGAAGTCAGTCTGATCTTTATTCTATATTTATTTCATACTTGACCATCCTCCTGCAACAACACTAAACTCTCTTCGTTCTACTTGCAATTTGAAGCTTTATTTGAATTGATTGTGAGTTTCTGAATCTTGTTCCTTATTTCCTATATTGGATGCTTCAACTTCTTTGTGCTTGATTGTTTATTGTTTTGTTCTATCTTGTCTGGCCAACTAGTTAGATCAATTCAATTGCTAGGGTTTTGTAGATTCCTGATTGCGAACCTTAACCCAAGTAGCAAACTTGTCCCTTTAGGGCTGATTGAACTAATTGGATAGGTAGGAAGTTGGATGTGTTGTTAAATCCCTCTTTAGGGACTGCAAATACCTTTGTTAATCTCCGAACTTAAAGCTATCAATTGGGTTAAATCCTTCTTTAGGGACTGTTCGATTGATAAGGGTTTCTAGGACTGATTGGACTAGTAACTATATTAGGTCGGGACAAGGGCATTCATAGGAAACCTAAAAGGACAAGAGGAAGTTACAATATCAATTCAACCAAGTAAAGTGGATAGTTGTAGGTAGAGCGGTCTTCTCTAAATTATTTTGCATTATTTGTTTTTATTTTATTTTATTTTCTTTTCAATCTCAATCAACCAAAACCCCCCTTTCTACTTATTGGTAAATACACATTGCTGAGAAATACTTGATTCTCTGTGAGATCGACCTCTTACTTGCTTGCTATACTAGTTTGTAGGTTTGAGTTTTATTTTGATACGGTTTATGCGACTAAAAATCGTCCATCATCTGACAAGAATGAATATTTTTGTAAATAGTTTGAAACTGTGAATAATTCGTTAAATATTTATTTTTCGGTGAATATTTTGAAAAAAAAATTCAAAAAGATGGGCTTACTTTTTTTTCTTCTTTTTTTTCCCTGTTTGGTATATGCATTTTCGGGAATTAAAATAGATAATTTTTTATCGAAGTTTTTAGTATAATAAAAACTTGAAATCGGAATGATTTCTGGGAATTATTCATTCCCTATTTTGGAAGTAATTTCATTCCCATAAAAATACTAGGAATCCTTCATTCCAACTCATAAATCCATCAATTCTTTAATATTTGATTATTTAATATATATTATATTTTATTGATATTAATAAGAATAATATATTTTCTTTTTTAATGATATTATTATTATACTTTATTTTGATTTCTAATATATTTTTTATCACTATTTTATTGTTTGAAACATATTTTTATTTATTTAATATTATTATCATTATCTATTATTATTTTGTCACTATTTTGTTATCTAATACCAGTATATATTTAATTTTAATTTTTTATAATAATAATGTTTATTATTAGGCAAAATTGTAGAAAACTACCATTTAAATAGTGTAGTTTGCAAGAAACCACCCTTTAAAATACATTTATTTAACACACCACCCATCAACACTTTTCATTAAAAATCTATTAAGTAAACCAAAACTGCCGTTTTACCATCAAAATATATATTATATTTCAAGGTTGTTAGAAAGAAAACAAATTGTATTTATATGCTTTTAATTGCAATTTAATGAATGTCATTACATTATTTGAAATCTCTTCTTTTCCTTTTCTCAAACATTATGTTTGAAATCCTTGGAATCTATATTTAAATCTTTATATATTACTCCATCTTTCTCAAAATAAAACACTCACCTCTCAATCAACATCATCATTCCATTGACGTTTTCATAAAAAAAAAATTTAATACCCTGTATATTTTTTAACCAATCAAAATCTTTAGAAAAGTCAACAACACACAAATCGATAGAAATCATTACTATCTCCTAAATAGAAAACCTAAAATGACATCTATTGTTATACAAGAATAAAGAGAAAATGATATTGAATATACCAAAAAATTGGGCCTCTTGCAAAAATAGCACTCCCCCGGCCCAATTTGCAAAAGTGACAAAAATGCCCAAATATTTGCACAAATAGCCTGTTGCTTTAACCCACATTTCCGGGTTAACTATAATTATTACATTTAAAAAGTGGACATCACATCAGGTATAAACCCTGGAGTTCAAAAGGCGTTCGTTGGAGAGGGAGAAGGAGACAGTCATTGACAAAGCTTCGAGGGAAGAGATGGTGAGGGCCACGCACAGAGGGAAACCGATTGCGCCGCCGGAACTGAGAGAGAGGGGGGGAACCACCATTGAAGAGGGACGACAACTGCTGCCCAAACCGCCATTGAAGAGAGGTTATCTCTAATTCTCTATCTCTATTTTACCTCCTTTTTTGGAATTTTTGGATTTCAATTTATGGAATTTCAATTTGGGGTCCTTTGAATCTACAAACCCTAACCTTATGGGTGATGGGCGATTTGGGAATAGGGTGGGGATTAGTCATTGATGCTTAGTTGATGATGAAACTGAAGGTCCAAATAGGGGAGAAACGAAATAAAACCCCCCATGAAAGAATGAAAATTGGATTTTGAAAAATTGTTAAGGGTGAGCATAATCGTTCGTTTGGATTGGGGAAATGGTTGAATGGCTAGGTTTAGTAATTTCTGTGTTGGCTTCGAATTGGGGAAGTAGGGGAGAGATGGGTTTCGAATGATGTTGGATATGGTAAAGGGGAAGGTGAACGGTGTAAGAAATGGGTGCATATGAGTTTGGAAAATGGGAACTTTTGGTGGATTTCGAGATCGGGGGTGTTTGGTGACTAGTTGCCTTGAAAATATAATGCTAGGAATGGGTGATACTTGTACATCATTGTAATTTTGTTTCTATATGTTGAAGTATGTTGTGATTGAAATCGTTGATGTTACACTGCATGAATTTGATGTCATTTGAGAGTAATGTTGAAGGACATCGGGCTAGGGGGCATTGTAATGATCGGAAGCAATGTGCCATATTGCTGCGTCCTTATCCATTATATGTTGTTTTGTACTTAACTTGTTATGGACTTTATTGGTTAGACACTTTAGTACTTCGTAGTGTTTGGTTTAGGTCTTAATTGTTTAATCATTTCCACCTTTTGGATGACTTGTGTTTGATGACTGATAAGGTATGTTGTGGACACTTGTTTATATGTGTTATGGATGGTTGTTGTGAATTCTGCGTTATGACGCATTTCATTTGGGTTTAATGGTCGATATACTTAGGATGGGAAGTTTCTGAGATAGATACATAGACTTTGATTTTATTGGCAATGAAAAATCATATACTGGCTAGTAAGCAAAAAAATTGCAAACATTTGTCCTTTGCATTGTCAACAAACTAAACGGTCAGTTATGTACATTCAAAACCACCAAAACCTCCCAAAGTGTTAGTGAGTTACAAGCAAACTAACAAAATTAATACTACATTCGACTACGCAAAATAAAGTTATCCCATTAGACATCGATCTTATCACTTTGCCACATCACGCTTGCTTATGTCCTCCGACGCTTCCGACAAAGGAACTTTCCTCGAGACGGGTACCTGCTTTTCTCCATTATCTTACTCCTGGCGGACCCAAACGGCATGCTCTCCTCTATGAGCATTGCCTCTTCCTTCATGTTCCCACCGACCATTGCACACGATAGTAAGTAAGACTATTCTTTTCTCCCATGCAAAAGAAAGAGAATAAGCTGGTCTTCTCAGTATCGGTTGGGGGTAAGGAGAGGACGTAGAGAATCCATGTCTGTAAATCGAAAACGAAAACCATACTTACCCATGATCATTGATATATATTATACGCAATTGCCACATGTATTCCTGTGTATGTCAATAAATATTCTGTTGATGACTAGGATTTTCTTTTGGATGGGTAGTAATTAAATTGCTGGGTTTTCTTCTTCGAACTTCGCGTTAATGACAGCTAGTAGACAATCCTTTGTTTTTCTCTTTTATGTTCACCTGTCGAGGCCACCCATCTCTGTCTGCAATCTGTCTTTTTTCACCACATGATTTTCCTCCATTTTGCCTATGTGGGAATTAACCATGTGAAAAGCTCTTCTTGCATTTAATGTTTGTGATGCCACATGCCCCTTTGCATTAAATGCATGTCCTAATCAGCCTTCTCTCTCTCCCCAATTGCTGCAACTTTTTTTTTTGCCAATCAAAATTCACTCATCCCTCTCACATTTCGACACATATCACCCACCCTCCCGCACCGTCCTCCTGTCCTACCTGCTATCGGGTGAGGAAGTGGCCCAGTTTTTTGCAAAAATAATATTTTACTACCCCTATGCAATTTCTTCCCCCCATTTCCATTTTTACAAACTTGATTTTTTGGTATATCTATGTCAATTAGCCAAGAATAAATTCCTAAAACAACCTAAATTTCGAGACGGATAGAGTATATTAAATCGATATCTAATATTAATTTATAAGAATTTAAGATGATGCGTCATTTATATCTATTATTAATATAGGGTGTTGTTAGATACACCGCAAATCACCCTTTGAAAATGCACGTTCAATCCAACGTGCAACCTTTTTTAATTAATTAACAGACTTTCTTAATTAATTAGCCCACAACAAACTTGCACGACCATTCCGACGTGCAAATTTGGGGTGTATTTATCCGGACCGTTAATATATAAGTCTTTATGATGATTTGACATAACCCACTTTTTTTAGAACCCCATAACCAACTTATTTTTAGATGTTTTAATCAAAAAGCGTCAATTACAATTATATATAAAAAAATTCCTTAAGATATTCTACACTTTTTTTAAACTAATGAATTTAATTCAGTACATTGAATTAATATATAATCTTTATCTATATGTAAATATTTATATATTACATTAAATCAAAGCATTTTTTTAATGTTTATTCTCTCCTTGGATTGATACAAAATTATATTCAGTTAAAGCTTACTAAGGTTACAATCGCTATATTGACAACGTAAAAATATAACAAATTTTTCTTTCTAATAACCTTAAAATAATTAATATATATAAGGGGTAAAAGGGTAATTCTGATTTACTTAATAAATTTTTAATGAAAAGTGATATTGGATGGTGTTTTTTAAATGATTGTATTTTAAAGGGTCGTTTACCACAAAATTAAATTTAAAGGGTGATTTCCTGCAAACTACCTTATTTATAGGGTGATTTTCTGCAATTTTGCCTTAATAATAATTATTATTATATTATATTTTTATTACTATAATTACTTTTATCACTATTTTATGATTATATATATACATATTATTTAATTAATATTAATATTATTTTAGTAATGGCTCATTTATTGAACATCCATACCACACACAGTAGCACTAGACAAATATCTCGGTTGTCCTATTATAAATGGCAAAGTTAACAAATCAACGTTTGAGGTGGTGGTCCTTAAATCAAGAAAACAACTTACTAAGTGGAAAGCAAGCACCTTGTCCGCAGAAGGACGTAAGGTCTTAATTAAAGCTAATCTTAGCACACAACCGTTGTTCCTCATGCAATCCTTTATGCTTCCAAAGTCTATTCTACAACAATTAGATTCTGTCTATCGAAAGTTCTTCTGGAATAAAACTGAAAACTTCACTCCAATGATTAGTTGGGATAAAATCTGTACGGATGTTCATAATGGGGGATTAGGAATCTATAAAGCAGAAACTATGAATACTGTATTACAAATGAAGCTTCTTTGGAAAATGTTGGCTGAACCGACTAATGTCTGGGTTCGTGTTATTACTGAAAAATATCTTAAACAAGACACATTAATAAGTTATCAAAGGAAAGGCGCTTCTTCTTGCCAATAGGCCAAGCTAAATGTTGTAAAGCAAACCTTCATGTCTGGTCTGCGTTGGTCGATCGAGGATGGTAAAACGGTTAAGTTTTGGACGGACAATTGGGTATTCGACAAACCACTGAAAAATATGGCCCTTTCGGAGGTGGAGGCAAGCTCCATCAACGATAAGGTAAGTAGATTCATTATGCCCGGTTGTGTCTGGGATGAGTAAAAAATACAAGATGAGTTACACGGCATTATTCCTAGTGATGCTATTCAACGCATCCTTCATACTGTCCTTCCGGTACACTCGCTAGCGAACATGCTTTACTGGGGACCGGCCTCTGACGGCTGGTTCTCGACTAAATCAGCTTCCGAATTGATTCCTAACGGCTATGCTATTAACAATTTTAATTGCAAATGGATTTGGAAGTTGAATGTTCCACCAAAAATTAAAATGTTCTTGTGGAAAATTGCAAGAGATGGGTTACCAACGAAGAAACGTTTAGCTAGGTCACATATATCGGTGCCACCCGGCTGTGTGTTTTGTGACTCTATGGACGAAACTACTGCCCATTTACTAATAGACTGTTGTAACACAAAGCGTCTTTGCGCTGAATTGGGTATATCGAATATGCCAGCCACAAATCATAATTTCTTCAATGGAACTCAGAATCACCAATCCTTAGCAAATTTTGGCAATATTGTTGGTTATAGTCAAATGGATGATGTGGCTTTCTCCTGGTGGGCCATCTGGTTTTTCAGGAACCAGCTATCATTCGGACATATACAATCCTTCTCCTTCGATAGTCTAGAAATCTTTGTTCTGATGAGCTGCCAAACTTGGTTGGAGGCTAGAAAATTCAACCTCCATGATGATCAACAACCACCACAAAACTATAGTAGAGGTCCGGTCTCAGCCAGTCGGGGTGGCTTTGGTGGTAATTCGTCTGCCACGAGAAATGGAATTTGGGATAAACCACCTACAGGCATGGTCAAACTTAACTTTGACGGCTCGAAGAAACCTACGGGTGAGGCATCTTTTGGGTTTGTGTTACGCAACTCTGAAGGGTGTGTTATCTCAATGGGCAACGGTATTTGCACTGATGCGTCGATCACCTTCGCGGAGGCTATGGGTCTGCGGAAGGGGGTCTTACGAGCAAAGGAATTAGGCATATCAAATCTGCTTATTGAGGGTGACAACTTGATGGTAGTTCAAGCTATCCTTGGTGACTGGAAATGTCCCTGGAACATAGAGCTTTTACTATCTGACACAAAATCAATCAATATCAATATATAATACTAAAACAGAGGCGTGAGAATCCTATGTGGCGAGTTCTGGTGCGATTCGCTTACGTGTCGTGCTTTGGTGCAATCTGGTCCGGGTATTTGACACGTCAATTAATGATGACCCAATATATTTAAGCCACGTCAGATGATTTCATCATCTATTTATACACGTGTTATCATATGTGTCTATTTTAATTGAAGATTAAATTTAATTTTTAATATAAATATTTAACATCATATCTTAATAAGTGGTTCCAAAACCTATCATTTTTAATATAAATATTCAACTTTATATCTTAGTTATTTACAAAATCTATCATTTTAATATAAATATTTAACTTTATATCTTAATTAGTCACGTACAAAATCTAGCTATTATTTTTTTGATAATTAGCTTAAAAACAAACTAGGTAAGATAATTTTTAAAAACAAACTATTGTTGCTTCTTTGATGTTGTACCGGCCAATTAATTATAAGATGGGAGTTACGATTGATTTCTTTAGGATATTAGCGCAAAGGATGTTTTTGGAAATGATTATTAAAGTTAATAAATCCGTATATCATGTCGATCGATCTTTTTTTTTACACGTCAATTAATGAGTGTCCAATAAATTTAAGCCATGTCATACAACAACCTAATCTATTTATCTACGTGTATATTTTAATTAGTTAGAAAACTTATTTTTTTAATCAAATAATCTATCAAATATTTGGTCATATTTTAACATAATATATCTATGTATAAATATAATATAATAAAATTTGATAAACTGAAAAACCTTATCAATATATGATAGAAAAGCACTAAAATTATGTATATATAATTCATAATGGTCACTTAAATTTTAAAATAAATGATAACTTCCGTACTAAGTACTTAAGCCACTAGATATACAAATACTTATAAAGTATTACCTATGTTTAAAAATAGATATTATTTAAATTTTTAACATAATTTTTTAAGAAGATAAAAATTATATAATATCAAATATGTTTTTATTTTATAATATAATTTAATTTTTTGAGCAAATTTAATATAATCCAATAATCTATATAAATAATATTATATTTATATATATATATACTAAAAAGAGACTCTATATCAAACAATATTATAAATAATACATGATATTATAAATAATACTATATAAATATTATTATATATATTTTACTACTAAATCAAACAATGGATAACTCTAAAATTTATGACTTTGTATTAGTGAAGGATTTTTTTTTGGTATTTCAAATCAAATTTTATAATAATCTAAATAGTTATCCATATCTTTATAAAAACATTTGTTTTAATGTAAATTCATTAGTGGAGTCATAGACGAAACTTGAATTATTAAATAATAACATATAAGGATAAGATATTTTATTTTATTAAGTTTTATACATTTTTATTAGTTGCAACACAATTTTGTTTATTTTTAGCTTTAAATTTTGGGGTTTTTTGCTAAGTGGACATTTTGGGACCAAATTTTAAGTCATAGGACACAAGGGTTACAATATTAGGTAAGTGTCCATTTTTTCCAATTTTACCCCTATGTTATAATTTCCATATTTGTTTCCTTCTTCCCCCAAGCGAACAGATCTACATGTGCAGTGAAGCATTGATCGCCAGATCCGCCTCCGCCTCCTTGGGATCTCTCGCCGGCCTCCGATTGCCGACGAAATCATTCGGATCCGCCGCTCCCATTGCCGAGCTCCCCTCCGAGCTTCCATGGCTGCCTCCTTACGCCATTGAAATTGCAGTTCCAGAACATCGGGGGGAGAGAGGAAGCAATCGAGCGCGTTCGGATGCCTTTGCAGCCTCCAATGGCTGATTCCTTTTGCGGAGGCGGCAATCGAGCTCTTCGCCAGATTCCGTCGGTGTTAATACAAATGAATTTGACGGAGGCTGCAATCGAGTCCGCTCCCATGGCCTTCGAGCTCGTTGAAGGCTTCGTTTTCTCTCTCCTCCTCTCTATTAAAAAACTTGCAGTAAATGTTGAATTGATATTGCCTTTCCACTCCATTTTCCCTTTGAAAGAAAGTTTAATTTCAGTTTTCTTTCCCCTCTTGCTTCCATTGATATTTGCTTATTTAGCGTCTGTTTGGTGGGAGTTAAAGAGGGGCTTTTGGAGCTTTGGAAAAAAAAAAGAAACTAGCAACCGTGTTTGGCAGAAGAAGATTTGAAGGAGATCAAGTTTACACTAAGCTTTTAAGTAGCTTTCATTCAGACAAAATTTGAATCTCAATAGACAAGCTTTTAGAGCTTTGAAAACAAGGTTTGGAGTAATATCTCCAGTATACCCCTTTCTCATATTCATCTCCCCCATCTATCTACTTTCTTTCTTCACTGGTGTGGCATTAGATTTTTATTTTTCCATCGATGATTTCGCCCTTTCTTCAAACATCGTCCCGTCGATCTTCAATTTTTGTTTCATTGATGCCGGTGGTTTCTTACGTCTCTTAAAACCATTGGTTCCATGCTAAACAATCTCTCTTTTGTGCTTGTGATTGTACTGTGTGTGTATATATGTGAAATGAATTTATGAAATCTGTGACCAAAAAATTGAAGGTATGAAACCAGTTAAAAAAATGAAGAAGAAAACTAGATATCAAGTAAGAAGATGGAAGAGGCAGTGACATTTTACTTTCAATTTGTCTAGCGAAAATCAGGCATGGAGGAAGGAGAATCCAAGCGGTCAAGCCCCCATGTGTGAGCAAATAAGAGAATGGAGATGTAAATTTTGCAAGATCATGTGATACTTTTATGGATTTTTTTATTACAAGCCCTTTTTCGTCATTTGACCTATAAAATCTCTTTTAAAACTCCATAAACACCAAAATAAAATTAAGGGTGTTAATGCAAATGAAGCCAAAATACTTGTGGTGACATTTCACCTCTAATATATAAATGGATAAGAGGGTCATAAAAGTTGTAACCAACATAAAAGCAAGGTCATAAACACTGTCACCACTATAAAAATAGGGTCATAGACACTGTAACCACTATAAAAACATAATCATATACACTGTAACCAAAGGAAAAAGTTCGTGTAACCATCCCTCCCTATTTTATTTACAATGGGAATGGGCTGATTATTACATATTGGGTTGAAGGCCCACATCTCTCTTATGATTCCATTCGGGCATGAAAATGAAATCACAAATTCCCTTACCCATCTCTCTTATGATTTTAATATATCACTTAAATATATCTCTCGCTTATGATTTTAATATATATCTCTTATGATTTTATAAGGTCGTATATATAGACGTTGTAATCAAAATAAAAACAGGGTCATAGACACTGTAACCAACGGAAAACCCTAGGGCAAGGGAAGCACAAACACTCTATAAGGGCTAATGAGAAGCCACAAACCCTATAGGGCTAATGAGAAGCCAAAATACATGTGATGACAGTTCTTCTCTAATTTCTAATTTCTAGTTTTATAGATTTTTTTAAAGTAGTGTCACCACAATATAAAAAAAAAGAAAAGAAAAGTGTAACTACTGTTGCCACCACTATAAAAATAAAGTCATAGATACTCTCACCACTATAAAAATATGGTCATAGACACTGTAATCAAAGGGAAATCATATGATAAGGGAATCACAAACCCTATAGGGGATAATGAGAAGCCAAAATAAATGTGGTGAAAGTTCTCGTCTAATACATGAATGGGTAAGAGGGTCATAGACACTGTAATCAAAATAAAAATATTGTCATAGCCACTGTCACCACTATAAAAACAAAGTCATAGACACTGTAATAAAAAAGAAAAACGTTATAGACGCTGTAACCAAAATAAAAACATCTTTATAGACACTGTCATCACTATTAAAAAGGGTCATAGACACTGTAATCAAAGAAAACCCCTAGAAAAAGGGAAGCACAAACCCTATAGGGACTAATGAGAAGCCAAAATAAATGTGATGACAATTCTCCTCTAATACATGAATGGGTAAGAGGGTCATAGACACTGTAATCAAAATAAAAACAGTGTCATAGCCACTGTCACCACTATAAAAACAAAATCATAGACAATGTAATCAAAAGGAAAACCCTATAGACGTTGTAACCAAAATAAAAACAGTTTTATAAACATTGTGTCCACTATGAAAAAAGGTTCATAGACACTGTAATCAAAGGAAAACCCTAGGAAAATGGAAGCACACACCCTATAAGGGCTAATGAGAAGCCAAAATATATGTGGTGACAGTTCTTCTCTAATTTGTAATTTCTAGTTTTTTAGATTTTTTTAAAGTAGTGTCACCGCAATAAAAAAAATTTAAAACGTAACTACTATTGTAACTACTATAAAAAAAAATTAAAGTCATAGATAATGTCACCACTATAAAAACATGGTCATAAACACTGTAATCAAAGGGAAATCATATCATAAAGGAAGAACAAACCATATAGAGACTAATGGGAAGCCAAAATAAATGTGATGACAATTCTCCTCTAATACATAAATGGGTAAGAGGGTCATAGACACTATAATCAAAATAAAAACAGTGGCATAGCCACTGTCACCACTATAAAAATAAAGCCATAGACACTGTAATCAAAAGGAAAACCCTATAGACGATGTAACAAAAATAAAAACAGCTTTATAGACATTGTCACTAATATGAAAAAAGGTTCATAGACACTGTAATCAAAGGAAAACCCTAGGAAAAGGGAAGCATAAACCCTAAAGGAGCTAATGAGAAGCCAAAAGAACATGTGATATACAGTATGGTTTAGGGTTTAGGGTTAAGTTTTTAGGGTTTAGGGCCAAGGCCCTAAACCCTAAATCCTAAACCCTAAACCCTAAAATGTTAAGTACAATACGTCGGTAAGAGATGATTGTTGTCACCAAATGGAAAACCCTATGACAAGGTAAGCACAAACCCTAAAAGGGCTAATGAGAAGCCAAAAGACATTAGGTGGACAATTTTCCTTCAATATATGAATGGGTAATAGAGTCATAGACACTGTCATCACTATCAAAATAAGGTCATAGACACTGTAATCAAAGGTCATAGACACTTTCACTCAAAATAAATGTGGTTTCAAGGTCATAGACACTGTCACCACTATGAAAAAGGGGCGTAGGCACTGTCACCACTATGAAAAAAAGATCATAGACACTGTAATCAAAGGAAACCCTATAGACGTTGTAACCAAAATAAAAACAGGGTTATAGACACTGTCACCACTATGAAAAAAGGGTCAAAGACACTGTAATTAAAGGAAAACCCTACGACACGGGAGGCACAAACCCTATAGGGGCTAATGAGAAGCCAAAATACATGTTTTGACAGTTCTCCTCTAATAAATGAATGGGTAAGGAGATCATAGACGCTATAATCAAAATAAAAACAGGGTCATAGACACTGTCACCACTATAAAAACAAGGTCATAAACATTGTCACCACTATAAAAGAAGAGTAATAGACACTGTAACCAAATAAAAACCTTTCCAATATATGAATGAGTAAGAGAGTCATAGATGTTGTCACCACTGTTAAAACAGGGTGATAGACACTGTCACCACTATTAAAAAAAGGGTTTATAGACATTGCAATCAAAGGAAAACCCTATAGACACTGTAACAAAAATAAAAATAGGGTAATAGCCACTCTCACCACTAAAAAAAAGGTCATAGACACTGTAATCAAGGGAAAACCCTAGAACAAGGGAATCACAAACCCTATAGAGGCCAATGAGAAGCCAAAATACATGTGGTGACAATTTTCCTCTAATATATGAATGAGTAAGAGAGTCATAGACTCATAGACACTGTAACTAAAATAAAAACAAGGTCATTGACACTGTCACCACTATAAAACAGGGTAATAGACACTGTCACCACTACAAAAACAGGGTTATAGACACTGTAATCAAAATAAAAATAGGGCCGTAGACACTGTAACCAAATAAAAACAAGATCATAAACACGTGTGTCTAGCTACCCCAAACATATCCACTTCATTACCCCGACGCGAGAAACACCACTAAAGCAAAACCCCGAGAGTACCATTTTATAAACGCATATGATCATAAATATTAATATATATAAACATATGCAAAAATATAATGGACCCAAGCATATTGCCAGTGGCATCTAACGGGGAGGAGTACTATACCATTCAATTCTAGGAAAAACACCAAAAAAAATTCCCAACCCAATAACTTTAAAAGCTCAGCCCACAAAATGAATAAAAGGCCTAAAATTTCATCTCCTACTAAATCGGCCTACAGGAACAAAATTACCATCCAATTCTAGGCAATACAGTTCACAAATGATCAGACAGCAGCATCGCTTCCACATCAGCAACACTCCATCACCAGTGCAACAAGAGAGACGAGCTCAACCCGGCTGGTAAAAAAATCTATAATATGTGTATTTGACCATTGAGGAGACTGTAATCATCACAAAGTTGGTGAGTCACTTTGTGAGTTACAGTATCTTCTTCAATTTCTTATCAATAACTTTGCTTTCACCTTTATTTTTTTGAATTAAAAAAAAAGCAAAGTTGGAAGGGGAAACACACAAGTAATCAATTAATCACAAATTCACAATTGTCCTACAATTTGCACTCCTGCCAGTGCAGGCACACCAGTGCACACCAAATCAAAGCAGAAGACGAAAGCGATCAGAGATGAGGTGTGTGGTAATCGGAGAGGATGAAGGCGAAGGCGGCGGTGGAGGGCGACGGTGCAAATGAGATCTGGAGGAGAGGGGGAGGTGTGGCGATGCCGTTTGAATCGGAATCACAAACCGGATCCGGCTCCAATTTTACCCGATCTGCGTTGTTTCTTCCTCGGCGGCTTGGTGTGTGGTAATCGGAGAGGATGAAGGCGAAGGCGGCGGTGGAGGGCGACGGTGCAGATGAAATCTGGAGGAGAGGGGGAGGTGTGGCGACGCCGTTTGAATCAAAATCACAAACCGGATCCGGCTCCAATTTTGCCCGATCTGCGTTGTTTCTTCCTCGGCGGCTTCCACTCGTGAAGGACGGATGAAGGAAGAAGAAGGCGGCGTAGAGGAGATGGCGATGGAGGCGCGAGGAGGACTCGTAGACAGATCGATGTCGGACTGGCATCAGTCTAGAGGAGACGCCATGGGAGAGGATTCCGAGAGCTTCGTGGTTCGCAAATCTAAAAAAAAGAAGCGGATAGATAAGTAATAGGCAAGGGCAAACTTGGTATTATGGAAAAATAATGGACATTTACTAGCAAAGGAAAGTTTTTAGGACATTTAGTATTTGGTCCAAAGGCCTTCGGCCTTTGGACCAAATTACTTCTTAAATTTTTTAGTGATGTTGTTTATTTAATTAATATATTTTAATGGATTGTACATTGATTTCCTAGAAAGTTTTCAATCAAATTTTTTTATCTTCATAATTTAATTATAAAAAAAATCAAAGATAATATTATATATAATAAAATAATATTTATTAAAATGCCGCGTAACACGCGGGTAATAAAACTAGTATAATACTAAAACAGAGGCGTGGAAATCCTATGTGGCGGGTTCTGGTGCGATTCGCTTACTTCTCTGGCGCAATATAACTCGGGTCTTTGACACGTCAATTAATGATGATCCAATATATTTAAGTCACGTCAGACGATTACATTATCTTTTAATACACGTGTCATTCTATGTATCTATTTTAATTGAAGATTAAATTTAATTTTTAATATAAATATTAAATATCATATCTTAAGTGGTTACAAAATCTAATAAATATTCAACTTTATATCTTAGTTATTACAAAATCTATCTTTTTAATATAAATATTTGACTTTATATGTTAATTAGTTACGTAAAAAATCTAGCTATTATTTTTTTATATTTAGCTTAAAAACAAACTATGTAAGATAATTTTTAAAATTAAACTATTTGACTTCATATCTTAATTTACTTTTAAGTCAACATCTCGGTTCATGAATTGATTGATCTTAATTTACTTTTAACCGTAGCATATACAAATATTTATCTTTTTCATATACACTAATAGATGTAGATCAAATTTGCTATGCTTTTTTATTAACCGTAATTTGATCTTCATAATATCTATTTTTTTCAACAATAACTAACCATCGGCTCAATTTGTTTAAAAAAAATGGTCATACTCAATAATTAATACTCCACGATATATTTATTTTTAAAAAATCAAACCATAATTTGATCTTCATTATATTTTTTTCTCCAATTAATACATGAAGTTAGTATTTCGATTAAAAATGAATATATATTTTCATGATAAAATTTTATTGTTCAACTGATAAAAAGTAATTAAAGTTAGCAATTAAGATAGACAGATGGGATGACACATGGATAAATAGATTAAGTCGTTATATGATGTGACTTAAATATATTGGACGATCATTAATTGATGTGTTTAAAAACCCGAGCCAGATTGCACAAGAGAACGGTACATAAGCGAATTCGACTAGAGCTCACCACATAAGAATTCATGTCTCTGTTTAATTAATTTATAAACCGAATTTGTGCAAATATTGCTCACATATATACTAAATCATTTTGTTTATCTTAAACAATCACATTAAAAAATAGAAATAATTCAAATCAATAAACATTTATCTTTAACAAATAATTAATTTATAAACCATATTTATGCAAATATTGCTCACGTACCAAACAATATATAATACTAAATTAATTTATAAACCAAATTTACACGAATATTAGATCCATTATACATATTGCTTTTGTTAAAAATAATTTTATTTTATGAAAAAAAATTAAGAAAAGAATAATGAAATTACAGCATACAAATTTGAAATTCAATACCGGATCTATAGATTAAATTTTACCATTAAGTATTCATATATATATATATATAAAATCAACCATTGAATATAATTATATCTTTATTTTTCTATAGCAATAATTTAATTTTATAGATGTATGTGATATTAAAGTGTATGCGTATGTATATAAGAGAAAGTATGTATTTTATAATAGTTTAGCGATTAAAGTCAGTCGTTCAAAAAAATTATCACCAATAATAAATTGATAATAAATAGGAAATTAAAAAGTCAAAAAATAATATTTTATACAATTTTTATAATCTTACACAATTTGTACATAAATCATAAAAGGCATATAAAAAAACCGCGAAGATCGCGGGTAATAAGACTAGTTAGATCTTATTGCTATTCCTAATATTGCTATTCGTCATATTTTCAGGGAATCTAACACTGTAGCAGACAGGATTGCGCGTCTTGCTTACAGTACCCCTGCCGACGGTGTTTGCTGCAACGATTCAGAACTGGTTGTTCTCGTCCGAAAGGAAGCTCTAGGAAGGAGACGGGATCGTTGGCGTCCTTCTCGTTCCTAATCGCTTTCCCTGCTTCTAAGTAAAAAATAAAAAAAAATCAAAGAATAAATCATTACCCTTTTATGATTTCGTTACCACTCCGATTCTGATCATAGGAAAGCCGAATTCATAGTAATACTCCAGATACCACCACTATTTACAGTATTCACTGACTAGCATCTGACTAATTCCAAGAACAATTAATGTGAAGGCCCATACCAAGCAGTAAAAATCATATGGTCGTTTAGTTAAAAGACAAACACCAAATCGATGGTCCCGAACAAGCAAGTGAAACGCACAGATTCATCCTCGTAAGTTTTGGTGAAGCTCCCCAGTGTACTTTTACTTGACGGCTTTTCCGCTGCAACGGATAACCTATAACCTGTTCATGGAAAAGCATACAGAGAGAGTAACAACAACTATTGTAGTATTCTGCATAAGCAAGCCTCTGGAAGTTGAAAGGGCTGTGATTGACATAAGCAAAGGTAAAAAGGATTTAATTTAACAACAAATAATAGAGTAACAACATATTTCACCTTCGCCATATGCAAAGGGAAATGTACTCTGAAACCATAACAAGCTAGTAAACAATGAGATCCAAAAAAAGAAGCAATACAAAGAATTATAGTCTTTTTCGGCTTATCTCCCCAAGTGTATCCAACTTATAATAGCTTACACCCTTATTTACCACCTTTTCTGTCACTAAGCAGTAATCTAAGCCTTCCCATCGGCCTCAACATCAATTAGCTTATCTTGCTCCTGCAATTGAGTTTCGGGGACTGTTGGGGTCCAGGGCTCTTTACCTCCAGGCTTAGACGATGCATTCCCATACCAAATCATTCCCATAATGGCAATAGCCATGCCTGCAACCGCATGCATGTTGAGTCCCTCCTTGCCGAAGAAAAGAAATCCCAGAATCAAAACAAAAATTGTTTTCATGTGACCAAGAACTTGGAATGTTACAGCAGAAAATCGGCCAATGCAGATGAACTGGCTGAGATTGGTTCCAATCGCAATTGTGCAGGATAAGCATATAAAAAACTGCAGGAAACAACGAGAACAAATTAGTATTCATACCATCACAGGAGCAAACCTTCATATATATAATGAATAATTTGCAAAGCTAAGCTGCCACAAAAACAAGAAGCATAGTAAACAAACTTTTGCAATGTAAAATCACGAGATTTTAAAATTTTCTTAGAAATCAAACTTCTCAGTTGGAACACACGAGTTTAAATCTAGGGTTCAGAAGAAATAACTTGCGGGATCTGATCTGACCTAAACAAAGCATTTTCCTTTCCTTTGGGTTATAAATGTTGGCTGAAGCATCGTCCATAAATATGACACAAATCTAAGTACTCGTGTAAAACATGGACGGAATTTCGCCAAAAATTATTGCACATCAGGTATCCCGAATCCCAACTGAAGCATCAAGCTTTGGAATTTGCTTGGTTGGATGTTTTGCTGGATCATTCAACTAAAGTTTTTCAAGTCAAAGCATGATGACCTTGCAGGCATTAAACCGGCTGCTTGGGGGAAAAAACCAGAAGAGAAGTCAAATCCGTGTTTCAGCAGGTAAAAGATTCTGGTGCCCCTCGTTCCTTCACTTTCTCACCGGTCTTGCTCGTCATTTCCCCAGATTACAGAGCTCAACATCACTTTCTCCGGGGAGCAAGATTGGCTCATGCATACCCCTTGGTCCTAGAGACATGCCTTTTCTGCTTGGCTCTCCAGCTTTCAAGGGTTCATCTTTGTGACAAAAGGTGACCCAACCCTCTCAGCTTGATTTCAAGTTATATTGGTTTTACAATTTCAATCATAAATGTTAAATTGATCAATTAGGGATGACCCAGTTCATTTAAATTCCTCATTCAGACTCGAGATAAAAAAAAATTTTGATTATTGACTCGCTTCTCCTTCCTATATTGAACAATTGGGCTATCATGTCTATAAATTTCCCTAGTATGTAAATTGTAATATAGATCAGAAGGTGATCACTAAAGAAGTGGAAGAAGAGGGTGAATAGTGCATAGATAATTCAGTTTTTTTAATTATATTATAATAATACTTGAAATAAAATATTTTCATAGCCATTTTCGTATTTTATAGAATGTCGTCAAGATTATGAGATACTACAACAGACTTACTAGATATTTAATGTTAAGCTACCCCTTCATACATCTACCTTTTTCATCCACCACTAGATTTTTATCGAGTGCTAAATTAACTGCTAGTAAACCCAAATACACCGTTGGTGTATCAATGCAACTCGGACATGCGTCGCAAGAACACAACAGAGAATGAATATGGATTTAGTGAAAGACTGAGAGTGAGAGATAATTTTACTACTCTAGTCAGTTGAATTATGTGAAAATTTACTCAAGCAGTTCAATTGTACTAGCTATTTAGTTTGAAAAACTGAAGATGTGGCATATAGCATAATGACCTTGATTAATTCTAATGACTGTAAATAAGCTGAGGTGGCTGCATGGCTTGACCAGCCCTTGGCAAGAACTGGTCAAGCCACTTGGGCTTCTGAAGCTCATTTTTGGTCAAGCAGGAAACAAACCAACCGAAGGAAAAGTCTTAATAAGATAAGTTCAGTATTGTTTTAAGGGTCAAGAGGGCCGTGTTTCTTAATTATTCTGAGAGAAAGCAAACACTTACATAGTATAATTATTTTTCAAGAACTGATCTCAACCAATAATGTAACAATGGCAAGTATGGTAGCAGCTTAATGAACCTAGCATACGCTTTCAAAAGCAGTTAGTGGCAAATCCAAGAAGTGATGTCAAAAAACTAAAAGCATTAAAATCGCAGATGGATTACTCACCACAGACAAGAAAGTATAGTTGAAAGCATAAACTCTTTTATCTGTCAGCCACAGGTCCACAAATGGTCCCAGTAACAGTAGGGATGCAGCTTGGATTGGAGCAGTATGCCCCAAAAGGTTGAAAGATCCAAGAGAATACTTTCGCTGAAGATGATGTACGTACTGCAAGAAACAGAAGTTAAGATTTAGAAAATGAGTCATGAGATGGTCAATTAAAAGAAACTAGTAAAACAGAGGAAGGAGGAATTTGTTTTTCAAAATAACTGAACAAATCCAATCATTTTCTTAAGGGGGAAAATACAGCTGCAAGGGATTCATAAGAGAGTCTCAAGTAAGGAGGAGAGGTAACATGGAGATGGAATACTGGAATATCAATATTTGTAACAAACATGCTAAGAGCCTCAATTGAGCGAGATAATGGAGGCTTATGCTGCAAGCCTGCAAATGCCCATCTCCCACTCCCACACCCCAATTAACCCTAAGAGACAGCTAACATCCCTTGAAATTGAACAAAGGAGTTTCAGAATGGAGACCTGCTTCCGAAAAACCCCAATCCTGACTGATGAAAAAGAACTTACATATTGCTGAAGTGCAGTGCTCCAAACAGCGATAAAAGCAGCAATGAAACCCTTCGCATTGACACTGACATCATTCACAGTACAGACTCCAACACCTAAGAGAACTAACAATATACTAAGTTTGGTGTCTCTTGAGTATCGCATCCTGTCCAGGACAACTTCTAGGAAACAAGACACTGGAATCATACTCAGCTTTGCAATCTGAAAGACAACCAGAAGAGATTAGTAAATAGGGCTGGATCAGAAAATACAAAGAAGTTTACAAAATGTACTTCTAGTACTCACCTGATAAAACCCCACAGAGTTCCACATCAAACTCACGTTCATTCCAACAATAGAGAAATTAGCAAACAGAACAAACTTTAATACTTCAACTGCAGGAAGATGAGTTTCTTGGATGTATCCCAGCCACTTCAACACGGATGTCATTGATGTAGTAGCCAAAAAGTGCAGACCAGTTAATGTTGTAGCTGCAGACAAATACAGGTAATCAGTTAAAGGCTATTTTGGCTGTAACAAGAAGGTGTCCATCTTTTTACATCTTACAAAGATTATTTCTTGAAATTGAGATGATTCAGTGAATGAACAGGGAAGAGTATCGAGATAAAAGTAGATATTAATAATCTAACTCACCAAATGTAAAGCCATATCTCGTCATCAAGGCTTTGTTGACCATAATGATACCCACAGAAGTCACAATATTGAACATCCATGCTGCAATATCCATAACTGCTTTCTTTTCACCCTTGCCCTCCATTTTAGCTATTTCTTCCAATTTACAACACCTTCAAGACAAAAAGCAATTCCCCCTAAATAAAGGAGTAGATCTACTGCATCAGATTCCAACAAAGTTTATTAAGGTGGATTCCACCTTCTGTTAAGAATCCTTCCTGCAAAATGAAATACTCTACTATTAGGTCGTATCACATAAACAGTTTCCATATAGATATACTCTACCAGTAGATCATAATCACCGAATTGATTTTAAATAAAGATATAACCTACCAATACGTCATATCACAGAATCAATTTGCATAGAGATATACTCTACTATTTGATATGCTCGACCATCAACAAGTAGTTAATTTCATACCTTTTGTACAAAACCTTTGCACACAAGCACAAAACAGTTGTAAGGATGGGCTCACTGAAGCAACGTCATTGGACTGGCGCAATGTTTAACAATACAAAAGAAGTTTATCGATGCCAAACGTTATATAATCCAAGTACGATAGAGAAAACACTTATTCAAGATTCCCCATAACAGATCCAAAACCAAAAGAAAATCCAAACAGTTACATTGGAACGAAACGAGAGAGAATAGCTGATGAAACTGGATTTATTTCGGTTCCCAACCGATCTGCACTGGCTTTTTCAGTTTAAACTGGTTGCTTTTGCAGTATATATCATAAAAAGGAACATAAGCAACAGAGGCGGGCAAATGCAAAGAAACACAGACACAGTACAGCCACTTCCACCGACACCAAAGCCCAAACCAATCACAAACAAGTTCAGGATTCTTCAAGATTGGGGGTGGGGATCCATTCAAAAAACTTTCAAACTCCACATGATGCCGAAAAAACGCGAGGAATAGGAAGAAATTCACATGATGCCGAAAACATGGATTTAGATTGACTTTACAAAACCAACATCTCATATCAAAACCTACTTATCAACAGAGATAGATAAAGAAGAGAAACTATTCAATCCCAGCTGCCACTATAACTCTTATCACTACAGCTGTATGGGCGGGATCTGGTGGCAAGCAAGCAGAGGAGAAACTATATGAAAATCCAACAAATCACCTTGAAATCAGAGAGAATAGTCAATCAAGAGAGGCTTGCTCAGTTGCTCGTGGTGGAGGATGTTTAGGTTATACAGCTAAGATGAGACGCCATGGACGGTCGGTGAAGTGCGGCCGTCAAAGACGTGTGGGGAAGGAGAGAGAGCAGCCAATTAGGTTTCAGTCCACAGGGGGGGAGTGTGAATAATCAGAGTTTAAAACCCGGTTCAAGGGAGATCGAACCAGATTTATCCGCCAGAACCCGGTTCAGTGGGAATCCATAACTTCTCCATTCCATCACCATTCAATCGCAAAACGATCAGATGAAGGGGATCTCCGTCAAGAACGATTAAAGCCAATTTTCATGGACATGTCAACAACCATGTGATGATGTGATCGTCTAACCAAAAGCATAAGCAGAAATGTCACTATGAAAAAGCAAAGCAAAATTGAAGCGCTACTTTTTCATGCAAAAACGCCTCAAATAACCAGATCCGGTGCTGAAACTACAAACCACGTGACGAATCTACACAACGCGAAACACGCGATTCCGGATCGAGAAATGAATAATTGAGTTGCAATTTTGGCACGAAAGGCACGGAATTAAACGCAATTGAAACGATTCCGGATGCAATAACAACAATATAGAAACCACAAACAGATCCATAAAAGCGCAATTAACACAAAAAAAAAAAAACTGGAAATCGAAAGATGAGAAACGATTTGTTGCAGAGGCGAAGGGAGAAGAAATCCAAAGAAAAAGCAGCAACCAGTAGCTCGCTTAACCTTTGACAGTGGAGAAGGAGCAGCAGAGCTAGATGAGGAAGTAAGGAATTGTTGAAAGAGAGAGAGAGAGAGAGAGAGAGAGAGAGAGAGAGAGAGAGAGAGAGAGAGAGAGAGAGAGAGTACCTCGCGAGTCGCAGCGAGGAAGGAGAGAGCGGGGAAAATGAAACGAACGGAGTATCAGTGAGAGATTTAACGAGATTGCAACATTAAAGAGGGGGAGAGAGAATGAAAATGGGCCTCCCTGGAAGAGAGAGAAAAAGAAGGCACGCAAGATTTGTGTTTTTACCCCCTTTCCTAATTTTCTAATTAAAAAAGGTACTCCGTAATCTCCTTTCCCAGTAGCTGATTTGCTGATTTTAATCTGTAAACCAAAATGGGAAATTATACTCTGTATCCAACCTTGGGGGCAGGTAACTTTTTCTTAATACTAGTGCTACGTAATCCACGGTAAGAGTTGAATTAGGACTGATACGGTACACTACCTTAAGAAAATTTTGAATATAACATATCGTATCGATATCATTTGGTATGAAAATTTTTCTACCACGTATCAACCGAAATTGTCGGTAACCAACATTGTTGGTACCGAAAGTGTCGATTATCGAAGTCTGGTATCGTGGTTACCAAAAGAACAAAAGTCAATTTTTATTTACGTGGTTTAATATATGGTAATTAGGGGTACCGTCGGTACCGACAAAATTGAAACAACGATTTGGCTTTTTCATTTACATGGTACCGATGGTAAACAATTTTCATTTAAGTGGTTTAATATATTTTTGAAAAAATATATATATTCGATACCACGGGAATTGAATTTTTATTACCGTGTACCGTACCGATAATGGTGGATACCAAAGTTTCGGTTACCGACTACATGGTACCAAACTTCTGTTGATATGTTGGGAATCGGTTGATACGGTAATTTATTTACCCCCGCCCAGCCCTAAGTTGAACTCCATGAATTCGAAAGGATTACACTATAACAATTTATCGACCCTAAAAAATAAATTAAAAAATGGATAAACTAATTTAAATCTAAACCACTAATTTAGATTTGAGTGGTTAATATTTATGCAACTTTACCTAGAGATACGTGGGATCTCAAGTGCATACTCAGTATTCAATATTGTATTATTAAGAGTGATATTTACACTATACTCCTTTCGTTAATTAAAACATGTCGTTTTAGACATTTGCACATTTTTTTTAAAAATCAAATAAAAGCAAACAAAAATACACTTATACCCCTCATTATTACTTTACTTTTTTACTTTATTGAAAACTACAACTAACAAATTTCTAATCATTACAAGGGTAATTTTGGAAAGTGAAAACACCAAAATACCTAAAATGACATATTTTTCTTAACAAAATTTTAGTCCTAAAACGGTATGATTTTCTTAACGGATGGAGTATTTTTTTTATTATTATTATTGACAATGTAAATTCATTTTTAAATAGGTGTATTTTTTTAGACATAGTCATATGATTTAAAATTACAAACTTTACGACTTTTGAGTACTTACATTTGCTCACTTTCTATTTCAAACTTTTTTTAGGAGTTATATGTCTGCTCCTCATAAGTCAAAGTGTTGCAACTCGTGGTGCGCACATATTTATAAAAAAAATGAATTTTTGGTGCTTATATATAGTAATATAAAAACTGTGGATTTATTTAATACTTGCGATTATGAATAAATTATGTAGATGTAAATGAGACATGATCTGTCTCTTTTGAAGAAGAAGAGGAGGATGACTATAGTATTGATAGATCCATTAGAGGTAGGAATATCAAAACTATGAGGAAAGGAAGAACCAAAAGCATTGTCAGAATTGCCGGATGAAGCAAGAATTGGTGTTGCAGGTGACTCATGTAGAGGAGAGTCATTGACAGAGCTTGGAGAGGAGATTGTTGTTGAAGGAATATCAAAGAAACCATCATCATTGGACTCCCTATTTTCACAAGGAAACACTTGTGTAGGACTAGACTGAGGTGAGCATTTGAAAGGAAACACTAATTCAGCAAACCTCACATGTCTACTAACAATCACAGCCCTGTTATCTAAGTCATACAATTTGTAAGTCTTCTGCCCTGGAGGATATCCTAGAAACATGCACCTCCTTGTTATAGTCCCAAGCTTATCTCGTCTATCATTTGGTTGCAAGTTATAACACAGACATCCTACAACATGTAGCTGATGAGGAGTGTGAAATAAAATTTCAAAGGGTGATTTCCAGCCAAGCACAGAAGAAGGCATCTTGTTAACTAAATGAGTTGTACTCAAAACACAATCTCCCCGAAACCCGATAAGGAGGCTAGTGTAAATTCTGATTGCTCTAAGAGTTTCTATCAAATGCATGTTTTTTCATTCAACACAACAATTTTGCTCATGAACACCAGGGGTTGATCTTTGTTGTAAGATCCCTCACGCAACAATTAACTCAGCTCAACCTTTCTGAGTGAATTCAGTGCCATTATCTATATGTATAGACTTAACAGGTACCTCAAGCTGAGTTTCAAACATATTAAAAAACCCAGTGATACATCTCGGAACCTGCAACTTATCTTGAATCAAATACACCCAAGTGGTGCGTGAGTGATCATCCAAAATAGTAAGAAAATACCGAGCTCCACAAATGGATAGAGTCTTATAAGGGCCCCATAGATCCATGTGAACCAAGTGAAAAGGTGCAGCAGCAAGGGATTCACTTATATCAAACTTGAGTTTATGTGATTTAGTCATTGAACATGTATCACAACTGAAATTGCACACACCATCAATTTTACAAAATGACAAATGTCTCATCTTGGACAATAACATGTGACCAAGCCTAGCATGGACAACATGTAAATTGTCAACATTATTACAACTAAAGTCTAAACACACCATCAACAACAGAAGTTTTTGTCTTCACGGTTTGATCTTGCAAATGTTTAACCCCTATCTTGTATAATCCTCCTTTCTCCTACCCTTTGATTAGCGACATCTTAGTTATAAGGTCCTGTAACCAACAAGATACTGCATCAAATCTGAACTCCAGTTGCTGATCTCTAAGGATTTTAGAAACTAATAACAAATTGTGCCTAAACTGAGGAACAAATAACACATTTCTTAACACCAGATTATCATGTGAACACTACTAGAAATTTGTTATTTAACATCGGGTAATAGCCGATGTCTTTCAAAAAAAAATCGATGTCTATGTGGGGGATGTAAAAAGTCAAAAGTTTTTCACATCGGCCAGAACCCGATGTCTTTGTACGTTATAACATCGTTTATATTTTTAAATCCGATGTCTTTGTTATCTTATAACATCGATTATAAAATATAACCGATGTTATAAAATAAAAAGAAATTGGCTATTACCCGATGTTAAACAGTTTTGATTTTTTACATCCCCCACATAGACATCGATTTTTTTTTAAAGACATCGGCTATTACCCGATGTGAAATGACATATTTACGGTTTTTTTTATTATAATCGTAGCCTATGCGGGATTTGAACCCGCATCTTTGTGATTGAACACAATGCTCTACCATTTGAGCTAACAAGCTTTAAATTAGATAGAATGTTCTTACATAATAGCAAAAAGAGCATGTGAAACTTAAGAAAGACAATTCTTATGCTTCAATGCATAAACTTAAGAAAGACCAAGCATGCATCACCTTGTTTTCACTCTGTTTTCTTCTAAGATAACACCAAGTCTAACGGGAAAGAAGTACATGAAAAGGCAACACTATATGAGTAATTAAGCTATGTTCATACAACTAGTATAAACAAAAGGCAACACTATATGAGTAATTAATCTCCACACTATGTTTTTCAAATGCTCAAGGAAGAATCCCCAAGCCTTGCTTCATTGTTCCGAAAGAATCATAATGTAGTGTATTAAACAAAAGACAGTCTAGTATAAACAAAAGGCAAGTTTTGTGTTTCAAGCGTGGAAATTAATGTTTACTAGTCTATGACAGTAGCTGGAAATCTAGGTTGATAGAAAAATGCATGAGTAATTAAGCTATGTTCATACTGCTATGAATTCACTTTGTGGAACGAATCAGTTTCTGCCCAATGCTATATTGCTGTTAGCAGGGAGTTTTTCACATATTTGAGAGCTGATACTATTGATTATGACAAAACAGAGCAGCAGACGTGCAGTTCTATAATCAACTGAATCGGGTAAAGCTATGAGCCACCACAATATTGATGTCTCCCAATGTCATAATCCAAGCAACGATAGAGATATTAAAAGAGAGCGAGAATTAGATCAGCAATCTACCCATCCATCCCATAATTTAGGTTGCCGCTTCAATAGAGAAAGCATAAAGTAGCAAGCATACTCTTTCATTGCATTCCATTATGAAACTGAGGCAACCAAATATTATCGATAAACATGTATCTATTATAATGCTAAAAAGGGCTAACAACAGTTTCTAAAAAGGGCTAACAACAGTTCTGGAAATTTGTCTGATATAGCATGTTAAGGGCTAACAACACTTCATGAAGGAATATGAAATTTGTCTGATAAAGCAAGAACCAGGAACATTCAGAGTATAGATACCTTGGTGGTTTGCTTGATAGAGGTTGAGTGGAACCAAATTCTAGGATTAACAAGTGTAAAGTAATGAAGCAAAAGAAGAAAAGAAAAGAAGATACCCACCTGCTACATTGCTAATAAAATCTCTGTTCAATTTCATTGACAATAACCTTCGCAGTCTTTGAGTGAACATCACAGACTTTATGCCTCTTATGGTAATCTTTGGAGGAGCTAAGATCTTTGTTGCAGCCATAAACCTCACTGATTGCAATCTGAGAGTTGAGGATTGAGGCCTTCACTCTCTTGGCAGGAGTAGATGAATCTGCACAAGACAAAACAGGTGCAGCAGTAACCCTAATGGCTGCATTGTAGCCAAGATTGTCCCCAAATCTCCCAAATTTGAGGTCAATCAGCGAAATACTACCACTAGGAATGTAATTCTTACACACTATGGCATTGAATGCAAAGGAAAGACTACCACTAGGAATGCAAGTCCAAATTCCATTGTCTACTAGATAAAGGAACATCAAAGGAAGTATATCAATGTAATTCTTACACACTATGACATTGAATTGGACCAAATCCAGAGGAAAGACTACCACTAGGAATCGACTCAATCTAAAAAAGGGTGAAGTAAAGATTTTAACAACAGCAAATTACCTTCCTTCCTCATTTTCCATATTCCCATTCCTCTCAGATTTATATTCTTGATCTGAGCCCAGCTCCAATGTAGCAGGCTTTCCCTGTTGTGGCTGGAAATGCCCAAGAAACCTGCATGTTACATTCAATAGGAGGAATTTAAATGAAGTGCAGCTGTAATGAAAGAAAGATATCAAACCAAAGCAAGAGAAATGCAAACAAAGTTGCACAATAAAACAAAAATCAGATTATATATATAAATTTGCGATAACAATCAACAAGAACTAGTCATCTCTGTTCGATCAACTACAAAAAAAAAACATTAGTTACATATCTTGATTCTTATATCTCATATAATGCAGACCCTTCTTTATAGTCATTATTATCTACCCAATCCCCAAAGTCTAAACATTAGTTAGAGATTAAAATGAGGGAGAGGAAAATAATAACTTGCACTTACCTGTGCCAAAACCAATGTTTGAAATTCAGGATGAGATCCAGAATTAGCACAACCCTAGCTTCATCATCCAGAACGGAGGTGTTCGGGGTAAGAAACCTACCAAGTTTCTTAAACTTATTAGCATAATGGACTATACATATTTGCTCAAATATTAATATAAGAAAAATCAATTTAAAGCATAAGATACCTACAAATTTTCATGCCTATAAATCAATCTGAACATTTTGAATGTTGAAAGTAAATGAAACTGAATATCCCTGAAACCCCAAATGAAAGGGTTATGATGTTTTCAAGTGTTACTGTGTTAGTACATCAGTAAACGAATAGTTATGCTAAAATCAATTTGAACATTTTGTTAAATAAAATCAATCTTAGTAAATTATTATTCCTTGATGCTTGTATAGTAACCCTAAATTATCTTGCGCACTTAGCTACACAAATTCGCTCTTAAAGTGTAGATACTAGCCACAGCCCCTGTTTCTAATTCACTAAGTCCTATACTCCTATCCAAATCCCCCGAAATCAAATGTCAGATTAATATTTCTTCTAAATACTAAAAAGCCATAAAAATAAAGCACCCTTTCACATAAACATAACAAGCAGAACCTATAAAATGTAAAACCAGCACTAACCTCCACAAACAGAGCACTATCAAATACTGGCCAACTCTAATACTTTAGAAGCTGGACTTCATGTGCTCGGGATATCGGGACTGTTACTTTGGAGCATAATAATCTCTTTCAATCAATTTTTTTTCTTCTGTTCAGCACAAGAATTATATAGCCACTACAGAATTTACCTTGTTGAATCGTTCGCTCTCCCCTTCCCTGGACAACCTAAACACTTGAACAACATCTACTGTGTAGTTTGAGTGTGTTTTAGCATGTGTGTTCTTCAAATACTTAACCACCTGATTACAGTGAGACAAATGAACCCATGATCAGCATTCTAAACTCCATGGTCACTGCATAATCCAATTAGAGCACACAAGTGCATCATGAATAATGCCCTTATTCCCAATCCTGGTGTTATGATAAATGCTCAGTCCAAAGGAAAATTAAATTTCATTTGACTATTAATTTTTCCTAGACATCAACCAAGTGTGCTTACCATCGAGGATTCTTCTGAATTAGCTTCAAGTGGCATAAGGTCACAGTGAAGGCGTTTGTATTGAGAAAACAAGGGATCATCCTGTAAATTGAGATATCTATATTACTTCCACATGTTCCAGCTGAATGGGATCATATAAATGAAGGCAAGGTATTGAATAAATTTGTTGAATACAGGAACTATGTATTAGCTAACAGTCCAAAGATGAGTTACCTCAGCTCCAATATCCTCCTTCAACAATTTCGTTGCAAGTTCAATTTCACCAAGTGCTTCAACCTTCAATTATAGGCATGGAAAAAGTTAGCAGCAGCCTCACCTCAATTACTCTACAAAATGAGAAGACTACAGGAAGCTAATTTGAAAGTATGAATCCGCAGTAGTAAAAGCTCATTCTACAAGCATCTCAAAAGTATTTGGGCAAAGCCTAAGCAAGTACCTCAATCAGTTTCAGAAATTACCCTTATGATTAGCACTACAATTGAAAATAAAGATGTGTACCTAGTACTTACCATTTCTAACTTGTTTTTTAATTTCTGAGGAGTGTCAATGACGAATTCTCCTGTCAAGTTGTTCTTCAACAATGAATCAAAACCAATTAACAAAAACCCTGAATAACAAACATTGAAAATCAAAGGGGAAAAACGTACCTAAAAATGAAGAGAACTTGCTTTTCAGTATGAAAGCCCTAAAATCAAAGAACACTTGATGTTAATTAAGGATAAAACCCCTAAATTAATTTGATCATCTAAATTAGAGAGTACTTCAAACCCTAAAGAAACCCTATATCAAAACAGAAAAATCAATTTTAGCTAGCTACAATGAATCAAAATCAATTCATAGAAACCCTAAATCAAAAATCTTGAAAATTGGGGGCAGAATATCGTACCATAGGCAGAGAGGCGGTGAGAGAGACGAAGTAGGGAGGATTGGTGAGATTTCGAGTGCTACATGAGGGATTTCGACAGCTTGAGGGATTTCGACAGCCTGGCTCGGGTTCGACAGTCAACAATAGAGGTCGGGCTTGGGTTTGATACCCAAAGAGATGAGAACGACAACGAAGATAAGCTCAGGTTCGACAGCCGGAGAGAATTCGCCGGGTTCGACAACCTGAGGGATTTCGCCAGGATTGACATCCTAAGGGAAGAGCGAGACTACGAGAGGTGCTCTCCCTGGTGGCGGATCGAGGATGACGACGCTTACTCCCAAGGGAGATAGTGAGGGTGAAGAAGATGACAGCTCCACGCAGCTTCCAGGATTTGGCCGCCGGAGAGAGGAGAAGTAGGGCGGAGTCGGGATTCGGTTGCCGGAGAGTAGAGGTTTGCAACTTCCACCGGGAGAGAGTGGAGGAGGGTCGGTTTTCTGAGCAAATGAAGAATGAAGAAGGAAGTGCCCTCTAAAATTGTATACATACTTGTTTGAGCGGGTGTTCAAAATGAATTCAGGTTTCATCCCGCGCCTTCTAATTTTTTTTTAAACACATATTTAACATCGCTTAAATATATAGGTGATGAGCAGTTTTTAGTCGCCTAAACCGTATCAAAATAAATTCGAACTTACTAACTAATGTAGTGTGGTAAGCACGAGTCGATCCCACAGAGAACCAAGTTATTCCTAAGTTAAGTTTATTTACCAATTAATATGAAACAGGGGTTTTTGGGTGGTGAAAATAAGAAAGAAAATAAAATAAGCTATAAATAAATTCATGCAAAGGAATTTAGAGAAAATCGTTCTACCTACAACTATCCACTTTATTTGGTTGAATTGATATTGTAACTTCCTCTTGTCCTTTTAGTCTTCCTATGAATGCCCTTGTCCCGACCTAATATAGTTACTAGTCCAATTAGTCCTAGAAACCCTTATCAATCGAACAGTCCCTAAAGAAGGATTTAACCCAATTGATAGCTTTAAGTTCAGAGATTAGCCAAGGTATTTGCAGTCCCTAAAGAAGGATTTAACAACACATCCAACTTCCTACCCATCAAATTAGTTCAATCAGCCCTAAAGGAATAAGTTTGCCACTTGGGTTAAGGTTCACAATCAGGAATCTACAAAACCCTAGCAATTGAATTAATTCTACCAAGTTGATCAGTCGAGATAAAATAAAACAATAAAACATTCAAGCACAAAGAAGTCGAAACATTCAATATAGGAAATAAGGAACAAGATTAGAAACTCACAATCAAACCAAACAAAGCTTCAAATTGTAGACAAAACGGGAGAGTTTAGGTCTCCAGAAAAATAAAACAAAACGTAATTAGGAAGCAAATTGGTCTCGGCCGGCTCACACGGTTTCGTTCCGGCCTCCTCCTTTCATACGGTATGAATGTGTGTATATATAGTATCTAATATCTATCCTAATCTATCTAATCTATATAATATATCCTAATTGAATTAATATCAATATAATAATTATAACTTAACAGCTATTTGATTGGAGAGTTTGGAGCATTTCAAGCCCACGCTGTTGTCTCCTTGACAATGTCTATTCTTTTATTTACATCGCAAATTTAGAAACCGATATTAAAAAACTTTTTAATATGGCAGGTTTTTCTGACTGATGTTAATGAACCGATGTTAAATGATAAAATTCTAGTAGTGGAAGAAATAGTTCCTTGATAACTCACATCAATATGAGAACCATCAGGCAACCCCAAAGAAACACCAGTATGTAAAGGAATAATGTCAGAGAAAACATCCTTGTCAAAAGTTTTATATGATATGTGGCTCCAGAATCCACAATCCAAACATTCTTATCAAGTTTATTAATGCCAATGAGAAAGGAGACAATTAGAGTACCTACAAAATGGACCATGGCTTGGTTAACCGAGCTCTCAGAGTGATCCATGGGACTCTTGTCTTTCATCATCTTCACTACTTCATTATAAATGGCATTGAGCATCACAAGACCATGTTTTATATCTAGATACCTATGATCCAGAGGATTATCATATTGAGGGGCTTCAAATTGAGCCACAAATTTTCTAGGTTGCTTTCCTTTGTCATCCTCTTTAGAACCTCTAAACCATTCCGGATATCCAATGAACTTAAAACAGTAATCCTTAGTATGTCCACGTTCCCCACAGTAATCACATTTTCTGTCAAATTTGGCCTTTTTGTAATCTCTCTTAGCTTGCTCAAATCGTAACTGATCATTCTACCTGTTATACCCAAACTTGTTACCAACATTAACCTCAACCTCAGCTTGCTGAAACTTACTCACTCCAAGAGCATTCACCTCTCTAGGCAACATAGCGGTTACTCCCTTTTACCTTTCTAGGTGCACAACCATTTGAAAAACCTTAAGAAGGTCAGGCATGGGATCCTTAGACCGTATGTTGCTCCGAAGGGGTTCATAAACATCATTTAACTCTATCAAGAATTGCATAATTTTTTATTACTCCCCTCTCTCTCTCCACAACTTTATTTAACAGGCCACAAATGGACCTACTAATTCCACCACAAGAACAGCTAGGTACTGCATCTAGAAGTTGGAGTTCATCCTAAATTTTCTTAATTTTTCCATAGTAAGCTCCAACAGAGAGATTATCCTGTCTAATGGTACTTAGATCACAACGAAGTTGGTAAATCAAAGGATCATTAGACTCATAAAATCTCTCTTTAATTTCATCCCAAAGTTCCTTTGCAAACTCGACATACATGAAACTCTCCGCAATCTCACTTGTCACCCAAAAACAACTGACCGATGATATAAAGCTTTCTCTTGCGCATATACGGACAACAAAAGAATTGTGTTGCATATGTAACATTTTCGTCAGCGAACGGGGACAATGTAGATTTTCCCACTCCTCATTAAAGCTAAGCCGAGCTACTCACTACTGCTAAGTAAGTACCGTGGTGTTGGACATAGAATAAGAATTTAAGATTATCTATCTTTATAGAGGAACGTAGAGAAAGAAGAAGTAGGCAGTCGACCATTAGTCAAGAGAGGAAGAATACCTTGCTGGCTATTCCTTATTCTTGATAGCACTAGAAAGAGAGATTCCGGAATCTCTTGACTTTACAGCTACGCACCTTTCAAACATACTTTTTTTACTCCAAGAGCGAAAAGAACATCATATGACGAGAGCTAATAAATCGTATAACCTGTGTAACTACTCTTTAGTAAAGCAAAGAGCAACTCCAAAGCGCGACTAGAACGAGTCAAGCAAACAAACAACGGATAGAATTAATCAACCAACACATAACCAGGTAATCCGCTCTCTCCCACTTAACATAATCTTCACTGTCCATAGTAGGTTTCACACAACTTCCTGTAATAAAACCTAATTTTGCCTTTGCGCTTAAAGCCATTCGAATTCCTCTACTCCATCTTGTAAAAGTTGATCCGTTAAAAATCGTGGTAACCAACTGCATACCAGGATGATCGGAATTTGACAGGAATAAAGGATTGTAGTGCACTGAAGTCATACCTTGAGAGAAATCCCCATTATGCATACCAGTGGTACCACCATGAAATCCTCTGCCAGCTGCATCAGGTCCAGGCAGTGTAATAGCGGCGAATGTACCTCTACCGGCTCCAGAAACCACATTAGCAAAACAGTTGCCATTAAGCAGTGATGAACCTCTTCGAGCCATAATCGGAGGCAAAATCGCCGAGGAAACATGAAATCAAGATCTCGAAACAACACAATCGAAATCAATGGAAAATAGAGACGAGAAGAACTAAACTAGATCACAATGGCTCTGATACCATTTGAATAAACTAAGTAAGATCAGAAATCAAGCAAGGAAACTCAAATCTCTATTGAAGAGGAAGGAGAAAACAAGATCTATAATCGTTTGTTACAACCACCACACTCTCAACTGCATTTGGCGCCCAAACCCTCTTTTATACAAATGATCTCTCAAGCTAACTCTATTAGCTGAAATTACCAAACTACCCAAATTACCATGATTCCCCTTTGGTCGACTTATACTAGTTACGTGATTGATTTTTGTATGGTTTAGATAAATATTTGTATAATTATATTCGATCAATTTGACAAATCATAATATTCTTAGGAGAAAATTATAAAAATATTATTCGAATGATAATTTCCACGAAACTTTTCATTAGCTTCCATGTACAAGTTTAACTTCCAAATAAGTTGCTTTCTGAATCTACACTACTATAAAGATGGTGGAGGGTATTTGCAATCCCAGCCCTTCATTTGCTATATGTATAATTATCTAAGGCTCATATTCACCCGTCTGAATTATTGTATGTAATGACCGATTCATCCTACATAGTTTGCATTTGAAATGATTTATTTTTTTATTTTTGTGGGCGTATACGTCTTTTCTTTCTCTGTAATGTGTACAACCTTACTCTCCACCGCTTCCTTTTCATTCTCTTTCTTCGTCGTCTCTTTGCTTCTCCTCTGTCCATCTTCGTCTTCCTCTTCAACCTGTATACTTCCTTTCTCGTTCTTCCACCTTCAAGTCCTTACTACTCGACTCGTATGTATATCTGCACTAACTCGCCTCCTTCTCAAGACTTCAGGGACGTGCCTTCTGAGCATTCCGCCAACCGCACCGCGGTCCAGACATCGCGTTGCCTCCTCCAGCTGGAAGTCCAGTTCCAGCCGCATCCGTAGCCGCGGTCCAGCCGAAGCCCAGGTCTGGCAACCTCTTGCCTCTCGTATGTTTTCCCCCCAATATTTTCAGTACTTCTATTGAATTTGAGAATGTCTATTGATTTGATTTTGTTAGTCTTTTTAATTGAATTGAATGTTTGGCGATTAGTTGAATTGATTTGGATAAATCAATTGAATTGATTTTGTTAGGTTGGGGCTTCAAATTTGAAGGCTCCTATATCTTTAATTTTTAGGTTTAGAACAAATCATTAATAACATCCATGATTGTAGATTACACGGAATTTTTCACTTCTGCTTATAACAGCAGAGAGTCTGACCTTCACATTGGTCCTTTTTTTCTCGAATTTAAGTGAAATTCTTATGTATCTTTATTAGGCATATGTCTGCTCTCTGAACTAAATTGTATGGGAGCAATTACGGAGTTTGGAATTATTTGCTAACTAGACAGTGGGTGAACACCAGTGGCTAGAATAATATATGGTTCAGTTTAATAATACCTACAATTTTTAATTTTTAGTTGAGATTAGGAATCCCATTGATTGAGAGTAGTCATGCATTTGTGATAGAAGATTGGTTAAATTGGGGTTTAGATATTCGGACTTAGTGTTTGTTTGATGTTGTGCCTTCAAGGTGTTCGTAGAAATGTTTAAGAGAGATTTTGGGTTGATTGGGTCGATATAAGTTTACAAATTTGTTTTTTTTAGTTATTCTTATTCAGGAACTCATATTATTGATTCAATTGTTGTTCATTGTCGCCTTAGTTCCTCATTATTTTCCTCGTGTTATCTGGGTTTGTGTGATTGGAATTGAAAGAAATAAATGAATTCCAAAAATTTAGGCTCCTCCATTCGAGCTTTTTCTGGATAGCAATCAAAAGCATATCAGCATATGGTATGAGCAAGGCATCATCACATGCAATAAGATTAATCACATCCAAACGATAAAGTATCAGATTCAAATGGTAGTTTTCAAAGTTGCACTTGTGAATGAATTTCAATGAAGACAGGAAAGGAAATGAAATATAATAGGATAGCAAGTTATAAGTTCATGATGGTGGAGTGTTAACCTAGATAGTAGAAATGAATTTTTGAATTTGTGATTTAGAATTGTGGTTTGTGGATTTGTTGTTTATATGAACACAAAGATTAAGTCAATTGAGATCAATTTCTCTCTAGTGGAATTTCACTTTCAAGCATCGAATGCTAGTTTGAGGCATTGGATTGGGGGAAGAGTGAATTTATGGTTTAATCGATTTTAGATTTTTAGGTTTGGTTTTGAACATGAGATTGAATTGGAACCTCAAACACCTGCATTAGCTATAATATCACATGAAATGAAAGATTTAGATGTCACTATAAAGTAAATTTATCTTTTCATGAATATACTTTGGAGTGTTAACCTAGATAGTGGTTCAGTGTGTTTTCTCAAAACATGAAAAAACGCAAAATGGTTTTACCTTCTCTACTGTCAAAGTGAACTTGCTTGTAGTGTTGAGCTTATATCTAGTATTAAACTTGTATTTTGTAGCATTGCACTCGCAATATGAATTTATTATCTCCCTTTCTAGTTCTCAGCCCCCCTCCCAAAACAAAAATCATGGATCCGCCATTGCAACCATATCATGGAAATCCACCACAAAGCAAACTCTGACTTCTACATCGTCAAACCTTGCCAAATTCATAGCACTATAAGAAGCAGGAAGAGAATGAGTTGGCTCCTGATAATGCATATTTCATATAGGCACTATAGGTATTTCTTATTGCAATTAGGTAGTGGTTTTGCTATTGTTTGAGTCTAGTTTCGTATATTGCTTGTGAAGTATTCGAGTTCGGAATCTGATGATGAGGAAATGACCGTAGAAGGTAGTTTTATGTGTTATACTTGTTTACAATTTAAATTGAATATTACATCAATATTACAACGTCTAACTGCAATCCGTTTTATTTACTTGAATTAGAATTGGCCGAGAAGGGGATAGATATCTCTGAGGAGACCTTTTACATGTCCGACTGATGACAACTTGACAAGGTATATACCTTACAACTTCAAGTTTGAAGCAAAATAGATGACAAGCTTGGAACCTTACAATTGTTATATTTATTTATTTTATCCATTTAGGTGGTTTGGGAGCTCACTATTCTCAGCTTGGAAGTTGGAACTATCAACCTTTTGCATAAGAAGAGAAGCGTGATGATTGACTTTTGATTTCAAGTTTGAACTTCGTTGGGTTGTTGGGAGACTTATTAGTTTATCAATTCTACTTGGAGACATTTTGGTATTTGAATATTTGATTGAATGTATGAACTTTGTTGGGTTGTTGGAAGACTTTTTAGCTTAAAGTCATTAGTTTGAAACACTTCACATGTTGTTTTTGGGACAAGTTTTAAGTTTACAGCTATGCAGGGTTTTTTTTTTCGGACATATAAACAATTTATGGAGTTTCGGTTTTTTCGGGCCAAAAACCGAAAAAACCGTATCCGAATTTTCGATTTTCGGTTCGGGCCTCGGGCCGCTCCTCCCAAAAAATCAGGCCGTCGGTTTTGGCCTGACCCGTTGAGCCACCCTACTGAAAAGTGTGGAGATCCAGGTATGTTTACTGCCCCATGTGCAATAGGTAATGCTAGCTTCACTAAAGCTATGTTAGATCTAAGTGCTTCAATCAATGTTATGCCTTATAACTTGTACATGTTTTTGGGTCTTAATGCATTATCTGAAACTGGTGTTACTATACAACTCACTGATCGTTCTATTATTAAGCCTAGAGGAGTTGTTGATGATGTTTTGGTTAAGGTAAATGATTTGATATTTCGAGCTGATTTCTTCATTCTGGATATTGAACAAGGTACGCCTGAAACCCCAATTATCTTGGGAAGACCTATTGTAGGTAAATGATTTGACTCTAATGAAAATGATCATAGGAATGAATCAAAGGGTTTTTTAGATGCTTCTGTTGAAACCGAATCTTTGAATCTTGAGTTTTCTAACAAAGATGAGAATGGATTAGGGAAAGATGACATTGAAAGGAAAATTGAGAATTTGTTTAAGTCACATGACAATGTGTCTAATTCAAAATATTCTATTGCTATTCCCTATGAGAAATCGATTCATAACAATGTTAAGGTTTTTGCAATTTCAGGGCAACCTCCCGGACTAAATCATTTCAAGAAGGAATCGGTGGATGCAATTGATGGATATGTTGGAGGAATTCCTAAGTTCCCCCCTCTTGTCTTGAAAAGGACAAGTGTGGAAGATCTTGATGGAATAACTTAATCAAGAAATGCATCACGTCGAGCCAAAGACGTGAAACAAAGGCGCTTCTTGGGAGGCAACCGAAGGTAGTTTAGGTAATATTATTTCAATCTTCGCAAGTAGTTTTTCAAATCAATAAAGTAGGATCAATCGTGTCGCTGAATTTCGGAAGTGATGGTAAGTTGAAACCTGTGTTGGAGTTGAGTTTTGCTTGATTTGAGTACGAAATCACGTTCTGTGGACACGACGTCCGCCGCCCCCTGTTCGCCCGACGAGTTCGGATTTGTGGTAAATTTGGAAGGGAAGTCTTCTATTTTTTTATTTTTGGTTATTTTCGTATTAGGTCCGTTTTTTCTTTATCTTATGTTTATTAGGACTATATTATTTTCTTTTTATTTTGTTTTAAGATTAGATTATTTTTATCTATCTTTAGGTTAGATTTATTTTCTATCTTAGGTTAGTCTATTTTATCTTTTATCTATTTTTTTTATCTGTCTTAGGATTAGATTTTTCTTTATAGGATTAGTTTCCTTATTTCTTAGTTCTAGGATTTATCTTTTTTATTTTTTCTATTTTTCTATCTAGTTCTAATATTTTCTATTTTTCTTTTTGATAGATATCCCTTTCCAACTCACCCTATATTTCCTCTCCTTATTTTGAATCAACCAAGCTTTCTCCAAGGAATCTACAAAACCCAAAAGCCTACTTGAATCCATTCCAAAAACCTAAATCCTTGTGTTTCAATTGATTCTGTCCATCAATACACTTTCCACCATTACCCTACATCCACAAAAATCAATCTTTCCCATACCATTCCCCTATCTATCACCTAAGAACCCGTTGAAACCAAGTTGTTCGTCAAAGTTTCAAGTTTTGGAGGGGTGTGGACGTCGGTTATCCAACGTTTTCACTCGAATTCGAGGTTCTGTTCACACGGCGCCCGCCACATCTGCCACGACGCCCGCCACACCTGCAGCGAGCTCGTCTTTTGGTCGTTTTTGTGGTTTTCTTTGATTTTCCCCTTGAGTTTGCACCATGTCTTTTGCTCCTGTTATGAAGATGCCCCATATGTTGTCTTGGGAAGAAAAGGGTCATTGGCTCAAGCTTGAAAAGAGGGAGTATGTCTCCACCCTATTCTTTCATCCCTCGACTTTGAAGAAATTGGGATTATTTGAGGAGGTCTCTGATACGTTTGGGATACTCGATCCTTCGCCTGTGGGCTCAAGATCAAGAACCACGCCGTATATTTGCTCGATCTTGCAATACTCTTCCAATATCTCCTGACTGAACAATTAAGCGAACTAATTAATTAACTAACTATAACGACATATTTTAAACAAAATAATTCTAAATGAATTAATGCGATAGAAAAGGAAAGCGAGGGAAAGAGAAAGCGAGTAGCGCTTGTGGGAGTCTCGGCACACAGGCGCGAGGCCTTCAGGGTGTGCGGAGCGCCGGGGATGTGGCTTCCGGGTGCGCTTGCTAGGAGCAGGAGCGATAGCGAGAGCGAGGGCGAGGGAGCGCGCGAGGGAGCGGAGCCGGATGTGGGGGAGTGCGAGCGCTGGCGAGCGAAAGCACCTGGGTTCCGCGAGCGAGGCTGCGGGAGCGAGGGAGAAGTAAGGACGAGTGCGAGAGTGCCCCAGCGCTTGGCGCCGAGGCCTGCGGAGCTTGGTGCCGAGGCCAAGCGCCGAGGGAAGCTTCTTCCTTGCGTCGTCCAGGGTTGGTTGAGATCGGCTAGGATTTTGTCGATCAAGAACAAAGGTAAGGTGATGGTGTTGGATGATTGCCGAGAACATAGAGCTTGGGTGGTAGTGTTTGGGATTGATAATCGAGAACCCTTTAATCCTATAAAGGGGTTCTCAATTCTAATTCAATCTGATAAAATCAAAGTACATGTGTTTGTTTAAATAGAAAAGTAATGGAAGATCTAACCAATCCTTCCTTGCAAAGGAAAGGGGTTTGGATAGATCTATTCTATCTAAAGACAAATAAAAACAATCTAAGATAAGTAGTTCCTAGATAAGATAGAATTTAACTAACTTGGTGTACAAGGAATAATCTAGAAGAGATATAATCTTGTAACTTATTATTTCTACTTACATAAAATAATAGAAAGACTAATTTAATTAAAGAACTCGGCCCAACATCAAGTGTTCTCGACATGGCCCATATGGGTACTCGACATGCTTGGCCCAACTCGACAAAGTGTGGTCTCGAGTGGCCCATGAGTATGTCGAGTTCTCTTGTCTTCATGGCGGATGTTGTCGAGTCTGCATGAGCTTAGTTTGAGGACGAAAGCTCATTTCTTGAGTTGGTGGAGTAACTTTGAGCCAAGTGATCTAGGGTGGTCTGAACCCTTGCTCCATCGTTCCATGGTAGCGGACAAGAAGGGCTTTGGTTGCATCTTGAATCTTCTTGCCCCTTGCACGAGTGATAGGGCCATCGAATGGAACCTTCATATTGTCCTCAATGTCACCAAGAGTCATCGATAATTGCACTGCATCATTCTCCTCCACTTGACTTCGATTTGTCCTCAAATCGTCGTCAGAGTCATCGAACAAGGATAGATCAGCGACGTTGAATGTAGAATGAACGCTGTAATTATCTGCAGGGAGATCCAGCTTGTATGCATTAGGACCCCTCTTCTGAACCACTCTGAATGGTCCATCTCCCCTAGGGTCCAGCTTAGATTTCCGTTGTTGCGGAAATCTTTCCTTCCTGAGATGCAGCCATACCAGATCACCAACGTTGAACTGCACATCCTTGCGATGCTTGTCCTTCGCGGCCTTGTATTGTGCAGTCTTTCTCTCTAGCTACCTCTTGGTATGCTCATGCAAGCGCTTGATGAAGTCCACTTGCTTAGCTGCATCCATGCTCTCCTTCTCCTTAAGTGGCCGAGGCATCATATCCACAGGAGTGAAGGGATTTCGGCCATTGACTACTTCGAAGGGGGTTTGCCTTGTTGCTGAGTGCCTAGACCTGTTATATGCAAATTCTACAAATGGTAGGCATTCTTCCCACCTCCGGAGGTTAGTTCGCAGCATGACTCTAAGGAGAGCCCCAAGAGTTCTATTTGTGACATTAGTTTGGCCATCAGTTGGTGGGTGACAAGAATTAAAAAATAACAATTTTGTACCCAATTTAGACCATAAAGTTTTCCAAAAAGAGCTTAAGAATTTAGAGTCACGATCAGAAACTATAGATAAAGGTAATCCATGTAAGCGAACAACATCTTTAAAGAATAAGTCTGCAACATGAATATCATCATCAGTTTTGTGACAAGGAATGAAATGAGCCATTTTGGAAACTCTGTCTACAATAAAAAAGATAGAATCATGACCCTTAGAAGTTCTAGGTAATCCTACAATAAAATCCATAGAAACATCTTCCTAGGGTGCATTAGCAATAGGCAAAGGTTGATATAGACCATTATTATTGGCTTTCGACTTAGCCTTAGCACAACCGACACAACTTTTGACAAATCTTAGCACATAATTAGAAATTTTAGGCCAAAAGTAATGTTCCTTAAGTCCTGCTAGTGTTTTGTCGAAACCACCATGTCCCCTAGACTCATGAATTTCTTGAGTTAACAATCGGCGAATAGAAGAAGATGGGATACAAAGCTTGCCTATCTTAAACAGATAACCATTATCAAGAAAATATGAATCAACTTCACCTTTGGACACACATTGCGCATGTATAGTTTTAAAGAAACCATCAGAAGCATACAGTTCCTTTATCAAAGCAAAACCCAACACATGTGCATCCATATGGTTTAGGAGGACATACCTGCATGATAGCGCGTCAGCTACCACATTATCCTTTCCATTCTTGTGGTGAATCACATAGGAAAAGGTCTCCAGAAACTCCACCCATCGAGCAAGTCGCCTGCTGAGCACTGCTTGGCCTTTGAGGTACTTCAGAGCTTCATGATCCGAATGAATCACAAACTCCTTAGGCCAAAGGTAGTGCTGCCATGTCTGTAAGCATTTGATAAGCGCGAAGAGCTCCTTGTCGTAGGTAGAATAGTTGAGCTCAGCGGAGCCCAACTTCTCGCTGAAATAGGCAATGGGGCGCCTATTCTTTAGAAGAACTCCACCAATTCCAGTGCCAGAAGCATCACACTCGAGTTCAAAAGGTTGCTGGAAGTCAGGTAATTGCAGCATTGGGCATGGGTGAGGCGATCCTTGAGAGCGTCGAATGCCCTCTAATGTGCGTCAGTCCAGCGAAACGTCACATCCTTCTTGGGTCAGCTCATGGAGGGGGGCGGCTACTGTGCTGAAATTCTTGACGAAGCGTCGATAGAAGCCAGCAAGGCCCAGAAATGAGCAGACATGTGTAGGAGTCTAGGGCTGGGACCACTCCTGAATAACGCGAACCTTCTCCTCATCCACCTTTAATCTAGATGCAGACACTACAAAACCAAGGAAAATGGTAGACTCGGATGCAAAAGAACATTTCTTCAAATTGGCATATAATTTCTCCTTTCTAAGACAATCAAAAACCAATTTTAAATGACTAAGGTGATCATGCAGGTTCTTGCTATAGATTAAAATATCGTTAAAATAGACCACGATAAATTTCCCTAAGTAACGTCTAAGCACATGGTTCATAAGCCTCATAAAAATAGAAGGAGCATTTGTTATACCAAAAGGCATTACTAACCATTCATATAACCCATACTTAGTTTCAAAAGCCGTTTTCCATTCATCACCCTCTTTCATCCTAATTTGATGATATCCACTTCTAAGGTCAATTTTAGAGAAAATACAAGCACCATGAAGTTCATCAAGCATATCATCTAAACGAGGAATAGGGTGGCGATACTTAACCGTTATTTGGTTGATTGCACGACAATCAAAACACTTGCGCCAAGAGCCATCCTTCTTTGGAACCAAGATGATAGGGATTGCGCAGGGGGAGAGGCTTTCTCGCATAAAGCCTTTATCCAGCAGCTCCGTGACTTGGCGTTGAAGCTCCTTTGTCTCCTCAGGACTAGCTCTGTAGGCGGCGCGATTAGAAAAGGCTGCACCAGAGACGAAGTCAATCTGATGCTCAATCCCACGAATAGGTGGCAATCCTTGTGGTAACTCAGCTGGAAGGACATCTAGATAATCCTGCAATATAGCAGAAATAGGTGCAGGAATATGACTCAAATCCACAACATTAAGCAATACCTCTTTCATTACAGATAGGATGTGAGGTCGATGTGCCTTCTAGGTAATGGTCTCCTTTTGTGGTTGAGAGACCAAATAGCGGTGTTCAACAGAGCCCTTGAGCGGAGAGGAAGAGGGCTGAGATGATGCCGAGTGGGAAGAGGTTGGCGCCGAGGGGGCCGCGGGCGCGAGTGGGGTGGCCGCGGGCGCGGCATGCTGGGCCGCGGGGGCGGCTTGTTGTTTCGAGCCTCCTAGGAGCTTATCCTTCCTCTGGGCCTCCTTCTGAGCGTCCTGCTATTGTTTCTTGCGAACATGTTCCTTCAAAATAGCTTGAGGCGAAAGGGGTAGGAGAGTAACTCTCCTCCCATCAAAGGTAAAGGCATATGTATTCGCACGACCATCATGAATAACAGAACGATCATATAACCAAGGACGGCCTAAAAAGATATGACTACAATCCATGCGAGCAACATCACATAACACTTTATCATTATATGATCCAATAGAAAGGAAACTAAACATTATGTGGTGACCATTATATCAGATCCATCATCAGTTATGCCATTTAAACCATAGTGAGTAGCTCTAGGAGTAGTAGGTAAATGGAGGAAATCTACTACCTTTTCATTGATGAGATTGCAGCAACTCCCACCGTTGATGATGACGCTTATGGTAGCCTCGCAAACAAAACACTTGGTGTGGAAGATGTTCTCTCTTTGGTCATCCATGAGAGAATCCTAAATGTGTAAGACCCGCCGATTGACGAAGCAGAGAACGTCGGCGAACTCTATAGGATCGAGTTCTTCATTAGGCTCAAATGGCTGGTCCTCTTTCACTTCGCTTGAAATTACCTGGTCCTCGACAGTCTCCTCCTCATAGTAATGGTCCCTCAAATCATTGAGAAAGACCTTCCTTTTCTGAGGGCATTCGCGATAAACATGTTCAGAGCCACCACAAGTGAAACAGCGGATGTCTTTTGTGCGCTCGTTAGATGGTGCAACAACCCTTCTAGTTTCAACGTGATAACCCTGTTGAGGTAAGTTGGAAACTCCCTTTTGATGCATAGGAGGGTTAGTAGTAGATCTAGATTGACCAGAAGAGTTAAAGGGGACAAACCTGCGACCTTGGGAGGTGTGGTCGAATCTTGTCCTCTAGCGTAGCTGCTGCTGCTATTGTTGGTCATACAGAAGCTGTGCTTTATGACATAAAGCGTTAATATCTCTAATTGAATGAATAGACAAAGGATTTTTAATATAGACATTAAGACCAGTAAGAAATTGGGTACATAAAGCATGTTCAGTAAGATAAACATTAGCCTGATGAGAGAGCCGTTCGAGCTCATCTCTGTAATCCATGGGTGCGCGAGCTCCTTGGCGGCAAGAAGCTAGTTGCATCCTCATGGTCTCCGTGTACTCCTCAGGCACATGTCTTTTCTTAAGAAGCCAAAAGCCTACTTGAATCCATTCCAAAAACCTAAATTCTTGTGTTTCAATTGATTCTGTCCATCAAAACACTTTCCACCATTACCCTACAACCACAAAAATCAATCTTTCCCATACCATTCCCCTACCTATCACCTAAGAACCCGTTGAAACCAAGTTGTTCGTCAAAGTTTCAAGTTTTGGAGGGGTGTGGACGTCGGTTACCCAACATTTTCTCTCAGATTCGAGGTTCTGTTCACACGGCGCCCGCCACCCCAGCCACGGCGCCCGCCACACCTGTAGCGAGCCCATCTTTTTGTCGTTTTTGTGGTTTTCTTCGATTTTCCCCTTGATTTTGCACCATGTCTTTTGCTCCTGTTATGAAGATGCCCCATATGTTGTCTTGGGAAGAAAAGGACCATTGGCTCAAGCTTGAAAAGAGGGAGTATGTCTCCACCCTATTCTTTCATCCCTCGACTTTGAAGAAATTGGGATTATTTGAGGAGGTCTCTAATACGTTTGGGATACCCGATCCTTTGCCTGTGGGCTCAAGATCAAGAACCACGCCGTATATTTGCCCGATCTTGCAATACTCTTCCAATATCTCCTGATTGAACAATTAAGAGAACTAATTAATTAACTAACTATAGCGACAGATTATAAACAAAATAATTCTAAGTGAATTAATGCGATAGAAAAGGAAAGCGAGGGAAAGAGAAAGCGAGTAGCGCTTGTGGGAGTCTCGGCACACAGGCGCGAGGCCTTCAAGGTGTGCGGAGCGCCGGGGCTGTGGCTTCTGGGTGCGCTCGCTAGGAGTGGGAGCGATAGCGAGAGCGAGGGCGAGGGAGCGTGCGAGGGCGAGGAAGTGCGCGAGGGAGCAGAGCCGGATGCGGGGGAGTGCGAGCGTTGGCGAGCAAAAGCACCTGGGTTCCGCGAGCGAGGCCGCGGGAGCGAGGGAGAAGCGAGAACGAGCGCGATAGTGCCCCAGCGCCTGGCGCCGAGGCCTGCGGAGCTTGGTGCCGAGGCTAAGCGCCGAGGGAAGCTTCTTCCTTGCATCTTCTAGGTGTTGGTCGAGATCGGCTAGGAGTTTGTCGATCAAGAACAAAGGTAAGGTGATGGTGCTGGATGATTGCCGAGAACATAGAGCTTGGGTGGTAGTGTTTGGGATTGATAATCGAGAACCCTTTAATCCTATAAAGGGGTTCTCAATTCTAATTCAATCTGATAAAATCAAAGTACATGTGTTTGTTTAAATAGAAAAGTAATGGAAGATCTAACCAATCCTTCCTTGCAAAGGAAAGGGGTTTGGATAGATCTATTCTATCTAAAGATAAATAAAAACAATCTAAGATAAGTAGTTCCTAGATAAGATAGAATTTAACTAACTTGGTGTACAAGGATTAATCTAGAAGAGATATAATCTTGTAACTTATTATTTCTTCTTACATAAAATAATAGAAAGAGTAATGTAATTAAATAACTCGGCCCAACATCAAGTGTTCTCGACATGGCCCATATGGGTACTCGACATGCTTGGCCCAACTCGACAAAGTGTGGTCTCGAGTGGCCTATGAGTATGTCGAGTTCTCTTGTCTTCATGGCGGATGTTGTCGAGTCTGCATGAGCTTAGTTTGAGGGCGAAAGCTCATTTCTTGTGTTGGTGGAGTAACATTGAGCCAAGTGATCTAGGGTGGTCTGAACCCTTGCTCCATCGTTCCTTGGTAACGAACAAGAAGGGCTTTGGTTGCATCTTGAATCATCTAATTGCCTCTTGCACGAGTGATAGGGCCATCGAATGGAACCTTCATATTGTCCCCAATCTCACCAAGAGTCATCGATAATTGCACTGCATCAGTCTCTCGACTACTTGGAAGGGGAGGTTTGACTGATTTCTTGGATTTGGCTTATTTTACCTATCCAGCATTGGTGAGAGAGTTCTTGGCTACCCTGGATTACCGTTCTGATATGGAGATTCATTTTCAGCTGAGGAATCGGAAGTTCGTGGCAACTAAGGATCTCATTGCACAAGCTTTTGGTGTTACCAAAACGTCTGTTGATGCCATATTTGGGGACGAGTTGGCTGCTCCAAATCCTTTTGACATGTGGAAGGAGGCTACAGATCAGTTCCTGGAATCAAGCCGACAATGTTGCGCATCCACGATTAGTCACCCCGCGTTGAGGCTGTGCTATTTGGTACGCTGTAACCCTTTGTTGGGTGTGGAGAATTTTTCCATAGTTACTATGAGAGCCCGGAGCTATATTTGTTGCTTGACTCCGGAGGGAGTGCATATTTCTGACTGAGTTCAACTATTTTTGGGGAATTGCATGGAGGTGACTAGAGCTATTCATGTGAGGCCTGAGCACCTTATTGGTTTCAAAGGTTTGATATCGCTGATTGCTCGCCGAGTGGGTGTTTGTCTTGACGATTTGCATCCTCTCGATGGAAAGAAGGTTTACAATCTTACCAACCTGATTTGGTGGGGCATGACCGAGTGGGCCCAGCGTCCGGATGGAACATGGTGTTTCAAATGGATGTCGGGAGAGACTGAGGAACATCACAATTATCTACCTGGGGAGCTACCATATTGCCTGAGGATGTTAGATTTTAATCTCTATTACAACAAATTTCCCTTGGATCCGGATGAGCGTAGTTTAGAAAGACGATGGCCTGTTGTTGCTGATGAGGCCATTAATGAGGAGCCTGTTGAGATTACAAAAGAAGAGGTAGTATCTAGAGAAGAAGTTTGTGTAGATGACGTTGATCCTATATGTGTTACTCTAGATGATATTGAGTGTCGATTTGCTGATTTTGAGGCTAGCACTGCTGACAAGCTCTCTAGTCTTTCGGAGAAGCTCTCTGATCTTCAGGACGCTTTATTGACTGCCCTTCAGGACATCAATTAACAGTCTGGACCCTAGACCCCACCTTCACAGTAATTGGTAGTTATTTGCTTCCTTCAAACCCTTTATTTTATTTTACATTGTTCCTCGCTATGTTTCTATGCATTGAGGACAATGCAACATGTAAGTGGGTGGGGGTGGGGGGGGGGGGGTGAAGTGAGGAGAATTAGTTAGGTTAGTTCATCTTTGAATTTCTATTTCTATTTTTGATTTTTTGTCATTTCCTTTATGTTACTTCTTTTATGTTATACAAAATGTCAAAAATGAAAAAAAAGGAAAATGTCAAAAAAACTAAAGAAAAAAAGTGACTCTTGTTTTGTTGTTTTGCATATTGTGTTATCAAAGATTTCCATCTAATTTGAGTTTGTTCTGTTTGACTTTATACTGGCATGATCTTATAAATTCCATGGAATTCTGGAATTATTTGACCACGTCTTGAAATTGGTTTTTATGTGAAATATGATTAGGCATATATAATTGAGCATGTATGATCTAAGTTTGGGAGCATGCTTGATATTCGACAAAAATTTGTCCCTGTGAGATTTTTTTGGCCTTATAAGGGATACATCTACATTCCTTTTGCTTTTCTTGTGTGATTTACTCTTCCTATGCATTTATCATTGAGTATTGCCATGGTTATCTATTTTCAAGGCCGATTATATACATGTTCATTACTTGATAAGTTCAAATGATAGAGCCAACCTTTTAGCCACATATTTATCCATGTCTACCTTATCTTATATCTTGATTTGAAGCCAATTTGTGCCTTTAGCCTATTTTATTGATAGCTCCACAAAATTATTATTCCTAGTCTATGATGAGCCTTACCCTTATTCCGGGGGAATTGAGATTTTGAGTGGGTTATGGAATCTATTTTGGAGATTGAGGAGAATGAAGCTAAAGTGTGATGTTATGGTTTATGGTTTGGAGAATATGTAATGTTATGTGCTTATGTATTCCCTCATTTGTATGCATTTGGTTTACACATATTCCGGCTCAAGAAAAAAAAAAGAAAAAATAAAAGTTTGGACCTAGGGAGGATAAAATTCACCTAGGGGTAAAAGTAAGTTAAAAAAAATTCCGAAAAAAAAGAGAAAGAAAAAAAAAGTATAAAGAGCCATGTTATTTTATTGTTGCATAATGAGGAAGAATTGGATTTATATTGGTTAGGAGTTACATTGGTTGGGTGTTGAGATGATATGATGAGATGAGATCTTTTTGATGATGAATGAATTTGGAGTTTTTATGATGATATTGAGAGATGTTGTGCATTTGTGAGCTTGATGTTATTGAGTTGGTTTGTGTTATGTTTGGAGTTGTTAGAATCTTGTTTTCCCGGAATTTATGGCACCACATGACCAAATACAATTCCTTGCCCTTATATTTCTTCCAAGCCCCATTACAACCCCGCTGAATGGAATCTTCTATGAAGGTTTCTATTGAGCAAAAGTCGTCTTGATGTCCTTATTTTTGCATTGACGTATCCGGTGGAGATTTTGTGATATAAATGTCAATATTTGAGTTGATGCTTGTATATGGAATTGAGGTGAGTGTATGCTTAAAGCCTAAACACATGAGAGTGATAGATACACATTTTATCCTTAGTAAGGTTGGATTATTGAGCATGCAAGCAACTTGATCATATTCATAGTTATCATCTTGTGATTATTGATTATATTTGTTTTCTCGATAGCAAACAAAGGTATGGAGATAGTAATGTTTCTTTGTCTTTGTAGTGGGTGATTTCAATTGATCTATGTTGTGGATATTCAATTAGGGATGAGTTTGGTTTACGCCTATTTGTCTTAATTGCATTGAATCAATGTGCCAATCGGTCTGATTACTTGAGTCATTAATGTTATTCTTTAATAATATTGAATAAGGGGAGTGTATCTCTACGGATTTCTCAACCTTAGTCAAGTAGACCTATGTTTATAAATAATTGATAGATCAATCCTAGAACCATGAATTTCAACAATTATCTGAGAGTTACAGGTGAAATGTTCTTTCTACTTTGATATCAATTTACTTTGCAATCATAAATCTGGTTACTTTTACATCTTGGTTATTTTCTACAAATCATTGTTTTGTCATAAGAGTCTTTGCTTAGAGTTATTGAATAGTAAATCACTTCTCCCTTTGGGTTCGATACCGGACTTCATCGCTACACTAGTAGTTATTTGGTCTATCAAGTGATTGATTGCCTAATCTATTGGTTTTGTGTTTGAGTTTGGATATTATTACTATTTGATAAAGGACGAAAGTGCCAACGACGTTTGTCCCGCATTAGTGGCTAAGATCAGTGATAAAATATATACATGCAGAAGGAATCTGGAATCAAGTCCATCAAAGGTAGCCCGACCATGATATACGAAGACAAGTTCACATATGTCACTCAAGTGAAGGAATGCTATATCAAAGGAGATCGGACTAAGCACATATTATCAAAATTCTTCTATACTCATGAATTCAAGAAGAAAGGAAAAATTGAAGTCCAAAAAATCTGATCAGATGAGAACCTTATCGACTTGTTCACCAAGTCATTACCTCCCAAGAAGTTCGAGCAACTTGTACGCAAGATTGGAATTTGTCAGCTTCGAGAAGTTCATTAAACATGTCAAACTCAAGGGGAGAATTTTGTGCGCTGAACTCTTTTTTTTTATCCGGTAAGGTTTTTATCCCAGTGGGTTATTCATAATAGGTTTTTAACGAGGCATCATCACCAATGCTTTTGCAAGTTTAAACATTGTGTAAAATCCTCAAGAATCATGATATAAGGTGAATATGTAATTGGGAGAGTTGTACTACTATTTTAATGTGTGAATATTTCACATTAAGACAAAATATCTCCAAATTTAAGGATATTTTTGTGGTTATAGAAATGGATTTATAGTTTCTTTATGTTGTAATTCTAAGCAAGAAATCAGATAAACATAGCACAATTTCTTCTCTGTTGTAATATTATTACTAGTCCTATACCCGCGCCAATGGCGCGTAATTTAAGAGTAAAGTTTTGAATATTAAATAATACAAAACAATTGCCGACAAAAATACACATAACAGCGGTTAGAAAATACAGTAATAGAGTAAAGTGTATAATATATTAAATTAATATTATAAAATAATAGTAAAAGTTTAAATAATTAAATGTTTTGAATTAAACCCATTGGTCGAAAAGGCAATTAAAGTAGTATATATACATATATATAGATACAGATTACTAATATTAATTTTATGTTTCCTTATTATTAACTTTATGTTTTGAATTAATCCCATTGTTTTTTTAAACAAATAAAATTGTAATTTAGGCTAAAGTGATTGGTTAAAACTAAAATGCCTGTAATTAAGGAGAGAGCGACATGCCATCGCTAAGGCTTTTGTTTTAATAGTTAGTAATAGATTATTATTATGTGGATGTACAAAATATACACTTTACTTATATAGAGTTTTGTCTATAGATAGATTTACTATTGCTTGGAGTCTAAGGAGTTTATCTTTATATATTGTACCTGTGTAATACCAAGAGAAATCGATTGAATACAATCTCATATTCTTACCCGTTATTCTTACCTTAGTTTATAATACGTTATCAGCACGAGTTTGCTCTAGGGTTTCAAGATTGTTGTCCGGCCCTTTTCTCGGTCTCCCAACCCAATCTCTCTCGTCATAAACTCGTTTCCCCCAAATCCCTAACTACCGCTGATTAGTCTTTGACCGGCGACGTTAGTCTGCAACCACCACACCGTCACTGTGCGCCACCGCCGGTTGATGATGCAAAGGGAAGTATTCGATTCTTCTTCTTCTTAAACATCCATGTTAATTATCTATATTTCCTTTGAATTTGGTGTAATTGAGTCAATAATGTTTTTATTATTTACAGTTCTATACTATGATCTAATTGGTTTGATTATATATTACTTAGTACGCCGAAACATCAATAGATGTGCTTGATTTCACCTTTCAATTTTGATTCTTGCTTTTGAGCTTTACAGAAAAGAGATCAGTTGTACCGGACTTGGCGCCTTCACGGTGCCCTGACACCGCCTTTGTTTGATTGAAGAAGACGATGGATTCCAACTCCCCTGAATTGTGGCCCGTTAAAGATGTTGATTTGGCCGGGAACGCCTCGATTGGGAACATCGTCGATCGGGTCAAGAATCGCGTCATGGTCGCAGTCGCCTTGGTCCCGAAAACGACGCCGTTTCATCGGCATTGATCTCGCAGAGCCCTCCGTCTCCCCTCCGCGCGATTCCGATCGCCGCCTCGAAGGGATCGATGAAGCTGTAACTCCACCGCGACGGCAGCGCGATGATCATCCGCCTGCTTCTGTGGGAGACGCTGAATTGTTCCAAATTTAGAACAATTTAGAAATCAGCCCGGTGTATTAAGAAACTGCGAGATTACCCCACACTTTTTTGGGAATCACAAAAAAGAACCAAATTTTTAGGGTTGCAATTTTTGTCCCTAGAGAAGGTTCCGTTCTCTATCCCCGAAGTGATGAGATTTAGATCGTGAAATAAATAAACACATCCCTTGAAGTGGATGTGTATACATAAGTTATACGAACAACGAAGTGGTGAATTTTAGCCCTTGAAGTGGATAAAGAGATATATCCACTAAAGTAATTAAATTATTTACCAAACAAATCCGCCGAAGAGGATGTATGTATAAATTATATCAATTCCCGAAGTGCGCCGTCGTGGAGGTAAGTGTAGGTAAGTGCAATTTGATTATTCTAATTTATTTTTTCGTTTATAAATAATTTAATCGGTCTCCCGAAGTAGAAAATATTAAATCCCTCGAAGTGGATGAAAATAAAGAAATTGATATTATGAATCACTTGATCTGATTGATAAATTTCATCCCCGTAGTGATGAAACAATGAAAAGTCATATCTCTCGAAGTAGATAGTGAATAAAGATAGATCTCTCAATATTTCGGAGTGCGATTATGTACGTGTTGCTCACATAAGAGGTACGTTGACTTTCCTTGCTTGATTAATTATAATTTCAAAAGGTTTAAGGCCTTATACATAAGGATGGATAGAATTATGTTATATGATATGTGTTTTCAATAAATCATGATTATAATTTATTAATATTTTGATTTGGTGATGGATGATGCCATGTGAGTGGTTTGTCCACGGATCCACACTAGGATATCATGGTAAAAGGAGGCGAATCCTAGAAGATTGAACTCTACTTGGTAGTGGGTCTATATGGGTTAGGCTCAACTTTAAGGCTCGTGATGGAGTTGGACCGATTTTCAATATTGGTATATGCGATTGAGCTTGCGGTCAGGTAAGCCTAAACATCATATATTTGAATTATGATTCATGTGCCTCTTGATCATGACTCATGAGTGATTATATATGTGTGTTATGAGTTCATCTCGTACATTAAATATGGATTACCATTTAGTTGTTAATTGCAATATGACGTTATTGATTGCACATGTAGATTTTATAGCATAAATCATGTCATAGTGCCAATATACTTTGATATATAAGAATTTAGAGCATTGATAAATTATGTGCGATTTGGGGTTGACGATGCATATATGATATAGATATGGTTATTGGATAAATTGATCATATATTGGACGAATACATGATAAATGATATCTATATGAATTGATACATTGATAGGTTGATGAATAAATAACGTCATCATACGCCGATTAAAATATTACCCTCATCTTTGTAGTGATGAGCTAAGATGATATTGTTAATTCCATCTTGTACTTGTAACTATTTGTTTCATATATGATTTGTTTCATAGAAGGTGAAATATAAACTCCTGAAGTGGTTAAACTTGTTTGATTCCTGGTCACCAGAAGTTGACATTATTTATGTGTCATGAAGTTGATTTGCATATAACTTAAATTGCATGAAATTGAAATTTGAGACAGTTATTGAACCTATACTATTTGTGGATGATATTGTTTATTGAAACAAATGATAAATATTTGGATCGATATCCACCTGAAGTGGCCAAATAAATTTGTGATTGATATTGTTTATTGAGATTACTTTTGTTATTTATTTGTGAGGTGTATATATCTCAATTTACTTTTTGCATTATAAATTCAAAACTCGAACTGTTTCCAGAAGAAACAACTTGTTAAGAGTTTTTATGCCATAAACATATGAGGTTTTATATTGACAAAGATTATTTGTGTCATTAGTGTTAATAAAAGTTATCTATTGAATGAAGAGTTTAAATGATCCAACACCTTTGATTCTGTAAACTCTACCATTTTTGGTTTGTTATTAGTTCAAATTGGCTATTTTAAGGTACATGGGATCTTTCTTTTATTTATCTATTTGATTTGATTTGCATTTTATGAATATGAATATGCATTGGAAATGTTTTCTTGAAGAAACAATTATGGGTAGATAATGCCAGTTTTATTCAACAAATGATGATTTGGGAGAAGAGTTTGTAGCACATCCGATCTGACTATTAAATCGACCAACTGAAGTCGTTACTTATGAGATTATCATTTAGGATAATGCTAATGCAAGGAATGACCTAGTAGAGTCGTCAATAATAGCTGACAAGCAGGCATGAATATCAAGAGATTGATTCGTTTTCGGTCAACGATAGAATAAATTTTCCTTTGTAATTTATCTCCAGAAGAGAGCTTTATATTTACAAGTTTTTATATGTTCGGTTCAGGCACCGAAATCTCCCCAAATTACACTAAGTTGTTGTAAACCAAGAAAGTTGATGTATATGGAGGATTGAGTCCCCATAGATGATCAAATACCTAGAGTTTATCAAGGATGATAAAATACTCGGTATTTAGGGGGAGAGGAAAAAGATATCATGATAATATGTTGCATGGATGAGTAGTGAACCGGAAGTTCAATGAACTATATAGCAAACAAGCTAGTAAGGCATTAGTAAATGCAAAAGACAGTGGCAAAAGTCATATTTATAACAAATAATGCACTGCCATGATTTAGATTGAGGTTCTAGTAGTAACTTCGAACAATGGTGATATGTCCACTAGTATAAAACTCCTGAAGAGATCATGAACGTTGACAGTGTTAGAATTGATTATGAGTTGTCTTGAAATGACTAGATCCTTGATTATCCAATAAGCAGAGGATTAGCTGGACATTAGTTGAAAGCTCTAAAAATATCTCGACCTGTAGTTCGAGTGTACAAAGAGAGATATATTATAAAATGAAGACAAATAACCTTTTCATCTATGATTAGATTGTGAAGTGATCTTAGGTCCAGAAGTACCACATCTTTATAAAATTGGTGATTTGTATGTTAAATTGAGGGGGAGAAAAGTTGTACTCTTTTCCTTAACTTTGGTTTTTGTCCAATTTGGGTTTTTCCAAAGAAAGGTTTTTAACGAGGCAACTCCTCTCACAAGGATACATGGTATATCCCAAATTCTAGAAAGAAATAATTCATGCAAAGGTGGATTATTTAAGCATTAAGTTTTTGGACCTGTAGCTCCAACATTGAAAATTGTAGTATCAATTGGTTTTAAGTGGGTGTTCGTACAAAGGAAAATATAAAGACAAATTGATTGGACAAAAGCCTATTAAAGGTTACATTAGAATGTATTCACCAGGAGTGAATAGAATTTTGGCTCCAAATGTAAATGAAGAACATTGTAGGTGCATACCCATATAAATGGAAAGAATCGATTGGAAATGCCTAAAGCATTATTATCACAGTACTGTCACATGCAGTTGGTTAAAGATCCTTATTAGAGTACATGAATTACCTATATTTGTGAAAGTGGTGACATTTAATTAGGTCCCGAAGTACCATACAAAGTTGTACTCTTTTCCTTAATCTTGGTTTTTATTCCACTGGGTTTTTCCAAGGTAAGGTTTTTAATGAGGCAACTTAAGCACCATTTAATAAATCAGATCCTCCAGATCAACAATTAAAAGCAGACTAGGTCCTGAAGTACCTTATGCTTATGCATCCAAAGCAGCTCAACACCAATACATGGAAGTCAAGAGCATCAAAGTCAATCATGAAGACATTCCAGCATATACACATCAAATACAATGTTGAGATTCAACCATAAGCTCATAAAGATGACGACATTAAGAAGAATGAGAAGACTTCGAGAATGATGTTGAATTCAGGGGAGTATACACGCACTGCACTCTTTTTCCCTTCGATCAGGTTTTGTCCCACTGGGTTTTCCTGACAAGGTTTTTAACGAGGCAGTACAACAAGAGCGTACGTGGAAGGCTGCACTCTTTTTCCCTAAGCTATGGTTTTGTCCCATTGGGTTTTCCTAGCTAGGTTTTTAACGATGCAGCTGGAGGAACAAAGAATGTACATCCAATGGGGAGTGTTATATTATTATTATTATTATTATTATTATTATTATTATGTGGATGTACAAAATATACACTTTACTTATATAGAGTTTTTTCTATAGATAGATTTACTATTGCTTGGAGTCTAAGGAGTTTATCTCTATATATTGTACCGGTGTAATACCAAGAGAAATCAGTTGAATACAATCTCATATTCTTACCCATTATTCTTACCTTAGTTTATAATATTCTCTTGTTTTCTACCATAATTATCACAAATTTATGAGGGAATGGTAGTAAATGACCCTTGACCCGCTCAACTTTGCATGTCTAACCCACTATCCATACAATTTGCAAGGGTTAACCCTCCCCCTTAAAAATTTGCACCACATCCGGTTAAAAGTGAAGGGAAAACCTGCTGCATTAAATGAGGAGAGAGAAATGAGTGATGTGAGCATTGGGAGAGAGGAAGAGAGAGAGATGACAATTTTATTTAAAAAATTGTCTTCACCACTCTCCTAAACCCCCTTTCCCTCTCCCTCTCTCCGCCTCTCTCCATTGAAGAGCTTCTTTCTTCTTCGATTTCTTTGTCTTCTATCTCTCTTCTTCCTTCGAATTTCTTTTGTCGGACAAAGAGTGGTGCCTTCTTCGATTCTTCTTTCTTCTTCGATTTATCTGTCTAGGCTCGGTTCTTCATGCAGCAGTGTAGGCAATGACTTTCTCCAACAGCAGCTCCAGCGTTGGCTTTCTCCAACTAGCACGATAGCTGAGCGTAGACTGGAAAAAAACCAAAATGTGTCCAGTAGACAACCATAGGGTGTCCAGTAGGAAACCACATAGCGTCATGTATATATTAACCGATGTCATATACAAACGCTGAGACTGGAATAATGATGAAATAGAAGGGTTGCATGTACCAACGTTGGTGGTAATTTATATCTGCTGTTGTGGGTGTACGAAGTTGTCTCGTTATTTGCCAACCAATTCGCTACCGTCACTAACTACGAAGTCTACCATCACCAACCATTTGTCCTCTTTGATCGTACCCGTGCTTGGAGGAGGAGGCGGAGAAGACGAGGCAGTGCAACTGATCGAAGCCTGTGTGAAGTGAAGAAGATGAATGAACAGTGTATTACCTAATGCTTTATTTTATTTATTTATGAATGAATAATATATTACCTATTTCTTTGTCGGAACATGGAAAACAACTGGAGTCATGTTTCTTGAAGAGTGTATTAATTGCTTTGTTTAATTAAGTGAAAAAGTAGTCATTTATATTTTTTAACAAATACTCCATCCGTCTCAAAGTACATGTCTTTTTAGCCCATGTAATTTTATCAAAAATACATGTCTTTTTAACTTTAATCATTTCACTTAACCTACTTTTTACATCTAATCATTACAGTTAACCTACTTTTGGGGACAATGTGATGGACAAGGGGGGTGCGTTGGATGCACCTCCTACGAAAATCGAAGAGGTAATTAGGGTCCCTTTGACTGTCATGTCAACCGCAGTATGTAACATGTAATTAATTGATAACTGTCATGTAAGATGAAATATTCATTTTGGTGTATTGGTTATAGGACAAGGCGGGTTGTCGAGCCATTGAAGGTGATGGTGGAGGAAGGCGTTTGCTGTGTAACGGCCCGGGATTATGATTCTCGGGTTACGTTTCGAGGGATAAAACCCCTCGTTAGGATCTTGCGCCCCGAGTACAGGTTGATGGTTTGAAATTCTATCCTAACATTTTAAAGTGGGATTTCATACCCAAAATTCGAAGGGATCGTTGGAATCCCCGGGG